>OX235265.1:60912799-63312799 GCA_944472135.2 Trichobilharzia regenti | reverse complement strand
CACAATTTCTGGACGAAAACTGTTAAGAAACTTCTAGAGTTTTCAGGAGCAATGAGGTGTAACAGATTACGAGATAAACTATATATGAATACGGAACTGATAAAAGTAATCAACTCATTACTTTTGATGGCAAATGAATAAACTTTATACATTGGATAATTTATATCGAATTTGTAGCTCTATGTGAAAACCTGTTACTAAAACTATGTGTTCTTTTGACCTTCTTTTTCTCTGCTAAAATAAATTTATGCCCCCAAGACTGTTCTATTTCACAAGCAAGTTTCATAATAAATACACTTTTTATGAAAACAATTAGGTAATGGTTTGTTTGTCAATATTTTTTTGTTGCGTTTAAGTATGTGAGTTATTAGTTAATTAATAAACAGAAAAGTGGATAGTTTATGTCACCACATAAGCTATACACTTCCTTTATGAATCTAGACAGTTACTTCTGCTGTGTTAAGAATGCAGCTGCAACTGCCTTCAAGTTAATTTAAGGGTCTTAACTACCTTGATTGGACGTTAATTCCATACGTCAAGTCCTTCATTTGGTGCAGACTGAATTCTATCGCCCAAGTTTGCAATGTGACCAATATAGTAGACAATTTGCGATCAGGGTGCACTCCGAATTGTCCTACAGGAAGTTCATCATGATCCTGAATAGCTCAGCGGTAACTTCACTGAATGCAGCACTAAATGACCTTGATTTAAATCTCAGAAAGTGTATAAGTCTATCTAAGATGTAGATGTGACTTGCTGATAAGCAACGAAGAGCACAAAACTGAAGTCCATGGCTTCCTGTTAATTGCCTCTAACCGTCTAACAAGACTTTTTACTCTTTGTCTTTAGATTAAATTGATTTTATTGTCGAATAATTATGTTAGACGGAAATGCCCCGCTTCTGTTGACATTTCTGGTCTTATTACAGATACCTCGAGGTTGTCTGAAGGTAAACGTGATGCTATTTTCGTTTTTGCATGGAGGATTTAATCATGAGCTGACAACAGTTAGAGAACCACTGGAAAACCTGGGAGTACTGAACAACCGTTTCGTCCTAGTTTAGGACTCCTCACTAGTACGCATCCACCGGGATTCGAACCCAGGACCTTCTGGTTACAAGGCGAGCTCGTAGACCATTGAGCCACTGGGACCCGATCCAATGGTCCTAGAATTCTAACTTCTGCCAGTTCACGGCATAGCGTGACCACTTCGCAATGTCTTCTTCGATGAGTTACTGCCTCATCTTCAACCTGCTGTACCCTAATGGTCACGGCTTCCCACTAGAACCCCAGGTTAACTGCCTGAATAGGGCCAGTCACTAGTGAGCATCAGAATAATTTTCAAGTATTGGTTTTGTAGGGATTTTGTTTGATTGCATGGAGGACTGGCAGAAGTTAGAATTATAGGACCATATGATCGGGTCCCAGTGGCTCAATGGTCTACAAGCTCGCCTTGTAATCAGAAGGTCCCGGGTTCGAATCCCGGTGGGTGCGTACTGATGAAGAGTCCCAAACTAGGACGAAACAGCTGTCCAGTACTCCCAGGTTTTCCAGTGGTTCTCTAACTGATGTCAGCTCATGATTAAATCTTCCATGCAATCAAACAAAATTCCCTACAAAACCAATACTTCAAAAATTTTCGTTTTTGGCAACCGAGAGTGAAATGTAGGCTGTGCGTTTAGTTGTATTTGGGACCCGTTGGCTTTGTACACTTGTAACCTCCAGTGTCACCCGAACCCTATACCCATAATGTCAAACGCCAAAGCGTTATCCACCAGGTCACTGGGCTACGAGAGATACAACAACCATGAAATTTGCATTGTGGATTCCACTGTTCATCACCATCAAATAAAATAATATTATAAGAGTCTTGACTGTTTGTTGGTACTTTTTTTCTAAAACTAGTCATTTGCCGACATCCAGGTGGATTCACGTAAGGCAAATCAGCTGAATAATGAACAACATTACACATTTAATCCTGGTGTCTATAACAAATTGTTCAGTCAGACTCACATTGTAGTAGCACTGTTCAAACTGGTAGCGGTCGTTTTTCACCTCAGTTTAAAAATCGATTGAAAGTTTTAAGACGGCTATGCCAACAATAAAAATGGTTATACAACTGTTATGCTTTCGGATGATATTTAATTTGAAATACGATATTCATAACATTGTGAAGCAGTTATCCTTTTCGTTCCACTTATCTTCGGCGAGCAATGTATACTACTCCATTGGATTCTTAGTGAAAAATATGGCTTCAACAGTATACCACCATTTCACTCGGTTCTCTGTAGAGCTTTTTAGTTGGCTCCAAAGTTAACAATGGCCTTTAATTGCCTCATTACATAATATCCATTACCACACTCCTGGACGCGCAATTTGTTGCTTTCCATTCGGATTCCACTCGACCGCCTATTTTCGTGTGATGCCACTCAAGTGATCTCCACGTGTATTCCATCCATCTGCATTCTCATGAGACGATAGGTTTTCAATAGGTCCGTCACCTGCGAGAGTTCCTCGTTGCTAATGCTTCCAGAAAGGCCATACTTGGTATCAAGCCAACGAAGGTAGCCCGTTGGAAATACTTTCTATGGCTCCCTTACAGAGTCACTGATGCATATAGAAGCTTTGAGCTGACTGTAGTGTTGAAAATTCAGGACGGGTTCCTTCTGCTGATCTCAGTTGATTTTCACGCAGATTTCAGATTGATGAATACCTGCCTTGCCTTTCCAATCCTACGTCCGACGTCCACATCCTTGATAGCTGTAGTTGAAATGATCCTGGTGGTCTCTTTCAATTCCCATAGTTATCAGTGCTAGTTGTTGCTGGTTAGATATCGCCATCACCACCGTCTTCTCTTTGTTCACTTGAACTTGTGTCTTATGCATTTCTTTCAGCATGTTGATTTTTGCCAATAAGTCATTTAATTTTACATTAAACGAGCAACTTCCCTATGCCTTTTGTATTCACTGTCTGATTTTGATGGGAAACAACTGAACCTCTAATTTTATAACTTACGTTTCCTTCTTCTCTCGACTAGATAGTTTTTACCAATAACATTGCTATCTAACGCTATGTCATACCTCTATGAGTGTTTGCCAACCATTTTTAAGATCAGGTTAGGTAGTCTAGCTTATAGAAAACCTTCCTAATGTACTGAAGAATAACTGCTATAAGAAGAAGACATACATCAATAAAAACAAAATAATTGAGCAAAGAGTATCCTTTCCGATAATTTCCGCTTCTGTCTCTACAACTATATATATGTTTATATACATGGAATATTTTAGAATAGTAGTCAATAACAATATAGGTGTTTTTTAAATAATACCGATTTGTAAGGAATGATCAATGGAATTACTGTACATTAAAGGTGTTTATATCATAATGATAATAAAAATATAATAGCGAGTAGAATACTAACTAAAAATAAGGAAATTTCTACACAAATTGAAGATCATTCGCATCTAGATGGCCAAGGTAAGGACAGTGTCTGAACTAGCTTCCAACAGATATATAAATTAGGCTTCTTAGTGCGGGTCCCAAAGGCCTCAGCAATATGTGGTAGACGATATGTAAAAGCGAAGTTAAGATTTGTTGGTATATGAGTAACGACTTTGAAAGCCTGGTTAACATCACTGTTATGTTCTGAGTCCACAAGATGAAATAGAATAGGGCTACGAATAGATTTTGTCTGTCCTTAACTTAATCACACAGAGTTATGTTTAGAAATCCGGTGAGAAACACGCCTAATTGTACGGTGTATGTAATTGGTTCCACAGGGGCAGTTATATTGGTAGAAACACATGGAAGAGGCAAAATTAGACGGTTTATCTTTTACTCCCGAAAGAAAAATAGGAGTGGTGTCGAAAGCACAGTGAAATTCAGCAGCACGAAATGCTCTTTTCACCGTATTCCTAAGGTGTCGTGTTAGTAACTCACTGATGTTGTCTCCGAGGAACTGAATTTTTAAGAATAAAGCCTTTTTTTGGAACTGTTGGTACTTTGGGCTGCTTTGATTTTATATTCATATTCTTACCAATAAATTTTTCTGGATAACGATTTTCACTCAGCAACCGTTTAATGCGTTGGTGGCAATGCGGCTAGCACGCTCGCCGATCATGCACATGGTCCGGGCTTCGATCCCCCACCCGACGCACTCATTTACCTCACTAGGCCAGTAATAAAGCTGGTTAAGAGAGAAGGTTAGGCATGAGGCTAGCAACCCCATCCTGTAAAAATAAACGCTGCTACAGAAACTTCAAGCCTTCTAGCTTAAAGCCCTATGTTCCACTTGGAACGTGACGGAAGAAAAAAACCGTTTAGTATTATTAAGTTCCTCATCAAGACATTCATCCGAGCAGACTGCTCTTGCTCTGTGAACCAAGCATTTTATCAGATTACCTTTGTATTTGAAGGGTACGAAGCTGAAAAAAATGATTATACCGACCTACTGATGTAGGTTTTCTATATACATTTCGTCTTCTTGTGCTATCTTCTTTTCTGGTCATAAGGACGTCTAGAAATGAAATACCAGAGTCATTTTCTTTCTCAGCAGTAAAATTTATTGCAGGATGAGCCTTGTTAAATTTGTCCGGGATGTTATTTGCCTCATTCTCATTTTTAATAATCAAAAATGTACCATCCGTGTACCGACAACAGAATTCCAGTTCATCAGTAGCATCTTTCAAACGCACATTTTCTTGTTTCTCAGGGAAAATATCATCTAGAATGGGTCCTAGTGGTTATCCCATCGCCACACCATCGATTTTTCCATATATATATATATATATATATATATATATATATATATATAAAGTGGACATTCATTGTACATTTCAAGAGAAGCTCTTTCATAAAAGATTTAGGAATGCCAACATCGATGTTTCGTTTTATGAGTTCTTCGCATACAAAGTCTACTCTTCCCATAAGTGGTACATTGGTGAATAAGGAACATACATCAAATAATATCATGAATTTATTGGCAACATTTAAATCTTTTATCCCTTCAACCAATCCAAAAGTATCTTTTACACAGTTTCATCAACTTGGCATGTAGAGGCTCTAAGTGTTCGACTAACCATTTGGCTACGAGGTGGTATGATGAATTTAACATATCTAATACTGGTCGAAGTGGTACTCCATTTTTGTGCTAATCATTTAGTCTTGGTGTGAAAGTTCCAGTGGGTTTCAGTGATCCATACTGACTCTGTGAGATAAAGCCTTGTCGTTTCAGTCTTCTCAGTGCTTTCGCTAACTGTTTCTCTATCTTTTCAATCAAATCCAGAGAAGAGGGGATTTTTTGGAATTCTGGACTATCATTAAGAATAGTAATCATCTTCTTAAAGTAATCCGCTTTGTTCATAATAACCACTTCTGAACCCTTATCTGGTCTTGTTATTATTACGTTACCATTTTTATGGAGAATATCTAGAGCTTCCTTCCCTATGTATGTTGGTCTAAATACTATCCAAACTGTGTTTACTATTCATATAATAATAGCAACAATCGGCCAGTGTTGATTGAAGTCTTTTAGCATTATCAGTTGAAGAGGGTGTTAGGCCTTCAGTTTGAGTGTAGAGACTTTCAAACTGAATTTGTGCATTCATTTTACTCATTTTAGCATGGCTACCACAAAACTTAGGGCCAAGCGACAAAGCCTGTAGATCCATTTCATTTAATGAAAACATCCGAAAAATGATAGACAAAACGACTTGGGTTCGGGGGAAATCTTGTTTCAGGTGGCTTTTTTCCAGACTATGTAGTAGCTTCGTGCGTTTCTTTTCTTTCCTTTCACACACAATTACATCCACATAATCTACAAAAAGTTTCTTATAGTGTTATGGTAATTCATCGACAGCATAGAACCTCTCTGTTAAGTTCTTCGATAAGTCAGTAATACACGTTTGAATTGAATCAATCTGATTACGTGCATGGCGTTTGAATGTCTTATCAATAGGCCGAACTCTTTTATCGCATAGAGATTTCCAATAAGATTTAGGATAATGATTTGTTTCAATACACTGGTGGATAAAGGCTACAGTAGTCTTTGCTGAGCCTTGCGCTGTACTTCAAATACTCGTTGAGTACTTACTTTTAACGCAAAATGATGCTCAGAAGATTTCAATATAGCGAAAATATTCATTCAGACATCTATAAAAACAAAATAATTGAGCAAAACATATTCTTTTCGATAATTTTCTCTTGTTTTTTAGTCTGGGAATGTTAAGCAGGCCTCATGAATACTTAAAGCTCAAAAATTCGTGCTTCAATACACTCTTGTCAAAGCTCTCAAAACACAAATAGTAGTCAGTTAAAGTTTTTCTCTTAAGATTTAGCTTTGCTAGGTAGTTGATATTACTTAAATATATGTTTTATTATATTAGTCAGTGCACTGTTTTTATTCCTTGTATGTTATTATTATTATTATCATATTATCATCTTAAACGTTATCCTCTCCATTAAAATATCCTTCTCCCATCTTATCCTTAAACTACTCATACTGTATGTATTATCATGGTAAATATGCTCTCATGATTGTTTTAGTTTTCATTAACATAAAATCAAGTGCCCATAAACATTAAATTCTTAAGATATACGACTAGGTTATAAGTGGGAGGTTATTTATCCTTCCTTTCTTCTTTTAGTAGAATGAACTGTCAATTATCATGAATATTGTTTCTTTATTTTCCGTCAGTGCATACATGTATGTGCGTTTGCATGTGTGTGTGTATGCGTGCGTGCGTACGTACGTACGTACATCTTATCATAATTGTCTTCCAAGTTAATGCACCATGATGTAGATGATGATGCCTTCCAAATCATCTCATTATTATGACTTTGTATTACCATTCATTGGAACTAACGTTACAATTGGTATGACTATTTTATTCCTTAACATTGTAAATGTATGACAAAGCCTTACTGGTAAAATATGCGAATTGTCTACTGCTTCGGTAAAATAAGTCAATATTAAATGAAGCATGGATTTTACTTTAAGGGATGAGTAAAGTATGCCTCTTGATGATATAAGTCTGAGGGTATTTCAGAATAAAGAAACAGATTCTTGATTTTAGATGACTGATTAATCAACAGAGAATTTTTTTGATAACTGTATTGTCGCCCTACTGTTATATGTTCATAATGAATAAAAAAGTATTGTTATTAACCACATTAATGTTTTCATAAATAACAGCGGGTCATTTAGATTGGTAGACTACGACGGTTCAGAAGCATCTCTAAGTGCTAATATGTATAAATAGAACACTAAAACGTTTATCATAGAAATTGAGAGATCTAATACAGAATTTGTGAGTTCTCATTTTCATAGCTTAGTTCCCCTCAAGTACAAAAGAAGTTTTGTAATGAACCTCAGCTACGGGGTCAGAGCTATTTGTTGAGAAAATGTAATTGAAGGCAAACTTAAGGTCAACAGAAACAACAACAGACAAGTCTGAAAGAAGCAACCTCCTTTACATACGTACCTGGGAAGCATCGTTTTAACTAAAGGCGGACGGAACTGATGAGGATATATAAGGGAAGATCAGGAATGCAAGGCAAGCTTTCATTTCTTTCAAGTCTGTGTGCAGATCAACAGAACTGAGTATGAAAAATACGATCCCAATTTTCAGCGCCAAAGTGAAGTTAGTGCTAATATACGGATCAGAGAATTAACGCCGCGTCACGAAGGCCTCTTCCAATAAACTACACACCTTCATCAACAGCTGTCTTCGCCAACCAAAAACCAACTGTGAAACAAATATGCAGGAAGAAACGGAGGTGGATTGGTCATACTCTGATAAAACAAACCAGCAAGTGACTTCACACTCAAGGTCATCGCTCAAGGGGAACACAAATGGTCGTTAGCGCGAGGGTGACATGGAGGAGGTTATGCAAAGAGGAGATGAAAGCATGTAGGCAGACGTGAAGCCAGATGAAGACGTTGGCTGAGAACCGAACGCGATGGCGACGTGTGGCTGAAGCCCTATGTTCCTCTAGTAGCTAAAGGAGATAATAATAATTAAAACTGTACCTGAAACGTTTATTGGGAATAGCTACCGGGAAAAGTTTATCATGGAACACATGGCGAAGAAACCACAAAGGTTTTCCTACATCTGCTAGCAAAAAGCCTCTGCTTATAAGAGCGAAAAACAAATGATGTAACGAGTGAAATAATAATCAACAAGCTGAGAACATCTACATGAAGATCTTTTAGTAATGAAAAGTTGAAACTCCCATTTTTCACACTACCGGTTGTATTACCTGGAGTGAAAGATAAATTATTAGACTAGTCACTTTTCTTGTATCTATCTATCAGTTGATCGGTTCAAACGCTCCTGTGGAGTCAGTCATATTGGCCGCTGATCTAAGAACTTCGCTTTTAGTGTTCAGAAACACCTCCTAGTGTAGCTAAATAAAGATGTAATAAAAACCTTCAGCAGTTAGATTTTAAACCACCTTTTAAAACAGGCCGTAAAGAGAATATTAAAGAATTGTTTTCCATCGGCTAGTGAGTAGTAAATAAATTGCCTCAGTTCTCTCAATACTGAACAATTCAAACAGCAGAGGCCACTAAAATTCGCTTAAAACAACCTAAGCACTGTGTGCAAAAGAAATAGTCTCAGTAATTGTTGACATCCCAGCCTGTTGTGAAGTCCATTATATCATGAATTCTGTATTATTTCCCCAAATTTATCTGATATTCATTTTAGTGTTATGTTGATGCATGTTATCAATTAGAGATGCTTTAGAAGTGTGATCTATTGGTACTATTGATTGCATGTTATTTGATAACATTAATGTTGTTAATAACAATAATTCTCCAATTACCATAGACACATAACAGTAGAACATGATGAAATTATCGGAATGAATACAGTTTATTCACCAATCATCTTTTTACAAATTATGATTCAAAATAGATTCTGCTTAAATGATGTATAATTTTACTAAATTTTCACTGAAACTTACCCCCCCTACAGAAGATGTCTGTTGAGTCAAAATAAAGGCAATAGAACTGACAACTAATCACTCCGAAGACGACTAAGAAAATGGAAAAAATGATCACGAAAGATTTAGTGATGATATGTAAACACTTCATGCTAATATGAATGAAGCCATTAGAAATCTACTGGTTATATGAAAATGACCTTATTGATAAATAGGCTTATAAAAACTTTTATTAGTAGGGGTTGATTCTAATATTAAATCCATCTGACTGGATGTGTCTGATAAACTATATCAGAGTCTTTCTCTTTGTCTTTGTAGCTATATCAAAACTGATATTTTTGTGATTTCAAATTCTTTTTTTTCATTCCTGTGCTTTTCGAATTGCATATAGGACTTCAGTTTTGAGATTTGAGGTTTCGTTGGTGGTAGTGTTCTTTTACGGGGTTAAGTGGCTAGCCTCATGTCCAACACTTTCTCACCAATAACCATCAACGGGAGAGATTTAACAGAGGTTGCCTCCTTCACTTACCTTGAAAGGATTGATTCAACCGCAGGCGGAATGGAAGAAGATTTCAACACCATCCAAGATCAGAAAGGGAAGACTGATCTTTACCAATCTAAAATCGGTTTCAAAATCTTATGCATTAAGTCAACATAAACAAAAAATTGAGATTTTCAACACCAGTGACAAGTCAGTTCCTCAATGAAAGTCAGAAACTTGCACTGGGTTTCAAGGAAAGGGTTTCCAACAGATTGTTGAAGACTTTTATCAACAGCTGCCCGCTTCGCTGGCTCCATACTGAAGATCAAATGGGAGGCCAGAACGAATTAGAAACAGTAAAACTCTGACTGGTAACAAACCAACCAAGAGTTGATCACTCAGCAAATATGTGGAAGAAGAGGGAGATGGATTGGGCATATATTGAGAAAGCCGTCGAATGACATCACACTCAACGCAGGCCATCACTTGAGTGGAATTCAAATAAGAGGCGACAAGTGGGTCGTCGGTGTGAGGGTGACATGGAAGAGATTGTGCAAGGAAGAGATGAGAGATTATGGACCATCGTGGACCCAGCTGAAGAGGACGACAGAAAATAGAAGTATAGATGTGTTTTTAAAGCCCTATTTTGCACTTGGAACCCAAGAGAATAATAATAATATAATAAGTGAGGTTTAGGAATTCATTGACCTGGATTTGTTACTGGACCACGTGTTTATATGGCGACATTGAATGTAAACGACATGCTACTGTATCAGCTAATTGTAGAAAAGTGAAATTTCACCTGCGAAATGTTTGAACAGAAGTAATCTTTAATTAAATTTCGAAAATATTTTAAAGAGGGTGTAAGGAAATGTGAATTGTTTAGATGACACACTGGCCTGCTCTGACTGTTTACAATTTTGTTGTAAGGGTTTTTTATTCCTTTAAGTTCCCAGTGGAACATAGGACTTCAAGCTAGAGGCTTGAAGTTTCGATAGCGATGGTGTTTATTTTTACGGAATGGGGCAGCTAGCCTCATAAAAACCTTCCCTCTATATCAGTCCTAATGCTGGCTTAGCAAGGTTTAGGAGTGAGTCGGCCGGGGATCGAATCCTTGACCAAATACGTTATCGGCGAGCATTCTACCACTGTGCCACAGGCGCACAATTATTACTACTACTAAACATGTCCTTTTTCTTTAAGTGTTTGTTTTTAGGGATTTGATTGATTTTAGGATTTCATCATAGACTGACATTGGTTAAAGAATCATTGGTGAACCAGTTGGAAGCAATGTTAGACAGCTGTTTCCTCAGCTCAGTTTGGAACTCTTCATCAGTACCACCGCCGGGATTCGAACTCGGGACCTTCTGGCTTCAAGGAGAGCTGGCAGACCATTAAGCCAGTAGGACCCGTTCCAATGCCTAGTCCATGAATTCCAAATTCTGATAATTTACAATACAGCACGACAACTAGCCAATATCATCGCTGGTGAGTATTTGTCGTCATACACAAACTACTTTACTCCACTGGTAAAGACTTTCCACTAGAATTCCAGGTAACTACCTACCTGAATAGGTCAATTCAGACTAGCGAGCATCAGATTGATATTTAAGTTTATGGTTTACATAGTTATCCTTATTTCTTTCTAAAGTACTGACTTTATTAATCAACTCTTCAGTAAAAATAGTTTTTGTTTTTAAAACACCTAAGAGAGAAAGTGAAAAAATTTTTCTCGTATCAAAATAAATCTTTCTCTAAATATATTTTTTTTTCCATCTTAGGTGTATTTCCTTCAGGAAATTTAAAGTATTTCTATTACTCTTACTGTTATTATTATTATTATTATTATTATTATCATAATCACTATCATTGTGACACAGTTTTTCAATCCTACGAACAACAATAATGAAGAAAGAAATAATTAATAGAGTTTTCCGTTGTTGTTGTTGTTGTTGTTGTTATTGCTGTAGTTGTTGCTGTTGTTGGTATTGCTGGTGTTGTTGAATAAATACAACAGTATAAGAAAAATGACTTAATATGACTGATGTGTACTTTACGTTCTTCTGTCAAATTGTCATATATATGTAAGTATATACATAATACGTATACGTATAACTAAGTTAGACATGTCTAACTTGTCTCCCTTTTTTAATACAGCACTCACGCACATCTGTCAGTCTGTATTTAAAATAATTGCTTTTAACTAACTTGCATTTATTTTAGAATCCAATAGAAACAGAAGAGTAGTAGTTTGAAATTAAGAAAGAAAAGAGAAAGCAAGAGGTTTATTCATTAAATAAAATTGAACAGTGAATCTATGTATACTTCATTCATAATCACCATTGTGCTTTTTTTCTATTAGTAATAATAGTGATAACCAGGAATTTTCTAGAATAAAGTTTTATCTATTTCATGAAGCAAAGTTTTATCACCGAAGACAGATGAAACAGGCAAACTGAGATGATTTCAATTAGACAGTCAGTGTAATGATAACACTCCTAGTGTATATATGCATGCACAGTTTATTTAGCCTCTGAAGACTACAGAATGTCAGGAGTTGACGTGTTTACATATATATATATCTGTTTTAGGTTCTCGTTTAGAATACATACAAAACATAATTCTTCCTTTATAAAGCTGGGGTGGGGTGGGGGACGGAGTAAGTGACTTTCTAATTGTTGACAATGACAAATAGGCTTATTATTTTTATTTATTATTTTTTGTAGAAGTATTTATTTTCTTTTATCAAGGTCTAGACTCCCCTTCCCCAGTCCCCGTCTTCGTCCCCGGCCCCCCACCATTTTTGATCTGTAGAGGAAAAAAGGTAGGTGGAACTGAACTTATTTCTTCATCTAAGGGATTATAGTTTACTATTATTTTTTTTTCAAAAACATTGGATAAGTAAGCAGTTTTTAGGAAGTTAATTTTTACTTTTGACATTTGACAAAAAAGAAGGATTACCAGAGGGACAGAGAGAGAGAGGCAGGTTATTGCCTCATTTTTATTTTCTGCTTATATATATGTTTTGTTTTGTCTGTCAGTCAAAAGTTTCAAATACTACTATACAGATGGATATCAGCTTGACTTATGTGTTCCAATGAAAAATATATTGAATAATAGGTAGGAATTATTAAAAATTTGTAAAAAAATGAAGTCGAGAAGAAAACTAGTTAATTGAATGGTTCTTAATGTTGTGAAATAGGTATCATATCAGAAGTAGAGATGTTCAGCGAGTCTTTAAGGTGCAAAATCAGCGTTTAAATATTGTCGCTTACAGTAAGTTGTACATATACTTCACGTCCAAGTGAGACTTTTCAACTCATTAATCATTAAATTTATTTATTTATTTATTTTAATTTTATTATAGCTTGTTTCCACACAGTATTTCGGTACAGGTATGGAATTTTCGGCATGTGATATCGGTAGCCAAAATTTTGCAGGTCAACCATTGATATCGGATGTGCATCGACCATGTACATGGTCGGCGAGGGTCCTAACTGCTGTTCCACCGACGCACAATAAATGAAGATACTGAAGATGGTAAGCGGACAAATGCACTTTATTAACCAGTCTTTTATCAGACTCTATTGGTGGTTTAATTAGCCATTTATCTTAAATATTATCTAGCTGTGTCCAAGAATTGAGAAGTTTTTACTTATTTTGTACATTATATATTAGTTTCAGACGATCGCTTATTTCAAGGTAATTAGAAATAACTCTGTTCATTCAAGGGGAGATTATTATTATATCCTTTAATTCCTAGAGGAACATTGGGCTTCAGCTGCGCACCTCCATTGCCTTAGGTTTTCTGACAACTTTTCCACTCCACTCCAAGTCTGCCTACATGTTTTCACCTCCTCTTCACACGATCTCCTCCAAGTCACCCTCGTACTGACAACCAACTCGCCGCTTCACTTTTGGGTTCCACTCGAGCAGTGGCTGGTCTAGTGATGTCACTTGATGGTTTTCTCAGAGTATGGCCAATCCATCTCCATTTCTTCCTGCCTATTTGTTTCACAATCAGTTCCTGATTGGTTCGCTCCCAGAGATCCCTGTTGCTGATCTTTTCTGGCCATCTGATCTTGAGTATTGAGCGGAGACAGTTGTTAATGAAGGTTTGAAGTTTGTTTGAGATGCTCTTTATGACTCGCCAAGTCTCTGATCCGTATAGTAGCACTGACTTCACATTGGAGTTGAAAATCCGGATCTTATTGCATATATGTATTAAGTTTTATCATGTAATTGCAATTGTCTGTTATAAGCTTGGCCTTAGATGCGCAGTATATTAAAGAACCAACTTCGCACAATTTAGAAGTGTAAAGTCAGAAAACAGAATTGTTCCAGACCACAAATCACGATGAATAACTATTATATAATTTTTATATGAATAATTATCCCCTTCAGGATCACAGTAGAACGCTACCATTTCATCATGTTATCTGCAGTCCACTTTAATTGCCATCAAATCACCCATAGGCTTTCATCGTCTCCTCACACAGTCTCCTTCATATTGTCCTTGGACACGCGCCCAGATGGTCATTTCGCGTCCAGGTCCCACTCGATGGTTGACCTGTTTCACTGTATCACTCAATGTCTTCCTCCTCCATTTCATCTTGTATATTTGTAGGGCAATAGTTTCTTGATAATTCAGTCACCTGAATTTCTTGTTGCTAATCCTCTCTGGCCAGTTACCTGATGTCTAGTTTCCGCGGAAGGCGGTAGCTATCTATAAACGTCTGTAAAATCATGATTCCACATAGTGACTAATTTAGGTGACGTATGTTGTTATCCAGAATTTTGTCATGATGTTTATCAATAGCAACATATAGTGAAGTGATATTTACAGTGATTTTCTTTGGATTTTTCGAATTTCAAATGGATATTTCTAATCAGAACAATGGGTAGGTATTTTGTTCTTTCTGGACCTACATTATATTACAGAGCTCATACAGAGCTAAGAATGCTAAGAATGAAATCTGCATGAAATAAAATGCATCAGATCACTTCGTAGAAAGTTAATCTTTAATTTGCCGAAGTTGTCATTTTATTACTTAGAACTGATTTCTGAAATAGTCATTTTGCATATGCAGCAAAAATAACCATTTTGACCAAGTGACCACTAAATATGCTACGATGCGTTAAACCAAATTATATATTAGATTAATGTTTAAAGGGTTATAAACGCGACCTAATGATTATCACTTTGCATGATTTTATGATTCAAACTTATTACCAAAGCCAGTAGCAATTTTTATAAAATAAATTTGTAATGATGTATCTTCAATTTCTAATTACCAAATACAGCTTATTCATATTTAACAGTACGCCTTATCTGCAAGTTAGTGGAGTGGTGATGCGAAGCGAGATTGGTTAAATATTAGCTGATAGCTTATCTGGAAACCTACATTCATCACAAATGCGTTTTATTGAAGGGATGATAATGGTATATTTGTTTCGTGTTGTCATTCATCGACTCGAAATATTGTAACAGAGCAGAAATTACTTTGATCCAAAGGAACATATGAAAACGAAACTAGTTCCATCAGTAAATGCCGAAGGAACACTGGATATTCATGCTGAATCGCAGAAAAATTGTAGATGCAAGTCAGAGTACAGCAGTGTGCAAAAGAAACCAGTTTTCGAAAATTTAGTTAAAGGTTATAAAAGGAAAGATATTACCAAGTGAATAAAAAATGCAATTTCGAGGACGCATCCAGCTTCTAAACTGTTCTTTTTTGTACAAAACCCCCTGTCCAGCTACTGTTGTTAACTCCCTCTGTATTTATTAGTTCATTTGCACTTACGAAAGTGAGCTTATACGAAGAACAGAAAGACGTTTTTCTACATGGATTGCTGAACATGTGCTTAAGAGTATATGTCTTCTGGATTTAGCTTAATTTAAGAGTGTGATAATTTGTAACCTAGCTGATACATGATTCTGGATTAAAACACTAGAATTTTTAAGGCGAAAAACGGTAAACTACGACTATTTCAGACAGCTGAAGCTTTCGCCACTTGAAGAATGAATCTTGAATTTCCTATTCAGAGGGAGACTGTTACTAATTAAAGATTACTTAGGTATGCCATAACTTTTTTTATTTTAATTCGTCAAAATTTCGTTCTATTTATGATGTAACTTAATATTTCCATTCACTGAAATCCTTACTCATTTTGTTAACACCTTTGTGATCTCTAATTTAAAATATTAATTCGGTGTTGACTGTCTACCTGATGATAAGTGACTGAATTGTTGAAGACTTTAACACTTTTCATTGGGTATTTCCTTAAAAAAAGCTTAGAAATATGGTCATAAATCTGTCTTACTTTTTGCCTAATAAATTTATTTTTACGTGAATATGTCACTCGTTAAATGCACTAGGAGAAAACATGAAAAGAGAACTTGTGAACATTAGATTGACTCAGTGAGCAGCTTATTTGCTAAAGTGGGACTAACCCGACAGTTATCTGAACAGCCTATCTTGTGCTCAAACCAAATACTCTATATAATTCTTCTAGGTACTTCAAACTCCTTGAGTCCAGTCTTTAAAAAAGACTAGTTCCTTCTCAAATGTATAAACCTTGACGTTTATTCTCCGGCATTTATCATTAAACCTTCCTTTGGGAATGCCACTATATAAATTCTTATCAGTTCTTTTAAAAATATCTCTAGACACATTAATTAAAGTATAAGCCGTCGACTTTGCTTCCTCTTGATTTCAGCCATGATGAACTTCACTAGATTTTCTAAAAATAACACCGCACATATCAATTTTCCGTAGTATAGTATCATTCATCAATCACCGTTCAATTTTATAAAAAGCTGGTTCTCCTAAAGTACACTGGAAAATCTTTGAAAAACATTCTCATTCTTTAAATTTTACGTTGCAGAAAAATATTTTCAATATATGTTCAATCCTGAGAAAACCATCAAGTGACATCACAAGACAGGCTGTCGAGTTGAATCCGAACAGGAAGCTGCTAGTTTGTTGGTTGTCAGTGCGAGGGTGGCATGGAGGAGGTCATGTGAAGAGGAGATAAAAGCATGTGGGCAGATGTGGATCCAGGTGAAAACGTTGACTGAGAACCGAACGCAATGGAGATATGTGGCTGAAGCCCTATATTCCTATAAGAATTAAAGAAAACAATAATAATATTATGTGTTCAACTATATCAGATAAAGAATAATATTCATCTCCCCATTATGAATACTTCATAGATTATGGCGGTTTCAGATTTCTTAAATTTATAGTTGAATAATTTTCCCTTTATTGTGAAATCATCATTGTAAACCTCAATGTTAATAATATTTTTAAAAAAAATCATCATATCACGCAGGAAAAACTACCAAGTCATTTAAAATTTTTTAAATTCCTTTTTATTCTATAAACTGTTTTCTCTTTGTGTTTTTTTCAACCTTTCCTCTCCTCTCCTCATTTCTAAATAATTTTACTATTCTCCATTGTACACATAAGCCTACTAGCTAACCTCTTATTTACTTCTCCACTATTTCTTTAAGGAATTCATACATCTGTTCATCTTCCCAGTGCCTTAGACTGTGTACTGTATACAGTTGAGTAGGTGAGAGAATTTCAACAGGTGGTTAACAAAATACACCTTGAAACATTTAATTTTTATTATTATTTTCTTTTTTTTTTTTGCTTCATTCTCAAAACAAGGTTGATATTGATAGTACTCTTACACACTGGTGATGATATTATTATTATTATTATTCATAAACTGTCTTACTTACTATCTTAATCAGGGAAATAAAATTATACGTAGACTTCTGTTTGCTGCATATATTGTATATATATATATATACATATATATTATTATGGGATGATTTCACTGGGTTTCTTCTACATAACCTTTTTTTAATAATAATTTCATTGTATGCATATGTATATATATAAGTGTGGCAATAAGTTCAATGAGAAAATGAATGAGAACCATATTGTGAAGAATTTAAACCATACGCCAGTAAATAAAACAAAAAACAAAACAACGTTGAGAATAATTATAATATTTATTATTGTTTTTATTATAAAATACTAAGATGTATGAAACCAAAGAGCAATAGCCTCAAAATTCTTTTATTCAATATATTTTACGAGTTTGACCACGGATTGATATCAGTTAGAGAACTAGAAGGGAGTACTGGACAGCTGTTTCAGCCTAGTTTGTGAATCATTGGCAGTACGCATCCAGCGCCACGGTTCCAACCCAGGGCCTTCTGGTTACAAGCAAGCTTAAAGACCCTTCAGTCACTAGCATCTGATTCAATGGTCAGCTCATGAATTCTTATATCTACCGATTCGCGATTTTAGAGCTGAAGTGATGACAAATACTCTCCAATGATGTTGGCTGGCGGTCGTTTTAAATCACGAATTGGTAGAAGTTAGGATATACGAGATGGCCATTGAGTTGCATCATAATGGCTTAATGGTCTACAAGATTGCCTTCTAAATGGTAGCTCCTGGGTTCAAAGCCTGATGGTGGGTGAGTACTGCTGATGACTCCTGGACTAGACCGAAACAGTACTCCCTAATTTTCAATGGTTCTCTAACCGATATAAATCTGAAATAAAATGTTTGACACCTAAGCAGTTATATGACATTAGGAGCATACATTGTGACCAATCAGACTTTAATAGGTAAAGTCGTCCAAGTGCGTGAAATTTGAAATCTATTGTATACTGCATCCTTTTTTTATATTTTTTCATATTTTTTTTATTTTTGATTACAGCTTGATTCCACACCGTATTTTTGGTACAAGTGTGGAATTTTCAGCATGGATATCGGTAGCCCAAAATTCGCAGGCCGACCATAGATATCAGGTGTGCGTCGGCGTGGGCTCGAACCTCGGACCATGTGCATGATCGGCGAGAGTTCTAACCACTTATTGAGCTGCCTGTGATTAATCCTGTGTTTAATCACGTCTGATTGCTATGAATCAAAATTATGTAAGATAATTGAGAAACAACCGTTAATAGTGATTTTTTGACCAGACAGTAATACAGGTTTTGCATTGGACGATGCTAGACTTCTATTCAGATTAAGCACATTTGGATTTTCATTGTGAGCCAATAACCCCTTAGAAAGATGTTCTTTCAGACGAAATCAGAATATTCTATTCGTTCTATCCATGTATGTATCATTGTGACTGCGTATGAAGTTGTAGAAACAATATAGAGTTTATGGAATTAGATCCTTTAGTCATGGACAGAGGAAGAGAAAATCTTCAAGGATACCTCTTTGTGTAAAATTCATCTTTTCGAGGAGTAGTTTCGCCTTATTGTGACTTACAGCAAAGTTTTCAGGGTATTTATTAACCAGCGGAACTGAATATATGAATAGCAGTTCATTAATTAGTGTTTCACTCGTGGTGCAAATTTTAAGGTCCTCTAAAATGCTGCTAAAAATTGTCGAATCATATTTTCTGTAGCATAAATTTAAGATACTTAAACATATGAGATTTAATTCAATGCCTAATAAGATGTTCTGATTAATAAACTTATTAGAATGAATATAAAGGAGACTATGCATTTAAAAACCGGACTAAAAATTACTGATTTCAGGATTTTCATCATGAGCTGACATTGGTTAGAGAACCATTGGAAAACCTGGAAGTACTGGACAGCTGTTTCGTCCTAGTTTGGGACTCTTCAACAGTACGCACCCATCGGGATTCGAACCCAGGACTTTCTAGGTTTATTTTAAAATAAGCATCTCTAATGAACTGTAATCCTATTGATCTTACTTAACAAATTGGTAGTATTTAAAAAAACACTAATATTTTTATTGACTACTATTCTAGACTTCGACTTCGAGAAGGCCTTCGACAGAGTCGATCGAGAGGTCATTTGGCACCTACTTCGCTACTACGGGGTCCCATCGACAATTATACATCTCATCCAACAGCTATACGACAATGCTGCATGCCAAGTAATCCACAACGGGAAACTTACGGAAGCCTTCGTAATGAGGACGGGAGTGCGACAAGGCTGTCTACTATCATCAATGATCTTCCTGATTGCAATCGATTGGATAATGCGACAGACAAAGGCAACAAACGAGAGAACAGGCATAAAATGGACTGACACAAAAGACTTGGGGGATATGGATTTCACCGACGATATATGTCTGATTTCCCACAAACTGGAAGATATGCGAGTGAAAAGCAACAAGTTGGCAGAAGAAGCATCAAAGATGGGACTTCAAGTGAACATAGATAAAACAGAGGTGATGAAGATTCATGGACAACACCAACAGCAACAACAACAGACAACAATCAGCATAGATGGAAGGAACCTGAAAGAAACAGCCTCCTTCACGTACCTTCCTGGGAAGCATCGTTTCAACTACAGGTATACGGAATTGATGAGGATATCAAAGCAAGAATAGGAAAACCAAGACAAGCTTTCATCTCTCTCAAGTCTGTGTGGAGGTCAACAGTACTACTCAGCATAACAAATAAGATCCGGATTTTCAACTCCAATGTGAAGTCAGTCAGTGCTACTATACGGATCAGAGACTTGCACTGTGCCTCATAAACAACACCTCAAACAAACTACAGACCTTCATTGACAGTTGTCTCCGCTCAATACTCAAGATCAGATGGCCGACCAGAAAAGATCAGCAACAGGAATCTCTGGCAATGAGCGAACCATCTCAGCACGAACTGGTTATGAAACAAATAGGCAGGAAGAAATGGAGATGGATTGGCCATACTCTGGGAAAACCATCAAGTGACATCACTAGACCAGCCACTGCTCGAGTGGAACCCGAAAGGGAGGCGGCGAGTTGGTCGTCCAAGGGTGACTTGGAGGAGGTCATGCGAGGAGGAGATGAAGGCATGTGGACAGACCTGGAGTGGAGTGAAAAAGTTGTCAGAAAACCGAAGGCAATGGAGGTGCGCAGCTGAAGCCCAATGTTCCTCTAGGAACTAAAGGATGCAATATATATATATATATATATATTCTAGAATTTTGTTTGTATATAAACATATGTATATATAATCGTAGAGCCTGAATAGAAAATTATCGGAAAGAATATTTTTGCTCAATTATTTTGTGTTTTATGATACATTTTTCTCATAGTTTATTCAATAATAATTCAGTGACAGTTACAATCTTTCAGCTAATAGCTCTCAAATGAAGGCCCAGATTACTATTGAAAGAAGAACTGAAGCTAATGATGACTGAAATAAGCTTTATCTAAATCACAAAGAGTTGTTTTATTTGTTACCTGTAGCCGTAAATTATCTGACTTCTGTATTACGTGCTACCTGAGGTGGATAGTTTGTAAAAAAATTCCCAAAAGCTGTTATTCAGTGTATAGGTAATTGGAAATACCAAAATTAATTTTTTCCATTCTATATAAAGTCCTGTGAGTACTTTTCACAGATGAAGACTCCTTACTATTTTTCCGCTGCTTTGTAAATACAGTATTCATCTAAATTACTTTATATATATATATATATATATATATATATGTATATATATAACTCAGAAAAGTGCCTTTGTTTATCTGCTAATAATTTTACTACCTTTGTCAACCCATATTCACGTGAATGTAAATATCTTAAGCTGTTGCATTAGCCAACCACCACACAAGGACCTCGAAAATGCAGTTGTTTTTCATTTACCATATTAAGGTCCTCTGCGATAAGCTTCCAACTATTTAACCTGAAATTACGTCTAACTGAAGATAACATAAAGTCTACGCCTTCATCTCTTAACATTCCAAGTAGAATATAGGGTTTCGAGCATTAGACTTTGGACTTTCAGTAGCACTGGTATTGTTTCCACTGGGTAGGGTTGCTATCCTCACGCCCTGTCTCACCTTTTTTCTGGGCTTACTATCGTTTAAGTGAGGTTTAGAAGTGCGTTGACTGGAAACTGAACCGTGGTCATATATGTAGCTGGCAAGCGTCCTAATCCTGAACGACAGACGCACTGAAAACTTGTGTATGGAGATTCTAAAAGGAGGATGGAATGGATCAAAAGATAGAAATGAAAGTCAAATTAAATTATTCAAGTCCCAATTAGTTTGTTTTTTCGTTTTACTTCTTTTTTTTTATTAACCGAAAACGTTTTTTTAATGCTAGAAAAATAAAATCAATTAAAATCTGACTTTTTTAAATCATCCGTTAGAATTACTTATTTCTCATCATGCTGATTAGTTGAAATTCACTAAATTTGTACATATTGTAGTTGAAGTAGGCTGAGAGAAGTGATTCATTTTATACCATAGGCAGCTAAGCAGAAAGAATGTAGAATTTTTCCAGTGTCAGTTTGTAGGGGTCTCATTGGTTTCAAGTTTGAACACCGGCTGACATCAGCTTTACACGACTGAAAACAAGGAGTTACTGGAATGGTATTTTTTCGGCTTTACTTCTCATGAACCCACGAAGGGCCAAGCCAAAGACCTTCAAGTTACAAGACCAGCTCATTGACCATTCAGCCACTGGGGTCAATTCCAGAGGCCGTCCCATGACTTCTAACTTCTATCAGTCTGCAACATTTTCGGCGCCACCGCCAACTAGTATCATTGGCGAGTACTACCGGTCACATTTCACTTGTAAGGACTTCTTACTAGAGCTCCAGATAACTTCATCGTGCAGTCAGTCACCAGTGGATATTAGATTAATTTTCAAGTGTGAACATTTGTGTACCAATTTTTAAAATGTCAGGTGAATGTAGAAGCCGCTGATGAATGAAATTTCTATATTAAGCTACAGATTTTATTACTTATACGAAAGCAAATTACAAAAAAGGAAAAGCGACAGGAATGTAAACAAAGACAAAATAGAATAAGAATATAAGATAAATATGTAATATGAAAACGTCTATCCTTTTTTATTCACAGAGCCATTGGTTCTCGTGATTCTGTACTCAAATGTATTAGATATAGTAAACAAATCCTTCGAACATTGTGTAATACAATGGGTCCTCACTTAAGCATACATTTCGTAATGTTGTGTATGGCATCTGAGAAGTTACACTTTCTCAGTCAAAGATTTTTACGTCAGATGCTAAAAAATTCACCAATTTGTATAAAACATAACTGAGTGAAAAACTCTTAATTTAGCAGGCTGATTAAAGGAATGTAAATTTATTACTGCATGAGAGAAGTCTTGAAATATCTGCATGATATTAAACAGAATACAGCAGAAAAAAAGTTGATGATTGAAAAAATTATAAACATGTAAATCCACTTAACCAAACATCTGTTGTTCAGATACATGTTGTATATTTTCCCCATTCTTTTGCTTGAACTAGCCTTCTATTTCCACAATGTAACAGGAATTTTTATGGTTTAAGTGATTCACGAATCGTATAATTGTCAGTAGTAGACACCGTCACTTTCGTCTTTATTCAACTGTGAGTAAATTCTCTGGACTATTAAATCATATCATAATAAAATGCATCATTCATAGATATTCTGATGAAGTAATTTTGATTTCTTGATTACTGTTTATTGTATGTTGATTACTACTTTTTATATCCACCAGAATCTGTATTAGGTTGTGGTAAAATCGCGTATTTACTGCCATTAATATGGGGTACATAGATTCATGACTGATTACTCGCAATTCTAATTCACGAAAGCGCTTTAAACGATTAGCTTCTATCATCAAGTTTTACTGAAACATTTAAGTGAAAGTAAAATCCTGGATTCAAGCTTTTTATTCACATCAAGCCCCAAAGGTAGGTCATATACGTATCTTGAATGATAGTCTCCCATCATCAAGTCTGATTTCATATTACAATACTAGTCACCCTTCCATGGCATACTGATGTGTAGATGCAAACTTTATTACTTTAAAATGAAACAGAAATTTAGGCTAAAAGCGAATAATGAGTTTATTTCTCCTGATGTCAGAACTCTTCAACAATCGGGCTTCAGATCAGTATCATATATTTTTCGATAATAGTTGTTGCATGTATATTTACCTGGATAGAAATCAATATTTTAAATTTATTTACTTGTTTACTGGTGGCTAGCAATCGGTTTCATGATGTTGTCACCCATCAGCCCGCCTAGTGATAGGCAACAGGCTAGTGTCATCGGGAATATTATCACTTACTCTGGAGCAAGTACATCGAGGTAACGAGTCCGAGTGGAACGGAACGTGCGTTTTACTTTTTACAGATGTCTACCATCAAACAAGCTAATTCAAGTTATTGTTCTTGGTAATATCGGGGCGACTGTAAACCACTTGCATGAAACCAAAGTGCCTGTTGGCCAAATTATTATTATTTCCTTTAATTCCTAGAGGAACATAGGGATTCAGCCACGCGTCTCCATTGCGTTCAGTTTTTTGCCAACGTTTTCACCCCGATCCAAGTCTGCCCACACACTTTCATCTCCTCTTCACATGACCTCCTTCAAGTCACCTTTGGAAGAACAACTCGCCGCTTCCTATTTGGGTCCCACTCGAGCAATGGCTTGTTTAGTGATGTCACTTGATGGTTTTCCCAGAGTATGGCCAATCCATCTCCATTTCTTCCTGCCTGTTTGTCTCATAATCGGTTCGTGCTGAGTTGGTTAACTCATTGCCATAGATCCCTGTTGCTGATCTTTTCTCACCATCTGATCTTAAGTATTGAGTGAAGACAACTGTCAATGAAGGTCTGTAGTTTGTTTCAGATGCTCTTTATGACGTACCACACTGGAATTGAAAATCTGGATCTTATTTTTGATGGTGAGTCCTGTTGACCTCCACACCGGCTTGAGAGAGATGAAAGCTTGTCTTGGTTTTCCGATTCTGGCTTTGATATCCTCGTCAGTTCCATCGGCCTGTAGTTGAAACGATGCTGGCCAAATTGAATTGATTTAATTGTGGCACAGGTTTCGACAGTACATCTCCGTTTCATCTAGTTCTCTGCAGTCTTATTCGTCAGGTTACGCAACTGACTATACGCTCTCACCCCCTACTGAAAATACCTCCTCCGGGTTACCTTCGGACCAACACGCAACTCGTCTTTTCCCAATCAGGTTCCACTAGAAGGCGTTGCACGTGATGTCGCTCTTCGGTTACCCCAGTGCATGCAGAATCCTATCGCCGTTGAATTTGCCATAATTGTTGGAGGATGGGTCCTTGGCTGGATTTTTCACTGAGTTCCTTCTTGCTTGTTCTTTCCCACCAGTCTTCTGATCTTCGGCGTGCAGAGAAGGTAGACGTCGATAAAAGTCTGAAGTAGCCTACAGGAAATGCATTTCATGATACCTCATCATACCTCTTGACCATTTGGATAAATGGTTTGACATTGGTGTTGGAAATTCGAATATTGCTCTCCAAGCGTAGTGCAGTAGTTTTTCACACTGATTTCAGGTTAGTTAAGGTCTGTTTCGCTTCACGATCCTGCGTCTAAGATGCAAATCCATGTTACCTTTAGTTGAAGTTATGTTGCCAAGATAAGTGAAAAAGGTTAATTCTTTCCTCGTTATTGTTAGTTCTGTGTCCTCATAACCCCTATTTTCTCTCTGCTCTCTTGAGGCCCTATTTTCGTTGCTTCTCGTGCTCACTTGTTGGTTTTCACCTTGAGATCTCTGAGTCAGTGTAATAATAAACATAAATCATCCCCAAAGTCTAAATCTTCTAGGGCCTCCTCACTGGTTCGGCTTATGCCTGTCTTCTCGCTTCCCATAGTCTATTGCATAATTCATTCCACCACAATCAGGAATATCACCGATGAGGTCCGGGACCAAGCTATCACCAATATATGCTCAGATTATACGTAGAAAACTAATAACATCCTAAATTTTTATTTTATCGAGACTAAAAAACATGGAACATATGGACTGAGTACCTAATTCTAATTGTGTTGGTCCTATTAATAAGATTTTATTTCGCTTACGTTCGACTAACTGGAAAAATGGTGTTAGCTTACGCTTAATCACATAAAAATGCCAGAATTTATAAACTACATTTTTAGCGTATTCACAGTAGCATTGAAATAGCTTGCATATATTACATAAATAGATAACATAAAGTATAGAAATGATGGAGAAGACCTGTAGTTCAGAGAATACATCAACAGTAATATAAAGTATTATACATACAATGCAAATTACAATCATATTTGACAGTATTACAGTCATTTAATTCAATGATCAACTCATTCACTCACTCATTCAACAGTTCATTCACTATCTTCCTCTCACTGAAACGAATTTGATCTAACTAAGCGTAATAATAAATACTTCCCTTCATTTTGACTGTTATCTGTTATCATCAATGTTTATTGATGTAACGTTTTTTTTCTCTATACTTGAATTAATGAGAACAATAATGACATGCCATTCAATTGATTAACTAACTGAGTACCAGCTGACAAGTGACATAATAAAAGGTACCAAAATAGTGAATTATTTTATATATTTTGTTATTGTATGTCAATGTAATAAGTTTACTTCTGATTGATAACTTCCTTTTATTCTATTTTTTAGTGTACAATATAAGTAATAACTACTGAATGTATCAATTCATATTCACTTACAGTTAATAGTTAATTGTATAGTATAACAGAAGGTCATTATACATGATAAAAATTGACTGAACAAATTAATACTAGTCAGTAAATGTGTTCACTCACACACTGGTTACAGCTAGCGTGACGGATATTGTTTTAAACATAACTTAGAATGATGATAAGTATTAACTGAAGCTTTTCATATATGACGCTGAAGAATCTCAGGTTATTCAAGTGTTGGTTTGTAGGGATTTGGTTGATTGGTTACAGGATTTCATCATGAGCTGATATTGGTTAGAGAACCATTGGAAAACCTGCGGGGACTACTGGACAGCTGTTTCCTCCTAGTTTGGGTTCGAACCCCGGTGGGTCTCAAATTAGGACAAAATAACTGTTCATTACTCTCAGGTTTTCCAATGGTTCTCTAACCAGTGTCATCTCATGATGAAATACTGTAACCAATCTCAGATTAGTTAACATATATGTGGATGACAAATTCAATGTACTTAAAACAGGGGAAATGAATAGGTTTTTTGAACACATCAACTCGACGGTAGGGGCAAATTGAATCCACTTATGGGTTGGAAAGTCAGGAAGAGGAGCTATCAGTGTTAAATTGTAGCATAAAAGGGAAAGAGGATAGAAAGTTAAACATCAATGTTTGCAGAAAACCTCCATATTCAAACCAATATACTCATTTCAGATCATCCCAGTTTATATCAGCGAAAATTGGATTGGTGAAGTGTCTAAGTTATGAAACATAAAACTAATTAATACCAATGTAAAGCTAAGATAGGAAGTGAGGCACTTAAGAGAAGTATTAACATTTAATAATTACCCTGATAAATTAATCAGAAAGTATTTAGGAAAATGTTAACATAAAATTGATAATAATGGTAGCAAAAGCGTTAATAATAATGAGGATATGCATGACAACTACACAGAGCATGATAACATCACCAAATGTAAGTATTTTAAATCACCAGTATTACTTCCATACAAAGAAAAAAGCTTGAAAACCCTTCGGCGAATTCTCAACAATCCAGGAATAAAAGTGGCATTCAAAACCGAAAACTCAGTTGGAGACAGGCTCTTCCAGTTAAAGGATCCTGTGGAGCCAATTAAACAAAAGAGTTTAGTTTATCTAATACCCTGCAATGATTGTCAGGTCAAATACACAGTTCAAAGTAATAGAACGAGGTCAGTCAGACTAGCGGAACACAAAAACCTAACAGAATATAGATAAGTTGACCCTAATGAGATAAAAAAAATCTGGAGAATAGTTCAGCTATAGCACTACATGTAATTGCACATAACTTTACCATAGGATGGGATAAATGATGGTTCTAAAATCTAATACAGCAGGGTGGAGTGAAAGACTGATAACGTAGGCTTTATTTATCGAATCAAGTGAAAGTGCGTATGACAGAAATGATTCAGT
Source organism: Trichobilharzia regenti (assembly GCA_944472135.2). NCBI lineage: Eukaryota > Metazoa > Platyhelminthes > Trematoda > Strigeidida > Schistosomatidae > Trichobilharzia > Trichobilharzia regenti. The sequence goes on along the minus strand of OX235265.1, from coordinate 63,285,452 downwards.
ATCTGTCTCGGACATCTGGAAAAATTCTACTACCCTTACAATCACGAATAGGAAGGAATAGAGAAAACTATTAATTGAAAGTTTCGAAGTTGTGTGTCTATAATTGATATGGTTATAGACAATAAATTGTGTTCGAAACGTCATTCGGTAAATAACACTGTTTCGCTGCATGATATGTCTATTAAATAAATTACTATGGAATCTAAAATTGGGATTAAACGGATTTTCATTAGTCTCATGTTTTCAACGATACTCTAACTGATACCACTGTGTGAATGAACTTAAGAATAACTAATGGATGAGCTAACCCAGTTCAAGATAAATTCACTTTATTATGATAAAGCCTGTAAAAATTGTTTTCAGCTCAAATAGAGGACACCAGCTTTATTCGGCGTGACATTAAGTTGAGGTCCTTGTTAATGACAAAAACCCACTAGAAAGTACGTATCAATTCAGCTATTTCTTGTCATTCCGAGTAGTGAATTCATTTTCAATGAAGACTATAGTATCATTGACACTTGATCAAAAAACAGAACGAAAGGTGAAAGCTTTAAGTCGAAGGGAACAAACGAATTCAAGTAGCGCGTCGGTGGCACAGCGGTAGAATGCTTGCCAACCACGCAGGGGTCCGGGGTTTGATCGCCGGCCGACGCACTCCTTTACTTCGCTAAGCTAGTTATATGATTTATTTTGATTTTAATTACATCTTGATGCCACACCGTATTTTTGGTACAAGTATGAAATTTTTTCAGCACATGATATCGGTAGCCCAAATTTTGCAGGCCGACCATAGATATCAGCTGTGCGTTCGCAGAGGATCGAACCTCGGTCCATGTGCATGGTCGGCAAGAGTCCTAACTACCGTGCCACCAACGCACCGACTGGTGAAGAGGGAAGGTTGGGCATGAGGCCAGCGACCTCATCCCATAAAAATAAACACCACTGCTACCGAAACTTCAAGCCCCTAGCTTGGAGCCCTATTGTTCCACTGGGAACTTAAAGAAACACAAAAATGGAAATAAGATTAGGATTTTCAGTATTAGTGTCAAGCCAATCAGTGCCTATACAGGGTTAAGAGACTTGCCTAGTGCGTCACTACAAAACATTTCCGACAATCTACTGCAGAGTAGTATCCATAAAGATCAGGTAACTAGAAACGATTAGGAAGCAGGAATACTGGTAGTGCAGCGAACCAACCAAGAATCTCTTCAGTATGTATGAGTTGGACATACACTAAACAGATATCTGAATGATATTACGCGAAAGGCAGGCACTCAAGTAGAACCCTATTCGGAAACAATGAGTTAGGAGTCAATTCGAAGGTGAAGTAAAACAGATCGTGTGAAGAGGCAGTAAGATATCATAGACAACTGTGGAGTCATCTAAAGACAACTGTATAAAATAGAATGTTATCCTCGGAACCCGAGGGAATAATAATAATAACACCTGATTAAAAGTGACAGTCACCAACATACATGAATCGAAATATATACATAACTGTTTTCCGCTTAAAGAACTACTATTAGGTTTCTGATTCTTTCTGAATTCATCACACCAGCAGGTTTGTTTATCTTTAGTAATTTTCTGAAACTATGTACTTTATGAACAAGTTCAACTATCTGATTTTTGGTTTTGCTTGACTTATTCGCTAATAAAACTGTTTATATTATTAAGTTTTGTTTGCAAATTTTTTTTCAGCGGGCATTTAAGTAATTACTTTATTAATTTTAGACTAATATGTATTTGTTTTGTGAGGAGAGAAAAAGAAACACTGTAATTATCTTACAGAAACATGTTTTCATGCGTAAACCATAAAAAATAATCTACCTTTCTGAACTTTTACAGAATTACTTTTCCAGCCAGATAAATAATGGATTAGCTTTTTATCCTTCTTGTGATGATAATAATAATAATAATAATATTCGTAAACATGATTAACACACAAATATTCGAGATAAGAAAGATATGAGTGAATAGTGTTGTTTTGCAGTAACTTCTTTCTCAAACTCTACAGTTATTCAATCATAAATATTATCTTGATTAAATGTAATTACACAGCTGAACTGTATACAAGGAAGTATGAACGTATGGTATTTTGAATAATAGATTAAGTGGAAATAAATATAATTAAAGAGAAAGCTCAATGAAAACAAGAGAAGACTTATTTATAACCTTTCTTGTTATTCATACACTTAGTTTGATCATATTTGCATCATAATTAAATATATAATGCAAAACAAATGTGAAAAGATCATTAGACAAATATTTAATGAAATTTGGAATCAGTGTGGAAATATTCTGCAGTCGGTAGAAAGAGGACGATTTTGATTTTCTACCTTAATGTCAAATCGATCAATGCTTCTGAATGGTTCAGAGATTTGGTCGACCACCAGGATCATTTTCAGCAGCCTGTTGCGGAGCTTCATCAGCAGCTATTGTCACTACATACTGAAGGTCAGATAGTTAGTGGGAAAGGATAAGCAAATAGGAACTCTAATAACGAACCTACCGAGAACCTATCCCCCAGCACATATGCCGAAGAAAATAGAGTTGGATTGGACACATGCTGGGAAGACTGTTGAGTAACACTATGTTTCAAGCCTACGAGAGGAACCCCGAATGGTATCAACGTTAGTTTGTCCAAGGGTGACTTGGAAAAGACCATGTGAGTAAGAGGTGAGAGCTAAGGGATAACCTTGGAGGCAACCAACGAGGACTGCAGAGAACAGGAGAAAATAGTGGTGTGCTTTAGAAGCTGAATCCTCCACTAGGATTCCAAAAGAATAATTCTAATATTAGTTATTAAAGGTTGGAGACGGTTGGAAGGAAGCGTCAGATCTAGGATTCCTGCTTGTTTGCAGATGTCAGCAAGGAACACATTTTCTCACTGAGATTCAGACCCATATCACCCACATAGCAAACTCGGTTGATAGAAGTAAGTCTTTACAAACGAAGAATTTGACGCATTACACTGGTGACATGGTACTGGGTGTTTAGTCAAAGTAAATAATATAAGTCTTCATCAAACTTAGTGGCTTTAAATACTAACCCCATGGCGTTATCTTTATTTGAGAAGAGGTGGATAGTCAAAAAAGTTTGAAAATCTTGTTTTAAATGAAGTAAACCAGCTGTTCAAGAAAAGTACTGTAGTTATGAAGTAAGATAACAGTTCCAGTATTTAAATGATATTTTGCAGTGTTGTCAGCACTTTGTTATATATATATATATGTACATAAACGTAGAATAATTATGTGACGAGAAGGAGAATATCCATCCTTCAAAAAAAGAGCATAATAAAGAAAATGAAAATATATTGCATGAAAACCTGTCAAGAAACAAATCAAGAAAATTGTGCGGATATTATTGACCTGGCAATAATCGAATGAATCATTTTTGCGTGTATAGCTCGAAAATTTCCGCTTATAAAGACCATTCTGATGAAATTCATTTTGAATGACGTGGTACTATTCTATGTATTTCAATGAAGTGACTTACTAAAAGGGTGACTAAAACAGAATGATCGAAACGTTGTCTGATTTGTTACAGGATTTCATCATGAGCTGATATCAGTTAGAGAACCATTGCGGAACCAACTGGAAGTACTGCCAGACAGCTGTTTTGTCAGCCTAGTTTGGGACTCTTCATCAGTACACCCTAACCGGGGTTCAGACCCGGGACCTTCTGGTTACAAGGCGAGCTTGTAGACCATTAAGCCACTTGGACCCATGAAACTGTGATAGAAACGTCGTTTGCTTTTGAACTTTTGTAGGTAGTGTCGCGGTAGTTCATGCTGAATTCCGCGAATGGGAAAATTAAGCAAGAGGAACGTTTTACAAATGATCGCTGACAAGTGAGCTCTAGGAATGTCTTCTGTTTTATCTTTCTTCAACCTCAACTTGAAGAGTTAGTGCACTAGTGTTTGTGGAAAATAAACGCACTTTTATGGATATTTTTTAAACTGGATTTGTCTCAACTGGTATCGGTAATGTTAAGCTTAGTCAAATATCTAACAAATCGAGGAATAACTCTAAGTAGCCCAAAAAAGACCTAAATAAATAAATATTCCCTAAAATTCATCGGTTAGATGAAGAAAGCTCACAACAAAAGAAAAAAAACGTAGTAGTGAGACTGCTGACTTCCGCATACATAAGGAAGAATTTTAGGCATTTAGAGTTTTACTATGTAAGGAAACCAGGAACTAAGCTTAGGACTCTTAATAATGCAGGAATTTGAGTAGCATTTCAACAAATAAACTCCTTAAAGAACATCCTGAGTGGACTCAAGGGCCCAACTGACCCAGTTAGAAAAATAACTTATTCTTCAAAATTCTGTATTCTAAATGTTTGTCTAAATGAGGATTTTTTCTATATTGAAATCTTCAAAATACCTTGAAGTGACCGTGAAGTCAACTCTATAGGTCAGATCAGTAGACTAAGAACAGTCAGGTTAGTTGAAAATAGGCATTAGATTAAATGTGGAATGATTGACCCCAGTAAAACTAATAGTTTAGTGGAAAACGCAGCAATCGCAGTGAGTTCACTAACAGAATAGGATAGGACAGGGCTACAGTTCTATAAAGTAATATGGGTAAATGCGGTAAGAATTTGATCACTTAAACTTTGTTCATCGAATCCCACGCCTAACACATGCAGTAGGAATGAAACGATGCCGGTATCAAAGATATAGAAACAGTTGCTACCAATGGAGTTAAAGGATGAAAAGTAATGGAAGTACTTAAACGAGGTTTGAAAGCTATGTTAATGCCCTCAGTATGATTGTGAGCAATAAACTGTGTTCGAAATGTCGTCAGTAAATAATATTTTTTCGCTGTCAGCTTTTATCAAATAGATTTATTTTGTGGTAGAACCATACTCTTCTACAATACCGAGATTCTATTCTTACACTCATAGTTGGTTTTCGCCAGTTTATCTTTTGGTTTGTGTGACATAAGATATAAACCATCCGCAAAACCCAGATCTTCTGGGCCTATTTTGATAATGATCCTTAGTGTTGCAACTTAATCTGTGCACTATTTGTTTTTCCTGAATCCAGACGGTTCCGGGCTAAGTTTTCTAGCCTCCAAGTACCTTGTCCGCCGGACCTCCTGGTATAGTGAAGTAAGAATGCCAGCTGAGGTCCGAGGTCAGTCGGTAGTGCTTCTAAAGTGATTCAGTCTAGTCTGCTACTCTGGCGGCTTTTAGTAACTTTATGATCCTGAAGACTTCTGTTTTGCTGGAGGAATGGTTTGCAGTGTAGCTGATGGTGATGTTTCTGGACTATCTGAGATTGGTAATCTACTGAAGAAACCCTTAAAATAATCAATCCAGGATGGTGTTCCTGGTGTTTGATTTCTTTAGGAATTAAGTTAACTTCACTATATTTCACTGGTTTCATCTTCGTTGACATATTCTCGGGCAGTCAGCCGCCTTGTAGCCTGATACAGTATTGTGCGGTCTCTATTTGTAGGCCTGTTCTGATTCAGCTGCCAGTGTGCCATAAAAGCGTCTTTTATATTTCAAAAGACTGAACCAAGAATATTCTTTTCGATAATTCTTCATTATGTTCTACAGCAATATATATATTCATAATAGTTGAAGAATTACTGTTGTTCACAATGTTAGTGTGTTTTCTTAAAACAACGTCTTTTGAATTTCGCAGCTTTCCTGTTTTAGTGCTCTGCAGACTGTATTCAGCGTTTCATACTGAGTCTTAATTCATAAAATTTAGTATAATACGACCTCCAGAGCTACAAATTAAAAGTTAGATTTTCAAGGCATATGTTTACATTTGTGATATAAATGCTAGACTACTGAAGTAGTTGTATTAAGCCAACCCTATCGTATTAATACTATTCATCACGGGAAATATATTGCTTTTTATCGTCCATTCAGATATCTCAAACAATCTTGGCGTACTGTTGACGATTCCCAAACTAGGATGAAACAGCTGTCCATTACTCCAATGCTGGTTTTTAGTGGTTCTCTAACTGGTATCAATCTGTTATCAACTCAAAAACCATAACCAAAACTTACAAACCAACTATAGAAAAATAAGGAATCCTAAAAAGGTATTGAAATAACAAAAATAGTAGCTTAGAGACATTATCTGATACTGTGTAAACTTACAACAAGCTACTCAAAAATATCAAGCCTAGGAAATTAAATAAAAATGAGGAAATAGGACTATATTTAGTCAGTAATAATAGCTTATTTAAACATCTTATAAGACTTGGTAAACTGTAAACAAATAATTTTATTTTCAAGTTGAAATGTACAGATCACTTTTCACTTTATCCTTGGGATCACGTAAAGCGAAGAGAAATTTGATCATATTCTTCAAAAGGATTTTTCATGTTTGCTTTCTTTTGCCATTGAAATGTTTATTTAAATGTTGATTGAAAATGCAAAATACCTTGGTAAAAATGCTTACGTAATAGCTGATATGAGTTTTGTAATCACTCTAATAGAATACTTAAGAAGTACGGTTAATTTACATTGATGGCTGTATAAATATGTGCTGATGGTCTCTGATAAATTATACATTCAGTATTTTTGTAAGGTGAAAATGAAAATCGTATCATCAGTTATGGTTAGAAAAATTGTATGGTATAAAATGAGCACTATTCGAAAACAATTTGTGATGACAAATTTTAGAACTTCGTTAGGTTTAATTCATGTTGATAACGTTTTTACTTTTATTATTCAAGTAAAGTATTCTTAAGTTTCTTAACGGCTGTTTGTTCAGTCGTAAAACTGGTCTAAAATTTCACCAGATTGTTGAATGATTCAAAAGTGACTTTTGTTGTTGTTGGAGCTATTAATGAGTGAGAGATTGTAGGTGGGGTTCACTTCCATCTATCAATGTTGCAAACTAAGAAAACGTTCTTTATATGATTTTCAGAGAACTGCAGACTTTATTCAGCACTTGCTTTTCTCACTAGACATTGATTATCAGACAGTTGACTAAAACGGACAAGCAGCAAGGGACTCCGGCAGATAATGAACCAGCCATTAGCCCATTACCTGAGAAATATGTAGAATGAAATGGCAGTGGATTGAACGCATGTTGTAGATATGATTAAGTGACTTCCTAGAGAAAAATATATATGGAAAGCGACGATTTTGAAGTAGGTTGGAGGGTGAAATAAAGAAGAACATGTGAAGAAGAAATGAATGTTTGTGGGCATTCGTGAAGTGAGCTTAAAGCGAGGGTAGATAACTGAGTGAAACAAAGATGTGACACTTAAGTCCACTGTTCCTCTCGCAAGTGAAGAAATGAAGAATAATAACTTCAGCAGTATGGTTTCTGGCTGACAAATGAAATTTATTGATAACAAAACATTCCTATCACCAGAAGGGAAATCTGAAAACATCCTAACTTTAAAATATAAAAAAATATTTATTGAAATGAAAATTTGTCAAATAAATGGTCTGTAAAACAGCTTAAACAGACTCCACGAACAAAAACAGCTTTCTGGAGCATTCGTATAATTACATGACTTCAAATGAGATCACTGTGTTACAACTTATGCATTTTTTTCTAGGTTCATTGTTATACTAATGAGTCCCAAATAGGACGAAATGCACATCCTGGATTCCACTGTTAGCCACCATCCACAAATTAAATTTTAATGTTGTACGTTTGCTGCACATATAAAAATTATTATAACATTCCCCAAAATAACTTCTGATCTCGTTTATTTCTGAATAAAATATTAAACTAAAGGATATTTTAAGAGTGTCATCTCAATTACAGTTCGATCTTTTAGTCTGATAACATCTGTCTTATAAATCCTTTTTATTCTTCTCGCAACTTTTCGTTTGAGAGTACAGTGCTGATAAGTTACACCATTGACATTATGTGACCGTCAGCTCGGCGTTTCTGTAGCCTCTAGGATAGTGATATCCTAAATAAGATTCAAATCACCTCATCCACTGTTGTTGCCAGATACGGTACCACTAAGCTACTCAGGCTCACGACAGACCTCCTCATGTAATACTGCAATGGACACACTGATTTGTCACTAGGGAGTAATTAATATTATGTGTATAGTCCTTAATGTTTCTGCTGACTGAATTCCATCAGTCAAGTCTGTATTGTGATCACCAAGACAAGTACTTTGACACTGTGATATACTATGGACTGATGTTAAACGGAGGCCGTCAGCGTGAGTAAATGGATAGGAGATTTTGCATAAAATTCAAAATTATTAACACAAGAAAGATTAATTTCTTAAGACAATGAATTATATATTAAACATTACAACTGAATACATAAATCCGCTGCACTTCAAGAATATATTAAAAGTTCGCTTATTAATCTTCAACCATCACTATTCATGGTTCATCTCTGAATTCATTTTAAAATACATCGTCTGTAACCAGGTCGGGTGTGAGGACAAATACTCGCCGAAGACATTGCCTAGGGGTCGCGCTATGTCGTCAATTCGCAGAAGTTAGAATTCATGGGCTGGCCATTGAATTGGGTCCCAGTGGTTGAATGGTATACGAGATCGCTTTGTGACCAGAAGGTCCCGGGTTCGAACCCCGATGGGTGCTTACTGATGAAGAGTCTCAAACTAGGACGAACAGATGTCCAGTACTCCCAGGTTTTCCAGTGGTTCTCTAACTGATGTCAGCTCATGATTAAATCCTCCATGCAATCAAACAAAATCTCTACAAAACCAATACTTGGAAATCCTGTAACACACAGAATGGTTTTCAAATAAAATACAATGAAAGTGTAGGATATTTCTGAATAATAGAAAAACATTTGTCAATAGTAAATACCATGAAATAGTATAGTATTTTTCCAACAAAAATACAGACATTCACTATAATATGCTTGACAAAGAGGTTAAGCCTAAGTTTGTTTATGAATTTTACATTTTAAATGCAGCAAATAATATGCACCACGAACAGTAACTACCGAGCATTATTGGAAATTATACTCACAAAAGTAATTTGAAGGCAACTTAGCATTTTTCGAGGGATAAATTACAGGAAATGACAAAAATAAAATACTTGCCTTTTACATCATTCATTTGAGATAAAATATTGTATGACTTTGAAGTGGGTGTTATTTCTACTAACATGATCGATAAGCAACTCATTCCATAACAGTTAACTACTAGATTGTATCCTACAATAGATACTGAGATAAGAAGTGGCTTCCGGTTGCTCAAGGGTGTAAGAGCTCAAAATTAGCAGTAATTTCTCCGTTTGTTATGATTTTTGGCAATGGAAAGAAAAACACCCATTTATGTGAAATATTTTCATTCTGTTTTAATGAGTGATCTTTCTATACAGTTATGTGTGAAAAAAATAAAGTTAAAATCTGATACCTCTTAATTTTGAATAAAGCTAAAGCAATAATATGTTCAGGATAAGATGGTACCGTCGTTTATTTCGTCGCCTTCCAATCACTTGTGTCATTCATTCCTGAAGAAGTTGTTCATTTTATGTAAACAACAATTTTGAAATACTTCGAAATGTTACATGATATCAGTTGATAGGAGAATCCAGATTTAGTAAAACATGCTCATAATTTACATTGGCATAGCTTATACGCAGAAGGCTCAAGTTTAAACAAAACAAAACTAAAAAAAGTTATTAAAAGAGCCAGTTGCAGAGAAGAAAATCTGCTTTTTGACAGAATCATCAACTAGGCTGTACATTTGTGCATTTATGGTAAATGTACGAGAAAGTTCCAGAATTATTTTGGTGACCATCATGAAAAGTCAGTCGCATCAATAATGATTATAATATTACTTTTCTGTCTTTTGAATAATTCCTATAAAACCAAAAGATTAATAAATGTTTGGATACGATGAATGGAAAAAGAGTTGAGTAGCAAGAGGTGGATAAGATGACAAGCAACCGATGGATTTCATAACAGTGTGGTCAGCTCAACTCAAATCGTGGAAACAAAAGATAAGCAAAAATACTCTGTAGCGGAAGGGGTTAAATCCCAGTAAAACGTAATAAAAAAAAGGGATAGCAGAGACGCTGAGTTACCGGAGCAAGGAAAGACTGATAATATTTATTTGTCAAGAAGAACAGTCGACAAATGATTAATGGATGTGCGAAGGATAAATTGCCAATTTGGACAGGTCATTTCAATATGTATTTATAAATTCACCTGCTCGTGTGGAGTTAATTTTATTGGCAGCACAATGTGCACACTTTCCAAACGCATCTCTGGACATTATCAAGCATGGTTAGCAAAGGGAAAATGCAAGACAATTACTGGCTGAATTCTCGAGCACATGGTGAACTCAAGCCATGCAGCTCTTCCAGATTCGTCTTTCAAGGTCATCTACAAGGTGAGGCCAAGTGGTACAAAGGGCGTCAGGTTTCGGCTTTTGTGTATGGTGGAGGCACTGGCAATTCGCCAATACAACCTCGACCTCTGTATACAGAAAAAGTTTGTTCAGTCACTTATCCTGCCTTGGTCTTAAACTCTTTATTAATCGTTGCTTGTAAAAAGTTTTAATTTTTTAAATTTTTACTTTAATAATTAATTCACTATTATCACTCTCACACGTTGCTTTTGTACATTTTTCCACCCACTTCACACCTGTTAAATGGATACTTATTCGCACTCAATAGCAATTTTAACCTTATCAAAATTTCTGACCTTTTCTTCCTTTGTGCCGTTGAGTATTACGTAATTTGCAACTTTTATTTTTTACTTCTAGAGCCACTTCTGAGTAATTATATCAATTATGTTACCCCCTATTACTCAATAATGAACTACTATACATTTTTGGTAAATATAAATACGACTTTCTAGCTTTTGAAGATGATTTCATCGATAAGGAAAATTTTCTTGCTGAATTCGCCCTTTATTTTCTTCAAGAATGACAACTACTTCTTCCAAGACACATAAATCAGGTTTCAAGCGTTTTATATAGGTCACTTCAATAAACTTGAGGAAACTTTAACTATTTTGTCTATTGGAAAATTAAAAAAATCTAAGGTGTTCTTTTCGTGACCCGCATCAGCGATATGTCTGGCAGCAGTACTGTTGAAAATGTTTATTCCCTTGAGATGTAAGCTTTTTGCTAGACGGTTAGAGAATCGAAGCTGCACCCACCAACTTGTTTTCCCAGTATAACTGTTACCATAGATACAAATAAATTTGTATGCATAGTTGGGATTAACACAATAAGGGCATCTGTTAACCTTTAGAGGCAACAAAGGGCATGTTGCCTGATAGGCGGGAGCCAAATTAGCTGCAAGATAGGTCCACGCTAGTGAGATATTGAATCTTTTGTTGACTAACACCCTTGAGGTCAAGTTGTATAAAAACTGTCTTCCTTTCCATTGTGATTTCTTTAGGTGACCGTCATTTCCCAACGTTTAAAGAATCTGAGATTATTCCTCTAATTTCTCATTAAAGCATATTCTTCTGTTTCTGTAAAATAGAGTTTTGACCAGTGCTGGTTCATAGCTAACTGCATAACAACTAGTATCCACTTAATATCTTCGACTGCTAATGATAAACCACGTATCATAAGCATGTGTTTATTTATTTTTTACTTATGAAAGAAACTTTTAACCGTCTTGCAGTTTTATTTAAGAAGAGAATCGTAAAATTTAGGTTCATTTAAAGTATACAATGAATATGGGAACATTGATTGAACCGTCTGTTCATTTTCATGAGAAAAGGGAGTGAAGCATAACATAACATCAACTCAGTAATCAAAATGTACAGACTTAAAAAAACATTCACACGTAGACATTCATTTACATAGGATAACATTCATTAAATGATGATTGCAATTAACGGTTTTTTATAAGCCGTGTGATGTAATCACAAAATGGAGACATCAAGCAAAAATGCAAACTAATAAACGATTTAATAAAGTAACAAAATTCACTATGGAATTAGAGAATGAAATTGGAGAACTGCCCATGTTAGATTGCAAACAACAAGGAATGACAGATGGTAGTATAAAAACAACGATACATAGAAAAGCCACACATTCTGGAAGATTCCTTGATTATTATCCAGCTCATCCACTCTCGGTAAAACGAGGATTAATACAAGGTCTCGAAGATAGAATACGTAGACTTACAACAGCACCAGAGGACCAGTGTAAAGAAATAAAAGTCCTATTTAAAATGCTACTCGAAAACAACTACCCTAGAGAATTTATAAAAGATAACATAAAAAAGAGAAAAAAGAGGGTAAAACCGGAGAATAACAAGAAGGAAGAATGGAGAAAAACAGTCGCAATACCAAATAAAAATGGTACAAAAGAGGCAATACAAAGAAACCTCAAAAAATATCGGCATTTGAACAACCTTTAAACCGACGAATCTAATCAAAAATAAAATAAATCAACTGAAAGATCCCATAAAAATGATGGATAAAAACAATTTGATTTATAAAATATCTTGTGCTGACTGTCCAACTAAATATGTGGGGCAAACGTACAGATCACTCAAAATAAGAGTGAATGAACATAAACGCCTAACTAAAGGTCAACCAACAGGAACACCAGCCTACAAGAATCTTGAAAAAAATATTCATCGATAGCTGCACATGCATGGGACAAAAACCACAATATCGATTGGGACAATGTGTGTATTCTAAAAACAAACATGAACGAATGGAAAGAAAGACTCATAACAGAATCGATATTCATTAAAGTCACACCGGATACATGCAACAAGGGTGACTCAGTACAACTATCAACAACTTGGAATATAATTCTAAATACAAACACATGAATGAATGTGGAGTATAATTCTGAACACACATATACATACACACAAAACATAAATGAACAAAAAAAATAATAATAATGAACTATATATATGAGTACAAATCATAAATATGTGAATAAAACAATTCCAACAGTGGTGTGAACACGGGCAGTAATTTTGCTCGAAATATTACCAATAAAAAAAACTTATCATTGTGTGTAAACTATTTAAATATAATTATACTTTATTTGATCTAATCCACAATGCTCAAACTTTTTACTGATATTAATAAACGATTTGTCTAATCCAGCAAATTATACAATAACCTATCAGACGTTAGTTAGTAAAGAATTAGGAATACAAAATACTCAACTAAACACATGATCCATTTAACTGATATACAGTGATGCTTTTAAGGCATTAGTTTATTGCTTTTACTGACATCAGTAATGTGTAAAAAGATGAATTCTCCATAAAAATTAAGATCTCGCTTTTACCGTTTACACAGCTTCTGAAGTAATTGGTAATAATGTGGGTGATTTTACCACAAAGCGACATTAAATGAATAACTATTGAAAACAGGGGAGTATAAGACAGTCACTTTTTCCTAGTTTAGTAAGTACTGCCAAATAGTCTCAAACTGTGACGAAGCAGCCGTTCGAATGGATGTCCATTTGTGGAAGATTTCACGTTGAAACCAATGGGAACATAATTTGTAAATATTGGCGGTAAGTTCCTTCCTTTTTCCTTCACATAATTATCATTCAATGCAGCTGAGATAGTTGCGTATATAAGGATGAAGAGCATGGTATCAGATTTGATCATAAGTCAATTGTGAAATGTTTAAGTATGATAATATCTGACTCCTGAAAGGTGCAAATCAAACAGGTACGTTCTGCAGCTTGATTTCCGTTTCTTTTTACTGTTTCAACTCTTACGTATGTTTGGAATCGGTATTAGGAATTTAAATGCTTAGTGATTACAACATGTTATTGGTATTTTATGAAGAGTGTTTCATGTGTCCAAGTTCTTTAGGTTATATTACACATAGACTGAGTGCCTGTTATCGTTGTTCACTTTGAAAGTCAAATATTCTTCCATTCAAAGTTATTCTACAGTGATCGGCGTAAAGAATTCTTCAGGATCTAAGCTGCGGTATCACATTTGAATTCATTACTCATAAACAGTAGTTTCTTCAGCACCATCTGGGTTCTTTTAGGCTTTTGCTTCAATTTCATGTTTTTCTCCATGAATCTTGAGAGATATCCATTTTATTTGAGGACTTGTCTTGGTCGCCCCAGTCCCCTCTCGGTTTTATCACTGGAGCATATCCTTCTTGTTCTTGAGGATAAGAGATGGATCAGGTTTCCCTTTCTTATCAAATGGACCCAACTATGAAAATTCTTGTATTGACCATTGCACGTTGGTTTCCTGTAGACCGGTCTTCGAAGAGAACCACCAGATGTCTTTCTTAGAAAAACCACCAAAAAATGGAATTCCGAGTTCATCTCAGATTCCAGCATGAAGTGGATGGCATGATAGCAGCCGTTAAACTCCTTAGTTATCATTTCAAAGTTGGTATTCTCATCACATATGATGAAAGTATCAGCCATGTATCTCGAGTGACTCAGACAAATCCTCACAGAAAATGGATATCCCCCAAGATTCTTCGAAAAAACATGAAGTTAAAGCAAAGCATGAAAGAACCCCGACAGTGCAGAAGAAACTTCTGTTTATGAACGTTGAATTTATAGGTGACACCGCAGCTGATATCCTGAAGAATCGTTTATGCGAATCACTGAGAAAAGCCTTCTTTGCGGTTGAGCTACAGATAAATTTCTACAGCCAATAAATGATTAAATTTTAAATTTTTAAATAATTTTGAATTCAATCACCGGCTGTAACATTACTTAAACTTCATCGGTAATGTTGATTTCATTAAATCACTTAAAATTTAAGTTCACATGATGTGAACTTTTAAGTTTATAAAACAGTAACCCAGTTTATTGTTTACTTTTGGAAAACGGATGCTTTTATGCAGTGACTTATGAGAAATAGGTGTTACATAACTTGCTCATATGTTTTACGAGATTGGTGGCAGATTTTAAAATAAATTCATTTGAGGATTCGCCTTGAAGTAAATCACCGATAAAATGTTAGCTTAACTCCTGACGCTGATATCTGGTCGTGATGCATACTAAACGATATGTAAAAAAAAATAAATCAACATAATGTGCTAACAGTTTCACAGGAGCTAATTTTTTGAAGTGGTTGTGTCCTCTGAGCCGGATGGTTTATTTGTGAAGCTTTCATTGCCCTACTAAGTGAGATCTTGATCGCATACTTCAATCTGAAGACTTCGAATTGCCTAGTATGGCAATGAAAACTTCGCAAATAAACCATCCAGCTAAGAGAAAACAACTACATCAAAATCGTCCACCTGAGCTACAAATTTTTTCCATCATACAGAAGCTAAGTGTATTCCATTTTTTTTAGTTAGAAAAATATCAAGGAATTCCACTCCCGATGAGTTAGTAGTTTTAAATGTTTTTATTCAAAGTATCTTAACAAAAAAAAGTATAGCCACGAAAAAGTATTTGAAGAAAGCCAATAAACTACCAGATATATTTACACTACTTAGAAGTTAGCAGTAGTACAACGTGTAACACGTAATAGGTGCTTTGATATTTTCGATAAGTTCAAGCATTTTATTTTTGTTTGGCAATTCATTACATTACCATAGAATCAAGGCAGGAGTATGGAAAAGGCACACATTTTTTCCATCTGATGAAATATTTAGATGAATGAAATTCATTTCAAGTCTATTTAGAATGAATGATCTGGAAGGAAACATTGGAGTAAGGTAACTTCAGTGTATTCAGTGGCCATAAGGATCGTTACTCAGTCTACCATCCAAATAAAAGCTTGGAGACAAATTAAGGTTAGTGATGAAAGTGGAAGAGCGCCCACTGAAAACAAAATGCAAATGAAAGTATAGCTGTATACTACTGACTGAATGAGATGAGTAGTTATATACCACTCAAATTAGTCAGTAGTGTTTGCTAGACATATCCAAGTGACATAAACACCGAATGACCATTTCGTTCCTTTGCAGCCGACCTCACTAGCTTTGTAGACGGCTCCATCTTAGCTAAGAGGGCGGAATAAGTTCAAACCACCTGCTAACTACTACTGGTTGATGTGATTAGTACACAACTACTCATCCGAAACAATCAGTAGAGAAAAGTTACATGGATTTATGCTTGATCACCATTCATGGTATTAAGCAGATCACATACTGTGATCTGAATAACTTTGGTTTCTAAAGGCAACTCTGGGGAAATCTCGACTTCTCGAACTGTGTAAATTACAAATCTCTGATTAATTTTCCAATTCCCAATTTTACTACAACTTCTATAGCAATAATTTCAATTGGTGCCACAGCAGTTAGGGATCTAGACGACCATGCACATGGTCCGGGGTCCGACCCTCTGCCAATGCACACCTGATATCAACTGTCGCCCAACAAAATTTGAGCTAGTGATATCACATGCTGAAAATTCCATACTAGTACAAAAAATACGGTGTGGAATCAGGCTATAATAAAAAAAATAACATCAAAAATGAAGCATTTGTAAGTAAATTCGTGAGGCAGTCTTGATTGAAAATCCTCTAAGTGACAACTGAAAACTATCCAGTGATATTTAGTTCTTTAAGTGATTCTTTCACCTAATACTTATATGTAACTGACATATTTCAATAAAAAAAATATTTTTATTCACTCCAAGCATGTGTATTTTGGGTGTATGATGTTTTGTTTCGTGACACAAGTAATATAATCTATTAAAATATACTCACCGTAGGGCTTAATCACGAGTATAACTTCTGAGACATAAGGAAATTGAGAAATAACGAGATTCAGAGAGAGAAACAGAGAGACGGAGACAGAGGGAGAGCAGTACACATTAATGGAGAAATTATCTTTTCTACTTTACAAAGAAAACTTATTTCAAAATGTAAACAAATAATTAACATATCATTTCAAGTGAGAATTAAATAAGATAGATAGGTAGAACGTGTATAAGCTTAAAAAAGTTGATTCAAACTAAATTAGATTCTGTTGTAGTAGTAGTAGACAAAAGAAAACAACATAATGCGTGAACGCCTTAAAAATGCCCTAATGGATATGAGAGATATAATTCTTGAGTTTTGCTTTTAACATCGACTCAGCTTAAGTGATTTCCCTGCGCATATTGATATCGTGTTTATCTTCAAGTTTGAAGACACAATCCGACATTTATGTTCTTCATTAGGTTGCAGATTGATTCTATATAATTTCTACAACAGTAATTGGTATTTTGAGTATTTTTGAGTTATTTTTTGAAGAGAACTCATGATTGTTTTATCAGATTATATTATGATGATGGTGATGATGACGAACAAAATATTTTCGTAAAGTTTTGTATTTTCTTAGCAAAAGATATTGATGTATAGTCGATTATTATTATATTTACTTATTATGCTATTGAACCTAGAAAAGCCTAATGACGGATGAAATATACATTTAGTTCTTATTGAAAAATTGTAGATGTGACATATGTTAGAAGGGAAATAGTTTTTAATAAAGAAAGAACGAAGATATTAGCTGGTTAAAGGCGATCAGCAGGAAGCCTTGCTCGAACCAGGTTTCGTGCTAGTTGGCACCCACCAGTCAGCAAAGCGCATCTGCAAGCTTGACTGACAGAATTCAGCCTTCCCCCTCCCCAAAAGGACCAGACACATCACACTAGTTATTAGTGTCCAATGAAAGAACGAATATGTTTGCAGGACAGCACCAGCTCGTTCTATTTCAAGTATCGCTGTGAACATTTTTATCCTCATATACAGATAGCAGATCCTATCGTTGATTTGACAGACACCTGAACTGTGTTTATGTATTAATTCTGCTAAGAATTGAGTTGGGCATATGGTATATAAATCTTAGAGATAGATTTCCAGTTCCAACTTTGTCTAATTTTGCCTTCGGTAGCTTGTAAATGAATTCATCCGAGGACAGTGAAAATTCTTTATGTAGTTTCTCCACTACTAAAGGTTTTCTGAATTTTTTCTACGTGAATTCACGCTTTTCAGCTGCAAGCCTTGCATAAAGTTTACTCCTGAGTTCTGAGTGGATGAGGGATTCAACAGTACATCTCTACTATGTCCTATTCTAGATGGTCCCCATTAGTTGACTCCACGATTGCCTAGAGTCTCTCATTTCCTCCTCAAACAGCCTCCTCTATGTCACTCTTGGACTCCCTACTCCTCTTTTCTCATTCAGGACTTGATGTGTGAAGTCATTCGACAGTTTCATCAATCTTTGCCCCCCCCTTGCCTCCATTTTCTTCTGTGTGTTTGTTGAGCAATAGGTTATTGGTTGATTTGTATACATAGTTTCTGGTCCACATCTCCACTTATTTCAAGCCATCTGATCTTCAATATAGAGAGGAGGCAATTGTTTGTAAAAGCCTGCAGTAGTCAATTGGGAATGCTTTCACTGGTGCATAAGTCAGGTTTATGAATCATATAGAACTAACTTAACATTGGTGCTGAATATCCGAGTCTTGTTCTTTGTGCTGTGGAGTGCAGTGGATTTACAAACTGATTTTCAGACTGATGAAGGTATGTGTTACCATTCCGATTCTGACTGACTGGCTTTAACATCTCCTTCCATGCCGTCACACATGGTTAAACAATGTTTCCTATCCGGATAAGGGGAGGAAGTAACCAATTTCAAATTTCTCCCAATGATAGAGACTTGTGCTTCTTGTTGTTGGTTATTTATCTACATCGCCTCCGTCTTCTCTTTATTCACTTGAAGTCCTGTCGTCGCTGCCTACCTCTTCTGTTAGTTTGTTTATTTTCGCCCGAAGGTCTTCGAGTTTGTGACATTAGACATAAATCGTCCATGAAGTCCAGGTCTCCCATAGGGCGTGAAAAAAAGCATTATTTTACGCTAGTTCCTGCATTGGCCTAAGTCACCATTCTTTGATAGGCTGACAAGGTAGCCAGCATTTCTTTCAATTGGTAGACATCTTTCCTTCTTTTCAAACTTTTTGCAGTGATGACGTGAACACATCCGCTATAGTCTCTGGCTTCGTTTTTAGTGCTTCAGACAGAATTCCATCCGGGCTTACTGCCGTACCGGACTTCAGTAGCCTGACTGCAAACAAGATTTCAACTTTTGTTGGAGAATTGTTGTTCACTGGTAATTCTGTGCTTGCTGTTGATGGAGGTATATTTCTGAGCGTGTTACAGGTGGTGGTCGATTCTAGAGTCATTTGAAGTGATTAACACATTGTTTTATCAGATATTCTCTTTGATATTTATGTTTTCTTCTCAATCTTTTATAGATTTCGTCTGTGAAGATCTTTTTCTGGATCTTTTCTTCTGCCAACCCACTCTCATTTATCAGTTACCACGCGTGCGTAGGGAACCATTTCTTGTCGCGCCTCTCTTTTCAAACTAAAAAGGTTGTCCATGTTCTCACAAACATCACTTTCAGAGTGTTCTGACGTTATTCCACACAGGCTTCCTGGGCAATGCTCCATAGTGTCTCTGAGTTTGCTCTAATAGCTGCAGTGGAGTCTTTTGTAGTTTAAGTTTCTGAGTATTGAGCTTGAATAGTGGTTTGAAGATTTATAACTCAGATAAATTACTTCAGAGGTGCGGTATGATTAAACTGTAAAGCTTTTATTTTAGACTCAATTCTCTGCATTAACTTTTAAACTATTTCATCTTCTAAAATAATCGTTCTTCCTCATGTGGATCTTTTCTAATTATTGTAATCACCTGCAGTAGTAATAATAATTTGTTTAATGTGGTATTTGAACTTTTAGTCGTGTGACTTATTATTTATTGCAACAAATAGAAAACTATCCACTGTGTATATGCAAGTGCTTTTTTTGTTCAGTCCATTTTAATACCATGGCCTTAAACTTTCTTAGGCTGTGACATGATAAATATGCATATAGTCCACTTTTATTGCCTTTGTTTAGTTTCTAATTATTTTGAGAAATTCATATTAAATATATTCTGAATCTTGCCCCGTTGTAATCAATATCCCGGCTTCCAAGAGATAATATTTTTACAAATAACAATATCTAGAAGCTGGTCAGATTATCATATCAAGTTTCCCAAAATACAAGTTTTATCTGTGGTATACATACACACCTGAAGTTTATCAGCGTTTTCTGTAACCTTGTGGAAAAGACTTTCTGACTGTAAAGCCTTCGTGAGAAGGTACAAAAAGAGCACTCTTTGCTGACGCAGCAGTAAAAGAAGAGAAAATCAACATTATCTACGAAATAAAATTCATTAATCCACAAAAACGCCACACTAGCAATTATAGACGCCCCTGGTCTATGCATTCCAAAAAGTAAACTAGTCGTCAAAAAGTACGATAAATATTCTTTCAAATCGAAAAATTTGGACAACTATGAACACTAATTTGAATGGAAAGGCTCAGAAAATTTGAGCAATAAAAATATCAGAAGGGCTCCTAAGCTTTTAGAAGCTTGGTGCTGGTGTAGCAACAGAAGACAAGGGCCAGGTAACAGATCGTTATATTACGAAAATCAACACGTATTTGTATAAATTTCACATACATTATTATAGCCTAGTCAAGTAGACAGACGCAGTCCTCTGATTGGTTGTTTTCGAGTTCCTCAGAAACTGGAGCCATCTATCTGCGAATCATATTTGCCCACGTTTAAGTTTGCTGTGATTGGTTGTTGAAACAGCCTTGTCCATATTTTCTCACGGCCCATATTAGAGACCTTGGCATTGACGCAGATTACTGTCAACCAATTGGCTAGCAGGCTGCTCTCACCACACTGGGATCAGTCTTCACTTAACAGACAAGTGGATAGCGATTAAACTTGCCAGTCAATTCATAACAAACACCAGTGTAACGAAGCAATTAGTATTAATACAAATGGACAGAGTCAAGAAAATATCTGCGAACAACCAATCCCAATCAAGGCCATCGAGTAAGCACAGATAACGTTATACAGAAGGACTATAAAAGCTTCTTAGCTAACAGAACATAATAACACCAAGCACATTCACCTGAGTTGCGAACTTTATCCGTTTCGAAAAAATTTCACATAGGTTTTCTATGTTGGCTGATAAATTCTATCTATACCAATATGTCTGTTGATTGAAAAATGAATTAGTTACATGGCTTTTAGAAAGTCTAAGTCACTTTCTCCATTTGAGATTTTAAAAATTTCGCAATCAATTTCATCTCATTAGTTTGTTATCCTGCACTGCTGCGAAAAATTGAGTATTATGTGTACCGCGTTCTGGTATTACTTCTTAGTCACAGGGAAGAAGAGGATACCTGCCTTAAAAATAAATGTACTTTTCACAGACCATACGAAATGTCTTGTGAATAATGTTTCGTTTTCTTTAGCTTTTCACTCTTTTGATCAAGGTAACATGAGTTTCTTGAGAATAAACAAGTAATGACAAATGTATTATTATTTCACGATATCTTTACCGCTGAAGGCAACCTGAATGATACAGCATAAATGTTACATACATGATTTGAATGCACATTTTTTCCCGTTAAAAAGAGGCGGCCTGCTTAAATCACAGGGCTACCCAAATTCTGTATCCATCGAAATTCATCATGTTTACTTCGTTTCATGTTGTTTCAGTCATCCAACTGACATAACGGTTCATAGTTCACACTCGTGTGCTATTTCAAATGAGTTTCCACCATCTGTTTATAATTTTTCGAGAAAAAAAATATGGAAGAAGAACATTGTAAATTAGTATCGGAGCAAACTTGAGGCGGTAAAATATTACTTCAGATGATATATTATCGATTTCTATATTATTTGAACACACTGAACAAGAAGTAGAAACATTTCAGTGAAACTCCCTGAACATTCTGCATTGTGTATAAAACGCATTTTTCAGAATAAAGCTACTGTTACCAATAACAAGTTCAGGAATCGGATAAGTTGTTAAATTATGAACAGTTAGAGCAATCGCCTACTCGTAGGATAGTTAGACGAATATTTTTTTTGAAAACGACATAGTTCAAAATATTGTGGGTAGATTGAAATAAAGTTTCACTAGAAACAGTATGTCATTACTTGGGTTACACAACTACAGAAAGTATGTTCTTATAAAATAGCAAATAAGTGATAATGTGAGTGACGTTCAGATGAAACGACAAAATTTCTCAAGCAGAATAAGAAATATGGAGAAATACATGACACAGGGCAAAATTGTATATGGTTGGTTTAAATTTAAATTTTGTTTCTACCCAAACTTTGAATTCGGTTAGTTTGACTACCCTATAAATACTCAATCTTAATAATTTAACAAATTACAACATTCCTGACCTATGTTACTCTTATTTCCAATCAATTACTTTTTGTCATTTCAGAAAAAGTATGTTTAAAAATATGTCATTTATGTTTTGGTATTGTTCAGGTTGTAGCCCAATGACACGAACCATCGAAATAATATAAGGTGCGCTCATATTATCCTTGTCAGCCTTGCTTTGTTCAAGAAGCCTTACAAATTTGTTTTGTAATTTTAATCTTTAAATTATTGCAGAACTCCTCGCCATCTCTTTCTATGTATATAAATTTGATGGATCGGAGATGAAAGTGAAATGGGGAAAATCATATGAGTAAGAAGCGTAAACTTGTAGGCAGTTGTGTAGACAGTTGAAAGTGATGGCGGAGAAACATTAGGAATGAAAATGTGCTATTGAAGGCCTAAGTCCCCCTTTCGGAGGCAGAAGATGGATTGTCTGGGTAATAATGATGCTAACAGTATATGAGCGTGTTCTAAAGTTTTCTACTGATTTCCAACAAACGACGTTATTCTGTGTTGAAGCCTTATGTTCTATTCGGAACTCAAGAAATAATTAAAATATATTTAGAATGTTACCTGCAGCATCATCACATCAATTATTATTATTTATTATTGTTCCGTTCGAGGCACCTCTCCACTTGCTTCTATCTTGCTGTACTTCTCATCTGAATCCATGTCAGTCCATACTTTTTCAACTCCCCTTCACACGATCTCCTCCATCTCACCTTTGCACTGACTACCCACTCGCCGCTTCCCTTTCGGCCTGGTTTCACTCGAGCAATGGCCTGACGCGCGCGCGATGTCACCCAGCGGCCTCCTCTGCGAGTGTCCAATCCATCTCCACTTTCTCCTGCATATTTGTTGGTTGGCGGTTGGTTCTTGTTTTGTTTGTTTGTTCCCATAGTTTCTTGTTGGTGATTCTTTCCAGCCCGACCATCTGATCTTCAGTATAGAGCCAGCGAAGACAGTTTTTGGTTGATAAAGGTCTGGTCTGCAACAGGCTGTTGGAAATATTCTTTGTGATCCGCCCGCCAAGTTTCTGGTCCGTATAGAAGAACTGACTGACTTGACGTTGTTTGTATTGGAAATCCGACTGAATTTTGTTGTTGATACTGAGTGACGAAGATTTCCAGATTGGTTTCAGGTTGATGAATGTGTTTCTCGCCTTTCCGATTCTCGCTCGCTTTGACATTCTCGTCCGTTCCTCCTGTAGTTGAGACAATGCTCAATGCTAGATAAGTGAATGAAGTAAGCTCTTTCATATCCCTCCCGTTGATGGTGATTGGCACTGGATGTTTCTGCTGTTGTTGTTGTTGGTTGGTTGGTTGTTTTCATAACCTCCATGTTGTCTACGTTCACTTGGAGTCCTATCTTCGCCGGCCGCTTCTTCGACCAGTTTATCGGTTTTCTCTTGTAAGTCTTCGATTTTGTGTGACATCAAACACAAATCATCCACACGCGAAATCCAGATCTTCTAGGTTCTTCACGTCAGTCCAGGATATTCCTGTCTTCTAGTTTCCCACTGTCTGATGCATAATCCATCCACCACAATTAGGAATATTATTGGTGATAATAAGCACCCTTGTCTGACTCCTGAGTTTGCCGCAAACGCCTCTCTGAGTTTTCCGTTGTGGATCACTTGACATGTGCCGTTGTCGTACAGCTGTTGAATAAGGTTGATGAATATTTGGGGTACGCCGTAGTACTCCAGTAGTTTCCAAATTTCATGACATCAATATTTTTGGCATATTACGTAGTGATTAAAAAAGCTGTGAAAATATTAGGATGAGGTTGGGATAAAATATATCCTACCCAAAAGAAATATTGATCAACCATTTTATTTTTTGGTAAAATGATCCATCTAAACTTCACGTAAACATCCGGTTCAAATAACTCAAACATTATTTCCATAAATCTGTTTTTAACCACTTTAAATGTAGAAGATCAAATTACTCAGCTTGGTTCAAAAACAATTTCCTGACTACTTCATAATAAGATTTTACTTGGGTTTCATAAATTTCTGAAATCAATCAGAGATAGAGAGTAAGATTTCAGAGTGAAATGTTGGCGATCTAAAGTAATCATTCAGAAATAAATATTTCTGCATAGTGTCAATGCTCCTGTGAACTTATAAATGTCAGATAGTTCAGAGTTTTTAATTGTAATAAAGACTTTTGTCATGTTCTCAAAATGATTTTGAACTACGTTACTGGTGTTTATCATTTACGTACCAATGCCGTGAAAATGAATGTCTCAATCGATATAGAAGAATACTGAATTGAAAAAAGAAACCAGAAGAATTAAATATCACATATGTCAAGGAACTTAACCCTAAGTTCCTATTATTTGCGAAGACGCTCCGAACCGATAATTACTACGACTGCGTCTCGACTTTAACTCGGAAACACCAGTAATTGTAAGAAACAAGTTGTATTGTTTGGCAATTAAAATCAAGATTAGTAAAAAGTCTGTAAAGAAATGTTTTACAATAAGTATGATGTATTTTTATTCGTCTTCTTTCGTCTTCTTCCAACCTGCACACGACTGAACCATTCGCACCTTTGACTTTCCCGCCAGTGGCTACCAAGGTCAATGAACCAAAGTTCAATGTTCACATTCCTTTACAATATATGTTAAATTCTATTCATTAATAACAATAGTGATATAACGTATAAACAGTACACACCTAGCACTGAAAAAATTGGGACGTATTACTCCTGCTTTCCCTCATCTAAGAGTCTTACACTGAATAGAAGTGGGTATTCAAAAAGGATGCAATGAATATACTGTACTTGGTGCCCGACTAGGCGATTTATATACTCGCATATATGTAAGACTAGACGATGAGACTATTTGAGATAGCCTTTGAGATCTCGTGTTCGAATTTTGCAACAATCCACGTTTTCTTTCCACTCTTAAGCATCACCGTTCACATATATAAATTTGGTAGCTAATATCTGTAATATCATGAGAAACCGAATTTTCATAATCACGTATTTTATGTTTTCTGAGTGGAAAGCAGAATTTTGGCGGCACATTTCTAGCCTACTTGGATGTCTACCAGCAATTTAAATCTGCTCAACGGCTGCTCAAAAGCTTTAATGTCTTTTTCATGTAATAATCCACATATCATTCTCAGATCTGCGCCAAACCAGCTGCTTCCCATGAGCGCTGAATTTGAGGATCTGGTGTGTGATGTCATCTCTTAAAGGCTAGTGTAGCGTATTTCTAATCCCTCTCTATTACCATCTGAATATTTGTTGGATAAGGAAATGAGTTATTGGCTGATTTGCCTGTTATATTATTAGTCAACATATAATGACTACGAAACATCACTGCTGACTAATTTTTGTATCAATAAAATTTCCTATTAGCTATGTATCATATGGTTTTAATTACTTGGGTTTATATACTCTAAGAAGAATGCGAAATTGTTACTATTTACACATCAAAACAAAAGATGAAATACTAGAGGCTGAAAAGAATTAACCAAAAATAACTATAGATTAGTCATACACCCATGATGTAAATAAGGTAATTTGATTACAATTGTTTTCCTAAATATTTATAGAAATTTCCACAGAATTAGGGTGAGTAAAGTAATTAGATATGGCAATTGGAATACCTTTGTATATTACTGATTACCTATAATGATAATTCCCTAAAAATTTAGATAGTTGGAAGTAATCACGAAGCCTTCGAACTAGGTTTCGTGCTACCTGGCACTCACTAGTCAGGAAGGCGTATCTGCAACATTGAAGGAAGTCATGTTCCTTCTGAGATTCCAACCCGCATAACTCATTGCTGCGGTGGGAGAAGTCACCACTTAGCATGATGACCACTTTGTAAACTTGGCTTATAGAATTCAGTCTGCACCTAAGATAATCCTAGACACATTACACTATTGCCGAGCAATGCTGGGGACATCACTCGTACCAAATTCCCATGAAACTTCATGAACTCTCTTACAAATTGCCGCGCCTGGGCAGCGATGATTCGAGACGTTCATGAGGCCGGCTCATCCTCCCGTAGGAGATAGCCGAAGTAAAGTAAAGTAAAGTACATTACACTATTCAGTGATTAGTGTCAAAGCAAAATCTCCCAAATAACTATCAGAATCATATAAAGATGAATATATTAGCTTACTTAGATAAATATTCCGAAATTTACGAATTGACTATTAAATTAAGAATGAGACATCTTCATTTTTATTCCATAAGATGTATTATGCTATTAAGGAGGCCTGCTTAAATTATTGGGCCACCTAAATTTTCATCCAGTGTAGTGTATGAAGTCTTCTTTGTTTCTTATTACTTTAATCGTGTTTTTGGATCGATACACAAACTCATGGACATTTTTAGTTTGCTACAGTCCAACACACTTCCTAGTGGAATCGGATATTACTTTAGATGAAACACTGAGCTGACGAGAAGACTCTAGAAGATCTGGACATTGCGCAGAATTCGTATTAAAGGTCACACAAAGATATGTAGGTGAAAGTCAAAAAAAACATTCAATCAACAAATACAGGACTTCAAGTGAAAACAGAGAAAACAGAGGTGATGAAGGCATCTAATCCACAACAACAGGAAGCTCAAATTAGTATCATAGGCAGGAATTTGAGGGACGGCACCACTTTCAATTATCTAACCAGTTTTGTTTCCATTATGGGCAAAAAAGGGTGAGGATCTAAAAATCAAGATAGACTTTCACTGCTCTTAAATCTGTGTGAAAATCTGCTGCAATCAACACAAAAAATATTCTGATTTTCAAATCTAAAGCTGAACCATTGCTTCTAAGCGTCACGTGAAGCATTTACAACAGACTGTCTTCGTTGGCTGAATAGTGGTGATCGGATAGCCGAAAAGTTTTGGTAACAAGGGACTCTGGCAGGTTGTTAAGGAACCAATAACCAACTGCCCAACAGGAATGTCGGAGAAAGTGGAGAAGGATCGGACAAATACCGAGGAAATCGTTCAGTGATATCACGTTCGGTGAGGATACTCTAGTTGAATCTGAATTGCAGAAGACATGTTGTGAGTCTAAGGGCGACATAGAGGAGATCATGTGAAGAGGAAATGAAAGCTTGATTACAACTGTTGAGCCATCTAAAGAGAAGTACAGAGAACAAGGTGAAATGGAGATGGCCCACTGAATCCTCATTTTCCACTCGGAACTCAAGGGAATAATATTAATATTTCACTAAAATGTAAATCTCTAATCCCATAAGTTTTCAATTATAAATGTTTTACAATAGCAAATCTTGTGTTCAAGTAGTTAAACACAAAACAGTTAAATTACTTGTCATAGTGTGTATAGCCTTACAAGATCAAACGTCAATCAAGCATAAAACAATGGGAATCGAAATATTTTATTATTTATATAAAAAAGTTTCTGAAAGAGAAGAAAACGTGTTATATGCTGTCACTAGCAGTTACCTAATGAGTTCTTTGCATTCTTTTTCTTCCATTCTTTCTTACTTGTTTTACAGTTATTCTGAGTTTATTAAAGTATATTCTCAACTTAGATTATAGCAGCCTATCTCTACCTGATGCTCTCAGACTTATTGAAAAGGTAGGTTGTTTAGTGTGGATACTTAATGACTTATCAGTATTATATGCGTTATCGGTTAACCCGTAGGCTTCTGTCTCTTAAGACTATGTAATCCGTCATCTGGAATAAATTATCTCAACTGTCAGTGTATATGCATAGGAAAATAATTATTCAAGAAACAAAATTGCAACTGACCACCTTTGCTCTCTGAGCTGAATAAATTTGACGACATTGGAGGTTCAGGGGCAAATGAATAAAGCAGTCTTTCAACTTTTTATCTACTCTGAGGCTTCTGTTGGCTGATGCAAGCTTGTTACTAACTATTCATACTATTGTGTATTTACATTGCTCTACAGTGTATACTACAATGTAATGAAGTGTCTCATTGACTTAGAGATTGATTCTTCAGCAAATGGGCCACGGGTTCGAGTGCAGCTCCAGCTCTCAGCTTGGCACGTGAAAAATATGTTCCGGAGAGTGGAGTTCAACCACATACTTCATAGCTTTTATCATCATTTGAAAATAATATGTCCAAATATTTAATTTGTGGATGGTAGGTAGCAGTGGAATCCAGGATGCGCATTTCATCCTATTTGGGACTCGTCATCTTGATGTACCTGCTCTTCCCAGTGAGTAGATTCCACTGCTGGACACAGTCCACAAATTAAATTCTAATAAGATGCACAGACATTGTCGAAGCATCTGCACAAGAAGCCGACATATCAGCCTGAGACCGAGCACTTCGGTCTAATCAATCAATAGGAAAATCCCAAATTCAATTATATCCAAATATTTGCCATCACGTTTAAACTTTTTCGCAAAAACAAGCCCTAAATGGTATACTTAAGTTCACTGATTGAAGTCAATAAAATGAATATGAACTTAAGTAGGGTTCAGCCATGACTGCCACTGTCAGTTGTTTGACTTGATGTTGCCAGTTGATTATA
The DNA here is from genome assembly GCA_944472135.2 of Trichobilharzia regenti. NCBI lineage: Eukaryota > Metazoa > Platyhelminthes > Trematoda > Strigeidida > Schistosomatidae > Trichobilharzia > Trichobilharzia regenti. The sequence continues at coordinate 63,256,858 of OX235265.1, read as the reverse complement.
AACAAAACACAATAATTTTATTTCAAATTAATACTTGTCAGTACTGCTTATCAACGTCTAACTAAACTAAGAATCAAAATACTTACTGTTTGGTGAATAGTCAAAAATACTAAAGGGGTTTTCACTGGAATGAGAAAACTTCTAAATTATAAAATCCTCTTTGGTGTTTTGAAGTGCTTCGGGTGAAGGAGGAATCTTACTTCAGCAAATTTAGGTGGAACTACACAGAGTCACACAATGTAATTATTATTATTATTATTGTATCCTTTAGTTCCTAGAGGAACATAGGGCTTCAGCTGCGCACCTCCATTGACTTCGGTTTTTTGACAACTTTTTCACCCTGCTCCAGGTCTGCCCACATGCTTTCATCTCCTCTTCACATGACCTCCTCCAAGTCACCCTTGGACGACCAACTCGCCGCCTCCCTTTCGGGTTCCACTCGAGGGCTTGTCTAGTGATGTCACTTGTTGGTTTCCTCAGCGTATGGCCAATCCATCTCCATTTCTTTCTGCCTATTTGTTTAACAATCGGTTCCTGATTGGTTCGCTCCCAGAGATCCCTGTTGCTGATCTTTTCTGGCCATCTGATCTTGAGTATTGAGCGGAGACAGTTGTTAATGAAGGTTTGAAGTTTGTTTGAGATGCTCTTTATGACTCGCCAAGTCTCTGATCCGTATAGTAGCACTGACTTCACATTGGAGTTGAAAATCCGGATCTTATTTTTGATGCTGAATGCTGTTGACCTCCACACAGATTTGAGAGTAATGAAAGCTTGTCTTGCTTTTCCGATTCTGGCTTTGATGTCCTCGTCAGTTCCGCCTGTAGTTGAGACGATGCTTCCCAGGTAGGTGAAGGAGGTGTAATAATGCATAATACTATTTTATATGTAGATCCTATAAGAAGAGTGGATATTTTCCAGTACAAATAGAATGAAAACTCTGTACTATATCACCATGTAGTCTAGAATAAAGCTGTTATCGTTATTATTCTGTTCAGAAGTGAACTATGGATTGTCAAATACATTTGTGTAAGATTAGGTTAGGCGATGTTCAGGTTGCTTAACTAAGGTGAAACTCTTTAAATACGGATGAACCGCTGCTCTGAGAGAATACTTTCGGATCCTTATTGTATTAGGAAAGTGTAATGAAATACCAGTGTGTTTATATATGTCTTTTGTAAACTGTACTGCTCTCCTGTTTCAGTGAGTGACATATATTACGTGGTTCAGTAAGTTAGGAAGAATGATGTTATGCTATTGTTATTCCCTTGGGTTCCAAGTGTAAAATAGGGCTTCAACAACACATCTCCACTTTGTTCTATTTTCTGCCGTTCTCCTCAGCTGGGTCCACGATTGCCAGTAATCTCCACACTGTCTCCGCCATGTCATCCTAGAACGACCCTCTCATCACTTCCCATTCAGAATCTACTCGAGGGTCTGTTGCGTAATGTCATTCCGCTATCCGACTCAAGTCCATTTTCTCTCACATATTTTTTGACTCATCGGCTCTTGGTTGGTTTGTTCCCAGCCAGAATTTCTTGCTGATAATCCTTTCTGACCATCTCATTTCTAGTATGGAACTAGTGAAAGCAGCTGTTAATAAATGTCTACAGCCTTTTGGGACGACCTTTTCTTGACACTCCAATTTTCTGACCCGTATAGAAGAACTGACTGACTTCACAATAGTGTTGAAAATGTGAATTTTGTTCTTTATACTGGCTGACTGAGTGCAGAAGATTTCTAGACTGGTTTCAGGTTGATGAAGGCGTATCTTGTCTTTATGATTCTGACTGGATCTAACATCATCTGTTTCAGCTGTCTGTGGGTGAAACGATGCTTCCTAGATAAGTAAAGCAAGTAAACTTTCAAATCTACCCCATTATGGTGATTAATGCTGGGTGTTGCTGTTTGTTGGTTATTTTTATCACTTCCGTCTTCTCTATGTTCACCTGGGGGCCTGTTTTCGCTGCCAGCCTCCGTCTTCTTTCAGTTTGTTTTTCTTCACCAGGAAGTCCTCGAGTTTGTGTGACATTAAACATATATCATTTGCGAAAGTATGATAGGTAAATTGCAAATACTGAAAAAAAAGATGAAAACCATGTAGGAATATTTCTGATGCAATAGATATCAGCCTATAGCCATGGAAACCAATAAACCTTATTTATTCGTTAGAAAAGGAGCTCTAGTATATCTCTGTTAACTGTGATATTTTTGCTTACGTCCCAATTTCACTATCAACTTCCACTTAGTATATATGTCAGTTAACTTTTTATTTTAATGGTTTTTCCAAACATACTGAATTTAAGTAATTAGGCTGATACGACTGAATTTTGAATACATTTTAAGTATTAGTTTTTATAATGACGTACTCAGTATTACATTTTTTTCTGTGCACTGTCTGTAATGGGAAATTTGTTTGGAAAATCCTCCTAGAATGCTTCAATCACAATATTTATACATATTTGGATGTTTCAACTAATTTTGAAGTTATTGTCCGTTTTCGCTCCCGTCTGTTGTATATCTTTATATTGACATTTTGCATATTGTATGCTGAATTAATCTTCATTATTTGTTTTTGCTTCTGTTTTATCTGTAATTTTAATGCTTCTCTTTGTGGTTGTATGATACACTGATAATGTTTTGTTTTAGGATGTGATTTTGTTTGAGTGAATGAAGGTCATCCTAACTTTGGACTGTCTACTGGAAGCGTTAGTGTAGGATACTTCTGGATAGAGTTTTTGATCCCAACTTTCTGAGAATATTAATCTTATAAAAGAAAAGAAGGCGTTCAGTGAAGAGACTCTTTTCGGCGAATTCATTCACTGAGCTGTACAATCGCATATATATACAATTTTGTTTGTGTGTGTGTACATTAGATTTTTAAAGTTTAGATAATTATGTAATGTAAGTATTATTTGGCTTGGAGACAAACGTTAAGATAGAAAATAAAATAGAATTGATTAAGTGAATTGGATGACGTAATACAGTTGAGTAGAATTCAGAGTAGGTCAGGTTGGCAACAGTGTTAATGAGTGGTGGTTAAAATTAAATAAGGGTGGGGTTAGAGAATAATACAGTTGAAAATAAGTAAGTTAATCGGATGACGTAACATAGTTGACTAGAAATTGGACGTGGGTCAAGTTAGCAACATTGTTAATGAGGGTAGAGATTACAAAAGGGTGGGGTAGAGAATAATATAAATGAAGATGTGAAATAATAAAATGCAAAAGACAAAATAATACAATTAGTAAGACTGAAATTAAGAAAGATTACGTCCATTGTAGATTTAATGAATGAACGAATTTCTTTTGTATGCAGAGTTCAGGATTTAGCAGATGAATTGCCATTGCTTCTGCGATGTGGAGAAGTTTGATCCGTACACTTTTAGCAAGATTGCCTTGTATTCTGTAGATAACTTTGAAGTTTATTTCTGGTTTGACTTGGTGTCCAGAGTCGATCAAATGTTCAAGGATCGAGCTGCGGGGCATCGGTTTTCTCCTTTATAAAACCATGAAGGTAAATGTTCGTTGACGCGTTTGGATAGCGAACGCTGAGTACGGCCGATATACCTGGCTCCACACGAGCAGGTGAATTGGTAGATGCACATAGATGAGGCCAACAGCGGTAGCTTATCCTTCACGTTCATACGAATCATTGGTCTCGTGGAGAACGTCAGTCGTAATTCAGCTGCAGGGAAGGTTTTCTTCAATGAGCGGGAGAGCCGATTTCTCAGTATTTCTGTAGATTGGTCTCCATTGAACTGTAGGTTCATGTAGAGAAGTCTTTTTGGAGCACTGGGTGTGGCGGCTTCTCTGGTCTGGGTTTCATTGATTTTGTGATAAATCTTTCTGGATAGCCATTTTCAAGGAGGATTTTCTTAAGAGTGTTCATTTCGTCTTCTATGGCATCCAGGCTGCAAATTCTACGTATTCTGTGGCTTAGTGAACGGATTAAGTTTCGTTTAGTATATAGAGGCACCCAACTGTGGAAGTTAGTGAGCTGTCCGTTCCACGTTGGCTTTCTGTAGATGGATCTTTTTAATGTTCCGTCTTGTTGGCGTCTCGTTAGTTGAACGTCAAGAAAAGATATCTTTGAGTTAGACTCTTTCTCTAGTGTGAACTGAATCGCAGGGTGGCAGTTGTTGAAGAACTTCAGGATATCTTCTAAATTCTCTTCGTTGTTGCAGATGATGAAGGTGTCGTCGACGTATCTCTTGTAGAGTTCAAAGTTGTCAATCATATTCTTTAGGCAAGTGTTTTCGAGTTTCGACATGAAGAAATCCGCAAGCAGAGGGCCTAGTGGTGAGCCCATAGCTATACCATCCTTTTGACGATATATTTCATTGTTAAAGGAGAACTGGACGTTTAGGGTGCATCTCAGCAGAAGTTCTTTTAGGTAGTCGGTGGGTATGCCGATGTTTACTCCTTCTGAGTGGATGAGCTCGCATATGTGACAAATTGTTTCAGTTAGTGGAACATTTGTAAACAATGAGACAGCATCTAGTGAGATCATCGTTTGATTAGAAACATTGACGTTTTCGACGCAGTTGACGAATTCAAATGAATCTCGCACTGAGTGACGGGAGACTTGTTTTCTGATTGGTTCAAGTAAGTCTGCTAGCCATTGGGCAGTGCGGTGGTAAGGTGAATTAGTCATGTCGAGGATCGGTCGAAGTGGAGTGCCCATCTTGTGTACTTTAGGAAGTCCGTAGAGTCTTGGTATATTTGAACCAGATGGTCTCAGGGATTCAAACGTTTCGTTGGTAATGAAGGATTCGTTCTTTAGTTTACGGAGGATGTCTGTTAGTTTTTGTTCAATCTGCTCCGTCATGTTTTTCTCGTTGGCCGGTTTGGTGAATTTAGATTCATCAGATAGAATGGTCAACATTTTACTGATATAATCCTTACGGTTCATGATTACGATTCCTCCACCTTTATCAGGACGTATCAGCATAATCTCTTCATTGTTCATCAATTCTTTCAGCTCTTTGTAGTGTTTCTTCGTTAGTACGGATCTTCCGTTTGGATTGCCATTTATAAATTTGTGGCAACAGTCGAGGACAGTTGATTTGAATTGTTGTAGGTTCTCATCGGACGTTGGTATCAAGTCATAGGTTTGGTTTATCAGGTTTTCAAATTGAACCAGGCATTGAAGCTTGTGAACACTTCGTGGTTTTTGCAGAATTTCGGACCAAGAGATAACACCTCTAGTTGAGCTGTGGATAATGTGATGTTTGAGAGGTTGAATACATACTTTTCTGGATTGCTTGGGAACGGACGTTCGGTGTTAACTGAAGGCTTTAGGCTCTTAAGGAGGTCAGATTTGATGTTGTCGCATTGTTTCTCTGTGACTTCTTTTACATATTCTTCGAAGGGTTGGCGTAGTTCTGCATCTAAGTCTTTGACTACATGAGCACGTGAGATACATTTCGTTCTAGCTCAGGAATGCGTGATTGAATGGAATCGATGTTGTTTAGCGTGTGTCGTCTCAGCGTTCTGGTGTTCGGATGAATGTGGTTGCGTCTGAGTGATTTCCAGTACATCTTTTGGTATTCATGTTGATCTGCACACTCTCCTAAGAAGTTCACCTTAGTCTTCGCTACTGCAAGTTTGACGGAGTAACGTAGGAAACCATCCAGCTCCTTCACCGTCCGTGGGTCCTTGCAACGTTTAAGTAACTTGAAAATCCCTATTCAGTCATATAAAAGAAAAGAAGGCGTTCAGCGAAGACACTCTTTTCAGCGAATTCGGCGAATATTAATCTTGGTTCTAAGCATTTATTCTGTACTTAAACTGGAATTTATAGCTGCCTAACTGCGCTATGTAGGCAATTTTGAGGTTTAGATGTTACTATTCTTGAAAGGAACTACGCATAAATTCAAATAATAAACAGCAGGAGCAGCAGGTCGGGTGTGAGGACAAATACTCGCCGAAGACATTGACTGGGGTCGCGCTATGTCGTGAATTGGCAGAAGTTAGAATTTGTGGGCCATTGGAACGGGTCCTAGTGGCTCAATTGTATACAAGCTCGCCTTGTAACGGGAAGGTCCTGGGTTCGAATGCCATGGTGTGTGTACGTACTGCTGGAGAGTCCCAAACTAGAACGAAACAGCTGTCCAGTACTCCCAGGTTTTCCAATGGTTCTCAGCTAATGATGAAAATCCTGTAATAAACAATCACCTTTCTGCGAGCTATGAGGCGTTTTATGATTGTAGGTTTCTCAAGGAAGATTGAGGCAGCTATGCAGTACGACGCAAGATTCGGTCCCATGCGTTTAGAATATAATGAGTCGGTCTTGGTCTCCACAGTTTTGTTTGTCTTAAGGAAATGATAATTGCAATATACAGATTATTGCAGCCATTTTTCAGACTTTACCATCGTTCTACTACAACTTTCTATTGGGCAAAAAATATTTAATGATCATTAATAGGCATTTAACTTCTCTAGTAAGTTGATATGTGTAGAATTTTCCATTTAACATCAAGCATGATTTTTGCTGAGTGGACTCAGAGAAGTTATTAGATTCCTGGCTGACGCACTCTGAAACCTCACATAGCCGGTAGTAAACCGCTGAAAAGAGAAGATTCGGCCTGAGGCTAGCAATCCCACCCCATAAAAACAGCACCACCGCTACTAAAATTTCAAAAGGTTCAAGCCTAAAGACGTAAGTTCTACTCGAAATGCACAGAAATGGAAAGGATTTTCATGTAAGTGTTTACTTTGGTTATTTAGTCTGACAATGAACTGAAAAGTAAAACAGATTCGATCTAACCAGTTCAGTTTGTTTAGCTCCTTGAAGTAGAATTTGCATACAAATGGCATTTTATATTGCAGTAAATTGATAAACCTTTTGTGTTAAAAAGTCTCTGAGTTATTTATTCGCTTTCTCTCTTGACACATTTTTATGTAGGCAGAACGTAAAGCAGATGTAGTAAAAGTGTGAAGCAAGAAATATAAAATCAGCCAATAATTAATCGAATTCATGCTATTTGTACATGCAGATCACCTATCTGAATGTTTTCATAGTTATTCAGTTCAAAATTCCTGTATGTGCGTTAATTTTTAATGAATTATAGTCATGTTACTTTCACATTATAAGTAGCTATTTTGGGAATCTCATAATATTTAAAACGAAATAGGTTGTTCAATGCGTGTTTTATATAAAAGAGTCAAGGGACATTATCCCACTTCGCTAAGGAAAGGTAACCAAGAACTGTAAATGTTACCGAACATATACCTAGTTCCAATAATACAGGTGATTATTTTGTCAGGAATCGCCATGTACTTGTATTGTCGTGAAGTAGAGTATAATGCACACTGCAAAGATTGAAATTATTCAGTGTGTCATTAAGCCACCGAAATATATTAGAATGAACTCTTGTCTGAGCTACTTTTATGTATAACTATTTTTTTACGAGTTGACTACGGAGTGATATCAGTTACAGAACAGTTACAGTTACAGAAAATTTTCTTCGCTGCAACTGTCTTCTTATTTACTCCTATGACCCAATGTGTATATTCCGTGAGTTACAGAACCATTGAAAACCAACATCAGAGCACTGGACAGCTGTTTCATCCTAGTTTGGGAATCATAGGCAGTAGGTACCTACCACCAGGGTTTAAACCCAGGACCTTCCAGTTACAAGGCCAGCTAGCTCGTATACTATTCAGCAACTGTGACCCGATTCAATGGCCAGCCCATGAATTCTAACTCCTACCAATTCGCGATTTAGCCCGACCAAAAACCAATGTTATCGGTGATCAACTCGTAAAAACAAATCTAATCCTTACAAATCAACTATGGAAAAGTAATCTAATGCTCGCTAGTGACTCACTACAGGATGAGGTTTCCTGGAGTTCTAGTGAGAAGTAGTGGCCAGTGAAGTTAATCCACTCAAGTGTGTGAGGATGGATGTCGCAACGATGACATTGGTTGGTGGTCGTGCTAAATCACGAATTGGTAGAAGTTAGAATTCATGCACTGGCTACTGGATTGGGTCCCAGTGGCTGAATTGTATACGAGCTTCCTTCCTGGGTTTGAACCCTGGTGGTGTGCGTGTACTGCCGATGATTCCCAAACTGGGATGAAACAGCTGTCCAGTACTCTAGTGCTGATTTTCAATGGTTCTCTAACTGATATCGTAAAAACAAAACTAATCCTTACAAACCAACTATTGAAAATATAACTATTTTCCTGAAAAGCTTAACATTTTACCTAATACCTCGTCTCATTTTACTTAATCTTACATATGCTATCAAAAGACCTACCGTAATTCTTAATTTAAAGATTATTTTTGCCGGACAGCTATAATGAAATTCAGGAAAAGGCGACCATGAAAGTTTTTTAATATTTCCAACAAACTTCATATGCTCAAAACAAAAACTGATTTATTTAGATATCAAGGTAGATTTCACCACAAATTGATACCAGTTAGAGAGTCACTGAAAGCCAGGGAGTACTGGGCAGCTGTTTCATTCTGGTTTGAAACTTTCCACAAGTTTGCACCTGTAGTCTCATAGGGTAACTAACTAGAGTTACCTTCAAGTTATGAGGTGAATTCACCGATTATTCAGCCACCAGCTTGAAATCCTATAAAGAATTAAGTCTTATTGCTTTCAATTCGTGCTTTATGGAGATATGTTTAAACTAATTACATTCCTGCATCCCATTACTTGAAAATGATTTAGATGTCTTTTACCAAAATAACAAAGCTGCATAGACAAACATCTATTCACATTAACTTTATAGGTAAATAATCGAGTCACTTTTTCTTATCTGATGATTTCTGTTAAGCGTATAGTAGATTAGTTTACACAGTTTGACTACTTTTATGTGCTTTACTTTGAAAGGTATACTCTTGTCATTTTAATTTAATGAAATATATGATTTATTTTAAAACAAAACATTTGTTCCCTGTCTTTAAAGGTCATCTCATCAGAGTAAAATTAGTTTTCTAATCTAATAATGTTGAAACATTAATTAAAGGACATGAAAATTCAATGAATGAAAGATCAGCCATTTCACAGACAAGAATAAAAAAAATGAATTAGTAGTCAATGTAGAAGAATCTGAGAAAAAATTACCGACCTATCCTGATCTTTAAACTTACTTACACTTGATGCATTAAAAGATGAAGTGAATATAACTTTCTTGAAATCTCGCAAATATTATAGGAGTTCAATTTCATAGGTAAAGAACTACGTAAACCAATATCATCTCACTGCTGGCGTCTAGCAGTGGAGTCTAGGACGTGCTAATCATCCTGTTCAGGTCCTATCAGCTAGATGTGAACGTATCTCATCATTGATCAAATAGCATTAAGTCAACTTCATTGTGATACTGAAACATCCAATAGTGTGGACGATACGACAACACAAACCTAACCAGTGGCTTAATGGTATACGAGCTCGTCTTGTAACCAGAAGGTCCTGGGTTTGAATCCCGGTGAGTGCGTACTGATGAAGAGTCCTGAACTAGGACGAAACAGCTGTACAGTACTCCTAGTTGGTTTTCCAATGGTTCTCCAACCAATGTCAGCTCATGATGAAATCCTGAAACCAAGCAAACCAAACATCTTGTCTCATAAATTCAATCAATGAGGTTCAAAAGCCCCAGTAATTAAATCAGTATCAATCAAATTGAGCTTCTATGTTTTAAGTAATACATATCTATAAATAGTCTCATATGTAAAAATGTTGTATCAAAAACTACAGTTCAAAAACAAGCTGCTTTAAGTTCTTAAATACGAAAGAGACAGCCATTCATATCAAACAGATAATTTGCATCAGAAGAATTTCCCTGGCTTGTGAACAGTCAGGAAGGCAAAAAATAAATAAACCAGTTAAGAGTGAGTTATATGAAATAACCCAATATTACTTAGTTTATAACAAACTGATTAACTATAAATAGTTTCCCATTATATTTGGGTCATGAGATTCCAGAGAATGTACATTATAAATCCAAATTCATGAATTTTATTGGTATCTCAAGAAATTCATGCACCATTTTGTAATATTTTAATTAGTGTTAAAACAAAGTATCTAGTTCTTTTTTTGTCTTGGCAGGTCACTTGTTGGATAATCGCTAGCCACGTGGTAGATCGGGATTTGATTCCCGCTTAATGAACTTCTAAAGCTCCATCAATTCACCAGTTGGTAGCTAGCCCTTAAAAGAGGGTAGGCAGAAAGTGAGAACGCTTCACCTTTTACAAAAAATACATCAACGCTCCTGAAACTTCAGAGTTTGAAAATCAGTGTTCTACTGTGATCCGAATTAATAATATATACATATATTTATGCCGCTTAATGAATTTGAATAAAGCAAGAAGAGCACTTTTTACAGAATAAAAGAGAAGGAACATTTATTTCGTTGGCATCTCATCAGCTGCTTACAGCCCAAAGATAATATTAGGTATATATACAGAAACTGAATCCCATGGTGACGGTTCGTTTCGGAATATTCGAAGAAGTGACTCGAATGAAGTTTTATGATGAATTCTTAGAGCTCAACTGCTTGCCTTGCCATCTCGTCAAGTCACTACTTACTTGCAAATTACCACTTTTTCTCAAAAATCTTTGACGTATTACAAAATCGCATATTGAATCAACAGAATCTCTAGTTTTAAAATTGAGAACTAAAGCCTAATCCTTCGATGATGTCGAATTTAATATGCCGGTTTTCGTAGATGTAATTAATATTATATCTGGGTTGTAAGCAGGTGATGAGATGCTAACGAAATAAATGATGTTACTGTTGTACTCTGCAAAAACTGCTGTTCTTGCTTTATTCAAATACATATATCTATTGGTTATAGTGTAGTAAAGTAAACCATGTGAACAGCGGCCAAGGATAGCACACTGAGAGAATGCAAAATAGTCAAAATGTCATTGGACAAAAATATAATGCAAAGGGAAAAGTGGTGATCTGCAATATATACAAATCAACCAAATTTTAAATGATTACACTACTTCTCACTTCTTTTTGCAGGAAAGCAATTCTAACTATCAGGTTAAATTTTACTTTGATTTAATAAATAAAAGATTAAGGTGAGATGCACATAATCAAACTTATTCAGACCCACAAAGTGGATCACAAAACATGGCTCCTGTTATTTTTATCATTTATATTCTTTGAGTTCCAGTGGAATAAAGAACTTGAGTAGCCCGTTTCCTTTGAACTCAGTTCTCTGGTGCTACTATCAGTCGACTGTCTGAATGCCCAAACACTTTCATTTCCTTCCCTTCTGATCTACTTTATGTAACCATCTGAACTACGCCAAAATCAACTCTCCTCATTCTGGTTTTACTCGAGTGCCTGGCGTATGATAAAACTCACCAGTCTGTCTTCAGAGTATGTCCAATTTGCCTCCATTTCCTTCAGCAAATTCGTACGGTAACTGTTTTTCGGATGGCTCGTCGTCTGTAAAAGTTCCTTGTTGCTTACCTTTTTCAGCAGGCCATTTGATCTTCAGTGTCGAGCCATTAAAAGTAACTGTTGATTAAAGCCTGCAGTAACTTTTTAGAAATGCTTGCGATAACCAGCGGTGATATTAGTAATAAAAATTAGAGTCTACTTTCTTCTGCTGAATGCAGTATATCTCCACTTTGATTGTTAGGCTAATAAACTCGTGGCCTGCCCAACTGATTAGATCACAGTCGAACCTGACACCTTTATCCGTTCCGCCTGTACTTTATGTGACACTACGCATCCAGGCAATTGAGACGGTCAACTCCTTTCAAACTTCGCCAAATGGTGATGCTTGCTGGTGTTGGTTGAGTTTTGTCCTCTGTATTTTCACATGCAGTCGTTTGGCTTTCCACCAACATATTGATTCTCGCTTGAATATCTTCGAGTTTGGGACATAAATCATCTTGATATCTAGATCTTCCTGAGTCTTTGTGTCAGTCCATCGTATCGCAGACATTTTCTTCCCCACCGTCTACCATGTGAGCCAGTCCACAACAGTTGGGAGGAACGTCGGTTGATTTTTATTCAGTTACCTGGACACGGAATCCACTTTGAGATAACGAGCTCTTCCACATCTTGGAATAACTTCACGTTGAATTCTAAAGCTAGACTTTCATAATTTTAATTTTTATGGACTAGATATAAGACAATATAAGCAGATATAATTTTTTCACTGATGGAAAGCTAAGAGACAAAAAAGAATTTGAATAAGGTCTTATAAATTAGATTTACTGGTCACATAAAATTTGATGATGCAATTTTGACAACCGATTTTGCTGCATTCCATTCCTTAGCGTTCCAAGTGGAACCTAGGGCTTTAAGCTTAAGGCACGATATTTCGTTAGCGGCAATGTTATTTTCACGGTGAGAGGCTGCCAGTCTCTTATCCAACCTTCTTTTTTTATCTGGGTTATTGCTTGCTGGCGCAGATTGTGAGTGAACACTGATTACTTTAGTCATAAGTAACGTACTTACACTGCATAAAATACTCTGTCAACCAGAAAAATTACTGTTTTGGTACATAACAGTTCACTTGGTCTGAACGTAACATGTAGAAAGTTAACGTGTGTTAACGGATCACCATAAATCAATACCGTAGATTTTGCGAAGCTGTTTGCCATATTTGCAGAAATGTATAATTGATGTCGATAAGTTGTCCGATAATACGTAGCAGATAGTGACCCGTTAGTGACCCATTTTAGATTGATAACTAATTTTTCAATTAACGAAATGCCATAATGTGAGCTGGAATATTAATATTAGCGTCCATTTACTTTAACTGATGTACTCAAGACAATTATACTATAATGTGCCTTCTTATCAACAAGAACACAAGTTATAATAGAGAGGATTTGTAGCACAGGTGGATGATTTGTAATAATAAGGAGAAGTGATTTAGAATATACCCATAAATTAATAAATAGCATATTTGAAGACATCAAATACACAAGAGAAGAAGAATTAGATAACAAAATCCCATATTTAGATGTCTTAATCAGGAGAACCAACACAGGAAATTTAGAATCACAAGTATATAGAAAATCAACACACACACAGATCAAATACTCAACTATACTAGCAATAATCCAATTACTCACTCACAAAAGAAACTATGTGCAGACATTGCTTAAAAGAGTTCAGACACATTGTGGCACTCCAAAGTTGAAAAGAATGGAAGAAAAATACTTACAAACGGTCTTCAATAGGAATGATTATCCACAAAATTTCATCAAAAAGTGTTTAAAGTCGAATTAAAACACCAACAAGGAACCATCATCAAAGACCACAAGAAAATTCATCCTACCACACATGAGCAATATCTCTGAAATAACAGCTAGAATACTGAAACGGTTTGATATACATATAGCACACAAGCCAGTCAAATCGCCTAATTCGATATTATGCAAACCAAAAGATCCGATAGAAAAAGGAGATAAAACTAATACCATATACAAAATAAATTGTATGAACTGTGACAAGCATTCCATCAGCCAAAGTGGGCGTCCCCTTCGGATTAGAATCTAAGAACACAAATCAGCCGTGAAAAGACACGATATATATATATATACTCTAGTATCAATGCATATAGAAAATTATGGACATCAGTTTGATTAAGATAATGTTGAAATTTTAAATAGAGAAAACAGCAAAAGTGCCAGGGAATTCCTAGAAGCCTGGTACTCAAATGAAAATGCAATTAACAAACACGTTAATTTAGACGAAATATACCAACTAATAAAAAGTAAATCAGGTGACCAGGAAGTTTGAAATCCAAGTCAATAGAAAATGGTCAATACATATGTAAAGATGGTTTTTTTAATAGTAATAATAATTGCTTTATTCCAAAAAACAGTACTCATGATACAGCAAGGAATTTTCAGCATTCAGTACAATATATAATATGGTCACCGGGAGACACAATCCTATCATTCATGGAAGATTTGAATTAGTTCACTTTATGCTAAAAATTACGCTGAAGATGTTGTTGAGAAGGACGACGAAAGGTCCACAACTAAACCAACCAGCTCAGAGAACATTATCAATTACAAGTTCAAAAGTTATACGAGAAAACAATTACGAGAAAATTGTATCAAATATTACTAACAAGACACTTTACAAGTAGAACAACATTGCAAGCTTTTTGTCATTTAATTCAGATCTTCAGTTATTTTCATTCGTATGTTACTTTTGCGTTTCTATTTTTTTCAGAAAACTGAAGCATCTGTAGGTGTTCATCATTAAAGTCTAGGTGCATGTTAATTAGTTGACTTTAATAAAGATCTTCTGCATATCAAGGCGATAAAGAACAAAATATGGAGCCAAAATTTTCAGCGTGTTACTGACTGACTTGACTCGCATGCAAACCATTATGACATTCAATTCCTAAATAGTTACTTCACTCCATATCTAGTACAGTTAAACTTCAGAAAAATGTTCTCAGGCAAAACAGTTGCGTGTTGGTTGGTAATTGAATTTTTCAAATGATCTTCAGCAGTAATCAGCAAATTTGTTTTCTACATTTGCATGCTTTCATCTCCTTATTGTTACCTTCTCAAATTAAAAAAAAACAAAATACATAAAGAAATATAAAAACAACAAAGTCTCCCCCCCATCATAGATTCTATTTCTGTTTCTGTTAAGGTTAGCTGAATTCCACCCTTTAAATTGTTGATAAATTAAAACTTGTTTATATCTTATCCATGAAAGGTCAGATTCACGCAAACAGCACAGCTTTACTAAATAGATTCGTTGGAATGTTTTCTGATAAAACTATTTTTTGGTATTACCTTGAAAAGTAAACAGCTGAGAAAACAAAACAAATTTGATTAGTTAATCGAGTAATACCATCTTGATGACCTTAATTTGTATTTTGAAAGTGACGTTTATTAGTTTTAAAAGATAAAAGTGATAAAAGGTCTCTATTTATGCGTCGGTGGCACAGTGCTTAGGATGCTCGCCTACCATGCACATGGTCCGGGGTTCGAGCCCACGCCGACGCACACTCGATATCTATGGTGGGCCTGCGTATTTTGGGCTACCGATATCCACGTTGAAAATTCCATACTTGTACCGAAAATAGGGTGTGGAATCAAGCTGTAAATCAAAAATAAAAAAATAAAAATAAAAGTACAGAAGTGGAAGTGAGCAGATACATTTGACTGACTGTTTACAGTCTCCAAGGGAAAACAAACATTTCGTTTCCTGTGGGATATCCAATGCCTAAATTCCGCATATTAATATATGTGTAAAACTTGGGCACTGTGGTTGTAAGTAATTCCATATTAGTTTATTTACTAGACACTTCACACTGTGAAATAGTATTATTTATTGGATGACGTTTCGAACAAAATTTATTGTTCATAATCATTTCATCATTTATAATCACACGACTTCAAAACTTGAGTTCGATAGTTTTCTTTGCTCTCTCCTATTTGTCGAAGGGGTAGTTGAATTTTTCAGATATCTGGGTGGATAGGTGTTGAATCATTCCTATTACACGTATTCCCTTCAGTTGATTCGATAAACAAAGCTTCTGTTATCAATCTCTCCCTCCACCCTGTTACACTAGATTTTAAAACTGTCATCCTATCTCATCCAGCCTATTGTATGGTTGTGTGTAATTGCATGCAGTGCTATAGCCAGCTGAACTATTCTCTAGATTTCTTATCTTATTTAGGGTTAACTGATCTAGATTCTGCTCGGTTTTTATTCTCGGCTAGTCTGACTGCACCTGTTCTACTGCTACGGCTTTTAGCACTACCTGCTATTACACACAACCATACAATAGGATTGGATAACTAGTGTTTACACGATACCCATATATTCAAACAGATTTATGAACTTCTGACCATCCTGTCCTATGTTGGTGAAGTGTTTAAGTAACAGAGAACAAAATCTAAGTAGTAGAAAGGAAAATCTATGACAGGAAGTGGAGCATATAAGAGAAACTTTGAAACCTAATAATTACCCTGATGAATTAGTCAGAAAGTATGTATAGAAATGTAACAATAAAATAAATAATGAAAGTAGTGATAGTGACAGTAATAATAATAATATTAATGACGACATGCATGTCAAACATTAACAAGACAACAGCAACAATAAGGGGTCTAAATCATCAGTAGTAATTCTATCCAAGGAAGGAACCTCGGAAACCCTACGCAGAATTCTTAACAAGACAGGCAGGAATAAAAGTGGCATTCAAACCCACGAACTCAATTATAAATAAGCTTTGTTGGTCAAAGGATCCTGTGAAGCCTTTAAAACAAAACAATTTAGTTTATCTAATACCCTGCCTGCAATGATTGTCAGGTCAAATACATAGGTCAAACTAGTAGAACAGGGACAGTCAGACTAGCCGAGAATAAAAACCGAGCAAAATCTAGGTCAGTTAACCCTAAATAAGATAAGACATCTAGAGAATAGTTCAGCTGGCTATAGCACTGCATGCAATTACACACAACCATACAATAGGCTGGATGAGATAGGATGACAGTTTTAAAATCTAGTGTAACAGGGTGGAGGGAGAGATTGATAACAGAAGCTTTGTTTATCGAATCAACTGCAAATACATGTTATAGGAATGATTCAACACCTATCCACCCAGATATCTGGAAAATTCAACTACCCCTTCGACAAATAGGAGAGAGCAAAGAAAACTATCGAACTCAAGTTTCGAAGTCGTGTGATTATAAATGATGAAATGATTATGAACAATAAATTTTGTTCGAAACGTCATCCAATAAATAATACTATTTCACACTACGTGCTTTGTCTAATAAACAAACTAATAAAGTCAGCATAGATTGGAAAACCCTGAACCAGGACGTTTATGTTAATTTAGGCATAAATATTCCAAAAAACGGGTGAGTTGTTCCATCGTTTTCGGATAAGAAGGTGACTAGAAAAACAGTTTTAAGTGAGTATTCTTATTCAAAATACTCCTCTTCTTCGATGCATGACTTTGCATACATGTGTATTTCTCAGACAGCTGAAATTAATTATTATATTACTGAAGAATAAAAATTTGAGAGGCTTTTTGCGGAGAAGAAGATATTTTGACGGAAGCAGTGAGGGTTCTTTGTCTGACTGATACTGTAGAACAAGTACTAAGAGGACTACTACCCCCTTGTTCTTCTCAGGAACAATTATCTAAGTGTAACAGACGACATTAATTGTATGTTAGTGTGAATAAAGAAGCATGAAAGGTGAACATAACTGTAATCTGATGAAACGGCTAAAATAATATAACTTGGTTTCGCAGTTATTCTGTGAATTTTGCTGTAATAGAATTGTTCAGAATTGTTCATTAATCATACGTAAATTTGTGTAGATGTCTACGGAAACAGTCATAATCTTATGGTGCTTCTGCGATATTTACTATTCCGAATTTGGACGGAAAAATGAAGCTACACAAACAATATGCAGTGGTTTACTAAGGTCCAGCTAATATTTTTATTTCAATTGTTGGTTTGTAGGGATTTGATTGCATACAGGATTTTCATCATGAGCTGACATTGGTTAGAGAACCATTGGAAAACCTGGGAGTACTGGACAGCTGTTTCGTCCTAGTTTTGGGACTCTTCATCAGCACGCACCCACCGGGGTTCGAACCGAGGACCTTCTGGTTACAAGACGAGCTCGTATCCATTAAGCCACTGGGACCTTTTCCAATGGCCCACAAATTCTAACTTCTGTGAGCTATGTCGTGAATTGTCAGAAGTTAGAATTCGTGAGCCATTGGATCGGGTTCCAGTGGCTTAATGGATACGAGCTCGTCTTGTAACCAGAAGGTCCTAGTTTCGAACCCCGATGGGTGCTACTGATGAAGAGTATCAAACTAGGACTAAACAGCTGCCCAGTACTCCCAGCTAGTTTTCCAATAGTTCTCTTACTGATGTCAGCTCATGATGAAAATCCTGTAACTAATATTTTTAAATTATGATCTGTGGAAACTGATCTCAGTATGCTAGCATAGTGCTGAACTAAGAGTGTTTCCAACGATAGTGAGTTGTAGCTGGTGATAAGAGTCGAAAGTAATAAAGATTGTATCGACTCATATATTGGTTTGCGATTATTTTGATTTATTAACTTTACTGGGAAGAAAAATAGATGGTAAATTTCCTTTAGAGTGTTGTAACGTTATTCAGGACTTTTAAGCAAATAATGAGCTCTAAAATGATTAGTTGACTTCCTATAGTCTGGTACCAACACTAAATGTGACTCATCAACAACTGAAGTTTAGTCAACGCATGTACAATCAAGTTGTACACAAATAGCTAAAAGGAATAAGTGAGGTTTTGCATGAAGCATGTCAGTAGAATGGGATGTTAGTGGACCGTTTTTAGTTATCAATAATCATGGTATACAAACAGAATACTGCGGCATTCGGCAGTAGATACGAAATCTTTACATTAATAGTAACTCATACTCTGTTTCTTGAATAGTTATTCCATGATTTCTATATAATTTCTAGAGAGACTTTTATTTCTTCTCCCTGCAACTTAATCAGTCTCTGCGTTATTCCGGATTCTTACACAGTAGTACTTATAAATTTTTGTCTGCGGCACATGCCAGATTGAGAGAAAACCCATTTATGTCTTTAAACAAGTAAGCAGGATTAGTGTGATGTATTAGATTGTGACATCTAAAGTTGCTTAACCAAGATTAAGACAGATTTCGAAGAAAGGAGAAATGCTAGGTAGTTAAAAGCAGTCAGTAAGGATTTCTGAAACAAATTTTGGTGCTTGTTGGCGGTTGTCAGCAAGCTGTAGCTGTAATCTTGAAGGAAAAAATATCCACTATGAGATTTCAGGCCGCATCAACAGCATCACAGTGAAATACGGTGGTGAGTCATCTGGTTTGATGACCACGTGGCAAACTTGACAGGTAGAATTCAAGCTGTACTAACTACCATCAAGGATTAGACGCAATATACTGTATACTTCTAAGGGACCAATTAATGTAAAGGAGAAGTGTATCTCACTCAATCAGAAAATCTTCACATATAACAAGCTTCAGAAAGGTGCTTAACACTAAAAGGTATTTATGAACTCAATGTTTGATTCTGTCAGAAGAATACCATGAATAATTTATATATATATATATATATATATATATATATATATGCATATATATATATATATATATATATATATATATATATATATTAGAAAAGATGAAAGAGATACTTTGCAAAAACAATTTCCATCAAGTCCAACGCCTCCACTCATACTCATCTCCAAAGTGAATATATATATATATATATCAATGTAAGCAGATAGCCTTGTTTATTTTTCTTGAATAAAAAAGTCACACCAGTGACACCATTGACGGTTAACAAATATTATTTTGGGATAAACAAATAACAAATTTATTCACTTCTTGTTTGAATATCAATTTCCCTTACTAAAACGTGGATAATGCGAGGTTGTATTGATTACCTCTTCAAAAAAGCTGAGTGATACTCATTGCTAGCTGAGAAAAATGAAGTTATAAATGGATAGAGTTGAATTAAGTGTAAACGATAAAAGCTTTTCATTTGCTTTCATTGATAATTCGTTTTAAATAATAAAAGCTTTCAAAAAAAAACACAATACTTCAACCATCAAGTATTTTGTATAATTCTATGCAACAAACTCTTGAATTTACCAAAAAGTATATTAAATTGTTCTAATGGGAAGTCGTGACCAGGGGGTACAGCAAATTAGGTGTGAGGCAAGATACTCGCTCATGACAATGGCCAGTGGTCGTGCTATATCGTGAATATGCAGAAGCTGAAATTCATGGATTCGCCACTGAGTCGGGTCCTATTGGCTAAATGGTCTACGAGCTCACCCCACGATCGGGAGGTCCTGGGTTTGAACCCTGGCGGCGAGTGAGTACTGGTGAAGAGTCTCAGAGTAGGACGAAACAGCTGTCCAGTACTCTCAGCAGGTTCTTCAATGGTCTTCTAACCGATATCAGTTCGTGATGAAATCCTGTAACCAATAAAGTATATGTATTTGAATATATAAAAAGGAAACATACTATATCTATGGGCTTTCGAAGTAAATATTCTTCGACATCCTTATCGTCCTGCTAGAATAAAGAAGGTATACAAACTTTTCTTTGTAGTTTTGTTTCACTTAAACGAACTAGTTTGGTTCAGAAAAAAATTATCTCATGTCAGTAGAGACTTCCTTTGCTATACAAGCAGTTTAGTCTCATCCTTATCTGCGGAAAACACATCTCGTTACTAAATATATAGACGAAAACTAAAGATATTTGTGTTGAAAGAACACCATTAACGCATAAATTAAAAAAAGATATTCATTGTATCATATATAACACGATTGGGATCGTTATGTGTGGACGTAATCTGATAAGATAAAACCATAGCTGACAACTCGAATATCCTATGATGATAAAAGTTTTTTCGTCTCTTTACTTCACAACTTTGAAAAATAGAACAAGTAGTTCACTGAAAAGGTTTGTTTTGGTGGTTTCACGTTTCTATTTGTGCAATAATTTCTTTGAAACTTTTCAAAGAAATTACTAGCAGTAAGCGAAGTACTTCTGTCCCATTTCTTAATGTTGATACTCTAAATAATCTTTCATATGCTCTTCTATCGATATCCTTCCTGGTGTTACAAATCATACAGACAATAATTTGACTACCCTTGATGTGTTTAAATGTCTTCGGTATCTTAAGCCTTCCAAAAGCCTTCGTCCTGATGGTGTAACTGCCCTTGTCCTTAGAAACTATGCTGATATTTTAGGTTACCCTCTTACTAACGTTTTTAATGCTCCCTTTTCCAGTAACGTTCTACCTTTTGTATGGAAATACATTAAGATTATCCCCATACCAACACCATCTTCTGGTAATGATATTAAATTTTAGGCCTATTTTAATTACTTCTCCTTTTTTAAAATTGATGGAAAAATTATTTTACTTCGTCTTGAATCTTCATTGAAACCTTTTAATGATCCTAAACAATTTGCATATAAACATGGTAGATGTACCTTGGATGCTGCGTTTGTCTTATATCATAATGTTGTTTCTTGTTTTAAACAAAGGTGCCAGATATGTTCGTGGTGCTTTTCTAGACTACGCATCTGCTTCTGACTCTGTACCTGTGGGCCTTTTAATAAATAAGCTATCGTTGACACAAACAGGATCCTGGGCTAAGAGTTGGATGCATACCTGTTTTTCTGATAGAATGCAGTATACTGTATATAATGGCAAATCTTCTTCTACCTCGCTTACAAAATCCGGTGTTCCACAAGGTGCCGTCCTCTCTCCTTTTCCTTTTTTCTTTCTTCCTACACGACCTGCCTCATTTAAACGAAACTAACTTTGTCAAATATGCGGATGATCTGACTGTATCACTGCCTATCACTTCCGAGTCTGACTGCTCCAAACTTGATAGCTTTCTGTTGGACATCAACAAGTGGTCTAAGTCAAATGGTCTTATGTTAAATCCTTCCGAATGTCAGGCACTTGACTTTACTTTCAAGCATCGATGTGACTTACATGAACTAGTTAGCTCGCATGATGCCTGTAGCATAGATGGCACGGAAATTGAAACCAAGTCAAGCATTAAATACCTTGGATTAATTCTTTCTTCTGACCATTCATGGTCAATCTCTAAGAATGTTTCTTCTCACCTTCTACATTAAAAAGTTAAGACAATCAGGAATCAACTAACCTTTACTTCTGCAGTTTGTAAACTCCTGTATTTAGCCTATTGTATTCTATTGCTCTCCATTAATCTTTCCTGGGCTTTTCAAAAAAGACTATATCATATTACGCAGAGTATTAAATGCTGTGAGTAGGGCTTGTGATCTGCCACTGCATGAGCTCGCCAATATTATAGTCGAGAGACACATAAATTCCTGTACAAAATGGGCAAAGGCCGTACTGTAAGACCCTCTGCACCACCTTTATTCACGCCTATCCTCTTGCATCTCATCAGGTAGGAAGAGAAGTCAATATAAGAAGTTATATGCTCGAACCACTAAGTACAAAAATTCTACAATACCGTGTTTAGCCCGTATTTTATGTGATGAAGACACTGTTAGACGTGAAACATATAAGTTACTATGTAATTAGCTAAGTGAATCGACCCTTCCATCGTTCATCTTTCTGTAATTTTATGGTGTCACACATTCTGTCGTTTAATTATAACTTAGTGATTTCACTTTAGTTGTTGTTACTATTATTACTATAATTTCATACTTTATGCATATTTTTCTCCTTATCGCATACTGAAATTTGCTGCATAGCTAGTATAAAAACGTTTTGTTATTATAATTATTATGTAATGTTTATTTTTATTATGCTTTTTGTCGTTTTTCGAGTAAATTAGATGCAATATTGTACTGAATGCTGAAAATTTCTTGCTGTATCATTAGTACTGTTTTTGGAATAAAGTAAAAATTATTTTTACTAATACTGTTACTACTTACAATGTTTTTTTCAAGAAGAATATAGTAATGAAAGAGATGAATTGCCAGAAACATAGTTGCTAATGTAATATTAGGCGAGATTTGTAGCTTAGATGGATGATTTTGATGTGTTCGTTTCCTCTCCCCTTGTATCTCTTCAGGCAAAACCAGAAGCCTATATAGAAAACTATACGCTCGCACTAGTAAGTACAAAAACTCAACCATACCCTACTTAGCTCGTGTTCTGTGCGATAAAGAAAGCATTAGGCATGAAACCTTTAACTTACTAAATAGTCAGTAGAACAACTGGATCTCACCTTTCCAACCCATATCATATCAAGGTACAACGTCTTTTCTCTCTTTCTTTTCCTTTTCTCTCTCTCTTTTTTCTGTTATGTGCAGCTTTATTTCTTTCTTCTGCTTACGCCAGTAAATATGCTAGAATCTACTTTTCTAGCACCTTCAAACACTCTGTTTAATTTTGGCTTTGCTACCGACATGCTAATATTTTGTTGTCAAAACTAACTGAGATTACACTTAATCTATGTAGAATTTTATTTTATTGTTAATTTACTAACTGGATGTAATACTGTAGTAAAATGTTGAGAATTCCATTCTGTATCTCAAGTACTGTTTTGGAATAAAGCTCTTATCATTCATTCATAATTTAATTGCAAAGCTTTCATTACCCTTCTAGACAACAGCTTCAGTGCAAGCCTTAGTATATACATGACAAAAAGTTCATATTCCAAGTCAATGAAAATTATCTTTACAGGTGTAGATTAACAACCAATCACGACAAACTGTTGTCGGGGGGCAGTCATATCATCCATGGAGAATTCAAATGATTTCAACTCATATTAAACCTTGCACTGAAAATATTGTCAAGAGGGATGATGAAGGCGTGGTAAGTAAATTACCCAGCTTGGAGAATGCCACTACATCAAAATAGTTGCCAGTATTAATGTTAACACAAAAGAGTGGTTGAATAGGCGAGTGATAGAATTGCCCAAGGAGAAAAATAATTTGATGAATGAATCATAATGTGGACGGACAAAGAAACACAGGAAATGTAATATTACACAAGAGTCACAAAGAATGTAAGAGTCAGAAATATCTGAAAAACTACAAGGACGTCATCATGATAGAATACATTATTGAAGGGTTGATTTGTAAGCATTTGATTTGTTTTTCATGTTTGACCATGGAATGATATTACTTAGGGAACCATTGAAAACCAGGGAGTACAAGACAGTTATTTCATCCTATTTTGTAAAGTAGAGCTCTTGTTTCTCTGCCTGGATGGTAAGACCTTTGGTGGTGTAAAAGAAACGAAAGACTGCTGTCTTCGACACTAAGCCCTTCACTTTATACATCACTTGGAAGGAGAAATTCGTTGAAATGTAGTTGTTAAAATCGACACATGGATTAAAAACCATTTGAACACCAGATTACTGACAACTGAACAACTTATTTTATTTTTTGTTGACAAATTCACAAAAGATACCTGAATTTTCTCACTAGAAATCTAGACAAGCAAACAATCACAAAAATTACTACACGATTTGATGAAGACAGAATTTCATACAACCAGTTATCTTTAATTAGTGGATGGTGATTGCAGTGGAATCCAGGATAACGCGCATTTCTTTCTATTTAGGACTCATCATCTGGATGTACGTGCATTTCCCATTAAGTGATGATATTCCCACCGAATCTCGAACCCAGTGCCCATAGTTTCAAACGCCAGTCAATCGACGGGAAAATCTAAAATTTAATTAAATTAATATGACCCACTGCACAAGAGGTGGCTCTCATGGCCCAAGTGGTCAAGTAGACAATACTTTGGCGTTTGAAACTATAAGCACTGGGTTCGAGCCTCGTTGGGAACATCATCATCCACTGCAAAATGCAGGTACATCCAGTTAGCCAACGATTCCCAAATAAGACGAAATGCGCATCCTGAATTCCAGTGCTAGTCACCATCCACCAATTAAATTTTAATTAAATTCCTAGACATCGTCGAAGTATCTGCACAAGAAGCCGACATGTCAACCTGACACCGAGGAGCACTTCGGTCCAATCAGTCGACGGGAAAATCTAAGATTCATTTAAACCAGTTATCTTGATTAGTCAGAACAAAGGATGAACATATTTCCAGGATAGAAAGAGCTTATCTATTTATCTTATGACTTTCTATCAGTTACTAAGAGCCTGAAAATGAAATCAGTCATTAGAAATGCAAAAAATATACAACACACTTCAAAATTATTTCACTTCGAAAGGCGTAGTTGTGGAAAAAGAGATATCCGTAAAAAGAATATTTAATAAACTAACGACCAGAGTTTATTTATACATAATGTGATAGAACATTCGAGAGAAGAAAAACAGTAATTGAAGTAAAATTACTACGGGAACAGAAAATTGAGTA
This sequence comes from Trichobilharzia regenti, assembly GCA_944472135.2. NCBI lineage: Eukaryota > Metazoa > Platyhelminthes > Trematoda > Strigeidida > Schistosomatidae > Trichobilharzia > Trichobilharzia regenti. The sequence goes on along the minus strand of OX235265.1, from coordinate 63,232,035 downwards.
AATTGCAAGAATGATAACAAGTTCAACTGTGTGGGTTGTAATAAAAAAATTTGTGTTTCAACAAACATACTGAAACCGAATGGGGAGGAGATATCTAATTTCCAGGGTAATGCTGGGTTAATAACAACTGTTATCATATTTAGGCTGTTGGGTAGCTGATGAAAAGTTATTAGATAAATAGATGAGCTTTTTCTATTCTGCGAATATGTTAGTTCTCCCTTCAAGCGCAGAATTAATTAACTTTTTGTGATTAAACGATGTTATGATTATTGCACAATTAGTCTCCAGACAAATTGTTGTAAAATAGTTTGTTGTAGATTATGCAAAACGTGAAGCCATTTCATTATCAAGAGAGAAAATTAAAATGATATGGGAAAAATAAATTTAACAAGACTAAACTGTTTAAATTATGGGAACAGAGAGGGAAGTTTTATGTGTCTGAAAGCTTCATCTAGGCATCAGATTCACTTGTTTTCAATAGCTCTCATCCGTCGACTATTTCACTGTTATTCAAGAGTTGGTTATTTTCAGGACTTGATTGGTTGTAGGATTTCATCATGCACTGACTTCAGTTAGAGAAATATTGTAAACCCTGAGAGTACTGGAAGGTTATTTCGTCTTAGTTTGGGCCTCTTCATCAGTACTCTCCCACTGGAATTTGAACTCAGGACCTTCTCATAGCTATATTTTATGTTTTTGCACTTATATGTTTAATATATATATATATATATATATAGTGTTATACAACTTATTCACAAGTTTTAAGTTGTTCTATAACAATTAACTGACCAAAGACTGTGATCCGTGTGAGTGATTAAAGCAACGATGCTTATGAGGAACATTTTAGGGGAAAACATTTATAATGCGCTAATAATTAGAATAAGATTTAAAGTGATCAGCGTATACTCTGAATCATTTTTTGTTTGTTGGAGGCGAATCACATGAAGGTTGGAATCTCGATTTCCCACATATCAACATGCACCCACAAGTTACATCTGCTTCCTTGAAGAAGTTGACATCTCCTCGGAGATTCGAAGTTCACGTCACCCAGGATTTAGTTCACAGACATTGATACTCAGCTATGAGATAATGGTCGTAGAAGATAAATTAGTTATTATTCCATGTCTACCAGCTTATTATCTGTCTTTTAACCACAACAATCAAGGTGAACATAAAAGACAGAGAACTGGAAAAAGGCTTACTCAATTATTTAAATTTCTCTAGAATGACGATAACATATTTCAACGGCATAAATTCATAAAATGTTTCCTTTTGGAAATGATAATGAAGATCAATAAGAAATTTACCATGATATCATTTGATCGATAGTAGCTGGTGGTGAAATCTAAGATGAGCATTCGGGCCTGCTTTACACTAGTCACAAGCCTTTACCAGCGTCCTCAATGAGTGATGGTACTGTCACTGAGGCTAAAACCCAACATCTATCGCTTAGGCTTACCTTTTAACAATCATCTTAGAACAAGTAGCATTAGGTGTACATTAGACTCGTGATCCTGGATAATTTTTTTTCTGGTGCTAAGGTTTTGTTCTTAGCCACAAGAATGACTTCTGTCTGGCTAGTTAATGGTTATTTTAATTCATATCATGAAATAACCTCTTGTTATTAATCTTTAAATTGAGCGGCCTGCTTAAATCACTGGCCTGCCAGAATTTCCCTCCATCAAAATGCCTAAACGCTTCTGCAGTTCTTATTGTCGTTTTAATCGTGTAATTATATCAAATGACCAATATATGAACTCGCACGAATATTTAATTAATTTCTCACTATGCGATATGCAATTTTCAAAGAAACTGAAGAAAAAATACACAGAATTGATTCTCTCCTAATATGCAGCAGCACTACGATAAATGAAGTACTTCAGATTGTTGCTTTACCTATAAAATTTGTATGAAGCGGAAATATTTTGAAACTAAATACAGACTTGTAGTTCGAGGTTTATTAGACCATCAGAATATGGGATCTAGAATGACTGACCACACTCAGTTAGACTAAAGCTCAGTCACAAAATTGCATTCGCTTGCATATAATCACACAGCAGAATCCGAAAGGGTAGAGGTACTAAAATTAATATTGTTGCGTGTGATTTCAGATTTTTATTGGCGTTTTTTTAGATTTCAATTAATATTTATATGCGGAATGTGCGTTTCATCCTTCCTAGGATACATCAGTAAAGCGTACCACCTGGATCTGAAGCAGGGATAGTATTCCCATTAAAAACCGGAGCTAAATTATATAGGCATTTAAATATTCAGTCCAAAACTTCGACAAATTGAAACATGTTTTCGAAGAATCCATATTCCGCAATAAGGCCGGCTGATTCACTAAAACTCACACATAGAAGCATAAATACCGTTTTTAGTGAATTAAAGTAACAAGGTTTCGACCACTTAAGGCGATGTATAGTGGTTTGTTTCAGTGAATGTCAGTAGGTTATGATCACGGTTTGACATGGTTACTTGGATGAAACTACATTAAAACATTATTTCTGTGTCCGTCATTTGACAGTGTAACCTGAGTAAATTCCCGAAATCTTGTTTCCAGATAATAGTATTTCTGGTTTTCACTTTAGTTGTTTAGATCAAGTGAATTTAGTCAGGTATGAAGCTTAAATTAATCAGGATAGTGATTTTATAATTTATTAAATTATTATAGTTATCACTATCGTTGAATATTATTGTCTAAAACCAAAAAATATACAGCTTATTCGGAACTAGATATACATAATTTTTAATAGCAGGACTCTTGCAGCTTCGTAACAGGTTCAGGTTCAACTCCTCGTTGAGGCACTTCTTAATGTCACCTGGCTGGTAGGTTTGAAATAACCATGCATTGTAATCGCACTTAGTGTACTAACCGTCGTATGCCCCCAGGAAATAGGGGACTATGCGTACAATCCTAGCAATGCAACTCCGTAAAAACAACACCGCTATTACTGCGAATTCACCTCTTGATGCCCTGTACTTTACTCGGAACTCAAGAGATGAAAATGCATGCTATTTGTAATGTTTTATAAATGGTAACCTCTATTGGTTTGATAAGCATGATATATATTTCTGATTGGTAACTAATTGGTAACTAGTGTATTGGATCTAGTCTCTTTTTTGGTGCAGACTGATTTCTATCAGTCAAATTTGCATTATATTACATTTGCATTGCACATTACATTAGTTACTAGCTAATGTCCAATTCTACAGGAGGTCAATCGTGAGGCAGAATAGCTCAGAGATAAAATCTCAGACAGTATCAGTGGGTGACGTGGGTTCAAATCTCAGAAGGGACATGAGTTTCTTCAAGATTGCAGACACGCCTTGCTAACTGGTGAGTGCCAACTAGCGCGAAATCCAAGCCGGGTTAGGCTTCCTGCCAATTGCCTCGAACCATCTAACATTAACGATATATATATATATATATACATATATACAATTAATTTTTAAATCCATTTTGCTAATAATGTTCTCTCTTACTTGCACGCAAGACTTTTACTAATAAGTTCCCATATGCGTCTCTTATTGAGTTCAAAATATTTATGTGTGAAGAAATAAACGAAATTGAAAATGGTCCCCACATGATTTTTTCACTAATTATATTTTGTTATCTCTACATATGATCTTTATCTATACTGCAAATTGTTATCACCATCATCATCAGATCATTGTGCAATACACTGAAATAAAATGAAGTCAGAGAGAATTCGTTCATTCATTTTTGATTAGGCAATATCTCTGAAATGATTTCCTAAAATATATCTGTCCGTCTTTGTTCCCTCCAGCTCTCCATCCCCTTAAACTCTTTCTCTGTCTCTTATTTGCTTCTTGTTTGATAATTAAGTGCACTTTCTATTATTGTATAGTTAAGAGAATAATATATGAATGAAGAACCACAATAAAAAAATATTCACCATCTTCCAGATGTAATGATGTTGCAATAGGTGATTGTTATGAAAAAGTTGTAAATATTATCGTCTTTCTTCATATAAGAAAGACGAAAAGCATGAGTGAAGAAGACATAAATATTGTAAACACAAAGTACAACGGAAATAAATTCTTCTCCCGAAAATAATGTAATGCAGTGAAAGCATAAGAAGAGACAGCAAGAATGAAGAACAAAACATGTGTTGGTCAAGGAAGAAAAAAATAAAAAGAATGAAAATAACCTCTAAAAGTCTGTTCCAGAAGCATTTGATCGATTCATTTTTTTATTTTAGACACAAAAATTAGAAGAAAGATAGAGTGAGTGAGTGAGTGAGAAAGCAGAAGACCATGATAACAGAAGCATAAACTTTCTGCTGTGTTTTCAAGTTTGATAGTTGAATAGAGTTGAACAGACTTAATCAGCGGTTAAACTATATTATAATTATCTTTTGCTTAACCAGCACACCTCAATTCCATTCTATTCTCTGAAGTCACCTTTAACGGACTCCTCGATAACTCATATTACCACATCTCCTCCTGACACAGTCTCCTCTATTTTTGATGTGGTGATGTTCTCAGAGCTAGATGGTTTGTTTGCGAAGTTTTCACTGCCTCAACACTAGGCAACATCTTCAGCGCATACTTCAGCTTGTTGGAGGGAGCATTTTGATTTCTTCACGAGTTTATTAGCCATCTCTCTTGATGGTCTTGAAAGTTATTGGGTGTTTTTGTGTGTTTTCACACCGTCTAGGTTGCTTGTATTGGAACTGATTGTTTCTTAGTGTTGAACTTTGACCCTTTATGGGAGAAGGAAATTTCACACACAAAGGGAAACAATCAGTTCCAATACAAGTAACGTAGAGGGTGTTAAAACACACAAAAACACCCAATAACTTTCAAGACCATCAAGAGAGATGGCTAATAAACTCGTGAAGAAACCGAAAAGCTCCTTCCGACAAACTGAAGTATGCGCTGAATATGTTGCCTAGTGTTGGGGCAATGAAATCTTCTCAAATAAACTGTCCAGCTCAGAGAACACAACTACACCAAAACCATCCACTTGAGCTGCAAATCTTCTCCATTATGTCTAAATCTCTTCATTATCATCCCTGAATACATGTCCAACTCGCCGTTTTCCCCATTCGATTTCCACTCAAGGACTGTCTTGCTATATGAGGTCGCTCTAAATCCTCCTCTGCGTGGATCTAATCCGTTTTCATTTTTTCCGTTATATTTATTGGGTGACAGGTTTTTACTTGCTTCATTACCTACTAGAGTTCCTCTTTGCTGACCCTTTCTAGCAGTCAGTGAAGGCAGGTATTGATAAAAACTTGCAGCCTGTTGGAAATACATTTTGCAACAAACACTCCACCAATTCTGTGAACCATCAAACTAATCAGTAATACTCTCGTTTTTGGAAACGAAAGCTTAAATTTATCATTCACATCTAGTTTGGATATTTACTGTATAGATTTATGACTGACAGGTCTCAGTTCGAACAGTTTGTTAAACAGTGGAAATATAAAATAAATTAAGTAAGTGTATTAAACTGATTGGTTATAAAAATAAATATTTGACTTTTGTCAGGATATATTACAGTTGTAATTTTTCTTCTATCTAGATATGCTTTGAATAATAAATCATAATATAATTTCATTGTAAACAAAGTCATTTGATTGCTCTACTGTTAAAATAATCTCAGTTTAGTTAAGTGAACATTTAAGTGTTAGTAATATATCATGATTTATTGCTTTCTAATAGGAAATAAAATGCCTTTTCGATGAAACAAAACTATATATATATATGAAATAATTGCGCATGAAAGTAAAAAAGAATGCAATCCAAATAGTCAGATAACTAGAATAAATTTGTGACTGCTACATAATCAACTAAATGTTATGTTGATTTAATATGATAAATTACTTGAAAAACTTAACAAACTGTTGTTGTCAGCTGCTAATTTCTAAAAGCTTCAATAGTAGTCGATGGTGAACGCTACCATAACTGAGAGATTTGCAAACATTCATTGCACTAACTGTTACTGGTTCATCTGATGAAACAAACGTTGCTAATCGATGAAACAGGCCATGAAAAGTAATGCAAACGTCTTCCAAAATGGCATTGAGCCTGCTGTTTAGTCTAATTTCATGAATATGACGTAGTAATTGTCACTTTGGGTGATGCTGACTAACAGTGGATTTCAGAAGGCAGAGTTCATCTTATTTGTTACCAGTCAACTGGATATATTGACTATCTCTGGAGAGTGATGGTGCTCTCATTGAAAATAGAGTCTAGCAGTCATCATTTCAAATCCTAAAGCGATACCCTCCAGGTCATTTAGGCCAGGCAAGCCAGCCGTATTCAGCTGATGAGTCCCAAATAGGATGAAATATGCATCCTGGAATTTGCTGAGTCTGTACTAAAATACAATATGTCAACAGAAACTGAACATTTCGGTCTACATAATTAATCAATGGGAAATTTAAAAAATTGACCTGAGACTAATGAAAATATTATTTATATGGCCTACTTATGTATATTTTCTATGGTGAATTATATACATGTTTTTTATCAATTATTTTAAAGAGACTATTTTTACGAGTTGATCATGCATTGATATCAATTAGAGAACCACTGAAAACCAGGATGTAACTGACAGCTGTTTGCTCCGTCCTAGTTTGGGAATCATAAACAGTGTGCACCCACTAGGGTTCGAGTCCAGAACGTTTCGGTTACAAAGCAAGCTCGTAATTAATTTAGCCACTAGGACCCGATTCAATAGCCAGTGCATGAATTCTATCTTCTACCAATGCGTGAGAAGTCGTTACTAGTGAGGTACATCCAGTCAATTGTGAGGATGGATATCTCACCAACGACATTCGTTGGGGTCGCGCTAAATCACTTCAAAAGCTTCTCTTAGTTTTCCATTGTGAATCACTTGACATATGGCATCTTCATACAGCTATCAAATGAGATCGATAAAATGGTGGGACACTCTATAATTTTGAAGTGGTTTCCAAATTACATCGCAGTTAATGCTGTCGAAGGCCTTTCGAAGTTGAAGTTAAGGTAGAGGTTTCATCGCCATTATGTGCTTTGCTCGATGATTATGCGTAGAGTTGCAATTTGATCATGATATGCTTTTCCTGAATCCAGCTTGTTCCTGGGGGTGTAGTTCTGCACCCGATGCATCATTCACTCTTTTCAGAATGACATGACTTAGTATTTTATTTAGGTGTAGACGAAAGCAGAGGTCTACGTTGCTCTTCTTTGGTAGTTTGACAAGCTAGCCTTTCTTCCAATCGATATGTACCTTTATTTCTTTCTAAACCTTTTGCAGTAATCGCATAAGAACATCTGCTGCGATCTAGAAGTCCGTTTGCAACTCTTCAGAGAGAATCCCATTCGGTCCTGCAGCCATTCCCCAATTCAGTAGCCTTACCGCATACGAAAGTTTTACCTTAGATGGAGAATCGGTGTCCACTGCTAGTTCTCTTCCCGCTTTTGGGTGTATCTCTGGGTGAATTGCAGGAGGCGGTTGAATCAAGAGCCCATTGAAGTAATCAGCCAATTGTCTTATCTGTTTATTCTTTTTTATAATCGGGTTCCTGTGATTATCTTTAATAGGTTTCATTCGCGTCGATTTTTTCCTGGATAGAGACCTGGTTATCTGGCATAACGTTCCGATGTCTCCTTCTTCTGCGCCTTTTCTAATTCAGTTGCCAGTGTGTCGTAGAATTGTCTTTTGTTTCTCCTAGCATTTTTCTTTGAACTCAGTTTTTCCTTTCCTTCCCAGTCTTTGCATTGGTTCATCTTCTTTTTCATCATCCTCCTCCCTTCTATAAACTTCCAAGTATCTTATGAGAGCCACTCCTTGTCTTGCCTCTTCTCTCTCCCTGAAAAAATTGTAAACGTTTCCTTGAATATCGCCTTCAGATAGTTCCAACGCTCTTCCAAGCAGGTTTCTTCGTTGATCATACATAGCGTCTTCCACTTTGCTCTTGTGGCTGTAGTGAAGGTATCTTTTGTAGCTTCGTCTGACAGTTTCTGAAGGTTGAACGTGAACTGTGGTCCGATTCCAGTGGTTTTGAAGGTTTTCAGTTTGGCCTTGATGTTTCTTGAACTAAAGAATACTCTTAGCCAGTGTCTGCTCCCCTTATTGACTTTTTCTTCAGCAAGCTGCATCTTCACTTTTTTGAGCAGGATTGAGATGAAGTTTATCTGGTTTTTGGTGTGACTGCCATGTGAGACCTATTTCACCCTGTGTATATCCTTGTACATGTACACGCTACCACCGGTAACCGAGCCACTGAAGGAACAGAAGTCTGCGAAGAGTTATACATTATCATTCGTTTCGGCAATAACCTCTCAACCAACGATGAATTTTCTTCCTGTATTGTCTGCTTCCATTTTAACATTCATATCTCGCACTGATATTTTGATGTCGTCTAATAGTAAATTACGCCAAATAAATGCAAACATTAAGAAAGTATCAAGGAATCAGCTGTAAGTGAACTAGAGAATTTAGAAGTGACGTCGTCAACAAGATTCTAAATATCTGTTTGTTGAATTTAGTAAAGAAAACACCTTTTACCGCCACTGTATTAATAACCTACACAGGCCTTTGGAAAATGTACCTGAATGTTTGAGAAAATATTGCCTCTACTTTCTGATTTCATAATATTCATATGTCAACTTACTCTTCTCGAGCCAGTTACACTGAGCATTTATGGAATGGCATATCCCGCTACCCTCGAAGCACTTCCTGGCTTAGACCGGAAAAGAGGTCATGGAGTCATTTATTCATCCTTATTGCAACATGAAGTAAACAATAACCTAGCAGCCTCTAATATACCTATCAATATCAGCTACAACGGTCACCGAAATTAACCAACGTGTATGCTATTACCTTTACCCTACACACAGAAATCCTTATCGATACAATGTTGGGAATTCGAGTTTAGAAACCAGTTATGCAGTCATTTTTGTTGTACACACCCTGATGTTATCATGGTTAACACATGATTCACAAAATCTTGTCTCCCTTATCCTATGCCGTTTCGTTCTTTTAAGACTTATTTCAATTTATATTACCACATTTTCCAGTGACTCATTTTAGTCTTCCATCTTAACGAATACTTGTAGTACTTGTAGTACTCTCCAAATATGCTCTATGTTTCTGTAAAGATTACCCCCATCATTTATTTACTCATGTCTATTGAAATGTATGTTAACGTTCCGGGTTTTCACTCACATTTCTAGTGAACGATACTCATAAGCATCTGAAGTGGTATATTCACTCTTCAATATTTCCGCTCACTTTCAAAATTGAACATAAATACACTTAACAGATGCACTTGTTGTTGTCTGTTCTCATTCACATATAAATATAAAATTACCTTGAAGATAATTTCCCTAGCTAAAATTTTTGTTTTATGTCTCAATAGGAATTATTAAATAGAGTAGTTTTTCTTATTTACTTATTCAGCACAAGTGGTCTGAGATGTTCATCAATCGTCTAATTGCAGATGGAAGTCAGTCTGAGTGCTGAACAGAGAGAAATTGAATCTTTGAATAAACATAAGAATGATAATTGTAGTCGTTTTTATAGTTGAATTCTAAAAACACGGAAATAAACAGCATTTATATAAAGTTGAGAACACTTGAAAGAAATATTTTTATAACTGACTTGATATTTTCATCGACAAAAATTGTGAGGTAGACGAGATGTAAATAGGTACTGAATGCTTACTGAATAGAAAACGGTGAATGACAATCTATTCTGCAATTCAGATTGTTAATAAACAGCAAAATATGATAGTGAATTATGAGGTTATTCTACCATCATTTATTTATCAATTAATTAGTACTCCCAGGTTTTCCAATGGTTCTCTAACCAATGTCAGCTCATAATGAAATCCTGTAACTAATCGATCAAATCCCTATAAAACAACACTTCAATATCGATGAGATGCTCACTAGCGACTTGCCCTATTCAGGTAAGTAGTTGCCTGGGGTTCTAGTGAGAATCGTGACCAGTAGGGTGCAACAGGTCAGATATGAGAACAAATACTAGCTGAAGACATAGGCTAGGGGTAGCGCTATGTTCTGAGTGGCAGAAGTCGGAATTCATGGACCATTGGATCGGGTTCCAGTGACTTAATGGTCTACCAGCTCGCTAGCCTTGTAACTAGATGGTCCTTGGTTCAAACCCCTGTGGTGGATGCGTACTGATGAATAGTTCCAAACTAGGACGAAACAGTTGTCCAGTACTCCCAGCTGATTTTCCAATGGTTCTCTAACTAATGCCAGCTCATGATGGAATCCTGTATGCAATCAAATCCCTGCATACCAACACTTGAATTAATCAACGGATGGAATGAATAAGTCCCGAGCGATTATAATCTCTCATGAAATTGTCTCGTAGTTTGTGTAATGGCTGACATACTGCCTAACTGCCTAGAGCAAAGCAGGTAGTTGTCTTAAGGATGACCCGCAGAGATTTCGGCTTCAGGACTGATGAAGAAGGCTGTGGAGCTGTTTTTCCATAGTGCCAGTGGCTAAAACCGGTTCATACTATATTTGATCCGTTTGGATTCTACAGCCCATATACACCATAGGCTTGGAATCAAGGTTTTCCATCTTCCTTAGGTTTACCCACTTGTCCGGTTGTAAGTGCTTGGTGCTTCCATTCATCCTTTTTTACTTCTATCAGCCCCACACCTGCAGCATAAGGGAATTCAACAGGACTTGCCTCGAATAGGCTGTAATCATGTGGCCACATGAAAGCATTTCAAGAGGAAGACTGGAGTCCACCCACTTTCAGGGCGTACCAGATCGTTTATACCATGAACAAGTTTCTAGAATACCAAATCGATTGCACATTAGTCAGTAACTAGTGTAATGTTTCTAGTTCTATCTTGGCTACAGACTGGATTTTATCAGTCAAGCTTGTAGCACTGGGTGACGCAGGTTTGAATCTCAGAAGAGACATGAGTTCCTTCAAGGTTGCAGATACGCCTTGGTGGCTGATAAGTGCTAAATAGCACGAAACCTAGGTCGAGCAAGGCTTTCTGAGGCCAATTGCCTCCAACCATCTAATACCGAGAATACCGAATCATTGGACTAAAATACCCGCCACTTAGATATCTCAGCCTATAACAGTTCATCAATAACCCCCTGAGAAGAAGTAAAGTCCGCTTAGAATGTACAAAAGAGAAATACCACAAATCTTAGGAGATGTTAGCGGGGAATGCCATAAACTAATGATATTGCTGAATAGAAAAAAAACCTACTCCCCAATAACATATCTTAATTTAAACATTTATGAGTTAAAATACATTTAAAATACCAAAATATTTACTAATTTTGATACTGCTTTTATTTCTTTGATTGTGTTATATCAGATCATTATTATTATGAGCTTGTAATGAAGAAAATACAATTAATAATGAAAATAAAGGTATTTAAATGCATCACAGATGTTTCACAGTTTTATAATCATTTACATTTACATAGTTATTATTATCTTTTCCTTTAGTATTGCACAGTGTCTATGGTATTACATTTTCACTTATTTTTTTTCTCACATGTAATGTACCATACACATGAAAATATTATACTCGGCTAACTTTAAATACAATAAGATGTGTGATAATCGTATCTGGGTGTCATTTTCATATACGAGAAAGTGATGAAACCAGGCAGACGAGAATATTTATTGTGCAGTTTAACAATCTTAACAATAAGCAATGAAGAATACAAAAATAGTTATTTCCCGCCACACCCCCCCCCTTCGAAAAGATGGATCTGCTTTATTGATTCTCATTATTATAAGTAATGGTAAAGTAGCAGTTTAAATCATACACCGCAATTGTGAATACATTTCAATGAGTTAAAACCCAACTGAATTGTGAATTATACCCTTTAAAACTCGTCTGAGCCGCTTACTTCGAAAAAAACAAAAACAACCAAAAGCCGAAGTGAAGGTGGAGAATTTGACAAAGTATAAATACGAATATGGAACAGAATAATTACAAAAGTGTAAAGATGGAAAATAGAATATTTCAAATAACCAAAATATGAATACACTATGAAAAATCATTTTTCTCCTTAGAATCTGTAACGAAAGATTCTTGTTTATCATTTGACATTCTGCTGGAAGTATTATTATTATTATTATTATTACTGTTATTTCCAGATTGATTACGAAACGGCAAACGTAGGTTAGAATAAACATCAGCTGCAAATGAGGCTATTTTTTCTTTTGGCTCTTTTGGCATATGTTTATGCATGGTGCTTTTCATTGCAGATGACATAAGCACAAATGTTGACTGAATAATTTCAACACCTGTAGATCCAGAGTTTAATTTATCCTTGATTTGTTTTAAATCTAATTGTCGTGATGGTATAGACGTTGATTTTTCGGTGGACGATTGCGTTTCTTCTCTAGATAATTAAGAAAATCAGATTAAAAGTTCAACCGTGTGGAAATGAAACAAATGTGTGTTCTGAGGACGTTCTCACAAAGAATACTGTATCAGTATACACGTTTAAAGGTCGAACAGACACCTTGGTAAAACACTGGAATACTACTTAGTTTATAGGAGAAATGGGTTGGTAACATGTAGCATAATGAATTAGAATAAATTAAAATGAACTCATTAAAATGAAGCCTGTTTCTGTCCAGTGATAATTGTTACCAGACCGGATTTATACAAGTATTTGAGAATCACTAAAGTTAAGCAGTATGCTTCTCCACCTAGGTCGGTATGACGTGTTAAATGAGCCCCGTTTTCTTAGGAATAGGCTTATCAGAAACACGATGCAAGTTTCTTCTGTTAAAAATAAATAGACATGCATTCTTTTCGAAAATCTGAAATGGCGCAAACCATCCGCCTGCGGAGACCCGTATACAGGTTTTTATGTGATGTAACATTCCATCAACCTCTCTGTGTGCATTATTAGTGTCTAATATAAACCATCGTCAGCCTAGCCCAAACAAATTCATCATGTATCTTGCATCGATGTCATCTTGATGTAGGTAGCAAGCATCACCTTATACCACGAATGATTACCGTCTCATTTTACCAGCAATCAGCACAAGTCATGTTACTTAGTTACTTAGCATACTAATATTATTTGGGGTTGTGATCTCAGCATTTGTGGTTTTAAACGAGCAGCATAGAGGAAATATTCAGATTTTTCCCAAATAAATGAATTTTATTCTAACACTTAGTCGCTGGATAACAAGAATCATGGATCTTACATATAAGTCAACTATTTATAAGGAGCCGAAAATCAGCGAAAAAAAGAAAATTAACTGATTCATATTCCAGAATGATGTCTTGCAACTTTATTAGCAGTTTGCTTCACAATAACAGGTGTAATATGGTGTCGAAAGGTAACAGTCGGGCAATAAATTGAATAAAGAAAGCACTGGTACCTACAGCCAAGTCGTGGTCCCCTAAAGTTGTATTTACCCTATTTTAAGGAATATTAGCGTTACATACTAGTAACTTGTGTGATATGTCTAATCACTTCTTTAGTGTAGACTAAATTCTCTCAGTCAAATTCGCAATGTGGTTACCATTCCAGGTAGCTCGCCATCACGGTGCATATTGATTTGATGATTTTAGATGGTTGGAAGCAATCAATAGAAATCCTTAGACCTTGGTTTCGTGCTAGTTGGCACCTGTCAGCAAGGCGTATCTACAACCTTCAGAAACCTCGTGTCCATTCATCGTAGACCTGACTGATAGAATTCAGTCTGCACCAAACAAAGGGCTAGACATGTGGTGAGAACAGTTTGCTAACCAAATCGGTAGGCAGTAATTTACGTCACTGTTTATGTCCCAAATATTGGTCGTGGGAATATATGAACAAAGAGTGATTCAACAACAAGTCACAGCAGACTTTGCGTAGGCGGATACGGTTAACATATACGTGATCTGTTACCTGGCCCCTATCTTCTGTTGTTACAGATACATCACACTAGTTAGTAGTGTCCAATCAAAGTATCTAATATAGTCCTACAGGAGGTCAATCGTGAGCCCGAATACCACAGTGGTAAGGTCTTCGATTACAGCACTGTGTGACGCGGATCCAACAAGTGCCAACTATCACGAACTCTGGGTCTAAGGATTCCTATCGACTGCCTCCAACTATCTAATGTCAAGGAAATTAGCATGCACCGATGTTACCTCTCAAAGTAGGACATAACAGATGACTATTGTCAAATGATTTTCCTCTGTTTTCCTAATTAATAAACAATTCTTGGAGAGGAAGAATTCAACAAATAAAAATTAATGCATAAACCTCCCTACTTTCTGTTGTGATTAATTCCATGAAAATAAATGAAATCTAAGTATTCTTCATCACATGTGTTTTATTTTCCCATCAATACTCGAATGCAGACATTCTCTTAAGTGTGATATATGCCGTTTTTTCTCGGTGTGAAATGAAACAGAATGTAACACGTACAAATACCATCCGTATTTATTCACTTACTTTTGTTGAGTTGGATCATTTGTTATGTGAACGTTTACTTTGACTGATGTTGAACAACTTTCTACTGATGTGTACTCAATACTGCATGTGTGAAACTCTTTTATCGATTGATATATTTCGTACAGTAAGTTGAAAGGCACACGATTTTGGAAGTGTTTAATCAAATATTTTTGCATAAATAGATCACAGCTGAATGGAAATGAAGAAAAAAAAACCAAATCCCATGAGAATAAAAGCAAGTGTAAAAAAATACTAAAAGTTATTGCAAAATGCTTTTTTAAATATAATAATACTTATATAGGACATTATCCACTATTCATTATTATAAATATTGATAAATGTTTGATAGTCTACTCTCCATCATCCTTTAATAGGCTTTGTATTGCATATATGTATTAAGTTTTATCATGTAATTGCAATTGTCTGTTATAAGCTTGACCTTAGATGCGCAGTATATTAAAGAACCAACTTCGCACAATTTAGAAGTGTAAAGTCAGAAAACAGAATTGTTCCAGACCACAAATCACGATGAATAACTATTATATAATTTTTATATGAATAATTATCCCCTTCAGGATCACAGTAGAACGCTACCATTTCATCATGTTATCTGCAGTCCACTTTAATTGCCATCAAATCACCCATAGGCTTTCATCGTCTCCTCACACAGTCTCCTTCATATTGTCCTTGGACACGCGCCCAGATGGTCATTTCGCGTCCAGGTCCCACTCGATGGTTGACCTGTTTCACTGTATCACTCAATGTCTTCCTCCTCCATTTCATCTTGTATATTTGTAGGGCAATAGTTTCTTGTTAATTCAGTCACCTGAATTTCTTGTTGCTAATCCTCTCTGGCAAGTTACCTGATCTCTAGTTTCCGCGGAAGGCGGCAGCTATCTATAAACGTCTGTAGCCTGTGTCGAAATGCCTTTCGTGACGCGACCACCAAATATCTCAAGCATATAGGACTTTTTGTTTATCCTCGATTCATTGGAATTCCACATTGATTTCAGATTAGTGAAGATGTGTCTTGCCTTTCAGATCCTAGTCGGCTGCAGCACCCTGATCCATGTCTCCTATAACTGAAATCATACTGCCTAAATGAGCGAAGGAAGTAACTTTTTGATGCTAAGATTTAATCATTTTTTGCTGTTCACAACATTCCATTCAACAGAACTGACTTAAATAGTTTTATTGTCTTCACAAATTTTATGGAGTAAGAACAATGAGACACAATTGAGAAGATTTGTAGCTCAGTTGGATGATTTTGATGTGGTTGTGTTCTCTGAGCTGGATAATTGATTTGCGAAGCTTTCATCACCCTACTAGGTGACATCTTCAGCGAATACTTCAATTCGATGAAGTGAGCTTTTAGATTTCTCCACGAGTTTATTAGTCATCTCTCCTGGCGGGTGACCTTGGACGTGATTGGTTGTTTTTGTGTGTTTTCACACCTTCTAGGTTACTTGTATTGGAACTGATTGTTTCTTTGACTTGAACTTTGACCTTTTTGTGTGTGAGGTTTCTTTCTTATGGGTTGATAAATTTTGTCTATCTTGATGTGTCTATTGATTGATGATTCACTGGAATGCCAAGCTTCTAAAAATTCTCTAGCATTCTTGTTGTTTCCTCTGTGTAATATTTGAACACTGGTTGTCCCAGTCGAATTGATGTCCGTGGTTGTCTGTGTGTAGTGATATGAGGGAGTGGATATCATGTCTTTTGACGGCTAGCTTATGTTAGTGGGTACGTAGACGAAGAGGACGTCCACTTTGGCCAATTTAGTGTTTTTCGCAGTTGTTACAATTTATTTTTTAGATGACATTGGTTTTATCTTCTTTCGCTGTTGAGTGAAGTGACTTTGTTGGTTTGTGTACGACGTCAATTCCAAGAGGTTTGAAGAGTCTTGTAGTGGTTTCTGAGATTTACTTTATATATGGATATATATAAAGGAATTTTTAGAAGCTTGGCATTCCAGTGAATCACCAATCAATAGAAACATCGAGATAGACAAAATTTATCAACCCATAAGAAAGAAACCTCACACACAAAAAGGTCAAAGTTCAAGTCAAAGAAACAATCAGTTCCAATACAAGTAACCTAGAAGGTGTGAAAACACACAAAAACAACCAATCACGTCCAAGGTCACCCGCCAGGAGAGATGACTAATAAACTCGTGGAGAAATCTAAAAGCTCACTTCATCGAATTGAAGTATTCGCTGAAGATGTCACCTAGTAGGGTGATGAAAGCTTCGCAAATCAATTATCCAGCTCAGAGAACACAACTACATCAAAATAAGACCAGTTAGATTTCTAAATGACGTCATCCAGTGCTACAGTCAGACAGCTTACCACCGTCCTATTCCGACTCACGGTCAAACTTTTTCAGGCTTGCAGTGGACACACTTATAGATCACTAGGGGTTAACCAACGTCACGAGTTCAGTCCTTATTGTTGGTAGTGAATGAATATGATTAATACAGTTTAGGATATAATGACCAAATTAGGTGACTCGCCATAAAGTTGCATTTTGAATCGATACAAGTTAAAAAGCCTAATCTACTGAGAGTATAATAATAATTTACTAGCGATCAATCATTGTAAAATCAACCTTGAATGGTCATGAAAAAATTAAACTAGTAGCAGGAGAAGAAATAAGCTAGAAGTTGTCGGTAAAAAACTTTGCTTTCCGGATTTGTGTATTACGTAAAAGTTTTTTTTCGTTTTATTCTCAGTTTGTTTTATCCCTCTATTGTTGTACCATCAATCAAGAGCCTTGATGACTCTTACTCGGACTAGCCAAAGCATAACTACTCTGTTTAAGTATAAGAAGTGTTCTGTATGTATAACCTGTGTAAGGACCAGAAAATGAAACACAATGAGAAATTCTTGTGGAAAAGCGAAGTAAAAACCCAGTGTTTACATGAATTCTCCTAGCAACGGTATAATATGCAATACACAAGAACATATATATGAGGTGTATAACCACTTGACTGTTTAGTATAAGATTAGTTACTGGGAAGCATCGTTTCAACTACAGGCCGACGGAACTGACGATGATATCAAAGTGAGAATCGGAAAAGCAGGACAAGCTTTCATTACTCTCAAATCTGTGTGGAGGTCAACAGCACTCAGCATCAAAAATAACATCCGGATTTTCAACTCCAATGTGAAGTCAGTCAGTGCTACTATACGGATCAGAGACTTGCACTGTGCGTCATAAAGAACATCTCAAACAAACTAAAGACCTTCATCAACAGCTGTCTTCGCTCAGTACTCAAGATCAGATGGCCGGCCAGAAAAGATCAGCAACAGGGATCTCTGGCAATGAGCAAAACAACCAGGAACCGATTGTGAAACAAACAGGCAGGAAGAAATGGAGATGGATTGGCCATACACCGAGAAAACGAACCATCAAGTGACATCACTAGACAAGTCATTGCTCGAGTGGAACCCGAAAGGGGCGCGGTGAGTTGGTCGTCAGTGCAAGGGTGAATTGGAGGAGAGAGAGGAGAGGAAATGAAAACATGTGGGTAGACTTGGAGCGGAGTGAAAAAGTTGGTAGAAAACCGAAGGCAATGGAGACGCGCAGCTAAAGCCCAATATTCCTCTAGGAATTAAAGAATATAATAAAATTAATAATATAATAATAACTGGGTTCAGAAAATATCTCCACCATAAAAATGTTCATTGACTGCTTCTTTACTGCAGAAATTTCTCTAATACTGAGGTTTGTTTATACCCAGCATTTAAAGAAAAATAAAACACCAATTAATTAACTCATCAAAATCAGTTTTGTATTAAGATTCAACTACTGTTTATGAAGTAATGCTCAATTTTATTGAATACAAACACTACTTTCAAATGATATTAAGCCACTCTCTCTAGGTTGGGAGATTAGAAAATGTCAAGTAAATGATATTGAGAAATCTTTTCTTTATTTTTGTTTTTTTCTACAATGTCAGTAGTAGTGCGTGAGGGCTACGACGATATGTCTGCCTGATTTATTTTTTCCCTAGCTGTTACTTCCTACTCTGATGCCAAATCTCTCCTTTTTTTATATGCGTGATCAAATTTCTTCAGTTTTGAGGTTTTAAGAAGAAAGAGCAGGGGAAAGTAGACATACTGAAGGAAATAAGCAAAATCCAATCCTACACACAAACACACACCACACCACGCCACACTGTAATCTTCACTTGGAGATTTTATTTTATTTTCTAGGTTAAACGTGAATAAAAAGCTAAATAAATAGCCACGAAAAAAGTAAAATAAAACAACAGAATATTTCCCTGAGTTTTAGAATCTCAGTGTTTGCCTTATGGTAAAACTTTTGCACAGACGCAGATAAAAACGACTAAAAAACAGGGTGTGTTTCTCGTTTTCACTGAATGAAATGAGTGAAGGTATAAATCTTCAGATATTTCGAAGGGTTTACTATAGCTGGCTTATAACAACAATCAGCCTTCTTTTTTATTAGAATAGACTACAGATATTTTGAAAAACAGAGGAGAAAAATAAAGTTGAATTTCTGGCCTTTGAGAACTTCTCAAAGTGAGCAGTTCATTAGTTGTTTTGTATTTTTTTTTGTTGTTTTGTTTTTTACCATGGGAACAGAAATTTGAATAAATGAGAAGATTCGTTGTGTTAATTAGATTTTAGGTATACACTTTTCTCTATAGTCTAACTAATTTGATGTAATATCAGTACAAACGTCTTATAGTGATCTCTTTGAAGTAATAGAGAAGATTTGTCGCTCAAGTGGATGATTTGAAATTAATAGTGTTCTCTGAGCTGGTTGGTTTAGTTGCAGAGCCGTCGTCGTCCCCCTGCTGGACAACATCTTTAGCTCAATATCTGGCATAAAGTGAAATGATTCAAACTTTTCTTCATGAGTGATATCATTGCGTCTACCGGTAAACATCTTCACATATGTGTATTGACCATTTTCTATTGACTTGGATTTCAAACTTCCTGGTCACCTGATTTACATTTTATTAGTTGGTGGTATATTTCGTCTATATTAACGTGTTTGTTTATTGGAATTTGATTTGATTTTTGATTACAGCTTGATTCCACACAATATTTTTGGTACATGTATGCAATTTTCAGCCTGGATATCGGTAGCCCAAAATTCGCAGGCCGACCATAGATATCAGGTGTGCGTCGGCGTGGACTCGAACCGCGCACCATTTGCATGGTTGGTGAGAGTCCTAACCACTGTGCCAGGCTTCTAGGAATACCCTGACTGCACTTGTGGTGGAATGGAAGAAAAGTACCTACAGACGGTCTTCAAAAAGAATGGTTATCCACAAAATTTCATCAAAAAGTGTTTAAAGTCGAATTAAAACACCAACAAGGAACCATCATCAAAGACCACAAGAAAATTCATCCTACCACACATGAGCAATATCTCTGAAATAATAGCTAGAACACTGAAACCTTTTGATATACATATAGCACACAAGCCAGTCAAATCGCTTAGTTCGATATTACGCAAACCAAAAGATCCAACAGAAAAAAGAGATAAAATTAATACCATATACAAAATAAATTGTATGAACTGTGACAAGCGTTACATCGGACAAAGTGGGCGTCCCCTTCGAATTAGAATCTAAGAACACAAATCAGCCGTGAAAAGACACGATATATATATATACTCTAGTATCAATGCATATAGACAATTATGGACATCAGTTTGATTAAGGTAATGTTGAAATTTTAAATAGAGAAAACAGCAAAAGTGCCAGAGCATTCCTAGAAGCCCGGTACTCAAACGAAAATGCAATTAACAAACACGTTAATATAGACGAAATATACCAACTAATAAAAAGTAAATCAGGTGACCAGGAAGTTTGAAATCCAAGTCAATAGAAAATGGTCAATACACATATGTAAAGATGGTTACCGGGAGACACAATCCTATCATTCATGGAAGATTTGAATTAGTTCACTTTATGCTAAAAATTACGCTGAAGATGTTGTTGAGAAGGACGACGAAAGGTCCACAACTAAACCAACCAGCTCAGAGAACACTATTAATTCCAAAGTGATCTCTTTATCTGCAATGGTCATGACTACTTTTGTAAAGAGTGTTCAGTCTTGTTATGATCATTTGAATTCAGAATTCTCTTCCCTTGCTGACACAGAAATCGTACTTTTGTTGAATAGAAGTAGGGATGTCAAGTGAATACACTGGCATAATAGTGAAAGCTTTGCAACCATTGGACGAATTAATTCAAAAGGTTATGCTTCCACTTCATTTAATGTGTGGCAATTCGTTCTCCATGTCAATAATTATTTAGGATTTCTCATCATCGAAAAAGCAGAAATTATGCAAAGGTTAGACAAAGTATGCTAGTATAAACGTAGAGTTGTTCAAAGTCCCAATAGCTAAGTAGCACTAAATGAAGCATACTTGAATCACTCTGTAAACATCAGTCGTATGAAATTTACACATAGGCCATGGTGATAAATGGCAATAAGTTAAAGATGGGAGCCCTCTGCGAATCGACTTCTCCTGAAACGTGATGAGAAGAAGTCAAATTGGATAGCTGTGACTTCGTTCCCACTTGACTATGGTTAGTCCACCTTAATATAATATTGTTGTTCCCTTTGAGTTCCGAGGCGAACATAGGGCTTCAACAACACATCCCCACTTTGTTCTGTTTTCTGCCATCCTCTTCAACTGCGTCCACGAATAGCCATAATCTTTCCTCTCCTCCTGCGAATCATATGGTCTCATCCATGTCACCCTCGAACAGACGATCCACTCATCGCTTCCCATCTGGATTCCAATTAAGCGATGGTCTGGAACGCGATATCATTAGACGGCCTCCTCAACTTAATTGTGATCTGCATCCATTTTCTCCTTCAAATTTGTTGAACAGTCGGCTCTTGATTAGTTATTTCCCAGCAAAGAATAAGATTGTTTTTGAAGGTTTTGTACTTTTAATTTATTTTCTGTGCGTTGAATTATCTCTAACGGTTTGATAGGTTTAGTAGTGTGGGGTTGTTAGCCCTACAGTCGATTCCCCCTCTATATCAGGGCTTGGGACCGGCTAGAAAACTAGCAAGCTAATTAACTATGCGAGGTTCTTAATATATATTACAATAAGTCAAATGAATTTATTGTTTCAAGGAAATGAAAATGAAAAGTTATGGTTATTAAAACATTTTCATTTTAGTTATCAAAAAAAGACTGGAGACTTCTACATTAGGGCGTGTCAGTCTAGACACCTACTATCTTAATCTTCAACCAATGAGACAAAAAGTAAATGACAGTAACTGAATAGTATCTAGAACTTAAGATCCTCCAAATATTGAGTACATTTCGGAATAATTTCTGGTGATGTTTTGTCAAAAACAATCCTGAGTCCCCATTCATTCATTCTGGACGGGAACAGCATTTAATATTTCCTATTATTTTTTAGGTTGGTTTTTAATTTCCAGTTTAATATGATGATGAGTAGTCAGAGGTGATGGGAAGAAACCTCTAGGCTCTTGTCAGAAAGTAGTATCTGAAGCCTTGAGAGAACTAATGCTCCAGAGAGATTCCTACTGGCGTCATCTAGTTCTTTTCGGCTGTCTAAGCCCTGACGTAAAGTCACTGACTGCTCCACGGTGTGGCTAAGATATGAATCTCCATGAGGGCATTACTTACTTTGAGGTTGCAGATATGACTCACTGATGAGTACCAATATGCATGGAATTTAGGTTTGGGGCTGTCTAATGACTGCTTTCAACTATCTTAAATCAATTTAAAGTGTGCTATCATGACGAGTCCCTTATCTTGGTGACCAAATTACAAACTTCACTGACTAAATGCAGTCATCAATAACACAACCTAAGAGCAGACACATGATATTGGTTACTCCAAAGTGTATAATGTATATTTTGGTGAATTAGACTCATGGAAAAGTTTTCCCCTAGTCTATAGATAACTGAACTCATGTCAGTCATACTAAAGAATGCTTGGTTTACCATTTTGAATGAAATGTTAGCTTTGACAAAATTATTTTGATCTCTTTGAACGAATCGAAATTTTATGAGTGTAGTTCATGTCAGTTTTTCTTCTCATTTGTTTATATTCATCAGTAGCTTTGATAAATCCACGAAAAAAATCTTCAAAAAAGAAACAACAACAAAATAATTAACAACCTAATGAATTTTCTTCATCAATGAGTGATTAAATGCCATCTTGTCATAGTTCTTTGTATTCAGTAGACATTTTGATACCTTTACGATGATGAATGAATATTCATTTAAATGTCATACTTCCTTGCTAGATGAATTTACCTGATATAACATACTGTATTACAGTATTAGTAAGTATCTTATATGAAATAAAATTGTCTAATATAGAACTATATTCTGATTTTCTGCCTAAATTCTATCCTTAGTTTAAATGTCACTCTGGATAGAAATAAACAAATAATCACAGGAATAATGACATGTGTAAGCAATTTGTAAATTGTTCTATTATGATAGACTGGCATTCAGTAAAACTTGTTCATGTATGTATATATATACATATATATACCTGATGTATAGCAGATTACATCAGTGAAATGGCTTAAAGTAGGAAGTAATTCGTGGCAGGATTTCATCATGAGCTGACATCAGCTAGAGAACCATTGAAAAACCAGCTGAGAGTACTGGACGGCTATTCCCTTCATCCTAGTTTGGCACCCTTCAGAAGTGCACATCCACCGAGGTTTGAACCCAGGACCTTCTGGTTACAGCGCGGAACCGGAGACCATTAAGCCACTGGGTCCCCAAACCAGAACGAATCAGCTGTCCAGGTTTTCAAATGGTTCTCAGACACACTCTCAACTTGCCGTTTTCCATTCGGGTTCCACTCGAGGGCTGGCCTGTAGCCTGATGTCAATCAGCAGTCTCTTCAGCGAGCATCAAGTCCGCTTCCATTTTCCTCGGCATATTTGTTGGATAGTAGGTCTTTGGTTGTTTCGTAGCCTGCCATAGTTCCCTGTTGCTTACTGTTTCTGGCCATCTGATTATCAGCACATAGGAAAGGGAGCAGCTTTTGACAAAAGTTTTCGGTAGGCTATCGGAACTGCTTTATGCGACGCAGACTGTAAGTCTCCTGACCACACACAGGAGCACTGATTTTACATTAGTGTTAAGAGTTAGAATCTTGTTCTTGGTGCTTAGTACAGCAGATCTCCACGCTCATTTGAGATAATTAAATGTCTACCTTGCCTTTCAAATCCCATCTGACTTTAATATCCTCATCTGTGTCACCTGTGCTTGAAACAAGGATGTCTAGGCAGGTGAAAGAGGAAAATTCCTTCAAATTTAATCTTCTGATAGTGATTGGTGCTTGTTGTTTTTGGTTCCATGTCTTCGTCACCTCTATCTCCTCTACATTCACTTGAAATCCTGCATTCGCTGGTCCTTCTGCTAACTTAGTTTTCAGTCGCAGATTTTCGAATGTATTTGGCACAAGATAAACATTTTTCGTAAAATCTAAATCTTCTTGAGTCTTCTCAACAACCTCACTTATTCTTGTCTTCTCCCTCCGCACTCTGTCTCGTATGATCCACTCCACAAAAATCAAGAATATCAGCGGTGGTAGTAAGCAGGCTTGTCTCAAATCTGTCTCCAGTTTAGATGATTCACTGGGTTTTCCGTTGTGAGTCAATTGACACGTGATACTGTCACACAGCTGTTGAATCAGGTTGACATACAGTATTTTCCCTCCCTCCCTCCCTTTAGAGGGAGTATAAAAATCCAAAGGACTTTACTCAAACTAAATTTTGACATTTGCATTTTTTGATAGTGACCCTGAAATTACACTTGCAACCTTAGTGGCTGATACCTTTTAGTGCTGATATATTCATCGTTTTTAGATGAATTCTATTTATTCAACTGTGTAAAGAAAAATTTCGTGTCATATATAAATAAAATGCTCACATATGTAGAGAAGCCAACTCGAATAACTTGTGAGTGTCAATATTAGTACAACCTTTCAAAAGAGCAGGTAAAACCCTGAAATTTTAGTGATGATAATTAGTTATCAACACGGGTTACTTTACATATATTAGCTGTGATTATAGAAATTTTCAAGCATTTCTAGGTGGATACTTCCGGGAAAAATCAGGCTTATAAGAGGATTTAGTGACTGTGATTCCACTTAGGAACACTAGAAGTATGCACATTTATATAGACCAAAGTACTTATTCAGTAATAATGTTTATATATATATATATATATATATATATGGAGCATAAATTCATACGTTAAATATTAAAATCGTTCGGTCATAATAAGTAGCTTTTTTTAATCTGACTTTCATACAGACTGAAATACCCAGAAGTCTCGACGATATCTGCGGATTAACGCTACATTATTTTGGTAGATGGTGACTAGTGATGGTTTGCAGGTTGTGCCTTCCATCCTGCTTGAGATTTGTCGGCTGAATGTACCTGCATCCCACTTATTGGTCATGTTCCTTCTGAGACTTAAAACCTGCACCTGTGGTTTCAAACTCCAAAGCACTATCGTCTAGGCCATTAGAGCCATGATAGCGATCTCTCGTGAGACGGCTATCAGCTTTAATTTGTTTGTGTATGTTCCGTGCGTCAGTAGGAACACCGCTAGTGACTGGGAATATGGGTGCATCCAGCTGATAAGTCCAGGAATTAAACAAATGCTTAGCCTAAATTCCATCGCAGGGTATCAGCATATGTAACCCTAGTAAAAATATCTATATTAACTCTGACTTTTGTTCGTAAATGGATCTCAGTTTTATTTCAGATTTGACCAATTTGTAAACCGATGTTTGAATTCATTATTGCTTTTGTCAGACAAACATAATAATTCCGATGAAATCTTAGTCTATGATTTACTTTAGACTCACTAAAAGTTGCTGGCAATTTAATAGGTTGACATTCACTACTTATTCATCGATTGGTTCACATTTAGCAATGTATCTCAGTTACTGTGACGAAAATATTATAAAAATAATCTATTTTACATCTAACAATCAGGTAATTTTACTGTGTGGTCATCTAACCAGGAAAGTAAGCTTTGAAGGTTGACTTAGCAGTAATATGTGCATAAAGTCATATCTCATTTTTGAATATATTTATATATTTTTATTTCTAGAACACCTGATCGACCCCTGTCACTCTACCAACCCTGAACATGATTTTATGATCATCTATCAAATCCATACTAACTTGCCACGTTTTCTTCGTCATAGACTACTAAAGACAGCGGAGGCCTTGGCCAATCATGAATTAAAGCCAGTCCTTTTGTGCACCACAGAGGTATTTACTTCTGCCTCAGTCATACAGGGATAAACGGTTATCTACTTATTTTGTTTATATAATTAATCTGTGTACCTTTCCCTCATTACTACGATTATTACTAGAATTCTCACTCTGAAATGTTTCCGCTTGTCCCACTTGTCATTCTAAGTCTAAAATTACTATTTTTTTACAACACTGAATTCTATCTTATCAAATGTAACACCATGATATGTGACATTTTATGTCAACCTACCAATCCTATAATTACGTAACCCTTTCCAACATCTATACATCTTATGAATTATTCTATACATGGCACTAATTGTTTTGCCCCTCGACGTTGAACTATGATTATAATCACAAATATTTTAATTGCATTTAATACCACCATTGTTTCATGTATTCACACTTTCGATCTAATTCCCTGACTGGATATAATTTCTTAAAAAATAACCATATATATACCATAATACAGCTTGATAAGAGTCTCTTCGTTGAATATTGTGTTGTTAATACTACACTTAAATTACATCTGTGTGTGTTTCTCATATCACCATACAGTGAGTATAAACATAATTGTCAAGAATTCATTTGTAGTGATTTTATCGATTACGAGCTTGGTCGTGGATTGATGCCAGTTACAGATCCATTGAAAACCAGAAAGTAGTAGACAGCTATTTCGTTGACATTTGGGACTCTTAGGAGGTACGCATACATGATACCATCAGGAATCCAACACAGTAACTTCTGATTACGCGACCAAGTTTGTTGGCTATTCAGCCCTTAGGGCGCAATCCAGTGATGCATGAATCCTCTCAAATCGCGAACCAATACTCTCTCGTTTACTATGATTTTCTAATTGACACCAAATCCGTGACGACTTCTGAAACCAGTCAATTTCCTAGGAGCTAACACTTCAAAATTGACTTGATCCTCAATAGTCACTGACTACGGGACGAAGTCTTCTGGAGTTTTAATGAGAAGTCGTTACTACTCGCATCACTCAAGTCGTGTGTGAGGACAAATACTCGCCGACGACAATGACTGGTAGGTGCGCCTAAATCCCAAATTCTTGGGCCATCGCACCCCACCTCAAGAGGCTGAATAGTTGATGAGCGTAACCTGAATTTCCTGGATTCGGTCACCGATGGGTGTCGTCGGTGCGTGCTGCCATAGAGTCTCAAATTGGGACGAAACAACTATCCAGTACTTCTTAGCTTACAGTAGTTCTCTAGCCTTTAAGGGTATAAATTAGTGAGGCAGGAAGCAATTCTAATATTACATTTTGAATATATATATATATTTGTCGTACTAGAGGCCACACCCTATTTAAGATCGTTTTTCAGTGTGATATATTTAAAGGAACACTTGTTAGCCAAAAAAATATTGTTTTCAAATAGATCTTATCAGGCTTTACTCGAATCTACATAACTTTACATATAAATATTGAAAATATAAGCCTATCACAGTGAATGAATTATACACAAGGTGATTAGATTGTAAAATTGATCATAATAATAATGCTATTAGTAACAATAATTTTTTATTCTACATGTGATATGTTTTGAGAGATTGTAACTTTTATTTTCAAAAATGTTACAAAGTGTTTATTACCCTTTTTCATAAAATCAGTCAAATATTGAACAAGTATGTAGTGTGAAAGGCTTAATAGAAAACCTACATAGAATCTAATTGGTGGGTGGTAACTAGCAGTGGAATCCAGGAGGCGCACTTCGTCCTATTTGGGACTTGTCATCTGGATGTACATGCACTCCACAGTGAGTGGTGATGTTCATACCAAGGCAAGAACCCTATACCAAACTCTGGATGAAATGCGCATCGTGGATTCCACTGTTAGTCATCATCCACCAATTAACTTCGAATTACACGCCCAGACGTCGTCGAAGCATCTGCACAAGAAGTTAGCATGTCAATCGAAGACCCAGCGCTTCGGTCCAGTCAGTCGACGGGAAAATCTAAAATTGAATGAAGCGACGGAGAGTCTCCTATAAAAACTTCGTAAGTATGCTGATGAAATTGTAACATTCTGGAATTTGAAATATTGTGAAGATAAAGAAGTCATACACCGGTTAACAGTCAAGTGTAAATAAAATGTCAACGAAAAAAGATACGTATAGATTAAAATATAAGTATGGAGGGAGTAAAATTGATCAGCAGAATACCAGCAGATAATAAGTGCGTATTATTATTATTGTTCCTTCGGATTCCTAGTGAAACATAGGGCTTCAACTCCACATCTCCACTTGCCACTTCTGTCTTCCTTCTGCTGTACTTTTCACCTGCATCCATGTTAGTCCATACTCTTTCAACTCCTCTTCACACCATCTCCTCCATGTCACCCACCCTTGCACTGACGTCCCACTCGCCGCTTCCCTTTCGGCCTGGTTCCACTCGAGTAATGGCCTGACGTGCGCGCGATGTCACCCAGAGTTGGCCTCCTCAGCGAGCGAGTGTCCAATCCATCTCCACTCTCCTGCATATTTGTTGGTTGGCGGTTGGTTGGTTCTTGTTTTGTTTGTTCCCATAGTTTCCTATTGGTGATTCTTTCCGGCCCGGCCATCTGATCTTCAGTATAGAGCGGAGACAGTTGTTGATGAAGGTCTGCAATAGCCTGTTGGAAATATTCTTTGTGACCCGCCATAATAAGTGTGTACTAAAGGATACATCATCCATCAGGTTGAAGGACATAGTCATATGAGGCAAATGTTTAAGAAGACAGTGACAATAGAGCATTTACAAATTAGATATTATGTTGATACATCTTACGTACCAAAATACTGTTATAGCTCTGAATATTTGAATCATTGTTTCATCTATCATAGAATGAGGTAAATCCAAACTTAATTATGACATTCATTAAATGTGATGGAAGTTTTGAGTTTCCGAACAACTTTTAACTCAAAAACGCTTTAAATTTTGAAGTTACCGAATTAAGAACAACTGTTTATTCAATATTGATTTCAGGAAAAACTGAAGTCTAATTTATTCTCCCACAAAAGACTTCCATGGTTTTGTATATGATGTACAATATATGAATAGTGACAAAACTTATGAATAGATTATGTTAAATGAACAAAATGTGTAATTCCTCGCCTAATACTATTAAAGCAAAACCTTCGTCATGAGTAGCTAATTTACATATTTATTGTACTTCGCTTTGAATCTTTATAGATTATGTTTTTCTGGCCCGTTTGGGACTGATATACGTTATCTCAACCAGTATTATTTCACTTAATGAATTATTCTGAAGATGAAAACTGCAGAACACATGTATAAGAAGCTGTTGTCGTTATCTAGCAAACATAAAAAATGAAATCACCTCAAAGGGAATTTCCTCCAGGTAGTTAATAAGTTATTTTTTAAATTATTTAATCAATTTTTGTCTAATCATGTTTGATATCATTATGAAACATTATATATATATATATATATATATATATATATATATATATATATATATATATATATATATATATATATATATATATATATATATATATATATATATGTATCAGAAAAATGTGATTTGTGACTACTTATGTTATAAAAAGTCAAGTTTCATAAAAATTCGTCAGTGTCAACCTCAGTAAGATGATATATTGATGAGCAGATATTAAATTTATTCCCTGTGGTATTTTTCTCAAGTCTCGTTCCGCTCGCATTACACGGTTTCGCAAACATAATCAAATTTCATCTTAAATTTATATGATAAAGATAAGAACTATAAAACGGATTAATACTTCATGATCGCTTTCGTATCTGCGAAAAGCACCAATTGTGAAAAAATGACCAGTATTTGAATAAATTCATAAATGCTGGTATTACTCTTTTCTTTATTATAGCTTGATTCCACTCAGTATTTTTGGTATAACTATAGAATTTTCAGCATGTGTCGTTGGTAGCCCAAATTTAACAGGCCAACCATTGACATCAGGTATGCGTCGAGGGTGGATCAAACCCCGGACCATGTGAATGGTCGGCAAGCACCTTAACCACTGTGCCACCGACGCACACCAACTGAACATTGTACAAACAAGACTATTTTACTAGCCCACAGGTTCAAAGTACTTACAAACACACGAATGTGGCGGCAAAAAAAACAAGTACCGGGAAATCGCAGAAGCTAGAATTGATAAGTTATATGATTCCATCCTAACAGCTGAAGGGCCTACAAGTTCACCTTGTAACCTGAAAATTCTAAATTCGATCCCTATTTTGCAGGGTCTTGCGTGCGCAATACTGAAGAGTTTCAAACAAAAACGAAACAGCTCTCCAGTACACTCAGGTTTTCAATAGTTCTCTACTCGTTATACGTTTGTAATCAAAATGAAATAATTATCGACTTCAACAAATTTATGATCATTCATAGTATATTCAGAACAAGGAAATTTCTAAGTAAACAACCGTATCCAGTAGCTTCTGTAGAGACAGAGACAAAAGTTGTTAAAAACAACTGTTCGCTTAAAATGTTTCTTATTATGAAATGTGTGGTTGATAAAAGTGAGTGGGAATGTTTTTTAAACGTCATTAAGAAGTGAATAATATCCATCAAAGTATATAGCATACAAAATGGGGTTATCATAGAAGAAATAATTGGAATAAATATAAAATATGAAAGAAATTCTCAAAACACGTTAACACATTCAAATTATGCAGGATTAAGTAACAAGCTTTCCAGAAACTTGGCGGATCACAAAGAATATTTCCAACGGGTTATTGCAGACCTTCATCAACCACTGTCTTCGCTGGCTCTATACTGAAGATCAGATGGCCGGGCCGGAAAGAATCACCAATAGGAAACTATGGGAACAAACAAAACAAGAACCAACCAACCGCCAACCAACAAATATGCAGGAGAGTGGAGATGGATTGGACACTCGCTCGCTGAGGAGGCCAACTCTGGGTGACATCGCGCGCACGTCAGGCCATTACTCGAGTGGAACCAGGCCGAAAGGGAAGCGGCGAGTGGGACGTCAGTGCAAGGGTGGGTGACATGGAGGAGATGGTGTGAAGAGGAGTTGAAAGAGTATGGACTAACATGGATGCAGGTGAAAAGTACAGCAGAAGGAAGACAGAAGTGGCAAGTGGAGATGTGGAGTTGAAGCCCTATGTTTCACTAGGAATCCGAAGGAACAATAAATAACTAAAATAAGTAACAAGCTTTTAACGGATTTAAACTAAACTTAAAAGATAGTTCATACATTCTCCACCAATGGTAATATTCAAATTTGATCGTATATTTATTGAAACTGAAACTTATTTATTTTAACGAGTTGATCACGGATCGATATGAGTCAGAGAACGATTTAAGACCAGGGAGTATTGGACAGCTTTTTCATCTTGCTTTTGGGTATCACTAACAGTTTGCACTTACTGCCACGGTTCGAATCCAGGACCTTTCAGTTACGAGGCGAGTAATCTTGAAGACCATTCAGCCACTGAGACCCGAATCATTGGCCAACCCATGAATTTTAACTTCTACCAATTCGTGATTTAAGGCGACCACTAAGCAATGTCATCGGCGGGAAATCCATCCTCACACTTGACTGGATGGACCTCAGTGGTCATGACTTCTCACTAGAACTCCTGGAAACTCCGTCCTATAACAAGTCACCAGCGAATATCAGATTAATTTTCAATAGTATCCATCTGAATAGTCCTATAGAAAATTTATAAATTCCTTCAATACTGTTTTTATTCTCATATTTGTTGCTTATTTTAAATTTACTATGGGAAAGAAATATTTTCAGGTTTCATACTCTGTTAACCATTGGATTTTCATCACTCAGACAGGCCTATAAATATAAACAATATTTTAAAGATTAGTACTCTGTAAAATTGCACATTTCATTACACAAAAGAAAGAGATCAACAAATCCAGCGTTGTTTTGTCAGGTACTTTATTGTTCATATGCTGTCATAAATTTTCATTCTTTTCAACTTGTTTCCCAAGAAGGAGAAAACAAAGAGGAAAACTTATGAAACTAAAGCATGTTCGAGTTCCTACTAAATTAGAATTTCTTTTTTATGTGGTTGTTTATTAAGTGATTTAACCAAATAATCAAGATACTTTTGGGGACAGAATTACTCACTCACCTGATTGCATTTTGACCCAGTGTTGTTAATGAAGAAAATAGGGATACAACTGTTGGCTTAGTTATGTAGTTAAACATGTACAAATGATATTGACACAACAAATTCATTTCATCTATTGAAAAGGTTGTTTTCGTTAGCAAGTTAAGACAATTTTCTGGTGATCTACTGAATGGATCAAGAAAGATAACCAAAAGGCTAACTAAGCAATCTCCTTCATCAGTGTCATTTTCTATAGATAGTAAGATTTCACTCTGATGTTTAATAGTATATGCATGAAGAAGTTGATCCATTGTTTGTGAGAATGTTTCGCGTAAATCATTCCTCCAGATCTGTAAATTTATGATTACGGAGAAAAAAAGATCAAAAACAGTTTATAGAGAAGAAATACAATCATTTTATTAGCCAGTAAAAAAATAATGTTTATAAGAAGCGATAAAGTTGACTTCAATGTAATGGAGAGGATGAAAGACAACGACAGCTTTCCAGCTAAACTATCCAGATAAGAAAACAAAACTAAATCAAACCTAACTTCATAGATGTAACAGAACCGTGTTTCCTTACAGGATTTCATCATGAACTGATATCGGTTAATGAACCATTGGAAAACCTGGGAGCACTGGAAAACCGTCTCGTCCTAGTTTGAGAGTCTTCAACAGTACACAGTCACACGGGTTCGAACCCAAGACCTTCTGGTTACAAGGCGAGCTCGTGGACCACTAAGCCACTGGGACCCGATCAGATAGGCAGTCCATGAATTCTAACTTCTGCCAATTCACTATATAGCACGACCACTAGCCAACGTCTTAGGCGAATGTTTGCCCTTACGCCCAACCTGCTGTAACATAATGGTCACGACTTCCCACTAGAACCCAGGCAACTATCTACCTGAATAAGGCCAGTTGCTAGTGAGCATCTCACTGATATTTAGCAACTCATACCGATAATTTTGAGCTAAGAATTTGTCGACACGTGTAGAATAATTTTAAAACTGACATGAATATTCGAAGATTCTATACACAAGACTGTTTATTTTCACTTGCACACGAGATCTAATTGTTTTAATGGGAGAAAGAACTTCTTCAAAATAGAATTTTTAAATCGTCACCTGGATTCTTCTTTGTCACCACAAACAGTTTAACCTAGACACTGTTGTTCATTAGGCCTTCATAATTATCGTTACTTTAATAACGTGCGACTAAAAATCACCCCTTGATTGATGCTGTAGTCTCTGCTACCTTCTGTATACTGTAACTGACAGATTCTTATAATGAATTTATCTTGACTTAGCTGTCATAGCTGTAGTGCGCTGCTTCATAACCATTGAGTAAGTGACTATAAAGAAATACATTTCTCTTCTCATTGAATTCTATTCCGGAATCGATTTTACGTTAAGGTATTTGACTGTACTTATTCTTAATGGTGAATCATTTTTATGCAATCATTCATGTTGTATGTATCTAGAGAGCTGTATGGTTGCCGATGAAATATTAGTTAATTGATTTTTTTACCTCATATAGACAAAAGTCCATGAAAATAAATCCTTATTAATTATGGCATTTATCTAACACTCATACAATTGGCTAGCATAGCTGACATAGCACAGTATATGTTAACTGTCTTAGACACCCACAATATGAGCTCTGAACACGAATGGTAAACATCCAAGAAGGTAATGATGTTCAGAAAAGTGAAGAATGATTGGAGATAAACTAAATAATTCTAACAGAAACAATGTAATTTATACACTAAGAGCAGATATATTTTAGGTTTACAAGCATTACGCGATTCACTTGGGAAGTGATAGATTACTGAAATTCACAACTCCAGCATTTGAAGATTCAAATTTTCTTTACTGAAATTCAGGCTGACAGGAATATAAGGCAAAACCATGCGTTAATTAAATTTAATAAGCTAATCTCGGTGACGACACATATCTTCACTAGAATGTAAACGTTTGCATGTAGATCAGATTTTCAAGTGATGACTTGCAGGAATTTAACTGATTTCAAATCTGATCACATATTGAACTCACTCACGGAACCATTGAAAATCCTAGTTAGTGACTGACCACAGAATAAAATTGTCTGAAGTTCCAGCGGAAAGTTGTGATCAGCGAGGTCTGGGAAGTAGGATGTGAGGACGAAAACTGGCAAGTGATATTCTCTAGTGGTCGTGCTACATTTCACTAACTGGTGAAAGTCAGAATTGCTGGCTCATTGGATTTCATCCCAGTGGCTCAACAGTACGCCAGCCAGCCTTGTCACATGAGGATCATGGGCTCGAATTTTGATGGAGTCATGGGTGTATACTGACGAGGAGTCTCAAATGGAGGACGAAACAGCTATTCAGTGCTCCCCTGTCTTCAATGGTTAATTAACTGAGGTCACTCCTCAGTCAAAACTTGGAGGCATATTTCTTGCTTTGAAAAGTTGTAAGGCAGTTTGTGTTCTTTGAACGTCATACTTCAAATTGAAATATGCGCTGAAGATGTCACCTAGTAGGATGATAAGAGCTTCGCAAATTAACTATCCATCTCAGAGAACAAAACCACATCAAAATTATCGACCTGAGCTACAAATCTTCTCTATCATATCTAAATCTTACTAGCGGAACATGCTTTTTTCTGTTCTAAAGTGGAAAGACTTCGCCAAAAGGCAAGGATCCACCAGAGAACAGTTTTTCTTTCTTCATGAGTTTGTGTTCAAACGGCCACCATACGACTGCTTGTTAATGATTTAAACCACTAATTAGAACAAGAGCAGTAAGCTCTCTATGATTTAAGAATCATTCAGTTAAAGTATGACTCAAAATTGAATCCAGTAGGAAGTAAGTTAACCAGCGACTTTGGATGAACTTTATGTGAACCCTTGTCTGATCATTATCATTTTACGATTGTTTAATCTTACTTCCATGCTTACTATGACTTCACTATTCCTTTTGGAACATTCTATTGATGTACATACTGTAAGCTTTATTATGCCAGTGAAAGCCTCAATGAAAATGAACAGATGGGCTATATTCACGGATAAAAACGTCATGTCAGAGAAGATCGACAGTTCAGGCCCCCTCTTGAAACATCACAAATCAGGTTACCCCATAAAGGTACAAATAAATGGTTAAATACAAGTACTTAAAGTGCATTACTGTTATTTTTCGGAGGGAAGTTGAGTTAGAAAGTAAATATTAGGTAGCATAATGATCTCTCGCTCCGGCTTATTTCGTATAGTGGGAGACCAGTTATTTTAACATCAAAATTTAGGTCGCTTATATTTTACAAACAGAGATTGTTATAGGAATCCCTTATATGATGTCAACAAGTCACTGAAAATGCGAAATGAATGCAGTTAATTCAACTAATAATAATAACGATATCGCTGCAGAAAGAATAAACAGATAATGTGTTTTCTAAATGCTTCACTCAGTAATAATCAAGTGAGATTTGATATTTCTCATAGACCTGAATCTTAAAGCGTAAATCTTACATGTTGAAATTCCACTTTATGCTAAATTAAGTTTGGAAAAGCTAAACTGCATTTTGTACTACTAGTTGATGAAGGTCATCGGGCTGCAGATTTTCATAAACAGCTTCCTTCGCCTCATGATGAAAATCAGGTTGTCAAAACGAATGTACAACAAGGAACTCCTACAGACAGAACTAATCAAGAACCTACTGTCCAACACATGTGCTGAAGGAAATGGAGGTAGATTAAATACTTGCTGAGGAGACCGACGAGGACCATCGTGCTCAAGGCTGGCCGTCGGCGGGAATGCTATTGGAAAATGAAGAGAAGAGCGTTGATCCGACGGTGATATGGTAGTGGTTGTGGGACGAGGAGATAATAGCTTATAGGCAATTATGCAGCTAAATGAAAGGCACTTCAGAAAACATGATGAAACGGTGATGTGCTGCTGAAGACGTATGTTCCACCTGGAACTCAAGGGAATGATAAATAATATCAATACTGGTCAGATTATAATATTCTTGGTAAAACACGTATGAGTCTCAGTTTTAGAGATGATTACCAGGTAGGGACCGTTGAGTAACTGTTAACTATTTAAAAGACTAAATTCTCATGCTTTTATATTTCATACAGTAAAAAAGAAACTTAGAATTCCTTTAGTCACTTTAAAAAACCTCTCCTTATTTCAATGCATTTATTCTAGTGAACAGCGTCTACAGATGTTTTTCGAATAAAAAACACAACTAAAACTTACATTTACATCTTGGTCAAGAGCTATCAGTAAACTGTTCATCTGACTCAGCGATCCTATTAAACGACCCAAACGTATAAGAAAATTTCTATCAGCATTCAGTAGGCCAGTTTTAATTTCAGCAAGATTATCAATATTACTGGAGACTTTAATTGTTGACTTCGTAGTTGTTGGTGGAGATGACAAAAAACTTGAGTTGACTGGATTAAATAGTTCTTTAAATCCTCTCATTAATTCCTCATTAGCATTTTCACCGATATATCCAAACCAGAATAAAATACAGCCTATTATTTTATTGAATACAATCTCAACAAGATTTTTGAAACATTTTATGATATTTTCAATATGATCAAAAAACATTTCAGTATGCATGGCTTCTTTGTAAAGGGATGAAATCTGATTGGTTAGTTGCTCGATATTCTCCCTTAACACGACAAACTCTTGACTATGTTGTCGATAGGATGGCGCTGAAATCCAGCTGCTTCGATGCATAGTGTATTCACTGTAAATCATATTTCTTAATAAAGTAAGAAATCTTACAAACGTCAAATCTAAACGTCGACTTAATTCATATACTTTGTATATTTTGAGCAAAAGAGACGAATAAGAATCTGGGATAGTGATGTCGAATTTGTGGACTATTGAAGATATACCTGAAAATAAAGGGATAAAATAAATCTAGTTTAAATTACAACACTAAAAAGAGAGTTTGTGTTAACATTGGTTTGAAAATACACACGATGAGATATAGCCAGAGGGCAACAGATGTATGTTGCTACCCTTTTGATATACGCAGTTGGTAAGCGCACGTGTTAATCGATAAAGCATTCCTACGCGCCCACAATTATAGAGTTGTCTAGACTGAATTCTTTGATTACGCGTTAAAAACGCCTCAACAGTTTTCTCAAAAAACGATGTTATGAAAAATGTGTGCATACATAGAATAAGTATATTGCAGTGTCGCACACTTAGAACAGCCTTGGCTTGATAGTATGCAGTTTTATTTGCTTCTTTAAGCTTCTTGTTTGACAGTCGACCCTTCAATGTGTTGAAAATGTCAAATGATTGCCAACAAACGGATAACTCCTAAGCTAACAATATATGCATTTTATTAAAAGTAGTATAAAAATAAGTGCAGAGTAATTGACGAGGATCTCACAGTTCTTTTCTAAATTTACCATTTATAGCTTTTTAGCTAGACGGAGTACTGGATCGATCATCCTGAAATATTGACAAGCGTTCTTATATCTCTACAGCTATACGAAGTTAAGACCAGAGAATTTGGCTTCACCTCTGTCTACTCTGTCTAGCTAACAGGTTTAATAAATCTGTCGGAAAACGATCTTTGTTATAAACACAAGTTGTTCAAATAAAAGAGGTTTATTCACACCTAAAGAACTAAAGTTAGCCAAGATGCATGGTGAAAAAAATAAAGAATTTTACGTAAAGAGCACAGAACATGTTTACTTTTATTTGCATTGTTGCTGATTAAATGAATGTTTATATTGTATTTTTGAGGTTTGTTTAGGAATCACATTTTCGTTCTAAAAACTTGTGTTGCTTCTAATTTAATTAAAGACTCATGACGAGTGTGTCATCCAATGGAGACATGAAGCAGAACTTGTGAAGAGATGACGGACTATGGACTGTCGTGAGTCCAGTTAAATAAATGTTGATGACAATTTTATCGTCTGTGAAAGTAGATCAAAATCTCAAGACCTGTCGATAAAATCTCGATGATGCCATCGAATTCTCAGCTTCACTATGGAACACGGGAAAAATGGTATTACTATGCATGGTATTCCTAGTCCACGCATATGATCCGGGGTTTGATCCCCGGGTGGCGCACTCCTTTACCTCAATGAGTCAGAAATAATGCTGGTAAAGGGGATAGGTTGGGTATGAGGCTAGCAACCCAATCCTGTAAAAATAAACACTGCTACAGAAACTTCAAGCCATTAGCTTGAAGCCCAACGTTCCACTGGGAACGTGAAGGAATAAAAAAATTCCTAGACGTATCTCTGGTGAAAATGAATAATGGCACAGCTGAAAGATTTATATTTTGAAAGTCTTCATGAACAGATCAGTATATATATATATATATATATATATATATATATTTCAAAAGTTTTTTTACACTTCAATACAAAAAGAACTTAGTAAGAAAAATGTTCATCAGCAGAGGAAGAAAACATTTGTCCTCACAGTACAGTTGGACATGTGATATAGGCTCTGAAGGATATTTTATATAAGAATGTATATACTGAGAAGTCCTTTCATAAATACTCTAAAAAATGGGCCCTTTGTAAAACTATTTAAACAGTTTCAAATAAACCTGCCTTTATCATTTTGCCATTCAAAGGAGGTGATGTACAACAGGTAGTCCAACGAGAACTCAATAAAGTTATCAAGAGAACTTATTATGCTGTAAAACCTGTCTTCCCTAACACCACCAAGAGAGTGCTTCAACGATCTAGGAAAGACCAGTCGCCAATCCTCGACAATTTGAACTGTATTTATCAATTTGAATGTATTTGTGAAATCAAAAACACAGGTCGTGCAGAAAGGCGACTGTCTACTCGCATGATGAATCATATGCTAAAGCGGTTGAATTTAGCCGAATTCAAAGTGCGAGAAAGTCCTATAGCAAAGCATCTTGTTGACTACCAACATGATATTGACGCTATCAAGTCATTCATTATTGTCACCAGTCAAAGAAACAGAAAGATGCTTGCGATTGCAAAAGCTTGTGCAATTTGAGTTTATAAACCAGGTCTCTGTGTACAAAATTGTCGTCACTGTGAATCTATCATGTAGTATGTTTTACTAATTAACTGTTATTATTATTATTAATATTGTTAACACTTTATTCTACCTCATTATTATTCCTGATTCGCTTAAAACTATCTTTTATTAGTAGGATTATCGCAACTCGTTACAGCATTATTATCATAACTATTACTGTTAATATTTCTCAGTTCTCAACTCTTGATATATTCTCTAATGGCTAATTGTTTATCTAAGTGATGTAGTTGGAGCGTAATCTACTTTTTCTTAATTTTTAATCTCTCAAATTCCTTCTCTCCTTATTTATTTGAACATGATCTGGAAAATATTTGCACCCGTCTTTCTGCATGATTAATTCAAAGCAGTTTATCTGTTTATCAATCCTATATCTCCCAATGTATTTCTTAAGTATACATTTACTTGTATATAGAGTATTCAGCTGAAGAGTTCTATTGAAATTTGATGAATTCATTAAATCCTGCTTTATTAACCTTTGATGGTATTAGGTGGTTGGAGGCAACGGCAGGAAGCCTTCGACCTAGGTTTCGTGCTAGTTGGCACTCGTCAGCAAGGCGTATCTGCAACCTTGAAGGAACTCATGTTCCTTCTGAGATTCGAACCCGCGTCACCCAGTGCTGCAGTCAGAGACGTTACCACTGAGCTATTCGGGCCCGCGATTGACCTCCTGTAGGACTGTAGTGGATATTTTCATTTGACACTAGTAACTAGTGTGATGCGTCTAGTCCTCTGATTGGTGTAGACCTTTGTTGATTGTTTTAAATTCCTATCGGGAAATGACTGTTTCCAGTTAAACAGGATAGCAGAAAATATCTGACGAAGCTTAGACATGCTGTTGAAGCCGTATGTTCCACTCAGAACCCAAGGGAACAATAATAATTACATAATCATGGTCGGTACACCATGATGGCCTTTTATTATTTCATAGATACATAAACGTAGATACAATTACGAAAAGCATTTACAAAAATTTATATAAAATGTGATAATTCCATAAAGCTAATTATCCACACTAGGTTTTACAGCAATTACAAATAAATTTTACGCCGTGGGAATAAATTTAAACTTCCGCCACTGTTATTCCAATTATTCCTAGATTTTAATTATAATAATTCAATAATTATGAGATATCTGACTAAATGGAATTTGAGTTGTAATACTTCCGGTATAGTAAAATGATTTACGTATTCTGGTAATAACCACAGATATTCCTTGTTAGATTTTAAGTGAAACTGATAGAGTTTTTGTCTTATTGAAAGTGGTTCTTGCTTCCTTTATAGTGTCAGTAGTGTTAATAATCTGGATATCAGTCTGCAGTATAGACGTAGTTATTGGATGGATGTTCTGAGGAGTTCTGTTTAATAAGGTCCAGCATGTGACAGTGAAGTGGTTGTTTATCGGCAGCACTGGTTATCGCTAGCGTCACATCATGAACTGACAGACATTAGAGTCCACTTACCACTGAATTCTAATCCAGTGACTGAATGATCGTCTGACTCGCTTTTTAACTTCTTGGAGCCGTATATGCGGCCAGCACTTGCACAAAACAGCTGTTCGTTGCTCGCTAAATTTTGTTGATTGTCTAATTGATGCTGCACCGTGATGACCTACATTTTCCGTTTCCAAACAGAAGGTTTATATGCAGTAAAATGTTTCAACCTTTTTTATATTTTCTTTTTAAAGAATCCTGAAGTTAAATAGTGGTCGTCAGTGAATCAGTCGACGGAACATAGTCCATCCTAAAACATGCTGCAACCTCCAAGTGTTTCGTCCCCTGTTGTATGCTAGAAGCTATTCGGACTAATAGTTATAAAAATAGACATTCTGTTTATAACAACACCACAGAAATTCACTAGTTTCTGTATGCTTAAATACTTAATAAATTGCGGACTACTGTTATTTTTTTGGGGGGGAATCATATAGAGTATTCTATCCAAGAAACATAAATTTATTTTTCTAATATTCATAAGTGTTTGGGTTCTAAAAGTCAAGATAACTGGGATATCATATGCATTCCAAAAAAATATATGCAGTACAAGTGGAATATGTGTTCAAAAAGCACGAACGCGATTTTCGCGACTAATTCTGCTTCCGCCTCAACATTTATTAAAGAAAATAGATTTGTGCAAGCTACAGCATAACTTAGTTATCACAGGTGTACGT
Organism: Trichobilharzia regenti; assembly: GCA_944472135.2. Taxonomy (NCBI): domain Eukaryota; kingdom Metazoa; phylum Platyhelminthes; class Trematoda; order Strigeidida; family Schistosomatidae; genus Trichobilharzia; species Trichobilharzia regenti. Next base: position 63,191,023 of record OX235265.1, on the reverse strand, counting down.
GTTACATTTTCCTGTAATTAAAAAGTATTCCATAGGAAAAAGAGAAAATCTAAGACGTGTAAAACGAATTTCACAAACTTTATATGTAGTACACTTCTTTCTTCACGTTCCCAGTGGAATATAGGGCTTCAAGCTAGTGGCTTGAAGTTTCTGTAGCACTGTTTACAAGCATTACATCAGCCAAAGTGGGCGTCCCCTTCGAATTAGAATCCAAGACCACAAATTAGCCGTGAAAAGACATGACATGAATTCTTTAGTATCAATGCATACAGACAATTATGGACATCAATTTGATTAGGATAATATCGAAATCTTAGACAGAGGAAACACCAAAAGTACCACGGAATTCCTAAAAGCCTGGTACTCAAACTAAAATGCAATTAACAGACCCGTTAATATAGACGAAATATACCACCAACTGGTAGAATGTAAATCAGGTGACCAGAAAGTTTGAAATCCAAGTCAATAGAAAATGGTCAATACACATATGTAAAGTTGGTTACCGGTAGACGCAATTATATCACTCATGAAGAAAAGTTTGAATCATTTCACTTTATGCCAAATATTGAGCTGAAGATGTCCAGCAGGGGACGACGACAGCTCTGCAACTACACCAACCAGCTCAGAGAACACTATTAATTGCAAAACGTTTCATGTAGTTTCAGTAACAATTGTCTCCACGCATCTTTTGAACTTAGAAGTAATACACATACGTGAATTTTGCGAAAACCCCCGCCAAAGTCTCTGAGAAAAGCTCATTTTTCTACTAACATTTAAATAGTAATTTATGACGGGGAACTGTCAGATTAATCATGAAAGTTAATCTGTATTACTGGACTACACTTTAGTGCACACTGACTAAAGTATGCATTTGCCTGTGAAATAGGATTGTGAGCATCACTAAGTTTGCTTGACAAAGAAGGATTATATGTATGTATTCAGTTTGATAACAGAACTTCTTGTGAACTCAAATCACTCAGCTGTGTATGTATTTCAGAAATTCTACAATAAAGTTTCTCAGATAACGTGGGATCAGGATATATTCGGTTTGTATTCAAATCAATGAATTCTACCTTTATCCTTGTCATTGTATCCTAAACTTCATCTTATTTTAATCATATTTGTATGCATGTAACTTTATTTTGTAATTCATTGTGTTTTGATTCCTTACCGGAAGTAAATTTTAGAATTTTCTCACCCGATTGTTATTTATTCATGGATATACATAGAGTTCATTTAATCATTTATTTGTGGAGAGAGAAAGTCGCTTCCCTTCTCTCAAAACTTTAATTTTTTTATATTTTTCACCATACTTTTTCATCCCTCGCTAAAGTTGAATTATGCCCGCATTATTGAAAACCGAATGACAAAACTTATGCATTTATTACCATGCAGCACAAAAACGAAAAAACAATGAGGAGATAATATTCAATTTTTTTTTTGATTTACAGCTTGATTCCACACTGTATTTTCGGTACAATTATGGAATTTTCAGCATGGATATCGGTAGCTCAAATTTTGCAGGCTGACCATAGATATCAGATATCACTGAAAGCTTTTGCCTCAAAAGAAGAGCCACACTTCTCTTTTTTTTACTTTTTTCATTTCTAAAACGAGGATCAAAATTAGACTGATTCGTTTTATGCTTTTCTTTCTTTTTTATCTTTTATCAAATTTGCTTTCAAAGCTTATTGATCAAGTATAATTAAATAAACTGGAAAGTCATGCTTTATAGGGAATAATAATAGAGAAATGACAATTCCTTTAGTTTCCTTTTAGTGTAGGAAAATTTATGTGTCCACAAATAATGTAATCACAATAGATACATACCTATTCAGGAAATAAATAACTCATGTTGGCAAACTTTTGTTCAGCAGGATAGGAAAATAGCACGACGGAAACATTTTAAAGAAATAAAAAAAGGTATATGCAAAAAATTTATTTCAGCCTTGTTGAGCTATCTAAACTTTATCTGTCGTAGTTTCATTTTTACTCAGTGCTTCATAATCAATGGCAGAAATGTGATTTGCGAATATCATGTGCACTTATAACCGTATCACAAGTATAAAAACTACAAAAATATAACTGAATATACTTTAAAACCGAGGCTAGTCGTCCTTACTGTTATATATGCCTCGATATCGCTAAGCTTTAAATCTCAAAGTCGCGTCTGGCTGACGAGCCTTCAGTAGAGCGAAGTGTGAATTCTAGATTTTAGTGCTGTCCACCAGCTAAACAAGTAGCTTTGAGCTATTAATCCTAGTATTATCGACGTGTTTATTCAAGGATCTTGGCCTACCTAAGTGAGGCTATTCAGCGGCAGACAGGTCTATCAACAAAATCAAAAACATAAATATAACTTTTAAATCATATCTGTCGCAAAAGACATGGCTGTCGTGACCTAGTGACCGAGTGCATAACTCTTTGATATTTAGAATGATGTGAACTGAGTTAAAGTCTCATTGTGAACACCACCACTCACTGTGGAGCAAGTAAACCTAATTGAAAAGACCAAATAGGGTCTAGATTTCGCAACTAGACACCATTATTTCTTTTTTCTTTCACCTCCACTTTTTTGCTTGTTGCATTTTTCGCACATATCCGGTATAGTCTTTGAGTCATTTGAAATGTACATGTTTGATACTGATTCCAAGAGCAAAGATTTGGGGATTAACCTCTCCTTCCACTTAACTATATTACTTTAACCTTATCCCACTCTTTTGATCACATGCAAGTGAATGGCGATTATTGTGGTTGAGCTTTTTCCTATTTTCTCTAATCCTACCTAAGTTTCTATTTTCTTATAATCTAATTGATGCCGACTTACCATTCTGACTTATGTAACTGACCTCAAAGTCAATATACAGCATTTGGTAAATTATTTTGTTTCTTTTAATTGGATCTATCATATCTTTAGATCGACGAAGTTAGTATCTAAGCGAGTTGACTGACTTCGATTCCGCTCTAATTCTAGCATAAGTAAGGCTTCTTACGTTCTTTCTTTGTATGGTATTCATATGGAGCCTCGATAGTGTACATATAAGGCATATTATGACACCATATGAATACCTTGATATCATTATAAGTAATACATTGTTTGCTTACAGTATTTCATCATCAGCCGAAAATCTAAGAGTACTGGATAGCTGTTTGATCAACCTAATTTGGGACTCCTCAGCAGTACGCACCGACCACGCTGGTCGAATTTAGAGCCTTCTGGTTACAAGGCTAGCTAGCTCGTAGACTATTAAGCTACTTAGACCTGATTCAGTGACCCATGAACTCTGATTTCTGCCAAATCACGACATAGCGTGACCGTTAGTTAATGTCTTCGGTAAGTATTCGTCCTCACACCTGACCTGCTGCACCCTACTGGTCATAACTTTCTACCAGAACCTACCTGAATAGGGCCAGTCACTAGTGGTTGATTTTCAAGTACTGGTTTGTAGGGATTTGAATGATTGGTTACAGAATTTCACCATGAATTAACATCGGCTGGAGGACTATTAAAAATCCTTGGAGTGCTAGAACGCATTAGCCAAAAAGTCTATTTAAGTGTTCTAGTGAGAATTGTAGTGAAAAGTCTTGGCCAGTGGAATACAGTATGTTGGTTTTGAGGACAAAAAAGCACCAGTGTTGTCACTGGCTAGTGGTCGCGCTATGTCATCAATTGGCAGAAGTTAGAATTCCTGGGCCACTGGATCGAGTCCCAGTGGCTTAATGGTCTACGAGTTGCTCACCTTGTAACCAAAAGTTCCTGGGTTCTAACCCTGGGGGTGTGTGTGTACTGTTAAGAGTCCCTAACTAGAATGAAACAATTCTCCAGTACTCTCAGGTTTCCTTTTTGCCTCTATATCAGATGTGACCTCATAATAAAATCCTGTCACCAATCAACCAAATCCCTACAAACCACTACTTGAATATCAATAAAATGTTTTTCAAACATCAGCCAGTATTCAATGATATATCAACGTGTGTTATATAAAATAAGCTTATTTATTATTATTATATCATTTAATTTCAAGAGGAACATAAGGCTTCAGCTGCGCCTCTCCATTACCTTCGGTTTTCTGCCAACTTTTTCACTCCGCTCCAAGGCTGCCCACATGCTTTCACCTCCTCTTCACATGACCTCCTCCAAGTCACCCTCACAATGACGACCAACTCACTGCTTCCCTTTTGAGTTCCACTTGAGCGACGGCTTGTCTAGTGATGCCACTTGATGGTTTCCTCAGAGTATGACCAGTCAATCCATCTCCATTTCTTCCTTCCTATTTGTTTCACAATCAGTTCCTGGTTGTTTCGCTCATGCCAGAGATCCCTGTTGCTGATCTCTTCTGGCTGGTCATCTGATCTTGAGTACTGAGCGAAGACAACTGTTAATGAAGGTCTGAAGTTTGTTTGAGATGCTCTTTATGACGCGCAGTGCAAGTCTCTGATCCGCATAGTGAGTAACACTGAATTCACATTGTAGTTGAAGATCCGGATCTTATTTTTGATGGTGAGTGCTGTTGACCTCCACACAGATTTGAGAGTAATGAAAGCTTGTCTTGCTTTTCCGATTCTGGCTTTGATATCCTCGTCACTTCCGTCGGCCTGTAGTTGAAACGATGTTTCCCAGGTGGGTGGGTAAAGGAGGTTGTTTCTTTCAGGTTCTTCCCATTTATGCTAATTGTTGTCTGTTGTTGCTGTTGATGTTGGCCCGGAATCTCCATCACCTCTGTTTTATCTATGTTTACGCGAAGTTTTATCTTCGATGCTTTTTCTGTCAACTTGTTGGTTTTCACTCGCATATCTTCCAGTTTGTGGGAAATCAGAAATATGTCATCAGACATATACATCACATCGGCGAAGTCCTGATCCCTCATTTTTTTTCGTTAGGGTCCATTTTATGCCTGTTTCCTTATTGCCCGTTGTCTGTCGCATTATCCAATCTACTGCAATCAGGAAAATCATTGGCGATAGTAGACAGCCTTGCCTCACTCCCGTCCTTACTTCGAAGGCTTCCGTAAGTTTCCTGTTGTGGATTACTTGGCATGCAGCATTGTCGTATAACTATTGGATGCGATGTATATTTGTCGATAACACCCCGAAAATAAGCTTATATAATTTAAAAAATCGGTTTCCTTTTTATGTAAAGCATATACCCGAGATTACAGCAAAACTTCATCTGTGTATGTCAGTCATCATATAGAAGATATCAAGACTAATTAAATTACTATGCTATGCTACTTTGTTGTCCTTCAAAATACACCCTGGACACTTATGTTCGCAGAAACTTATTCCCATTTTTAATACCATCTGCACAAACAATTTTTTTATGCATGGGTTGGTTTTTCACGAAAACTAAAATTTATAATCTGTTGATTCACGTGCACTTTTGCACAAGGATTCAAGCTGTTTTCAACTTTAAGTTTTGTTGTGGCAAACACAGACCCAGTCACAGATATATTAACATTGTACTTGTACAGAAGAGGATAAAGTCTGACTTTTCACTACTACTACTACTACTACTAAGATACCAGGTATAATTTCGAATTCTTGAGGTAAAACTTCGTCCTAAATATCAACTAAAGCAGGATTCTTATACAAATTTTAAATTATGCCAGAATTTCAGTTTGCTTCAGATGAATTTATGAAAACTCTCTTATATTTCGAATTGATTTTTATGATTAAAGCACATCGAAAAGCTGAAATATCATTAGAGACATAGATTAAAGGGGGTACTGACGGTCAATTATTCATTATCATTATATTCAATACAATGAAAGTTAGCTTCATGTAATCTATGTGGAAAAGTATTCACCATTATAATATGTATTCCAGCTGATAATTACCAAACTAAGTGAAATCTTATTTTTTCTTAATGAGGTCAAAAAGGTAAAACAAATACAGGTGTTTGCGATTAAGGAACAACTGGTAATCGCAAAAAAATTAATTGATATTAATTAAAGACACTCACTACTGTTTGATTAACCGTATTTCAAAAAAATTAATTAAATCCATAGAAAGGTCATGAAATGGTAAAGTGCGTCTGTCCACTAAGTTGATCACACTGGCAAAAAATTTATATCATGAATTATTCTGAAAACTACTCACGAATTGTTGACGAGAGAAAAATGTGACTAGAGGGTTTCATCGTGATCTAACATCAGTTTGAGAACTGTTGGAAGAACTGGATAGCTGTTTCGTCCTAATTCGGGACTCTTAACGGTAAGCAGCCACCGCTAGGCGTGGGACCTTCTGGTTAAAAGGCGACCTCGTAGACCATTGAGCCACTGGGACCTAATCCAATGGCCAGCCAATCCATGAATTCTAATTTATGCCAATTCATGACATCGCGCGACCACTTTGCAATGTCTTCTTCAATGCCTCACCTCCAACTTGTTGTACCCTATTGGTCACAGCTTCCCATTACAACCCCAGGTTATCTGCCTGAATAGGACCAGTCACTAGTGAGCATCAGATCAATTTTTCAGGAAAAAATAGAATTTCAAGTCCCCTGTAAAAGTCTATCCATTGAAAAACTTAGTTATATTTTTTCACTCTCATTATTTTATTCCTTTAAGTTCTGCGTGGAGCACAGGGCTTCAAGTTGAAGCTTTAAAGTTTCGGTAGAGGTTATTTTTATTTTTATGAAGTGCGGTTGCTAGCCTCATGCCCAAATTTCCATCTTTGTCGGCCTAACTATCAGCTTCGCGTGGTGAGCCAGCCGTGGATCGATCACTAGACCTCGTGTGTGGTTGCCGAGCATCCTACCGTTGAACCACTGACGCATTTTATTTCCCTAAGTAAAATAATAAACTACTATATGTTGTCCACCGTAATTCGACTGAAACTGTGAGAAAAGTAAAAAGGGTCTGATATGTGTCTATGTATTTTTAATATTTTATTGACGGTGCTTGTTTAAAATATTTTAGACAAACTATTTTTCTTCCATCCATTAAATAGCATCACATTTTCTCTATTTTTTTATTGCTTTAATCATTCATTTATGTCGTTAGGTTGCAAAATGTACTCAGGCACATTTTTGATTGACTGTCAGCCTACCACTATGCATTTCTTGGAGAGGAGAAATAATATCATAAGGTATTGGCTAGTTTATGCTACGAATCAAACGGCGTTACTTCACGTGATGTCTTATAGATTGCTGTCTTACCTGAAGACCCTGAAATAAGAGGATTTGTTAGGCAATACACCACACGGAGAATCCTGTATATCATGTTAACCTTTTTTCCAGAATAAAGTAGTTTTTATTACTGTCACTTTTTCTCACACTAATCACAAATACGTAAGTGCTTTCCGCCAATAACTATTTCAGTAATTCTCTGTCAATAGCACAACTCTTCGTGCAACGTAGGGGAATTCTCTTTTATGATACTTTCAAGTTTTGAGTAGAATATGAAGCTTCAAGTTTGATCTTCAAAGTATTTTATCGGTTGGAGCTGCTAGCCTCATTCACATGCAGCCTTCCTTCTTTACCAAGCTTACCGCCAGTTAGGCGAAGCATAAGAATGCGTCAGTTAGGAATCGAAACTTCACCAAGTGAATGATTGACAAGTATTACCCTAGTGAACCACCGACTATCTCTGAATTTTTTAACTCATGGGAAATTCCAATTGTAACATATAGAAAATCAAAACAAGTGATTCAGCGAAGTGACTCTTTCCAACGAATTTATCATCAAGCTGTACAATCGTATATGCATATATGGTTTTTAAGAAGTTATATCCGCTGAGGGAATTGAATCATAGGTGTAAATGCATAGAATAACAATAATATGAAATGCAATTAAAACTAAAATGTTTGTGACTATACTACTGTCACTTTGATCTGTCCCCGGTATTATTTCACTTGTTACACTTGTCATTCTAAATCAGTTCTTTTTTACAACGTTAAATTCTATGCTGTTAAATTCCACTCAGTATTACGTAACATTTTTATTTTATTCGATTCGTCTACTAATCCTATAATTGCACAACCTTTTTCAAGTTCTATCCATCCTATGAATTATTCTATATATGACATTAATTTGCTTTGCCATTTGACATTTAACTATGAGTATAATCACGAACACTTTAGTTTTAATTGCATTTCATACTATTATTATTGTTTTATGCATTCACACCTACGATTCAATTCCCTCACCGGATATAACATCTTAAAAACCATTTATATATATGATTGTACAGCTTAATGATAAATTCGTTGGAAAGAGTATCTTCGCTGAATCACCACTTGTTTTGATTTTCTATATCTCTGACTTATCACTAGAATATTATTACGTGCACAAAACTTTGTTAGGCTTGTAGCAGTAGTAAGAGTTTTCTAATACACTAACACATGAACAGCAGGAATGAAGCATACATTCCATGAATTTCCCATTCACATACCTTTATGTACACATATACAAACAATTAGAAAGAATGTATATTCTTAGTAATCAAGGCAGTTAAAGTCTTTACATCGGTTATAAAGTAATTTCCCCTCAGAAAAAAAAGATACTTCATATTCTATATTGATTAATGTCCAATAACTAGTACATAGTCTCTTTTTTCATTCTCTTTTCTTTAAAAGCTATACTGCATAGTATTATGATAAACGAGATCACTAAACTTTGACTATTTTTAGCTATACAGAAGGCCTAAAAAGCTGAAGGATATGTCTAACTTTACACCATTATAGAATAAACAAAATTTCTGGTAAGAAATGTTGCTTGCTCACCTTGAGAGAAAAAGTAGGGGGGTTTGTATATTCTTACAAAAGGGGTATATATATATATATATATATATATATATGCTAATGCATTTGTTGTATTATGTCTTTTTTATTGAATCAACATGTGACAAATACACTTTAAAAGTTTTGATATTGTATGAGAATAAACATCTGGACTGTCAAGAATAAGTACCGCTCTCTCTCTCTCTGTCTCGGATAAACAAATTCCTGTCTACCGTTTGATCAAACAACTTGAAAAACATTTTTTATCCATGTTTTGTTATTATAGTAAATGTATAAATGCCTTATACAGAGGGTAGAGATGAGCCGTTTTAATGAGAAAGAAAAACAACAACATGAAGGACATAAAAGAAACCAAAGCAATCAAGATGATATACAAAGCATACTTTCTTATTTATACGACACATAAATTCAGCATCAGTAATAGAAGAAGAGAGCATATTCTAAGAAACTTATGCTTAAAGGAAAGCCAATATCTACAAAGTGCCATCACCAGACACCTTGTGGAAACGGGTCATTTTTTCGAGACTTCCAATTCCTATAAAATATTAAACATACAAAGGACAACGAATCTACTACGATTTACTGCTGAAGCAATTGCAATCAAACGTCTCAGATCAAACTTGTGCACACAGAAAGAGAGTGTAATCAATGTCTTACTCCTTTGTTAACCGTATTACTTTCATTACACTGATTAGTCATACATACTAGCGAGCTCAGGTCACTAAAGAAGTTTTCAATTTGATGAAATTGAACCTTCTTGAGTTGCCATGTTGACGTAGAAGCTAACAATGTTTATTAGATTTTTCTGTTTTCTGTCTTCCCTCATCCCCTCCCTTTTTCATAGCTTGATAGTGTATAAATTGATGGTAAATTAAAGTAAAAATTGTAATACTTATATTTCGGATGCATTCATCTAATAATAGTCACTCTATTACCTTTCAAACACTGAAGTATGAAATATTATTATTTATAACCATCGTAATTTCAGGTAGTTTGCAACAGCTAATGAGAACCAGTGAAATAAAAAAATATAATTTTATACTGCAAATCTGGTCTTTCTTTCTCTATCGAAAAGCCTGATAACTTAAAAATTTAGGAAATAACGTTGTCATAAAGATAAACCACTCATAAAATATGATAATGCCACATGCCCAGCCTCTGAAATGAAGGCAAGTATAAAACAAGGCTGCTTAATATCACGGATGATATCTCTGATTTTGGTGGACTAGATCATGCAAGAGATCATGGAGAGCGAGGAGAGAGGAAGGAATACACTGGACCGTTGAGAGGACTCTTGAAGATTTGGACCTCATGGGTGATTAACGCCTCGTGTCACATAAATTCAAAGATTCACAGGTTTGAAACAAGATAAAGGAAGGAGAAGCAGCAAAGACAAGACTTCAGGTGAACATAGAGAAGATAGAGGTGATTAAAATGCCTAACCAATTACAAAATAACGGACAAATTACAGGCAGGAATTAGAAGAATATCGCTTCTTCCACTTACCTAAGCAACATCATTTCAATTACAGACAACATGAATGAGAATTTCAAAGCCAACTAGGATTGAAAAATCAAGAAGGACGTCTATTGATATGATGTCAGTGTAGAAACGTTCTGCACGCAGAGCAAATGACGAGAGCGCGATTTTCAATAATAATGACATATCTGTCCTTCTTTGTGGTTTAGAGGGTTGGTGAGGGCGTCACAATGGGATACTGCAAACTTTCATCAACAGATGCCACCTTCACTTCATACTGAAGGTCAGATGGCCAGAAAGGATAAACGCTAGGGAACTTCGAAAAAAACCATCCATGAATCTATTTCTTAGTTAGTATGCTGACGGAAATAGAGATGGATCAGTCACATGCTGAAAAGACTGTTGATTGACTTTACACGCAGTGTATACATTGGTGTGGAACCCAGTAAGTTGGGCATGAATCCAAGAACGGCATAGAGGCAACAGTGTAAGAAGGGGATGAAAGCTTGTGGGAGATCGTGCAGTCAGCTAAAGAGGACTCTCGGAAACTAGATAGAATAGAAATATGCCTCTGAAGCCATTTGTTCCATTCAGAACCCAATAGAATGATAATAGTGAAATAACAAAATGTGGAATCAAGTAATTTCATAGAAATCTTTTAAGTGAATAAAAATACCCATTAAAATTCTTAAAAGAATGGTTACTGAACAAAGAATAGTCTTCTCGATAAATTCATCATCAGGTTCTACGGCTATATACACATTAAAGTGAGTAAATTACTGTTATGAACAAAATTAATGTTTCATACATTTATTCCCCTTAATGAATTTAAACAAAGCAAGAACTACAGTTTTAGCAGAATAAAATGGTACCATCACTGCTTATTTCGTTGCCTTCTCGTCAGCTGCTCACATGGCAAAGACATTATTAAATATATCTACAACAACAATTTTAACATACTTGCACAGAGTTAAATTTAAACAAAAATCAATCGATCAATATACTCATACACTAAAAATATATACATATATAAATATGCAATATTAACCACTATTCCGAACAATAATAATCAAACACAATGGAAACTCTTAGCATTTCACATTCGGAGGAAAGAGAGGTGAAATTATCCAGTTACCAGGGCAAAGAAAGGCTGATAACCGCTTTTTTCTGGACGCATAAATCAGGTTTCATGCGCTTGATGGAAATGGCTTCAGCAAACTTAAGGAGAATTGAGCTATTTTACCTATTGATAATTTTGAACGACTTTTCAACATCCACCTCATGACCCGTGTCGAGAAGATGCCTGGTGATGGCACTGTTTTTCCTCCGAATGTGAAATGCTAAAAGTTTCCATTGTGTTTGATTATTATTGTTCGGAATAGTGGTTAATATTGCATATTTATATATGTATATATTTTTAGTGTATGAGTATATTGATCGATTGATTTTTGTTTAAACTGAACTCTGTGCAAGTATGTTAAAATTGTTGTTGTAGATATATTTAATAATGTCTTTGCCATGTGAGCAGCTGACGAGAAGGCAACGAAATAAGCAGTGGTGGTACCATTTTATTCTGCTAAAACTGTAGTTCTCGCTTTGTTCAAAATTAATGTTGCTGAAATAACATCGAATCAATAATACTATCAGAAGATTACAGTTTAATATCATCAACATAAAAATAAACTGAATGTCAGAAAAACTAGGAAATATGATAATACAAATTTATGAATCTATAGTCTTCACTGAAGGACCGCCAGGGAGGTAGTAGTGGCTGGAATTGCTTCTTTTGCACACAAAATACTGGTTGTTTCGTGCGAAACGCGATAGCCTCTACTGTTTGGAGCATGAGTTACCTTCTCTGCCATCTACTGGGTACCGAATAAATTCCCAAAAACATCGAGGTACCCCATGCTGCAAGCAGCAAAGGCTATCGTGATTGGCCTGAAATAATTAGTGCTTTGTGAACAAAAGAAACAAATCCAGCCACTACTACCTCCCTGATGGTCCTTCAGTGAAGACTGTAGATTCATAAATTTGTATTATCATATTTCCTAGTTTTTCTGACATTCAGTTTATTTTTATGTTGATGCCACTGAACTGTAATCTTCTGATAGTATTATTGATTCGATGTTATTTCAGCAACATTAATTTTGTTCATAACAGTAATTTACTCACTATAATGTGTATATAACCGTAGAACCTGATGATGAATTTATCGAGAAGAGTATTCTTTGTTCAATAACCATTCTTTTAAAAATCAAAGTTACAAAAATAATTGAAAGGATTTTCCTACTAAGTGAGACTAGTAGGACAATTAAAAAAGTAAATTTTGACCTCTGATCATGTGTGTATTTCAAGCAAGGTTATTTTTATAATCTGGCTTAATCTGAATTTTAGGATGTTAACAATAAAGTGGTCACATTTCAGCCGCAAAATTCAAGCCCATAGATTAAATTTTCAGAAATGATTTGCAAAATAAATTCTAAACGGATAGCAAAGAGATATTTTGAATAAGATTTGAAATTTCATGAAACTGCCATGTTCTGTGTGACCGTTCCACTTGAACAAGTCTTTGTCATCGTTTCGTTTATTATTCCTTCGCGTTCTTAGGACTACAATCTTGGGCAGTGTTGTTATCGTGTAGACGGGGAGGTCTGCTAACATAATGCTCAACCTTCTCTCTTTACCGGTCTTATAACCAGCTTAGTGAGGTTTAAGAGTGCATCACCTGGGGATAGAACCCCGGACCATGTGTGTGGGTGGCAAGCATTCTGACACTATACCACTGATGTATATTTTTATCAACTACCTAACTATTATTCGCTAAATATACTGGAAGCTTATAATTCAGTTGTAGTCAAGATCAATGCTTTTTTTAGATAACTGCTCCTTAAGGCTCTAGAAGATAAATTGGAATTTTTTCAAGCTTTGAAGTGATGCTTAAACGCATAGCTGGGTCTATGAGAAGATTCTGTGGACTGTCGCTGGAGATGATTGAGAATTATTTAAGACACCAGCAACGTTCAGTCAGAAAAATCTTGACATATTCCATCAAAGTGGAACATTTTAAAATGTTTTCAAGGACCGAACGTAATGAATTCAGAGCATTTATTCTACAAGTGAGTTCCTCAGTAAAGTTATTTTGAATCAGAAAATGCCTAGTGCTAAATCATAGGATAACAGATATCCCGCTAACTAAACAAGCGGATTATGCAATTTTATTATTATTATTTGAGTGATGCATTCAATGGAACATCAAAGTGAGCAAATACTTCAGGGGATTATTCGGTTTCATTGAGGTAAATACATTGTAGTGAGGTGCATTACTGATAAGTCAGATTCATTATATGCAGCTTACTTCATCATTTGGAGTTTCAAAGATTGGAAGAGGGGAAATTTACCCCTAGTTTCCCTTGGGAACCAAACTTCTTGCTACCATAAATATTTGCATAAAACTATATGCTACCGAATAATTGAGATGCGTAGTTGTTCAAACCTCAGAACAACCAGTATTCCCTCCTATCCTTCTTTGTTATCTGCATTCAGTAGTGACTTTAAAATCAACATTGAAGAACAATCATTCTGTAATACAGTCGCCGTTTACATGACCAGGAAAGGGAGCAATTATCACCATCATCTATCACTTCATATCTTCCCATTGCCAGTGGATCATTCATCTTCAAGCTTCAACAATCAAGTTTCAGTGGTAGTAGTCTTCATCCTCTCAACCACTGGAGTTACTACCCTGACGACTAACCTTCCCACTTTACCCAGCTTACTACGAGCTGTAAATTAAAAAAATTATACACTCATGATTGACTGAAATGAATAGTTGAGTGCTACTCATGTCTACCACTCGTATTAGCTGGGCAGATTGAGGTAATCTAAACACCAGATGGGGGTTTCGCTCGTTTGTGTCTGATTTTGTGAATAGTGTACCCGGTATGGTTGAGCCTAGAGATCCGAATCAGTTCAAATCACCCTAATTCTGGCTAGTGTCCCGAGTTTAGATATATTCTCAAAATGAAGGTAGTTTATTCTATGAAAAGACACTCATGCAAAAAATAATACTTAGGCTGAATAATCCTCTCATTCCTTGATGTTATTTCTTTTTTTAGTACGCGTAGAATTCGACAAAATGCATATTTTGATCATGGAAGATATATGCTATAAGCATGTTGCTAAGATTCAAGTAAAAATATACTTATTCGAAAGGATAATTCATATGTGCTCAAATAAAGGCATGACCAAACACATGAAATGAAATATGTTTTGACAATGAACACATTACTGATCCTTAGAAAATTGCTTGATTCAGCTAGCAAGTACTTACTGGTGTGGGTTAGAGGATGAATACTCTCAGATGACATTGGTTGGTGAACGCGCTATAATAACAAAACGGCTGAATTAAGATATAAGTATAAAACTTGGGCACTGTGGTAGAGTATAACTCCATTATAGATAAGATTTTATTTTGATAAATCACACAGTGTTGTACAGTTATATTAACTGATGATGTTTTGAGCACAAACTATTGCTCACAACCATATCATGGGTCACAGAGTCTGCTGTAAGTGGCCTAACTGTCTACGAGTTTACCTCGTAACTGTAAGGTGCTGGGTTTGAAACTTAGTGGGTGCCTACTTATAAGTCTTAAATTGGGACGACAAAGCTGTCCAATACTCCCTACTTCTCAATGCCTCTCTGTAACTGATATCAATCCTTGACCAAACTTGAAAGTTATTGGTGTAGCTTGATGATGGTCTAATAAAAAGCTCTTCTAACTCCCTATTGGTATACTCTACTTAAGTTGACAATGAAGTTAAGTTTATTCACAGTTTGTTTTTCTAAATCAGATAAATAACATTCAAAAAGCTTCAGTAATTAGAAACCTAAAAAAAATTAAGTAAAAGTATCGCATTTACTTTTCATTAATCCAAAATTTTCTAAACTACTTATTATTCTATATCTTTCAACATTAATCTCGCATGATCTTTGCGCATATCTCATTACTATTTATTTTTCTCAAGCAAATTTTATCCAATTCCTATTTTGTATGGATAAAGTTTTAGTAGTTAAAGTTTTAATTCCTAAAAATTATCTAAGCTAATATAGGCACACTTTCAATTATATATCAACATGCAGATATAATTTTCTATTTCACTTTACGTTTTTCAATTTACGTCGAAATAAGTTTACGTGAAATTTTTAATTATAGTGAATAAAATTTATTTCAATTGCTATAATTAGTATTTACTCACTAGTAATTACTTTTTATAAACTTTGCATAGACATTTGGCATGAAAGATTTAATTTAAATATATTTCCATTATACACAAATCTTTTGGAATGCAGTCAATTAAGTCGTGGGTGGATGGCACAGCGGTTGGGACGCTCGCCAACCACGCATATTGTCCGGGGTTCAATCCCCGGTGGACACGCTCTTTTAACCCGCTAAGCCATAAGAAGACTGGTAAAGAGGGAAGGTTGACCCTGAAGCCCCATCCCATGAAAGTAAACACAACTTCCAGTGAAACTTCAAGCCTCTGGTTTGAAACCCTATGTTCCACTGGGAAAGTACAAGAAAGGTGTTTATTATCAAGCAGAAACTTATTGTAGAGCCAGTGGTATTTGATGGTAGTCAGTAAAACTCTTTCAGAAATGTAGATCAAATCAATACCGAAAGATAGGCAGTAGAACAAATGCCTTTCATTCAATCAAGTTGGCTTATATCAGGTTTGTTCTCCTATTTGTCATATTACATGCAGTGCATAAGCCAAGTGTATTTTCTGAAATATTGTATAGTTTGATATTTTATTTTTGATTACAGCTTGATTCCACACCGTATTTTTGGTACAAGTATGGAATTTTCAGCGTGGATATCGGTAACCCAAATTTTGCAGGCCGACCATAGATATCAGGTGTGCGTCGGCGAGGGTTCGAACCCCGGATCATGTGCATGGTCGGCGAGAGTCCTAACTACTGTGCCACCGACGCACAGTCATTATAGACAGAAATCGACATTGGTTCTGGGTTAGAGAGTAGCCAATGTCAATCATCTATTCTTTAGACTAGTCACTCATTGAATTTCATCAGTGAATTCAAGTTGGATATTTGAAGACAATCCACATGAAACCATGCCTGAAACTTCGGAAGAGCCAGTGACTCCATTCAGAAATTTATAACCATATACTTTAGCATTAGCAGTCACCGATGGATGCCATTCATTCAGCCCAAACACTGGTTTCTTTAAAGTAACCAATGGATGTACCTATTACAGTCCTTCAAAAAGTTAAACATAAACTCAAGAAGCTAAGTAGTAATGCCTCTGACTGAAATAGATACTTCTTGCTAATTATTGGTGACAATTGGAAAACCTCGGTTTAGTGTTTCTCTCCCATTCAAGGTACAATTTTTCCATGATAGCTGAAAATAATATGCTTACTGAGGCAAACTCTACTTCAAAATACCTAACACAGACACTATGAATAAAATAGTCCATTGTATAAAACACAGATGATACCAGTAATTTCACCTATAAAAATTTATTTAGAAACTGAGGAAATCCGAATAATTATATTGGTTGAAGGATTTCATCATGACCTGACACCAGTAACAGAACCATCAGAAAAGCGAATAAGAGTACTGGTTAGCTGTTTTGCCCTAGTTTAGGACTCTTCACAGTACGTACACACCGCCAGGAGTCTAACCCAGGGCCCTATGGTTACATGGCAAGCTCGTAGACTATTGAGCCACTGGTACATGATCCACTGGCCAGCCAATCCATGAATTCTAACTTCTGCTAGTTCATGACATCGTGCAGTCACTTTACAATGTCTTCTTTGATGAGTTACTGTCTCGCCATCAAACAGGTGCACCCTGCTGACCACGTCTTCCCATTACAACCCCAGGTTAACTGCCTGAAAAGGACCAGTCGCTAGCTAGCATCAGATTAATTTTTCAAGTATTGGCTTTTTAGGGATGTTTTTTGTTTAATTCTTTGGAGGGTTTCATGATGAGCTGGCATCAGTTAGAGAATGATTATCCTGTTTTCCCAGGTGGTTTTCCAATAGCTCTCTAACTGATGTCAGCTGATGATGAATTCCTCCTACCAGTCAAACAAAATCCCTACAAAACCAATACTTAAGAATAATTATATTTTGCTGAATTTACGAGAAATTTTTCATACCAGATATGCTTATTTGATGATGCACACAGTCATAAGGTATTATTAGTTAGATGACGTTTCGAGCACAATTTATTGTTAATATTCATTTCAGTGTATTTACATGATTTAATAACTAACTTTTAAAGGCTTTATTCCGCATTGTTTTGTAAACTTTCGTTCCATACACATTTGGGATAGGTGTGTTACGCGACAGGGCAAGATAGGGTAAACGTACTACAAGGTAATATAGTTAGGTGGAGAGAGAACCAAACATATCAAACACATGCAATCGAAATGATACAACATCCATCCCGGTTGTATGGAAAGTTAGAATACAAAACAGCAGGGAGTAAGGCTATATTAAGCTAGTCGTGTGAAAACCTACTGGTTGTTGACAATAAATTGTGCTTTAAACGTCACTCACTTGGTAGCGGTCTATCATTCATCATGTTTTATGTCAAACAAACTAATCTAATCTGAAGCTGTATTCTAACATAGCGCCCCGAAGTTCTCTTCTTACATTTATCAGAAGTTTACTATCTCATAGGAAAATTATTCATGATCATATCAGCATCTTTTCATTCCTTCATGTTCCCAGTGGAACATAGGGTTTCAAACTAGAGGCTTGAAGTTTCAATGGCAGTGGTGTTTATTTTTACGGGATGGGGTTGCTAGCCCCATACTCAACCTTTCCTCATTACCAGTCTTATTCAGGATTAGCGAGTTAAAGGAGCGTGTCGACCGGGAATCGAACACTGGACAATATGCGTGTTTGGCAAGCACGTTACCGCTGTGCTACTGATGCACATTATATCATCATACAAAGAAAAAACTTGTCATTTTGATATTGCTTAACATATTTCTAAATATATACAAGTTAGAATGAATAAATTGTCATGATTTTACAATTGCTGTATGTGACAGCATACTTTACTATACTGCTTAACTAAAAACTGTCCTATAGAACTGATAGGGTGCAGTATGTGGTGTGTGAAGACAAATATCCGCCGAAGACATCGACTAGGGGTCACGCTATGTCGTGAATTGGCAGAAGTTAGAATTCATGAGCTGGCTATTGGATAGGGTCCCAGTGGCTGAATGGTATACTAGCTCGTTAGCCTTGTAACCAAAACGTCCTGGGTTCGAACCGTGGTGGTGGGCGCATTCTGATGAAGAATCACAAACTAGGACGAAACAGCTATCCACTACTCCCAGGTTTTCCATTAGTTCTCTAAATTTTTATTCTTTAACGTCCCCATGGAACATAGAGCTTCAAGCTAGAGCCTTGGGGTCTCGAAAGCAGTCGTCTTTATTTTTACGGGGTGTCGTTGATAGCCTCATGCCCTACTTTACCTCTTTACCTGTCTTAATAATGCCTTAGCGAGGTGAAGGAGAAGTGAGTTGGCCGGGAATCGAACCCCGGACAACATGTGTGGTCGGTTAGCATCCTACCACTGTGCCACTGACTCCATTTTTACATATATATATATAAATACATTAGTTTATCATTTAAAAAGGAAGTTTAGTAGCAAGCGAATTCATAAGACTGTAGATGTTCCAATTAAGTTAACTATTGAGAACAGAATATTCTCTATTTCAAACTAAAATCAGTACATTTGACATTAACTAGGCAAGCAGATAAGAAATGTAGCCAACGACATAGATTTGTTTTGCCTCACTAGAGAAATTTCAATGGAAAACGAAGTAACTTTTCCTTTGTAAAAATCTTGTCGTCAATTATTTACACAGTGGATATTTGTTAAAAACAAATTTGCAAAGAACCAATAACACCCACAAAATTTTTTCTGTTGCTAAGATTTCAATGCGCTTCTCTGGTGTGTATGTGTGTGTGTGTGTGTGCGTACATACTCATACAGGGAGATTCAAATTTTCCATTCTCTTTTTTTATACTGGAAGACTCAGTTTGAGGAAAAGAATGTGAAAACAAATAAAATTTTAATAAGGTACATCGAATCTGGTAAACAAGGTTTTTGAGCAAATAAAAATGATAGATTGTAAAAATAGCTTTTTCACTTAGCTCTATTTTTTTAATTTTTGATTACAGCTTGATTCCACACCGTATTTTTGGTACAAGTATGGAATTTTCAGCATGGATATCGGTAGCCCAAATTTTGCAGGCCGACCATAGATATCAGATGTGCGTCGGTGCGGGCTCGAACCCCGGACCATGTGCATGGTCGGCGAGAGTCCTGACCACTGTGCCACTGACGTATGATTTTATTTTCATCCTTTGATTTTTGAGTGTAACTTACAGCTTCTGTCTTTGAAGTTTCACCAGCTTTGGTGTTGTTATTATGAGACGGGGCAACTAGCTTTACCTCTCCCCTCTCTCCTACCTGACCTCTTATCCAGGCTTACTACTGGGTGAGGTTTATGAATGCATCGGCAGGAAATAGAAATCGGATATCCTAACGTCATTAGACCACTAATTCACTATGCTTTATCTAAGGCTACCAGCTTTTTCTTTAAAACTTGCGGAGACTGATTTATGAAAACACTATTGTGTTTCGCTTCTTTCTCTCCTGGAAACAGTTGATCTTCAGTTATGTCTGCGGAGAAGGTCCTTATACCGCAAAAAATCAAACAAAATAAATAAAGGCCATCACCGTTTGCACAAGAGGATGTTCTTGAATGCCAGTGTGGTGAGAGCAGGCTAACCAAAAGTGGCAGGCAGCATTTTGCGTGAATGGGTATGTCGCAAATATTGGTGGTGAGAAAATATGAACAAGACTGATTCAACAACCAACCACAGCAGACTTTACGTAGGCAGATACAGTTAACATATAGATGACCTGACATTCAAGAAACAGTCACATAGAGATGCAAGGTCAACTTTCTGTGAGAAACAACCAATCAGAAGACTGTGTTTGTCTGCTTAAATAAGCTATAATAATGTACGTGAAGTATATGTAAATACGTGTTGATTTCCTTAATAAACGATCTGTTGCCGGCCCTTGTCTTTCATCGTTACACCAGTAAACTAGTAGACAAAACACTGGCGTTTGGAATGATGGGTGCCGGTTCTAAGCCTCAGTTAGAACACCGTTACTCACTTGGAGTCTCAGTACACACAGCTGATGGGCTGAAAATGAAAGGAAACATTGTCTTATCTGCCCTACTAGGGATCAACATATCAAATGAGACCAAAATAATCTCAGTTAGTAAAACCGAAGATAATTTAAAATCAATATCCTTTCCTTTCCTACTTGTATTCAAACTTAATAAGGACAGGAAAGAACCAGTGAAATTCACGATGACAGTTTTTATAAATAAATTAATAATATAAATGTAAATCACTAAACGTAGCTGACAAATTCCTACACATTAATAGTTAGACAAACGCAGCATCCCCAAGACACTAGACTTGTAAGATTATTCAAACCTTCGGGATTGTCAGCAATATCCGATTATTATTTTCTGAATAAATGACATTCAGACGAATAAAACCGTATCTTATCCTTCTACTGACCACGTGGGTGGTTGAGGTGCATTCCTCAATTGACGCTATACTCAATCTCGCTTGGATAACACTATATGTCATATTTACAATTCGGAAACAAGTTCACAATTTTGCGAATTTATATGCAGTATACAAAGTTCTTGATGATAGTTTCACCTTTGTACCTTTTGGAAACCGAGATTACTGAAATCACAATATGTAAACTGCTTGATATTATAAATGGTAGCACCAATTTACCCAAGTAGCTAACCAGAAATAGGAAGGCTTAAACAGATTCGGATCTCTGGGCTCAGCCATATCGGCCACACTATTAACGAAATGAGTAACAAACACCTCATCCGGTGTCTAAATTAACTCAGGCTGGTACCACTGAGTGACATGAGTAGCATTCAGCTACTCATTTCAGTCAATCAGGAATATATAGTTTTATGGATTTACGGCCACGGCAACCTTTGTAAATATGGGAGGTTGGTTGTGAAGGTAGTAACTTTACTGCGTGAGAAGTTAAAGACACCTGCTACTGAAACTTCATAGTTGAAACTTGAAGTGCTTCGATTTACTGGCAATAGGAAGGAATGAAGTAATAAAGGATGATTGGAGTTGTCCTACTCACTTTCCTGATCATGCAGATGGCGACTGTATTACAGACTGATAGTGTGTCAATGCTGGTTTTAAAGTTATTTCCGAATGCAGCTATCAAAGTGGGATTTCCTATAGTTTGGTTTGTAAGGGTTAGCTAGGCTTTTACGAGTTGATCATGGCTTGATATCAGTTAGAGAACCATTGAAACCATTAGAAAGTACTGGACAGCTGCTGTTTCATCCTAGTCTGGGAATCATCGGAAGTACGCACCCGCTCGGATTCGAACCCAGGACCTTCCGGTTACAAGGTTAGCTCGCTAAATCACGAATTAGAAGAAGTTAGAATTCATGGCCTGGCCATTAAATTGGGTCCCAGTGGCTGAACGGTATACGAGCTTGCTGGCCTTGTAACTGGAAGCTCCTGGGTTCGAATCATGATGGGTGCGTATCACCGATGATTCCAAAACTAGGCTGATGAAACAGGTGTCCAGTTCTCCCTGGTTTTCAATGGTTCTCTAACTTATATCAATCCGTGATCAACTCGTAAACAGTGGGTTTTATAAACGTCGAATGCTAAATATTATTTAAAAATTACTATCATGTTTATTGCCTAGAGACTTTCAAAGATGCATAGTATGAAAGAAGCTGGTAAGAAAAGACATTTTACTAGACTTTTTCTACCAATCATTTATTTACGTTTTGATAAATACACCTACTGATAGCTTAAAAAAACTGTACGTCATTTAATAACATCAACCGGAAAACAAAAATTCATAAGAATATGTGTCTAAAAAGGGGAATACACTTTACTGTCACTAAAGATATGCTTATGTCGTAACTATCGAAGAGTGAATGAAAATTAAAAATTTCAGAAAGCAAAGTAGTAAATGTATTAAGAATAAACTTTTTTTTGTGGATTTAAAGCCATGAAAAATATTTTAGAGTTAGAATATACAATAGAAATTATCATGCACTTATTATTCCTAATGATGTCTTTTATCAGAACGAAGCATCAGTAACTCCACATGAATATTTTTTCACTTGCAGACATAATGGAAATAATTAATTTTCAAGTGTTTGTTTCCAGGTATTTGGCTGGCATCAAAATTGACTATGCAATGAGGTTATTTAGAGAAATATCGAAAACCAGGACGTTGTGATATTCGATGTCTGGATGCAATCAACAGGAAGCCCGATTGGACCTAGGATTCCTGCTACTTCGCACTCATATATCGCGAAACATGTTATAAAGGCAGGACATAAAACTGTTGTTTACACGTCTTTTAAATCCATTCATAGAACATGTTTTGTGGAGGACGTATCCTAAAGTTTGTGAAAGCCCTAGCATTTGGGAGTTTAAACCACCTTTATGCGTTCAAAAACAATTCGCCATCACACTAAACCTTCTTTTGGTAAACTTTGGTTTGATACCAGAGTAGATGTACTATTACCTCTGTCATTTGGTTTAGTGATCTTCATTGTTATTTTGACCTTCAATTTATCTTTTTAATTTCATCTAAACTTATTTTCTCACCCCCTAACTCTGTTAAATTCATATTTATTCCTATAACAAGTCCATGTGTGATCAAACTGTTCGAAATAAGTGTTACGCAAATGCCTTACACGATTCAGACAAATTACGTCGTTTTATTGCTTTGTCTAAACTTAATCCTCTTTCAAAATGAAGTACTTTTATAATTTATAAGAATTTTTTCTAATTTTATATTCTACATGTTTCGTTTTGGATGACGGATTGATATAAGTTAGAGAACCATTGAAAACCCGGGAATACTGGAAAGCTGTTTGAGTCTAGTCTGGAATTTTTCAGCAGTGTGCACCAAAAATCCCACCGGATGTCTAACCCAGGACTTTTGGGTAGAAAAGCCAGCTCACAGACTATTCAGCCACTGGAACACAATCCAACAGCCCATGAATTCGTACGGTGACGTCATACCTGTGTACTGGTAAATAGTTTCAGACTGGAACGAAACAGCTGTCCAGCACTCCTCAGTTTTCCAATAGTTCTCTGATTGATATTAGTCCATGACCGAATTCGGAACCAATGAAGTCCTTACAAACTTACCCTTAAAATGTTTCTCGCTATCTGGATTGAAACAAAAATTCTATTCATAGCCTTAGGACAAATTAGTTGACATATGCGTATCATGGGATTAATGTCTAGATTAAAAGTTTCAATGAATTTGTGATTCCACTTTTAATTCTAAAGTCTATTATTTTTCCTGCCTAAAACTTCTCTACTTTCTCATTTCTTCCACTGAGATTTTAGGAATATAAAAATTTAAAAAAGGGTCAAAATAAGGTCAATGAATTTGTTATTAAAAATTTATAAGCATTAGAACTTTTCGTTAAATCCAAGTTTCGAATGTGTTTAGGACATGCAGTAGTAGTAGAAACCATAGTTTAAAGCTACTACAGAAATGTTTTGAAAACATTTAAAAAACTAGCTAGGAGTTTGAAGGCGTTACCATGGAAGTGAACTTAGTTATCGTGCTTTTAGTAAAACAAAGCTATTTGTTATATAAAATGTGATAAGCAGTGCTTGCAAATGATCAATAATGGCTTGCGATTATTATTCAAAGCATCATACCACTTCTCAAAGAGGGGAATATTGTGACTTGTAAGACAAACGCCTCTCCTATCAACCTGTATTACTTTTCTTCTCAGTATTTGTTTCTTGACGCCAGGTTCGAACCCATAACTAAGAAGTTAGCTGACTCAAAAGTTGTCAATTGGAATCAACTAGCTTTTTTAGGTGAAAACAGAGGGATATACTAACTTATTCTGAGTATAAACTGACAGTTTACGCTGCCATCGCAACTCTTGCATTTATGTTACATGCAAAGTGTTTATTTCATATGGTGAGTTTCTCTAGATAGATCTTTTCTCGAATGAAATTTCAGTTAAGCTATTTCTTCAAACATTCTGCGTTATTATCATAGAAGGGTTTATCGATCCATTAATGAATTTCATTACCCCAATTTCAACTCTATTTTTTGGGGGGTAAATTTATCGTCTCAGATAAGTAAATTAACATTGATTTGAGCATAATTAAATATATATATATATAATTGATCATCCCAGAAACATACATCAATTTGATCTCCCTTTTTTTTAATGCAATTTATCTCATGCGGAATTCTAACTTATACAATAAACCTTTTTTCCCAACTAAAAGATAAATAAATGTTAAAGTAGAAAAACGAGGACAACAGTAGGAAATTTAAGTAGTATAATGAGAAGAGGCATTATCTTATTAGACACAATATGCTTTGCTAGTTGGTTGACTTATCCACTGCATTCAGCAAAAACAAAATGATTCGGAATTCCAGCATTGTTGTCAAGTCGGTCAATAAGTGTAAATGGTTTAAAGGCTTCGTGACTAGCGAAAAGCATTTTTCCCAACAGGCTTCAAACTTTTATCAACAGTTGCCTTCTCTGGAGCCATACTGAAGATTAGATTGCCTGAATGGATTGGCAACAAGGATTTCTAGCAACAAACAAACTAACAGCCTTCAAAATTGAAGTATACCCTGAAGATGTTGCCTAGTAGGGCGATAAAAGCTTCACAAATTAACTACTATCCAGCTCAGGGAACACAACCACATCAATACCAACAACCTATCGTCCAGCAAGTAAGCCGAAGTCAATGAAGATGAACTGGACATACTCTAAGTAGATCGAGGAGTGACTCCAGGTGCAAAGCATGTTGTAGAGTGGAACACGAATGGGAAGAGACGATTTTGATGTTAATCTGTGGGTGACATTGAGGAGACTGCATGCGGAGGAGATTGAAGTTTATGGATCAGCTTACAAAGACAACAGAGGACACGATGAAATGGGATGTTCTGTGGAGGCTGTTGTTCTACTTGGAACTCAAAAGAGATAAAATAAGTATTATGTTGAAAGAAGTAGACATTATGCAAAGAATTCTCCCCTTTTTTCAAGACGAGCAGTAAATTGAATACAAGCGACATCAAAATCTAATAGTTAATTTATAAAATATACTTTTATGATTCTCTTCCATCTTTCCCTGTCACCTGAATAAAATAATTTTAATCAATTGAATTCATCTCATCAAAGTGAATTTCTATGACAGGAAGAATGAATATAATACTTCGATGGGTTGTTAATAAAATGATGAACAATCGGACACAAAAATACACACATACAAACACATGCAAGCATACACATTCAGAAGTATTATGAACGCATCACATAGAATAGTCAAACAAATTCACTACCTCCATTGAATTAATTAACACTAAAGTATTACAAATAATCAATAGAATTTTGAGGTAAATTCAAATATATATATATATGCGTATCTGTAGGCTTTTATTCAATTTGTGTCTAAAATCACTTGTTTTTTCTTTTTGTTTTTCTGTTTTTACACAAAACGAATATGCTAGTTAATAAATGAATATAAAAGACAGGAATGAATGTCAGAAATAACAGACATGAGAAAAAGAAATTAATTAATTCTATCGTGTTCCTTTAATTTTATAAACTATTGAACAGCAGTCAACATTTCCAGTTCACAAATGCTTAGATAGAATATATTTTAACTTTAGTAAGAATCGATAATATTCAACTCTAAGTCTCCGAAAGATGTGATATTTCTTTTGCTTCTTAATATATATAATACGTATCTTCATATGAACTGGGTTTATTTACCCTCTCGAGGTCAACAGTACTCACCATCAAAAATAAGATCCGGATCTTCAACTCCAGTGTGAAATCACTGCTACTTACTCTACGGATCAAAGACTTGGCGCGTAATGAAGGCCACTTCGAACAAACTACAGACCTTCATCAACAGCTGTCTTCACTCAATACTCAAGATCAGATGGCCGACCAGAAAAGATCAGCAACAGGGATCTCTGGGTGTTAACCAAACAAGCAGGAATCGATTGTGAAACAAATAGGCAGGAAGAAATGGATAAAGGTGGATTGGCCATACTCTGAGGAAACCATCAAGTGACATCACTTGACAAGCCATTGATCGAGTGGAACCCGGAAGGGAAGCGGTGAGTTGGTCCTCATTGGGAGGGTGACTTGGAGGAGGTTATGTGAAGAGGAGATGAAAGCATGTGGGCAGACTTGGAGAGGAGTGAAAAAGTTGGCAGAAAACCGAAGGCGATGGAGACGCGTGGCTGAAGCCCTATGTTCCTCTGGGAATTAAGGGATATATTAATAATAAACGGGAAAGGTGAAATAACACTAGAAGTCATTCTAAGTGAAAACAAAGAGAATAGCAGTCGTAATAATAATAATAAGAAGAAGGGAAGGTATATTGATTAAATGAACATAATGGCCAAGATAGAAATAAGGACTGTACATACGTCTTTTGTTCACAAAGCTCTTACTTGAATTTAGGAATAGTTAAGTCCTCCACTGTCTTTTAGAAATTTGGAATGAAAAAATTTTGGCAGGTTAGTATGAATTTCATGGATGATCTTAAAATCGTGTTAAGGGTTAGTTGAGTGACAGGAGTTGATCAGGCGTTCTAGAATCTAGCCCCTTATAAATTTCCATTCTTTCCTGTTAAACCACACTGAAATGCACTGTCGTAACCATGTGATAACTATGCTGTAACTATAGCGACTGCATTTCGACAAATAGGAGCAGGTCAATTAATAGGTGAACATGGAACAGGGCTGAACAAAGAATCTTATCTTTTATACAAACGGAGAAAGATTTTCGACTTCTGAAGGTCGGCTGGAGTTTCATTACAAAGGACGTCTTAATGATTAACTTATTAACATGAAAGATGAACATTCTTAACTCATCACTAACTTAGTTTCGAAGAAAATCGTCTTCTTGAATTTAGAGTTGAAAAGTGATTGGCCTTCAGATGTGCCCGAAAAATAGTCTTTCATCATGCAATATAGTCTCTTAAAAATTACATTTATATACGATGGTAATAAATCTTGGTAATCAAGCCGTCAAAAAGAGTCTCTTTCTTCATGTTTCAAAGAGGAATTAATAAAAGTGCTAATAATATTTGCATATTTCAAGCTTATGAACAAAGAAATTTCTGAGTGAAATTATGCAAATGATAGAATTCTGGCATTATATCCATGATTTAAACTAAATTTTATTCGTAAGGTAAAGCGTACTATGGTTTGATAGTGTGAAATATTCCCATATTGTGAATTAAAAGTCAATCTGAACGAAGAATATTCTTTTCAATAATTTCTCTTCAGGTTCTTAATATTATAAAATATAATATTTGTGGTCGTTAGATATTTAGAAAGTTGGAGACCAAAGATCAGTATACACACTTCCTTAGCTTCGTACCGATGAAATACAAACGTAATCTAATCAGGTGCTTAGCATTTAGAGAGAGGTCTATTTGTTCCGAAGACTGCGTAGAGAAAGAACTCCAGGTCATCCGAGACATTGTAAGCGAGGACGGATATCCAGAGAAGTTCATTAAAGCTAACATAGGCTACAGTTGTTGTAAACATGAACTGGCAACTGTGGAGAAAAAGCCTTTGTTTTTACATCTCCAATTCAGGGGAGATACTCCTGTGGAGATTCTATCGCGACATTTAACTAGGGCGCTAGAGAAAACTTTCTACTCTGCAAATCTGTGTCAGTCCTTCATTAGCCATCCAAGGTTCACCCAGAAACTCAAAGATGTCTTACTTAACCCTAGCTCTTCTTCATGCATATACCATTTCAACTGTTCCTGTGGTTCAAGTTGTATAGGGCGCACGATTAGGCAGGTTCGTCTACGGGTTCGAGAACATTTAAAAGCTTGGTTTAGCAGGGGGAAAATTAAGTGTATAAAAAGCTTGATCCTGTCACACTTGGTCGATACTGAACACGTCAACAGAGCTTTCAGGGTTATATAAGGAATTCCGAAGTCATTATCACGTACAGTTGGCTTTCGTCTGCTACACATAGCTGAAGCTGTTGCATTCAGATCGACTAGATCGGAACTTTGTATCCAAAATGAACACGTCCAGACGCTGTTCTTTCCGTGGCCAAACTTGGATTAATGATTTTTCTTCTCACCAAGAGTGCTCCTTCCCCTTAACCCTCTTGGTTTTTTTTACTTTGCTTATTATTATAAATATTATTATTATTACAGTTATTATCATTATTCGTCATAATTTATGCCCTTTAAGCAAACATTTTCTCAATACTGTCGAATTTTTCATTTATACGGACTTATTATAAGTGATATTATCTCTTTTCTCAATATATGCCTCCACCTGTTTCATTTAACACATTCCTTATCTCATTATGAACATCTCATTGAAGTCTTACTATCTCCTGTTTGACTCAAATCACTTTGTACTAGCCACTCACTCACCTGACACCTTCTATAACCTTGAACTGACTTGTCAATTTTCCTACCCCACACTCTACAATTCTATTATGATTAATCACCACCATTGTCTCCCGTTTTACAATATTTTCTAATCGATTTCAGCCTAGCACGTTTGTCACACAAATGTGACTATTTATTTTGACACCCCATATTATTATTATTATTATTATTATTATTGTATCCTTTAGTTCCTAGAGGAACATAGGGCTTCAGCTGCGCACCTCCATTGACTTCGGTTTTCTGACAACTTTTTCACCCTGCTCCAGGTCTGCCCACATGCTTTCATCTCCTCTTCACATGACCTCCTCCAAGTCACCCTTGGACGACCAACTCGCCGCCTCCCTTTCGGGTTCCACTCGAGGGCTTGTCTAGTGATGTCACTTGATGGTTTCCTCAGCGTATGGCCAATCCATCTCCATTTCTTTCTGCCTATTTGTTTCACAATCGGTTCCTGATTGGTTCGCTCCCAGAGATCCCTGTTGCTGATCTTTTCTGGCCATCTGATCTTGAGTATTGAGCGGAGACAGTTGTTAATGAAGGTTTGAAGTTTGTTTGAGATGCTCTTTATGACTCGCCAAGTCTCTGATCCGTATAGTAGCACTGACTTCACATTGGAGTTGAAAATCCGGATCTTATTTTTGATGCTGATTGCTGTTGACCTCCACACAGATTTGAGAGTAATGAAAGCTTGTCTTGCTTTTCCGATTCTGGCTTTGATGTCCTCGTCAGTTCCGCCTGTAGTTGAGACGATGCTTCCCAGGTAGGTGAAGGAGGTTGTTTCTTTCAGGTTCTTCCCATTTATGCTTATTGTGGTCTGTTGTTGCTGTTGATGTTGGCAAGGAATCTTCATTATCTCTGTTTTATCTATGTTCACGTGAAGTCCTATCTTTGATGCTTCTTCTGCCAACTTGTTACTTTTCACTTGCATATCTTCCAGTTTATGGGAAATCAGACATATATCATCGGCGAAATCCAGATCCTCCAAGTCTTTTGTGTCAGTCCATTTTATGCCTGTTCCCTCGTTGGTTGCCGTTGTCTGTCGCATTATCCAATCAATTGCAATCAGGAAGATCATTGGTGATAGTAGACAGCCTTGCCTCACTCCCGTCCTCACTTCGAAGGCTTCCGTAAGTTTCCCGTTGTGGATTACTTGGCATGCAGCATTGTCGTATAACTGTTGGATGAGGTGTATAATTGTCGATGGGACCCCGTAGTAGCGAAGTAGTTTCCAAATGACCTCTCGATCGACGCTGTCGAAGGCCTTTTCAAAGTCGATGAAGTTGAGATAGAGAGGTGACTGCCATTCCAAGCTTTGTTCAATGATGATCCGTAGAGTGGCGATTTGATCAATACATGATTTGTTTCTCCTGAATCCAGCCTGTTCCGGACGAAGTTTTTCATCTAGGGCTTGTTTGATTCTCTCCAGGATGATGCGACTTAGTATCTTGCTTGGAATGGACAGAAGCATAATTCCACGCCAGTTTTTACATTGACTTAAGTCTCCTTTCTTTGGAAGTTTGAATAAGTAACTGTTCTTCCAATCCTCGGGTACTTTGCCCTCTTTCCACACCTTCTCCAGTAGTGGTGTCATCAAGTCCGCTGTTGTCTCTGGGTCTATTTTCAAAGCCTCTGCTGGGATTCCATCTGGTCCCGGTGTTTTCCCAGTTTTAAGCATCTTGATTGCATTCAGGACTTCTGATTTCGTCGGGGGGTCAGTGTTCACTGGTAGTTCTGCTTCCGTTGTTGGTATTGCTGGACGTGTTGTAGGTGGCGGACGATTTAGAAGTCTTTTGAAGTGTTCAACCCAGTGCTTTCTCTGTTCCACCTCTTTGGTGATTGACTTTCCATTGTCGTCCTTTATTGGCTTAATCTGTGTCGAACGTTTGCCCGAAAGGTTCCTAGTTGTTTGGTAGAGTGTGGCGAGGTCTCCTTTGCCTGCAGCTTGTTCTGCTTCGTTTGCCATGGTTTCATAATATTTTCTTTTGTCTTCCCTGGCACTTTTCTTCACTCTTTTGTTCAGTGTATTGTAGCTTGCATTCAGCTCCTGTTTTTGTTGCTCGTCCGTGCACTGGATAATCTTTTGCTTCACTGTCCTTCTCTCTTCTATTAGTTTCCAAGTGTCCGTAGTGAGCCACTGTTTGTCCTGTCTCTTTTTTCTGCCTAGAATTTCTATGCAGGTTTGGCTCCACACCGTTTTCAAGTTGTTCCAGTGCTTTTCAACGCCGACCTCTTCGCTAGTGTTGATTTGTGTCTCGGCTTTGTCCTTTATGCTTGCAATGAAGATGTCCTTTGTAGCCTGGTCCTTCAGCTTTTGAGTGTTGAACTTGGCTTGTGGTCTATCTGCAGCTCCTCCTTCTTTGAAAGCTTTTAATTTGATTTGGATTGTCCCTTGTACGAGATAGTGGTCTGAGCCAACGTCTGCTCCTCTTCTTGCTTTTGTGTCCAGTAGGCTGCGCCTCCACTTCCTTGAGATTGAGATGAAGTCGATTTGGTTTTTGGTTTGCCCGTCTGGTGACACCCATGTAGCCTTGTGGATATCTTTGTGCTTGTATACACTGCCACCAATCACCAGTTCGTTGAAGGCGCAGAAGTCGGCGAAGAGTTCTCCGTTTTCATTCATTTCTCCTAGAGCTTCTCTACCCATGATGAGTTCCCTTCCCGTATTGTCTGGTCCCAGTTTGGCGTTCATGTCTCCCATTAGTATTTTCATGTCGCCAGCTGGAGTATTGTCCATTGTTGCCTGTAGTTGCCTGTAGAATTCTTCTTTCTTCTCGAGGTCTGCGTTGTTTGTGGGTGCATAACATTGTATGATTGACACTTTCCTTCCTTTGGAGTTGAACCTGGCGGTCATTATCCTGGACGAAATCGCCTCCCATTGTATCAGGGCTTTCGTTGCCGTTGGTGACATCATGATAGCCACGCCCTCGGTGTGCGTGTGGTTATCTTCTGGGTGACCGGAGTAGATCACTGACTCACCTGTTGACAATTTGGTGAGTCCACTCCCATTCCATCTGCTCTCACATATTCCCAGCACTTGTATTCCGTATCTTTTCATCTCGTTGGCGATCTGGGCAGCTTTTCCAGTCTCGTACATAGTTCGGACGTTCCATGTTCCTACACAGACTTTTTCTTTTGGTGCAAGGAGGTTCACATACTGAAGTTCTGTAGCAATTTTTGTTTACAGGGTGGGGTTGCTAGCCTCACGCCTGAGAAAAGAATGATTACATTAAGTAAAAGTTTAGAGAGAAGCAACTTTTTGGGTTGCTCCCCTCAAAATCAGAAAATAACGGACAAACAATGAGAACAACATCAAC
This sequence comes from Trichobilharzia regenti, assembly GCA_944472135.2. Lineage (NCBI taxonomy): Eukaryota > Metazoa > Platyhelminthes > Trematoda > Strigeidida > Schistosomatidae > Trichobilharzia > Trichobilharzia regenti. The sequence continues at coordinate 63,158,895 of OX235265.1, read as the reverse complement.
AAAGGAAACAGTTCACAGAAAAAAGGGCAAAAAGCGACGACAACTATACAATAAGACAACATGCAATATAGTTCAGTACATTTAACTAAAATGATATCTTAACCATAAACTCACTGACTTGGAGCAACTTGAACATATAAATCCAACAATATATACAATTATAGATGTGTTTATGTTTAAAAATTCCACAAATCCAAACAGTGAGTTATGTGTATTATCTGTCAATAAGATTGTATTTTTTGGATTCAGTGTTCGAAAGGTTAATAATTGTGATAATTGTGATGGGGTTGACACCCCATAACTAATCTGTTATTCTACGTTAAAAGTGTATCCGTCGCATAACTGGCCTTTATTGTAACAACCACAAATATTATGTTTTATAATTGTGTAAGAACTTGAAGAGAAACTAATGAAAAGAATATTCTTCGTTCAGATTGACTTTTAAAGCGTACTAATCTGACTCAGTATTAATACGTAATATGTTTAACCAAAAATAATATAGAATTATCTTTATGCAGTTTTAATTTTAGGGAAATTTTTCTTACATAAAAACAATCTCCTGTCTGTCTCAGACGAGAGCAATAAGTAAAAGTAGTGGAAATGTTTGGCTGGCCTAAATTTGTACACTCAATGTTGAGCTTTTTAGGTGTTAATTCATGACAAATCCTTTAATCCTTGTGTTCAAAGTACATTATTGGTTACAACAAACACACTTCATAAACATAAACAGTAACTTTAGAAGAGGGGAATCAACGTTAGGCAAGAGGCTAGGAAGCCAATCTCTTAATAACGAAACTGCTAGCGAAGCTTTGAAGTCTTATGGTCCATATTCCACTCGGAACATGAAGAATGAAAAAAACACGCCTAGTTACTACGTTTGTGATTCAGTCTACAAGGTGTGAGGAATAAACATCGAAGTGGCTTCATAAGTTCTTTGGCTTCAATGATTCGATTTTTATACCATTGAGCCGGACTAATCCTCATTAGTAGTGAAAGAAAACACAATTTTGTTCAGCGTTTACAGAAATAATCAAGTTTCAGTGTGGATTTTGTCAAGAGCCAGTATCAGATCACAGAAAACCAAGAAGCACTTGACAGTTGCTTCGTCCTTGTTTAAGGAAGCTCCATCAGTGCAACCTACGAACTAACCAGGGTCATAGTGGAGGAATGGTCAACGAGTATGATATCATAACCCAGAGGTCCTCAGTTCTTTTCATGACAGTGTTGTGAGCGTGTGCTGTTGAGAAGTCCCAAAACCAGAACGAAACAGTTTTGTCCAATAATGCTCCATGGTTTTTTGATGATCTCTAACTAGTGTTGCTTTGTGACAAAATCTACGATAAAAATTAATCCCTACAAAAACCCTATAATCAAAATAATCAGTTTTATCTGAAAGCATTAACATATCAGGTAACAAACAGGTGATGGTGGAAATATTCCAACTTTAGTTAATTAAGTCAATCATTTCATTTCCACCACCCACCCGCCCCCCACAAATATAGTAAACGCACACACACACACGTAGAATAAATCTAGATACTGGATCTTCCAATTAATAAATATTTCCTATTCCACCCACTATTATACCTTATCTACAATTTTCCTTCTCCCTTATCTAAGCTTCTGTAATGACAAAAAAAACTGGCTTAAATAAATAAACTATAAAATTCTATTTTCTTTATAGTTATATATACATAAAAAACTGTGCTTAAACCCCCCTTCCTTCAAAAGTAGATTCTGAGTAGAAAGAAAATAGTAGAAGAGAGATAAACAAAGTATACCGTGATCAATACATACACACTGAAATGATTATGCTTAACTTTTTCTTCAAAAATTATATATGCTTTGATATTTCCACACAGATACGAGAACATATTCCAGCATGGTTTTACAAGAGCGAAAGGAAGGGTGTACAAAGCTCTATTCTAGAACACCTGATCGAGTCCTGTTACTCTACCAACCCTGAAACATGATTTTAAGGTCATCTATCAAATCCGCACTAACTTGTCACATTTTCTTGGTTAGAGACTACTAAAGACAGTGGAGGCCTTGGCCATTCATGAATTTAAGTGAGACCTATGTGTACCAAAGAAGTATGTAAAATCTCTACTTCTGCCTTGGCCGTACAAAGATAAACAGTCGTCTACTTATTTGGTTTATTAAGTTAATCTATATACCTTTCCCTCATTACTGCGATTATTATTACTATTCTCACTTTGAATTGTTTCCGCTTGTCCCACTTGTCATTTTAAATCCAAAATATTTTTACAACATTGAATTCTATCTTATGAAATTTAACACCATGTTATTTAACATTTTATATTAGCTCACTAATCCTATTATTATGCACCTCTTTCCAAAATTCATACACCTTATGTATTATTTTATATACGACACTAATTTTTTTTTTATTACAGCTTGATTCAACACTGTATTTTCGGTACAGGTATGGAATTTTCAGCATGGATATCGGTGGCCCGAATTTCGCAGGCCGACCATTGATATCAGGTGTGCGTCGGCAGGGGATCGAACCTTGGACCATATGCATGGTCGGCGAGAATCCTAACCAGTGTGCCACCGACACCACATGACATTTATGTTTAAGTATTGGTTTCTAGGGATTTGATTGACTGGTTACAGAGTTTCATCATGAGCTGACATTAGTTAGAGAACCACTGGAAAACCTGGGAGTACTGGAGCGCTGTTTCACCCTGGTTTGGGACTCTTCATCAGCACGCACCCACCGGGGTTCGAATCCAGGACCTACCAGTTACAAGGCGAGCTTGTATAACATTAAGCCACTGGGACCCGACCCAATGGCCCATGAATTTTAACTTCTGCCAATTCACTACAAACCAACACTTGAACATCAATGAGACGCTCACTAGGGACTTGCCCTATTAAAGTAGGTAGTCACCTGGGGTTCTAGTGAGAAGTCGTGACCAGTAGGGTGAAGAAGGTTGGGTGTGAGGACAAATACTCGCCGAAGACATTGGCTAGCAGTTGCGCTATATCGTGAATTGGCAGAAGTTAGAATTCATAGGCCATTGGGTCGGGTCCTAGTGGCTTAATGGTATACAAGCTCGCCTTGTAACCGGAAGGTCCTGGATTCAAACCCCGGTAGGTGCGTACTGCTGAAGAGTCCAAAACTAGGAAGAAACAGCTGTCCATTACTTGATATTGAACTTTGATTATAATCAAGAATATTTTAATTGCATTTCATACTACTATTATTATTTCATATATTCACATTCTTGATGTAATTCCCTCACTGGATATAATTTCTTATAAACCATATATACATATATATACGATTGTACAGCCTGATAAAAAATTGGTTGAAAAGAGTCTCTTCGTTGAATATTGTGTTCTTAATGCTACAGTGGGAATCATTCAAAATATTTTTCATTGTTTTTCATATATATATATATATATATATATATATATATATATATATAACTGGGTAATTAAGACATAATGAATAGTTTTGCTGAAAGCATTTTTAAAAGAATTAACGCACAAATGGATTGTAAACAACAATGCATTAGTAATTAAAAGAAATCGCTTGTTTCTTCAAAATTTATGCATCTACTTGTCTACACTATTCGTCATAACAAGCTGATATTATTTGGTAACATTAAAATCCAATGATGGCAAATATTTTCAGTTTCTATGACGTTAGTAGATCTGCCCTGCAAGAACGATTTCATAAAAGATAAAAAAAGTGACTATTAATTCACAAACTATTTTACTCTATCACGTTTCTTTTTAAGAGGTTTTAAAATTGATATCAACACGGAATCGATCGTCAAGGGAAATGAACTGGTTACTAGAAGTGTAGTGTGTCAGGCGTTATATGATGCGATGCTTACCAAGAATGTAGGAAGTTGAGACTGGATTTCCCATTGACGCAACCCCAGACCTCATCTATTTTAGTAGACAGAAGTAAACTCGGGGAAGAGGAAAGACAGAAAGTGTATTTAGCAAATCCACACTGTAAAAGCAATTCTGCTGTCACTGAAACTTCAAAGCTTCAACCCAAATTTTCGACTGGAGATTCAAGGAAATAAAAAGAAAATGATGTTATTCTGTCTAACGCCAACAGTTGGTTTATTATATTCCATAACTGCTAACTTTTACTAATAAGAATTTTAACAGTGAATCATCTATCAGGTAGGCAATTTCAGTAATTAATTCGAGAATTCATCAATGAAATTAGAAAGATGATATTTTTATTAATCCTTCTGCATTCTAAGTGGAACAAAGGGCTTCAGGCTTAAGCTTAGAAGTTTTAATGGAAGTGGTGTTGAATTGCTATGACATGGGCTTGCCAGTCGTATGCCTAACTTCCTCTCTCTTTACCTGATTTGCTGACGGCTAAGCGAGGGTTAAGAGTCTGCTGATCATTGATCGAACTCCAAACACCATACATGCTTAGTAAGCATTCTACTGTCGCACCACCAAAACAAAAAAAGGGGATATAGCTCTGATGAAAGTCATATCATCATTATCTCACCTTAGCTATTTTTAACAAACTGTCTTAGACATACATACATACATCAGTTTTATTTTCAAGAAAGCTTAAATCACTCATTCTTACCTGATGACAGGATCACATTTTGTATCGTAGTTAACATTTCAGACCATGATTCTTCATTATTCACAAATAACTTTGTAATATGTATCATTAACTGAACAATAGAATTTACATCAGTTTTTAGTAGAAAGAATTTTGAGTTCCACATATTGTGAAAAATGAAAGGATTACAACATTTATTGAATACATCGATTGCATTACATGAAGTTAGCTGTTTATCACAGTTTGAATAAACTGACAGTAAAGAAGTATGATTCAAATGGTTACATGTGATTTGTAAATCTATATCCTCCAGTTTACATGTATTTGTTGAATTTTGAAAGTCATCGCTTTTGTTGATTTTGTGTTTGTGATTTAAATCTTCACATCCCTGACATTCTGAAGAAAATTCAAGTTAAGAAAAAAATAGATTAGTAGGATGAAGTCAAAGAGATAACCTTGAAAAACTAGGAAACTTATTCTAGTATTAGTTTGTAGAGATTTGATTGATTGGTTACAGGGTTTCATCATCAGCTGACATCGGTTAGAGAACCGTTGGAAAACCAACAGGGTATTCAGGACTCTTCATCAGTACGCACCCACCAAGGGGGTTTGAGCCTGGAACCACCTGGTTACAAGGCTAGCGTGCTCGTAGACCATTAGGCCGCTAGAACTCGATCCATTGGCCCATGACTTCTAACTTCTGCCAATTCTCGACGTACTGCGTCCGCTAGCCAGGGTCATCTGTGGCGAGTATTTGTCCTCATACCCGACCTGCTGGACCCTAGCAATTGTATTCTATTTGTAGAAACTTATATTAACTTATAGAAAGACTGTTAAAAATCAAGTTTCAGCCAGACTTTTTTCATATTCGTGGTTTTCATCTGAGTGACAAGCTTTCATTACTCTCAAATCTGTGTGGAGGTCAACAGCACTCACCATCAAAAATAAGATCCGGATTCTCAAATCCAGTGAGAAGTCAGTGACACTTACTCTACTGATCAGAGACTTGGCGCGTCAAAAAGAGCATCTCAAACAAACTACAGACCTTCATCAACAACTATCTTCGCTCAATACCCAAGATCAGACAGTCAGAAAAGATCAGCAATTGTGAGGGATCTCTGGGAGCGAACCAAACCAGTAGTAATCATTTGTGCAACATATATGCAGGAAGAAATGGAGGTGGATTTGCCATACTCTGAGGAAACCATCAAGTGACATCACTAGACAAGCCATTGCTCAAGTGGAACCCGAAAGGGAAGCGGTGAGTTGGTCGTCAGTGCAAGGGTGACTTGGAGGAGGTCATGTGAAGAGGAGATGAAAGTATGTCGGCAGACTTGGAGTGGGGTGAAAACGTTGGCAGAGAACCGAACGCAACGGAGACGCGCGGCTGAAGCCCTATGTTCCTCTAGGAATTAAAGGAAATAATATAATAATAATGTAAACAGTTAATATAAAAGGTTTTATAAATAACTGTCGTGGTATTGTTCAAAATACCGCCAGTTTTGACTTTAAGCCAAATCAACTGAAGTTAAACGATTCAGTAATCAGTCACTGTGTTCAGTTGAATGTGTAAGGAAACTAGAAATTCCAAGTCAACATTTTGACATTCGGATACGTTGAGAAAAACTCCATAATAAATTAAATTTTTCCATAAGTCACTCACCAAATAACATACAATATGCATTCAATAATTCAATATGACTTTATCTACACAAGTTCATCAGATTTTGCGTTAACTGTTGAAATATAATTATAATTTATATCCTCAGAACCATTTACGGCAGAAATAGAAACCTGTTGTGCTTCTGAAAGTAATTTTATACTTAACTACAGACTTCCTACTGTGTATTTCTGGGCAAAGACATTGCACTATGGGATGAATAAAAAATTAACACCTTAAACTGATCACTAACACTAGCTCATTTAATTGTGTTCAATCTGTTCTGCACACTGTAAATCTCTCAAATAGTTTTTGTAACAGAATGTCATAAATTAGAGTTCTTAACTGACTAAACTGCAAAAATTAAGATGAAGGAAAGAGAAACTTTAGGTGATCTAAAAGTTCTTTTTGTGAGCTCATTTCAAAATTTATAGTAGCCTGAAAACTGCTTATCCACGCTTTATCATATGTAATTTTCAGTATAGTTAGGCACTTTACAGTGGTAAACTTTGTAATAGCAGTTAACCTTCTCTTAAACAGATGTCAGTATTTTAGAATAATTATCGATGTTAATGATTAAAATTAATAAGCTATTTTAAGAATATTCCAAGAACCTCTGTTGAAGAACTTCTTAGATATTGACTAAATCATTCTTGATTGGTAGTTAGACTCTATGAGATAGTGTTTTGATTGGTAATAATAAGAATAAAAACTGTATTTAATTGATGTATGGTGACTAGCAATGGAATTCAGGATGCGCATTTCGTGCTATTTGGGACTCGTCAGCCAACTGGATGTACCCGCATTTCTCAGTGAGTGCTGATGTTCCACGCACCGAGGCTCGAATCCAGTACCCAAAGTTTCAAAAGCCAAAGCGTTATCCACTAGACCACTTGGGCCACGAGACCCATCTCTTGTGCAACGGGTCATATTAATTTGAATGAATTTGAGATTTTCCCGTCGATTGATTGGACCGAAGTGCTCGGTCTTAAGTTGACATATAATAATAATTAATAAATAATAACTGTAGCTTTATTCTGAACATGTTATTAGACAGTGCGGAATTTTTTATCTTCTCCTTAACCAAAATCTTCGTGTTAAACCATAATCCACAGTGTATCACTCGACAGACCTTAGTTCTATCTGAAACATGCTCTAAACTCCAACGTATTTGTCCCTTCAAAACTGGCTAAGTGGGCTGTTGAAATCCATTCAAGAATGCACGGGAGTTCAGAATGCATTTAAGGCGTAAAAAGCAGGCTAAAGTAAAGGATAGGTGTGTAAATTTGACGCATTTTGCTTCGCAGAAAATGATGTAGTCTACTGATTTAAACAGACTGCTTTCAGTTAGGGTGAAATGAAAATCTAGGTGATAGAAGGATTCGAACTAGTCGCACTATACCAACTGAGCGAACACTAACCAGGAAATCGTTTCACTGAAATCCCATAAGTAATGATCCTTTGTCATGCAAACGGATGATACTTAGCTAATCATTATTATTATTGTTTCCTTTAATTCCTAGAAAAAACATAGGGCTTCAGCTACAGGTCTTCAGTGCGTTCGGTTCTCTGCCAACGTTTTCACCCCACTCCAAGTCTGCCGACATACTTTCATCTCCTCTTCACATGACCTCCTCCAAGTCACCCTTGCACTGACGACCAACTCACCGCTTCCCTTTCGGGTTCCACTTGAGCAATGGCTTGTCTAGTGATGTCACTTGATGGTTTCCTCAGAGTATGGCCAATCCACCTCCATTTCTTCCTGTCTATTTGTTTCACAGTTGGTTCCTGGTTGGTTCGCTCCCAGAGATCTCTGTTGCTGATATTTTCTGGCCATCTGATCTTGGGTATTGAGCGAAGATAGTTGTTAATGAAGGTCTGTAGTTTGTTTGAGCTGCTCTCTATGACGCGTTGGCCAAGTCTCTGATCCGTACAGTGAGTAGCACTGACTTCACATTGGAGTTGAAAATCCGGATCTTATTTCTGACGGTGAGTGCTGTTGACCTCCACACAGATTTCAGAGTAATGAAAGCTTGTCTTGCTTTTCCGATTCTGGCTTTGATATCCTCGTCAGTTCCGTCGGCCTGTAGTTGAAACAATGCTTCCCAGGTACGTTAAGGAGGTTGTTTCTTTCAAGTTTCTTCCATTTATACTGATTGTTGTCTGTTATTCATATCACTAGCTATCCAGCAAGTATTGATGACGCCATCAAAATAAACTATAAATGTTGCAATAGTATTTTCACCAACATGATAAATGATGCCTAAATTGATTGGAAAGCTTAAAAAATACATGAAATGTAACATTTTAAAGTATTTATCGACTTTGAATTTAAAGAACTTCAGTTGTAGAGGATACAGAGTTCTATAAATGATTACATTATTAATCACCTTATTCTAAATAAATATTCCAGTCATTCCAAATAACTTTCGATAATTATTATTACAATTAATTCATTCGTAAAATCATCTACTTAAAGACTGTATAATTAATTATGCAGATTATAAAACATGAATTTTTGTAAAATCGGGGCAGCTATTTATTTGTTAACAACAAACTTTTTAACGATTTTCTGTATACAAGACTTGTGCTATGTAGGGTATCGTAGTGTATTCTATGATTATTTGTAATAGCGAAACATTTTTGAGATGGCTTCCCATTTAGGCTGAAGAGGAACAGAATGAAAGTTCTGAATAAATTGGATTTTCTAAATGCGATACGCTAACTTCAGCCGACTATTCACACGAATAATAATGTTCGTCAACGAAAGTTGTATGAAAGGTAAAACTTCTAGTTGCTTATACAACTATAAAACTAGATCACTGTGGTAAAGTATAACTCCATTATGGATAAAATTTGATTTTGATGAGTCACATAGTGTTATACAGTAATAATTACTGATGACCACATTTCGAGCACAAATTACTGCTGCTCATAATCATATCGTCATTCATGGAACGTTTTTACTTCATTTATATACATGAGTGGAATTGATGATTAGACATTTGAATGAAAATTAATATAGGATAATGTACATTCAGGAATAATAATGTGAGTGTTATTTATCAAATAGAGTCGGATAGGAAATAAGATGTTTTATAGTCGAAACAAGTGACTTGTTAGAATGTTATGATGTACGCGAATTGAAGTAGAATTCTAAAATTATTTATTATCCTCCTCTAATATCTTCCATATCTCTGGTATTTGCACTGAGTTATTTCTGTTGTATTTGTTGGGTGTAGAATCGATGAACCAGGCAGGATTCAGTAATCAACCACCTCTTTCTCCACCTACCTATATTACTCTTTAGAATTTTGACTCTGTCCCACCCACCTTGTTCTGTGGTTGTGTGCTAATGCATGTAGTGAAATTTCTCAGTTTTTTTCTAAATTACTTGTCTTCCCGGATGAGATCAATCATTCTAACCTTTGTAAAATTCTTATATTCTGATAATCTCACTACTCCTTATCTACTAGTTTGACCTTTATAGTTGCCTTAACTCACAGTTATTGCAAGGTATTTTATAAATTATGTTACTTTATTTAATCGGGTTCACCGAGTCCGTTAGCCTACAGAACTTGTCCCTAACTGAGTAAGTTTTGAGGTTTGAATACCACCCTAATTCCTGCTTTATTTAGAATTGTGCGTAGGGTCTCAGATGTCCCCTCTTTATATTGTATAACAGTGGATGCCTTATATTCTCTCTTAGTTATGCTATTACTATGGTTAGTTTCACAATCACTTTTATTCTAACCTTTACTCATCTTCCTTATTAATTTTATAGGATTGTTATTCAACACCAACGCTTCTTCTATCTGTTTCATTTAATCGTTAGACACTCAACCAAGCCGACGTTTACATAGAACGGACAAAATGAATTAAAGTCTAAATATCTATTAGAACGCGTTGGCTTTTTATACACGCTAGTGTGTAGTTTACCTTCTTTTGTTCGTTTGATTTTACAATCTAACGTAGCTAATTCTCCTTGTTCATTTTCTTATTCAAATTCTATTCCCTTCACTAGTGAGTTCATATGTGTCAAGAAGCTAAAGATTTGTTCTGTTTCTAACAATGTGAAAGTGTCATCCACATGTCTCCATCATATTTTTCGATTAGGATTAAATGTATTTAGAGCAATACCTTCCCAGCTGTCCATAAACATATCTGCTACGATAGGGAATATTCACGATCCCATCGCTACACCATCTGTTTGTTTACATATTTTGCCCTGGAATTTAAAGACAGTAAATGTGATGCATAACTGAATTCCTAAAATAATTTTCTCCAAGAGCAGCGTCGCCTATTGCTTGAGTTCGGGATCAGAAGTTGGTTCCCTTTTAACTGCTTCTAAGGACATGTTGACTGGTATGTTAGTGTGCAGATTAATTATATCAAAACTGATCATTTTGACTATAAAAACATCTTATTTCCCATCCGACTCTATTTGATAAATAACACTCACATTATTATTCCTGAATGTACATTATCCTATATTAATTTTCATTCAAATGTCTAATCATCAATTCCACTCATGTATATAAATGAAGTAAAAACGTTCCATGAATGACGATATGATTATGAGCAGTAGTAATTTGTGCTCGAAATGTGGTCATCAGTTAATATTACTGTATAAGACTGTGTGGTTTATCAAAATAAAATCTTAACTTAAGTCGCCTGCAGACTTTCATGTTTCAATGGATGAGTTATAATCCACTTTCAACAATACACAGATACGAATAAGGAATAATAGAGCAGAAGGGTTAAACTACAAACATTTATTAATTTCAAAACAAGAGATTGATATATTTTTTAGAAACAGGGGAGAAAAGGTGTTTTTGGAAGTCAACATAACATGAGATTACCGACAAACTTTCGATAAGACAGACTATATCACATTTGATGCGAAAAAACTACTGTCAACTATACTGCACAACTCATGAATCTGTTACAACCTACAAAGATCTTGTTCTTGCCCGAGGCTAAAACTAAAGGTGTGAAAATTAAAAAAATCTAAATAAAGACCACATGAGAAAGACTGCTGACTAACTTTCAGAGGGAAACTGTTCACAATTGTTAATCTTATTGAGAAAGAACTAATAGGATGTGTAGCAGTTTTTCAGCGTACGTATGGGTATTATCTCAAGAGTAATATTTTATTTTATTTTTATTTTTGATTACAGCTTGATTCCACACTGTATTTTTGGTACAAGTGTGGAATTTTCAGCGTGGATATCGATAGCCCAAAATTCGCAGGCCGACCATAGATATCAGGTGTGCGTCGGCGTGGGCTCGAACCCCGGACCATGTGCATGATCGGTGAAAGTCCTAACCACTGTGCCACCGACACACATACGGTAAGTTAGGCTAAGAAAATGAAAACAGAAAAAAGAGAAACACTGAGGAGGTACTGCTTTTACTAAGAAGCAGTATAGTGAGAAGGTGAGAAATGCAAATCAACCAGTTAACAGCGTGTGGCCTATAATACGCTAAAGTAACCTCTCACACAGGAGTAACCTAACAAGAGAAAAAGCATCAAATGCGCATTCTTAAAAGGCGAGTTAAACATAACTTCTTCAAGAAAGAATATTGTTTCACAGATTACAAATAGTATTCAGAGTACTTTCATATTCATTAATGGCTAGTTTTGAATTACTAAGCAACTTTGATGGAGAATTAAGGACACATTAAAGTCACTTCTGCAGTGTTTTATATGACTTGGTGACAAGAAGGTCTAATTTTAAACTTTTTTCGAGTAGACATTATCTTGGATACAGGTAAACATTTCATTTTATTTATTTTATTGTATTCCTTTACGTTCCCTTTGGAACACAGGGCTTCAAGCTAAAGCTTTGAAGTCTTGGTAGTATTGGTGTCTATTTCTACAGGATGGGCTTGCCAGTCTCATGTCCCACCTTCCCTCTTTACTAGTCTTATTAATGAACGGAGATAGAACCCCGAACTATCTGAGTGGTTGGCGAGTATTTTACTGGTGTGTCACCGACGCACTCCTTTAGGCTATAGTGAGTGTTATCTTATTAAGACGCGTCGAAGATATCTATGTGGGTCTGATTCAATGGAAACATATAGTCTGATAACATAAAGCCTGATACATCATCGAAATCTAATCTCTGGGATGGTTTCTAAGAATGATTACTGGGAGTGATTATATCGATCTATTGACATAAAAATAAGTTGAAAACACATCAGAACACCCTCAATAATCAACTATTTCCTACAAATGAGTTTAATCAGTAAATAATTACCTGGAATGGGAGTAGAAAATTCCATAAAATTTAGCAGATCAGGGCCCTGATAAATATAGCGACATAAAAATAGTCAAATTATCTAAAATTCATATTATAAAGTTACCATCTGTTAACCTTAAACTTTATTGAAATGACCACGAGTGTGTGTTAACTTCAGTATTTAATTACTCGTAAAACCGTGATATTCTCTCAAATAACAGTTATTGATTTTTTACCAATATTTCTTGAATCCAAGTAAATAGAGTGAAAATAAATATCTCCATAATTAATAATAATTTTTCCTTCACGTTCCCCTGTGGAACATAGGGCTTCAAGCTAGTGGCTTGAAGTTTCTGTAGCAGCGTTTATTTTTACAGGATGAGGTTGCTAGCCTCATGCCCAACCTTGCCTCTTTACCAGGATTATTCCTGGCTTAGTGAGGTAAAGGAGTGCGCCGGCCGGGAATCGATCCCCGGACCATGTGCATGGTCGGCGAGCGTCCTAACCGCTATGCCACCGACAATTTAATATTCGCAGAATGCACAAGTAGTATATCAGCTTATTAACTAGAAACAGCTTTTGAAAATATTTAGAAATGCCTATAGCTAACTGCAGTGATTATTTCGACGGATTCTGTCCAAATAACAAAAAATAACTCTGGCAGCAAACCGAACAGGAATCTATCCTCCTCAAGAAATATTCAGAAGGAAGTCAAGATGGGCTGAGTACATACTGAGAAGACTGTTGAGTTACATCGCGCACAATGTAGAACATTGAATGTAACCCAAATAGGAAATGAAGAATGGGCGTCTGATGGTGACATAGAGGAGACAGTGTAAGGAAGAGATGAGAGCTTATAGACAATCATGGAGCGTGGTAAGTGGGACTGCATAAGTGAGGATTAAGTGGAGATATTCCACGGAAGCCCTATATTCCATATGGAACGTAATGGAATGATAATAGTGAGGAATAAACAATGACCTCAGCTACCATTCCCCGCTAGAACCAAATAAATTACTGAAATAAGGCGTAGTATGATATGCTGAAAGCAACTGAATATAAGTATTGTCCTAAAAGAAGGCAGAATAATTTGATGAAATCACTAAAGAACTATAATTTCCAATGAAAAAATAAACAACACTCATTATTTAATGAGCACATTAGACAGAAAAGAACATGAAGATCAGCAAAGACACCTTTTTCAAGGATTTCACCCTCAAAAGCAGTACAATATCATTCTTGAATACACTAATTTCTATAGTTACAATTGTTATTTATTTCAAGACAGTGATGAAGGTAGATTAAAGGTGGTGATAATTCTCAACTTCATATGAAAGTTTGAAGGTGTGAATATAGATCGTAAGAGGCATAAGAACAAAATTACTTAGGATTAGAAAATAGTCACACTATGTTTAAAAAAGTTTTTAACGGGAACAGGTGTGAACACAATGGGCATCAAAACAATTTGAAATAATGACTTTATTATAACTAAAGATGAAATAAAGAAAGAAGGGAATCAGAAAAACGATAACTAAGGAGCTAAACAGAACTATATCCATAATAAATATACAAGTTGAACAAGTTTCTCCTGAACACATAATAAGTACTTATAATGATTCAATTCTGCAGTATGCAGAAACTAAGTTTTCAAGTTAAGTTCTTCAGGTTATAAGGCTTGATTGCTGATAGAATGCAGTCTGCACCAATGGTAGACTAGACACGCACACACACACACACACATTACACTAGAAACTGAAAAGTTTCCATTCAAAAATATCCAATAAAGTCCGACAGGAGGTCGATCACGAGACGGAATAGCTCAGTTGCAGTGTCTCAGATTGGAACATTATGTGATGCGGATTCAAAACTCAGAATGAACATGAGTTCCTTGAAGGTTGCAGATAGGCCTTGCCGACTGGTGAGTGCCAACTAGCACGAAAGCTAGGTCCAGTTGGGCTTCCTGCCGACTGCCTCAAACCATCTAATACCAACAATTTACAGTGCACCATGATGGCGAGCCACCTAGCAGGGTGGCCACATTGCTTACTTGACTAATAGAATATGGTCTACACGAACGATAAGAATGGACATAGACAAACACATTAGACTAGTTACTGACTAGTGTCCAATCAAAAATATACGTAATACAGTTAATAGTTAACTTTGTTTGATATATAACGCTCGAAAAATAACAAATCTGACATTCTACACTGTGATGTTATTTATCATTTCCATGAGAAAATTATTGCTTTTATACGAAGAATCACTTAATAACGTTTAAAGATTACATTTACTACTTTTTAGTGTGCTACCGCAGTCTATTATAATGTATCTTCGAATTAGTAATTAACAAAGTAAATGGCATTTATTCACAGCATAATGCATTAACTGTCCAATAAATATATTCAAGAATAATGAAAAGGAACACATTCACTACAAAACTCTCCTTCTGTATAACTTCAGCAACCATGAAAAACTCTAGTCTAGGGTCCCAGTGGCTTAATGGTCTACGAGCTTGCTAGCCTTGTAACTAGATGGTCCTGGGTTCGAACTGTGGAGGTGGGCGCGTAGTGCTGAAGAGTCCCAAACTGAGATGAAACAGCTTTCCAGCACTCCCAGTTGGTTTTCCAATGTTTCTCTAACACCATGTCAGCTCAATCAATCAAATCCCGAAAAAACCATTACTTAAAAATTATTTATGTTAATTTGCTAATTTATTTTCTATTAAGACTAAAGTCTGTTAATTAAAAATACAGCATGCAGTAAGTATGTCAATCAGTTTTATGCTCACCCCACCTCACCCCTTACAAGATGCATAGAAAAAGTCAGAATAATTATGCTTTCTTATTTACAAGATATAAAAACGAGATATGCACCCGTTTTGAATTATTCACAATATGATAGATTTCATTCTTCTTTTCTTTTTTTTTCTTTGACCTCTTTCTCCTCTTCGGTTGGTTTTTTTTGCTTTCCATTTATTTTTAGTAGTTCTTATTCTACTACTACTAATACTACTGTTAATACTACTAGTGTTCTATCCATTTTAGCCTTCATTTTAAGGACAAAAAAAACATTCATATAATTGTTATTGCCTATTCATTACAATCATTGATTTCTATATGAACTGTTCCAGTATATATAAAGATATTCATGAAAAAACAAAATGAGGTGAGTTCATTCACTTTATACATTTTATACATTATTATTTTCTTTTCTTTCTTTCTTTTTGTTTGATAATAAAACTTATCAGACCACCTATTTATCAGAAATAAAGTCATTAACTTTGTTACTCCTCTTTTTTTCCCTCCATGAAATGACATTTTATGAATGATGGCAGATGTCAAATGTGTTATTATTGTTCCTTTTAAATTCCTAGAGGCTTCAGCTATACGTCTTCATTGTGTTGAGTTTTCTGCCAAAGTTTTCACCTGGCTTCACTTCTGCCCACATGCCTTCATCTCCTCTTCACATGATCTCCTCTACGTCACCGTCGCACTGACGACCAACTCGCCACTTCCTTTTAAGGTTCCACTCGAGCGATGGCCTGGCGTATGATGTCACTTGATGACGATGATTTTTTTGTTTTCAAAGTATGGCTAATCCACCTGTTTTTCTTCCTGCATATTTCTTGTACAATTGGTTCCTGTTGGGTTGATTCGCTCCCAGGGATTCCTCACTATTGCTAATCTTTTCTGACCGGCCATCTGACCTTCATTATTGAGCGAAGACAGTTGTTGGTGAGGGCGTGTAGTTTGGTTGAAGTGGCCTTCATGACGCGCCAAGTCTCTGATCCATCCGTATAGTAAGTAGCACTGACTTCACACTGGAGTTGAAAACCCGGATCTTATTTTTCACACTGAGTAGTGCTGTTGATCTCCACACAGACTTGAGAGTACTGAAAGCTTACCTAGCTTTCCCTATCCTCACTTTGATATCCCAATCATTTCCATCCACCTGTTGTTGAAACAATGCTTTCAGATAGATAGCTGAAAGGAGGCTGCCTCTTGCAAATTTCTCCCATTTACGCTGATTGTTGTCTGTTGTTGTTACTGTTGCTTTTGGCCAGACAAATATATATATGCATATTTAAATGATTGTGAAATGACTATACAAAGGAAACAGTCAGGTGTAAAGGAGAAGACTGTCAGAAAGTTAAGTAAAATATCAATAAAGAAAGAAGAAACACATTTGCATGACAATATGAGCTTATGCTTTTTCTAAGGATTATTGTCAATTGCATATGTAAACTAAACAATATTAAAATAGAAGTTACAGAATTTCTGAGCATACTTTTCTTTTAGTGATGAATTATTAACAGAAAGTATAAGCAACTTAAATCCGAATTGATATTATTAGATAATATATATTCAAGATTACCCTTCAAGTATGTTCATTCTTTCTATGTATAAACTAATCAAGAGATTCTGTCGCTGTAAATCTGAAAAATGAGATTTCTTTTGAAAGAACACGAAAGAAGGGACTACTCAGAGTAATTTTTCACTGATGATGACTTCTGATAGAGCTCATTTAACTGAAGACACTAAGAGTGAATGCATCAGTTACTAAATTATTGATCTAAAAATTCCACAGATAAAGATACACCACATTGGGATTATTTCATCACTTCGTACATTTATTTTTACACTTTGTCGTAAGTTATTATCACTTGATATTATTCTCCTGGGTTCTGAGTTGAATATATGGCTTCAACAGCATATTTCAATTTCTTTCTGCAATCCTCTTTAGCTGGTTTCACGATTTTACATAAACTTTCATCTCCTTCTTACATTATCTTCCGCGCATCACCCTTGATCGCCTGGCTCGTTGTTTGTCATATTTGTCCTACTTAAAGGCCTGTCTTGCGCGCAATATTACTCGACAGTCTCTTCATGACGTGTCCTTTCCATCTCTATTTTGTCTAGCATTTTTTTAAGCGATAGTTTATTCGTTGGTTCGTTGCCAGAGTCCCTTTTTACGAATGTTTTCTAGCCATTCAATCTTCAGTTTACTGGTTCAGTAGCTGGTTTTAAGCCTGAGAAAAAAGACCACCACAGAGCAACCTTGAAGTACAACCAAAATATCAAAAATAAATTTATTCTTCTTCACAGAGACGAAATGGCACGGGCTAGTGAAAGATCCCTCTTTCGCTGAAAGCAAAAATAAGCATAACAGCGTAGAATGATCGCATGCCATTCGAATCTGAGATATCTGCTCAGATTATATTTACTCGTCACATACTGCAAAAACAGAAAAATCCCATAGGAACGTTTGATGCGTATAACTTAGTATAAAATTTGATTTGCACAAGTTTATGAATTTGTGATTTTGATTTTTCACGAATGTAAATTGCGCTGTACGAATAAAAATATAGGGCTTAAAGCTAATGGTTTGAAGTTTCGGTACTACTTATTTTTACGAGATGAGGTTGCTAGCCTCATGCCCAACCTTCGCTCTCTACCAGTCTTATTACCGGCTTAGCAGAGTAAGGGAGTTCGCTGGCCGGGGATCGAACCCCAACCACTTCGGGTGTGGTCGGCAAGCATTCTACTGCCGTGCCACCGACACAAAAAGATTTTAGCACAACGTGCTATATATTAATTACTGAAAGATCAATATTAGTAGCTGGAAACCACTTACATCAACCAGTAGTGCCTACTGGCCAGATCGAAGTGGTCTAAACACCCGATGGTGATATCTTTCATCTGGCGCTGAGCTCATCATCTTTCTACCTGGTTTGACTGAGCTTACGGGGGTAGAATCAGCTCAGACCTTCCAAATTCTGGCTGGTTAGCTAGCTACTTGAATGAATTGATGATACTTCAAACCTTTAGAATAAATATTTCACCTTAGGTTGTTACTGAAATATTCTCTCTTAAAAATTTGATATCAAACTAGCTTGATTAAACTATTTCGCGAAATTTCATACTTTCGTACTACGAAAAACACTTGTATGTTTTGTTATAATGGAAGGATAAAATATTGAAGATTTCAGTGGGAAAAGGACATTTTTCACTTAGTGTGCAATGAAAACATAAAACATCAATCATACGTCTACTATTTAGAAAGAAATAGGGCATAAACTGAATGGATCATTCCTGAAAATTGACAGATGAAATTTTGTCCGCGTCTTTTTTTTGTTCATTAGGTAGGAACAAATTTTCATTTGCTAATTTCATCTGTATCTTAGTAAATCGACTTCTCCACAACTTTGTTATATCAACCTTATATATCACACGTGCTTTACTTAGTTCGGGACTAATAATTTCTCAAAAAGTAAATTTTTTTTCTCATTCACCAGTAAAGTAACTTTTTGAATGTTTTCTAGAATGGTATAAAATTTACAATTAGTCAATGCCGACGAGCGCAACAGTTGGTTGTGTCTATTAATAGATCATGTCCTTTTTAAGATAATCAAGTTTTAAAAAGTTGAATTTCTTCTTTACACCAGAAAAAAACTTATTTTATCTAATTTGCATACACAGAACATTGACGGGAGTTCATCTCTCTGTCTTAGGAAAAAAAGGGGGCTAAGTTAGACTCGAGGCTTCTACAACATATCTTCATTCTATCTTATTCCCATCAGTCCTCTTTATCTGGTTCCATGACTGCCTGTTAACTCTCATCTCTTCCTGACACTGCCTACTCTGCATCAACTTTGGGTGTCTTACTCTTCCTTTCCTGTCTACTGGTTGCTTGACTGAAATCTCGGAATGACCAAGCAGCTTTTGAAAAGTCAGCTAGAACACCAAGAGCTTTACTATTTTAATAAAAGTAAAGTGAGATGCCTATAAAGTAGAATGTTTTAACTAGCCCCTATCCCCCTGTAGTAATAGTTACAAAATATATACATATATATTTATTACTTAATCTATCACTATAACTGACCGATGGTGACCACATTCTATCTAACACCACATTTCGACCTTTCATTATGGTGAAATGTTTAAAAAACAGATAAAAACTTGGTTATGTGTTTCAACTTTTATTTTCATTGTTTAAGACAAAATGACCTATTTTAAAATCCGTTCTATTATGACAACTGTCATTTAGCTACAAAGTTTACTCTTGAAATAGAAAACAGGTCTAAAATTGATTTTCTTGATATTGAATTTACAAGAAGAGTTGACGGAACTCTAAAAAGGTCCATCCATCGGAAAACCACATGAAGCGGCCAACTGACATGTTTCTACAGCTGGGTACTAATCATTCGAAAAAGAAACCTAGTTATATATCTTCCTACTCAAATTCGATGCATCTGCAGGTATGATACTCTGGAAGAAGAACTACACGTCCTGAAGGAAATTTTCATACTAAAAGGATATCTACCAAGATTCATAGACAAAGACATCAGACAGAAAATCTAAATGCAAGAGGCGCCATCCGTGTCAAAAAAGATACTTTATATGAACCTCGGCTTCAGAGGTGACCTACTCAGTGATAACCTTTAGAGGGGAGTTTCCACTTCTTCCTTCGTGTGAACACAGAGTAGTGTTCACCACTCCCCCACTGATCTGCAGAAACTCAAAGGTAAAGATCTCACACATGACCACTTCTGTGTGTATATATTAGTTCACCTAATGCTATGGAGCCAGGTAGATTGGTCGTCCGATGCGCATCCTGTCAAAAATTCAAATAACACTACCCAGTGTGGCTGCAGAAGAGAAATAGTGGCCATATAGTAGTGCAATAATCGAACATGTCATTACCACTGGTCAACAAACGCCTCCTTTAAAGTAATCTACAAAGTGGAGGACAACCTGTGAAAGACTATACGTTTCCGTCTTCTTTGCACTGCTGAAGTCCTAGCTATTCAGTCAGAAGAACCAGGACTATGCATAAAAAAGAAAATTATTTGGCCACTTCTACTCTTATGGTAACAACTCTGTTGACTTGACCTAACTTCTGCTTGTTTGCTTATTTTTCTCTTTGAAACTTTTGTATTCCTTTAAAACTCTTGAGTAATTCCGTATATTATTTTGTTTCCATGTACACCATGAGCACAACTCTCTCATCAAACTATTCATGTTGTTATGTAACTCTTCTCTAACAATCGTTTGTGACAATTCATCACTTCTGTTACTACCACCTTATATCAACATCCACTTCATCTGAGCGCCATATACATATATGCGATTGTACAGCTACGAAAATGAATTCACCGAAAAAGACTCTTCGCTGAACTACTGGTCTTCTCTCTAAAAATGATTAATGTGAATAAAGCAAGCGTAACAGTTTGTGTGGAATAAGATTGCACCATCATTTATTTCGTCGGCATCTCATCAGCTGACTAGAGCTTGAACAAATTACTAGCTTTATATGCAGAACATTTTCCCCTATTTGAAAATATCCCCTAATGTTATTTGGTGGCACACTCCAACAGTGCGCAGACATTTCACTAATGTAATTTATACAGAGAGGGTTCAAATGTAAACAAAAGCATGACCACAAAAATAAATGTTCGGATACGATAAATGGAAAAGCAGTTGCATAACAAAAGATGGAGAAGATGATATGTAACTAATAAGATACACAGAAGTGTGGTGAGTTAAATTTGAATCGTAGGCAAAAAATAAACAAAACCACATTATAACGGAAGAGAAAGAGATTAAATCTCAGTAATGAGCAATTAGATAAAAGAAAGAGCGAAGAAATCGAGTTACCAGGGCAAAGAAAGGTTGATAACTGCTTATTTTTAAAACATATTAATCAGATTTAGAGCGTGTGATAGAAGTTGCCTAGGAAAACTTGGGGAAAATTGAAATATATTGTCTATCGACAATATTACAGGGTTTTGGAGTGTCCACCGCATGACCCATATCGATGCGATGCTTGGTAATGGCACTATTATAACAGCATGTGCTCTTGAGGCTAGAACTTGTACTGCATGTTCAGAGAATCAATGGATGTTATTCCCCTTCCTTCTGTTCTTCCAATGTAACTGTTATCACAGATACATGCGTATTTGTATACACAGTTACAGCTGATATATGAAAGGTATCCGTTGACTTTCGACTGCACCCAAGAACATGTTGTTCAAAAAATTGGGAGCTAATTTAGTCGTATGATTAGTTTCGGCTAGAGAAGTATTCAATCCTGTGTTGAGTAATCTTCGTAATCAAATTGTATGGGAACAGGCTTCTTTTTCATTGTGCTTTTTAATGAATTTCTGTAGGTGACCATTATTTTTCAAAATCTCTAGGGTCAGACATTTTTCCTGAATTTTCTTCTTTTACTCCTTTACGTTCCCAGTGAAACATAGGGCTTCAAAGCAGAGGCTTGAAATTTCAATGACAGTGGTGTTTATTTCTACGCGATGGGCTTGTTGGTCTCACACCCAAGCTTCCCTCTTTACCAGCCGCATTACTGGCTTAGCAGGGCAAAGGAGTGCATCGGCTGGGGATCGAACCTTGTACCATATGCGTGTTCAGTGAGCGATCTACCGTCGTACCACTGGCGTACAGATTTCTTGGTAGAACATATTCTTCTAAGTCTTGAAAACAGAATTCTAACTAATGCCTGATTCTTGTTCACAAGGATCTCATTTAGTGAAACTGTTGATATTATGAAGGTGTCTATATCTCTTAAGTTTTCAGCCTCCTGTAAACTGACATCCTACTACATTTTCAATTACCTTGCCATAGCTTTGGACATAAGTTTAATGAACTTTCTATGCTTTGGGCAGCTGAAGAGAAGCCGATGAAATAAACGATATTGCTATCTTATTCAGTGCAAACAGTTGCTATGCTTTATTCAAATTCATCAGTAAGAGTAAGAGTATGAAACGTGATCAGTAATAATAATAATAGTCTCAAGCAAAAAATAAGACTACGTGACATTTGTAACATTAAAACATTTATCACTTCATATCCAGAACAAGAATTCTTTCATGTATCATCATAATTAAAATAGATTATAAGATAATTCTAAGGTGATAAGTCAGGCCTTGATGAACACAACCCTTTCACTCTGATCTCTTTTAGTTAATGTGAATTAACAGAATACAACAGTGAAACTATTAGGCCTTAGACAAAAGAATACCCACCGAAAGATGGAAAAAGCCGTTTTAAATAAACTGAACCAGTATAGACTCATATTACTGGTTCTCTTAAAGATCCATAATTAAATCACACCACTCACTGAGAAAAACTTATGTGCTGATTAAACTGGCTTTCATGACGAAAAATGTCGAACAATTTAAGCAGTCCTCCTGCCTATACCGTACAAAAAGTAAGTCTTTTCTACAATATTTTACGTTTGAAAGGTTAAAATTTACATGGTCAGAAATTAAAAAGCAAACTGATAAAACAACAACTTTAAATGAAGAATGATTGAAATATCGGCTGTCTTGTGTTACCGCTCTTAAATAAAAAAGTATCATTCAAAAAGGAAGCCAAATAGGCATGGACGCACACCATAATATAACAACAACAAACAACATATCCATAATAATCATCAACACCGTAGAATGTTGTATGTTTGTTTATTTAATCTTTTTTAATTAACTACTTATTAATTAAAAGTATATATTTCTCTTCAGAATAGTGTACATAAAATGTCTAGGTAACTGTCAGTCTCCTCCATGATAGATGGAATTAACATCAGTGTTTTAGTTAAAAAAGCAACACCTATTTTAGCATTTTTATCCACATAACCATGGTTACTTTGCTTCATAACATATGCTTTCCTGATTTTTATCAAAATAATATATATATATAAGGCAGATTTCTAAATTTATCTAGTACAATGAACAATACTGCCCCTATCACATGGCTAACTTGTTTATACTGGATTCAGCCACCACTGTTTAACTAAAGAATGTGTTATCTTTTTGTATTTTTGGTATGTGTTGTGCCCATGTACCAGTTCATGAAAAGAATGGTTTCACCAATAAAAAAATTATTTTCTATAGTCTGGTTTGTAAGGGTGAGTTATGTTTTCACGAGTTGATCACGAATTGATATCAGTTAGAGAACCATTGAAAACCAGTAGTGGAGTACTGCACAGCCGCTGTTTCATCCTAGTTTGAGAATCATCGGAAGTACGTACTCACTAAGATTCGAAACCAAGACCTTCCGGTTACAAGGCCAGCTCTTATACCATTCACCCACTGGGACCCGATTCAATGGCTCATATGGTCGCGCTAAATCACGAATTGGTAAAAGTTAGAATTCATGGTCTCGCCACTGAATCAGGTCCCAGTGGGTGAATGGTATAAGAGCTTACCTTGTAACCGGAAGGTCCTGGGCCCAAATCCTAGTGAGTGCGTACTGATGATGGTTCCTAAACTAGGATGAAACAGTAGCTGTCCATTACTCTCTGGTTTTCAATGGTTCTCTAACTGATATCAATCCGTGATCAACTCGTAAAAAAATCTATACCAATTTCTTCAAGTAGTGAAGAGTGTTATTTTCTTATCTCTCGTTTTATTTCTCCTCTGAGTTTCAAGTGTAGTACGCAGCTTCAGCAGGACATCTGCGTTTCATCCTGTTCACCATGGTCATCTGTATCTGGTTACTTAAGTGCCTATAAGCTGTCTTCCCCTCCTCAGATGACCTCTTCTATGTCACCCTCGGAGTGAAGGCCAATTCATTATTTCCCACGTCACTTCCACTAGAGGGCCTAGCGTCTGATGTCACTGAATGGTTTTCTCAGCACACGTCAGATCCACCCCCATCGCCCTCTGAATATTTTTGCGGGGATGGGTTCGTTGTTGATTTTTTCCCATAGTTAATTTTCAGATACCGTACCATTTGGAAAACACCTTCTCTTGTCCCATCACAAAAGTTAAGCAAAGTTGTGCCTGGCTAGTACTTGCATACGTAATCGACTAGAAATACCGAGTGTTTGTGGCTTTGTCAACTGGACTCGAATCCGGAAAAAGAAGGGAGTTGGACGATAAGACTAGGGACTATACCCCCAGAAAATCAACCCACTCGCCACAGAAAATTGAAACTGCAACGAAAATATAAAGAGTAGGCTTATTCTTCTCTAGAACTAGAGGAACCAAATAATGCTATCTGATGAAAGCTTTCGAGAAGTTAGCCACACTGTGTATCTTCTCTCAATGAAAAGAAAAATAAGTATGGGGATAAGGAATCTCCACACGAAGGAGGACTCTTTACACTACAGGAGAGATGAGAAGATATAGCATGGAAGTGCTAGGAATCAGCTTATTTCTTATATCTAAATCAATAGCTGTTGAATATTTTACCATGAGGTGGTACACACCTCTCATCGTTAACACCTGCAAATGTTTATTATGTTCTGTCCCCGAAACAATATCACGCTACGGGAAAGTAAATATCTAGTCTCACTAAAAACTGAAACTTACCTTCATACCAATTTCTCCAAACAGCGAATTCTTCAAATTTTAACGCTTGTTTTCGCAATACCGGCAGCAGACCAGATGGGAAAAAATCTAAAAGTATATTTAAAGTAGTAAAGTGTCAATAAACAGTTTGATGAAAAAGGGAAGAGAAACTAAGACTAGATATGAATACAAGCATGCACTAAACCATTCACAGCCTCCACATTCCAGCAATATTCCCAACTGTTCGTTACATATAATAAGAAATTTTTTTCAATATACTAAAGGTTTACAATTTTTTTAACTTCGGCTTATGTGTTAGGCTTCCAGGGTGTTACAATATTTGAGAGTGGTACTGTTAACTAAAAGGTTATCGAAAATACTTCGATTGTTATAGTTATTCACCTTTGTATTGAATAAATCGACCCTTACTTTAAAAAACAAATATCTTTGCAGATTATAATGAAAGCATACAATTAAAGAAATGAAGTTCAGCTGTTAGAACAGTATTATCCTGATTGTTTATTCCTATATTACGGTTATTTTTCATTACTTAAGTAACTATAGGGACAAAGGCAAATCGCCCTTCACCTATGCGACTGAACACAAGCTTTCACTTCATTTTCACGTGATCTCTATGTCACCTTTGGATGCTCAACCTGTCGCTTTCCATTCTTCTGTCTGCTTGGCATGTGACGTCATTTGATAGTCTTTTCAGGATTCATCCAATCCACTTCTATTTCTTTCTGTGAATTTGTTGGGCAACCGTTTATTCGTTGGTTCACTTCTTATACTTTCCAGGATGTTGGTCATCTGAAATTCGGCACTGACCAAGGACAACTATTTGTAGACTTCCACAGCCTATAGGAAACGTCTCTGGACCATATAGAAGCGGTAACCTCATATTAGCATTGAAAATTTGGATCATCTTCGTTGTGCTAAGCTCTGTGGAAAATCTACACGCGCATCTTACTTTTTTACGCTGGCTAACACATTTTCGTTCGTGCCTGTGTCAAAAAACGATGTCTAGGTGAGAGAAGTGACTTCCTTTAGATTTCACCCATCGAAGAAGATTCCTGTCTCCTAACAGGTTGGATCGTTTATATTCAAACTGTCTAGTCTTACACTCTTACTCCAATTAAAGACATTAAACTTATTCATAATTACTCGACAAAATTTAGTATCACCTCACTATATCTTATACTCATGAGCGAAATATAGTGAATGAAAAGCAAATGTATAATCTTGAAGAATTTCTTCTATTGTGTCAAGATCCCTGCTGGTTTAGATATTTAAAATATTTGAAAAAAAGCGTAGAGATTTTAACCAACCTTTGTCATCGAATTAAAATCAGACAGCTGCTATTGAAATGTGGTGGCTGAGCTTCCTGTGCTAATGCATTAGGTATTAGACACATTTTTACAAATATCAACTTGTTTAGAAGTAAACTGAAAGCACAGCTACACCACGTTTCACTAGCTTTTATGAAGGTCACACTTCTACTCCTCATCTACATGTACGTGCAACTCCAGGGACGGATTGTCTTCCTAGTGGGACTCCAACGCAGTACCCATCATCCTATTTAGGAGCAGATGTGTCCACAATTACCCGTCTAAGAAAATCGATCGCTGGTAAATCGTTATCCCATGTAATCAAGTCCGGAAAAATATACGTATTCGTATCTCCGAGTGCTTGTTCACACATGATAAGACAGTGAATAAACTGGAACTATCCAGCTTCAAGTAATCCTATTTACCAAAGATTATTACAGAAAATAAAATCAGTCATATATAAGCCCTTCAAGGGATCTGTCGCGTGCTCAAATAGCTGAGTGATAACGTCTCTGACTGCAGCACTGGGTGACACGGGTTCAAAACTCAGAGGGACATGAATACCGTCAAGATCGACGATGCGCCTTCCTAACGAGTGTGAATGAATACTAAACCTAGAACCAGGGCTTCCTTCCGATTGCCTCCAACCATCCAATAACAACAGTTCAGAGTGCACTGTGATGGCGAGTCACCTAGTATAGTGGCCACACTGCAAACTTGGTTAAGGGAATTCAGTCGGCATCAAACAAAAGACTAGACACATACTACCAGTTACTAGCTACCTTGTATTTAGTCAGAAGAATGATGAAAGTCTTCAAATATATCAGTTGTCTTGATTACAAGGGATTTGAATTGAACTATTCCATAGTTTGGTTTGCTATTAAATGTGAGCATCACTTATAATCACTAAAATGACAGAAACCAAGCTGACTTAAAATTAAATATTTACCTCCACCTATTAATCTATAAAAAAAATAATTCAGCAAAGAATGTCTTTTTCGATAATTTTCGCTTCTAACTCCCTAATATATATATATATATATATATATATATATATATATATATATATATATATATATATATATATATATATATATATATATATATAGAATGGTAGTCAATACCAATATTAGTGTTTTTTAAATAATATCGACTGGTAAAGTAAGATCAGTGGAATTATAGTTCATTAAAGATGCATAAATTATAATAATAATATAATGGCAAACAGAATATAAACTAAAATTCAGGAAATTCACACGGAAAATTGAGGATCATTTGAACCTAGATGGCCAAGGTAAGGACAATGTCTGAACTAGCTTCTTTTGGACACATAAATTAGGCTTCTTAATGTGGATGGCAACAGCCGCAGAAATATTTAGTAAACGAACTCTAAAGGCAAAGTTAAGATTAGTTGGTATACGATAGATGACTTTGAAAGCCTTGTTGACATCAATCTTATGTTCTGTATCCACAAGATGAGATAGGATCTAGCTGTGAAAGTTCGGGAATGACTGCTAATAAATTGTTATGTATTAGATAAAATCTTGAAGGTAAACAGTGAACATGAGATTTTTCACTTCAAAATGACAGTAACCAACGAGCACAGAACAAGCACATTCTTAACATTTACTAATCACAATTCCGCCTGATGATAACATCTGGGTTAGGATAGACCACATACAAATAATGTAGATAAAAATAAATAGTCCACTTAGGACTAGTCACCCTCTATACTGTAATAGTATCCTATACTCTAATCTCATATAAAATCAGGAATGGCTCGTATTTTTTTTAAAACATGATGGAATTCTATAATTCACGAAATAATTTCATCCTGTCTGTTTACAATATTAAATTTATGCTGCTATGAAGCAACAAATTTTTATTTTATTTTTTTTATTTTTTGATTACAGCTTGATTCCACACTGTATTTTCGGTACAAGTATGGAATTTTCAGCGTGGATATCGGTAGCTTAAGATTCGCAGGCCGACTATAGATATCAGGTGTGCGTCGGCGATGGCTCGAACCTCGGACCATGTGCATGGTCGGTGAAAGTCCTAACCACTGTGCCACAGACGCACGATCTTCAATCAACCTAATCTAAATCCTTACAAAAATGCTTCATCTAAGCCACAGGATACTTTTAGAGGCCAAATGACTTCATTTTTATTCAATTTTTAAAAAAATTAAACATTTACGAATTATTGAAAAATTTTAAGATCGTATAAGTCTGAATCAAAAATCATGCGTTGAATATTGATGCTGCTTTAGGCGTGAGAGCTATCCTTCAGTAAGCGCATATCCACATTTCACTTAGTAAAGAAATATTTATAATTGGTTGAAGGATTTCATCATGAGCTGACACCACTTAAAGAACCATTGGAAAACCAAGTGCGAGTACTGCCAGACAGCTGTTTCGTCAGCCCTGTTTTGGACTCCTTGTCAGTACACATCCACTACAGGAGTTCGAATCCAGGACAGTCCGGTTACCAGTCTAGAGAGCTCGTAGAGTATTAAGCCACTGGCCAGCACATGAATTCTAACACTTGCCGATTCATAACATAGCTCAATCACTTCACAATGTCTTCTTCGATCAGTCACTGCCTCATCTTCAACCTACTGTGCCCTACTGGCCACACCTTACCATTAAAACCCCAGGTAACTACCTACCTGAATAGGACCAGTCTCTAGTAAGCATCAGGTTAATTTTTCAAGTATTGGTTTCGTAAAGATCTTTTTCGCTTGATTGGTTGAAAGATTTCACCACGAGTTGACATTAATTAGAGAACCATTGTCCAGTATTTCCTACAGGCTTTCCAATGTTTCTCTAACCAATATCAGCTCATGATGAAATCCTCCTAACAATTAAACAAAACCTTTACAAAAACCATTACTTGAAAATCTTCATAAATTAAGTGACCATTTCTCAAATATCAACATAAATGACAGAATCTTGTCATTTTTAAACTTAGAGAAATAATAGACTCTATTAAAATAAACAAAGAAAACAGGCATACATCAAGAAAGGAGAGAAGAACTTCTGAAATTGAAAAACAACAACAGCTCTTTAAAAAAACTTGTCAAGAACTTGATTTGGTCATAACCTATATAATATAATATAATAAAGTATCCATCTATCTGGTTTTGATAGTCAACTGCTTTTTTATCTGTCCGTATCAAATAGTTTGGATTTTCGCTTGACTGAAACGTTAAAAAAAAAAGAAGAAAAGACCTAAGTGGATTAACGGACTGAAAAGCGGAGGCTTAATTGATTTCTGTTTGTTGGTTTTTTTTTGCTCCCTTAGTTTAATTTTATTCAACCATCCATCTATCAAAACAACTCAGCTCTTAATTTCTTTTTATAATCCTCTCTATAAAGTTCTTCTCTGATGATAAGTAATAATTAATACGATTTGCATAGTTTTCCGGTTTTTTCCCTCTCACACTCCAGCGGGAAGAAAAAAGGAAAAAAATCTCCTATATACATGAATAAATAATACTGATTGTATTTCCCAAGAGTTAGTTAGTTTTCTTTAAAAGACTGAATCGGAGACGATTCAAAGTCGATTTTCTTTAGTTTACTAGAAAGAGCACTCTAAAACAGAGATAACGGTATGTATATATATATATATATATATATATATATATATATATATCATATCCTTTAATTCCTAGAGGAACATAGGACTTTAGCTGCGCACCTCCATTGCCTTAGGTTTTCTGACAACTTTTTTACTCCGCTCCAAGTCTGCCTACATGCTTTCATCTCCTCCTCACATGACCTCCTCCAAGTCACCCTTGCACTGACGACCAACTCACCGCTTCCCTTTCGGGTTCCACTCGAGCGATGGCTTGTCTAGTGATTTCACTTGATGGTTTCCTCAGAGTATGGCTAATCCTATCCACTTTCTTCATGCTTATTTGTTGTACAATCTGTTCCTGTTCAGATCGCTCATTGCCAGAGATCCCTGTTGCTGATCTTTTCTGGCTGGTCATCTGACCTTGAGTATTGAGCGAAAACAACTGTTAATGAAGGTCTGTAGTTTGTTTGAGCTGATATTTATGACGCGCAGTGCAAGTCTCTGATCCGTATAGTGAGTAACACTGACTTCACATTGGAGTTGAAAATCCGGATCTTATTTCTGATGGTGAGTGCTGTTGACCTCCACACAGATTTGAGAGTAATGAAAGCTTGTCCTGCTTTTCCGATTCTTGCTTTGATATCATCGTCAGTTCCATTGGCCTGTAGTTGAAACGATGTTTCCCAGGTGGGTGGGTAAAGGAGGTTGTTTCTTTCAGGTTCTTCCCATTTATGCTGACTGTCACTGTATATGTATATATATATAAATATATATATTACAGAGAATGTGTATTTCAATAGACAGAAGGAATGCTAATAAAGAGCTTAGTTAATGTACTTAGTTTTATAAGCATTAATATGTGGTAGGTTTCCTGTTATCATTTTTTTTATAACAATATAAATATTTTTACATTGTGATTCTTTTCTATGATTGTACTTTAGTATATTTCCTGCTATGGAAACTAAAAGTAAAAATATTAGATGAGAAATATATGACATTAAGAAAAAAAGGTAACCTTTTCGGAATCAAAGTGTTTCAATAGACACGGCCGCTATATATATTTGAAACTATGGCATACAACAAAAAGAAGGCTATGATCTGCTCAGTGAAATAGAGTGTAAATACTAAGGAAATGTACCAATAAACATGATAGGATTGTGTAGAAATGGTTGGTCATGTGTTACGGCTCTTTTGAGTAAATAACTAGTGATAAAGCTTTTGCAAATAAGAATAAAATTTTAAACTAGTCTTTCTATTTAAGACCAACTAACTAACTGCCTATTGAAACCATATAATATATAATACTGTTGTTGCGTATGCGTTGTTGATTCAGCAGTAGAGCGCTTGCCAACCACACATATCGTCCGAGCTTCGATCCCTGGCTGTCGCACTCTCAGACCTCGCTAAGCCGATGGTAAGGCCAGTAAAGAGGTAAAAATGAAACCACTGCTACCGAAACTTTAAAGCTCTAGCTTGAATCCGTATGTCTCACTCGAAACGTAAAGGAATACAAGAAAATGACATTCTTTTCTTAACCTTTTTGTAACGCAAGCATTTATATTGTAACATAGGTTACTTGATCGTCCGTAGAACATTATAATTCCTTTTTTCGAATGTCTGTTGGACCGCGCTGGCTTAATGTAAAGATCTTAGATATATTTAAACATGGTAGGTAAATTTGATTACGTACTATTATGTGTAAAAAGGTAAACGTTTCTGAAAAAACGAAGAAGAGACAAAACTCACTTAGTTAATCACATCAGGTACCAAATTAAATAATTTTAAGATATTGGATAGGGATAGCCTTTAAAAGAATACATAGTTTTTATTCGGGTATAGAGGAATTTGTGACAAAACTTTTAACTATTAACCTATCATGTAGTTTTTGAAGAATGATCTAACTGTAAGTAGTGGGATATATGAACTATGTTCAAGATCTTATACACATACCAGAGTATAAAATGAAATCATCTGTTAACAACTGAACCTAAAGTAATCTCAGAAACTTGAAATTTAAATGAAGTACAAAAATATCACCAATGTTTGTGTGTCATTCGGCACGTAATAGAAACACTTTCAGCATTTATCTAGATCAACACAATATGGTCTGCCAAAGAGAAATATGCATTTTATTCCGATTGGCAGATCTGTCTTCGTAGGACCGCAGAACAAGTTAGAAAACCAAAATAAACTTCAGTCCAGTTGAATTTGACAGACTCCTACTGTAGGTAGTTACTTGCAATTGGTTTCTAGAAAAGATTGAAACTTAAGCAATAGCCCATTGTACAATGGTAGACAGAGTTTGAAATTCGATAACGTTAAACTATTTATTGACTAAGAGGAAAGAATATCACGTAGAAAATAAGAGACAATTCAATGAAGAAAATTTTCTTTATCTACGAAATCACCTTCAGAGGCTGCACAGTCGTATTTATACTCACCAAAGACGCATAACAGTCCATTAGTGAGTAACAGAGGTGACATAATTGATATAATTACTCAGAAGTAGCTTTAGAAGTAAAAAAATAAAAGTTGTAGATTACGTAGTACTCAACGGTACAAAGGAAGAAAGCGTTATAAATTTGGTAAGGTTAAAATTGCTATTGAGTGAGAATAAATGTAATTGAGTGACCACTTAACAAGTGTGAAGAGAGTAAGAAACTGTACAAAGGAACATGTGAGAGTGACAATGGTGAATTAGTAATTAAAGCAAAAGCTAACTAATTGTTAAAAATAAAGGAATACAGGAGACGTTTGATGAAGAGATTAGGACCATGGTAGAATAAGAGACTGGACAAACCTTTTCTGTGTATAAAGTTCGGACTTGCATTGACGAACTGCCAGTGCTCCCGGTATACAAAATGGCTTGGACCTAACGCCCTTTGTACCATTTGACCTCACCTTGTAGATGATCTTGAGAGACGATTCTGGTGGAGCTACTTGGCTTGATTTCGCAAAGTGCTCGAGTATTGAAATGTTAATTTTCTTGCATGGTCCTTTTGTTAGTCATCCCGGATACTGCTCAGAGATGCATTTGGAAAGTGTACGATTTGTGCAGCCAATATAACTAGCACAAATGGAGCAGGTGAAACCAACATGGAATATTCAATACATGAATTTTCATAATCGGGTCACTTAGTGAAGAAAGAGAAATCCGATCTACTTCTTATTATCAAGAATAAGAAGAATATATACCAGTGATACAATCAATGGCAAACTAGAGAGACTCAGACGAGTCTTTACGCAAAGCACACACTATCCAAACGCACCTGTGAACATTATCTGGTATTTTTAAGAAAAGGACAATAGAAGACAATTACTAGTCCAATTCTCGAGCACTTTGCGAAATCAAGCCAAGTAGCTCCACCAGAATCGTCTCTCAAGATCATCTACAAGGTGAGGTCAAATGGTACAAAGGGCGTTAGGTCCAAGCCATTTTGTATACCGGGAGCACTGGCAGTTCGTCAATGCAAGTCCGAACTTTATACACAGAAAAGGTTTGTCCAGTCTCTTATTCTACCATGGTCCTAATCTCTTCATCAAACGTCTCCTGTATTCCTTTATTTTTAACAATTAGTTAGCTTTTGCTTTAATTACTAATTCACCATTGTCACTCTCACATGTTCCTTTGTACAGTTTCTTACTCTCTTCACACTTGTTAAGTGGTCACTCAATTACATTTATTCTCACTCAATAGCAATTTTAACCTTACCAAATTTATAACGCTTTCTTCCTTTGTACCGTTGAGTACTACGTAATCTACAACTTTTATTTTTTTACTTCTAAAGCTACTTCTGAGTAATTATATCAATTATGTCACCTCTGTTACTCACTAATGGACTGTTATGCGTCTTTGGTGAGTATAAATACGACTGTGCAGCCTCTGAAGGTGATTTCGTAGATAAAGAAAATTTTCTTCATTGAATTGTCTTTTATTATTTTTATGATTTGATGGGTATTTCCTGTGATTTGAAAGGATTTTAATTATCCACTTGACAGCTGTGTAGAGAGTGAGAAAATATATTTGAATTTAAGTTTCACATCACAAGGAAGAATACCAAAGGAATTGATCCTGAAGGACAATTTAAGGATATGTCAAATTAATTGACAGATCTTAAACCAATAAGTGGAGAAAAAGAGATTGGAAAGAAGTTAAATTATGTGATATTGCTAGTCTATATCTCCCATTACCAACCCCACGATCGACCATCCTGTTGAAAAAATGTCAGGAAGCTATGAAGCGCCTCAAAAATATTGACTAAATAGTAATACTACGATCAGATAAAGGTTCGAGTGCTGCTCTAATGAATAAAAAAGGCGACAGTACCGTGGGGGACTCCTTTCTAGGCGATCCTCAAAACATTAGAACTGATAACTGTCAGAAAGACTTGACTGATTCAACTGAGAAGCTTACCAAAAGATGCTGAAAGATCTCATTATGAAGCAGCTTATTCTGCTCCATGTGTTGTTATCGATCCATCAAATTTATTTTAGGAATGTGTGGTGACATGGACATGTGCTGCGAATGTCATCCCAGAGGCTTCCGTACAGATCTCTGTTCGCTAGCTCTGTGCGAGGGATGGAAAAGGCAAAGGGGTAATCAGTCAACGACGTGGCGTCGTGGGATGAAGGATATTTGTGCTAGATTAGCGTCGGTTGGTGTGTCACGACTCCTTGGTTGGGGTCCGCGAGATAGCTCGAATCGATGGCTCGAAACTTTATCGGATATGGCCAAGAATCGTAATCAGTGGCGAACGTGTTGCAATTTCCTTATTTCTTCCCTGCCCGACGATAGTTAATGAATACTGTCTGAACTTGTTAAGCATGACTGTTTTCCTTCCAGATGAAGTTCTTTATCCGTTCTCTACTTATATTTTTACTTTGAATCTATTTAGTTTTATTATTATTGTGTAGCGCATTTTTGTTGGTGTCATATTGTACCAAGTTTTTCTGAGTTCAAATAAATAAATAAATTTAGGCAATTAGAAGTAATCGTTGAAGCCTTGAAATTATGTTTCTTTTTGATTAGCCGTCTTCAACAAGCTGTGCCTGCAACTCCTTTGGATTCGAACTTGCACTACTCAGTACTGCACTCAAAGATATTATCACTTGCCTATCTGGGGCACACTATTTACTCCAAGTAATACTTCTATTGGGATTACATTTTAGAGTTTTATATACAGTCTTCTTCACCTCTTGAAATTCTCCTCTTTTATCTTCCTCCTTTTAAGCAGGCGAACAATGTTAAAAGTTTTGATTCATTCGCACAAATTTTGTCCAGTTTCATATGATCTCAGTGGTACTTCAAAAATGTTTCCTATACTTCTGATAAGATTTAGGAAGAAATTGTTCTCTCTATTAATTTCATTTTAAATTAATAACTGGAAAACTTAGCTTCCTTAGTACTTTTCCAATTAAATTTTAAACAATTCTTACTCAAGATTTGTACGTGACTAGGAATATACCTAAAAATTTATTGTGATACTGATCTGAATGCCTATGCATAATCTGTAGGTAATCTAAGTTTCATGTCTTTAGACAATTGTATGCTTGCACTTCCTATCACATCAGCTATACTAAGCAGAATGTGTTACTCTGTACTTTCATACGGACACACTTCGGAATAATAAAATGCCTTATTGTTCAACTGAATTGCAGTTTATGTTTTCACCGTTTGAATCAGATGCTACTACTAGAATACACATATAAGTGAAGTAACTAACTTAGAAGAGCTGTACTGTCATAAACTTATAGCTTGACGGCGCCTGAAATTCACATTTCCTGGACACTGTCACCTACATCACTCATATATTATACACATTTCCAAAAAATAGCACTGCTTTTCCTTTACTTCCTATTTCAATGTAAAAGAAAATGGAATTTAATTTTATGCCTGTTATTACTTTCTTTATGCTCAACTTTAAGCACTCTTTTCTAAGAGTATGAGAAATATTGTTCTCACGAATAATAATGTTGTTAGTCTTTATAGTATTTTGGCACTCTGAACAACTGTTAAACTCTAAAATAAGTGAAACTATTATTTTATGCTAGTAGCCTTAGTTAAAGGCTATCAAAGCCAGAATCTGGAAGGCAAGATACGCCTCCAACAATCTAAAATTCGTTACAGGATTTCATCATGAGCTAACATCGACTAAAATACCTTTGGAAAACCAACTGGAAGCACTGGGCAACTGTTTCGTTCTAGTTTGGAATTTTTCATAAGTAAACACCCACTGGGGTTCAAACAATCAGATCTCTACAGACCAATACTTTAAAATCAATGAATGCTCACTAGCAACTTTTCCTATTCAAGAAGTTAGTTACCTAAGGTTCTGGTGGGAAGTCGTGACCATTAGGGTGCAGCAGGTTGAGTGTGAGGACAAATACTCGCTGAGGACATTGGCGAGTGGTAGTGCTATGTCGTGAATTTGCAGAAGATAGAATTCTTGGACTGGCTGGCCATTGGATCGTGTCCCCGTGGCTTAATGGTCTACGAGCTCGCCTTGTAACCAGAAGGTCCTGGGTTTAAACCGTGCGTACTGCTGAAGGGTCCTGAAGTAGGCTTACGAAACAGCTATCCAGTACTCCTCGCAGTTTTCTCATGGTTCTCTAACTGATTTCAGCTCATGATAAGATCTTGTAATCAATCGATCAAATACCTACAAACCAACACTTGAAAATCTAAAATCAGTTTGGAAATTTTTACTCAGCATCAAGAACAAGACTCAGATTTTCAAAATCAATGTCATGTCAATTCTTCTATATGGGTCAGAAACCTGGTGAGCGCACCATGTAAAGCATTTCCAACAAGTTACAGAGTTTTATCGACAGCTGCCTTCAACAGCTGGCACCATACTGAAGATCAAATGGCCAGGGAGAATTAGCAAGAAGAAACTATGAGGAAAAAGTTACCAAAAACCCATCGTTCAACAAATATGTAAGAAAAAAGGGATGTGGACTGGACACACGCGCTCCAGGCCATCGCTAGAGTAGAATCCAAATAGGAAATTACGAGTGAGCTGTTGGTGTGGGGGTGACATGGGGGAGATCATGTGGCGAAGAGGAGATGAAAGATTGCGTTCACTCGCGGAGCCAGTTGAAGAGGACAGTATAGAATAGAAAAAAGTGGAGACATGTTACTGAAGCCCTATATCCCACTAGGAATCCAAGGGAACAACAATAATAAAATCTTTGCATAAATGCTGGCCATATCATTCTTCACCTCATATAAGCTCAATGGATATGATTACGTTTAGTTACTATTTGTTGTCAGTATACTCACTGTGAGTTGTTCATTTATCCTTTCGACTAACAATACCTACTACGAAGTTGCAGAAAAAACACATGCACAGACTTTTATGATCCATACGAGTTGATCACGGATTGATTTCAGTTAGAGAACCATTGAAAACCAGGGAGCACTGAACAGCTGTTTCATCCTAGTTTGGGAATCACCGGCAGTACGCACACACGGGGGTTCAAACCTAGGACCTTACAAACAAAACTATAGAAAATTATTCTGATGCTCGCTAGTGACTTGCTACAGGTTGGAGTTTCCTGGAGTTCTAGTAAGAAGTCGTGACCAGTGAGGTCCAATTAGATGTCACGTGTGTGGATGGATATCCCACCAACGACAATGGTTGATGTCGCGCTAAATCACGAATTGGTAGAAGTTTGAATTCATGAGCCATTAAATCGGGTCGCAGTGGCTAAATGGTATACGAGCTCGCCTCGTAACCGGAAGGTGGAGATAGTTGGAAACTTATTTGGAAATGTACATCAGTGCAGATTTCGACTCACAGTTGTAATCCACTGATCAAAACAACACGAAATGAAGTAAAAAAAAACACAGTGTATTTACATGGATGGAAAATTCAGATAACCCAGTGATTTAGTCACGCTGCCAGTCTGTTGATTCTGAAAATAAATTTTTCCCACCATGGTAGATCACATAAAAATAAATATGATCTTTGTTTTAGATTAGTCATCAACTCGGTGGTGGTTAGATTTTTTTTTAGATTTCGTGATATACATTTTTTTTGTTTTTCAGCATCATGTTGGATTGTTATGTCATAAAGATAACATGCTAAAGATTATTAATAAATAATGTTATTTATACAAAAAGATCCAATTTGTTTTCATTCCTTTAGGTTCTGAGTTTAACATACAGCTTCAATCTTTAAGGTTTGATATTTCAGCAGTGGTAGTGTTTTTTATGGAGTGAGGTTGCTAGCATCACTGCCAAATTTATCTTTTTTTGACCAGGTTCACGATGGATTAAGCGAAGTCTGGGCATCGAACTCATAACCAAATTCTACCAGTGAACCATCGACGCGTCAAAATACGTATGATTAGTATTTTCACTGTAACATTGTAATGGTGGCTAGCATAGGGACTTAGCAGTTAAGTTTAAAGCTTCATGGATTATCGATTTATTTTAATGTAGTTTTAATCATTAAGGGACATTAATAACAAAACCTTTCAGCAGAATAGATAGATGGATAGCTGTTCTAACTCCCTGGGAAATTATCCGTAGTATACATATATCAATTTATGCAAAATACTAATTGAAGACAAAATCTGACAGAAAAAACACATCACTAAGTTAACGGGTTAGAATCTGACTGCTCCTGTTTAGCTGCTCTAAAGGTGGAAATTGTTACTGGTCTCATTCACTAAGCGTTTCTATACTTTATTACTGCGCTGATTCTTTAGCAGACAGAATATTAATCAAGTATTTGAGACATTTAACTCAAATCTGACAACTGGTGTGCTATGAACTACTTTTAAACTATTTGTTTGAGAAACAAATTTCTCAAGATTTGCTATTTTTCTGCACACGATTCGTACGTCCTATAAATTGCCTATAGCCTGTTTTTCGTTAAACCCTATAATTATTAAACAAAACGTAGAAATTCACTCTTTTATTATTATGAAAACAGTTGATGACAAATACAGATAGCCTAGTTTGGTTATAAAACAAAGAGGAAAAATTAACTGTAATTATAATAAAATAATCCAAGGGAAAAATCTGGGTTGTTTGAAAATAATCCAGAGAAATTACAGTACATCTTGGACTTAGGTAAGTGACAGATAAGAGAGCTTGTTAGACTACGCAGCATATCACTGTCTGAAGTAGTTTGCATTTCCCGTTAACTAATTATGTTAAACCGAATTGCTTGCCCTCCATTTATATGTAGGACGCTAACACGGCTGCTTCAACGATGTCTGAAAACTAGCTTGGTATTAGCTAGTGGAAGGCAATAGTCAGGAAACTCTGTTCCTAGGTTTCATGCACCTGTCTACTCGTCAGCATGGCGTATCTGCTATGTTGAAGGAACTCAAGTTCTCTCTGAGGTTCGAACCCGCACCAAAGATGTTACCGTCGAGCTATCCATGCTTGTAAAGGACCTCCTTGAAGACTGTAATGGACCCATTGACTGAATGCTAGGGCTTGAGCAGTGTCATGTGATGTTATTTTGGTTGACGGCGACTAGTGGTGCAATCCAGAATGCGCCTTTCCTCTTATCTGGAACTCGTCTCATCAATCAAAATAACTGACGCATTATATTTTGTAAGCAAAGTGAAACAATGTTTCGACAACACAATAAGAAGACATGGTTTATTAGAAATGTGTAATATATCTAAACGATAGTGTCAAATCCCACTGTATTTACCAATTCTCATGTATGTGGGGGCACGCGTACAAATGGAGGACCCATCGGTCTCTGCAAGTTAGAGCTGCAGAACATATTGTGAATTGGCCGCAACAACAAATAAAATCACCAGATACAAATGATCCCACAAATAGATGTCCAGCATCATCTATAACGAATCACATTATAGGGACAGGTCACAAGGTTGCTTTCAACAATTTCCTTAAGTCACAGAATATACACATTGGATCATATGAATTATTAGAAAGACGGTTGCAGCGAAGACAATTTTCCTTCCGACGAAGTCATCAACAAGGCTGTAAATTCGTGCATTTATGAAAAATGGATTGGCAGGTTCCAGAATAATTTCCGGTCAACGATCAAATAGATAAAATTACA
Source organism: Trichobilharzia regenti (assembly GCA_944472135.2). Taxonomy (NCBI): domain Eukaryota; kingdom Metazoa; phylum Platyhelminthes; class Trematoda; order Strigeidida; family Schistosomatidae; genus Trichobilharzia; species Trichobilharzia regenti. Next base: position 63,119,136 of record OX235265.1, on the reverse strand, counting down.
AATATGAAATAAAATACCATAATAAACAGTAGGAGGGACGAATAAAACTCAAACAAAGTAACATCAGAATTACTGAGAAGATTGACATATTGTACAACTGGGGATTAAAAATGTAGAAATAACAGGATGTTTGGATAAAAAATCTAGTGGGGTCATAACTAATGTGACGAATAATTGTTTATGCAGTTAGGGATTAAATATGTAGGAATAATAGAATGACAAAACAGACAGGAAGTTCGAATATGAAAATATGGTAGTGTAAATACGAATGAAGACAAACTTGAAAATAACATGAATAAACAGGAAGTTTGGATAAGAAAGGCAATGGGATGGTCATTACTAAAAGAATTACCTGTTTACTATGCCCTGTATATAAAACAAAGTTGGGTCACACACTTAAATTCGTTAAAGCCCTGGCCATAAAAAGACTTAGATCTGTCTTATGTGTCCAGAAGTTATATGTCATTACTTTAAACCTGCCTTTGTAATCCACTTTAGAACCAAAGATCAATTTACTTCATAGTATTTTGAACCCTCTCTCTTCTTTGTTCTCTCTTTCCTACCCACACCTTTGCGCCATCTCCCTACCCATAATTTGTGACCCTGACCTGTACACAACCTGACCTGTATTGTAATGATTCATGCCTTCTTGCCTTCTATGAAACTTTGGATGAAAAGTACGTGTGTGATCACAATGTCCGAAATGTATTGCGCAAATACATCTCCCGTTTCAGATAAACTACGTCTTCTTACTTAGTTGTCGAAATTCATAATGTGAACTATTTGCCTTAAATTTTTGAAACAGTGTTGTGAAACTAAGTAAATGAGCCATAGTTATTATTATATTATTGATCCCTTGGGTTCCTAGTGGAACATAGGGCTTCAACTTCACGTCTCCACTTGCTTCTGTCTTCCTTCTGCTGTACTTTTCACCTGCATCCATGTTAGTCCATACTGTTTCAACTGTTCTTCACACAATCTCCTCCATGTCACCCTCGCACTGACGTCCCACTCGCCACTTCCCTTTCGGCCTGGTTCCACTCGAGTAATGGCCTGACGCGCGATGTCACCCAGCGGCCTCCTCGGCCAGCGAGTGTCCAATCCATCTCCACTTTCTCCTGCATATTTGTTGGTTGGCGATTGGTTTGTTCTTGTTTTGTTTGTTCCCATAGTTTCTTGTTGGTGATTCTTTCCGGTCCGGCCATCTGATCTTCAGTATAGATCCAGCGAAGATAGTTATTTGGTTGATAAAGGTCTGCAAAAGGCTGTTAGAAATATTCTCCGCGACCCACCCGCCAAGTTTTTGATCCGTATAGGAGAACTGAATTGACGTTTGTATTGAAAATTGGACCGAATTTTGTTGTTAATGCTGAGTGACGAAAATTTCCAGATTGGTTTCAGGTTGATGAATGTGTTTCACACTTTTCGATTCTCGCTTGATTCGACATCCTCGTACGTTCCTCCTGTAGTTGAGACAATGCTCCTTAGATAAGTGAATGAAGTAACCTCTTTCAAATTCCTCCCGTTGATGATGATGGGAGCTGGATGTTGTTGTCGGTTGGTTATTTTCATAACCTCCGTCTTTTCTATGTTCACCTGGAGTCCTGTCTTCACTGCCTGCTTCTTCGACCAGTTTGTCGATTTTTGCTTGTAAGTCTTCGATTTTGTGTGCCATTAAGCATAAATCATCCACACGCGAAATCCAGGTCTTCTAGGTTCTTCACATCGGTCCAGGATATCCCTGTCTGCTCGTTTCTCACTGTCTGACGCGTAATTCAGTCCACCACAATGGGGAATACATTTGGTGACAATAAGCACCCTTGTCTGATTCCTGTGTTTACTCCGAACGCCTCGCTGAGTTTTCCATTGTGGATCACTTAACATATACCGTTGTCGTACAGCTGTTGAATAAGGTTGATAAATATTTAGGGTACGCCGTAGTACTTGAGTAGTTTCCAAATTACTTCGCGGTCAACGCTGTAAAAGGCCTTCTCGAAATCTATAAAGATGAGGTACAGGTTTGATTGCCATTCCATCCTTTGTTCTGTGATGATGATGCGTAGAGTTGCAATTTGGTCAGAACATGATTTTCCCTTCCTAAATCCAGCTTGTTCTGGTCGGAGTTCTGTCTCCAGTGCGTCCTTTATTCTCTCCAGGATGATGCGACTCAGGGTTTTACTTGGCGTCGACAGGAGCATGATTCCTCGCCAGTTCTTACAGAGTCCTAAGTCGCCCTTCTTTGGTAGTTTCACAAGATAAACTTTCCTCCAACAAATGAGCCATGGTTACACAATTAGTTTTTAATGAACTATCGAGATAACCCATGATATGTGATCAGTATTCTTAATTCATACTATTCTAAAAAAATAAACTCTTATAGAAACTAAAGTAACCAGAATTTAGAAGATTGCCGTCTAAAAATTCTCCCCCCATTTCATTTTCTGGAAGTAGAGATTATTGTTTGAAAGTTTTGAAAGTGATGAAATTTTAATGGATTCAAGTAGGAATTGATTCTTACTACTCAACGATGGGAATGAGAATATCACCAAATATCAACTAGACAAAGTACTGTTCACCCATACTTGTTGTTTGATGCTTTTAGTTCTTAAATAACTCAACGAGAACAGAGTGTTCATTCCCATTATTGTTAAAGCTGTAAAAGCTGTTCTCAGTGCGCTATTTAAAATAATGCTTATTCTAATTTCATTTACAGAAGAAGAAAAAATAAATAGATTGAACATTGAACAAACATTAAAAAAATACTTGAGTTTCCATTGTTGCTTTTATCATTTAAGTGTGATAAAAATAGTCGGAAAATTAATTTAAAAACTGTAGATTATATTATTGAAAGAAATTATAATTCACTTTTAAAAGCATAAATATTAATTTGAATGATAATGAGACACTTAAACTTAATTTAATTCAATTTAACTAAAAGGCAGGGAATTAAGTATTTTCTACCTTTTACCAAATCATTATATAGTACTTGACTTGGAAAATTTTCAAAAGTGTGAATTGAAGGAAATTTTTTCAAGGCTTTGAATACATATCAACTTAAAATGAATTCATCCCATAAGTGGTATCAACTTAAGATTAAATCTATTTAGTAGGTTTATGTCAATAAACCCAATATATTTGTTTTATTCCACTCCATAACAACAAGTCACTGCTTTTAATATACTTGAAGAAGTTTTATACAGAATGTATCTCTTGTTGATAAAGTCTCACAGTCTTATACCTGGGGGAATTTACCGATGATTGATGAGTTTGTTTGCCCTCTGAGATATTTGATGTCAAAATCATTTTCCTAAAGCAATGATTTGTAGCCTAAGAAGTATTATTATCTGGATGAGTAATAACCACTTATGAATGGTTACCAATGATCCAGTTCATAAGAGCTATAAGATCTGTAGAGTACGTAACAATATGATTGTTCACTTTTTGTTAGACGTTGAAATTACAGACATTGTACATGATTTTTGTTTAAAACGATTCATGTTTAAATACATATAACTTTCGAGTACAATTCGAAATACACTGGCCATTACTGTCTACTTGCTCCACTCATACCGTGTTGTATACTTTGGATTTATTGCAGGAATCTACTATCCCTATCCGAAGACAACTTTACAGCCGGCACACAGCTTCTACCAGTAGACACGATTTCAACAGTGAACGCTTCTGTGGATTATATTATTAATTTGTAGCAGTGGACTTTAACAGTATATCCTTTTTGTTAATATAACTCATGACTGCGTTTTTGATAATATATTGTTACACTATCATCTCACTGACTTGGATTTTTATTTGCATATTTGTTGTGTTATTGAGCTATCTAGACAGTCCCCTACAGAACTGACACCGGGTAGGTATAACTTTTTTCATATTTAATGAGGACGCTGACAAAATGCAGAGTCTTCTGAACACCTTGAGCTGCAATCTAAGAATGTTTGGCATGCGATTCGCTCCCACCAAATGCAAGATGATGTTACAGGACTGGACCACACTGACTCCTAGTCTAGAAATAGGGAGTGAAGTGGCAGAGCACGTTGACTGTTTCACTTATTTGGGAAGTACCATCAGCCAACGCCAACGGGTTGATCGCTGACGAAATCTCAGCACGGATACAGAGGACAAGTTTCATATATACCAGTTTACGCCGTCTCTAGCGTAGACGAGATATCCGGCTATCGACCAAAGGACGGGTGTACTGCTCATCAGTCCGCTCCGTCCTCCTTTATGGCTGTGAGAGAGACCTGGCCATTGATCACAGGTGCCTGCGTTCTGTTTCTCGTGTGAAGTGGTATAATAAGGTGAGGAATATTGAGGTTAGGCTTCGGTCGAGTGCTAGGTAAGGAGGGGAAATCAATCAACGAGGCTGTGAAATTACATCGACTAAGATGGTTAGGACATGTGTTACGGATGCCTAGTCATCGCCTTCCTCGACAACGGGCATTGTTAGCTGACATAGGGTCAGGCTGGAAAAGAGCTAGCGACGGTCAAACGAAAATATGGCACCAGTCAATGAAATCTACAATAGTTAGTTTAAGCCACGTAGGAAGGTGTAGACTTCCGGGTTGGGGTCCTCAGGACGGTAAAAACCAATGGTTGGAAACAATTGATGACATGGCTCAAAATCGTTCTCAATGGCGCAGATGCATCCACTCCTTGTGACTTATGATTTCCAATGACATTATGTTGTTCTTTGCTATTACTATTCCTTTGTCTCACACCTCTGTTTACTGTCTCTATTATGCAATTCTTCTACTTTCTTCTCTTGCTTTGTGTGCTACATGAAGGGAGTGTGGCGACTTGTACTGCCGCACATCGGTGCAAAGTTCTATGTCGAAAACGGACAGACAGACTGATGGATTGAAGAGTCTCAGATCCACACAAACTATATGTCTATTACTCTCTGATAGCTTTCGATAATTTTCTAACCGATGTCAATCCGTGATCAAACTTTCAGCCAATCAAATCCTTGAAAACTAACACTTTAAAATTTTACACTGGTTTAGTCTGACTCGGGGAGAAAATTGTATACAGTATAAGCTGTAAGCTACTATTCTCACTTTTATCTCAAACACTCCATTAAAAAAAATAGTATTATTCTTCAAGTGTTACTCAAATTCTTTCGAGAATAAAAAAAAACAACTAAAGGAACTATTGTAGCTCTTTTCCTGTTTGTTATGAATGCATGCATCACATGACCACATTATTTTCCTCATAATGAACACAAATCAATATGAATCCCAATCCTCAAAATGTCAGTACATTACCATAAACATTCTATTCATATTTCTTTTCTCTTATTATAGTTTTATGCATACATAACTAATGATAATAAGAAACAAGAATTAGAAGGTGATTTCTTCCCAACTTCTCTAACACATATAATTCTCGATTTCATCAAACTAGAACGAAACAGCTGTCCAGTACTCCCAGGTTTTCCAATGGTTCTCTAACTAATGTCAGCTCATGATGAAATCGTGAAACCAATCAAATCCCTACAGACCAAAACATATAATTCTGTCTGAAAATGCCAGGAGTAAAAGAGAAAGTGTGTGTATCTGTGTGTGTGCGTGTTGTTTTAGTATACCTGTTTAAAATTCTTTACGAAAAAATTTTTTCACACAAGTTAGTTATTTTTAGTAATAAATCCTAAAATTCCATTCTTCAACAGCCTTCACTTTTTCTTCTTACTTGAAATGAAAGTTTTGGGAGCTTTCAAGCATTGGATTTCAAACATTTTTGCGATACTTGCACAAAGTAATGCTATAATATTTTTTTCTGGAAAAGTCTGTTATTTATAGCATTCTCTTACATGCATAAATGATAATGTCAAACCGGTATTTTGACCGGAGAAAACTTCTATTTATAGTTCCTGTTGAAATCCTGTAGCTATTTCAATTTTCTATGTACAAAACTATAATTTAGGGATTTAAAGTAGGCTGCCATTCGTTCAGACTTCTTCCTTGGCCTATTTTTTTTATAAATAGTTTCATTACACTGTTTATATTATGTGTATTTTGTGGGTGTATTGACTGACTCCAGTGTGAAATTTGTCTCAAATCATCATTAGTTATAAATCATTGAAAACGAGAGAATACTGGAGGACTGTTTCGTTCCATTTTGGGACTTCTCAGCAGTACACACCAATGATCCCATCAAGAATCAAACCTAGGCGTAAATCCAGCATCTCCGCGTGAATTCCAACCCAAGTGATTTAGTGGTCAATGATCTTGACCTCGTACCCTGAAGGTCCCAGTGTTCGATTGCTTGTGGGGTCGTTGATGTGTAATGTTGAAGGTTCTCAAACTAGGACGAAACAACTGCCCGTCACTCCCTGGTTTTTAATGGTGTTCAAAATGATATCAATCTGTTGTAACATTTGATCCTAACAAAATAACTCCTGCAAACTAATAATAGTGGCAGATAAAATCTTTCCTACTTTTAAATCCTTTAGGATTTTGTTTATTTAAATTGACCCTCCATGTATTCCATTTTTATATAACTCAGAGGACAAGTGATTGTGTATGATCAAATTGTTGCGAATGTATTAGGCAAATACATCACAATATTTTTGAGATAATCTTTGTCCTTTGGTGACCTTATCCAAATTTGTTAAAAAGAATCAAATTATATTAAATTAATATAAAGTGGCTTAGTAGTTTTCATAAGTTTATTGTATTCAGTTAGTGCAAGAGTATTTTAAATGGAAATGATTGACTATCAGGTTTCGCCATAAAAAAGAATTTAATTTAAGATTATATTTGAATTTTCACCAGTCTAAAGGGTTATTATTAATAGTATCTCATGGGTTACAAAAAAGGTTCTCAGTATGAATTATAGTCATATATATAATTCGTAGATCACCGAAGAGTCCCTTTTCAGCGAATTCATTTTCTTAGCTGTACAATCGCAAATATATGTGTTATTTTGTATGTATGTGTACATTAAGTTTGTCAAACAAAAACACAATTAGTATTCAAGTGTTGGTTTGTAGGGATTTGATTGATTTCAGGATTTCATCATGAGGTGACATTAGTTAGAAAACCATTGGAAAACCTGGGAGTACCTGGGAGTAACCGGAAGGTCCTGGGTTCGAATCCCGGTGGGTGCGTACTGATGAAGAGTCCCAAACTAGGACGAAACAGCTGTCCAGTACTCCCAGGTTTTCCAATGGTTCTCTAACTAATGTCAGCTCATGATGAAATCCTGAAAAACACAATTAATTATCGTTATTTTAACTAAACAGGTGAAGATTGGTAATCGGAGTTACGTAATACAAAATTAGTCAAGAAAATTAGGTGTTAATGAAATTAGGGTAGTAACAAAGGTGATGAGTTGTCACAAATAGTTATTAAAGGAAGTTATGTAATACTATGAATAGTTTGATAATTAAGTTTTACTCAGGATGCACATAGAAACAAAGTAGATAATACGAAATTATGTAAGAGATCTAAGTGAACACAAGAATTATAAGCAATTAAAGAACAGGCAAAGAAACAAAATTAAGTCATCAAAATAGAAGTAAATAAAAAAAAAGAGGATTCAAGAACACTATCCAGCATGGTTGCGAAAAGGCAATAGTGGTGCAATAAGAAGTGTGATAATATGTCATCTGGTTAACACTGATCACCCCATTTCAGCAAACGCCTCCTGCTTCAAAGTAATCTACAGAGTCAAGAATAACCTATCAAAGGCAATACGGTTTGTATCGTTGAAGCTCTGGCCATTCACCTAGAAAAACCGGAGCTGTGCGTACAAAAGAAGATTACTCAACCACTTCTACCGTCATGGTAACAACTTTTTTTGATTTGATTTATTTTTATTTAAAATAACACATATATATTTGCGACTGTACAGCTAAGAAAATGAATTCGCCGAAAAGAGACTCTTAGCTGAACTACGTGTTTTGTTTTCATTAATGTCTGTATGGGGATTATCCATGAATATATATAATTCAGGATTTTATCATGAGCTGACATTAGTTAGAGAACCACTGGAAAACCTGGGAGTACTGGACAGCTGTTTCGTCCTAGTAGTCATGACCAGTAGGGTGCAGCGGGTCGGGTGTGAGGACAAATACTCGCCGAAGACATTGGCTAGCGGTCGCGCTATGTCGTGAATTTGCAGAAGTCAGAATTCCAGGACCATTGGATTGAGTCCCAGTGGCTTAATTGGTATACGAGCTCGCCTTGTAACAGGGAGGTCCTGGGTTCGAATCCCGATGGGTGCGTACTGATGAAGAGTCCCAAACTAGGACGAAACAGCTGTCCAGTACTCCCAGGTTTTCCAATGGTTCTCTAACTAATGTCAGCTCATGATGAAATTCTGAAACCAATCAAATCCCTACAAACCAACACTTGAATATATAATTCACTTTAAAAATATGGCATACTCTGCAAACATTCTCCCCCACCCCAACTCATTCAGACAAGCTATAGATTGTGTAAACGTAGTTTAAAAACATTGATGAAAGATGATTGGAGGAAAAAGTGAAGAAGTCCGGGATCTAATTACCCTACTTACTGACACTGATCAGTTTAGAGGAAATAATTTCCTCCAAGAGATACGAACCAGAGTCACTCACCGCTTTAGTCAGAGAGGTTATCACTAGCATTGCGGGTTCACAATTACCTCCTGTATGACTGTAATGAATATCCTGGCTATTCACTAGGAAGTGTCCAATGTCATGTGCTTGGTCATCATGGATTTGATAATTTAACAGACGAAAATAAATCGCTAATGCTTCCTGAAATACACATAATCCTGAAATCGAAAAGATCTAATTATTCAATGTATAGTATCCCAAAGTACTCTAAGTTGGACACTAAAACCAGTGAATAGGATAAACTAAACCGTATCTCAGAACGTGAGATATCAGCTTACTTTCACACATCCCTTCAGCTTTACTGAAAGACTTTTGCAAACCAACCATGAGGGTTGTACTTACAAAATCAAAGCAACTGTTGTTGAAGGAGACACAAGCTTAAGGAACAAACAATCACTAAGCAAAGAAAAAAGTTTAATTACAAAAGTTATTGAGAACTTACCAGCAGTTACTGTTAGCTGACGAATATTATTTCCCAGTTTTAAAAGTTCTTCCGTTGACATTATCAAAGCAGACCTGCATAAAATCCTATCGTGTATGTTTTTATTACCATTGTCAGTTTTGCTGTGAATAGGCTCATTTAAAAGTGTACTTGATGTAGACAAAAATAAACTTGTTAATGTGTGTTCTGTTTGCTTCCATGTCATTTCTAAGTATCGACCAATTATCTGATGTCGTGTGCTCACTTCTCGGTGATCACTCCATTGGACAACTTTCTTAGAAGTGATTTTAGGCTTTTTTAGTTCATTTCGTTTGTTATTACTTATGTCTGAGTCCTCAGTGACATCAGAGGGATAGTCACTCTCGTGTAAACAATGCTCTTGATCAACATCTGAGTTGCTATCTGGATTTACTTTATTATACTCATTGTAAAATGCTTGACTACTGACTGATGGATAGGGTGAAACAGGTGATCCAGTAGCTACATATCTATCCAATGTGCTGGAGCGATGTAATGTGTCCTGATAACGTGAAAGATAAACACCAGTAATCAGATCACCTTTCCGATGAATATCTGTTTTCTGGAATGCCTTTGAATAAGCATCTTTTGATTCTACAGTATTTGAATGACTCATAGATGAATTTCGGACCAGGATGCCATGTTTTCCTTCAACACTTAATGCATGAGATGACATAGAATTTTGTTTCGGCTTGTTTTCTGCATAACCTGTTTTCAAACGTTGTTCCGCTTCAGCTTGTCTGACTTGAGCTGTCGCGGCAGCTGATGTGCATACATGCTGTAGCTTTTGCACTTGATATAATAAATCAGTTGACTGGGAGAGAATATCTAAAAAACTTGATATAAATTCATATTCATTTCGTAGGTAATCTGAAGCTAATAATCCATGATTATCGTTTATGTATTTATGATACTCTTGAGAAATTAAATTTCTCTCTGAATAATTATTTACATCAGCGTGATCCTTGCCCGAAGGATCAAGGAATAACTTTGAAAATCTATACAACTGTAAATAAATTAAATGAGCAAGACGCAGGGACCTCTGTTTAGCGAATAATGAAAATAAGCAGCCGACAGATATTGAAAATGTTACATCTGCAGGATCAGATAATAAGTCATAGGAAATAATCTGGGATAATAGTGTTCTACTACTGTTCATATAGTCATTCAGGTAGAGTGTAGCTTGATAAGAATTCTGTAAGCTATCATAATTACACAATAGTCTATGTAAGCGTGTATTACGATAGGATTGAAATGTATTATGCAAATGTCCACGTAGTATGCTTAACTCTTCAATACCACGTGTCATTTCCCATAATTCATCATGTGTAAAACGTGTCAACTCTATATGACCTAATAATGATACACCAGAATAAATTAAATGTTGAGCAGAATTTATAATAGCTAATGTTAATACCTTGCTATGAAATGAATTCATTTTACAAGCATTTAAAAAGATTCGCTTAAAAATTCTATCACAATTATTTGAGGTGTTTAGTTGATTTAAACGACAGCACATATATCGATGTTCATTGGCTAAACGTTTCATTTGTGTCCAACACTGTCGTAAACTTTCACAAAGAATTCTAAGCTCACTCAACTGAGATGAATGATCATAGTGTCTTGTGTTTGCTGATGATGTCCTCGATGCCATATAATCATCATTTCCAGTATCATTATCATCTTCTGCATTATTCTCATCATCAAAATGTAACAATGTCGTTAAGAGAAATTCATTGTAATCGTTCAATAATCGAGTGGACTTCTTTTCATACAATACTTGAAATGAATAGCTGTTATTTGTTGATATAGAAAATTTTGTTAGTATACAATCTAATAAATTCAATTCTTTAATAATTATATTCTCTGAATGAGCTAACAGTGCAATTAAGCCTAAACTTAATTCTTTCAATGTTGTGTTCAATGTATCTAAATGTACAATTTTATAAATAGTTAAACAAAAACGATGTAAAACTGATAAATTGTTTAAATTATCTATATTATGTGTTGAATTTAAAGTTTTTATGGATAATTCATTAATATCTTTCACTGTTGATACTGATGTAGTAATGCCTTCCACAGATGTCGGCAGCTGTTGATTTTCACTATCCGTAACTTCATCTGTTTTAAATATCTATAAAGACAGGATAACATTTTAAAATAAAACGGTATTTTAAGAAAAGTCTTTATATTGAATAACTCAGAAAATTTCCAGAGCTGTAGTAAATAAATTTAGACAACTTAATTGAAATACAATGCGGTTAACTGAAACATGAAATGCACTAGGGCCAGTATCTTTCGCATGATCCGTGATTACATACCAGCTTTACAGACTATTTATGTTTAATTGGTTTGAGGATTTCATCATGAGCTGACATCAATTATAGAACCATTAGAAAAGCAACTGAGAGTACTGGACAATGGCTCTCTAACTGATATCAGCTAATGATGAAATCTTCTAAACAACGAAAAAATCCCCACAAAGCATTACTTAAAAATTGTTCTGATGCTCACTAGCTACTGGGCCTTTTCAGGCAGTTAACCTGAGGTTCTAGTAGGAAGCCGTGACCAGTAGGGTACAGCAGTTTGAAGGTGAGTACAGTCACTCATCAGAAGAAAAGACATTGCGAAGTGATTGCGCTATGTCATGAATCGGCAGGAGTTAGAATTCATGTGCTAGCCATTGTCCTAGTGGCTTAATGGTCTACGAGCTCGCCTTGTAACCGGAAGGTCCTGGGTTTAAACTATTGCGTCGGGTGCGAATTGCTGAAGAGTCTCAAACTAGGCTGACGAAACAACTGTCTGGCAGTACTCCCAGCTGGTTTTTCAATGGTTCTCTAACTGATATCAGCTCATGATAAAATCCTCCAACCAATCAAACCAAAATCCCTGCGAAACCAATACTTGAAAAATATGTATGTAAAAGTTTATAACTCCACTTAAGTCAGTTAATGATATCGGAATAAGAAAGGTATCCACATGAGACGAAATTATGCATTTCTGCATAATATATATGCATTATATATATAATATAATCTGCATAATTTCCAGTCTCATTCATGATTCATATTCTATGAGAAGTGTTCGTACTATATTACCACGAACTGGAAAGTCGAATGGTCCGGTTCCGTGGGAAACATCTAGTGTAGCAGTTGAAATGGGAAACTGTGGTTCAGCATAACGACATACTGAGGGAGTTCTCAGCACAATCTACTGTTCGTGTATATGTATACCTAGAGCACATGCAAAGTTAATTCAATGCTTAGTCTGTTATTATTTACTGAAATTCTTTTTAACAGCAAATTGAAGCAGTAGAGATAAGTGATCTCAACTGGAATAGAACATTTGTTTATTGTTCAGTGAAAAATTCAACTTCCTTTAAAGAATAGATGGTTTCATGATGAAAAATTACTTTGAAGTCCTCTTTATCAGAAATCAAAATCGGCACTTTCTTAGAATAACTCAGAATTAACTCTTTCAAACAGAAATAAAACTTGTATATTTTTTTCAGATCTACATTATTCATAAATTCAAAATGTATAACTATTCTGGAAGAGTCATTGGCCTCAGATTAACAAGCATAGATATGAAATGAAAAATTGATATTCATCTTGATTAAAACACTAGTTAAATGAACAAGAACACATTTCATAAATAACAATAACTTGTGTAATAATTTCACTGTTTTTCGCTAGATGAAATTTCAAAGATAAGAATTCATAGTTTCTCACTGGGGTTTTAAAATTATCCGTATTCCAGTACTTGAAAATTTATAACGGTGTTTTACCTATTTTGATTAGCAGATTGTTAGGACTTAAGATTTATCATTTAAATAATTGGAGTAGAATTATTTTTCATTAGGTATTAAATTTATTTCAATCCTGACAAAGGATTGATATCATTTAGAGAACCCTGTTGATACTCTTCATCATTGTACACCAGACAACCCAGTCAGTGAACGAGCCAAGAACCCTCAGGGTACGAGTTGCGTACTTAGTCACCGGAACCGATTCTAATGGCTCAAGAAATATAACTTATATTAGATGGTGATTTTTAGCTCCATCGCCAGGCAGTATCATCGGCAAGTATTTATCCTGACGCCTCAACTTGGTGGACTCCACTGGCCACGACTTTCAGTCATCGTCGTTGTACAGCCAGTCACTAGTTAACATCAAATTAATTTTTAGGTTTCAGGATCACATCATGAGCTGACATTAGTTAGAGAACAGTTGGAAAACCTGGGAGTACTAGACAGCTGTTTCGTCCTAGTTTATGACTTCATCAGGGGTCGCGCCATGTCGTGAATTGGCAGAAGTTAGAATTCATAGACCTTTGGATCGGGTCCCAGTGGAATAATCAGAAGGTACTCGGTTCGAATCACGGTGGGCGCATACTGCTGAAGAGTCCCAAACCAGGACGAAACGGCTGTCCAGTACTCCCAGGTCTTCCAATGGTTCTCTAACTAATATCAGCTCATAATGAAATCCTGTTACCAGTCAAATCCCTACAAACCAACACTTGAATAATTTTCAGATGTTAGCTTTTAGTGATTTGATAGATGTAAAATGGATCGATATCTAATATTTTCTAATACTTTAAAGATTGAGAGAAAATACAGACATGATACACCACTACTCACTGTTAATCACTAAATTTATGTATTCTTATGAGATGATGAAGAGTGTTTTGCACACTCACTGGTTAACAGGATGCACTGCAACGTATTACCGGTAATCTGCAATTTCCAGTAATTAGTCATTCAAGTGTTAACTGAAAGTTTTATTTACATTTTACGGAAGGAAATTTGATGGCTGTAATGTTACATTTCCTGATGAAAAATTGATATCCAGACAGTCAATGATAATCAATCATTCTACTACGAAACTTACTCACTAATAGTGTATGTGAGTTAAATATTTACAAATTAGTGAATAAAACTCATGATTTTGCGCCCGGTAAATTATAAATGTAATGTGAGTGTGAGAGAAACAATCCTCACGAGTAAATTCATCACAATATCTAATTACAATTTCAGGAAGATAGTTTCAGAGCTAATCGCTACTGATCAATAATCCATAATCCATTCAGTAACTTAGAATGAATCTGATCATTTCTGTGATTTCCCGACTATAAAACTCACTATTTCTCAACCTGAAACCATTTTGTAATACGATCACATCAGCGACTGGATATATAGTAAGTTACATTGTCAAACGAAGTGTTTGGGTCAAATACAACTAGTGGATTTATTTCCCCATTGATAAATGATTCGACAATCGCATCTAGCAACTTTCAGTAATGCTTCGTTGTGTTTTTTTAATTGGTAATCTTGATACTCTTGTATTTATGAAAACTTTATAGCCAACTTTCGTATAATCAAGCAGACTTTACAGAGTATAAATATAAGTTTACAATCACAAACCTTTAAAGGGAATCAGGAACATGTTCTTCTCCAAGAACATGAAACCAAGGCCAAAAAGAGAAGAACACACTTCAGTGCAAAAGAAAACACTCTATTTGAATCTGGAATTCAGGGGAGACCTAGCCGCAGATATCCTTAAAACGAGAATCTCCAATTCCCTGCAGAAGACTTTTTAGGCAGCAACTCTAGGAGTGATATTCTCTAGCCACTTACTACTTCGGAGCAACGGCAAGGACAGACTTCCGCATATGACCACTTCAGTGTGCATATATCAGTTCACCTGCTCTTGCGGAGCTAGGTACATAGGTTGTTCTATGCGGATCTTATCGAAACGTTTTAGAAAACATCATCCAGCATGGCTGCAAAGAGGAGGCACTGGTTTAATCAGAATCGCGATAAGTGAACATCTCGCCAATACCTGTCACAGAATCACAACTGACTCATCATTTAGAGTCGATAACAAAGTAAACAAAAAATCTACCAAAGGTAGTGTGTTTCCGACTTCTTTGTACTGCGGAAGCTCTCGCCATATGCATTGAAAAGCCGGAGCTATGTGTTCAAAAGAAACTAGTTCAGCCTTTATAACTACCATGGACCTAGTTCGGTATGTTCCCTAATCCATCAGCTTTTTTGTTTGTTCTCTGTGTGTTTTTTTCTCCCTTTGTCTTCATTCAATTTATCCCATTTCTTCAGTTATGAAATCAGTTATTTTAAGTTTGTTTCCATGCTCTTCCTGATCACACTTGTAATCCGTTCAGAATAACTATTTTATAATTATATTCTAATCCTGTGTAATTTTTTGTTTCTATGCCTCTTGTAATCTATATTTACACCTCCTAACTAACATTTCGAGCTGAAAATTTTGGTTTTAATTTGTTTCCATGCTCATTTTGTTCACACCTGTAATTTGTTCTATCCCTATATCTCGAAGCCTCTTGTAATTCATATCAAGTTGAAGATAATTATCACCTTTTATTCACCTTTAAAATTATTTCTGCAGTTATCAAATATTAATTTTGCATACGTTGTAACTGTTTTGTAATCCTATGCAGTCTTGTCTCTAAGCCACTTGTAATCTATATTCGTACCTTCAAACTTTCATATCAACTTTAAAATTATTATCACCTTCGTTACTATGTGGAATTAATTAAACAAATAATAATATTTGTATCCATGTAAACTAATCTATATAAATGCGATTGTATAGCTGGTTTTGAGAATGAAATCGCCGAATAGATATCTTTGCTGAACTTCTTGTTCTTTTCAATCAGCCAAGAGGCTAACGCCAAAAAAATATGCCGAAGGTAATGAAGAAGGATGGGACACACAGTGAGGAGATCGTTGAGTGATATCACGAGCCGGACCTCAGGGTGGGACCTAAATGGGAAACAACAAGGTGGACTTGCGTCCCATAGTGACAGTGGAGATCGTGTGAAGACGAGATGACAGCTTATGAGCAATTATAGAATCAGCAAAAGAGGACCGTAGAAAAGAAAGTGAAATATAGAATTTTCAATGAAGCCCTCTGTTCCACTGACAACCCAAGCGATCAAAAATGATAACAATGATAAATGTAAATTTAATAAAAAAAAACATCATTAAATTACAGAATAATCATACCAATTTTATCTTTTCACTTTCATTAAAATCATCCAATACAACTGCTTGATTAAAATTTGTTAATATTTTAACTGACTGACATAATGATAAAGTGAATGTGATCAATTCATCAGTAGTCGATGTACACAAACGTAAACTTTGTTCAATATAATCAGCTTGCTGTGAATCTAATGATGTTTGTATCGGGGTAGCTGGTGGATCTTCATCTTCTTCAACTGTACACGCTCTGCCAATAGCAGCTAATGATGCATGCATTTACAAAATATTTCAACACAGCCTAAATTAATTCAGTAGAAGAAAAAACGATAAAATCTGCAGTTGTTATTAGTTACGTATATACATATAAATATGATCTGAAAAATCTAATGAGTTTATTAGTAAATTAACAAGTCAAATTCGTTTATCACTTCACAAGTGACTGATTGAACAGTTTGTATCTTTCGCATAAACACGAGAAAATTTTGCCTCAGGATGATAAAATTTAGTTATCGACCAATCTGAACAGTGAATTTATATATATATATATATATATATATATATATATATATATATATATATATAGAAGAATTCGTCACTATGTATGCCTATTTGTTGATAACAAAGAAAAAATTAGACATTTTGCTTAACTTCCTTTCATCACCTTAATGATAATAAAATACTTAATAACTCACTCATTGTGATAATCATTCATAGAACATTCTGGTTGACAAAAAATGTCTTTGAGTGAAAACTGACAGAAGGCTAGTTAGCTATTTTTGAAGTACTCTGTTACATCATAATGTCTGATTAGCATAATTGTGAATAACTATGAAATTATGAAATTCTCTGTAGCAATCTATAAAATTTTTATCGATTATAAAATGATAAAACTGAAATGTTAAACTACTCAATAAGACATTCTATTTTTTTCAAAAATTCTACAGCCTTTCTGTTCAATATAAAATCGTCTCAAGTAGTTTGGCTGATGGATTAGAGTTGTAACTCGCCTCAAACGAAATCAATTATAGAGTCACACAAAATCTAGCGGCATTAGATAGATAATTTGTTGTATATGAAAACTAATTAACCCCGGTGTCTGTCTTTTCTTGTAATCGACTTTCTGAATCGTAGTGGTCGAAACTTCTAGTTGGAACTTCAAAAAAGATTCACCCTTGCTGAGGAATGAATAAATATTCCCGTTTTTGTATTTTCAGGGAACTGTTTGATTACATGGTAGACTTTGTTACGAATCAACATTACTTGAAGAAGTATCGGAAACTAGTTATCTCTTGATATATAAGACTGGACCATTACAGAAGTTAATACCCGATGACCAATTCATGTATTGCATGCATATGAACATCCTACTGATAAATTATGCATTAGTCTGGTTTGGAGTTGATATTCTCCATGAAGACTCAAGCTTCAGAACAACAGAAGAGTTGATTTCATTTGTATCACTGCCACTTCAAGGATAACGTATCAGTAGAGATAAGGCAGCTTATTTAACCTACTGGTTTCTGATAACATTATCAATGCTGAATAGCACAAATAACAAAGTCTTTTCATTCTTTTGAGTTCAAAATGGAATATAGAGCCTTAGGTATGATTTTTAAAGTTTCCATAGCTATGGTATTTCATTTTTATGGGTTGGGTTTGCTAGCCTCATATTCAACCTTCAGTTTTTACCAGGCCTACCACCGGCTAAGCAAAGTTTATGAGTGCGTCAGAGGCGGATAATTGGATAATTGGTTGGCCAGCATTCTACTGATGAAGCATCGACTCAGTATAAAGAGTAAATACAGAAATCTTTCCATTTATTCACATATGTAGATATCTGTTACCGGCAAGCAAGCCACTTCATACCCTGCAAATTAGAAATGCATTATTCTCTGCACAATGGATTATCGATATGCTATTTCCAGATGTTATACGATTGTATCATTATTAATAAAGTTGAGGATCAATATTTAATCTCATGTCTGTCAAGTCTCAGCCGAACAACAAGTGATGTCTGAGATAATCGGTCAACAGATAGTTATTGAATAAAACAATGATCCTTATATATCTCTTCCCTGCGATCGATGATAAAAAACTTAAAAAATAACACAGGCACCGTCCATACTTACAGCACTATTTATTTATTCAAACAATAGAAACACCTGAGTCCTGTGAACCAGCTCAAAGGAAAAACAGATTAGTAGCCGGTAAGTATGAGGTATATTTATAAGCACTGCATCAAATGATTCTAAGGATGTAGCTTTACGTCAAGTAATACAAACATATCTTCAAAGATATACTAAAAGTCCACACAAAATAGAGATTTAGTCTTGAGAGAAAAATATAAGTAAGCCCAGACAACGTTTTCATCCTCATATCTGATCAAAATTCAAATTTTAACATCAAGAGAGTCGACTAAATTAAGGACAGTGATGATGATTTTATAACTGGTCAGTGTTAAATATGCCGCTAACTGGAACTCAGCATTAGGTGTAAATATACCACAAAAAAGTGCCTGTTACTTAATTCTGCTTTATTGCATTCTGTAAATCAAAAACATGCAAAAAGAGGTTAATAGTTTTTGTGTTTGATAATAGATAATGACAATCCAAAAATATTTTAGATTAGATTTGAATGTAGTTTTTCATCTAGTCAGTGAACTTGAGTAAGCATTCCTACAGAAAAATCGGTGTTTATCTGACGATTACAAATAATACGAAAACGCTGAAACACAAACTTAGTATTTTACCAAGTTGCCTCTATGCAATAAAATAAACTATCTTCCACCTGTCCATTCTATATACTGAGTAGAGATGAATTTTATAGTTTCATTCATTTCACATAAAAAGTTTTTTAAATACAACCAAACCTTTGGGTCAAGTGAGCGAAATTAAAGTAAATGGAAATCATTCAGCTCAACTCTTCGTAACTTATGAATTATAAAACACAAAAGCTTTTCATATTTTAATTTAGTCAGACTGAAGTTCAAGTATGTTCCCGTAAGAAAACGTTATAAATGTAAAGTAGTAACTTGAGATTTTGTGGCTTAATTGGCACAAATTTTACAAAGGAAATAAGATAATCTTCAACTTTTGAGGCATAACTCCGAATATCTTTTGTCGTAACTTAAAAGTATGGTATAATAAAGATTCGCAGAAAATGTGAACTCTTAACAAGTGGCATCAAGCTATTCCTTTTTAACACAATAATATATGGCTACTCATTGGTATGAAAAGACTAGCACCTTACAAGGGTGGATGTACACACAGAAATACCGTACAAACATTTTCCAAGTGTCACCACGGTATGAAGGACAAAAGGAATTAATAAACTACTGTAAGGAATAACGTCTAATCAGCCTTAAAACATTTAATAGGTAATGTAAACGGTAGTAAATTTTGACAAACCAGAAATTTGAAATATTATGAAAAGTCATACATATCTCAATTGGCTTGCTTCTAAATCCTATCTTAATATATACTTCGGTTATTCAGATATTGGCAAAATGAGTTCATGTGGCGTAAGCAAACCAACCATTTACCGAATACGGAAGCCATATAAAGTTGAAACAAAGTATTATGGATGTCAGTAAATAAACATCTGAAGGAATAATTTAGTCATTTGTCTAAAATATTGGGTGTCAGAGCAAATTCTTATAAATGCATAATATATATCTTCTTCTTGCCCCGAGGGAGTGCACTTGAAATGTTAAGCTTAGAGTATACATCTCAACTGAGATCTTACAGTTAATTTGCTTTTAAGTCCTCGTTGACCTGTAAGCTGAACTTTATCAACTTGATCAGTAGAAAGCCAAACGAATCTTACTTTAAAGGAATAAATTCATAAATAAGACGAGAAGTGCTCATTGAGAGCTCCACTATGAATGCCTGAAACTGCAGATATCTCAGGTTAGCAACAATCAATAACTGAAAATAATTTTCCAGAAAATATCACTTATAAAAAATAAGAAAGAAAAACATATAGATTCAGAAAACATAAAAATGTGGTGTGACAGTTATATCACGGAATATTCTAGGTCTACGGACTATGGTGTTGATAGAAAATATCGGCATCAGAATTAGCAGCTTGGCAGTAAAATTTGGCCACCTAATTGTAATGCACCTATTGCAATTTCGGATACACTGTGACGCGTAGATATACCATAAGAGCTATTGTGATAATTCTTTGTTTTTACAGGAACTATTTAGTAAATCCACCTCATGAATTCCATAGAATTTAAAATTTGATGAAGATATACATACATATCTTAAATGTATATACGCTCTTGCAAGAGCGCAATATAATATTGCCTGCCTTGGGTGTAATACGATACCCAAAAGAAACGACACTGAAGAACGTGAATCTTTTACACCTGATTTAAAGACAATCTAAGCAGAAGTACTTAGACTATTAATAACAGTAAAACTACACATCTCAACGTGTTACTATTTCAAAATAAACTCTGTACAGCGCTGCTAAAAAATTAAAATACAAGATGCATTCAATGCTCTAATTTTTGGACGTAATACCAAAGGCATGAACTCAACCTAACGTTTAGAATTAAAATTCGGTAGACACAAAGTTTACCATATATTACAAGACACTCCATTTAGCTGAAAATACCCTCAGAAATAAAGCAAATAATTTTGAGTGATGTACATTTTTTTATCTCACCTTCTTCCTGCCACACAGGGCGAATAATGTTCTTTAACGAACAAACCAACGTAATGACATTCAGAAGGCTTTGAATTGACGGTGATTAGCGTACTCTCTAAGTGGTGTGGACAAACAAACAATAAAAGTTTTAGCGATTATTCAATATTTACTGTATATCTAAGTAATTTTTCAATCTGGAATTTTCTTTTATTTAATATTATCTAGAATGACAAAACATGTGGCTATTAATACATATATTACATTTGTTGCTGGTGAAATTCTGTAAAATATTTTCTTCTTGACTTCATTATTCGGAGAAGTCCTTCTGGGCATTCTGAGAATTTTGATTCAGGCTGCTGGTGTTTACATCCACTGCGTTTTTCTGGAACACTGTGACATTCAAGGATTTAACCTCTCTTTTGAACAGTTGTCGCCGTCTTGTATCCGTTTAAGTAAATGTTCATCCCTCGGTAAGTGGTTGTCGTATGGCTAAAATTTCTACTGCATTTATCGAAATTAAACTGCTTTAGAGGGCCTGCACACAAACACGAGGAATGAAAAGTAAGGCAGGGGAAAAACAAAGGAAGTGAGAGCAAATGTCAGTGAGAGTGAGGCGCAACAAACAAGCACTCTGACTCTAGATACCACATAAGTATAAGTTAGAAGTAGTGTTGAAACCAGACACGTCTTTTTGTTTAACTACTTTTTCCCGACATTCGGTATACAATTTTCACATGTGACAGAGACTAAAGTAACCTCCTTTAGGAAATCCGTCCATCAAATTCAAAATGAATCCAAATAATTATTCACGCCACACAATGATGGTGTACTTACCAGTAACTGTGTTTTGTCACCTTTCGAACGTATAATACAGAACCGCAGTTTTTGATGTGTGCTTTACGTCTCATTAAAAACTATGTCTTGTGATATTTGCGGCAATCATGTTATTTTAACATAAGTGGATTTACAGACTCGGTTATCTACAGTACAAACGCTTAAATTTCAAAAGTAATTGGAATATATATTTGGCAGCCAAGTCTCAGAAGCTGTCGATGCCCATCTTTTACTACGCTGGACCCCACGCTGTCCCTCGAAGACTTTCAGAAACACTTTGTATTAACCAACGCGAAAAGCAGAACACCGATTGGCGACTTGAGAATCTTTTGTCCTTACGCCAATTTCTAACCAAAAATAAGGTTATTACACCCAAGGTCCAAGAATAAATGTTCTAACAATATATCATGATAAAATTTCTGACAGATATTTTATTTCCCCTGAACAGCGAACGATGAGATGATGACCGCTAGGTTGATGACTCCCACAAAAATATCGAGGAGTTGGATTTGAGCAAACAACCAAGAATTGATCGTTCAATCTTCAACTGCATTGACACTCCCCGGCAAAAAAGGGATCCATCCCTTTTTCCATCACGACCAATACATGTTGACTTGGATGCCATTGCGAGAACCTGGGTCACACGGACAGAGCTGAAATGGAAAACAAACAGAAAAGCCAGCACACCACAAGCATACCCACAGCACAATCTCACACATTGATGACGACCTGCGCCTTCCAGTTAAAGGCATCCTCTCTCTTGCATTACAATCGCCACTTGCTAGAATGACTCTTGCAGAATTCAACGTGACCATAGCACCACCTCATGATACTCCACACACGTCCTCGTATCTACTCACTACCAATTACCACTGCAATCGCTTGTCACTAATTCTGCCTCAGTTCTAGTAGCGGTGACGCATGCGAGCCTCAGCCGTCTACACTCTCGCTCCCCGGCGTGTGGGATCACGGCTAATCATTATCTCCGTATGCACGTCATTCTCAGCAATAGCCTAGCCTCCCCGGCGTATACGACCCATCTGCTGTCTTTAACATCAATCAATTCATTCACGGATGTAGAAGACTCGAAACAACTTCAGAAGTAAGTACGACGAAAAATTTCACAAAATTATGCAATAACAACAAAATATAAAGACAACAAGTAAACACAATGAATCCAAAAAACACCAATTGATATGACACACCACACGTATATACAAACAGTACAAATAACCTCGCGGATCATGTCTTGGTGGAATTCCTTTGAAGAATTGCAGGACTTACACCAGTACGCCTACAACCCTTCACAGGTTGACGATTGTAAGTTGAAGAACGACCGGACACACACGAGATTAACCAACAATTACATTAATTGGAACTCACACAGTTATTTAACACCAACATATGTACAATCAATACATCAAACGTTGTGGATTCTGCCATGACGAACTACCCTTGAAGAACTGTAGGACTTACAGCAGCATGCCTGCAACCCTTCTCAGGTTGGCGCCCCTAGGCTGGAAAATCGTCGCAGAGTTCATTCGCTGACTTCCTTGTATCATCCATATCTTCAAATCCCAACGGTAACAAGCTCATGTCACTGTATCGTAGAATATAGATGACTAACAAACATACGACGTGTCTGACCAACCAAGCGTAGGCAGAGTGTAATTTTTACCAAAGATAATAGCATTCAAATAGTAACTTGAAACTAGAAATGCCTTTATTCATGCAAGTCAATTTAACAATTACTCTCTCGTTTACACCTGGCTTATCCTCACTAAACTGAGCAATATTTTTCGTCCTTTCAAATGCACCAATACTATCAACGTCATTGCACAAGATACTTGAGTTGATGGGCGTCCTTCTCATTGTGGATGACAACACCAACGACGACTGATTGATACCAGTTGATGAACTTAGCGGTGCATCAGCTGTTGTTGTTCGGCTTTCAGATAGTTGTCTAACTGCAAGATAACCACCACTGTTGTCTTTCACTATCAGCTCCGCTTTAGCACTATCATCTGATGATGGGTGGGCCTCACTCTGATCAATTACACTGACTGTCTCACAAGTATGCACACCTTCTGGAACTGCATCTGCATTTAATTCTACTTCACGTTCAAGTTGTACAGAACCTTTGTTCAAATAAGCAGTGGTAGGCATTCTCCCCATTTCATCATGATCAATCAGAGACAAATCTGCACTATCATAATCATTATCATGAATATTCACTTTACCGTCAATTTCATCATTTTCAAACTCTTTAATAACAGAAGTAGACAATTTTGGTTCCTCCTCACAAATCATTAAAGGTTCTATATCTTCACTCTGACTAGTTATACTTTGTAAACTTGTGGAGTCAGAACAGTCCTCCGAGACTGTAACTCTCTTCTCTGACACTCTATTCAACAATGGCTTACCAGTTGCAACTACAGGCTTCTTCACCGCACCATTATCGTCACACAATTCGAAGTCAGACATTGATTTCACATTCAGCTTATCACTGAACTTGCTCAATGATTCACAGTTCACATTTGTATGCACTTCTTGCAAACGTGTAAAACAGCCGTGTTTGCCTTGCAGCTTGCAACCTATCTGTTGAGGATGTACACGAAACCTGTTACACTCACTAAGTCTATATGCATTACTTGACATCATGGAGCCTTCTCGATATCCACCTCTCTGAGGTGGCCTATTCGTCATCAATGATTGCGTTTTTCCCTCAGACTGCTCTATCCCAGGGGTGAGATGCAATATACTGGCAAACTTGCTCATAGATTGATTCACACTATTGTTTACCAGTTTCAGAATGTCATCGAACTTTGGCTCAATACCCTCATCCTCCATACGGGAGCTTATCTTCACCCACTTCTTTTGCAGTCGAGTAGGTAGGCGTCTTGCTATTACTTCTGGTATAAAACTCGAGTTGAGGTCACTCATGCAATTAATCGAAATCAATGGATTCTTGTAAATCAGCAAATTATCCAAAAACTCAGTGAGTGCCTGGGAGTCATCCTGTAGTTGACCACAATTACCCTTAACAGCCTCGAATAATTTCCCTACAATCATCGAAGGTCTTCCAAACCTTTGACGCAGTATGCTCATAGCCTCGTAGTAGCCCTCTTTTTCCTTCATAAACTTACAGCACTGTATAGCTCTTGCAGCATCTCCAGTGCAATATCTCATCAAATACATTAACTTCAATTCATCATTTAATAGAAAACTATTCAGCATGATCTCAAACTCCTTTACAAATTGTAAATAATCAGCTGAGTTTCCATCAAAACACCGTGGTTCTAATTTAGGGAGTTTGATGTTCCTATTATCCCTGAACGGCGAAACAGTAACATCAACCATGTCATGTTCAACATCAGACACATCGTTACAATTAACAGACAAGTCACCATGACTTACTTTCCTGTTTGCATCCAAGACACTCTGTCCCTTCTTTGACCCAGGCATTGTTGAACTTGACCCAATTGCAAAATAGTTCCAGATATTGCTTGTTCAGTGAGGACTTGACCGGCACCAGGAAAGATGAACGGTGACTATCCAGACTGTCACCAACTGTCTGAATCCGCCAGTCTGTTTCTACCATCAGAAACTGTCAATCACGTCTCATAAACCGTTAATGCCCAGCTCTTGCTACGCTCGGGCCCACGCTGTTCCTTGCAGTTTTTCAGAAACGCTTAGTAATAACGGACGAAAAAACCAAAAGACCGATTGGCCACTCGAGAATCCTTTATTGTTACACCAACATATAAAAATAATGTTTTTACTAGGATTTCTGATGGTTTGCTGCTGACTTCTTTCTGAACAGCGACAGATGAGACGATGACTGTCGTATTGATGCCTCTGCGAAAATTGGGGAAGTTGGTTTGAGCAAACAACCGAGAATTGATCGTTTAATCTTCAGCTGCATTGACAACGCCTTTCCCACCATATTCACCACTCATTCCTCAGACTTGAATTATTATGCACATTTTCGCCACCACCTGGTCCTGTATATATATACATTGTGTAATTGAATAATTGTAGATTTGCTTACCCATGTGTACATTATTTGACATATTGATGGTGCCTGTAAGCAGGCATATAAAAAACAATGAGAATATATTATCACCACAATACTCAGCAAAGTCAGGACTACGTTCTGAGCCCGGAGCTCTTAAAGTGAAGTAAAGCTGAAGTCGCTTGAGTCTAATTTCGGCATTCACTTGGAGCCCACTGAGAACAAACGGACAGTACTTTGAAATAAAGCGAAAGCTCGCTTTCTTTGAGGACTTTCTTGCAGCAACAGAAACAGCCCATGTGGTCTGGATCTGTGAGCGTTAGCCTGCCCACAGGAGGTTTAATTACTGAAGCGTCTGATGCCTAGATCTACGGCTGGGTTAGGTCCGGGTATCTCTGTTTCTCCATTCCAAACGCTTAATTAAGAATAAGGCCGTTGTAGCGGTAAATAATTCCCCAAAATTATTGACCACAGCAATCACTCATTGGATGCTGACCACCACTGTTTAAGTCGACTTGTTTAGCTGAAGGCTTCCGGTCAAGCATCCCCGCCATTTGGTACCTCGTCGTGTCACGTGCACGATCACTAGCTAGCTAAGCGTTCGTCTAACGGCTTGTTTTGGCTTCTAAATATATCGCTTGGTTTGGACGATCAATTATTGGCTTTTGCTTTGTCTTTGGTACGCGAGAATAAATTAATTAGAAGTTGCTGAACGAGATATCCGTCAACCATTAAACTGGTGAGCCCAACCGCGAACTTCATCCACGATAAATCCGCAGATAACCCCGGTGAGTTCGTTCCATTTTGTATTTGTTCTTGTACCATATATTATTCGACATAATTTTCGTCATGAGTGATCTTAGTCCCAAGGTCATCCGTATCCGCTCAACTCCTAAAACCATTCAGCTCGTACCATACTGGCCAGATAATGCTGAAACGTGGTTTCTGCTAGCTGAAGCAGATTTTTGTGAGCATGGGATAACCGATCAACGTTCACAGTTACTTGCAGTTATTCACGCCCTACCGCGGGAATTCAGCAAGTACGTAACATCACAGATGTTGAGTCCCGAGGTAAGTAACTCGTACGAGTTGCTCAAAGCATCCCTCCTCAGGAGAAACGTTCTCACGGACCGACAACGTCTAGATGAATTATTTCGTAACATCGAGTTAGGAGATCAGTCAGCCGTGAGCATGCTGACAAGAATGAAAGAAATCGTCGGCCAAAGTCAGTTCGACGAAGGACTATTTAGAGAACTCTTCTTAACCAAGTTGCCACAGTCTGTACAGACCGTACTTGTGACACTTCAGGGTACTGTAATAGAGGACTTAGCTATTACTGCAGATAGGATTCTAGAGATAACTAAACGGTCTGTTCCCGAAATATGCTCGATGACTAAGCAGACTTCGAGTAAGGATCCTGCAATGATAGAGTTATGCAACTCCATCCAGCAGATGTTTAGGTCAAACATGCCTTCTAAATCCTCCGACCGTCGTCCTAAATCTCCTCAACGCAGGAACTCACGTGGTCGATCTAAGTCCAAACCACGTTCACTGAAAAACCCTGACTGGTGCTGGTACCACAACACCTATGGCCAAGAAGCGAAGTGTTGCCGTAAGCCTTGTAACTTCGGAAATGTCTCAAAGTCTGCGGGAAACTATCCCGCCGGCACGCGTTAGCGGCAACCGTCGCCGGTGGCACTAGCCGCCTACTTTACATCCATGATGTGATAAGCCAGACTCGATACTTAGTCGACACAGGCGCCGAAGTCAGCGTCCTTCCTGCTACAGCAGCAGATCGACAGAAGGAACCTACCTTCAACTTACAGGCTGCAAATGGAAAACCAATCGCAACCTTTGGTAGGAAATACGTCTATCTGAACGTAGGTTTACGCAAACCTATTCGATGGATTTTCCTTCTCGCTGACGTTACAATGCCCATCATTGGCACGGACCTACTTAATCATCATGATTTACTCGTAGACGTCCGCCGAAAACGACTGATTGACAATACTACTAGTCTGTCTATCAAAGGCATCAGCTACATAGGCCCTAGTTTGTCACCCGTTAAGATAAAGGCAATTCTTGATCCAACTTTTCAACCTATGGTTGACAAGTATCCGGAACTTAACTGCCCGTCGAACGACCTACCGTGCATAACCAGCAATGTTATGCACCACATCATTACCACAGGACAACCTGTGACATCTAAAGCACGACGATTAGCTCCTGACAAACTGAGAATCGCCAGGAATGAATTTGACCATATGCTTACCCTTGGCATCATTCGACCTTCGAATAGCCCATGGGCATCCCCACTTCATATGGTTCCGAAAAAGGATAGCAATGATTGGCGACCCACCGGTGATTACCGGCGAGTGAATGCCAAAACAACCCCTGATTGCTACCCGTTGCCTCATATACACGACTTGACGGCAACCTTATCCGGCGCGACTATATTCTCCAAAATCGACTTGGTTAAAGCGTATAACCAAATCCCGATGGCAACAGAAGATATCCCGAAAACGGCTATCATTACGCCTTTCGGACTTTTTGAATTTCTACGTATGCCATTCGGTCTCCGGAATGCAGCCCAAACATTCCAACGCTTCATTGACGAAGTATTTCGCGGTCTCGACTTTGTATACGCATACTTAGACGACTGCCTCATTGCCAGTCCAGACAAGGAAACTCACCTTAGGCACTTGGACTTGGCATTTGACAGGTTACGCCAACATGGTGTTACCATCAATATTCAAAAGTGTCAAATCGGTGTTGACTCACTCAATTTCCTGGGTCACACTATTGACTGCAAGGGCATTCGCCCACTGGCTACTAAGGTCGAGGCTATACTGAAACCGGCTTACTTGGAGGGTAATCCTATTAGCATAGAGCTCAACGTACCCCAAAATCCACAAGTAACAGAAGATCGTTTAGACATCGATGAAGTCACTAGCACAGCGACAGCTACCGAACCTTCTATCGAGCCTCCCAAGAAAACCCGTTCTGGACGCACCGTAAGGTTCCCAGAATATCTGCACACTTATTTGACTTAACGAAGTCGTGTGATTCACGCAACTCATTCGTTTGTGGTACTGACTATTTTTTTTGACGTATCAATTTTTTTTATATACAGTACCACCGAACACAAAAATTTTTTTCTCAACAGTTCATGTAACATACACAAAAAAATTAATTAGATGTATTTTTTTTCGATGTTCTGAACTTAGCATTATTTTACTGTATAGTAAATGCACACAATTTTTTTTAACCAAAAAGCTCATTTCGTACATTTTCCTCGACATGGTTCTTAGCGTTCTTGTTTTCTTTTCCAGGTGCGACGGGCACTGGACAGGAAACAAACGAAGCACGGAATCCAACGAACAACAACCAGGAAGCTATGTACAAACACCCTATTAGCATAGGCAGACAAACCAGTAGGCATAAGACCAAGCCGCTCGGAAGATTTTTTTCACCCGAAAGGGAACCATCGAGTTTTTTTACTTCCGGCTGGTTCTGTCTTAGGGTCCTCACGACCCCACTAGGGGGGAGTGAGCTGTAGCGGTAAATAATTCCCCAAAATTATTGACCACAGCAATCACTCATTGGATGCTGACCACCACTGTTTAAGTCGACTTGTTTAGCTGAAGGCTTCCGGTCAAGCATCCCCGCCATTTGGTACCTCGTCGTGTCACGTGCACGATCACTAGCTAGCTAAGCGTTCGTCTGACGGCTTGTTTTGGTCCCGAAATATATCGCTTGGTTTGGACGATCAATTATTGGCTTTTGCTTTGTCTTTGGTACGCGAGAATAAATTAATTAGAAGTTGCTGAACGAGATATCCGTCAGCTTTTAAACCGTATTTCCTAATGTCAAATATCAGACAGTACTTAGCAAACCATGATGCGACATCACTCAGTTCAAGAAAAATATTATATATCAAGTCCCTTAATTCATTTTTATAGTAGAAGTAAATGACTTTAAGGTCGTCAGCATGTACCAACTTTTTACCAGAGGCAGTGCAGTTACAAGCGCCGTTAATGAAGATTGTGAGTAAAATTGGGGGGAGAACGCTACCCTGTCCAACCGCTTTTTGCTAGCCCAAGGAAAGATGACACAGATTCCATTTAAGGTGTCTGCATGAAGTCGTCCAGAGATGTCCTGATGTTTCACTTTAGCACAAAACGCCAAAATGCTACTCACCTACTACTTCTAACGCAATCATTTTTAATTCCCGCGTAAAATTGACATACAGCTGATATATTGTCATTTAAAATTTAAGTTTAACGCTATATCTTATAATTTGTTTGGTAGCATGCAAATTTTGCAAATTATCTAATTACTTATCTGTACTTTTTTCCGATGTTTCTCTCTCATAAATCAGTGTCAATCTATGTATTCTCTCAATTCTTAATAGTGCATATGTTCACGCATGTAAAAATGGTCTGTTTCTGTTCCAAAAATAAATTATTATTATGAGATATGTAGGGACATGTGTATGGGCCCAGACGTATAAACATCTCCTTTATCATCAGATTTGTGATTCGCAATTCTAAGTCTCATTTTCCATCCACTACGTTGGACATTAGTGTTCATAGATAGAGGTAATAACTCGAGGAGTAGATGAGAATTGTCACACCCACTTCACCTAGGGACTTTTGGAGCGACACTATCCAGTTCCATAGGCGTCGAAGGTCAGAGGCTCTTAACAGCTTCTCCAACTATTAAAGTGGTGGACCCGAGGAAAAGTATGGTAAGAAGTGCAACCACATTACGGGCGCTTGATTCTGAACCGGAATTCACAGATGTTGGTGGGTTTGATGTAAACTGCTTTCTGACGAGGTAAATACAGAGTATTGCTTGTCAACTGCACCCCATTTTATCAGTGGTCATTCAATTATAAGCTTTTAGAGTACTTTCAAGTGGACATTGTCAATGAAGTTGAAGATTGAACGATCAATTCATGGTTGTTTGCTCAAAACCAACTTCTCCAATTTTCGCGGAGGCATCAATCAGACAGTCATCGTCTCATCGGTCGCTGTTCAGAAAGAAGTCAGCTTTAAACCGTCAGAAGTAATATTGTGATTTATTATTGTAATATTTGTTCATGGACCTTAGTTGCAATGTTGGCTATATGTTGGTGTTAGAATAAAGAATTCTCGAGTCGCCAATCTGTGTTCTGGTTTTGCGTTCGTTCGTAGTAAGCGTTTTTGTAAGGTTTCGAGGAACAGCGTGAGTCCCAGCGTAGCACGAGCTGGACATTACGGTTTACGAGACGTCTCTGACAGTTTCTGACGGTACCGTGTCAGTTACTGACGGATTAAAGTCAGTTGCTGACGGATTCGGACAGTTGGTGACAGTCTGGATAGTCACCGTTCATCTTTCCTGGTGCCGGTCAAGTCCTCACTGAACAAGCAATATCTGGAACTATTTTGCAATTGGGTCAAGTTCAACAATGCCTGGGTCAAAGAAGGGACAGAGTGTCTTGGATGCAAACAGGAAAGTAAGTCATGGTGACTTGTCTGTTAATTGTAACGATGTGTCTGATGTTGAACATGACATGGTTGATGTTACTGTTTCGCCGTTCAGGGATAATAGGAACATCAAACTCCCTAAATTAGAACCACGGTGTTTTGATGGAAACTCAGCTGATTATTTACAATTTGTAAAGGAGTTTGAGATCATGCTGAATAGTTTTCTATTAAATGATGAATTGAAGTTAATGTATTTGATGAGATATTGCACTGGAGATGCTGCAAGAGCTATACAGTGCTGTAAGTTTATGAAGGAAAAAGAGGGCTACTACGAGGCTATGAGCATACTGCGTCAAAGGTTTGGAAGACCTTCGATGATTGTAGGGAAATTATTCGAGGCTGTTAAGGGTAATTGTGGTCAACTACAGGATGACTCCCAGGCACTCACTGAGTTTTTGGATAATTTGCTGATTTACAAGAATCCATTGATTTCGATTAATTGCATGAGTGACCTCAACTCGAGTTTTATACCAGAAGTAATAGCAAGACGCCTACCTACTCGACTGCAAAAGAAGTGGGTGAAGATAAGCTCCCGTATGGAGGATGAGGGTATTGAGCCAAAGTTCGATGACATTCTGAAACTGGTAAACAATAGTGTGAATCAATCTATGAGCAAGTTTGCCAGTATATTGCATCTCACCCCTGGGATAGAGCAGTCTGAGGGAAAAACGCAATCATTGATGACGAATAGGCCACCTCAGAGAGGTGGATATCGAGAAGGCTCCATGATGTCAAGTAATGCATATAGACTTAGTGAGTGTAACAGGTTTCGTGTACATCCTCAACAGATAGGTTGCAAGCTGCAAGGCAAACACGGCTGTTTTACACGTTTGCAAGAAGTGCATACAAATGTGAACTGTGAATCATTGAGCAAGTTCAGTGATAAGCTGAATGTGAAATCAATGTCTGACTTCGAATTGTGTGACGATAATGGTGCGGTGAAGAAGCCTGTAGTTGCAACTGGTAAGCCATTGTTGAATAGAGTGTCAGAGAAGAGAGTTACAGTCTCGGAGGACTGTTCTGACTCCACAAGTTTACAAAGTATAACTAGTCAGAGTGAAGATATAGAACCTTTAATGATTTGTGAGGAGGAACCAAAATTGTCTACTTCTGTTATTAAAGAGTTTGAAAATGATGAAATTGACGGTAAAGTGAATATTCATGATAATGATTATGATAGTGCAGATTTGTCTCTGATTGATCATGATGAAATGGGGAGAATGCCTACCACTGCTTATTTGAACAAAGGTTCTGTACAACTTGAACGTGAAGTAGAATTAAATGCA
This sequence comes from Trichobilharzia regenti, assembly GCA_944472135.2. Lineage (NCBI taxonomy): Eukaryota > Metazoa > Platyhelminthes > Trematoda > Strigeidida > Schistosomatidae > Trichobilharzia > Trichobilharzia regenti. Next base: position 63,086,716 of record OX235265.1, on the reverse strand, counting down.
GATGCAGTTCCAGAAGGTGTGCATACTTGTGAGACAGTCAGTGTAATTGATCAGAGTGAGGCCCACCCATCATCAGATGATAGTGCTAAAGCGGAGCTGATAGTGAAAGACAACAGTGGTGGTTATCTTGCAGTTAGACAACTATCTGAAAGCCGAAAAAGAACAGCTTCTTATCCACCGCTAAGTTCATCACCTTGTGTCACTCAGTCATCGTTGTTGTTTTCATCCACAATGAGAAGGACGCCCATCAACTCAAGTATCTTGTGCAATGACGTTGATAGTATTGGTGCATTTGAAAGGACGAAAAATATTGCTCAGTTTAGTGAGGATAAGCCAGGTGTAAACGAGAGAGTAATTGTTAAATTGACTTGCATGAATAAAGGCATTTCTAGTTTCAAGTTACTATTTGAATGCTATTATCTTTGGTAAAAATTACACTCTGCCTACGCTTGGTTGGTCAGACACGTCGTATGTTTGTTAGTCATCTATATTCTACGATACAGTGACATGAGCTTGTTACCGTTGGGATTTGAAGATATGGATGATACAAGGAAGTCAGCGAATGAACTCTGCGACGATTTTCCAGCCTAGGGGCGCCAACCTGAGAAGGGTTGCAGGCATGCTGCTGTAAGTCCTACAGTTCTTCAAGGGTAGTTCGTCATGGCAGAATCCACAACGTTTGATGTATTGATTGTACATATGTTGGTGTTAAATAACTGTGTGAGTTCCAATTAATGTAATTGTTGGTTAATCTCGTGTGTGTCCGGTCGTTCTTCAACTTACAATCGTCAACCTGTGAAGGGTTGTAGGCGTACTGGTGTAAGTCCTGCAATTCTTCAAAGGAATTCCACCAAGACATGATCCGCGAGGTTATTTGTACTGTTTGTATATACGTGTGGTGTGTCATATCAATTGGTGTTTTTTGGATTCATTGTGTTTACTTGTTGTCTTTATATTTTGTTGTTATTGCATAATTTTGTGAAATTTTTCGTCGTACTTACTTCTGAAGTTGTTTCGAGTCTTCTACATCCGTGAATGAATTGATTGATGTTAAAGACAGCAGATGGGTCGTATACGCCGGGGAGGCTAGGCTATTGCTGAGAATGACGTGCATACGGAGATAATGATTAGCCGTGATCCCACACGCCGGGGAGCGAGAGTGTAGACGGCTGAGGCTCGCATGCGTCACCGCTACTAGAACTGAGGCAGAATTAGTGACAAGCGATTGCAGTGGTAATTGGTAGTGAGTAGATACGAGGACGTGTGTGGAGTATCATGAGGTGGTGCTATGGTCACGTTGAATTCTGCAAGAGTCATTCTAGCAAGTGGCGATTGTAATGCAAGAGAGAGGATGCCTTTAACTGGAAGGCGCAGGTCGTCATCAATGTGTGAGATTGTGCTGTGGGTATGCTTGTGGTGTGCTGGCTTTTCTGTTTGTTTTCCATTTCAGCTCTGTCCGTGTGACCCAGGTTCTTGCAATGGCATCCAAGAACATGTATTGGTCGTGATGGAAAAAAGGGATGGATCCCTTTTTTGCCGGGGAGTGTCAATGCAGTTGAAGATTGAACGATCAATTCTTGGTTGTTTGCTCAAACCAACTTCCCCAATTTTCGCAGAGGCATCAATACGACAGTCATCGTCTCATCTGTCGCTGTTCAGAAAGAAGTCAGCAGCAAACCATCAGAAATCCTAGTAAAAACATTATTTTTATATGTTGGTGTAACAATAAAGGATTCTCGAGTGGCCAATCGGTCTTTTGGTTTTTTCGTCCGTTATTACTAAGCGTTTCTGAAAAACTGCAAGGAACAGCGTGGGCCTGAGCGTAGCAAAAGCTGGGCATTAACGGTTTATGAGACGTGGCTGACAGGCGGTATATTCAGATTCAAGGCGATGAGTTTTCTCTCTTCATAAGGTGTGGCAGCAGTAAATAATAGACACCAACTTCAGACGACCTTGGACAACTAATCAGGTTCTTCTAGGGCAATGGTGGTATTTAAACTTTAAAAAGTAAATGTGTAATATACATGAAATAGAAATGAATTATACAGGGTATACATCTCTAATGTGCTGCAAAAGTCGGTCCCAGTTACTCATAGAGCTGTCTGTAGATATATGAAACCACTGTTGATACTAAAATTAATCTAAATTGCTGTGTATCATATTTTATTAAGGAAGTGTTTCGATTTCCAAAAGAAAGTATGTAAAATACCCGGTATTATATGACTTATCAAGACATTATCCCTCTACATATGGATATTATAGTCCCCAGGTCGGAAATCTAGATCCGGGTGGAACTTAGAAAATGATGATCATGAACAGTGTACAATTGTTATGCTGAACGTGTAAATGATTGTCATTAATAGACAGTAATCAGCAACAAGCAAGTTTTTATTTCATATGTAGCTAGGAACCGGAATAATGGTGAAATAATCCGTAAAAACGATAAATGAAGCATTTTAATAATACTATTGTATATCTTCATATTAGCATATAATTTTATATGAAAATGCATGCCATTTTTACAGGCACGATCAAGTATGATATGATCTCAAACCGTAGATAGTCTACAAGTTAACAATGATTCAACAGCTAAATATTTGATATACATATATACACTCACTGTCTGAACCAGGCCGCATAGTTATTGAACTGTACAGTTGTCCCCGAGGTTGTGCGAGAAAATCAACTTCGTTTCTTTTTCAACCAGTGGTTGCAGGCATACGATAACCAACCAATATTGAGGTAAGTACAACATTAACATGGGATTGGAAGCAATTTTCGGAAAAGTAAAAGTGCAAAGGTGAATCATTACAGTTTAATGAAATAAGTAAGCGCAATGTATCATTAATAAACGCATTCATAGAGGAAATACAATCGGAAACTATATAATCCCTAGGCTGACAACGTTCACTTACAATGTACAATGCTACTCATATAGGTCTTACTTTCATGATATCCACTTTTGGTTTTAGGAGCTGAATATTTTTCATATGAGTCAGTGAGATCTAAAATGCAGCTCTCAGCATATTTTCATTATTTCCCAGATTTCCAGGGTTATTGGAACTGTGGACTGGGGTTAGAACCACTCGAGAAGTGACTGTCTAAGCTGGACCCTAATTTTAATACCAGCTGGTTAGTTTTCTTTTGAAGTCCTCCAGACCAGTGGTTGAACTAATCCCTGGAGTAAGTTGAAACCTAAGAAATTACAACATGGTTACTATGGGGCATTGTTAGATAATGAACCGACCCAGTCTCCTTTCAAATAAGTTCTCAGTTATTTACAATAGACTACGCAAACACGGTCCTCGCATCCTTAGTCAGTAGGTTCCTCAGACACAACAATACTCACCTTCAACTGGCTCTCGCTCCATTTTTCTCATCAAGCATAGATATTTTTGGTCTGTAGAGGAAAAAACGTTCTCCAGGTCCTTGAACCTCAACCATTTCACCATCAACGATCAAATTGTTGATCCATGAGTAGTGAAAGTCATGGTTGTCAATGGAATTTCTAAGGGACCAGAGCTCATTGCCGCTCGGTGTGATGTGACTGTGTATCTTTACATTCAAATGTGGTCACCAATTTAGGTGGGCCAGGAAAAAGAATAGAAACTTCGTGTCACTACAGCCCAGGTCTGGCAGGATAGACTGCCACACATAAATCGTGAAAGTTATTTCGAGTTGAAGCCAATCAGAGACGAGCTTGAGGTCATTCAAGCAGAGTAACTTACCGTTTCCTGGGGATCTACCTAATGAGTTGATAACATCACACTTCACCTTGTGGACCGTTTGTGTCTCTTTTAGCCTTGTCCTTGCCTGTCTCTTTGTTTCCTGGTTGTCCATTCACTTATATAGTTGACTATAATGAACACACTTATTTAGTAACCTGAAGTAATATTTAAAACGAATATGAGAACCTCACCAGCCAAAAATCCTCAAAATGCTTTACAAAGCCTCTGATTTTTTACTGTGGCACATTTCCCTTGACCACTGTTGGTTATTATCTCATATCAGTTGTCGTGTACTTTCGCTAATTATACAGAGCCAGAACAGCTAAGAAACTGCCGTAATAATGGCATGCTGCTGAGGGTTCCGTTCGAAATTCCACTTATTCATATGCTGATTTTCATCTGCGCACTCCATTTGTCGTTTTATATAGATTATTAGGCAAGTTGGACCATTGCAGCTACTATCCTAGACTTACCGCTTTGAGTAACTTTTCAGAGTAATTAAGGGAAATGAAGGTCACAAAAGCTCTAAAAAGATAGCCTACACCAGTTGTCCCGTCGCACTACTTCCTCATGAACAATCTCTGATAACTCCACCTAATAAATTATTCACTCAGTAATCAAACACTCAGTATTTCTAGAACACGGTAATCAAGCATGGGACAGAAAGCAGAATTTGCTTTAGTCACACTGTGGGGTCTCTACAACGCAGAACGCTATGATCCCTAAGGGCTTGTTGTTGATGCGGGAATTTAGAAGGATCAGACGATTAACCAAGTGAAAACTGTATCCTTTTTATGGTTTGAAGGGTTCTCTTTAACTGTTGAATGATAAATATCTCTGCGTATTTCTGACCAGGTTATTATGCTCCCGTGCCACGCCTTCATTACAGAAAATCTCTCCTCTTTCAGGTTCATGGATGCTGCAGGGCTGTGAATAGGCCATGAAATAGCATTATGTACAGTTATCCGGGTGAGTTTATGCATAGATTTTTGTTTGGAGTATCACTGGAGACTTTAATAGGGAATTAAGTTTTCTTAGATTACATGCGAAAGAATTACCCAGTCCAAATATTCTTCAACGCCAAATTTGGTGTCTATAAAGACGCTTTTAAACTATGCGTATTTGCTACGGGCTCACCTGATTGGTGAACCATGATCACTACGTCCGTTTACTTGGGCCCCTATATTTTAGTCAACCAGCGATGTTTCAGGTACTACCATTGGTATACTAACGTTTTAAGTGGGAAGTCTTACAACTTCAGAAGTGACGCACGATACTGACTATTCATGACTCAAAATTTAATTAATGGACGCCTTTAATCAGATTTTGAAAAGTACCGAAAGCCGGCATCTTATCACATGTATTGTTGCTGCCTATGATAATTGACTTTCTGTATTACCCCCTTACCTTTCCACATGTTTCTTCGCGATTTTGAAAAAAAAGGTTAACTTACCCACTGCGCATATATGACTTGACATACTGATGTGTGCAAACTGGTGTCCCTAGCGTACAAACTAATGAAAGTAAATTATCATTCCTTTCTGAAAGTTTGTTGGCTGGTTCGCTTCTTACCAGAGTTCGTTGTCACTTGTCTTTTCCGGCTGGCCGTCTAACCTTCACAGTCCAGCCTAGGTAGATGCTGATGAAAGTCAGAAGTGACTTGTTGGAAATGCCTCAGGCGAAGTTCATCGGAACTATCTGAACCATACGAAGCACCACCTTGGCATGAGTGCTGGTAATTAAATTTTGCTGTCTGTATTAGGTGCGATGGATCTTCACAGAGACTTCAGAGTTATTAACTAATGCCTCACCTTTGTCAACCTTAACTATGGTTTTTCGATCTATGCCACCTGCTAGTGAAGTGATGGCGCCTAAGTAAGTAAAGCAAACAGCTTCCATTATATTTCTCTCATATTTGGTGATTTTTGTTTGTGGCTATCATCATCTGTTTGTTTCCGATGTTACCTTGAAGTCCTGTATTCACTGTCATCAAAACAACTTTTTAAAAATCCCTCTGCCTAAATACGACGCGCTTTTTCCTCTCTAACCAGAAAATACCTATTTCGTGAATTATCTGCATGAGAAACCTGGTCTTCCGAGCCGGTGATTTAAATTCAGCCATCAATTCCACATTAAATTTCTCGGTGGTAAGTCCGTCTGTCCCAAACTACTACCAAAGCCTCAGGTGCCACACCTGTAGCAGAATCTTCCTCACTTGTTCAGATATACAAAGCTTGTTCTGCCACATGATTACTGTAGCGTCAAGTAATCAAAAAGTACTAGGTAAAGTCGAAAATCTATTTTCCTTATATTATGCTGTCAAATGTCCAGGTCTAACTACACTGGACTTAACACTGTCCTTAGAAGACTTTCAGCAACAGTGTGCAATGACCAACGCGGAAAACTAGAAGATGGATTGACGACCTGAGAATCCTTTATTCTTGCGCCAATATGGAACCAACAATAAAGTTATTATACACGAGGTCTAAGAATAAATGTCATAGCAATCTTATATATATATTTCTTCCTGTTTATGCAGGAACATACCAATTGTACAGGCATGGATAATTTATTATATAAATTACATATAATTTGAGGTATGATGAATTTACAGTTTGGTTGTTCTGACATGAGAGTCAGTCGGAACAGTCTGCTATATAGTCTGTTTGTTTAGCACATAAAGAGATATAGAAATATTGTCTTCGCATTAAAAAAACCCAGACATCAGATGAATGTAATACGGATATCTGGGGAAAAAAGCTTGAAGTCAATTCTCTTATATAACTTTGTTGTGAACAGCACCCTTGGCTTAAAGTTTATTGATGCATTATGTTGAGATCAGTGATATATTTATTCCATTTTTTCAGTAGACTTATCTTTGTTTTATAACAGGAAAGAAATTTGATCGCGGATGCGGAAACTAGATGAGGTCATGTTAAGTTGTTTTACTGCATCAAATGGTGCCGAGGTCGATTCCAGAATCCTCCATTTGCTCCATTTGTGTCTGCATGGCGGACTGTATTCGTAAGTTGAGTAAAATGTTGAAAACTGATTGAAAACCAGTTGCTTCTTCATTTCAGATCATGAATACTCATTTACAGCATGTTCGCCAGCGTCTTCAAATGGTAGAATTGGATCGTTCATGGAATTTGGGTGGTTATGAGATGGATGGTTTGGAATTAATCCTCATTTCAGTTTAGATGCAGGGTTGTTCGACCTCGACCAGAAGATGAATAGGAGTAGCAGAGTACCAAAAAGGAAAAGTATGTAAACATTAAAAGGACATTAATGCATATATAAATGTTTGTTAATTGTACAGTACATTAGTAAATCAATCATGATAATACTTCTGATAGTATTTCTCCGTCTTCTAACGAACAGCAAACGATGGAACTAGGCAGCCTGTCGGCGGCAGTAATTTTGAGTAACCGCGAATGAGATAAACAAGCGATTTGCTCGCTTGTGATTGGTTAGTTTGTCATTTGAGTTGAGGTAATTTCAAACATCATTTTGCTGCTTGGTTAAGTTCTGAATTTCCGGGAGCGTTTCATGCAATTTGAAAGATAACTGACAACACAAACTATTACAGCTCAGGAGAGAAATGATATAGCAGTGGATTTATTTGCTGAATTTAACGAATTCATGCCAAATTAAGATCTAAGGACTTCTCAGGAGTGTCAAGAATGCAAACAATGATCTGTAGAGGTAATAACCTCACGCATTTTCAATTATCGCTTGACACTTATTTTCAGAGATCCTTAAATAAGTATAATATACACAGTGGTCTGATTAATCATGATAAAAACGGCATGGTTGATGCAGCATATACATATACTTATGTATATGTAGGTAAAACTAAACAAACTGTGTTCTTGTCACGAAGATCCGAAAGCAGGTATCAGATATCTCAGTAACCAGTGTAGGCTATGAGCATGCTACGTTTGGAAGACCTTCGATGATTGTAGGGAAATTATTCGAGGCTGTTAAGGGTAATGGTGGTCAACTACAGGATGACTCCCAGGCACTCACTGAGTTTTTGGATAATTTGCTGATTTACAAGAATCCATTGATTTCGATTAATTGCATGAGTGACCTCAACTCGAGTTTTATACCAGAAGTAATAGCAAGACGCCTACCTACTCGACTGCAAAAGAAGTGGGTGAAGATAAGCTCCCGTATGGAGGATGAGGGTATTGAGCCAAAGTTCGATGACATTCTGAAACTGGTAAACAATAGTGTGAATCAATCTATGAGCAAGTTTGCCAGTATATTGCATCTCACCCCTGGGATAGAGCAGTCTGAGGGAAAAACGCAATTTTTTTTTTTGATTACAGCTTGATTTCACACAGTATTTTTGGTACAAGTATGGAGTTATCAGCGTGGATATCGGTAGCCCAAATTTCACAGGCCGACCATAGATATCAAGTGTGCGTCGGCGTGGCCTCGAACCCCGGACTATGTGCATGGTCGGCGAGAGTCCTAACCACTGTGCCACCGACGCACTGATGACGAATAGGCCACCTCAGAGAGGTGGATATCGAGAAGGCTCCATGATGTCAAGTAATGCATATAGACTTAGTGAGTGTAACAGGTTTCGTGGTACATCCTCAACAGATAGGTTGCAAGCTGCAAGGCAAACACGGCTGTTTTACACGTTTGCAAGAAGTGCATACAAATGTGAACTGTGAATCATTGAGCAAGTTCAGTGATAAGCTGAATGTGAAATCAATGTCTGACTCCGAATTGTGTGACGATAATGGTGCGGTGAAGAAGCCTGTAGTTGCAACTGGTAAGCCATTGTTGAATAGAGTGTCAGAGAAGAGAGTTACAGTCTCGGAGGACTGTTCTGACTCCACAAGTTTACAAAGTATAACTAGTCAGAGTGAAGATATAGAACCTTTAATGATTTGTGAGGAGGAACCAAAATTGTCTACTTCTGTTATTAAAGAGTTTGAAAATGATGAAATTGACGGTAAAGTGAATATTCATGATAATGATTATGATAGTGCAGATTTGTCTCTGATTGATCATGATGAAATGGGGAGAATGCCTACCACTGCTTATTTGAACAAAGGTTCTGTACAACTTGAACGTGAAGTAGAATTAAATGCAGATGCAGTTCCAGAAGGTGTGCATACTTGTGAGACAGTCAGTGTAATTGATCAGAGTGAGGCCCACCCATCATCAGATGATAGTGCTAAAGCGGAGCTGATAGTGAAAGACAACAGTGGTGGTTATCTTGCAGTTAGACAACTATCTGAAAGCCGAACAACAACAGCTGATGCACCGCTAAGTTCATCACCTTGTGTCACTCAGTCATCGTTGGTGTTTTCATCCACAATGAGAAGGACGCCCATCAACTCAAGTATCTTGTGCAATGACGTTGATAGTATTGGTGCATTTGAAAGGACGAAAAATATTGCTCAGTTTAGTGAGGATAAGCCAGGTGTAAACGAGAGAGTAATTGTTAAATTGACTTGCATGAATAAAGGCATTTCTAGTTTCAAGTTACTATTTGAATGCTATTATCTTTGGTAAAAATTACACTCTGCCTACGCTTGGTTGGTCAGACACGTCGTATGTTTGTTAGTCATCTATATTCTACGATACAGTGACATAGGCGTGTTACCGTTGAGATTTGAAGATATGGATGATGCAAGGAAGTCAGCGAATGAACTCTGCGACGATTTTCCAGCCTAGGGGCACCAACCTGAGAAGGGTTGTAGGCGTGCTGCTGTAAGTCCTACAGTTCTTCAAGGGTAGTTCGTCATGGCAGAATCCACAACGTTTGATGTATTGATTGTACATATGTTGGTGTTAAATAACTGTGTGAGTTCCAATTAATGTAATTGTTGGTTAATCTCGTGTGTGTCCGGTCGTTCTTCAACTTACAATCGTCAAACTGTGAAGGGTTGTAGGCGTACTGGTGTAAGTCCTGCAATTCTTCAAAGGAATTCCACCAAGACATGATCCGCGAGGTTATTTGTACTGTTTGTATATACGTGTGGTGTGTCATATCAATTGGTGTTTTTTGGATTCATTGTGTTTACTTGTTGTCTTTATATTTTGTTGTTATTGCATAATTTTGTGAAATTTTTCGTCGTACTTACTTCTGAAGTTGTTTCGAGTCTTCTACATCCGTGAATGAATTGATTGATGTTGAAGACAGCAGATGGGTCGTATACGCCGGGGAGGCTAGGCTATTGCTGAGAATGACGTGCATACGGAGATAATGATTAGCCGTGATCCCACACGCCGGGGAGCGAGAGTGTAGACGGCTGAGGCTCGCATGCGTCACCGCTACTAGAACTGAGGCAGAATTAGTGACAAGCGATTGCAGTGGTAATTGGTAGTGAGTAGATAAGACGATGTGCGTAGAGTATCGTGAGGTGCTGCTATGGTCACGTTGCATTCTGCAAGAGTCATTCTAGTAAGTGGCGATTGTGTTGGAAGATGTCAAGAGGAGGTCTCTGTCTGGAGGCGCAGGTCGTCAGCGATGTGTGAGATTGTGCTGTGGGTATGCCTGTGGTGTGCTGGCTTTTCTGTTTGTTTTCCATTTCAGCTCTGTCCGAGTGACCCAGGTTCTCGCAATGGCATCCAAGTCAGCATGTATTGGTCGTGATGGAAAAAAGGGATGGATCCCTTTTTTGCCGGGGAGTGTCAATGCAGCTGAAGATTGAACGATCAATTCTTGGTTGTTTGCTCAAACTCAACTCCTCGATATTTTCACGGAGACATCGATATACCCGTCGTCGTCTCATCGGTCGCTGTTCAGAAACATTTTAGGCCACAACTGTCAGAAGTATTATTGATATTTATTATTGTAATATTTGTCCATAGACCTTAGTCAGAGCTTAATTTTATAGTTGGCTATATATTGGTGTTACAATAAAAAATTCTCGAGTAGCCAATCGGCGTTTTGGTTTTGCGTCCGTTATTACTAAGCGTTTCTGTGAAACTTCAAGGAACAACGTGGGTCCCAGCTTAGCTTGGGTGTTGACGGTTTACGGGACGTGGCTGACAACGTCTCATATATATACATAACTCATTTGTAATTAGTAAGGTGGTAGTTTAAATACTGAATAAGGTACCTGACTCACTCTGTGTTGTCTTGGATGGAGATAAGTATAAACTTCTCATAGGCTGTGTTTATTCAGCACCGGGCGCAACAAAGGAAAATAATGCGTTGTTAGCTAAATCGTTTGCACACGCCTCCTCGTTTAGTGCTAATTCCAAAATAATTGCAGGGGACTTCAATCTTCCAGAAGTCAATTGGTTAAGTAGTTCCGGCCTCCAACGCTGCGACGAATTACTTGCCACTATCGACTGTTATGGATGGCAACAACACGTCCAGACACCTACACGTGGTGATAACATGTTGGACCTTGCCTTTTGTCATGACAAAATCCCAGTCTTCACCTACGTTGGTATTAGATTTTCCAGTAGTGAGCATTGAATGGTACTCTGCTCTCTGCATTTCTCACCAATAAATACAGGAAAAAAACAAGATTCAGGAAGCATGATATGTCGTAGTTACAAATATACAAACTGGGGATTAGTCCAAGAACTTATTCGACTCTGTCACTGCGATGACTATTTTACCATTGAATCCTTGGTGGCTGTAGTGTCCGTATTCTACAGGAATATTACCCTATGTCTAGATACAGTTGCTCGAAAGAAAACAGTGAAATTAAGCAGACACCAAGCTGAAAATATTTCAAGGGTACTAACCAATAAGTTGGGCAAGCCGTAGAAACAGTAGTATCCCACTAAGGATATATCACTACTGCTCAAAATATACGAGTCTCTTGAATATATCAAGCGCCTACGACCTCAAAATGACCTTGACGAAGAGATAACGGCACATGAAAGTACCTCCAAAGTTCATAACTTAACAGCACTTCTTAAAAAACAAATGCAGTCGACGAGGGAAATCCCCTACTTACTTCACGACAAAGTAATCTACAATGAGCCTGCCACCATCTGTGAACTTTTTTCAGTGATTGGTTTGCAAACTTTAGTTTAGAAACACATATGCCTGGTGAAACCGCCCCCCTTACTAGCTCTTCCCTTGAAAGCATTGTGTTCACTAATCAATTAATAATACAAGCAATTAAAAGCCTTAAACCTTCCACTAGTACGGGACCCGATGGCCTCACTTCGATAATTTTCAAAAACAGTGGGTGTGATATACCTCTGTTACTTCTTAAATTCTTCTCAATATATATGGACACTGGCACTTACCCTAATGAGTGGAAAACTAGCTTCATAATTCCACACTACGAATCTGGTGATAAGGCAAACGTCCGCAATTACAGACCCATAAATATAACCCCAGTTATCTCACGAATCATGGAGAAAGTTGTAAAAGATCAATTGTCAGACTACCTACTTAGGGAAGATCTTGTTACAAGGGCTCAACATGGATTTCTCAAAAATAGGTCCTGCGTTACTTGCCACTTCGACTTTTTCAACTGCATCACTCGTAGTCACGAAGCACGTAAGCTAGTCGTTGTTCTCTACTTCGATATATCTAGGGAATTTTACATGGTATCTCACAGTATTCTCTTTGAGAAGCTGTACTCTTGTGGAATTCGCAACCCATTACTGAGCTGGTTAAAATCATTTCTTAGCAACAGGGTACAAATAACCAAAGTTGGATCTGTATTGTCTCATCCTAGGCAGATCTCAAGTGGGGTTGTGCAAGGCAGTGTCCTAGGTCCACTTTTATTCACAGTCTACATTAACAGCATTTGCAACTGCTTCACCTCAGGTAAACCATTCCTATATGCTGACGACCTCAAAGTCGTCTACTCCTGCTACACTCATGAATTGAGCGATATGGTTACTAAAATACATCTTGAACTAAGTAGTCTCGCAACATGGTGTGCTGAATCCCGTCTCAATTTTAACACTGACAAATGTGGCTGGATTTGTATCGGAAACAGTAACCTTGACCTGACTCTTGAAATAAATGGGCGAAAACTAGCCAAGCCCAACTCAGTCGTAGATCTCGGTATTAGATACTCTAGCAACCTAACGTTCTCTGAACAGACTGATTATGCCAGACGTAAAACACGAAAGCCGCTAGGATGCATAACACGCAATTTCTTTTGTCGTGAAACTAGGGTTTTATTATACAAAGTATGTGTCCGGCTTATCTTAGAATACTGCCCGTTTATTCTTAGTGGACTCAGACAAAATGACAAGCTTAAATTAGGGGGAGTGCAACGGCAGTTTACCTCAAGAACTCTTGGTCTAGAAAGTGGTCTGGAATACCATTAGCGATGTGACAGACTGAGACTGGAACCAGACTGGAATAGACGTCTTAAGCTAAACCTTATCTTTTACTACAAGCTAACCAATCTTCTCTTGCATTCCTCCCAGCCAATAACTAAACCTACCGCTGTCATCAGTTACAATCTTAGAAATCATCACAACCTAGATGCTATAGAGCATTGTCAGACTTACGTGCAGTACAAATTCTTCTTAAATAAGTTTTCAGTCATGTCCAATAGACTACCAGCTAATGTGCGCGATGCAAACATACTTCCAGTGTTCATCTCCTCAGTCACCAGACTGCTCAAAGATGACAATGCACTTCTACGTCTGACTCTTACACCCTCTTTTTCACCCTGCATGGATATTTTACGTTCTTTAAATTTGTATTTACAGAAAACTACAATTATAAATGTTAATGTCATTGAAACTAGTTGTTAAACATTTATACACAGGACAGTAATATTAGTTCACACATAATATAAAAGTTAGCATAACGGGACTAGTTAGTTAGTGCACAAAAATAACCATAGTTACTAGGCAGAATATATATACGTATATATTTATTAATCACTCCTTGAGGACTCCTCTTGCTTTATTTTGCGTTGCTGTTGTTTGTCTTCTTTATTTTCTCACCATTTTAGCTTCCATTTGACTTTTTGAATGAGAATGAAGTATGTGGATATTTCACCATTTACAATGACGAATGATCTGCAAACATTATTGGTCCCATGTCTTACAATTCCTTCGTGAATTACGCCTTACCTTCCCCCACGGCGCAACGCGGATTATAGTTGTGGAATATACTCTTATACCAATGAACAATTATTAATTTGTAATACAATGTCACGATTGTAACTTATAACATAACTGATCGTATCTGTAAAAATAGCTTCCTTTTCTTGGAAACACCCATGTATAGGGAAATGCATACTATTATTATTCTACATTGAGTATAATTCACTCGTGATGTTACGATGAAAATGCTGACAAAACTACACAAGTGTATCACTTATTTTAATTATTACCAAATTTGGATATAAATCAAAAATGAGATTCGGTTTTGTACACACCTAGGTTATATTGTGCAATTACTTCAAGCTTTATTTTTTCCAAAGTATTTTTAATCCATCCAAAGCATACCCGAGTTTTTTTGTCAATGCGAAGACAATATTTCTATATTTCATGATGTGCTCCATTGAATGACTGGTTATCATATTGTTCCCACAAACCAAAGACAAAAACGTCAGCAACCATGTAATTTAATTATAAACCAAATTTATGAAATTTAAATAATGCTTATCCATGCCTGTACATTTGGTGTGTCCTACACAGGTAGGAAAAATATGTATTTGATTAAAAAATTTTTATTAAGTATTGTAACAACAGAAGACAAGGGCGAAGCAACAGATCGTTTTATTATGAAAATCAACACGTATTTATACATATTTCAACTACATTATTATAGACAAGCGCAGTCATCTGATTGGTTGTTTATCAGAAGTTAGGTAGACAAACGCAGGCTTCTGATTGGTTGTTTCGGGATTCCTTGACAAATAGAGTTCTCTATCTGCGAATCATATTTTGCCACGTTAACTTTGCTGTGATTGGTTGTTGACTCAGCCTTGTTCATATTTTCTCACGGCCCATATTAGTGACCTAGACCTTAACGTAGATTAGTGCCAACCAATCGGCTAGCAGCCTGCTCTCACCACACTCGTCCCCCCGTCAAATAGCTTCGTGCGCAGACGTTCCGACCTTCTGGGTGCTACATCCTCTAGTTGAGGATTGTTACTGACCGGCTTGTCCCACTGTACCCATCTTTGGAGCTGACTGGCGTTAACTCGTTTCTGTTTATCACCTCTTCGGATGGTATATACTTGACCCCGTCTTTTTGTGATTGTGTATGGTCCTTCCCACTTTGGAAGGAGTTTCCGTGAACCTAGCCCGCCTCCAACTGTATATCTCCTGTCTCTACACTTCACTTGGTCCCCGACTGCAAAGGTAATGCACTGCGTCCTTTCTTTCATCTGAGACTTCATGACATCACTGCGCTGCTTCCGTATTACATTCTTGACTGCCTCTTTCCTCTCTGCTTTTAATTTCGTCGTACTCCACTTTTGGTGCATGGGCCAGGTCTCATTGTGTACCGGTAATCGTGGTTTTCTACCATACATCAGTTGGAAGGGTGACTTCTTCGTTGTTTCCTGAGTGGTAGCCCGATGTGTTAGTAAAATCAGTGGAAGCTCCGTTTCCCAGTTCCCGCCCTTCGAGGCCAGCCACTCCTTCAGTGTACGGTTGTTTCTCTCCGTTAGGCCATTCGTTTGTGGATGGTATGGGGTCGTTCTGATCCTCTTGATGCCCAGCTGTTGCAAACGGGAAGTAAACTCTTCACTCTCGAAACAGGGACCTTGGTCTGTCAGTATTGTCTTCGGTACGCCGTGGTCTGCAACAATGTGTCTAACTACTGCATCTGTCACGGTTCTTGCACGTTGGTCTGGGATTGCTACGGCGTCTACCCATCGTGTCGCGTGTTCCGTCATCACCAAGAGGTACTGATTACCATTGGATGTCTGAGGAAATGGACCCATGACATCTACGGACCACAAGTCACCTATCGCGGTAACTGGAATCGACTGAAGTGGTGGTCGTATACACCGGTCACCTTTCATCAGCTGGCACCGTGGACATCCAAGTACGTATCTTGCTACGTCTTCTCTCATACCTGGCCAGTACATACTTTGTCTTAGGAGATCGGTCGTTCTGGCCACGCCTGTATGCGCTAGCTGGTGACATTCTTCTATCATGTCGTGGCGCGACGATTGAGGTATGACAGCCAGCCAGCTTCCGTCGTTCTCTCGCCAGGTCAGAGTCCCGTAGGCATTCACTCTGAGTCGATCCCTCTGTCTGAGTAGTGTGGTTAGCTCCTTACTCGCCGTAGTTTGATCCACTTCTATTCCGTTGGTGATCACCTGTATTACTGTATTCAGCGTATCGTCCAACCTCTGCCTACGTGCAAGTCTTAGTGGGTCTTGTTCTACTGCATGCACTCCGTAAGCGACCTCGGGCAACTCAGACTCATCTTCTGGTCTCGATAACAAATCTGCCAAGACATTTTCACTTCCAGGAACGTGTGAGATCGTAAAATCGTACTCCTGAAGACGCAACATCCACCGTGACAACTTCCCCCGTGGGTCTCTCGCTGTCTTCAAAAATTGTAGCGGCTTATGATCAGTTTCGATGTGGAACCGCCGGCCGAGTAAATAAGGTCTCCATTTGTCGACTGCCCATACCATTGCTAAACATTCTTTCTCTATCGTTGAATACTTTCTCTCTGCGAGTGTCAAAACCCTACTGGCATACTCAACGATTCCCTCGTCCTGTCTTAGGACCGCACCTATAGCGTAGTCACTGGCATCTGTGCACACTGTGAACTGTCTTCCTGGCACAGGTAGTTTTAGCGTCATTTGTTGGTGGTCGAGCAGCTGTTTAATTCTGTCGAATGTCCTCTGCGATTCTTCCGACCAAACAAACTTTGGCTCACCTAGTAGCCTGTATAGAGGGGCTGCTATCTCATTGAAGTTCTTCACGAAGCGGCTATAAAACGCTGCTCTACCCAAGAATTGTCTCAGTTTTCTCTTTGAATTCGGGGCTGGAATCGTTTTAATCGTCAAAATTTTCTCCGGCAGTGGTTTAATCTCACCATTTCCCACTTTATGTCCCAACAGAGTAACATTCTTTTTGGCTATCTGGGACTTGGTTTTGTTGACGCGTAGTCCAAACTCTTCGATGCGTCGCAGCACGGCTTCTACATGGTTGACGTGATCGTTTTCGTTTTGACTGTATATGACGAGATCATCACCATAAACCTCCACGTTTTTCAAGTTCCTAAGTAATAGCTTCATCAGTCGTCTGAACGTAAACGGTGCACCTGCTAGTCCAAACGGCATGCGTTTAAATCGATATTGTGTCTGACCCACGATGAAAGCCGTCTTATCTCTATCACCTTGTTTTATCGGTATCTGCCAGTATCCTGAGCGAAGATCGAGAACCGAAAACACATTCGCACCTTGTAGGCGATCTAAAGTTTCTACCACTGTTGGCATGGCACACGGTCTTAACTCTGTCATACTGTTTAACTGTCGAAAATCAACACAGAATCTATACTTCCCATTCGCTTTTTTTACTAACAGCACTGGAGAGTTGTACGGGCTATCAGCTTCCTCAATAATGTCATCTTTTAACATCTCTTGCACTTGTCGCTCCACTTCGCCTTCCAGATGACATGGAACTCTTCGCGTTGTAAATGACCTTACTTTCGGATCACTTAACGGAATTTCATGATTCACCTTATCGCAATAACCGTATGGGTCGCCATCTCCAGTGAACAGATGATCGTATTTACTAATTAACTCTGTCACATTGTGTACCGTCGGCAGCTTAATCGCTGCTATCTCGCTGGTCTCATACATGTTGATATGCCCGTATTTCGTGACCACCACGTTCGCTTGCGTGTCGATTATGGCACCAATCTCACGCAGAAAATCCGCTCCTAATATCGTTCGCTGTAGTTCGGGTACAACAATGAAAGGAAACGTCACCTCGCAGCCACCAACAACGACCGTACAGTTCGATCTACCCGTGATACGCAACACATACCCGCCTACTGTTTGTACTGTCAATGAACACGGGCTAACACTCTTACATAAATTCTTATCTATTAACGACACGGCCGCCCCTGTATCTATCAAACATACTACTTCTCGATCATTCACTCGCAACTTCGAATACAGAGCCCTTTCTCAATAGCCCCCACTAAATCTAGGTTCATACGAAAGAAAGAACAAGCATTATACCGTCTGAAATTTTTTCTTTTTCGCCTTTCTGGGCAGTATCTTCTCCAGTGTCCCGGCTTACCGCATTCAAAACACCGGTCTTTTCTATCAGCCAACTTTAACGCCGCCACTTCCCGCTGCAATGCTTCAATTTTCTGCTCATATTCGTTTGGTTTTGGTTGGTCTATAGCGGCTACCGTTGTGCTCAGCAGCTGTCTGGTCACCTTCGCCAGCTCGCTAATATCCATCGGCTGCGTTGCGTTAACCAGTTGTAATCGCTGAGAAATGTGGTCTGGGACACTCTCGATGAATTGGGAAGACAGTAACTGCGCTTCTGATTCTTCATCTAAAGTGGGAAGCGCGCGTCGAAGTAGATTAGTCAGTTTCACCGCCAACACTAGCGGGTCTCCATCAGGTCCAAGCTTCATTGACCGGAACTGCTGCATTGCTAGCTGTCTGTCTGTTTCGCTGTCAAACTCGGACACTAGTCGTTCAACCAATTTCTTCCAAGACGCTGTGCCATTTGACCTGTCTACGCTGTCATATGCAGCCTTCGCTCGGCCTCTCAACAGCGTCCCCAAGACAACTGCCTTCGCTGCCTGCTCCTTGACACCCACCAGCTCAGCAACAGCCTCGAAGTCACGTAAGAAGCTCCTTATGTCTCCTTCTTCAAACGCAGCTGGCCACGGGATCTTCATTTTCTGGAGGCAGCGACACCAAATGTAACAACAGAAGACAAGGGCGAAGCAACAGATCGTTTTATTATGAAAATCAACACGTATTTATACATATTTCAACTACATTATTATAGACAAGCGCAGTCATCTGATTGGTTGTTTATCAGAAGTTAGGTAGACAAACGCAGGCTTCTGATTGGTTGTTTCGGGATTCCTTGACAAATAGAGTTCTCTATCTGCGAATCATATTTTGCCACGTTAACTTTGCTGTGATTGGTTGTTGACTCAGCCTTGTTCATATTTTCTCACGGCCCATATTAGTGACCTAGACCTTAACGTAGATTAGTGCCAACCAATCGGCTAGCAGCCTGCTCTCACCACAGTATGATTGCCAATCGTATATGTAATTTATCATATTGGTGATGTCTGTAAACTGGCGTCCCTCATGTACAAAGTGAGAATATATTATTGAGCGGATAGCAACGTATCGTGTTATTTGGCTGACAACCCTAGGCATTCTTTTTTTTTAAATTATTACGATAACCGTAGTTGAACTGAGTCATATATCTAACACCATAGGTATAGTCTCTCCTTATGGTACATTGCGACATGCAGAAATCACAAGCAAACTATCTCAGGTAGATTTATTCCCTTATTGTGACTATGAATCGCGATTCAGTACATGTATTCTGCTAAGATAATAGATAACTCGAAACGCCTTATAATCGCAATACCTCCTCTACGATTTAGACATATTTAATTTATTTGACTACAACATAATCTTTTACCAATAGGCTTCTCCGAATATCTGCTCCTACTCAGTATTCCAAAGATAGCCTCATATACTCTATACCTCGCAAATTACGCAATGGCTAATATTCGGTCTTATCAAGTAGAATAAATAAACGAATAACAAGGAATACATTTATTATTGAATTAACATGTAATACAAAATCGACAACAGTGCAGGTATCTTTTTCTTTATCGCCCAAATCCATGAAATTCCCGAAAGTAGATATTATCTGAAAAAGAACATAAGAATTATACAGATGTAGACATTGTTATCAGTGTGAACACAATAACTAATCATTAAATACGTTTAAAATGACGAAATAATTAGTTGAATTGCATATAATTACGTCAGTCAACATTTTTCAATAATACAAAATCGATATTGCATCTGCCTGCAAACGTCAAGTTTATGCCATAAAATAAGGAAATACTATGTGCATAAAATTTCTAAGTATTTCTGCAGATTTTTCTTAGAGAAATACATGTGGAGGAGCCTTGTCAGCATTAGGAAAAGTACACAACAAAGTGAAATAATTACCAAAGCGAGCTACCTTACCTCATCATGTCCATGTGTAATCCATTAAACTGCAAAGAAAAATTACAAAAAGTCGTTATAACATGTGTCTTCAAGTAATTTGACATTTTCTGAACGGAAAAGTACGTTTTTTCAACAAACTGTAAACTGCCTGTAAGCTACGGCCGGATAAGGACATCATCATATGCTCTTTCTGCTGAATACGCCGTATTTCATCAACTTTTAGCAGGAATATAAGTAAAAAGTGTGTAAAACAACGAAAAATGACCTGAACTTGACGTTTTTTCAATAAATAGCGCCAATATCCATCAGCTGATCAAATGACCTACGGCCGTCTACTGGCTGCCATGGAACTATGACTGCAGTATCGGTGACTCCCGCCAAAATATGGAGTCGGGTTTGAGCAAACAACCATGAATTGATCGTTCATTCTTCAACTGCATTGACATATGCTTTACCAACGTTTTTGTTCTTTTTCTATAAGGCGGATACCATCGCTATCCCTCACTCATATCTAAGCAAACGTTGTAGCGACTGCTAATGCGGTGGTTGGAAGTAGCATTAAAAAGGCACTAAAATTCCATGTTCTGTGTTGACAAGGGCCGCAGGCAGAGGAGGTAACAACCCAGAGACATTAACCTCATCTCGTATACCAATTCTAAAGACCCGTGTACATCTCTTTTGTTCTGATACAATACCCACAACACCACAGTCCAACATTATAACTACGCGGGCAAAACTGAATAAGCCTGATACTGCCCCTTTTTTAATTGGAAGCCAGTGCGTGACACACAGCAGAACTCAAAAGCCATGCTGAAGACATCATGGGATCTCGAATGCTCCTCCTAAAAAGAAGACGAATGGTAGGCCTATGGTGTAATCGTTTCCAAGACTGATTCACCATTTGAACGCACTTTTCGCATATCATGTGTGCGCTGCTGACTTAAAAAAGAAATGCCAAGACCGTACTATGAGTTTATGCAAAATAACCCGTGCCCGTGGTTCTGGTGAATTTACCTACTTTGTCTCCCCGGTACAGTTCCACACAGCGTGCCATCGGATAAGAGAAACAGCACGCCACTTTTTCGCCTCGATACAGTCTGAAGCAACGCTCCACCTGACAACACCCTATCACTAAAACTTGTCAAAAGGATACTTCGGTCCAACCCACCGGAAATATGAATCTTCATTAAATGAAGACTCCCAAGGTTACACCTGGAAAAAGAGAGGAAAACGCATTGACGAGGGGCCACTTGCATCCACTAGCAAGCATGACAAAATAAAGTAGACTAGTCAGATCCAGATGAAATCTAAAGTGATGTCAATGAAGGTGAACATTGAACGTTTGTTTTTGGAGCTGGTAGCCACTGGTGGGCAACCCAAAGGCGCGAATGGTCGACGAAGGGGTGAGGATATACTCTATAATCACATGTTTTTGGTCAGAGTGTGGGTTACCGCGTTTAAGCCTCACCATCGACGAAGACGTACAAAAACGAATAAAAGTACATATCAAATTTGTATAAAACATTTGTTTGCAGAGTTCCACTGTTCTTTGCTTTAATTCCCAAACAATATAACTTCCTTCTTACAATATTGGTGTTTTGGAGTTGAATTCGAAGAAAGTACATAGTATTTACGGGTGTGGAGCCTCCTTGAAACAATAGGAACTTGGGGATAAGCTCCTTGACAAGTGACCAGTACTCTACTGCAGGCAAAGACCAAACATAAGTCTAAGGTCATTCATATTCGTTAACCTGATTAATGTGCCAGTAGGTAGTGGTAGTTCGCTTTAGCAACGAGTCCTGTTTGGTCAGGAACAGCAGTCCAATTTGTGTGAACATTAATTCAGCAAAATTGTGCAGGATGTACAAAGGAATTGAGGTACCGCGGGGTGGTCCACATCCATTAAGGGTTACACTGGGCTCTACTGAAAAGGCCGAAAGAATACTGTTACTGGCTGAAGTACCAACTATCGACAGGAGTTCTAGTATAAGGTCCATGGGCTAATAGACAACTGGTGAGGGAGTCGCTAGAACTGATGCCCTCTGCCTTTATGGCCACAAACCGTGTTCCAGAGCGGGAAACCGGCACTGCTTATGAAAAATACATGCATGATGTACAGCAATGGCGATGGCTGTCATCCCAGATAGCCCTCGGGGCTTCTGGAGCAGTCTCAATCTTCCGGCTACTTCGTCCCGCTCTATTACATCAATAAACTTTAAGCCAAAAGTGCTGTTCACAGCAAAGTTATATAGGAGAATTGACTTCAAGCTTTATTTTTCCCAGATATCTGTATTACATTCATCTGATGTCTGGGTTTTTTGTTAATGCGAAGACAATATTTCAATATCTCTTTATGTGCTACACAAACAGACTTTATAGCAGACTGTTCCGACTGACTCTAATGTCAGAAAGAACAACCAAACTGTAAATTCATCATCAACAAATTATGTGTAATTTATATAATAAATTATCCATGCCTGTGCAATTGGTATGTTCCTGCATGAACAGGAAGAAATATGTATTGTTTGCCTTGTAGTGTAATTTGCACAGATATACAGTTAGACTGAAGCTGAGAAAGAATTGCAGTCACTCATATATCACCCTTCAAGGTTTTGGCTGGCACTGGCTCAGCATCCTTGTAATATCCACCGTCACCATAACAGGTCGCCGTACAGCATCCTATCCAAGCAGTACCAACGATCAAAGAAAACTTAAAAACAGCCTTCTACGTATTAATCAGTTTACTCGCCCGGAACAATCACACAGTAAAAAGGCGGTTCTGGCTGACGTGGGCGTCGATAGCACAGTGGATAGGACTCTCGCCGAGCACGCACATGGTCCGAGGTTCGATCTTCCCGCCGATGCACACCCGATAAATATGATCAACCTGCAAAGTTTGGGCTACCGATATCACATGCTGAAAATTCCATACTTCTACCAAAATACAGTGTGGAATCAAGCTGTAAAAACAATAAATCTGCCTGACAATATCCAGTACTGACCTGCATTCAGTAAAATGCACTTCTAATGTTACTTGAGGTAAAAGTGATGACAAAATTACAGAAATAAATCACATATTTCAAGTTATTACCCAGTTTGAATATAAATCAAGAACAAGATAAGATACCGCACACAGCAAAGTTATATGGAGGAATTGATTTCAAGCTCTATTTTTTCCCAAATGTTTGTAATCCATCCAACACATACCTGGGATTTTTCCTTAATGCGAAGACAATATTACAAAATTACTTAATGTGCTCCATTAAACGACTAGCCTTCAGATCGTAAACACAAACTAATGCACAAAATTGACAGCAAACATGTAATTTCACCATAAATCAAATTTATGTGATTTAAATAATACTTATCCATGCCTGTGAAACTGGTAATCATAATGATATATTCTCATTTTGTACATGAGGGACGCCAGTTTACAGACATCACCAATATGATAAATTACATATACGATTGGCAATCATACTTAATAAAAAATTTTTAATAAAATACATATTTTTCCTACCTGTGTAGGACACACCAAATGTACAGGCATGGATAAGCATTATTTAAATTTCATAAATTTGGTTTATAATTAAATTACATGGTTGCTGACGTTTTTGTCTTTGGTTTGTGGGAACAATATGATAACCAGTCATTCAATGGAGCACATCATGAAATATAGAAATATTGTCTTCGCATTGACAAAAAAACTCGAGTATGCTTTGGATGGATTAAAAATACTTTGGAAAAAATAAAGCTTGAAGTAATTGCACAATATAACCTAGGTGTGTACAAAACCGAATCTCATTTTTGATTTATATCCAAATTTGGTAATAATTAAAATAAGTGATACACTTGTGTAGTTTTGTCAGCATTTTCATCGTAACATCACGAGTGAATTATACTCAATGTAGAATAATAATAGTATGCATTTCCCTATACATGGGTGTTTCCAAGAAAAGGAAGCTATTTTTACAGATACGATCAGTTATGTTATAAGTTACAATCGTGACATTGTATTACAAATTAATAATTGTTCATTGGTATAAGAGTATATTCCACAACTATAATCCGCGTTGCGCCGTGGGGGAAGGTAAGGCGTAATTCACGAAGGAATTGTAAGACATGGGACCAATAATGTTTGCAGATCATTCGTCATTGTAAATGGTGAAATATCCACATACTTCATTCTCATTCAAAAAGTCAAATGGAAGCTAAAATGGTGAGAAAATAAAGAAGACAAACAACAGCAACGCAAAATAAAGCAAGAGGAGTCCTCAAGGAGTGATTAATAAATATATACGTATATATATTCTGCCTAGTAACTATGGTTATTTTTGTGCACTAACTAACTAGTCCCGTTATGCTAACTTTTATATTATGTGTGAACTAATATTACTGTCCTGTGTATAAATGTTTAACAACTAGTTTCAATGACATTAACATTTATAATTGTAGTTTTCTGTAAATACAAATTTAAAGAACGTAAAATATCCATGCAGGGTGAAAAAGAGGGTGTAAGAGTCAGACGTTGGAGTTTTAGAGGTTTGACGGATATTAAAGGTTTGACGTGATATCTCGTTCAACAAATTCTAATTAATTTATTCTCGCGTACCAAAGACAAAGCAAAAGCCAATAATTGATCGTCCAAACCAAGCGATATATTTAGAAGCCAAAACAAGGCGTTAGACGAACGCTTAGCTAGCTAGTGATCGTGCACGTGACACGACGAGGTACCAAATGGCGGGGATGCTTGACCGGAAGCCTTCAGCTAAACAAGTCGACTTAAACAGTGGTGGTCAGCATCCAATGAGTGATTGCTGTGGTCAATAATTTTGGGGAATTATTTACTGCTACAGCTCACTCCCCCCTAGTGGGGTCGTTAGGACCCTAAGACAGAACCAGCCGGAAGTAAAAAAACTCGATGGTTCCCTTTCGGGTGAAAAAAATCTTCCGAGAGGCTTGGTCTTATGCCTACTGGTTCGTCTGCCTATACTAATGGGGTGTTTGTACATAGTTTCCTTGGTGTTGTTCGTTGGATTCCGTGCTTCGTTTGTTTCCCGTCCAGTGCCCGTCGCACCTGGAAAAGAAAACAGGAACGCTGAGAACCATGTCGAGAAAAATGTACGAAATGAGCTTTTTGGTTAAAAAAAATTGTGTGCATTTACTATACAGTAAAATAATGCTAAGTTCAGAACATTGAAAAAAATGTATCTAATTAATTTTTTTGTGTATGTTACATGAACTGTTGAGAAAAAAATTTTTGTGTTCGGTGGTACTGTATATAAAAAAAATTGATACGTCAAAAAAAATAGTCAGTACCACAAACGAATGAGTTGCGTGAGTCACACGACGTCGTTAAGTCAAATAAGTGTGCAGATATTCTGGGAACCTTACGGTGCGTCCAGAACGGGTTTTCTTGGGAGGCTCGATAGCAGGTTCGGTAGCTGCCGCTGTGCTAGTGACTTCATCGATGTCTAAACGATCTTCTGTTACTTGTGGATTTTGGGGTACGTTGAGCTCTATGCTAATAAGATTACCCTCCAAGTAAGCCGGTTTCAGTATAGCCTCGACCTAAGTAGCCAGTGGGCGAATGCCCTTGCAATCAATAGTGTGACTGAGGAAATTGAGTGAGTCAACACCGATTTGACACTTTTGAATATTGATGGTAACACCATGTTGGCGTAACCTGTCAGATGCCAAGTCCAAGTGCCGAAGGTGAGTTTCCTTGCCTGGACTGGCAATGAGGCAGTCGTCTAAGTATGCGTATACAAAGTCGAGACAGCGAAATACTTCATCGATGAAGCGTTGGAATGTTTGGGCTGCATTCCGGAGACCGAATGGCATACGTAGAAATTCAAAAAGTCCGAAAGGCGTAATGATAGCCGTTTTCGGGATATCTTCTGTTGCCATCGGGATTTGGTTATACGCTTTAACCAAGTCGATTTTGGAGAATATAGTCGCGCCGGATAAGGTTGCCGTCAAGTCGTGTATATGAGGCAACGGGTAGCAATCAGGGGTTGTTTTGGCATTCACTCGCCGGTAATCACCGGTGGGTCGCCGATCATTGCTATCCTTTTTCGGAACCATATGAAGTGGGGATGCCCATGGGCTATTCGAAGGTCGAATGATGCCAAGGGTAAGCATATGGTCAAATTCATTCCTGGCGATTCTCAGTTTATCAGGAGCTAGTCGTCGTGCTTTAGATGTCACAGGTTGTCCTGTGGTAATGATGTGGTGCATAACATTGCTGGTTATGCACGGCAAGTCGTTCGACGGGCAGTTAAGTTCCGGATACTTGTCAACCATAGGTTGAAAAGTTGGATCAAGAATTGCCTTTATCTTAACGGGTGACAAACTAGGGCCTATGTAGCTGATGCCTTTGATAGACAGACTAGTAGTATTGTCAATCAGTCGTTTTCGGCGGACGTCTACGAGTAAATCATGATGATTAAGTGGGTCCGTGCCAATGATGGCCATTGTAACGTCAGCGAGAAGGAAAATCCATCGAATAGGTTTGCGTAAACCCACGTTCAAACAGACGTATTTCCTACCAAAGGTTGCGATTAGTTTTCCATTTGCAGCCTGTAAGTTGAAAGTAGATTCCTTCTGTCGATCTGCTGCTGTAGCAGGAAGGACGCTGACTTCGGCGCCTGTGTCGACTAAGTATCGAGTCTGGCTAATCACATCATGGATGTAAAGTAGGCGGCTAGTGCCACCGGCGACGGTTGCCACTAACGCGTGCCGGCGGGATAGTTTCCCGCAGACTTTGAGACATTTCCGAAGTTACAAGGCTTACGGCAACACTTCGCTTCTTGGCCATAGGTGTTGTGGTACCAGCACCAGTCAGGGTTTTTCAGTGAACGTGGTTTGGACTTAGGTCGACCACGTGGGTTCCTGCGTTGAGGAGATTTAGGACGACGGTCGGAGGATTTAGAAGGCATGTTTGACCTAAACATCTGCTGGACGGAGTTGCATAACTCTATCATTGCAGGATCCTTACTCGAAGTCTGCTTAGTCATCGAGCATATTTCGGGAACATACCGTTTGGTAATCTCTAGAATCCTATCTGCAGTAATAGCTAAGTCCTCTATTACAGTACCCTGAAGTGTCACAAGTACGGTCTCTACAGACTGTGGCAACTTGGTTAAGAAGAGTTCTCTAAATAGTCCTTCGTCGAACTGACTTCGACCGACGATTTCTTTCATTCTTGTCAGCATGCTCACGGTTGACTGATCTCCTAACTCGATGTTACGAAATAATTCATCTAGACGTTGTCGGTCCGTGAGAACGTTTCTCCTGAGGAGGGATGCTTTGAGCAACTCGTACGAGTTACTTACCTCGGGACTCAACATCTGTGATGTTACGTACTTGCTTAATTCCCGCGGTAGGGCGTGAATAACTGCAAGTAACTGTGAACGCTGATCGGTTATCCCATGCTCACAAAAATCTGCTTCAGCTAGCGGAAACCACGTTTCAGCATTATCTGGCCAGTATGGTACGAGCTGAATGGTTTTAGGAGTTGAGCGGGTACGGATGACCTTGGGACTGAGATCACTCATGACGAAAATTATGTCGAATAATATATGGTACAAGAACAAATACAAAATGGAACGAACTCACCGGGGTTATCTAAGAATTTATCGTAGATGAAGTTTGCGGTTGGGCTCACCAGTTTAGGTTGAGTTAAGGTTGACGGATATCTCGTTCAACAACTTCTAATTAATTTATTCTCGCGTACCAAAGACAAAGCAAAAGCCAATAATTGATCGTCCAAACCAAGCGATATATTTAGAAGCCAAAACAAGCCGTTAGACGAACGCTTAGCTAGCTAGTGATCGTGCACGTGACACGACGAGGTACCAAATGGCGGGGATGCTTGACCGGAAGCCTTCAGCTAAACAAGTCGACTTAAACAGTGGTGGTCAGCATCCAATGAGTGATTGCTGTGGTCAATAATTTTGGGGAATTATTTACCGCTACAAAGTGCATTGTCATCTTTGAGCAGTCTGGTGACTGAGGAGATGAACACTGGAAGTATGTTTGCATCGCGCACATTAGCTGGTAGTCTATTGCACATGACTGAAAACTTATTTAAGAAGAATTTGTACTGCACGTAAGTCTGACAATGCTCTATAGCAGCTAGGTTGTGATGATTTCTAAGATTGTAACTGATGACAGCGGTAGGTTTAGTTATTGGCTGGGAGGAATGAAAGAGAAGATTGGTTAGCTTGTAGTAAAAGATAAGGTTTAGCTTAAGACGTCTATTCCAGTCTGGTTCCAGTCTCAGTCTGTCGCATCGCTAATGGTATTCCAGACCACTTTCTAGACCAAGAGTTCTTGAGGTAAACTGCCGTTGCACTCCCCCTAATTTAAGCTTGTCATTTTGTCTGAGTCCACTAAGAATAAACGGGCAGTATTCTAAGATAAGCCGGACACATACTTTGTATAATAAAACCCTAGTTTCACGACAAAAGAAATTGCGTGTTATGCATCCTAGCGGCTTTCGTGTTTTACGTCTGGCATAATCAGTCTGTTCAGAGAACGTTAGGTTGCTAGAGTATCTAATACCGAGATCTACGACTGAGTTGGGCTTGGCTAGTTTTCGCCCATTTATTTCAAGAGTCAGGTCAAGGTTACTGTTTCCGATACAAATCCAGCCACATTTGTCAGTGTTAAAATTGAGACGGGATTCAGCACACCATGTTGCGAGACTACTTAGTTCAAGATGTATTTTAGTAACCATATCGCTCAATTCATGAGTGTAGCAGGAGTAGACGACTTTGAGGTCGTCAGCATATAGGAATGGTTTACCTGAGGTGAAGCACTTGCAAATGCTGTTAATGTAGACTGTGAATAAAAGTGGACCTAGGACACCACCTTGCACAACCCCACTTGAGATTTGCTTAGGATGAGACAATACAGATCCAACTTTGGTTATTTGTACCCTGTTGATTAGAAACGATTTTAACCAGTTCAGTAATGGGTTGCGAATTCCACAAGAGTACAGCTTCTCGAAGAGAATAGTGTGAGATACCATGTAAAATTCCCTAGATATATCGAAGTAGAGAGACAACGACTAGCTTACGTGCTTCGTGACTACGAGTGATGCAGTTGAAAAAGTCGAAGTGGCAAGTAACGCAGGACCTATTTTTGAGAAATCCATGTTGAGCCCTTGTAACAAGATCTTCCCTAAGTAGGTAGTCTGACAATTGATCTTTTACAACTTTCTCCATGATTCGTGAGATAACTGGGGTTATATTTATGGGTCTGTAATTGCGGACGTTTGCCTTATCACCAGATTCGTAGTGTGGAATTATGAAGCTAGTTTTCCACTCATTAGGGTAAGTGCCAGTGTCCATATATATTGAGAAGAATTTAAGAAGTAACAGAGGTATATCACACCCACTGTTTTTGAAAATTATCGAAGTGAGGCCATCGGGTCCCGTACTAGTGGAAGGTTTAAGGCTTTTAATTGCTTGTATTATTAATTGATTAGTGAACACAATGCTTTCAAGGAAGAGCTAGTAAGGGGGGCGGTTTCACCAGGCATATGTGTTTCTAAACTAAAGTTTGCAAACCAATCACTGAAAAAAGTTCACAGATGGTGGCAGGCTCATTGTAGATTACTTTGTCGTGAAGTAAGTAGGGGATTTCCCTCGTCGACTGCATTTGTTTTTTAAGAAGTGCTGTTAAGTTATGAACTTTGGAGGTACTTTCATGTGCCGTTATCTCTTCGTCAAGGTCATTTTCAGAGCGTAGGCGCTGGTGTTTCACTTAGAAATAAATATATTTCATACTGATAGTGATAATATATATTTTCATATATATATGTATATATTTTCAAACATTATTTGTCCCGTATCTTTCAGTTGCCTGGTTAATAACGAATTAACTTTCTCCACGACGCAACCTGGTTTACTTTTGTGGAATATACTCTTATACCAATGGAAAAGTATCTATTTGTAATACAACGTCACGATTGTAACTTATAACATAACTGATCGTATCTGTAAAATAGTTTCCTTATTACCCGATTTGGATATAAATCAAATCAAAAATAAGATTCGGATTTGTACACACCCAAGTTATATTGTGGAATAACTTCAAGCTTTATTTTTTCCAAAGTATTTTTAATCCATCCAAAGCATACTCGAGTTTTTTTGTCAATGCGAAGACAATATTTCTATATTTCATGATGTGCTCCATTGAATGACTGGTTATCATATTGTTCCCACAAACCAAAGACAAAAACGTCAGCAACCATGTAATTTAATTATAAACCAAATTTATGAAATTTAAATAATGCTTATCCATGCCTGTACATTTGGTGTGTCCTACACAGGTAGGAAAAATATGTATTTTATTAAAAATTTTTTATTAAGTATGATTGCCAATCGTATATGTAATTTATCATATTGGTGATGTCTGTAAACTGGCGTCTCTCATGTAAAAACGAGAATATATTATTATTATTATATAAAGGTAAATTTACATGAAAATGCATGCCATTTTTACAGGGACGATCGAGTATGGTCTAATATCAAATCGTAGATTGTCTACAAGTTAATTATTTTGAAACAGATGAACAGATATCCGGTGCCGTTAAAGCAGTACCTGAGCCATAAGAAAGCAGCAAACCGAGGTCACAATACGTCCCTAAGCTACGGCGGTGTGCCATTGGGAGTAACATTCAGTGTCTTTCAAGTCTTCTACCTGGATCCAAGGGGTAAATGACAACAGGTCGGTTCCATCGGAATCGGCCAACGGGTCCCTATATTAAGTCCTCTACCAGCGAACAACGTGATGCCAACTACTCCACAACACTTTGAGACTGTGATGCTTACTGCCAGTTGCCTGTAAAGGAATGTAAGAGGGCTGGAGGGGAAACAGGTGAATTGAGAAACTTTCGGTCACACCTGCACCTTAAAATAATAATCCTGATTGAAACCTGGCTAACCCCCACTATTGCCGACAATGAAATCAGTATAAGTGGTATGGCTTTTCTGTGGACAGGCAGGGATAATAAAGGGCCAGGAGTTACCAAATACTTTGACAAGCAACTTAAATGCGTACGCGTAACGGGCCCGCCGCTTGCTGGAACCCCAAACTCTGTCTGGTGTCATTTCACTGTAGGCCGGACCAAGCGCCCACTGAGTGGCATCTACCGATCACCCACCTGTGGGACAGAGCACAACCAGCAACTGCTCAGCCCCGTCACATGGTTGCGGTACTTGGCATATGGCCAAATCGCTATAGCCCCATCCCTAAAATGTTGACTTGAGGTGTGCTCAGGGAAAATTCAGCCGAAATATGCCGCAAACCTTTAGAAATACGAGACTGACTGAGAATGCTGGAGGCGACACTGGGTGGGGTCCTGGTGGAAAGTCACTGAAACTAGATTATGTTGTTCCTAGTGATCAACGACTCGTTAAAAATGTACAGATCATGACCCGTCTAGGAGGTAGTGATCACACAGTCATAGGATTCAGTGTTGGTCTCCATGAGAGCTTCCAATAGGACGCTAAGCTACTATTTCTGTGCTATAACAAGGCTGACTATGCCGGACTGAAAAGGCTTTTGTCCAATGCAGAATGACCCATAGAATGGGCTGAGTCATCTGTGGATGAACATTTGAAAGTGATAAGAGAGATTATTCATGCGGCGATCCCAGATACCGTCCCTATAGACACAACGCAGCCAAAGATTAGGTCCCCATGGCTCAGGAGAGACATACGACGTATCCTGCGGAAGACTTGGTCAACGTGGAGAATATCTAACAGTCAGACTGACTACGATGTATACCTGGAAATCAGGTACTGGTGCAGCAAAAGAGTCAAGAGTGACAGGAGGTGTTTTTTCAGGATAACCTAGCCAAAAATCTCCCGGCGAAGCTCGAAAGCCTGCACTGATTTATGTCGGAGCGGAAACCGACCAACCATGGGTATGCACCTCAGTAGGTTCAAACGGCCAGTACCTCACTAGTCTGGAAATACCTGAAACATTCAGTTTGGCCTTCGCCGGGCAGTTAAGCAGTAATGTGGATATCACCGGTATGAAACAAGATGACGGCACTACCTCTTCACCGACGGAAAACCTGGCAACTACTATCGGTGGCACAGTGGTTAGGACTCTCGCCGGCCATGCATATGGTCCCGGGTTCGAGCCCTCGCCAACGCACACCTGATATCAATGGTCGGCCTGCGAATTTAAAAAGGTGGGAGGGTGGTGACTGCTAGTCAGCGGATATGATGGTGGGGACATGTGTGAACCACCCTTATCTGTGGGACAGCACTCTATTGCTAAGGCTCCTGAGTTCGGATGGCTTCTGCAAAATGAGAATAAATAAATAAAAAAGTAAAAACTAAAAAAAATAATGAAAAAAGAAATAGAAGTTGAAAATTGCCTAGAGCCGAAGTTTAAACGCAAACTCCCAAATGAAAGTAAATGGTGTGAGTCCGCTACTTCAGAAGGACACCGAACTGTATACTTCAGAAAAACATATATATACTATATTACATATTATTACTGCGCCGAAGCTCTCTGTAGGTTCCAACGTGGCTTGCTCCAGAACTGAAGAAATTCACGGAAACTGCCAAGGCAGTGAAAAAAAGCCATCCTCTCTCCGATTTTCAAGGGTGGAGACAAAAGAAATGCCACCATTTATAGAACACTTAGTTAGGGAGATATAAGCGAGTCGCTTCTGTCATGGTTGAAGGACTACCTGGCTTAAAGGAAATTCTGCACTATGATCAACCGAGTCCTATCGTCCTGGTGTAGCTCGTCAGGACTGTCACGGGGCTTTATCCTGCGGCTACTGATGCTTTGGTTTTTGTCAGTGGCCTATCATGCTGTCTTAGCTTCTCAACTCTTCTTTACGCTGATGAAGATTTGGAATGCAATAAAGTGCTTGGAAGACTCAGATAGGCTACAGGCTAAACTCATGGTCATAATCATATCCTATCACATCAAGCATATTTCAACTCCCAGAGTACATTTTTTACTGAAACTAGAGACAGATGAAAATAAAAAATTAATCATCCTGAATACTGAAGGTGTCCAAGGATCAAACACAGAGTGATGGTGGTTACCTAGCTAGCTGGTGTTCAAACACCGACGACCGAAGGTATCCCGATAGCATGTCATATGTCATGGATGCTTAGCGACTTACCATCAGCTTAACGGCTGGACTTAAACAATGAGGGTGAGCGTCCAACGCCGAACAAAGATTGCTGTAGTCTAGTAATTTTGGAAATTGCCTACCACTACAATGTATCTTCTGGTAGCTACCTGACTTTTCGAGATCGTGCTCTGAGGTTTCTTACCTGGGGCCTTTACTTCTTCAGTTGTAAGGGTCTCTCTAAAAAGTCGCTTTTCTTTCTTAGGACTCCCTCTTTTTAAGTGCTGCCTAAGCCGCACTCAGCTTCTCTTTTCGTCACTCATCTGTCTAGTGGTTCTTCTGTTGATTCACCACTCTTCTTCCTCTTATCGTTACGCATTTATCCGTGGCCAGCCATTCCTCCGCCTGCCTCCTATACTTGCTGACAATACCTATACAAGATCCCTTGCCATTTTCTCTCAATCACATAGGTCCCCTGTCCTTCCACCTGGGTCTTCTATGTAATAGTTCGACGGCAGAAGATCAGAGACTTGGTAACAGAATATTTATGTGCAATTTGATAAGCCTACAAAAGGAAATTATGAATACCATATGACAAAATCACCATTTGTACAGATTTCCCATATTGTGCTACTTATGGCCTTCGTAATGACTTGTTTTCGCATTTCTCACGTTTTGCTACAATACTAGTTCATTTCCTCTCTCAGACTTCAAGTTCACCTCTCCACATTTTGTGCCAATGAACGTCTCTTTGAGAACTACTGATAAATCTTGTCAATAGAACACGCCACTTTCATTCCCCTGTCAAATAAGTTCGAATCGAGCCCCATGTGCGCTTTCTTTCTCTGCAATTTGGTCGGTTGCTGACTTCAAAGGTTATACATTTTATTTTTCTGTCTGTTAATACTGCTTGATGTCCATCCCCCGTTTAAGGCTTGCATTCCTGTTGGCTTCTATTAACAGTTTATTCATATGAATTGAGCATGTCTGTGATTAACATGCAGTTTGTACATGCGTGGTCGTATCTGACAAATACAATTTTAGATTGAACCCTGGTTCATATGAAATAGTTATTGAAGAAATAAAAAAGGCACAAATGACTAGGTAAGTAACTTGTGAAGTCTGCTCTCGATCAAATACGTTATAAGATATTGGCTTAACTCTGACTTTTGATGATAACATTAGATCCTGGAAAAGAAGCTAAACCGAAAAGTCAAAGTGTATAAAATGTGTTGAAGAAAAGCGAAAGTTTAATAATATCTTTACTGTTGTTTTAACACATAAAGTCAGGTGTTCGCTTGAGGTTGCTAGTTCATACCATGTGATGGTATTCAGAGAGTTTAAACCTAAGCTATGTCGTTCTGGAATTTTTTATCTTTCTTTCCGCTTAAATCGTTCAAACTGAGGAGCCCTAGCGCTTTCCTACAGACATGAGTGGTTCTCATATGTCCACACTATCACATCCACTGCATAGCGGTCACTGCCCTCGCAAATGCATCACATCCATGTTTGGTGAATGGGCTTGGTCGTTCTTCTATCGGTTGTCGTGGTTTTCTCCCATAGTGAAATGTTTACCTCTTTGTTATTTCCTGGGTGGGCGCACGATGTGCTGGTAGGGTTAATGGAAGGTCAATCTCCCGGTTATCTTTCTTCGGGGCAAACCACTCCTTCAGTGTACGGTTATTTCCTCCCTCAGACCATTCTTTTGCCGAAGATATGGCGTTATTTCAGGCTTCTTGATACCTAGTCGTTGCAAACGGAATGCAAATCCTTCACTTTCAAAACAAGGACCTAGATCTGTCATCCATATCGGTACACAATGGTCCGCAAAGATGGTCCGCGCCATAATTTTCGTGCATTGATCCGGGATAGAGATGGCGTATACCCACAGTGTAGCATGTTCCGTCATCACCAAGAGGTATTGAATGCCACTGGATGTCTGCGAAACAGACCCATCACATCAACACACCCCAAGTCATCAGCTGCTGTAACCAGAATGGACTCAACAGGCGGTCGCATACACCGATCTCCTTTTATCAACAAGTACTAAGGACATCTAAGTACACATTTTGCCACATCTTCCCCCACACCTGGCCAGTACATGCTTTGTATTAAGAGGTCGTTCGTTCTGGCTACTCCTGTGTGCGCTAGCTGGTGACATTCTGGTATTATCTGACGGCGTAGAGACTGGGATACTAACATCAACCAACTTCCATCGTTCTCCCAGCATGTTAGAGTTCCTTAAGCGTTCACTATTAATCCAAATCCTTACTTGCCACAAGTTGATTCACTTCTCTTCGTACTTCTGTATTCAGGGTAGGGTCTGATTTCCAACTGTGGGCAATTCTTAATGAGTATTATTCCAATGTATGCACTCTGTAAGCAATCTCCAGTAATGCATCTTCTCAGAAACATTTCCTTTGCTGGGAATGTTGGAGATAGTGAAGTCGCACTACTGCAAGTGCAACATCCCCCACTACAACTTCACAAGTGGGCCTGTCACTGTCTTTAGAAACGGTAGCGGCTTCACATCAGTTTCGGTGAAGAACTGATGGTCGAGTAAATAAGGCCTCGATTTGTATACCGCCAATTCTGTTGCCAGAAATTCTTTGTCGATCATTGAATACTTCTGTTCTGAGCATGTTAAAACATGACTGGCATATTTGACAACTCTTTCACACTGTCTAAGTACTGCGCCTATGCCGTAGTCACTCGCAGCTGTACATACTGTGAACTGTTTTCTGGGCACAAGCAGTTTTATCGTCAAATTCTGGCAATCCAAGAGCCATTTATTGCCGTCGAATATCTTTTGTGAATCTTCCCTTCAAACATACTTCGACTCACATAATAGGCAGTACAGTGAAGCTGCTTTTACTCTGAAGTTTTTCACAAATCAACTAGAAAACGCCACCCTGACCGAGAGATGTATTAGCTTTCTGTTGGAATTTGGTGACTTCCAATATCCAATATCGTGGTTAAGAGCTATTATAAACCAGTGGTTTGTTTGAGCCCGCTTCTTGATTGTGAGGTAGAGGTTCCAGATCTTCGGTGAGCTTCTGCGTAGTAAGTCCCGCCACTCGACTGCTTTAGCTCTGGTAGACTCCAACAGGAGTGGTGCAGGGATTGGTCAATATGTGGTTTGTAGTATGCAGTATGTTAGGACTGTGTTGCTGCCGTGAATGGAGTTTGACCTAACTCCCGTAGGTCATTCGGTGTAGTAATAAAAGCAGAAGAGTAATAATAATAATAGGTTGTAGTGTAAATAATGTAGGTTGAGATAAATGAAATAATAAAGGTGACCTAAGGAAAAGATAGAGTGGTCGGTACAGTGAGATAAGGCAAAACAGGTTGTCAATCACGTCTCATAAACCGTTAATGCCCAGCTCTCACTACGCTCGGGCCCACGCTGTTCCTTGAAGATTTCAGAAACGCTTAGTTATAACGGACGAAAAAACCAAAACACCGATTGGCCGCTTGATATTTCTTTATTGTTACACCAACATATAAAAAGAATAAGTGAACTTAGGTCTGAAAACAAATATAACAATAATAAATCATTGTATTACTTCTGACGATGTTTCACTCTTCTTTCTGAACAGCGACCGATGAGACGATGACTGTCGTATTGATGCCTCCGCGAAAATTGGGGAAGTTGATTTTAAGCAAACAACCTAGAATTGATCGTTCAATCTTCAACTCCATTGACACTCCCCGGCAAAAATGGGATCCAACCCTTTTTTCCTTCACGACCAATGCACGTTGACTTGGATGCCATTGCGAGAACCTGGGTCACACGGACAGAGCTGAAATGGAAAACAAACAGAAAAGCCAATACACCACAAGCATGCTCACAGCACAATCTCACACATCGCTGACGACCTGCGCCTCTAGACAGAGACCTCCACTTGACATCTTGCAACACAATCGCCGTTTGCTAGAATGACTCTTGCAGAATGCAAAGTGACCATGGCAGCACTTCACGATACTCTACGCACATCCTCTTATCTACTCATTACCAATTTCAACTGCAATCGCTTGTCGCTCATTCTGCCTCAGTTCTAGTAACGGTGACGCATGCGAGCCTCAGTCGTTTACACTCTTTCTCCCCGGCGTGTGGGACCGCAGCTAACAATTATCTCCGTGTGCATTTCATTCTCAGCAATAACCTAGCCTCCCCGGCGTATACGACCCATCTGCTGTCCTTAACATCAATCAATTCATTCATCGATGTAGAAGACTCGAAACAACTTCAGAAATAATCACGACGAAAATTTTAACAAAATTACGCAATAACAACAAGACACGAAAACAACAAGTAAACACAATGAATCCAAAATACACCAATTGATATGACACACCACACGTATATACAAATAGTACAAACAACCTCGCCGATCATGTCTTGGTGGAATTCCTTTGAAGAATTGCAGGACTTACACCAGTACGCCTACAACCCTTCTCAGGTTGACGATTGTAATTTGTGGAATGTCCGAACACAAACAAGATTAACCAACAATTACAATAATTGGAACTCACACAATTATTTAACACAAACATATGTACAATCCACACATCAAATGTTGTGGATTCTGCCATGACGAACTACCCTTGAAGAACTGTAGGACTTACAGCAGCACGCCTACAACCCTTCTCAGGTTGGTGCCCCTAGGCTGGAAAATCGTCGCAGAGTTCATTCGCTGACTTCCTTGTATCATCCATATCTTCAAATCTCAACGGTAACACGCCTATGTCACTGTATCGTAGAATATAGATGACTAACAAACATACGACGTGTCTGACCAACCAAGCGTAGGCAGAGTGTAATTTTTACCAAAGATAATAGCATTCAAATAGTAACTTGAAACTAGAAATGCCTTTATTCATGCAAGTCAATTTAACAATTACACCCTCGTATACAGTTGGCTTATCCTCACTAAACTGAACAATATTTTTCGTCCTTTCAAATGCACCAATACTATCAACGTCATTGCACAAGATACTTGAGTTGATGGTTGTCTGTTTCATTGTGGATGACAGCACCAACGACGACTGACTGATATCAGTTGATGAACTTAGCAGTGGATCAAAAGCTGTTGTTGCTCGACTTTCAGAAATTTGTCTACCCGCAAGACCACCACCACTGCTGTCTTTTACTATCAGCTCCGCTTTAGGACTAGCATCTGATGATAGGTGGGCTTCACTCTGATCAATTACACTGACGGTTTGACAAGTACGCATGCCTTCTGCAACTGCATCTGCATTTAATT
Organism: Trichobilharzia regenti; assembly: GCA_944472135.2. Classification (NCBI taxonomy): domain Eukaryota; kingdom Metazoa; phylum Platyhelminthes; class Trematoda; order Strigeidida; family Schistosomatidae; genus Trichobilharzia; species Trichobilharzia regenti. Next base: position 63,048,483 of record OX235265.1, on the reverse strand, counting down.
CTACTTCACGTTCAAGTTGTACAGAACCTTTATTTAACTTAGCGGTAGTAGGCATTCCCCCCATTTCATCATGATCAACCAAAGACAAATCTGCACTATCATGATCATTACCATAAATATTCACTTTACCGTCAACTTCATCATTTTCAAACTCTTTAATAACAGAAGTAGACAATTTTGGTTCCTCCTCACAAATCATTAAAGGTTTTATATCTTCACTCTGACTAGTTATACCTTGTAAACTTTTGGAGTGAGAACTGCACTCTGAAGCAGTAACTCTATTCTGTGACACTCTATTCAACAATGGCTTACCAGTTGCAACTACAGGCTTCTTCACCGCACCGTTATCGTCACACAATTCGGAGTCAGGCCTGGAGTTTACATTTAGCTTATCACTGAACTTACTCACTGGTTCACAGTTCACTTCTGTATGCACTTCTTGCAAACGTGTGAAACACAACCGTGTTTGTCTTGCATCTTGCAACTTATCTGTTGAGCATGTACCACGAAACCTGTTGCACTCACTAAGTCTATATGCATTACTTGACATCATGGTGCCTTCTCGATATCCACCTCTCTGAGGCTTATTCGTCATCAATGAGTGCGTTTTACCCTCAGACTGCTCTATTCTAGGGGTGAGATCTAATAGACTGGAAAACTTGCTCATAGATTGATTGACGCTATCTTTTACCAGTTTCAGGATATCATCAAACTTTGGCTCGATACCCTCATCCTCCATACGGGAGCTTATCTTCACCCACTTCCTTTGCAGTCGAGTAGGTATGCGTCTTGCTATTACTTCTAGTATAAAACTCGAGTTGAGGTCACTCATGAGATCCATCGAAGTCATTGCATTCTTGTAAATTAGCAAATTATCTAAAAACTCAGTGAGTGCCTGGAAGTCATCCTGTAATTGACCACAATTACCCTTAACAGCCTCGAATAATTTCCCTACAATCATCGAAGGTCTTCCAAACCTTTGACGTAGTATGCTCATAGCCTCGTAGTAGCCCTCTTTTTCCTTCATAAACTTACAGCACTGTATAGCTCTTGCAGCATCTCCAGTGCAATATCTCATCAAATACATTAACTTCAATTCATCATTTAATAGAAAACTATTCAGCATGATCTCAAACTCCTTTACAAATTGTAAATAATCAGCTGGGTTTCCATCAAAACACCGTGGTTCTAATTTAGGGAGTTTGATGTTCCTATTATCCCTGAACGGCGAAACAGTAACATCAACCATGTCATGTTCAACATCAGACACATCGTTACAATTAACAGACAAGTCACCATGACTTACTTTCCTGTTTGCATCCAAGACACTCTGTCCCTTCTTTGACCCAGGCATTGTTGAACTTGACCCAATTGCAAAATAGTTCCAGATATTGCTTGTTCAGTGAGGACTTGACCGGCACCAGGAAAGATGAACGGTGACTATCCAAACTTTCACCAACTGTTTGAATCCGCCAGATCTGTTTCCACCGTCAGAAACTGTCAATCACGTCTCATAAACCGTTAATGCCCAGCTCTCACTACGCTCGGGCCCACGCTGTTCCTTGAAGATTTCAGAAACGCTTAGTTATAACGGACGAAAAAACCAAAACACCGATTGGCCGCTTGATATTTCTTTATTGTTACACCAACATATAAAAAGAATAAGTGAACTTAGGTCTGAAAACAAATATAACAATAATAAATCATTGTATTACTTCTGACGATGTTTCACTCTTCTTTCTGAACAGCGACCGATGAGACGATGACTGTCGTATTGATGCCTCCGCGAAAATTGGGGAAGTTGATTTTAAGCAAACAACCTAGAATTGATCGTTCAATCTTCAACTCCATTGACACAGGTCGTGGGGATTTGGTTTGTATTCTTATCCATTGACAAAGTGGTTTTAAGTTTTATGAGGATAAGCCATTGAGACACAAACCTTGCATTTCTGGATGATTGTCCAGCTTCCACTTCAAAATCTCAACAGATGGTGCTGTAGTCTCGGGTGCCGGTAAACCGTCCCAGAGACGGTAAATTCGACGCGTAAAGAAGTGTGAACGCACACGAGTCTTTGGTCTCTGGTGTGCTACCCTTAGCGGGTTACCTCGTGGAGGCCTATAATCACTTAATTGCAGGATGCTTTTATTTGGGTGGGCCTGTTCATTTAAGATCTGGTAGACGGTGATAAGGTCTCCCCTGTGCCTACCGTAACTAAGTGTGAAAAGACCTAATTTCTTTAGTCTTTCCTCGTATGATTTTTTGCGGAGGCCGATCACCCATTTTGTCGCTCGTCTCTGGACAGTTTCTAGAATGTTAGCATCCCTTTTGAGTAGCGGAGGAGCAACGATATTATGCAACTCAAGGTGTGGCCTCACATATGTCTTATATAACCTTAATAACAGTTCGGGAGTAAGAGCTCCCAGCTGCCTATGCACAAAGTGTAAAGTTGCGCAGGCTTTGGCAACGTCCCTCGCGTAATTTCCACTGGCGTCTAGCTTTTCTGTCAGAATAAGACCTAGATCGCGCTCTGATGGAACACAACTCAAGTTCTGGCCACCAAGGGTGTAATTTACACTCTGTGACCTGCCCGAATGAAGTTGCACTACTTTGCACTTCTTTAGGTTGAAAGGCATTCCGTTAGCCAGAGCCCAGTTTCCCAGAGTTTGCAGGTCAGCCTGCAATCTATCTGAGTCTTCCGATGAGTTTATTGCTCTCCAAATCTTTACGTCGTCAGCGTAAAGAAGCACTGAGCAGTTCAGTTGATAAGGCAGGTCGTTGACAGAAATCAAAAACATCAACGGCCCTAGGATAGAACCCTGAGGAACCCCTGATGCCGAGGTGTGCCAGGATGATCGGATGCGGTTGACTTTGGTGCAGAATTCTCTCTCGCCTAAGTAATCTGTCAGCCATGCGAGAAGTGCTCCAGAAACACCCCCTTGCTTATTTTGTGAAGGAGCAGACCATGGTGAACTGTGTCGAATGCTTTCGCAAAGTCGAGAAAGATCACGTGGGCTGGTACCTTTTCTTCCCAGGATAGTGTCCAATCGTTCCAAGCTAGTAGAAGATTCGTCACGCAGGATCTTCCCCTCCTGAAACCGTGCTGTGCTTCGTGGAGAAGGTTAGTCCCATCGAAGTATTTTCTCATGTGGTCGTCAATGAGACTTTCCAATATCTTCGATATCACTGGAAGTAGAGCAACTGGTCTGTAACTGGTCGCATTCTGCCGGTCACCACCCTTGAAGATAGGGGATAGGATTGCTCGTTTCCATTCACATGGAAGTTTCCCTACATCAAGGGAGTGTTGGAACAGATCACTTAGGGGTTGGCACAGACTTTCTGAACACTGCTTCAGGACAGATGGTCTGATGCCATCACAACCTGGAGACTTTCCCGAAGCCAACCTTCCCAATTTTGCAAGTACCATAGCCGGGGTAATTTGAAATGTACCCAGCAGGTTTTCGTGCGTTGGTTTTGCGATGTAATCTTGATGTTTTTTGGGGGTAATATCCTCGTTACTGTTTAGTTGCCTGTGAAAGGCTAGGCTGAATGTCTCTGCCATTTCAAGACTAGTAAGAGATTTCCCATCAGAACCCACTAGATTGCATGCTCCCTGGTTGGTCGGTTTTCTTTACATAAACCTGTATAGGCTTTTGGGGTTCACGAGAAGCTTATTGGCGAGGTTTCCTTGAAATGTCCTTCTATCGCTCCGGACTCGTATGTTACATCGATTCCTGAGTTCAAGGTACACTTCATGTTCGGGTTGACTCTTCGATCGTCGCCACGCGAACCAGGCTTTTCGCTTCACCTGCAGAAGGCGTTGTGTCCCCCTTTTAGCCATGAACGTTGCTTCCTAGCTTTTGGTGTGACTAAAGGAACAGTGTCTGAGACCGCCTGGTGAATGATCTCCTTTACCACTCTCCAGTGTTCTTCTACTGTTAGCTCTGTCCATTTTTAGGCCAATTTGCTTCAGACAGAAGTCTTCGCATTTTGGTGTAATTGGCTTTGTTATAACACAGATAGGGCTGTGTATTGTCCCACTGTAAGCGCTCGCGGAGGACTATGTCGAATACTATGACCGCGTGGTCACTACTACCTATGGGAGTCGTGATCTGAACGTTTTCCACTAGTAGCTGGTCACTAGTGAGCACATAATCCAGTCTAGAAGACTTCCCATCAGGGCCCCATCTAGTATCCATCCTGACATTTTCAGTGAATCCAGCCTTCCTGATGGTATGCAGCAGATTTCGATCAAATCTATCATGGGCTTTTCCCGACACCAAGTTAAGAGATGGGGCATTGAAGTCACCAGCTATGACAATTTGATCATAACCCATGTCTTGAGTCGCTGAAATTGTATTTAGCAGTACCTGGTTGTGGTCTGCTCCACATGAAGGTGATCGATAAATGCTGCCCACTAGATATTTGCAGTACCCAACGGTGAAGTGGCACCATATGGAGTCAGGGAGCTCAGTGAGGGGAGTGTCCATTGCGTGAATACATCTGAGCTGTTTGTCGACGTATATGGCGACTCCACCTTCTTTCAGGTCCCTATCTCGCCTGACTAGGACCATGTCATTTATACAGACTTCGCTGTCTGCCACCGTAAGGGTTAGCCAGGTTTCCGTCAGTATTATGATTTCGGAGTTCAGCTGTGATTGTAGGTGTCTAAGTTCAGCTATTTTGCGTCTTAGCCCTCTCAAATTACTTTACAGGCAACTGATAGTCAGTCTCACCGCTTCCCCATATTGGGGGTAGTTGAATTGATGTGGGCTGTCGGTTGAGGAGTTATCCTACGAAATGGTTCGCCGATTTCCCAGTAACCGAACTGTTGGCATATTTTTCTTCTAATTCAGCCGGAGCACTTGGATGACACTGGCTAAAATCGTCTGTGCTGCACCGCTGCAGTGTGACTAGGGATTGAGGATTTTGTAGTAATCTATTGTAATAGGAATATTAGTATTTCAAGATGACCGAATAACAGGAATCCAACCAAAACACAGAGAGGGCAGAACTCAGGAATTTGTATTTAGCGGAATTATTATGCAATTCATATAAGAAACATATTAACAATCAACAGTAAGTATTTAAACAATACAGAGATAGAAATTGTCAATCACCACATCCGCCACACGTCGAGTATCTCCTTGCGTATTTATAACGATGTCTCGGTTTGCTTGCAAGTAGCTGCGACCTTCTAACTGATTCTGTGATATTATTTTCATCAGTATTATCTGGACCTATTTCTGAATTATCTACAAAATCAGGATTAGTGGCGGAATCATTAAAATAATAATTGGAATGACCTACTTTATTTATTGTCACTTTGTCCAGGTGTCTGTTATGAACTGAGTGATCTTTGATGTCTAATATCTTCACCACTCGATTTCCCATGTTTTGTAGTATGATTCCAACAGACGGTATATAGTCATTCCCTTTGTTATAATGTACATTAGAAGTAGTGGACATCAGATGCTTTTTGAGAATTCGAGATTTGAAAAGTTTTGCAGGACTTTCACGGGTACTTGTATGCTCTGCATTCAACAGACGCAGTCTATGCATATGCAATAATTCCTCCATTTTAATCAGTTGCTCTCTCATCTCATTCAGGTCTTCTCGTGTTTTCGACAGTTCGCATTGTAACTCAGCTACCTCATTTTTGAAAACAGTTGACGCTTGAGTTGCTGAACTTGTTGTAGAGGTTTTCGTTGGATGAGATTGAGTATTTTGAAAAGTTGAAGGACACATTGACTCCATTTTACTAGACAGATTGGGAGAATTATAAGAATTCTGAGTAACATAAGTATTCGAACTTCTGCAAACAGTCTTGATGTGTCCAACTTTACCACATTTGTGACACTTAGCACCCCGAAAACGGCAAGTGCTTCGTAGATGTAACTTTCCACAGGAAAAACACGGTTTAATGTTTTTGATCTCTCGCTGCATTCTATTATCTGTGGACGACAATTTGGATTTCTTTCCATGAACACTTGTATTTTCGACTTTAGAAAGCATAACATCAGATACTGACGTAGTGGGAGCAGAGTATTCATTATGGACATCTTCATATGTAATACATAAATCTTTAGCACTTTGAAAGGTACAAGAAGGAATCTGAATTAACTCTTTCTCTAACTTAGGAATATTGATTCCAGCAATTAGACGATCACGTAGTTGAGTATGCAGCTGATCTCCAAAGTTACACTTTGAAGCTTGTATTTGGAGTTGAAGAATGAACTCTCGAATCTTCTGGTTGGGAGCACGAACCAGCTTGTTGAACTGAGCCCTCTCTCTGGTCTCAAAAGTAGTTATATGGAAGCGATGTATCAGAAGTTCACGGATCTTGTCATATGACAGAGAAATGGGTTTATCTGGAAACGCCAGATTCTTCACTAGGCTATATGGATCAAGCCCAATAGCAGTGATGAAATGTGCTGGAATTTTGTCATGCCGAACGTTCTTTGTAATGCACCTTGCATCAAAGCATTCAAGGTAATCAGCAGTCCCGAAGTGAACTATTTATCGGAAAATTTCCAAGGTTATTTAGTTCCATCGCGACGCCAATTTGTTGTAATTATTTGTAATAGTAGTATTAGTATTCCACAGTGACCGAATTACAAGAATCCAACCAAAACACAGAGAGGGCAGAACTCAGGAATTTGTATTTAGCGGAATTATTATGCAATTCATATAAGAAATATATTAACAATCAACAGTAAGTATTTAAACAATACAGAGATAGAAATTTTCAATCACCACGGATCAGTACACTATCTGACCTGTAATTAGGGATAATGAAACGCGAATCAAAAAGACGCAGTTATTTACGGATTCTCTCGGATGAAAATTATATATGAATACGATAAAATGCTAAGGTTATTTAGGGGAAAGAATTTAGAATATACCTGGCTGAACTGTGAACTCAGAATTTATACCTATTAATTATGCAAGGAAGAAATGTGAAAGTTTGTTTGGGCCAACCCGTATGTTTTCAGCTAAAAAAAACACCTACTATATCCGTTGGCTGGCTAGACATTTATTTAGTTAATATTAAGTCTGTTCATTGTGATCTGTTGTTATAACTACAAAAAATAGGAAATCGAGTGGTGAAGATATTAGACATCAAAGATCACTCAGTTCATAACAGACACCTGGACAAAGTGACAATAAATAAAGTAGGTCATTCCAATTATTATTTTAATGATTCCGCCACTAATCCTGATTTTGTAGATAATTCAGAAATAGGTCCAGATAATACTGATGAAAATAATATCACAGAATCAGTTAGAAGGTCACAGCTACTTGCAAGCAAACCGAGACATCGTTATAAATACGCAAGGAGATACTCGACGTGTGGCGGATGTGGTGATTGACAATTTCTATCTCTGTATTGTTTAAATACTTACTGTTGATTGTTAATATGTTTCTTATATGAATTGCATAATAATTCCGCTAAATACAAATTCCTGAGTTCTGCCCTCTCTGTGTTTTGGTTGGATTCCTGTAATCTGGTCATCTCGAAAAGCTAATACTACGATTACAATAAATTACTACAGCCTATCTCATTGTGGTACCTTCCGATTCAGTGAAGCACGCAAAATATCAAAAGACAAAGACTGGACTGTGACTGTGTATTGTACTACAACAACAACGACAAAGAAAGTCATGTTATTTATACATTTTTACAACAATATAGACAGCTAACAGCATTTGAAATAATTGATCGTAATAGTCAATAACAAAGTGCGTGAGAAATGATAATATACCATGTATGCGAGATAAATAGTCAATAACAAAATGTGTGGGATACTATCACCTCTACCCGTAAATAGTGTAGGACATGCTTTTTGGATTTATTTGAAAAGGTTTCAGAGCTCTTCTTTGTCGAGTTGACCTTCGCGTGGTACTGGATAGGGTGTGATCTGTGTCCCGGGCTTCCGGCTGCGGAAGATTAAATGTATCTACTAATACTTCTAACGTGAGGTCTCGTCTCCCATTGTCGGGTCTATCTGACGCATCTCGTATATGATTCGTGTGTCTGACACATAACTGTCCTTCTACATTCACTTTGTATAAAACCCTTCCTTTCTGCCCCACTATTTGTCCTCGAATCCATCTCGGAGGTGAATAGCGAAAATCTCGTACATAAACTTGCTGATACAATTTGAAAACTCGACGTTTAGCTCCGTGATGGCGATTGAATTGGTTTTCCATTTTTGTATTTCTGCAGCCCTGCTTTACTTGCCTAGGCTTAATTGAGTCGAGGGCAGTTCTGATCTTCCGGCCAAACATAATTTCCGCTGGGGATAACTGATTTGGGCGGAAGGATTTGGCGTCGTACGATAATGCAGCAAGAATCTATCCAAAATTTCTTCTGTTGTTCCCTCCCCCTTCGCTTTTGCATAAGCACGCTTAAAGGTGTCGACGAAACGTTCAGCCTGTCCATTCGATTGGGGATGATACGGGGGGCTACGAATATGCTGGATGCCAAACAGTTTGCAGCAACCAAGTTTGTCCTGGAAGACAGAAGCGTGCTTTTGACGCAGGCGTTGCAAGAGAGATTGATCAGATACATGTCCGGGAACAACGTTGTGTGGTGAGGACGAAACATTAGAGCATACTGAATTTAATGGTACATTGAAGATATGGAGCTTGTCTAACCAGTCAAGACCAAGCAAATTCAAATCATGGTAGTTTGTGACGTAACATACACCATTGAACTGATGCTCACCAAACTGAACCTGGCAATTTATCTCACCCACGAGTTTCAGTATATCTCCAGAGACATTCTTGGCGACATGCTCGGTCGGCAGAATCTGTGGGCACCAAGTTTGCGCCACGTAGTTCGGGAAATTAAGGTGATATCTGATGCCGTATCCAACTGAAGACGAATACGTTTGCCGTTAATACCTAGTGTAATGTACTTACGTTTGCTGGCGAAATCGACTTTGGAAGTTGTGAAAATGGTCTGTACTCGAGGAGATTGTTTCGCTTGAAACGACTACTTCTGTTCCTCACCGAAGATTTTTCTGGGGTGGACAGTAACCCTCCTTATGTCCAAAACGGTGACAATTACGGCATTTATGTTTCTTGAAAGGACAGAACTTGACAAAATGCCACGAACCACAGTGCCAGCACACTGAAGGAGGTTTAGCTGAATTCTGAGACTGACGTGCTGTGTGCTTAACGGTGATCGGAGGACTTTTCACTGTGTTAATTGAACCAAATTCAGACGACTGTCGTTTGCACTCCACCATAGCAGTATCGTGCTTCAAGTTGATTAAGCGTAGGCATTCTGCTGTCACCATTTGTAAAGTCATTTTCGGGTCTTGTTCCACGAGTGACAGAAGTCGAGTTCTTATGTCAGTATCTTCTGGGTTCTTCAACCCACAAATAAAAATCAAACACTTGAACTGATCTGATGTCATTTCGTGTGGTTTGAACCTTTCACATTCCTTGTTCACTTTGCCAGCGTAAGTGACATAATCATCGGAAGGCATTTTTGTCAACTGAAAACATTGATACCGAATATTAAACATGGATGACTGTTCACCAAAGATTTGTGATAAAACGGTGACTGTCTCATCGAATGATAACTCACGTGGGTTCTTGGGCAGAATGAAGTTAACATATCTGTTGTGCTCAACAGTACCAAGTTTTCTTAGTAACAATCGGACTTTGGCAGCATCATCAAACATGTAGCATTCAATACGGAAAACGTCTTCGTAACGATTGAACCATGCATCAAATACGAGACCAGATATTGGGTCGTAGTTGAACTCACTGATGGAATTTGAGATGCTTTCATATTTGTCTGAATGAGATGTTGATGGAACTTGAATGGACAGCTTCTGAGTGAGAGCTTCGATTAATTTTAGTTGAGCTGCTTCATTCTGAACTTGCTGCTGCTGCAAGATAGATTTGAGATCGTCCAGAGAGATAGACATTGTAATTGGGTTGTAATTAACACAGTCAAAAATGTTCTATAGCTGCGCTGAACAGAATAAAACCCGTCGTCGCTTGCTTGTTATAACTGCAATGAATTAAGGTAAAACCCCGTCGCCAATTTGTTATAACTGTAGGGAATTAAATGAGGACGTTGTCGCCTTGTTCTGTCTGCGCCTGACTAATATGCCTATCTGCTTGTGGTACCTTCCGATTCAGTGAAGCACGCAAATATCAAAAGACAAAGACTGGACTGTGACTGTGTATTGTAGTACAACAACAACGACAAAGAAAGTCATGGTATTTATACATTTTACAACAATATAGACAGCTAACAGCATTTGAAATAATTGATCGTAATAGTCAATAACAAAGTGCGTGAGAAATGATAATATACCATGTATGAGAGATTAACAGTCAATAACAAAGGGTGTGGGATCCTTTCATCTGTGTATTAAGCAATAGGTTTATTTGTGTGCCTTGTGTAGTAATTTATTGTAATAGGAATATTAGTATTTCGAGATGACTGAATTACACGAATCCAACCAAAACACAGAGAGGGCAGCAATCCGGAATTTGTATTTAGCGGAATTCTAATGCAATTCATATAAGAAACATATCAACAGTCAACAGTAAGTATTTAAACAATACAGAGATAGAAATTGTCAATCACCACATCCGCCACACCTCGAATATCTCCTCGCGTATTTATAACGATGTCTCGGTTTGCTTGTAAGTAGCTGCGACCTTCTAACTGATTCTGTGATATTATTTTCATCAGTATTATCTGGACTTATTTCTGAATTATCTACAAAATCAGGATTAGTGGCGGAATCATTAAAATAATAATTGGAATGACCTACTTTATTTATTGTCACTTTGTCCAGGTGTCTGTTATGAACTGAGTGATCTTTGATGTCTAATATCTTCACCACTCGATTTCCCATGTTTTGTAGTATGATTCCAACAGACGGTATATAGTCATTCCCTTTGTTATAATGTACATTAGAAGTAGTGGACATCAGATGCTTTTTGAGAATTCGAGATTTGAAAAGTTTTGCAGGACTTTCACGGGTACTTGTATGCTCTGCATTCAACAGACGCAGTCTATGCATATGCAATAATTCCTCCATTTTAATCAGTTGCTCTCTCATCTCATTCAGGTCTTCTCGTGTTTTCGACAGTTCGCATTGTAACTCAGCTACCTCATTTTTGAAAACAGTTGACGCTTGAGTTGCTGAACTTGTTGTAGAGGTTTTCGTTGGATGAGATTGAGTATTTTGAAAAGTTGAAGGACACATTGACTCCATTTTACTAGACAGATTGGGAGAATTATAAGAATTCTGAGTAACATAAGTATTCGAACTTCTGCAAACAGTCTTGATGTGTCCAACTTTACCACATTTGTGACACTTAGCACCCCGAAAACGGCAAGTGCTTCGTAGATGTAACTTTCCACAGGAAAAACACGGTTTAATGTTTTTGATCTCTCGCTGCATTCTATTATCTGTGGACGACAATTTGGATTTCTTTCCATGAACACTTGTATTTTCGACTTTAGAAAGCATAACATCAGATACTGACGTAGTGGGAGCAGAGTATTCATTATGGACATCTTCATATGTAATACATAAATCTTTAGCACTTTGAAAGGTACAAGAAGGAATCTGAATTAACTCTTTCTCTAACTTAGGAATATTGATTCCAGCAATTAGACGATCACGTAGTTGAGTATGCAGCTGATCTCCAAAGTTACACTTTGAAGCTTGTATTTGGAGTTGAAGAATGAACTCTCGAATCTTCTGGTTGGGAGCACGAACCAGCTTGTTGAACTGAGCCCTCTCTCTGGTCTCAAAAGTAGTTATATGGAAGCGATGTATCAGAAGTTCACGGATCTTGTCATATGACAGAGAAATGGGTTTATCTGGAAACGCCAGATTCTTCACTAGGCTATATGGATCAAGCCCAATAGCAGTGATGAAATGTGCTGGAATTTTGTCATGCCGAACGTTCTTTGTAATGCACCTTGCATCAAAGCATTCAAGGTAATCAGCAGTCCCGAAGTGAACTATTTATCGGAAAATTTCCAAGGTTATTTAGTTCCATCGCGACGCCAATTTGTTGTAATTATTTGTAATAGTAGTATTAGTATTCCACAGTGACCAAATTACAAGAATCCAACCAAAACACAGAGAGGGCAGAACTCAGGAATTTGTATTTAGCGGAATTCTAATGCAATTCATATAAGAAACATATCAACAGTCAACAGTAAGTATTTAAACAATACAGAGATAGAAATTGTCAATCACCACATTCGCCACACCTCGAATATCTCCTCGCGTATTTATAACGATGTCTCGGTTTGCTTGTAAGTAGCTGCGACCTTCTAACTGATTCTGTGATATTATTTTCATCAGTATTATCTGGACTTATTTCTGAATTATCTACAAAATCAGGATTAGTGGCGGAATCATTAAAATAATAATTGGAATGACCTACTTTATTTATTGTCACTTTGTCCAGGTGTCTGTTATGAACTGAGTGATCTTTGATGTCTAATATCTTCACCACTCGATTTCCCATGTTTTGTAGTATGATTCCAACAGACGGTATATAGTCATTCCCTTTGTTATAATGTACATTAGAAGTAGTGGACATCAGATGCTTTTTGAGAATTCGAGATTTGAAAAGTTTTGCAGGACTTTCACGGGTACTTGTATGCTCTGCATTCAACAGACGCAGTCTATGCATATGCAATAATTCCTCCATTTTAATCAGTTGCTCTCTCATCTCATTCAGGTCTTCTCGTGTTTTCGACAGTTCGCATTGTAACTCAGCTACCTCATTTTTGAAAACAGTTGACGCTTGAGTTGCTGAACTTGTTGTAGAGGTTTTCGTTGGATGAGATTGAGTATTTTGAAAAGTTGAAGGACACATTGACTCCATTTTACTAGACAGATTGGGAGAATTATAAGAATTCTGAGTAACATAAGTATTCGAACTTCTGCAAACAGTCTTGATGTGTCCAACTTTACCACATTTGTGACACTTAGCACCCCGAAAACGGCAAGTGCTTCGTAGATGTAACTTTCCACAGGAAAAACACGGTTTAATGTTTTTGATCTCTCGCTGCATTCTATTATCTGTGGACGACAATTTGGATTTCTTTCCATGAACACTTGTATTTTCGACTTTAGAAAGCATAACATCAGATACTGACGTAGTGGGAGCAGAGTATTCATTATGGACATCTTCATATGTAATACATAAATCTTTAGCACTTTGAAAGGTACAAGAAGGAATCTGAATTAACTCTTTCTCTAACTTAGGAATATTGATTCCAGCAATTAGACGATCACGTAGTTGAGTATGCAGCTGATCTCCAAAGTTACACTTTGAAGCTTGTATTTGGAGTTGAAGAATGAACTCTCGAATCTTCTGGTTGGGAGCACGAACCAGCTTGTTGAACTGAGCCCTCTCTCTGGTCTCAAAAGTAGTTATATGGAAGCGATGTATCAGAAGTTCACGGATCTTGTCATATGACAGAGAAATGGGTTTATCTGGAAACGCCAGATTCTTCACTAGGCTATATGGATCAAGCCCAATAGCAGTGATGAAATGTGCTGGAATTTTGTCATGCCGAACGTTCTTTGTAATGCACCTTGCATCAAAGCATTCAAGGTAATCAGCAGTCCCGAAGTGAACTATTTATCGGAAAATTTCCAAGGTTATTTAGTTCCATCGCGACGCCAATTTGTTGTAATTATTTGTAATAGTAGTATTAGTATTCCACAGTGACCAAATTACAAGAATCCAACCAAAACACAGAGAGGGCAGAACTCAGGAATTTGTATTTAGCGGAATTCTAATGCAATTCATATAAGAAACATATCAACAATCAACAGTAAGTATTTAAACAATACAGAGATAGAAATTTTCAATCACCACACCTTGGTAGGTGCACTACCGCCTTTCGATGCATGTGAGGTTCTCTTCCCATATCGTCAGGTTTAACTTATTCGAGTTCCTATGTCACCATGTCCTCAGGGTCTTAACTTTTATTGTTTGTAATTTTCTGTAGAATTTATTCTTTCTATCTTTGTTTGATATTTTTGTAGTTACCTAGCACTGTATAATTGTAAGTCTCTTTTCTTTCGAGTTGAGTATGCTGTTTTGATCCTGCGGGATACTGGTTCGCACTGCATAAGATCCTTCTCTGTGTTTACTGACTTCAGGATACCTTGTGGTTATGTAAGCTTAAACTACTTGTTAATAGTAAGTAGTAAAATGCTTTATATGAAGGGAAGGCTATTATAGAGGCTCACATTGCCTAGAATGCATGTAAATCTGACTATACCGGTAATCTAAGTGGCGAATTTTGTTTTTCTGGTGGGCTTCTAAGAAGTATGATCATACCCTATCTAGTCTAATACCGTTTAATCCTATAGAAGTAATCTTAAGTCTTCAATTTCTCAGTTGTTTCATAGTGACGTGACTCTTAAAAAAATCGAAGTGAAGTAATTCTGTCACGATAAGGTATTAGAACCTTGGAAAATTAGAAACAATATCAACAAAAATCCCAATATTCGCGCAGTTTCGGTTCGAAGATGCGTCGGATTCACAGTGGTGTGGATTATTGAGAAAGACATTTTCGCGGAAACTCTGTTGAAATTCACTTTACCGCATACCAATTTTTGCTCTTCTAGAATTTCAAAGTGTATGCTTTCAACTGCAAAATAGTTTTGAGAGGCGAATAGCCAGGCTATACAGGAGTCATAATTAGAATTACACAAAAAAGTTCATATCTGACAAGGCTCACTTGTAGGTGACATTGTGGCACAAGCACACAATTTCATTCATGTAGATTTCCTCTGTAAGAATACAGATCTGCACAAAAGAACAAATGTCCTTCATGGGTGCTGTTATAATGCTGTGTTGCTATCCATAATAGCGATATAAAAGGATGTATCAAAATGTCACTTTCGTCAGGCACATTTTAGGAACTAGATATATTATTACTGTGTAATAACTGACCAGACTTACTGGACTTTCAGTGCTCTAGTGTCCACTCAACCAATATCTTACCTAACCAATAATGAATAGCGAATCGAAAAGGATTAAAATACTTCGCAACAGAAGCAAAGGAGCAATATATTTAAATAGAATGAAGGTTGAGGTAGTTGTGGAGAAAAGAGTTTACCCGGTCAGTGGTGGATTAGTTATGAACTAAAACAAACGAGGCGTAAACGTTCTCAGAACTTCTTCAGATATTTGCGCATTAAACCACCTGACAAAATGGCTATTCAGTTCACCATGGTTCTCAGTGGTTCTCTGACTCATGTCAGCAGTTGATGCAATATGTGATATAAAAATTACGTTTTCACCTGCCGACTGTTTTTGATCAAAATATTAAGTGAACAAATATTTTCAAAAAGACTAGTTGAAAAAAAAGTTTTAGAGATTGTGAGTGAAGAGTAATTCACAGAACACTTATCTCAAACCATTTGAAAAGCCTGACAACATGTTGGTTATTCGTGAGGCATAATGCTCTTTCCTTCAGTATTCCTAATAATTTTTGAGATGATATACAGGAAGATCTGTCAACCAAACCTTAAGTTATGTTAACTGTCTGACAGCAGAATAGATTTCCAATCAGCTGACTCACATATTTTAAATGGAAATGTTAGCTAGCCACTGGATTTCTATTTCTTAGTATTCAAACCATCACTATCAAACGATTCGCAGTTAATACAGCCTTATTTTCTCGTATATAAGACTGTTGCGAGAGATGATTTAAACAGTTAGATGAAATACACCACCAAATGCTTTAGTTCACTGGTGGGACTTTGAAATATAGTATAGCAAAATAACTAATCATTTCCTTCCACATAAATAAGTAAAAATATTCCCTACAGTTCCAAATGAGACATAGGGCTTCAAGAGCCCTTCTCCATTTCACTTTTTCCTCTGATATCCTTTTCAGATAACTTCATGATTGTCCATAATCTTTCATTGCCTCTGCACATGATGTCCTCGTCGTCTCCCGTTCGGAATCCACTCAATGGTCAGACACGCCCTATCATTCAACGGTCAGCGTGTGTTGAATCTATCAGCATTCTCCTCTATATATTTGTTGGGAAATAGGTCATTTGTTGGTTTGTTGCCGAAGTATTTTGTTTTTTATTATTAGTTAACCAGTACACTAATTTACTAGCCATCCATAAGCCCACGAAAAAAGAGAAGGTTGAAGCGGAGCTACCGGCCCTACACGGGAAAATAATATTAAGGATTTCAGGCTAATTATTCAAGTTCTTCAGTAAGACAATGATGGAATCATAGTTGGTTTCTTTTCTGAGTCTGTGAAAAAATGAGTTCGCCATCATTTTGTGTTAATATATATCAATGATGTGATTGATTCCCAATGTATTTCGTATTTACTATCATTACCAAAAGGTTTAATAAAAAGCTATACAAATATTTGGCCGAAGAAAAGCAAGAATTTAATGGTCACTTCTCATCCTGGTGTAAGTATAGGCTTGACTAAGCTGCAAAAATGAAAACATAATCATGATGTCACAACATAAACTTGGTCACAGTTGTACACGTAACTCGATGTCGTTCAATTCGTAGCATAAACCAATTCCATGTGATATTTTCCCTCGTCTTTAAGAAATGTATAGTGGTAGGTTGAAAACCAATTAAAAATATACGTCAAAACATTTTACTACCATAGATAATAATTAAATGATTATAACAATAAGAAATAGGAAAATTTTGTTGCACGGTGTCGGATGAAAATGCAAGATCAGAAAATCAAGATAGACCTTCATTATTTTGAAATTAGTGTTGAAATCCGCTGCAATCAACTTGAAGAACAAGATTACGATTTTCATTAGTAATGTTAAGTCAGTATTTCTATGGGGTTCAGAGACATTGGTGCAAGCGTCACAAACAGCATTCTGACGAGCTATTGGAGACTGTCATCAACAGCTGCTTCCGTTCCATACTGAAGATTAGGTAGTCGACTGAAATTGGTGAGCAACTAGGAACTTCGGGAATGAACCAACTAAGAACCGTCTATCCAACAAATATGCCTTAAAAAATGGGGGTGAATGTAACACACTTTGAGGAAACCATGGAGTGACAACACACTCCAGTGAGGCTCTTGAATGGAACCAGAATTGGATATGAAAAGTCGGGCGTTGGTCCGAGGGTGACGCGGAGGAGATTGTATGGGGAGGATACAACAACTTATAGGCAACCGAGATTCAAGCTAAAAAGGAGTACAGAAAACAGAATGGAACGGAGATGCCCTATTAAAGCGCTTTATTCTACTTGCAACTTAAAGCAATAATAATTACTATTTAGTATTCTCCAGGCACTGACAATTGACCTTTCAAAATACCCCTCATTTAATGCAGAGGTAAATCTGAATAAACAAAAAGCAAACATTATATTGCGTTATTTTACTATTCGATAAAATCTAAATTTATATACACTCGAAAAGTTCTAATATTTGAGTCACAATAGTTTTATCCACACGCATAATCTTTAATGTGACTTAAATATAACCAACTGGTAACTGCAATTGAAGCAAATAATTCATTCAAAATCTCCGCGTACGTGGTAACAAAAAATCATTTACTGATCTCCGTCTTTATTCGTTTAAAAGAAGTGGCAGTCGGTAGTAGTAGTAGTTAGGCTTTATAAAATCTTTGATGCAAACAACAAGTTGTTATCGAAATACTGGTAACACACAAGTACACACACACACACTCACACAAACAGCTCATACAAACACGCTTATGAATAACCAAGATAAAGTTTTAATTTCAATACTTTTCTTATTTCTATCACTTTTCATCATTCAAATCAATGCATAAATCATGAAATGATAAAAGGTTGTTTCACACAGATATGAAACCGATCGAAAACTGATTAAATGATCAGGTGATTAGTTGATGAATTGTTTTTGATCACTGTTATCACTGCTTCTATTACTATTATTATTATCATCATCACTATAGTTTGTTTCTTAGTCAGTGTCACTTGTAAAATATAAATCAAGTGATCATGATTAGGAGGGGTATTCATGGATAGACAAGTAAACAATCCATTGATAAATCAATAGAAACCTAAATTATTTATCATTATCATCAATTATTCATTGAAATGAGTGATTTACAAATTTGTGTATATATATATTTTAAATTTCACAAGTACGTATTAATCACGAAAATAAAAAATTTGTTTGTTTTACTCTTTTTGAGGTAAACAATTTTGTTTTCTAAACACGATAATAGTAAGTAGTTTTAGTTCAACAAAACCAAAAAAAAACAAATGAAATTAAAAATTGAATATTGAACAGTTTTAAGAAACAAATGATACCATGTTTGATGATATATATATTTTCATATGTACCACAAATGATTCATTTAGAGACAAAGGGCTGATGATTGTTGAACATATGTATTCAACGACTATATACTTTAATGAAAGTTGATTCGATGGAGATTCATTTATTTCTGTGACAATTTTTACCAGTATTCTTATTAGTTTAAATTACATTCAGGTGAAATGTAAAGAATGCAGTTGTGTGTGTATGCTTAAATTTCTAGGAAGCACATTTAATTTACGAAATTAAAAAAAGACATTGATAATAGTCTATAAATGACTTACAGGTGAATAAGTCATTCAGAGCATTTGAAAACTAATCATTTACATGTCTACACATATTTATGTTTAAATAAACAAAATGTAAAGGACACTGACAAATGATGGGAAAAAAGTTGGTTTCTAAAAAATGAAGCCAGTTCGAAATACTTTTCAATAGAAAATAAGTCTTAGTCTCCCGTTTTGTTTTTCTTTCTTAATTCTGAACTTTTTGAATGCGTTTAAATTGAACAGAAAGAAAATTCCCGCAAAGTTTAAAACATTGAAATAATTAAACTGGAAACTTGATACATTCATCACTTTTTATCCAACTGATAAAACTACTTTAAAAGTAAATAGACAAAAAGCAAAATTAACCAGAGAAGTATACATTTGTGCACTTTAAGGTATAGTGTTGTATGGTATTCACTGACAGATTGGTTTCTTTTTGTCTTGTATTATCGTTTCTTCGATTTTCTACTTACACAACCACAGAGGAGGGATCTGCCTTTATTCTTTTGTTTATCACCATTTGTCATTGGTTTAGTGATCAAATCTTGTTTTTGATGGGATTTCTTCTTTTTACTCAATAGTGATGTGATTGTTTTGGATTTCGGTTGGATATCTGTATTAAAAAGCAGAAAAGGCAGGGGTTTAGTTTCAAAAAAATACGCATCTATTTAAACAAAATTAGACAATCAGTAAAATACAAACAGGATACCTAATCAGTCTAAGGCTAAACAAAGCAAACAATAGATGGCTGCTTAAATGGAAGATTCAGACAAGTTTATGAGTTTTAATAGCACCCACTTTAGTTACTGATAATTGCTAGTTGTTTCAGCGATTTAAGTGACAGTGTAATGTAGAATCACTTGTTCTTTAAGCTGAAGGTTGAATTCGCAAACTTTATAGCAGACTTTTGCCTTAATGAATCTGTAATTTTCTAGAAAGTCCAGCTCGCTCTATACATCAACATTTTGCGCTATCATTATCGCGACGTAATATGTCTTTCTGCATACTAGACGGAAGCTCCAGCAAATGATATCCCAGCTGAACAAGATTTATTCAATAAGTTTATCATTGATTTATTAGTCTGAAGATTCTTGTTTAGAAGAATGTTGCATAAAGTGGTCGATACAGTGGCAAATAGAAGTAAATGGATTCATGCATAATACTACATACAAATGATTTATTGAAATGAGTAGTTGAATGCCACTCACATCAAATAGTGGTGCAACAACAGAAGACAAGGGCCAGATAACAGATCATTTTTTAAGGAAATCAACACATATTTATAGATTTTCATGTACATATTATAGATCATTGTTAGCGGAAAAAAAACAGTCTTCTGATTGGTTGTTTCCCACAGAAAGTTAACCTTGCATCTCTTTGTGACTGTTCATTGAATGTCAGATCATCTATATGTTAACTGTATCCGCCTACGCAAAGCCTTTGTTCTCATTTTTCTCACCACCGATATTGGGGACGTAAACATTGACGTAAATTACTGTCCACCAATTTTGGCTAACGGCCCGCTATCACCACAGTAGTGCTTCTTTGTAGCATCGAAGTAATCTAAACAACGTGTCACTGTTTCCCTGTCTTCGAGACAAGCTCAGAAAGATTCAAACCGAGTATACCGCAGATGAACTTTGCCCAAAACTAGCTAAACGTCCGTCCAGTGTTTAGTTCACTTCTATCTGGTCAGCGAGCAACACTCGTTGATCAAGTGGTATGCAACCACTCATCTTGATCAATCTGCAGTGAATTGTTTCATGTAATTAAGCTTGCCTTGCTTATTATGGTATGATCATGGTATCAAGCAGATCACATATTGTGATCTGAACAATTTTAGTTTCAAAAGGGAACTGTAATGGATTTTTACCTTAAACTGTGTGAATTACAAATCGCGCATTAATTTACAAATTGGGATTTTGATTAAATGGACTCATTTTCATATTCTTCAATTTTTCCTTAAGAACTTATTTACCAGAATTAACCCTTCAGAGATAAGTAAAAAAGTTATCAATGTGTATTCCTTAAAATTTCATTCAGAATATTTAGCGGATTTTTTTGCAAGCTGGGAAGTTTATGAGGACTGTTGTCAGTTTGCTGATGTTAGAAATACAACTTCTTCGTTTGGGATAAAGTTTGAAAGTTATGAAACTTGATTCATATGAAAGAAAGAACTTCAGCTGTGTTACACATATATATGTCTTCTGCAGAATCCACACCTAATAATCAAATACATATCTTTTAAGAATAAAAAAGGATTTGATTCTAAAGTCAGCGAAGTATGGATAAGTAACCCCATATCATAATAACCATTTCATCGCTTCAAAAAGATGGTCAACTTATAAAGCATTGTAAAGTATTCAAAACCCACTTTTTAAACAGTTATAATTTGCGTTAATTTACATATGATAGTGGTGGGATCAGAAATCATTCATCTTGATAAAGAACACAACATTACAAAATTCAAGCTATTTCAGTGCACTTCTTTTATAATATCTTGTTACAGAGTTTAACTGAATAATAGTGAAGAAATAATCGGATACATAAACAGAATAAAGTTTTAACCAGCATTTCATTGTTTTCCCACTTTGATTTACAAAGCTTTCATTTAGTTTGACAACAGTAATTTTTCACCGTATATTATTATCATCTCTTATCAAATAAGTATTTTACAGTTTTTTAAACGTGTTGAATAAGAATGTGCAGTGCTGACTTACATAATCTTTTTATGCACCTAGTGAAACAGAGGAGTGAGTGATCCAATCTAACATTTCTATGAATGAAGGAGTTTATGAACTGGAAAAACTCCTTTATTGTATCATAGTTGACAAGTTATTCTACTAATAACAAAGATTTTATCAGGAGACCTGAGTAGAAAGACATAATCTATTGAACATGCAGTGTAAACGGACTCATCGATTGTAATAACAACTCTTGTATTTATCCATCACTGACTATAATAGAAATAGCTTAAGGGATCACGTCGACGAGTTATATTTTTATCTGCATAAAGACAAATTACCTTCATTATTAAAGTTCATATTCATTAAGGTTTTGTTTTATGCATTCCTATTATCCTCATGCACAAGGGTATACCAAATGAAGTATTTCAGTAGTTTATGACGATAGTTTTATTCTATGACTTTAAGCGTACGCATTTTTTTTACTAGTAAACGTTTCTATGTCATTGTCCGTAAAACAAATGGTGTAAGAAAATACAGAAATGATTTTTAATAATGTCTAAGGAGGGCTAAAAAGACACAGTAGAACAAAGTTCTGGAAAAATTTATCTTAAACCAAAAGATAATATCCAAACATCATTTACTAAGTGATTAGGCGAGACAGCTTTTCATCTATCTGCTGCTATCATGACTTTTACATTCGGATTCTGTCAGTCTTTCGTCTCTTAGCTTGTTATATTCATTCAGTGGAATAATAGTTACAATGGTTTTAAGGCTATATAAAAATGAATATGATCAGCTATGTGTAATCATCCTTCCTGTACATAAAATTTTCACCGTATTAAACTGTGAACTGTGTACATTCTACGTCGTAACTACCTTCGATATAGAAGGAGAAATGGCAAATAAAACTTGAACGTGAGTCGATAACCGTTGTCTTTAGCATGGGAATCATACCAAAATTATGAAAGTTTATGGTCGTTACTAGTAATAATAGACAAGTAAATTATGTTTATTTATTACAACTATTTACGGTCAAAATTTTACATATATCCAGTCTATCAAATATTCTCGAAAAGGGATATCACTCTTGCCTTTTTTAAATGTTTAGTTTCATCATGTATAATCTAGTTAAAACATGAGTTGAATAATGTAGACTGTGATATCTTGAAAGACAAATGACTGTATGAAATGTCAGGTAAGCTAGATTAATTATTGAATTGAATTTTTGATTTTTCCGTCGATTGATTGGACCGAAGTGCTCGGTCTCAGGTTGTCATGTCGGCTTCTTGTGCAGATGCTTCGATTGGTGGATGGTGGCTGGTGATGTCAACCTGATACCGAGCACTTCGGTCCAATCAATCGACGGGAAAATCAAAAATTCAATTCAATAATTAATATGACCCGCTGCAGAAGAGGTGGCTCTCGTGGCCCAAGTGGTCTAGTGGATAACGCTTTGGCGTTCGAAACTATGGGTACTGGGTTCGAGCCTCGGTGGGAACATCATCACTCACTGAGAAATGCAGGTACATCCAGTTGGCTGACTAGTCCCAAATAGGACGAAAAGCGCATCCTGGATTCCACTGCTAGCCACCATCCACCACTTGTAAGCTAGATTAAGTTTCATTGAATTATATTACTAAGCAATTACGAAATAAAAGAAGCCTACTGCAATTCTACCAATGTTTTTACCTTCAAATGGCTACAATTCACTTTAAATCTCAATGAAGACATCACTATTCGCAATGAAAACCCATAAGATACACCATACTGGATTAAAATTAAAAAGTAATTGAAATATTATTTGTTATAATCATATTACTGGTTAAGCATCTAAGCCATGAATTTCTCTTTGATACTGTATAGGCAAATTACTGAGATTTTATGAACAGCAGTCTATCAATTCATTGATTGCTTCGGACAAGGATAGTCCCAGTTATTTAATTTCATTCTATGACGTCAGACATTCATAAATCATAAGAAATCTATTCAAGACAAAAGAAACTAATTAGATAGACTGATGTGTATACTATTAAGTGGGAAATAATTTGATACAGTTAAGCATCATTATTTGTTCAAGTGTTCTAATAACAGCCAATAATGACGTCGTGTGGTTATTATAATTTGAGAAAGTTTCTCAGAAAAGCGTTTAAACCCAATGCAAATAACGATGTAATAAGTATGAAGAACGAAAATATGATAATGTGGATTAAATTTTTTTAAGAAACATGGAATTCTATGGTAATTAGTATAGCCAAAGAGTTAATAATAATAGCAACAGCTTTATTCTGAGAAATGCGCTAATACAAAATGCTGCATTGGAAACCAGGTAGTACTGGACAGCTGTTTCTTCCTAGTTTTGAAATCATCGGCAGTACGCACACCACTCCACAGGGTTCGAACCCAGAACCTTCCGGTTACAAGGCAAGCTCGTATACCATTCAGCCACTGGGATCCGACTCAATGGCCAGACCATGAATTATAACTTCTACCAGTTCGTGATTTAGCACAATCCCAACCAATGTCTTTGGTAGATGCGTACTGCCAATGATTCCCAAACTAGGAAGAAACAGCTGTCTAGTACTACCTGGTTTCCAATGCAGCATTTTGTATTCACGCATTTCTCAGAATAAAGCTGTTGCTATTATTATTAACTCTTTGGCTGGTTTTCAATGGTTCCCTAACTGATATTAATCAGTGATCAACTCGTAACGTTGTTCCAACTGAAGCTGGCTCCACTACTACTTCAGGATTTTCTTCCTTTATTTTCTCTGAAAAATCTCCAGCTGTAGTTAGAAACTTATTTGAAATATTATGCCAGTATGAGTTGCGACTCATTGTAGAGCATGAAAATCATTTGAAACAGAGTAAATACGATGCATTTTGATGGATATAAATTTAGGTAGCCCAGTGATTTAAGCAGGCTGCTTAGTGTCATAATAGTCTGACTTGAATGTACATATAATTCAGTTCATTTAATCAGATTCTATTCATTATGTAATAAGTTATCATACATTACTAATTAAGAGCCTATTCAGAGCAAAACATATTCACTGCGTTGGAATACATTGAAAATCAAACTACACTTGGTAAATATATCCGTCTTGTACTATGAATTTCAGTGATGGGATGTACGCCAACCATATACGTTCTGAAGTTCATTTTGCAGCCTTAGTATTCCAGAACCTCGCTTAACTGGTACTATGCCTGGTTGAGAGGGTAGGATGAGCTAGCAACCGTACGCTGTTAGAAAAAAGTGTTGTTGATGGTAAAACTTCAAAGCTCAAATTTGAGGCTCTACTTTTCACTTGGAAAACTAAAGAATGAAGAAATGAACACACAAAACTGGTACATTTTTTTGGTCCGAGAAGCTGTGACTCATCTTTTTAGCTAGTCAGTTTCAGACAACTGAGTCACGGGTTGAAATTCTGTTCAACCAACCGAGGTCTAGCGAATCAGATATTACCATTAACCATTACACAATGGATGTGACTGATTACAGGATTTCATCATGAGCTGACATCAGTTAGAGAACCGTTGGAAAACCTGGGAGTACAGGACAGCTGTTTCGTCCTAGTTTGGAACTCTTCATCAGTACGCACCCACTTGGGTTCGAACCCAGGACCTTCTGGTTACAAGGCTAGCGAGTTCGTAGACCATTACGCCACTTGGACCTGATTCACTTGCCCATGAATTTTAACTTCTGCCAATTTACGATATAGCGCGACCGCTAGCCAATGTATTCGGCGAGATGTGACTGAGTTCCAGAAGTATGAGAATGCGAATGTGTGTTGACTAATAAACCATTAGAGATCTATGTATCTGCTAATTCTAAGTGGTGAGATTTTCTTTGAATTAAAGATGAAACAATTCCCTGCATATTTCATTTTCTCAGTATGGGATAAGTGACCGTCATCATTTCAGTAATATTTTCTACAAATACTAAAATATGACGACGTCATAATTGGCTTTATAATTGAGTTATCATAAGAAATAATGCCAGTTCAACTCTGTCTTCCAATGTATAGATGTGCCACTTATTCCCTTGTCATTTAATAATTTTAACATAATAAGTGGCAAACAGTCCGAGTGGCCGATACTTCACATTTCAATGAACTCTTTGTTCTTGTGTCTCTTTCTGAGACAGTATTGGTGATATCCTTTTGATGGCCGAATAGCATTAGAAATTTGCTTATAAAAATTGTTGAAGTCCTTCAGCTACATAATAATGAAGTTCATCACAATTCTATATTATTATTTGTCCCTTGGTCTCTGAGTCGAAGATGACGCTTCAGTGGCACATTTTCACTGCACGTGGTTTTGGGACATCACTTTTATCTGGTTTCATAACTGCTAGAGGCTCTGATTTTTTTCTTCTTATGCTCTCTTCCATCTTACGCTCGGACCAATTAACACCTAGATGCCTTCCACTCAGGTCTCTCTGACTTCCTGGCGTATGATGTTACCTGAATGTTTTCTTAAAGCATTTCCAAGCTCTGTATGTTTCTATCCCTGTGTTTCTGCTGAGCGACAGGTTTTTGTCTGGTTTCCTGTCTATCAGAGTTCCTTGATGCTTGTCCTTTTAGAAATAAACACCTAGAAAAGTCCCGGTTACATCGCAAGTTAACAATCTGTAAACTCCCGGTTATTTATATTGAACAGAATGGTCAAGTTATCTTGTTCAGTGTTAAGCTTTTCTAGGCACTTCTTGAAAGGCAAATATGTGCATTCAGAGGATAGTGCTTTTAGAGACGAAACAGTTGATTTTCAGTACACTATGTTTGATAAAGTGACACACTTTACCTCTCTGCCTTGTGAATACATAACCACGTTGAGATGAAATGCCTTTTTATCCTCAAGATCACCTTTGATTACTTTTGCACACTTAATTAAATCACCTGGTATTCTCTAATCAAGTTATTTCACTATCATTTCTGAAGACGTTCAGTTTTAAGTCATAGTTCAAATTTCAGTGTGTATATGAGCAGATTTTTATTTTTGCATTAAAAAAAAATACTTGATACCTATAAAAACAGACTTAGTGTACTGGAATACAACATTTTTTCAATTATTATCTCGAATTCGACTGTTATTCAGTAGAACAAATACGTTTACAAGTCATATTAGAGCCAGTCAACCTATTAAAGTTTTCTTACATGCATTAAGTGTTTGGTTGTGTAAGTGGCTAAGTGATACAGTTTAGTGTAGTAACACTGGAGAACATAAACCTAAAGAAAGTGAGAAAGGCGCTAGTGTTTCCATGGAAACCTAGAATACGAAATTTTGGAATAGCTCACGACAGTTTTGTTTACTGAAAGAAAAAAAGTAAACAAATATACAAAGTAAATTTTTTGAGGTTGGTAAGTCCATTGCAATTCAAATAGTCATTACTCACTAGTTAGTGTTAGAAATATTGAATTTTATTAATTGTTTGGTGACTGCTACGCCCTACTTTATTCATCTTTATATGAAGTGAAAGTGAAATGTTCAGGTGTGTTAATATTAGTAGGTTTGCCTATCGTATTTTCATTATCGCTAGTCAACATTCATTTTCATCTATATATTTGAATGAATGAAAATTTTATGCTTATTATTTCAGAGTAAACGAATTTTAATTCTTTAAATAAATCCTCTATAGAAAAGCAAAACCTATATTACAAGATGGCTGACTTTGACGCTAAAACTTGCATTTCTGTCGTAAATTAAAACAAATTTTCTCTTCGGAGTCACAGACAAGCAGAACATAATAAGTGTTCCAAAAACGATCACTCATCAAGCGACCTTTTCAAAACAGTACTATATATTAATTCCTTTGGTCTCAAGCAGAATATAGGACTTCAATAGCATGTATCCATTTCATCTTGTTCACTGCAGTCCTCTTTAGGTAGCTCCATTATTTTCCATATGTTTTCATCTCTTTTTTAAACAGTATTTCCCTCACATCACCCTCTGACCGATGCCCAACTGGTCGTTTCACCCTTGGATTCTACTCAACGATTTGCTTATCACATGATATCTTCTGACAGTATCCTTAGTGTTAGCCAGATCCATCTTTATTTTCTTTTGAACGTTTGTTGAGCACCAGTTTCTTAGTCGAATCGTTGTCAGAGTTCCTTTCTGACAGGCCATCTGATTTGCGACATGGAGGGAAGACAGCAGCTGATAACAGTTTGCAGTGTCCTGTTGGAAATGCTTTCAGCGACATGTCAAGCCTCCGCTCCATATATAAAAACTGACTTTACACTGGTGCTGGAAATTTGGTCGTGATATCCATGCTAGGTGCAACAAATTTTCAGATTAATTTCAGATAGAAGAAGGTCTGTCCTGCTTCCCCATTCCTGGTTGGTTTTGGTGTTTTCCTTTGTGCAGCCTATTGCTGGAACAATGTTATCTGACCAGGTAAGTGAAACAGGTGACATCTTTCAGATTTCTCCTGCTAACGGTGTTCGATGCATTTTGTCATCATTTAGGTATCTTTA
Organism: Trichobilharzia regenti; assembly: GCA_944472135.2. Classification (NCBI taxonomy): domain Eukaryota; kingdom Metazoa; phylum Platyhelminthes; class Trematoda; order Strigeidida; family Schistosomatidae; genus Trichobilharzia; species Trichobilharzia regenti. The sequence continues at coordinate 63,020,713 of OX235265.1, read as the reverse complement.
CCTCTTTCTTTAGTATATTCACTTGAATTCCTAAACTCACCCCCTAGCTCTTCTGATAACTTGTTGATTCTCACCTTTAGATCTTCGAATCTGTGCGACAGAAGATATAAATAGTTTTTGAAGTCCAGATCTCCTAGAGTCTTTTTGTGGATCAAATGTATCCCTGTCTTCTTGCACTCCATGGTCTGCCTTCTGATCTACCAGAATACAATAAAATTTGACTGTAGCTGTTTCACGAAGAGTAACCAGTATCATGTATCTAGGCCTTAGTGTTTGCAGTAACTTACAAATGTTAGTCAAACAATTCAGTGTGCTAAATCACCTAGGGGATTCATATTCGTTTTGTATTTCAAAGTGATGTTAAGGGGTTGAGAGCAGGGGGCACGAAGCCCTACACTCGGGTGTTTTGCTTATCAGAATTCGTCGATGAGGTGTGTTTGCAGAAACTCAAAGGAACCGATAGTCTCTTCGTGATTTAATCCGCACCATCTAGCTCTGAAAGTTAAGACATTAGCACTGAGCATTTCGGACCCGAGTAGCCAATAGCTAAGATGAAAAGAGTTTACTTCAAAAAAATATAAATGAAAGTTAAGCTGATTTGATACAAAGAAAAAGCTATCTAGCTTTGATTCAAAACAGAATCATTAAATAAATCTCCCTTGTGTCTTATTATCCTATAGATACAAGGTGGAATATGTATGGATTTTAGACTAACATACCTGAAATCTCATATTATATTTCTTTGTATTTAAGGTTTCGTCAAGGAAAAAAGTGTTTCTAGAATGCCACGCTATTAAAATTCGTGCAGTCAAAGAAAAATATCTATGAAAATTTATATATTTTTCAAGTCAGGAATGATAGATTTCAGCTGTTAAGTATAGTGTGTCCACTGAAACGTGATAATTATAGAAATGAAATCGTTTAATTCCATATAAAACACTATGGTAACATTATACAGGGTAACATTCACATTCTGACTAGAAATATAGCGAAAAGTGTATTGAGGTATCCCCACCAAGATCAAATAATTAAATCTCTTATTAATGGAAAGGGGAGGGGGAGGCTAACTAACCAACTAACTAACACTCTGTGATATGTAAACTGTTTTACTTGTATACATGCTAATACGAATATAAAACTTGATTTTAATGCTTTATTAAGGAAGGAAGCAAATTTTTTCTTTTCTGGTGAGAAGCAGGAAGAGATAAGTCATGTTAAAGCAGACTAATTAATCTGGTTACATGTACATATATCCAAAATATGTAATGCATGAATTATGAAACAAATAAAACAAAAAAAAACAACTAATAAATGGGAAGTAGTGAATAAAATATATTTCTATTACAGAAAATAATCTTTGAACGTTATAATAAACTATTAACGTCGTGTTATTAATCTTATCATTTATTTTAATTTATTTTATAATGTATACCGTTTACTTTTCTTTTATTCATGCTTAAAGCGATGAAGGATTTATTTTTCCTTATTTAAAGACAGTCTGTCTGCATGTGCGTCGGTGGCACAGTGGTTAGGACTCTCGCCGACCACGCACATGGTCCGGGGTTCGAGCCCACGCCGACGCACGCCTGATATCCATGGTCGGCCTGCGAATTCTGGGCTACCGATATCCACGCTGAAAATTCCATACTTGTACCAAAAATACAGTGTGGAATCAAGCTGTATTCAAATAAATAAATAAATGTAGTACGAGGTGAAAGTTTTATACTCAGATAAACTTTTCAACAAAGCAACTTTGAACTGATGTCTCATGGTTCGAGTTAATCGGCTGAATGCCCCATACTTATGTTTCATACTTGCTGATATTCATTGGGAAGGTATATCTTCAACATTGAACTAGCGTTGTCCTCACCAAGATGTACAGATTTAATGGTATGTCTTTTTGACATGCGCTAATAGACACAAAATGCAGGTGCTTGCCTTCCTACCGATAACTTCCAGCCAATTGATGTTAGTTTAAAGACCTCCTCGATGGCGAACCATCCAGTTCAATGACTACACTGCAAAACTTGACCGATCGAATTTGGTCATAACTTAACACTAATGACTAGATAGATGACACTACTGGCTTATTAGTGATCAGTTAAAGTTATTCTAAAATATGGAGGAAGATTCAGCCTACTGAGCAACTGGTCAGAGAAATAACCAATTATTGATTGAAGTCATGAATGACATACGAAGAAAAAAACCCCTCTTATAAGAATAAAGAAGAGAGAGACATGTTAGATTTCCACTAATCCCAGCCATGCTTTTTCCACACCAGTAGTTACCAGGATTTCTAAATTTTCTTAAGACTGTAGATGGTAGCTCGACTTTAGTTAAGCAAATCTTGAATTTATTTAGAATACTAAAGAAAGATAATTACTAATTTTCCTGTTCTTAATTAATTCCATCGTGGACAAAAGTTTTCAACGATGTATGACTCCAACAGGTCTGTCGTTCATCCCGTAGCGATAAGTCACCTGGCTTATGCATATTAATCACCTTATAATTTTAATGAATTCGACTGAGCAGATTTAAATTTTTTCTCTAGAATCATAAGAGTTATTTTAAACATAATAAATTAGTAAAATAAGAAGGGAACGATAGATGTGAAATATGGAAATTAGTTCTTGTATTTACTGCTCCACTAACACCATTGAGGTCACCCTAAACGTTAATTTCTCATTCTGGAATTAGTTGTGTCCTCTGAGCTGGTTGGTTTAATTGCAAAGCTTTCATTGTTCTTCTGGACAACATCTTCAGCTCAAGTTTTAGCCTAAAATGAACTGATTTAAATTCTCCATGAATGGGAGAATTGTGTCTCCAGGTAACCATCTTCGTGACTTGCACCGAAGATGTTTTCCAGAAGGACAACGAAAGCTTCGCAATTAAACCAGCAAGCTCAGAGAACAGAACTAAATGCAAATCATCCGCCTGAGCTACAAATCTTATCTACTGATTCCTGATCCTTTAGAAAATTTCTATGCCTCCATAAGCTTGACACTTTAATACTAAACATATTGGTGTATACACTGAGTTGTTTTGGTTTGACCTGATGCTTCACTTTTCTTGTAAAACAAGGTAATAAAATAGTGTTTTATCTGAAGCAATACATATTTGCCTCAAGTACACTATTTGTATGCAAACACACATATACAAACAGAAGTGGCTTCAATGATTTAAAGTACTTGACTTAAGAGGGAATTTATTTCGATGTTTTAATTTATGGTATATACTGATCCACTTAGCTTCTATACTTGAATGACAGCGGAAATTAATCATATGAGCAGAAATTATTCCTATGATAGGTAAATATTTTAAACCACTTTAAAAAATCATATATACCCTTAAAATGCTTTCCACTGTTTTATATTTCAGAACATCAACTTACAATTCTATATTTCATTTTACAATCAAGGATTATAAAAGATAGGTGAACATATTGAAAGTGTAATGTGTCTAGTACTATCTTTGATGCAAACTGAATTCTATCACTCAAGTTTGCAGCGTGACCACCATGCTAAGTGGCTCACCATCATGGTGCACTATGAATTTTTGGTATTCGATGGTTGGAGGCAATCGGTAGGAAGCCATGGGCCTAAGTTACGGGCTATTTGGCGCTCGTCAGCAAGGCGTATCTGCAACCTTGAAGGTACTCATGTCCCTTCTGAGATTTGAACCAACGTCACCCAGATTTGCATTCAGAGACGTTACCACTGAGGTATTCCAGCTCTTGTTTGACCTCCTGTAGGACTGTATTGAATATATTTGATTGGACACTGATAAAATTCAGTCTGCACCAAAGATAGGACTAAATGAGTCACACTGGTTACTGACTAGTGTCCAATCAAAAGTATCTAATAATGTCTTACAGGAGGTTGATCGCGTGCCCGAATACCTCAGTAGTAACGTCTTCGGCTGCAATTCTGGGTGACGCGGATGAGAATCTCAGAAGGGACATGAGTTCCTCCTAGGTTGCAGATACGCCTTACTGACTGGTGAGTGCCAGCTAGCACGAAATCTAAGTCCACGTGGCCTTCCTACCGATTTTCTCTAACCATCTAATATCAATATTGAAAGATGTACACATATTCTCATAGAATAGTAGGTCAAAAAAGTCTTAACTAATGCTTTTGTAAACATTTACAGCTATTATTAGAAACAGTTGTGGAACTTCATTCGTACAGGAAGATTTTCTTTAGTTTTCCTATCGCTCAGCTGATTATATGCTCTTTGTTAAATTTTCTGGGTCATACATTTTGTGTGGAAATGCTAGTTTGTTAAATATAAAGATAAAAGTTAGGCAGTGTGATAGAAGGTGGCCAGGACTAAAAAAAAGCAGAACAGACATTCACTACTCTGAAATCAATGGAGAAATCTGCTGCATTCATTATAAGGAACAAGATGCTGATATTGTAACCCTAATGTCGAGCATATCAGATTTTTGTATGTTTCAGAGACTTGGCTGGTCACCAAAGGAATTCTTAGCAACCTGCTGAAGACTCGACATACAGTGAAGAGACCGTCAAGTGAAGTCACGCTCAGTTTAAGTTCCTAAGTGGAACACGGATGGTAAGTGATGAGTTAGGCGCTGGTCTGAGGGTGACCTGGAGGAAATCAGGTAAGTAGGAATCTAAAGCGAGTTAGAGAAAAGGTACTAGTTTAACTGGAGTTTACGAAGACCGCATATTCCTGATGAAAACAGTTGTCACTCAGTCATCTTATCTATCAGTTCTACCAATAAATCAATAAATACCAGTTCAGATATGAATCTCTTCGTCTAGATAAACAAATAAACTTCTGGCATGATTTTGTTTATCTCGAAAGATTAGTGTTCTGTTTGCAATGAGTAAAATGACCAGTTAAAGTTATCCGTTAGTTGTCTAATTTTCGATTCCGCCAATTTTCTCAGAACTTTCTTGCTTTTAGTAATTGTGAAGTTATCATTCATTGATTAGCATAAATTAAAAGACACTGTACTCATGCGTATATGATAATTATCTGCTTGTAAATAAGTCAGAGCGATAAAGTAGCCTTAATTCTGTGTTGTTGATCTATTTTGTTTTATTTCTTGTTTATTTTTGCATTTCAGGTCACTAGAAACAGCTATTAGCTAGATAAACAACAGGGTTTTTCTGTTTTCTTTGTTCAGTGAATATCACTGCTGTTGTTTTTTAATGTATAATTTCACAACAATATGAAAAATGTTTTTAGTCGCTAAGACCTAACAGACCTAACGTCAGTAATGTTAGTAAAAATAACCTACTTTTCTGCCGATATATACACTCTATTAGTTAATATTCAGAACGATGATTAGCATTTTGATATTGTGAAGTGCCATGTCAGAGAAATAAATAAATGAATCAACTAAAACAGTAGACAGTGTATATATAAAAAGAAATAAACAAAAACTAAAGTTTCATCAGTAAAAAGTAAGTTATCATGCTATCAGAGACTAGATGGATGGATGGATGGATAGGTACAGTAATCTATGCAGCAAAAAGAGTAGATAGGTAATTGATATTCCAAATGTGTAGCCTGTCTAGTTAAGTGCCATACTATAAACATTACAACAGTACAAAATCCGTAGAAAATACGAATACACAACAAACATCGTGAGATATGTAAGCAATCTTCTTGTAAAAAGAAAACATTATAGCTACAGACTAAAGACCTGTTACATACAAGAAAGCATTTAAGAGAAATCAAACAGTTTTCAATAATGAGATTCTTAGATAATTTCGATATATTTCAGAAAGAAAAACTATTATTTACAACATATACTCTCAGTGTCTCTTCTGTATTGATGTAGTCTGAGGTTTGTTCCTTAATTCTATGAGAAAGTGAATCCGAAATACTATGCATTGAAACCCAGAAGGATTTCATCATGAGTTAGCATCAGTTAGACAACTGTTGAAAAAGCCTGGGAGTACTGGACAGCTGTTTCGTCGACCTAGTTCAGGACTCTTCATCAGTACGCACCCACTGCTACAGCTTGAACTCAGGACCTTCTGGGTACAAGGCTAGCGAGCTCGTAGACCATTAAGCCACTGGGACCCGTTACAATGGTCCATGAATTCTAACTTATGCCATAAGCTTGGAATTAAGTAATTACGAATCTTCTGATGAGGATCTAAATGATTGAACTGTGAAGTTTTAATCACGTGTAATTTGCAAAACTATCAAAAACCATGGAGATTTAGAAAGATATTCAGTTCCTCATTAGATAATTCATTAGTGCAAATTTATGATTTTACAGAGTATCGAACCAATAATCTTTAAGTTACCAAACTGGTGCTTACTTGGACAGAATACAATCTCCAATGGATTCCAACTTCTAATTTACTATATGGTTGTACAGTAGATTCTAAACAGAAGGAAAAGTCTAGGTCTAAATTTTTCATCTGCAATTTACACATTTCCATGTGAGAATTCGGTAAGGTGTTCCGTTTAGGAATCTAAAATATTCCTGTTGTAGTATATGATCTGTTTATTACCACAAGTTACAATCAAGGAAGCAAGTGAAACTGCATGTCAGAATATACTACTTATTGATTTGTTAACATAAACTAGTACTGTTTACTAGTCAGATCTAGATGATCCAAATACTATAAGGTAGTTTAAATTATTTCTGGTAGATCTCAACAGTGGTATACTTGGACTGTTTTTGGTCGTGTTTTTCACGAAAGATGAACTGGTTTTTCTATATTACCTGTCCGCCCACATTAATAGTAAAAATCCATGGCGGGGGAAGGTTGAACTGGTCCTCCTCTTTGTTCCTAGTTCATTCAGGCACACTACCAATGTTCTCAGCCATTAGCGTGCAAATCGACCTACTTATATTTAGACAGGTTTGATGTGGTTGATATGAATGGTTCCCAAAACACATCCTTCGGTAGCATATGACATGCATTCATGTGACTTACTGACTGACTGCGTTTCAACAAAGAAATTTGCACAATGGTTTGCCAGTTCAAAACACAACATTTCACGTAAAACAGAGAGGTGGACAAAACAAAGGGCAAAATAAATTCAAAAAAACTATAACAGGTACAAAGGTGAAGGAGAGAGAATAGTGACATAAGTGTTCAGTTGATGTGAGTGATCACATGGAGTAAATGAATCCAAGACAATGAAGATGGTTTTGAGCCATATCATTGATAGCTTCCCTGCTAAGAACCAATGAATGGGATACAGAACGAATGCAGAAGAGGTAAATTCATTAACCCCTTTCAACAAATTCAAAATAAATTCCCAGCTCACAACCTTAAAGGACAAACCGGAATGGATGAACTGAGTTATTGTTGATGCATAATTTAGGAATAAGCAATATTAAAAAAGAATTTCGACTTTTATTCAAGCTTTTTCCAGCAGGCTGTAAACATTCATCAACGCCCGCCTTCACTCAGTACTAATGATCAAATAGCCGGCTGCGGAGGATAAACAGCATAGAGCTGTGGCTGGCAGTCAACCGGCCGACGGTCTAATAATCAACAAATATGCAGAAGAAAGAAGACGTGGATTATATATACTCTGAGAAGACATCTAATTGGTATCACAAGTCTTACAAATATTTGTAAATTCAGGTGAATGTGATAATATTTGCCTAGTGGAATGAAGGCGTGTCAAATCTCATTCTGCACTTGGAACGAAGAAAATCATTTGTAATAATATTAATACTAGTTCCTACCATTTATTACATATTTTTAAAATTTACTTTAGTTGTATTTAAAATTATTTTAATACCTAGGGTAGTGATTGCTGACATTTAATTATGATTAGACATAGAAGGTACATCTTTGTTAGGTGGAGCATTTATCTCATCTGTTGCTTATGGAAATATCTTTTCAAAAAATAATTGCTGCTTGGATAACTTAAATGTGCTGACTAATATTTTTGCCCTAAGGCATAAATGCGATGAATTTAAATATGTTCTTAGTGAAATCACGGTGTCGGTGGCACAGTGGTAGAATGCTCGCCTACCATGAATACGGTCCAGGGTACAATCCCCCGCCGACGCACTCCTTTACCGCGCTAAAGCCAGTAATAAGACTGGTAAAGAGGGAAGGTAGAGCATGAGACTAGCAACCTCATCCTATAAAAAAATGAATACCACTGCTACCGGAACTTCACGCCTCTAGCTTGAAGCCTCACGTTCCACTGGGAACGTGAAAGAACAAAACAAATAAAAATCAGTAGAAGAAAAATTAAAAAAATTGGTGAGGAGACAAGTATCTTCATTGAATTTACTGTGTGAATTATGAAGCCAGCGATTTGGGGAAATTACTAAACACTTGAGAATTATCATTCAGTGTCTGATTTGCTGCATATATATATATGTATAGTGTCGAATACTATTCATATGAGTTTTCAAATACCCATTAAATTGTTATAAAAAGATTCCAACAGCTTTTTAAGTGGGATACAAAATTCGAGTGTTAAATTTAGTTACTATGATAATGAAATTTCTCCAGAATTTCCCGCCAGCTTAAAGAGAAGTTATTTCAAAGAATGAAAACCGTTAGTGTCTGAGGTAAACGTTTGCCAAGTGTAAAAGTAATAATAATAATAAGGACAAATACATCGTTGCTTAGACAGTTAGACTTCAGAAATAAAATTCCCTTGAGCGGCTTGTAGTGGATGAAGTATAACATTCCTAGCAGTTAAAGTGGGACGACGGAATATCTACCACCAAATTTGTATAATTAGTAGCTATGTTTGAATCCTGGTTTGTTTTTAGTATCTGTGAATATGTTAATATAGGATAGAAAGATTCTTTCGCCAATTTCATTCTAAACGATATGGAAAGCTAAATTGAAACAGTCTACCTTTTATTTAATGGTGTACTAAACGACCATCAAACTTATCAAGAAGTGCAGAAGATCACTTAGTTTCTTCTAATTGACTGGAAAAGGTGTTTCTATCCTAATAAACATTTTTTATCAGTGATAACCTCATCAATATCTTGACTAGAGTGAATTGTACAGTCAGTAAAACAAATAGTTAGGAAATGGTTATAGAATAAATATTCTTCCACAAAACTTGTCTTCTCTAATAATAATAATAAAAATATCTTTATTCTGGACAGTGTTTATAAAATGTATAGAACTTTCAGAGGAGTTTATTGTATGACATTTTCCCTTTGTACAATATCTTCAAGTAAAATAATAGTTGACAGTATATCCTGTGACACAACGGTCTCTGAGGTGAAGCACTATGATAAATCTTCTACAAGAAATCCAAGATATCTAGTTGAAAGGCAACTGTAAGATGCTCAGAAGTACACTTTGAGACCTAAGAACTTAACTGAAAAATAGTTACCTCATGTATTGGAACTCGTTACCATCCACAGTCAGGCCTTTACTCAAGTTTAGTAGGAACTTGAGAAAAGGAATCTTTTAAACGTTTTAAATACACACAAGAGTAGAGGATATCATTAGAGGTCATATCTCAATCGATTAAAACAGACCGAACAAAAAAGTGAATATATTTAATAGGAGATAGAAGTTTTCGGTCGCTCAAGTTTTAAGCAGTCCGCCGCCAAGTTTCTGGAAAAAATGTTTGCACATGAAACCGAAAGGACGCTGATCGCTGAACATAAGAACATAGAGCTGTGATACTTACACCGTGTGCTGTAAAATTTAATGTCCCATTACAGAGTTACCCACTTCTTATAATATGCTTGATAAATTATAGCTAGCATACGTGTGTAACCTTTTCCACTCCTTATTAGCCTTGCTGCTTGCTCTGTGTTTTCTTATCATAACCCTAAAGAGGTGAATTTTGATTACAATTATATTAAAAAAATAGTGTCTTGTTATTAAACATTTTGTTTATTTTTCAACGGACTAGTTAAGAGTCCGAAACTAGGACGAACTGCGCTATGCGATAAATACCCTTTGATTTTTAATGATTTACATACATGATGTCGGTTTATGATACAGTCTACTGAGGGAAAAACTAACAAGTTAAAAGGTATGACTTCTGACATATACAAGTGTCATAATGTCAGTTTGTTTATAGAAAAGATCAAATGCATTGTAGTTACTGGCAGAGCTTACTGATGATGTTTTTCTAAATCCCCCTTTTTAGCAAAATCACTGTATACTACTTTTAAGTGAAATAGAAAAAAGTGCTACAGCTGTTATGGTCACTGAATTCAAACAACTTCATCCTACAGAGATAATGAAATAAACTTGAGATACTAAGATCTAAGCAGAATTATCATAGTTATTGAAAGTCATGAAAGTAGCAGGACCAGACGAAATTCCTCTGAAAGCACTGGAAACGGTCCCATATATCGCAGTGGATATCATGATGCCACTGTTTTAGAAACTGTGTCTGGAAGGTAAGATACCTACTGACTGGAAGAAAGTTTACCTTATCAAACTGCCCAATAAAAGTGCATTAAGCCTTTGCAAAAACTGGCGCGGAATCATGCTCCAGTCCACTACAAGCAAAATGTTAAGTCACTTCATCGTCGAGAGATTAAGAGACACTCTGAATTCCAAAAGCTCCCAAAAACATTATAGATTTAGCTAAAGTGAATCACGTTCAGCCCTAAATGCAACGCTACGCATCATCCTGGAAGCCAACATAGAACGTTAGTCAACTACTTACCTCATATGCATGGACTCTGAGATGACTATGGGCAACTGCTTCAACACTATGGCTTACCCCAAACCACTGTCAACCTCGTTCATCAGTTGTAGGATGATACTACATGTCAAGTGACTCACAACAAAAAACTCACCAAAGCCTGGGAAGTAAAGAGAATACTTCAAATTAACATAGAGAAGACAGAGGTGATAACAGCAACATTAAGCGCCAATTACCCTCAGAGGAAGAAAAGCCCGAAGAAAATAAACTCTTTCATTAATCCAGGCGCAATGGTTTCAACTACAGGCGGCGTATATGAGGATTTCAAGCGGAATCCATAAGACCAAGATAAACCCTCACTATTCTTAAATGAGTGTGGAAATCTTGTACAAAGAACAAGATCCAAATCTGTAACACTAATGTCAAGTGAGCGCTCCAGTGTGCTTCAGAGACTTGCAATTTACGTCAGCAATAGCGTTTCCAACGAGCTGCTTCGGATTTTCATCTACGGTTACCTTCATTGTGTACTGATGGTCAGATGACCAGTGGTGATAAGCAACAGAGAACTCTGGGAACGAATCAACGAATAAATTATTGTCCAACGAATATGTAGAGGGAAACAGAGACGGATTGGACAAACGTGGAATAATATCACGTGCCAGGCGCCTGAGTTAAATTGGAATTGGGAGTGATGAGTCGGTTATCCGAAGGTGGAACTGAAGAGATAATGTGTGGAGGAAATGAAATTTTGTGGACAGTCGTAGAGTCAGCTAAAACAGACTGCACAGTGAAATGAAGATGTGTTGCTGAAGTTTTATGTTCCTCTTGGAACCTAAAGGAATAACAATTAGACAGATGCGCACGGTGGGTCAGTTAATAGAGTAAATAACTTTGATATACAGTTATAATTTCACAACTATCTTTATTTGTGATATTGTACTTCAAGTTGTTAGGTTAATTCAGTCAACCATTATCAAGGTATTCTATTGGCTAAGAAGCATCAGGCAAATTGCTCAGCCACTGAAACTTATAAATTTATGAGTGGACCAGTGTTAGGACAATTTTCCCTTGTCTGATTGAATACCCTCATGAAACACTACATAAAGTCAGTCTATATTAATTAACATCGGTAATCGGTATGCTGAACTAAGTATACACCTTGGTAATCACAGATGTTTGGCTATCTGAGTGGTATATTAAGGAAAATCTTTCAGAACTTTTTTTTCTCCCCACATGGGTTAATTATTAGTTAAATACTAAGTGTCTCCACTTATCAGCCAACAAATTAATCAATCAATCAATTAGAAAATAATTTGAGTAATGTATCAGAGTACAATCCCACAATGAAATAATGTCATTTAATATAACATACAATGACACTATAATCTATTTACTGATAACACTTGCTTTAGCAATCAGCTACTCATTCAGTAGATCAGTGAGTCAATCAATCAACCAGTGAGTCGACTAGTTAAAAAAATTAATTTTTAGTTTTTTTCACAGAAATACTCCTTAGAATTCTAGTGTAATTTGTTTTTCTTACTTTCTAATGGATGAAGAGTAATAAGGGAAAGAATGTTCAATAAGCTTCAGACTAGGATGCCAATAAAGAAACTTCTCATAAAAACGAAATAAAGTGGTAGAAAAACTATTCAGAGTTAGAGTGAATTGATTTATCCAGAGATAGCTATTACTTTAAGTTGTAAAAGGATTAGGGTATACAGACTGTCGTTCGTTTATTTACTTTTTAGATTACACTAGATTACAAGATAAAAAATACTATCCAACAAAATACTTGTCTGTAATAAGCATAGATAATGTGGCTTAATATTGTCTAGTAATGTAAACACAGTCACAATGTTTCTGTTAGTTGCCCTGTAGCGTATTATTGCTATTTTCATTCCTTTACATTCCAAGTAGAACATTGGGTTTTAGGCTTGAAGTCTTGAAGTTTTAGTTGTGGTGGTATTATACTTTACGGAGTTAACTATGCTGCTAGAAAATTAAGAGAAGTTTTCAATTGCGTTGGCCGTTACTTGAATTCCGGACCATTAGCTTAGTTGGCGATCATTCTACGACTGAAGTATCGAAGCACACTGTTACTAATATGCATGCAAGACGTGGTATCTGACGTAGGATGTAATTCCATATTAATTCATTTATTGTCTATATATATATATATGTGTGCACCGGTGGCATAGAGGTAGAATGCTCGCCGACCACGTAGGTACGATACCCGGCCGACGCACTCCTTTACTTTACCAAGCCTCTAGTAAGACTGAAAAAGAGGGAAGGTTGGGCATGAGACTAGCAAACGTATCCCCTAAAAGTAAACACCACTGCTACAGAAACTTCAAGCCTCTAGCCTGAAAACCTATGTTCCACTGGGAATGTAAAGGAATGAATATATATATATATATATATATCGCACTGAAATTATTATTTTTTGGATAGAGTTTCAAACAAAATTTACTACTTATAGTAATATCGATTTTTGGTATAATTAATTATAAATAAATTATTATGAAAGCAAAGTAGTATTTAGTTTTTTGTATGCAGTCTCGATGCAAATGTACGCCAAATTGTTACTTAGAATTACTTCAACCTTTGTGGTGTTTATGCACATTTAGAGTAATGAAACAAAACACAAAAACTAAGGTTTCTTATTATTATTATTTTATTACTATATCCTTTAATTCCAAGAGGAACATAGGACTTCAGCTGCGCGTCTGCATTGCCTTCGGTTTTCTGCCAACTTTTTCACACCGCTCCAAGTCTGCCCACATGCTTTCACCTCCTACTCACATGACCTCCTCCAAGTCACCCTTGAACTGAGGACCAACTCGCCAATTCCCTTTCAGGTTCCACTCGAGCGATGGCTTGTCTAGGGATCTCACTTGATGGTTTCCTCAGCGTATGGCCATCTCCATCCACCTCCATTTCTTCCTTCCTATTTGTTTCACAATCGGTTCCTGCTGTGTTGGTTCGCTCATTACCAGAGATCCCTCCCCGTTGCTGATCTTTTCTGGCTGGCCATCTGATCTTGAGTATTGAGCGAAGACAACTGTTGATGGAGGTCTGAAGATTGTTTGAGATGCTCTTTATGACGCGCTGGCCAAGTCTCTGATCCGTACAGTGAGTAGCACTGACTGACTTCACATTGGAATTGAAAATCCGGATCTTAATTTTGATGCTGAGTAATGCTTTTGACCTCCACACAGACTTGAGAGTAATGAAAACTTGTCTTGCTTTTCCGATTCTGGCTTTGATATCCTCGTCAGTTCCGTCGGCCTGTAGTTGAAACGATGCTTCCCAGGTAGGTGGGTAGGTAAAGGAGGTTGTCCCTTTCAGGTTCCTCCCATTTATGCAGGCTGATTGTTGTCTGTTGTTGTTGTTGTTGATGTTGGCCAGGAATCTTCATCACCTCTATTTTATCTATATTCACTTGAAGTCCTATCTTTGATGCTTCTTCTATTGCCAGCTTGTTGCTTTTCACTTGCATATCTTCCAGTTTGTGGGATATCAGATATATACATCACATCGGCGAAGTCCAGATCCTCAAAGTTTTTTTGTGTGAGTTCATTTTACTCCTCTTCCCTCGTTGGTTGCTGTTGTCTGTCGCATTATCCAGTCTACTGCAATCAGGAAGATCATTGGCGATAATAGACAGCCTTGCCTCACTCCCATCCTCACTTCGAAGGCTTCCGCAAGTTTCCTGTTGTGGATTACTTGACATGCAGCATTGTCGTATAACTGTTGGATGAGATGTATAATTGTCGATGGGACCCCGTAGTAGCAAAGTAGTTATATTAGAGACCTAAGTGATCAATTTATTTGAAGAAAAAAACATTCTTTGACGCTAAAATTATTTCCTGGTATCGAATCATGTGAAAAGAATGCAAAGATTTTGAATATCTTTATGTAATTTGCTCATGAAAGTCCCAAAAGTTACTCCGAGTACCTTATTGTGATGTTAGAACGACTGAATATAAGTACAGTTTGTTTTAAATCAATCACGTGTAACACACTCGTGACCAGTAGGTTACAGCAGGTCGAGGGTGGGGACAAATACTCCCGAAGACATTGACTAGTAGTCACACCATGTTGTGATTTGGCGAAAGTTGGAAATCATGGACTGGCCATTGAGGTGCCAATGGCTTAATTGTCTACGAGCTCGGCTTGTACCCAGAAGGTGCTACGTTTGAACTCCAGTAAATGCGTGCTCCTGAACAATCCCAAACTAGAACGAAGGAAACAGCTGTCCAGTTCTTACAGGTTTTCCAGTCCTTCTCTAACCAATGTCAGCTCATAATAAAATGCAGTAACCAAACACTACAATAATGGTGTCACACTAAAGCCTATGGGAAACACGAGTCCTACCGTGACGTCTATTGAATTTTATATTTAAATAGCGCTCACTTATTAGACAGAGAAGATACCTTTGTTTATTATAATCAGTATTTTATCTATATGATAAAAATAAAGGCATATGGCATAAATACGTTTCTCTTGCACTGCCTAATACAGGTAGGTAAAAAGAAATGCTTGCATCTCATAGAACAATAAGAAGGATAAAGTTATTATGGTCAATTTATTTAATACAATTGGGAGAATTTTCATTTAAACTTCTTTCTCTTTGTTAATCAGGAAACAAACACATAGAGAATAGAAACTAGTAGGCGTTAGCATTTTTTTCCCTTTTGGTCTTATTTTGGATTCTGTCAATTAAAAAGAAATGTAGGTCAAGTATGTATACATACATATATTCATATTACAAAAGGAAATTAACTTTAAAGAACTTATAATAAAAGAATATGAGAATGGTGATTCATTTCATTCTAATAAAGTCTACCATTTCATCAATACATTGAATTTTCCTCAGTGTGTTTATGTTATTCCCTATAAGAGCTGCTTTGAGGTCACAATGGAAGCATAATGCATCTGACTAGTTTAATTCTATACAGTGATTTGTGTTACCTATGATTATGTGCTCAAACACAACAACAATAATAATAACTAGTAATTAACTGCATTCTTGTTCAAAATATTTTCTGATTTGTCAGAGTTTTAGAAAAATGAATCAGTGGTGTGATTTTAAAGGCAGATAGCTAGTTTGTACATTTGAAATACCTTATTACTATGAAAAAGTCAATACTGTTTCCTGAGCATTATTTGCTTAGTGAAAATTCTAATGAAAATGAACTTTGTGAAACCCCTAACGTCAATATCAACTAAAAGACTATTAGGATAGATTTAATCATGAATGGACATAGACTAGAGTACTTTAGAAAACCAACAACGCCTCAACAGGTGTTTTGACTGAGTTTCAGAGTATTTGGTTGTGCGCAGGAATAAAACTCCATCAGAGATCAAACCCAGCAATTAAAATTGCAAGAAGGAGCCGTGAATTCCAATTTCTATCAATCTACGATACTGTGTCATTGACAGCCGAAGCCATTGGTGGTTATCCGTCCTCATACACAACTTGGTGGGCCCCATAGTTTTAGATATTCGGCCTGAATACATAAATACAAGATGTGGCGATATATTCGTTAGAATCACAGGTTGAGATTTTGAGAGGTGGGGTGAAACTCTCCCATTTTTCTAATATTTTGTGCATGGTCTACATTACGAAACTTAATATCAGAAGTTTTTGAGTAAAGTGAACTTCAGAAGAACTAATCATCAGGCCATAAATATTCACGTTCTATCAGAATAAATGCACACAAAATTTGAGTATCTAAAATATCTTTCTCATATAGAAGTTATTGAACATTATCAAACTTACGATAATGATTTGAAAATAAATCAGCATTATTTGGTCTACCTAAAATTATTATTTTCTGAAGATACTTGTATGAAACTGAAGCATTATAGCTCTGATCTCATAGACTAAAGCGTTTCTAGTGAGTGCGTTTTTGGCCTTTAAATCAATATTCATCTGTCTATGGACGAAAATTTCAGAGACACTGAGCTCATTCTACTGTGGACAGAAATTAGTCTATTGCCCTAGGTTTGCTAACTGATTTTTGTTAATTACAGGCTTAATCACGGGCTTACATCAGTTACAGAGAGTACTGGACAGCTGTTTCGTTCTAGTTTGGGTCTCTTCAATGGTACACACCTGTCAAGTTTCAAGGTAAAGAAACTTCATGCCGCAAGGCGAACTCGTAGAATATTCAATTACGGAGGCCCAGTCCAATAGTCCATAACTTCCAACTTCTATCTGTTCGCAATATAAGAGGCACAACCGCTAGCCAGTATCACAAGTGAGTAACTGTTCTCTTACCTGAATTAATGAACCCCAGTAATAACAACTTCTCACTAGAACATCAGGAAACTTTCTGCATACTCTCATTTATTGTCAAATGTTGGTTATAATCACAAGCTGACAGAAGTTAGTTGACTCATTTGTAAGATATTAGGTGCACTATTGAATGCTTACATTATTTACTGGGTAATGCTTGTAGACTAAATGTAAATGATCGATTAATTCTTCTCTAGTTTCCTCAAATATTGTGTTTATTTACTTGATTACTTCGAGTTATCTTTACTTTCAGCGATGAACTTTATCGGAATCAAATAGACGATTTATGACTTGATGTGGGTACGCGCTGCACTAATTTTCATCACGACGAACTTAAGTCTCAGTTAAAAATCTTTGAATAGACAAATGTAGATGTCTTAAAAACGACAGAGTTTCCAAGACAGTTTCGGTAGCAAAATACATGAGGCAGAAAATTTTCTCGTTGATAGTACAGTGTATGATTGATTTTAGAAAATTTATACAATAACCTAAATAAGCATTAAGAGTACAGCCTCTACACAGGATTATTTAAGTATGTAAGTTGATAAGAAATTATGGTATTTACAAAGAGGCATTTTCGAGTTATAAACCTCCTTGTGTTGAGGCTTCCTCAAAGTATTGTCACAAGGTGTTCAAGAGATGCACACTCATTATGTGGTGTCATATTTTTTTTTATTGGTTTAGCCTATTCACTTAAATAACGTCTTCTGTAGATATCGGAATGTTATATAAGAAGTCTTGATATGGTTTTCCAGGAGTATTTAGATTTAATTTAGTCGCTTCGATGTTTAGTAAAGGTGTCAATGGTTTCAGCAACTGAATATTCTTCAGAAGTCATAGCCGACATTTGCTAAAAGTATTAACTATTTTTATATCCAATAAAGTTAGCAGTATCCCTTGATTCAGGCGACCAAATCACGTTTTTAATTTTCTTCAGTAAATCTTTTCTGGCGTTTGCAGGCCTGACAGATATAAACAATAAAGTTGAAGTGTTTTCTTTGAAATAAAGATGTAGATATAGCGGAAATTACAATAGCAAATTTAAGCGCTCGAATCCTCACAAAAATATTCTCTAATGGTTTCATATGTTTCTTTAAGAAACCTGTGACTCTGACTGTACATAGAAACCTCTACTTATTAAGTTACAATTTAATGGTGACTTATCTAGTGAGATTCTATTCCACAGACTTTCAAGGAGTATACGTAGAACATTTTACGCAGCACACCTATGTTGGTCATTCTCTAACCGACGAATGATTAGGACGAAAACGAAGGATAAGCTTGTTAGTTTCGCCACATCTATATGCATTTATCAATTTAACTGCACCTGCGGTGACAGTTATGTTGGGCACACTACTACTAGACAGCTTAGCCAACGTGTTAGTGAACATCTCCCATCGTGGTTTGGCAAAGGACAGACAAAAACAATCCGTAGCTCAATTCTGTCACATCTAATTGATAGTGGTCATGTAGTCGATAAAACAAAAGCCTTCAAAGTAATTCATCGTATCCCACCGAATCTTTCTAACAGACTTCGTATTCGTCTACTGCACATAGCTGAGGCGATTGGCATTCGAACTATTAAACCTAAACTATGCATTCAAAAGAAGTTCATACAGCCATAATCCCTCCCGTGGCCTAATAAGACATAACCAACTAGAGACTTCTACACCAACCCTTATTTATATTTCCAACCCCTTTCT
Organism: Trichobilharzia regenti; assembly: GCA_944472135.2. Lineage (NCBI taxonomy): Eukaryota > Metazoa > Platyhelminthes > Trematoda > Strigeidida > Schistosomatidae > Trichobilharzia > Trichobilharzia regenti. Next base: position 63,002,104 of record OX235265.1, on the reverse strand, counting down.
TATCATCCCTTAATCTTATCACATCTTCATTATAAACGTGTTTCATTTCCTTCCCTTACAATTTAACATTACTTAATCAGTTCATTTGTTTTTACTAGCCTTTATCGACTACTTCCACTTGAACAATTGTTTGTTTAACCATACTGTTTTTCATTATTCGTGTTATCAAAGATTGCCTCATTTTTTCATCCTTATTATTGATAAGACCATTATTATTATTATTACTATTATTAATATTATCATTACCACTATTATGACTAATTGCACAATTTATATTCACCATCGTATTATCCTATAGACAAAACACCATGATTGGTTTATACTTGAATTTTTATTTGTAAACTTATGTACATTAGAGTTAAGCCTGATGAGATCTAATTGAAAACAATATTGTTCGCTTAAATGTTTTGTTATAAATTTTACTATGGGAATATTTAATGTATTGAAATTAATAATTTATTTAACTTGACACTTTGTTTTATAAACAACAGGAAATCCATAGACAAATATGTATCACTGGTTGAATGCTCTCTTGACACACATGTAGTTCAGATACAGTTCTCGGCGGATGAATTCCTACACCTCCCCTAGACAGTAGTAATCCTAGGTAAGACAGAAGGTTGGATGTGAGACTGGCAATACCACTTCGGGAAAAAGAACATTACTGCTACTATGACTTTAAAGTTCAAAGCTTAGAGTCTTATGTTCAACTCAGAATGCAAAGGGATAAAGAAGTAGATAGTTATGTATGTTACACAAAATAGGGTGTGGTTTTCTCAATTCTTACACATAAAGTACCGTATTATTACGAATAACACCAAACGCCTTCTGCCATGGCGATCTAACTTAAAATGAAGAAATATGAGTTAAAATTTCGAATAATTTAGCCGGAGAAACTTTAGCAATGGGAAAGATGACACTTGAGACAATGTTCTCTTTGACTTTGGATACTAAATAGTGTCATGCGTCTAGATTGTTGTGGACTGAACTCTACCGGTCACGTTTGCAGTCTGACCATCATACTAGATGGCTTGCCATCACTATGAACTCAGAATTGTTGTTATTTATTAGATGGTTGGTAGCAATTGGAAGGAAGCCCTAGTTCTAGATTTCGTGTTTGTTCATACGCATCAATAAGGTGTATCTGAGAACTTGAAGGTATCCGTGTTCCTCTGAATTTTGAACCCATATGACCCATCGCCACAGTCAGGAACGTTACCAAAAAGCTATTCGGGCTCAAGAATGACCTCCTGTAGGATGTGCTCTTTAAAATATTAAAACACCGTCCACGCATTTAATAATCTATTAATTTTTATTCACATTTCATCAGATTGCTCATAAAATGAGAGTAAAATATTAGGAATCTCTCTGTAGATAAGGACAGTTCATTTTTTTGAGGAAATAATGAACATATATGATGGTTGTTCACACTCTCAGCCTGGTCATATTTACGTTGTACTCTGTATCATGAAGAGTCTGACTGCTCTATTATTTGAATAAAGTGGTAATTATTTCAGAATACGATTCTTCGTGCACCGACTGGACATTCCTTTTGGTGAAGGAAGTGAAATTCAATTTTTCTCAAGGTCACAGCAATTGTTAAACTACTCTCTGACATACAGATTGATAAAATAATGTAAAAAGGTGATGAACAGAGAGTAGACGTTAAATTCAGTATTACAATAATTGCATGACACTATATAATTCGGAGTGATTGAAATGGGTAGTTATACACCACTTATGTCAACCAGTAGATCTTACTAGCCAGATCAAAGTGATCTATACACCGGATATCCATTTCACCCTTTTGAGACTGGGCTCATCAGTGGTGTACCAGGATTAACCCAGCTCAGAGAGAGTGTTTAGATAGTTCCCGTTGACCTAATAAGCTCTGGTGGTAGGCTTCCCAAAAAAGACTATATCATATTACGAAAGGTATTAAATGCTGTGAGTAGGGCTTTTGGTATGCCACTGCGTGAGCTCACCAATACTATAGTCAACAGACACACAAATGCCTGTACAAAATGGGCAAAGGCTGTACTGTCAGACCCTCTGAACCCCCTTTATTCACAACTATCCCCTTGTATCTCATCAGGTAGGACGAGAAGTTAATATAAAGAGTTATATGCTTGTACTTCTAAGTACAGAAATTCTACAATACCCTATTTAGCCCGTACTTTATGCGATGAAGACACTGTTAGATGTGAAGCACATAAGTTACTATGTAATTAGCAAAGTGAATCGACCGTTTCATTGTTCATCTTTCTGCATTATATGGTGTCACACCTTCTATCGTTTAATTATAACTCTGCTATTTAATTTAGTTGTTATTACTATTATTACTATAATTTTATACTTTATGCATATTTTTCTCCTTATTGCCCACAGTAATTTGCCATGTAGCAGCTATAAAAACGTTTTGTTATTATTATGTAATGTTTATTATAATTTTTTGTCCTTTTTGGGTAAATTAGATGCAATATTGTACTGAATGTTGAAAATTCCTTACTGTATCATTAGTACTGTTTTTGGGATAAAGAAAATTATTACTATTATGATTATTATACACCTACTCATTTCAAGTAATTAGTTTTACATAGCGTCATTCATTTATGCCTGCTACCTTGATCGCTAAATATGGTATCCAGTAGATCGCATGCTGTGATCTAAATGATTTTGGTTTCCGAAGAAAACTGTGGTCAAATAATCACCACCTTGAACTGTTTGAATAAAGAAAGAACATATTTGCAGGATAATACGAGCTTTTTTATTTTGGGGGTCGTAAGACACCTAACTGACATGAGAAATGTGGTGAAAATTAGTCAGGCTTTCAAAAAAAAAGAATAAATCACAAAGAAAAGCATGGTTACTACGATTCACAGATGCCACCACCATCAAACGACTTCGACCCAACTTATGCATACAGAAAGATAGTGTGACTAAACTCTCACTACCCTACCTGGTAAACGCGATTGTTTTGTTCGTGTGCTTTTGTATTCGGTTCTGTTGCATAGCATTCCGCTCAATTTTGATTTTCCCTCACTGAATTGAACGCACCATTAAGTTTCTAAATATATTAAATTAAACTACTTTATCTTTTTTATTTAATTTTTGTTAATTTTTTAATTTTTTTTATTTCAGCTTTGTTCCACACTGTTCACTCCGACACTCCTGGACTCGCCACCATAATATGTAAAAGTTAACGCTGTTGTTCTCCCTTGTATTTTGTATCTACTCCTTTCTTATTCCCAAGAGAAATCCGATACCACCCCCTTGTCTAATTATTATTTAAATAGTTACTCTTTTAACACTAAATAATTGTCTACTAACATCATCTTTGAAATTATATGGCCAGTACTTTCTGTCTACAACTTGAAATCATCGTAAAATGAATGTTCAGACACCATTTTTAACATATAGTTGATTTATCTGGGATGTGAGTGGTTGAAGAGAATTCACGAAATACGACAACCTCGTATTATCCTGCGAATATGTTTGTTCTTTCTTTATTCAAACTAATTAAAAGGCAACCGGCTGTATGAGAAACCTTGAAAAGGGTAAATTGCAAACTTGATGTAATGTTATATATGTCAAAACCAAATTCACTTTTAACAGTTTAAAAAAATTTATTGGGTATACGATATTGGGTATGTGATATTCATTATAATAAAGGTTTTTTCATATTTCCCAATGAATGAAAAACAAAGCGATATTGTTTTTACTGATGTTTTGCTATTTAATGATAATAGTTTTAATAGTAATAGTATTATTAAATCGGATTTTACAAACTATCAGCATATACACAACAAAGAGTTAAGAGGTGAGATAATAAACTTAGGTCAAGTTAAAGGGACATAGTGAAAGTCAAAATAACAATGAAGATCAATCACTGAACCAAGTAACAAAGCTAATAGTACGTCTGTTATTATATCGAAATAAAGTTTACTAACTTGATCATCGTTCGTCTGTCTGGGGTCATTTTTCCTTGTCAAGTTGGTCAATAGGTAAAGGTAACAAAATCAAGTGTAGATTGTTGGATTTGATCAGAGTGTAACATTATAAAAGCAGTGTGTGTTTACATAGTGAACTTGCATATCACATTCATGTTGATTCTGTCATTTCATGGAGGAGCAAGTACTTCATATCAAGTGGAATCCCAATTGCCTGAATAGGAATGATGGACTAAAACAGAATCTGAAATGGTTACAACACACTCCCTCCCCTCCACCATGAAGGAACAAAATCAACACGAATGTGATATGCAAGTTCACTATGTAAACACACACTGCTTTTATAATGTTACACTCTGATCAAATCCAACAATCTACACTTGATTTTGTTATCTCTACCAGTTGACTAACTTGAAAACAAAAATGACCCCAGACAGACGAACGATGATCAAGTTAGTAAACTTTATTTTGATATCATAACAGACGTATTATTACCTTTGTTATTTGGTTCAGTGATTGATCTTTATTGTTATTTTTACTTTCAATACGTCCTTTTAACCCTCTGTTATATATATGCTGAGATTTTGCAAATTCCGTTTTACTAATACTTTGATAAAGCTATTAGCACTAAATAGCCAAACGCCAGTAAAAAAAACAGTATCGTTTTGTTTTTCATTTACTGGGAAATACAAAAACCTTTATTATATTGATGTAATGTACTTGATAATATTGTGTGAATAGCCACCAATGATTGTTGGAACTCTTGAAATGAGTAATACTAATGCGAACTCATAAACATGACCACTACGTTAAGGCGTACTGCTTAGAAAACAAACTGTGTTTTCTCACTTTTCGTATTTAGAATGATTGGTTATCATATTTACTAGTTTTAGGCAAATGTTCAGGATATCTCACTGTCAGTGCATGTTTGTGTGTGTATGGGTGTGTGCGTGTTAGAGCTATCTTTGTTAGAGCATAAAGGTGTGTCTTTATTCCATTGGAATCTATTTTAATTACATTAAATCACAAATTCATTTTGTCCATTTATGATATCGATAAAAACGAATTCATCGTTCATATCACGCCCATAAAACGGAAATAATATCCACCTGTGTTTATTATTATTATCATTATTATCGCCTATACCGTTAAAGTGAGAAATATTCGAATATGAATATACATGTGTACAATTGTGTGCTTGTATATTTCTATTTTGATCAAATTCACTGTGAGAGACATAATATTAAAAAAAGTTTTTCGATATGAACTAAGAGAAAAACCTATGTTAAATTTATTTCACGGTAATAATCATGAATTGGACAATAAGAAGTGACGTAATTGTTTCAATGTGTTTCTCACAGTCTTTACATGTACATTGAAGAATAGGCAAATCACTACATATAAGTGGAATATAGCCATGTAAGTTGGTTATACAAGGAGGTTTGTGTACCTTTATTAGATAATGACTTGCAGTGGAATCTAATCAACCAATGACAAAAAACAAGATCAGCTTAAACAGAATAATAATCGATGCCTATTGCAACGCGCCCAACAATACCAACAACGGAAGCAGAACTACCAGTGAACATCGACCCCCGACGAAATCAGAAGTCTTGAATGCAATCAAGATGCTAAAAGCTGGAAAAGCAGCAGGACCAGATGGAATCCCAGCAGAAGCATCGAAAATGGACCCAGAGACAACAGCGGACTTGATGACGCCATTGCTGGAGAAGGTGTGGAAGGAGGGCGAAGTACCCGAGGATTTGAAGAACGAATACTTATTCAAACTATCAAAGAAAGGAGACTTAAGTTAATGCAAAAACTGGCGCGGAATTATGCTCCTGTCCATCCCAAGCAAAATACTAAGCCGCATCATCCTGGAGAGAATCAAACACGCCAATATGCATGAAAAACTTCGACCGGAACAGGCTGGATCATTATTGAAAAAAGCTTGGAATGGCAGTCACCTCTCTATCTCGGCTTCATCGACTTTGAAAAGGCCTTCGACAGCGTCGATCGAGAGGTCTTTTGGTAACTACTTCGCTACTACAAGGTGCCACCGACAATTATACATCTCATCCAACAGATATACAACAATGCTGCATGCCAAGTAATCTACAACAGGAAACTTACGGAAGCCTTCGAAGTGAGGACAAGAGTGAGGCAAGGCTGCCTACTATCGCCAATGATTTTGTTGATTGCAGCAGACTGGATAATGCGACAGACAACAGCAACCAACGAGGGAAGAGGAATAAAATGGATTCACACAAAAAAACTTTGAGGATCTGGACTTCGCCGATGTGATGTATATGTCTGATTTCCCACAAACTGGAAGATATGCAAGTGAAAAGCGACAAGCTGGCAGAAGAAGCATCAAAGATAGGACTTCAAGTGAGCATAGATAAAATAGAGGTGATGAAGATTCCTGGCCAACATCAACAGCAGCAACAACAACAACAGACAACAATCAGCCTGCATAAATGGGAGGAACCTGAAAGAAACAACCTCATTGACCTACCCACCTACCTGGGAAGCATCGTTTCAACTACAGGCCGATGGAACTGACGAGGATATCAAAGCAAGAATCGGAAAAGCAAGACAAGCTTTCATTACTCTCAAGTCTGTGTGGAGGTCAACAGCATTGCTCAGCATCAAAAATAAAATCCGGATTTTCAACTCCAATGTGAAGTCAGTGCTACTCACTGTACGGATCAGAGACTTGGCCAGCGCGTCATAAAGAGCATCTCAAACAATCTTCAGACCTCCATCAACAGTTGTCTTCGCTCAATACTCAAGATCAGTTGACCAGTCAGAAAAGATCAGCAACAGGGAGGGATCTCTGGTAATGAGCGAACCAACACAGCAGGAACCGATTGTGAAACAAATAGGAAAGAAGAAATGGAGGTGGATGGAGATGGCCATACGCTGAAGAAACCATCAAGTGAGATCACTAGACAAGCTATCGCTCGAGTGGAACCCGAAAGGGAATTGGCGAGTTGGTCGTCAGTGCAAGGGTTACTTGGAGGAGGTCATGTGAAGAGGAGATGAAAGCATGTGGGCAGACTTGGAGCGGTGTGAATAGTTTGGCAGAAAACCGAAGGCAATGCATACGCGCAGCTGAAGTCCTATGTTCCTCTAGGAATTAAAGGATAAAATAATAATAATTATGCTTGCTGCATGGGAGGATGCTGTCATGGCCTGGTTGGTCTAGCGGATAACGCTCTTGGCGTTTGTGAACTAAGGGCAATGGGCTTAAATATTGCAAATATATCCAGCTGAAAAGTCCCAAATACGACGAAATGAGCATCCTGGGTTCCACAGTTAGTCACCATTGATCAAATGACACCTGTTTTAATCCTTAGACGTCACTGTAGCGCCTGTACTGGGAGATGATGATGTGTCAAGAGACGCCAAACATTTCTGTCTAGTTAGTTAGTGAGGAAAACTGAATTGACTTAAACGAAATAATGATCTGCGTGTCATCATACTGAGAGAAAGGGAATACTTACAACTTACAATCAACTAATTCAATTCATTATTGATATACCATAGTAGGCTCACACTGTGTAGAATAATAAAATGAATTTTCGCTTGTACATGTGTGTATGCATGTATGTATGTGTGTAGGAAGAAGGCTAGTCATGCTCACATAATGCAGTTGGAATAGCTTCTGTTTCAAAAAGATAACAAAAGCAAAGAAAAATGTATTCAATTCACATTGTATTGTTTACATACCAATGCGTTGTCTTGATAAGGTGATTGTGGATAGAGTTGGATCGTAGTATAACGCCCTCAAACTTTAGCATAAATTCTTATTAGAGCGATAATGTAGCGTAGTTCAGTGGTTACACTTACTTTAAGGAGAGTTTCATTATAAAGGGGCGTATGAGTGTTTAGTACCATGGGGATATTAAAAAAAGCTCCAGAAAACACACATCTTTTTCCAAGAGTGTGATTTTAACCATGTTTTTTTAAGAAATATAAAATTACATTAGGATAAGATGATGCACAACTTATAAAACAGCGCCCTGAGCTAAATCAAACTCACGACAGTCTACAGACAAAGAATGCGTCAAACGAAAAGTCGTATATATATACACATATATATATGATTAAATCACATTAAGTGATCTGTCGAAATAAATGTATATTTTTTATCAATTTGCTGATTGAATTTAACCAAGCATTCAGACAAGCTGAGTAAAGCTGATCGAGGATTTCTGTGTGAACGACAATCAACCATTTGACTATCCTTTAGGATGAGATTACGATGTTATACTCAGAGTGATGAATGTCATAATATTTACTTTAAGGGTTTTTGTAGGGGTTTTTGATTGATTTCATTGTAGATTTTGTCACAAACGAATAGCAGTCAGAGGTCATTGGTGACTGGGGCCACTGGACAGCATTTCGTCCTGATCGGAGAATTTTCTCAGTGTGTACCCATGATCCATCTGGAGATCTCGGATGGGTCACTAATTTCCGATCCAATTAAGTGAAAAGTTGACAAACTTAGTCTCGTAACCCGAAGGTCACCGGTTTGATCCCTGAAGAGGTCTTGGATAAGCACTGTCAAAGAGTTCGAGACTAGGATGAAGCCAGTGCTCTGCGGTTTGCTTTAAATGGTGTTAGTTTGTGATGAAATCCATATGCCAATGCCATAATATCTTACCAGCACTTTATCAATTTTAGCGGATAAACTAAATGATACAAAAGTCAGATAATCCGTACACGTTGCACGACCAAATGCACTAAGTTGAACTGATATTCTACTGGTTTTGTACATTACAGTTTTCACTACCCGTCAGGTGAATCGCGTTTTTAGACCTGGAAACCTCCATAAAGAATGTCGTTGAGAGTATTGCTTGAAAAAATATTGTCACGTAACCTTTATTTTTCTAGAAATCAGTGTCTTCACATACTGAAATAAATGTTGAAAATTTTTGTTGTGAAATGTACTTGTAGCCATTGAATACTTTACAAATTGAGAATTATCTAAAGTGGCTCTCTTCGTCGGTGCGTCTCTAGTGCGTCGGTGGCACTTCTGTTAGGATAGTAACTGACCATTCACATGGTCCGGGGTTCAATGCCCGATCAACGAGGCACTGCTTTACCTCACTAAGCTAGTAATAAAACCTGGTAAAGAGGTAAGGTTGGGCACAAGGCTAGCGGTCCCATCCTATAAAAATAATCACCACTGCTACAGAAACTTTAAGCCTCTAGCTTGAAGCCCTATGTTCCACTGGGAATGGGAAGAAATAAAAAAGAAAGGGTCTCTTCGAGAGTTTTATGCTTAAGTGGTATCGACGGAATTAAAGGACAAACAAGATAACTATAGAACTTTCACTTAATATAGATGATAATGTATGGGACATTCACTGAAAAGAATAGCTGTACACTTCCATTATGGGTAAATTTTTGTTTTGATAAAGTCTCACAGTGTTATACAGTAATGTTTACTGGTGACGTTTCGAGCACAATTTATTGCTCGAAACGTCACCAGTAAACATTACTGTATAACACTGTGAGACTTTATCAAACAAAAATTTACCCATAATGGAATTATTTTCTACCACAGTGCACAAGTTTTATTCTTATATCAATAGCAGTACACGTTTTGACTTCTTACATCAATTGATTAGTTACAATGCCAACTTGAACTACAGAACAATTGATCTCAAGTTTATCTTAGATAACTGTAGAATTTCTTTTCAAAATGAAACCAGTTGTCTACTTTATGTGTTTCCGGGCTTTTCTTTGTATTCATAAATTCACATAGTTGCCTGAAGCAAATACTTATGATAAAAGTGTATAATAGTACTTTAGTGATTGAGTTACTCAAAAATAAAATGAACTTTGTTTTTATCTTTCAATCAGATTAAGACACTTGTTGTTGTTATTGTTTTTTATTTCTAAGCTCAGTTTAAACAAGTATAAGTTGTTTCAGAGGACCTACTGTCAATCATAGTATTATTTTAAGAGGGAAATATGTTAAGCCTAAAACAAATAAAACACACAAAGTCTTAAAAGACAAGGATCGGATTTCTGTATAAATATTTATTCACCAACAACATATATACGGAATCAATCATTTGATTCCGGAAGTGTAATCTCAGAAACAACAACAACAAATGAGCAGGATTACTTACTACCTGAACTGCATGTCCCGACTACAAGATCTACTTTGATTGACTTTCGATGGTTTGTTTAAATTGGCTTAGAAGTTTAGATTAATGTTATAGTGAGTGGAAATAATATTCTACTATAAGTGAATAGCATAAGTTTAGTAAAAACTCCTTGGTTGTTATATTAGTCACTTTGTACAAACTCAGTTTTCAGTTAACAATTTCATGTATAAACAAAACTGAGTGACCTGTTTCAATTATATGCTTTTTCAAAAGCAGCGTGAAAAAATTCTGGTCATCGTTTATGTCCTTAAAGGTCACTTTTCTCTTAGTCCTAATCTACTGTTTATTGAATAGCGTCTATCTGAGAACATACTTCTCATCTTTTCACTACTCACTATAAGGTTAGTTCTTAGTGTGATACATTAAGTACTGGTTTTTGATTGTATGTAGGTGGCAAAATATTACTCCTTTATCTAATTTGGTAGGCTAAGAAATTTTATAAGGCATTATATTCAAATATTCTATGGTGATATACTAAAACCAGCAGCATTTGCAGGTCCAAAATTTGTAGACAGTCATATGAACTCCGTTATGAGTAGTGTATATAGTTTTACTAGTGTTAATGTGCGTCGGTGGCACAGTGGTTAGGACTCTCGCCGACCATCCACATGGTCCGAGGTTCGATTCCCTGCTGAATCACACCTGATATCTATGATCGGCCTACGAAATTTGGGTTACCGATATCCATGCTGAAAATTCCATACTTGTACCAAAACTACAGTATGGAATCAAGCTGTAACCAAAAAAAAATAGTAGAATGGTAACCAGTCATGAACGTGGTCCCCGTTCAACTCCTGCCTAAATCACTCCTAAACCCTGTTTGACTAGTAGTAAGCCAGGTATAGAGGAAAGTTTAGGCATAAGGCTTGCAACCACACTCCGTACGAAGCAACACTACAGCTACTAAGACCTGAAGTTCTATGTTCTAAATAGGACGCAAAAAATTGAAAGAAATGTATGAAAAAATTACTCTTTAGGATGGACAGGCTACTTTATTGTCCAAGAAGTCATGGCTTATGCATCTACTGGTTTGATAACCTTATAGGACATTTTCTATTCTTTTATTTATGGCCTAACATTCTTAGGTCAGATGACCAATAAGACTTGTTTGTTTGTGGCTAAGACTTCCAAGGTTTTGTAAGTATAAGAAATGTTTTTGTTGTCGTTCCAGTCGTTGCTTTTCTAGATCTTACTTATGTATTTAGCTTAGTGTGGGAGACAATCTCAAGTGGTTACTTGGTTACAGTGCGTGTTCTGGAGGCGCATCTTAGTTAACTTAAACTAACCCACAACCCAGTACCAATCAGTCATAACGTTCATATTACCACTAAAAGTAGTATTACCTTGTTTAAAAGCATTATTTTTGGCAAAGATTTGTCGTTGTTGACACTGATAATGATAATTTTAAAGGTAAATAAAAGTTTACAGGTTCTAGTGGCAATACGCTTACTCTTTAGGAAGTACTTTCCTAGAATATGTTGCATAGTAATGACACTGATGGATTATTTATCATCAAATTATTATATTATCAAAACATTACCCAAAACCTTGAGTTTCCTTTATGGAAATTTAAGAGACCATCAGTTCATGGACACAATCACTTCTTTATACTTCTGCTTTAGTATCGAGATTTTATGGCATCTGTTCAATCAGATGACAGACAAGTTTACTTTAAAACGAATTTTGAAATGTCTGAGAAAGAAAAAACCTTCTAATTTACTAGCTCATTAGTTTTCTAATCAGCACTAAGCACGGAGAAAAGGGAAATTTGCCGAGTGAGGTGAGTGACTCTACCCCCGAAAGTCGACCTAGTCAATACATAAACTGTAAACTACAGAAAAATATAAAAGTTAAACCTATTCTTAACTGGGGTTGGAGGGACAAAATGACGCCCACCGGTGAAAGCCTTAGGGAAGACAGTCAATTTATGCACTTTCTTCTGATGAAAGAGAAAAGAGCACGGGGACGTGGAATGTCTACGCGGTGTGCGAAGCTGGGAATGTTACAAAGACTGACAAAGAAATGAAACGGTTGAATTTCACTGTATTAGGAATCTGTGAGAGCAGATGGAATAGAAGTGGACCCTCCAGATCTTCATATATACAGAGATTAGTAACACCTCATTGTTAATTTCTCATTTCTCTATTATTGAGCTGTCATTCTTCTTAAAAATGGAATCATCACTAGGTTCATGTATTTTGGTTATAGTTACTTACAAATGGAAGTATTTCAGTTGCCTAACATTAATCTCATGTCTAATTTCAGTTACTTTCAGACATTGACTGTATGCCTTTCTCATGTATGTAACAATGGATGGATGGATGACAATAGTAATAATAATAGTAATATTAGTAGTAGGAATATTAGTGGATTCTTCTAAGCTTTCACTGATATTCATCACATCAATTTTTAGAATGCATAATTCATGTTTCGACTGTCAAACATGTATTCATGTATTGATTAATTGACTATACTAGCAGATTAGTCTTCTAGGTTTTTTTCGTGTATTTCTCTCTTGTTCCACTGCGATAAAATAGTGTTATTTTTTGCCTATCCTATGAAAACCTACATCTATCTACTCTTATTTGATATAACTACTAATCAGTCACCTGAATACGACTTAATATTTAATGATGTCTACTAACTGGACACCCACTGAGTGCTAGAAACTAACTTCTAATAATCATGTAGGCAAGGGTCTGTCTACATGTAGGCGTACCATTTGATAATTTTATACTTTTCCTAGTTTAGAGGCGATGTAAATACCGATAATATTGAAGTGTTGGTTTGTAGGTATTTGATTGGTTTAACGATTTCATCATGAGCTGACACTAGTCAGAGAACCATTGGAAAACCTGGGAGTACTGGACAGCTGTTTCGAATCCCAGTGGGTGCGTACTGCTGAAGAGTCCCAAACTAGGACGAAACAGCTGTCCAGTACTCCCAGGTTTTCCAGTGGTTCTCTAACTAATGTCAGCTCATGATGAAATCGTGAAAGCGATTATATTGGTTCAGAGGATAAAACAAACAGTCAGGTAGTAAACCAGGGTTTGAATGGTACTCTTAGGAGCAAAATAGTGCATTCTTTTATAATACTATGGTAAATTTTGTCCATTACTAAACTTAAAATTCACGTTATAATCAGAGATAGATTATGTTAAAGAGCATACCCCTGGATTCTCCGATTTAAATGTAATAAATGATATCTGATAATCATGCTCACTGCATCAGAAACGATTCGGTAATAGTTGGAGGGTTTCATCATGAGCTGATATCAGTTAGAGAACCACTGGCCAAACCTTGGAGTACTGTACACCGGTTGGGTGCGTACTGATGAAGAGACCCAAACTAGGACGAAACAGCAGTCCGACACTTTCTGTAGGTTTTTCAATGGTTCTCTAACTGCTATCAGCTCATGATAATACTCTCCAACCAATCAAACATAATCCCTATAAAAACTAATACTTGGAAATTCGGTATTAATTACGTCTAAATGACAGTCATTCAGTTGAGTGTATTTTAGGGGTATGTTTTAGCATGCATCATCAGAATTTTTACGATCAAATAAATGTCCTAAAATTCAGCATACTCACTGATGACAACCAGGCGGTTTCAAAGTCTTCTTTTAAGATTTCGAACAGTGTCGTGAGCAATCTTCGGATGAAATGATCAGTGACAATAAAAATGTTTAGGCAAAGCAGAAGTGATTAGTAATAATAACAATAATAGTAAGAGGCCGATCAACTTTTAGAGGAGACCGATGCGCAGATTTTGTAGTAACGGTAAAGTCACTCTTAAAAGTCAACTCAAAAATAGTCTCTTTTTTCGATTTCCTTGCATTCCAAGTTGAACACAAGGCTTCAAGCTTAGGCATTGAAGTTTCAGTATAGATGGTGTTGATTTTATTGGGTGTGGTTGCAAACTTTACGCACGAGCCTCCCTCTATGCTGGTCTTGCAATCAGATAGGTGAGGTTTACAAGTGCTTCGAGTGTTGATCGAGCCCTGATCACGTGTTACTGGCGAATATTGTACCCTTGAGTGACAAGCGCACAGAACACTCTATGCAGAGACATAGATACTAATTATCTTAAACCCTTATTTGCCTACAATATAGTTAAATCTTATGTGAAATAACTTTCCTTACAACCGCAAATGGAGTACATCTAAAGTAGAATATTATGCCAATTTTGAGCTCTTTACGTCATAAATAGGTGGAGACATTGACTGTGGACGAGTTCAATTTCCTCATTTTAAGAAGCATCTTATTCTTCATAACTTCATTCAGAACTGCCAAGAAAACTCCTGGTAATAGAAGTTGTCTGAAAACTAAAGAGATATTGCTTTCCAGCAAACTTATACATTAAAATATGTAAGAACAATAGTTTACACAGTTTGTTCAGTTGGCTTCTCATCATCCACGTTCAGCCTAAAGAAATCATTAAGCCCTTAATCTACAGAACAACTTTACTTGAAAATGTTACACGATTTCAGTTGACAGAAGAGACCAAACTTAAAGAACTGTGGTGCTCACAGAATTACACTTATATTTTCTTTTTACCCTGGGAGTTAAAGTTTAAACAAAATCTTTGTATGCATACAATGGTAAAGAAGTTACATAATGAAGACGAAAGGTGAGTAATATGATGAGTAACTCATAAAAAGGGTAACAATATACTGAGTTAAACTCAAATCATAGAAACAACAGACAAGCAAATTACATTGTATGAAATGGGGGTGAGGTTACGTAATCCAGTGAAGGAGAGAGTAAAGGCATCCAGTTACCAGGGCAAGGGAAGACCGGCAACTGCTTCTTTCTGAATGTATGAATTGGGTTTCAGGCGTTTCATAGATATTACTTCGGTAAACCTGAAGAGAATTGAATCTTTTTATCCACTGATAATTTTAAAGGACCTTGTGATCTCTGAAGGCAGATGTTTAGTAATGGCACTATCAAAAACACTTATTCACTTGAGACGTACGCCTTTCGCTATATGTTCAGAAAATTCGACTTTCCCCTCTTGTTTCTAATCTCCGAATGTAACTGCTTTCAAAGATACACGTAAATTTGCAAACACATATACATGCGTAAGAAAACTATGCAGATAACACTAAATTTTCTATGTCTAGTAAGGTATATCTTGGTCGCAACTAAGTTATTATCAGTGACTTGAAGTCAGTATTTAACTCCATATGATTGAGTTGACTTTCATATGGGTAACTGAATTTCTGAACTGTTGATTTATCCTAATACACAGTTACTAAAACATAGCCAAACAGCTAAAAACTGCCCAAATGAAAGCACAATGAATATAATCTTACTGTGCTTGAAGGACATATTTGATAACACTTCAGGACTACTGTGAAACCGTTCGGAGCAGATGTGGTCAAAAACCAACAAAATCACTTTAATTTGTATAATTTCAACGAAAAGACACAACAGGAAAGGATGTTATGGTGAGTTACTCATGTTCATACTTACCAGGTGAGATGTCTGACAAGCTCGTTCAGAATTCTAAAAGCTTACTTCGTATTGAAATCTGCGTTGAAAATGCTGTCAAGAAAGACTGTGAGAACTTCACAACTAAGCGATCCACTTCGAAAAACACAGATTTACCAACAGAATTAATAGATGTTCATTTTGTGCATTGTCCGTCTTATTGAGGATCATGGAAATTCTCTTAGGTTAAAAATGATTTTACGGTTATATAGAAACACAGATGTTGACGTTTAGTTCTACTGTTAACTTGAAAATAGCTCATCTGGCATTGATACTTATTGATTTTTCTGGAATTAACACAGTATGTAAACTCAACATTCATGCTTTCACTCAAATTATAGAAGTCGAAGCTTAATGTATTCTTTTATTTTACTTCTTGGCGTTCTGAGTGAAACATAGAGCTTCAGCTCTGAAATTTGAGTAGCAGGGGAGTTCCTTCCCCAAAGTGGGCTGCTGTCCCCACTCCTAACCTTCCCTCTTTAACGTGTTTACCACCCGATAAGTAAGGTACATAATTGTGTTGGAGTTAAACCCGGAAAACGTGCGTAGTTGGCCAGCATTCTGCTTCTGGACCACTGAATTATAATGTGTTCTAGTCTTTTCTACTGACTCAGTTCACAGATGAATATTACAACTTGATGATAGGTATTCTGATGTCTCGAATGTAATATGCTAGGATGCATCTAGAGGTGATCGATAAATATTAGCTTGCAAATCACCTGGAGTTCAGTTGATGATATCAGCTCCAAACATTAACAATAAAATGACTGCTTACGCCTGAAACTGTAATTATTGACAATGAATCAGTTAACTGATACATAAATAGAATCTGATCTTATCTGTTTATGAGTGGAACGCAACTAATCTACGCTAAAGAGAACTGCAAACGTGGTTTTCTATTGTTAACTTAACTTAGTAAGTATTTCAGTTACGTGAAATGAGCAATAATTGAACAAACAAACAACCAGTATTCAGTATATTTAAATAGTCTAAACTAAAATAGGTTTCAGCCACCTTGTTTCGAATTTCAGTGGCTGACGTTATGAGAAGTGAGATGTGGTCAATACGTTATCTACTGCCAAAATACTGTGATATGGCAATAAGAATTTTCACAACTGATGTCAAGTATTTTCTTCTATATGCTTGAAATACTTGTCGATTACTTCACGAAAAGCGTTCCCAGTAGCCTTCAGACTTTTGTCAAGAGATACCTTCTCTGGTTCCATGCTTAAGATCAGAAAGCACTACCAGCAAGGAACACTGTCAACCAACGAACCAGAAACCCATAGTCCGATAAATATGTTGAAGAAAATTGGAGATGGATTGACCACACGTCGAGGAGACCGCTTGTCAACATCATGTGTCAAGTCCCTGAGTAAAACCAAAATTGTAAAAACGGCGAGTTGGTCATCCTACAGTAGCCCGAAGGAAGTTGTGTGAGTTGGAGAAGACAATCTGTAGACAATTGTAGGGCTGGCTAAACCCAGCTGCAGACAACAGGATTAAGTGAATATGTGCTGCTGAAGCACTATCTTCCACTCGGAACCTAGGAGGGTAACAATAATGATAATAGTAATGATGGCGAATTAGTCAACTAATTTGAGCTGCAGCTTTCCTACAAAAATAAACTAATTCAGTTCTACTCTTTAAGGTGTATATTACAACAAATAGATAAGATAAGGATAATTAGATAACATGAATTGTAGCATTGATCGACCTTCACAGTATGCATATTTTAAAGTCAAATTATGCATTTCTAGCTAACCAGCTCACGAATTCTTAACATTGATATTGTTTCGTTGACTACATATACATTTTATTCGTGGTAAAAAGTGATTTCAACAAATTTTTGTAAAATAAAGTTTCTTTTTTATATTTATCCTGAATAGAAGAACAGGCCAATTAGCCAACAACAACAAAAAAAGGAATTATTGATCGCTGAAGAATGGAACAATTAACTGTGAGGCAATGTCTCTTGTTAGTCAATCAACCAGAGATTGCGCGTGTGTGTGTGTGTACAAGTGAAACCTTTTGTAGACATGGCAAAACCTTGTTTAAGATAAAATTTGAAGCCAGTTAAATATAATTGTAATAATTTTTTTTACCACAGGGGATCTCTATGTTTCTTTTTATCACTGGAATTTTTCTGTCGTAAAAACTAGTTTCCACTGTGAAGGCAATTTAATTGACTATATCAGCTGACTATAGCCGTATGCGATTATCTAATTAGTCAGTCAATCTATCCATCTAAATTAACACTGAACTCGACATTTCAAATAGAATTTTGGTGTAACACGGATGAACAGAGGACAACGTGTCACCTCCTAGCTTAATACTAGGATAAAATCTCCATGATAGAAATCATCTGACAACCTTATTGTCTTGATGATATCAGATGTTTTGAGGCAATTGTAGGACTCATGTCCCTTCTGAGATTCGAACTCACGTCACCCAGTGTGTACTGCAGTCAGAGACGTTATCACTGAGCTATTCATGCTCGCGATCGACCTCCTGTAGGACTGTAGTCAAATAATTTGATTGGACACTAGCCAGTAACTAGTGTGATGTGTCTAGTCCTTTCTTTGGTGCAGACTGAATTCTATCAGTCAGGCTTGCAATGTGGCTACCATTTCAGGTAGCTTGTAATCATGGTGCACATTGATCTGATGATATTGGATGGTTGAAGACAGTTTGCAGGAATCCTGGCCACATTGCAAACCTGACAGATAGAATTCAGTGTGCATCAAAGAAGGGACTAGACACATCACACAAGTTAGTAACTAGTGTCCAATCAAAGTTAGCCTACTGTCTGTTGGGCGGTACAATTCAGTCTTCTAAGTAATGGAAAAAGAAATTAGAGGACACTACTACTTGCATTCCTTCTCAAAATGTAGTTTTCGTTTCGGCTCAAAATCTGAACCTGTAATTAGTTGATAGCGGCCTTATTCTATAACATTACATTCGATACAATATTGAATTTTCAGCATGCAGTACAATACCGCATCTAATTACATAATAGGGGGGAATAATTAGGAAGGCATTTATACTTCTAATGATGTTCATAAAATATGAGTGTAAAACTGACGATAGAATCTGTTCTGCAATAACTTAGTAGAACCATACCTAACACCTTTCTCATCACATAAAATGCATGCCCACTGAAGCATCGTGGAATTTCGTACTTAGTCGTCCGAACATAAAGTCTTACATCGTTACT
The DNA here is from genome assembly GCA_944472135.2 of Trichobilharzia regenti. Classification (NCBI taxonomy): domain Eukaryota; kingdom Metazoa; phylum Platyhelminthes; class Trematoda; order Strigeidida; family Schistosomatidae; genus Trichobilharzia; species Trichobilharzia regenti. The sequence goes on along the minus strand of OX235265.1, from coordinate 62,983,251 downwards.
TATAGTTCTACATGATGGGAAGTAACGGTGCTCAGAATCCACAAGAGCATTAACGAGTTGGTTTAGTGATACATCAACCGCCCTACTGACAGATTTAAATGCGATTCGCAATGTAACAGAGTATTTCTAGTAGGATGTCGTGACCAGTAGGGTGTAGCAGGTCTGGTGTGAGGACAAATACTCGTCGAAGACATTAGCTAGTGCTTGCACTATGTTGTGAGTTAGCAAAAGCTGGAATTCATGGACTGGCCATTGGATCGGTTCCTAGTGGCTTGGTCATCTACAAGCTCGCTAGCCATGTAACCAGAAGGTCCTGGGTTCAAACCACGTGGTGTGGGTGCGTGCCGATTAAGAGTTCCAAGCTAGGACGAAGCAACTGTCCGGTACTCCCAGGTTTTCCAATGGTTCCCTAACCGACGTCAGCCCATGATGAAATCTCGTAACCAGTCAATGAAATCCCTACATACCAATACTTGATAGTCTTCCTTAATTAGCCCATGAAAGACTAAAAAGCATCCATGTGTGTCGGTGGCACAGTGCTTAGGACTGTCGCCGACCATCCACATGGTCCAAGGTTCGATCTCCTGCCGACTCACACCTGATATCTTGCAAAATTTGGGCTACCGATATCACATGCTGAAAATCCCATACTTGTACCAAAAAATAGGGTGTGGAATCAAGCTGAAATAAAAATATACAAGGGTTGACAAACTGTAGAACTAGAGATTGTCTCAACTGCCTTACGCAGAAGGTTAGACGGAATATCATTCTAGAAAATGACACAATGTGTGATTGACCAGGAAAGACATGACCCAATATTTTTAACATTCAACTTAGTGTCGAATTCATTGCCTTCTAGGATACAAGAATAATGAAAACGAACCAGTTCTTGTGTTTGTTGTATTTATGAAATCCAGTAAAATAGAAATGATAACATGTTTCGTTTCTTGGAATAAAAGTCGAGACGACAGCTGAACATATTTTCTGAATGCTTTAATAACTGTAAGCATATCCATTTTGAGTTAGAACAAGTGGAGACTTCAACTTGAAATCTGAAAATAACTGTTATCTATTAGAGTTTAGAAAACAAAAAATGATTTTACTTCCTAACTGGACTTCTACTGTCTTGTTCAGACTAGAATCTGGCTCAAGAAAGAAACAATTAGAAGGGTTATATACAGAATTTTAAGCATTTTATCGGTGGTTGGTTTTGGTAAAAACATCTTGACATCAGCACTTTATTATTGTACATTTTCGCACACATATTGGGGAACTGTAGTTCTCACTATATTGCAGGTAAATTTAGCTAACAAATTTAGTTTAGGAAAAGCATTCCTTTAACCAGCCAGTTTCACAGTACAAAAAAAGAAAAATGTAACTTCAAATTTGTCAGTACAATGAAGAATCGTCTCTGATATTTACCGTTGTTGATGTAAACCAATCTCTCAGTTTTTATATGGTTGTTCCCTGATAAACTTAATATAAAATCCATTAATTCAGTAGGGTTTTTTATAGAGTTCTCAAGGATTACCAGCTTTTTTTACATTCACATTATTTGAGATCAAAATACAGTGACCCTTTAACTGCATCAGTAAAGAACACAGTCTTATTTCTGACTACCTTTCTTCCTGAATAACTGTGCTATTGAGGATAATAATAATTACTAAACGAAATCCATAAAAAATTGGACTAATGACATCCACTTTTGTTTTCTATTCTGTGTTCGAAAAGTTATTGCCTTTCCTCAGGCCCACCGAATATTATTCACGGAGTTATTTGATGGCCTGCTTATATTAGTGGGCTAGCGAAATTTCCATCCATTATAATGCTTAAACTCTCCTGCATTTCTTATTGTTTTAATCATGAAGTTATATCCATTGATCCCTGACTGAACTCGCGCACATATTTAATCAATTTTCAACAAAATAGTGTTGACTCCTGGAGGGGAATTAAGAAGAAATATTGTACATTCTTGGATCTTTGTTCGTATGGAACAACACTACGTCGCATGATATACTGCAGATTCTTATTTTCCTTGTAGATCTTGTTTGAAAAGGAAATGTTTTGGAGTTATATACCCTGAGAATTTCTGTACTGTGCGTTGCCGCAGTGTCTGAAATAAAGCTTTATTATTTTAGATTCATCTCAACCTTCATTAAATCGATTTTCTTGAACAGTTGAATTTCACCATTTGTAAACAATATGTGGCCTGAATTCTACCATAGTTTTCATTGCTTTAAGTTGATCGAATATTTTCCAGATGGCGGAAAGCATTTTTACGTGAAAAAATGCTTCATTATATGTTTCATTTAGTTTTTTTATTTCAAAGTCTGTTAAAGAGTTTGTTTTTATAGTCGTGCTATTCAAACAAATCCTCCCTTTCTCTTCGAAATTGTTTTAGTTGAGGAGAAAGGATACTATCAAATCTTGCAAACAGTGTTTAAGTAGGACGGTAAACTTCAACGCAGAACTTGAGATATCAGGTGATAATAAAGACATCAACGTTGAACATCTCATCGACGTATTTGTCCCAGTCTGTATCGTTTAACATGCATCTAAGTAAATGAACCATTTCAGGTGAACAAGACTGTCCTTAAACGTTTTTTTGTGATAAACAAAACGTTCCTGTGTTACCTGTCATACAATTTAGGTAAAGCACGAATATTTAAATGGTCAGAATTCAGTATGCGGGCTCGCCTAGATGATTCGTACATAAGTATTCATGCGAACCAAGACGGGTAGTGAAATTGACAATGTTCTTGTCACGAAGGGGTGTAAGAAAGCTGTGGTTGAATGAACCGAAATCCCCATAGACTAAAGAAAATCAATTTCCAAAGGGTGTAGCAGCGATATCAATAAAATTATCTACAAAAATGGATATATCTAAAGAACTTCAGTTGGTTTTACGTAAACAGTTGTTATCTGTACTCGAAGAATATTTACTCAAATATTTTAGATGATACCTAGTGGTAATGCAATCATTATTGTCACTGGAAAAATAAATATATGATTAGAGGAAGACCACTATCATTGCTATCATTATTATTACTAACTGTGCAAATTATCAGCATGTGTTATCTTAATCTATCACAGTGAATTAAGTCAATAAAGACTGTATAATAACCAAATAGGATGAACGTTTCAGTGTTTTTGCAGGAGAAATAAGTCTTTTAAGATAATGCAATGAAATGAAATATTTATTCATCTCACCAGTCTCATAGATAATGTGGAGTAAGAATACGAAACTCTAATGACTAAAAGAAACCATGAAGCTTAATTCTGCAAACTTGTTTTCAGGATAAATTCGACTAGAATTGGCTTTATATGGAGAGAATTTATTCCTTTTGTTATACTTATATACAAATAACGCAAGGTGTTCATTTCACTTGTCACTCATGCATAAAAAAACAATTTAATTCTCAAGAAAAAACCTTTTATGAGTTTCATTACATAGATTACCACTAAATAATTAACATTGCACCATAAGACACTTTTGTGATTTAATTGCCTAGATATTTTATTTTGAGAAGCATTTAGTCTTTAAGAGTTTGGTTTGTCAGGATTATATATTTGTTTACACGAGTTTGACCACGGATCGATATCAGTTAGAGAACCGTCAAAAACCAGAAGGGAGTACTGGACAGCTGTTTCATCCTAACTTGGGAATCATCAGCAGTACGCACCCACTCGGGTTCAAACCCAGAACCTTCCGGTTACAAGGCATGACACTAGTTTGTGGTCGCGCTAAATCACGAATTAGTATAAATTAGAATTCATGGGCCATTAAATTGGGTCCCAGCGGCTGAATGGTATACGGAAGGTCCTGGGTTAGAAACCCACTCAGTGAGTACCAACTGCCGATGATTCTCAAATCAGGATGAAATAGGTGTTCAGTGACCCCTGGTTTTCAGTGGTTCTCTGACTAATATCAATCCTTGAATCAAAGTCGTGTAAACAATTAATTTAGTAGTCAAGTAAGTAGTGATTTACGGTGCACATATCCGATGAAATGTATTTAGTAGTATTCACAAATGCTGCACACCTTATAACTGCTATTAGTGAAGGTAAAAATTCTTGTAGATAAAACTAAATAACAGTTGACGTCTTGTTCTTTTCTATAAATGATGTTTGTCAGTAGTAATACAGATCAATGAAAATTTATGTAAAATATCATGCACATATGCACGTTGTCCGGGGTTCGAGTCTTGGCCGGAGCACATCTTTACCTCCCTTAACGGGTTATAATCCCGACAAAGAGGGGAAGTTGGGTATGAGGCTAACAGTCCCACCCCATAAAAAACAAGACTGCTATTTGGACTTCAAAGTTAAATCCTAAGACCCCATGTTCCACTGGGAAAGCAAAATGAATAAAAAAATATCTGATATCATATTATAGCACTTCCCAGATGTATGTCCATTCGCTCATAAAATCCGACTTCATATTCTCAACTGGAGTCGACCAAACAATACTGAAGTAAAACAACTACATTAGATTCTAATGTTTCAAAAATGTCGTTCGGATGAATATCAACAGGCCTAAGGCGTACGCCACGAGACTTTTTTCAGTGACCGCAAATATTCAACATGATTAGGATTTTGATGCGTTTCAGTAGAAGAATTTTCAATCTTCATTAAAGCCCCCACAATTTTTAATGTGTCATGTATACATATGAGGTTAACGATATATCTTGGAGAAGCACGCCGTTTAACAAATAAACTGAACTCAGTAAAGTTAGCGGTAGTCATTTTGCAACTAAAACTCTAACAGAATGGTTAGAATAGTTTTCTAGTTGTTTTAAACAGCCACAACTTTGCAAACTGGCATGAGTTAGACAATCACTGGGAATTGAGTGGAATCAAAGAGTTGTTTCCTCTCAGCTGTTCACATCACGAGTCAACAAGACATCGACCCTAAGATCTTCAGGATACGAGATGAGGGCATCAACTATTAAATTATTTGTATCTACCCTCTAAAATGTTACAATGTAGCACCCACTTCAAGTCGTGTGTGTAAAGCATTCTAGGCTAGAACAAAATAGCTGTTTTAGTGCCATGTCGGTTCTTGGTCAGAGTTCATAAAATGTAAAGCAGTGCACCTTACTTTTCAGTGGTTCACCAAATATTGTCGGTTGGTGATTGCAATCCTTAAAAACTCATATAACGTGAAAAATGAAAATTCAATTTGTGCAAGGACAACAGGTAAATTCAAATTATTATTCATTCACTAACCGTATAATTATTTTTTTAAACAAAGGTTGACTACAGATGGTAGAATGTAATTTTGGACATGACTACAAAGGTGGATGAATCTTTCTTTTTAAAATACAACATACAGCTGTCTATAAGCTAGTTTTTGTAAAGCCGGGATAATCCCCTAATTATCTGTAAGATAAACATCAGGAAAATAATTTTTATTGGTTAAGCAATTTGTGTCACTTTCATCCTTTTTAGTGGTATTAGTAGTATCTAACAGTCAGTAACATCTATTAGTCAGCTTGGATAATTACTTACTACTTTGTGTTCAATCTAAAATATCTAATTCTGTCCTTTAGGTGGGAAATCGTGAGCTTGAAAAGCTCAATGGTAACATCTTTGACTGGGTGACGTAGGTTCGAATCTGAGAAGGAAGGTGGGTTCCTTCAAAGCTGCAGATATGTCTCGCTGCCGAATACTAACTAGCACGGAACCTAGGTCCAAGGCTTCCTACCAATTGCCTCCAATCATCTTATATCAGTAGAAGCATCAGACAGAAATATGTCGCCATATACTCAGTCTTTCAGGAGCATAAATAAAGGGATCCAAAGTTTAGTGTCAACTTGTGATAATCAACATTTTTTGTGTTACTGCATGTATGCATGTTGTAGTATGAACCAAACCCTCTAAAAAGAGCCTTATTGTTTGAGTATTTTCTCTCAATTCAGAATTGACAGCAGAACTATACTAACTAATTTAAAACTCTGATTAAAGACAAGTGTTATCGGATATTGTATGCGATAACATAACTTCAAGTCGTAAGATATTATTCACTTCGAAAGTGATTCAAGTAAAGCTTGTTAAACTCGACATATATATTTGAATAAATCAGTGTCCGATTTATTTAGGTAGGATCAAAAAGAAAATTAACGAAAAAAAGGTTGAGATTTAAAGTACAAGGATTTCTTTCACTAGAAGTTAGAATAAATAGGACTAAATTAAACCTTGTTTTGGACTGCATTTTTTAATTAGTTTACGTTCTGAATGGAACACGGGGCTTTAAGCTTTGAAATTTCATTAGCAGTGTTGTATCTCCTAGCCTTCCTTCATTCCCGAGGATATTAATCACGAGTAAACTAGGCGAGACTTGAGAGTGTGTCGAATGGGAATCGAACGCGGACTTACACGTGGCTGCCATACTATCTACTGTCAGACCACTGACACATGAATTCACAGAACAATATATCCACTAATTTAGTAATTATACACTGCTTAGCAAGAGAACTGGATACTCATTCTAACTTTTTTTGTGATCAGGACTTTATAAAGTCTCACTTGAAAACTATCTAACCTGGTAAATCAAAAGAGTTATCCAGTTGGTCATACCAATACGTGCCGTCTAATTCATAGTTTATTTTTACAGGGTGTGGAAAAGCACAGACTAATTATCGCTATAAGAAAAAAGATGTGCATATCTATCCAATTATTATTACTTTTATTGCTGAGGAGGTATACGCAGTTCGGGAAACTATTGCATTTTGAATAAACTTTTATAGTAATGCTTATGGTTACTCTACTTCCACCGTTTCTTGTTGGTGAGAACTCATGGTGATATATCTAGATTGTTAGTAGGCCGTAATTTCACGCTTATTGCTATGCCTTGTTCAAATGAATTTACCATTACGAAAGACGTTATGGCAGTCTAAAAAAACTGGAAACTGCTTCACCAATTACTACACTTCCTATCAGAAACCTTTTTAATGTGTTATTCATACTATCTGTTGTCCCAAATAACTGGTAAATTTATGTATACCTGAAGTGCTACCAATGTTATGTTTTTCTAAGCTTTTTAGCTAATCATATTCTACCTATCCAGTTTATCTGTATACTCTAAGAAAACTGAAAGAATTGCCATATAAGTGAATTTTAGAATAGTGTTAAAAGCAGCTACACTCCAAAGAAAATCTAAAACAAATGGTGGTTACCACATTTGGTCAGCTATTATTTAAATTCTATGTAGTAAATGCATTCGATACGAATACCATCTTACAAACTAATAGTTACATTAATCAAAACAGTACAATGTAAATGTTCCGCTTCTATGAACAGAAATAACTCAATGACAGATAAACTATTTCTTTTTGCCCTGTTCTGTGGACATCTAGACCAGATTCAAAATCATTCATAATTCTACAAGTCTGCAAAATACAACAGCCCTTGTGACGGCAAGACATTATATTCATTTGTCTTTCAGTTCATTACTTTAGCCGAAACATAAAAAATGCCTGTACTATCTGACGATACCAAATTTATTCTATAACAGTGCGTGTACAACACGAAAAAAAAGAAAAGTTACTGCATTCCGTAAAACAACCAAGTCAATCATAATGCAACCAACTGTGTGTTTATACTACTAAATCATATGACTAAATACATAATAATAGTTAGCAATGGAACACACCAGGCTACCAAGTTTATGAAAAAACACAACTTGATTTTAATCCTTTTCAGTAGAAATGATAGTGTGAAAATTTGCCTTTCAAATGACAGAACATCAGAAACAAGTGAAATTAAAAGTAAAAATGAGTCAGGCACCAATTATCACCGCGTGAGTACAGCTTTAATAGACTTTCTGTTTTACTCAGCTATAATCACAGGAAATCTATTTCTTATCTTATCTACTGGCGTCCCTTTAAGATAAATTTTCAAACGCCTAAATATTTTAAATACAAATAAATCGGTTATTTTGAGATTATGAGTTTTGTGGCGCAATGCCACGAACTGGCAGGAATTGGGAACTACAGGTCGCTAGAATCAAACTCATTAGCTGAATAGTGGATGAGCTGGTCTCGTAACCTAGCGGTGCTGGATTTGACACTGTTTAGAGTTTGTGGTGAGCATTGATGAAGATTCTCAAATTTGGACGAAACGGCTGTCCAATGCTCATCCATTTTCAGTGATTCGCTAACCGTCGTTGGTCTATGTGGTGATTTCTAATTTGAGACAGATTTCTAGCCAGTTGTCAAGCTAGTAATAATTCCAAGGTGTGTAGAAAGTAGCATTTGAAAAACGACGTTATTCTGTCTAAGATCCAACTTTTAATGGAATTTACCATTTGTTTTGTTAAGGTAATATAATACATGAATGCTGAAATACAGAGAATTGTGAATCCGACAGTGAACCGTCATTAGATTTTAGAATAATCCTAATGAAACTTTTACACCTAACATTCAAGTGATGACATCAGATGGATTTTATGAGTTACTAGTGTGGTAAAACAACCATGAATCATATTTCTAGTGCTGGATTTAGCCTCTTAAAAACTCACTTTTAAGTTATTCAGCACACATGAGTCGCTATCTTTTCTCTAGTTCATTACCAAGTTGGTGAGCCAGGGTAGAAAACTATTTATTATATCGGCGTTAGTGGTAAAATCACAAATTGAGAGGATACAAAGGAGCCAAACGATTCTTAGTCTTGTAAAACAAATGAGACTATTAAGCAATTGTGATCTATTTAGTATGACTTGACAAAAGGACTAGCGACACCATCTAGATATCCTTCTTACCTTCTTTCAATTACCTAAATTAAAAAGCACTTTACATGAATTCTTGATGAAATATAAAAATTCATGAAAACTCTGAGATTCACATAAATGCAGAATATCGAGGAATAGAAAACTCGTTGGCAAAAGAAACCTGCCACACAACTTATTACTTTATACTTGAATGAACATTACGCTGGTTGTATTTAATGTGGCTTGAGTTAATCCTTAGTATCAGAGTCCAGCAGTCTTGTTGCTGAAGACAAACTTTACAGATTTTGGAAAAAAAAGATTGATTTAAAAAAAAGGTAAGACTTAAGATTGAAGACTTACCAGGTGTAGGCGCACATTCATTTGTGTCTGCAATATGATTAGCTTCCAGTGTACTAAGTCTATTTGGATTCCATGACCAATAATCATCTTCTAGGCTTAGACTACTACCCTCATCTGATCCATTCTCTTCATCTTTATGTTCACGTAATTTTCTAGGTAAGAAAGCATCATCATCAATATATGGAACGTCATAAGTGCCTTCAGGCATGCCTCCTTCTAAACTTCGAACACTTATACTCTGATCCACTTTAGATGGTGTTACAGAGTCAGGATATAGATAATCATCATTAACTGATGGTTTTGGCTGCAGACGCCGTTTACGTTTGAATTCATTTCGCTCCAGGGTAACAGCTCTTTTCTTAGCATCTCTTGTTGTATCTATATACGAGTATCTGTTTTCATTGATTTTAGATTTATTGAACCTATCTAGTGTTTTAGTTCGTCTTGATCGACTGTCTAATTTCGTTTGTCTGTCAAACGGTAAATATTTAGCGATAAGTTCAGCATAACGCCGTTCAAATTCTGTTCTCTGATCCCCTTCTGAATTTAAACTGATTTCATCAATATCAGTGGTTTGTTTTGTAATTTTTGCTTTCACTTCTGTTCCATTCAATGGTGCAGCTGCCTCCAATTTATTAAAAGACTCCTCAATACTAATAGGAGTTTTGCTGCCGTGGTCACCATTTACTATTGCATAATTTGGTTCGACAGTTGTATTCAATAAAACTTTTTCTTGGACACTTTCATTAATAGATTCATATTGCTGTTCATTATTTTCATCTGTTAAAAATTCTTCAGGTAATTGATTGTAAAATTCTTCATTATTCTGAATGTGTGCAGTTAGCTTAAAGGATTCTGGACTATCTTCAAGAAGCTCAGCCGTTAGTAACTGATCATTTACATAATGGTCAGTGGCAAGTAATACTGCACTGTTGTCAGGAATATTTTCTTCGAATATTTCCTGTATCGATTGCTGTTCTCTGCCAATCGGAATGATTTGTTCTTCGGATTCTTTGTTATAAATGAAATCAGCATGAGTAGTTGTTGGTATCACTGCTTCTTGTATATACGCGACATCATCATCTCTAGAATGGCTTAGTTGTTCTTCTGAATTTTGTATTAGCATCTCTGAAGCATTATTTTCACTGACGAATGTAGATAAACAAATGTTGTCTGCACTGTGTTCATTAGTATGCTGAATACTCTCCACTGAGGAAATGATATTTTCATCTTCAACTACGTTAGAACTTTGTTCGTTTTCTCTTATCTTCTCATGACGTACTACTTCTGAAGAGACAGCATTCGGAAGTTCTTCTTCTATGTCTTGATTGCGGTCAGGTGTTTCCTGCATTTCAGTGACATGTGTCTCAACTGAAGGAGATTCATTTCCCTCCATGCAGATTACTGATTCTTCAATAGATATGGGTTTTGACTCACTCAGTATATGTGATTCCTCATACGGATCTCTATTCTGTTCTTCTTCATACTCCTCCGTATTTTCAACTACAGTGTATTTGATGTATCTGCGGGAATAAATGGTTCCTCAACATTTGTTCCGTCCACTTCGGTAACTTTTTCAGATGAAGCACTGTCTAATTGTATATCATTACTACTGTCCACTATATAGTCTTGTTGGCTAACAAAGTGTTCGACATCTTGAGAGCTTGTATGAAGCAAGAAGCCGCTGTTATCGTTATTAGGAGAAAAATCGTTTGTTTCGTAGTGAATTTCATCTTCCTGAGGTACAGAATACTCGGATGCTTGTGTTTGTATTTCCCCGTCATCATGTTTAACTTCTTCATGCTCAAATAAGTCGTCAGATGGATCATCCACTTTCATTTCTGAGTTGCTTATCTTCAGTCCTTCGAACTCCTGGAGTGTTTCATCAGTTTTTTCTATTGTCTTGTTCATATCAGCTTCGATAGAATGTTTCTCTGAAGAGCCAAGACTGCCTGAGTGGAGACTATTTTGACTATCTTGAGTGCAATCCGTTGAGGGAGAAACTCAACCTCACTAGTTAAGTGTTCTCCTGTCTCAGGAGCTACAGTTTCCCTAGGGGTGTTTGTTGCTGAAATCGTAGATGCACTTTCTTGTTCAGGTGTTATGTCGTATACCTGATCTACATTTATGTCTGTATCATAACTGCGGACTATTTCAATACTATGCTCCGGTTTTGCTTCACTTTCTGGCACATCATATTCGATCGTGATTTTAGAACTCTTTTGTTTCACATCTATTGAAGACACTTCGTCATCTAAGGTATCTGCGCTTTCATTATTAGATGAGGTAAGATATATGCTTCTATGGACACCTTCGGGATCGCCTTGTTCAATAAGGTCGTCACTGTTGTTTGAAAATTGAGCTATTCTTTCATTTTCAAGAGTAATGACCCTTTCAGTAGGCGTTTCGGATGATATTTTATTAGAGCTTTCATCGCTGACCTGATCAGAAATGTCTAATTCCTTTTGAATTATCACAGGTGTGTACAGATTCTCGTGAGAAGCATTTACGCTACGCTGAGCATCTACGCTGGTTTCTTCTTTGCCCACCACACTATCAGCACTCTCTTCGAAGGTTCCCGCAGTCTCTATCTCTATGCTAGACTTCCTTGATGATAGTGTCAAATTCTTCTCAGGATCTGTAGAGTTATTGTCATGAATCTGAGAACTATTCACCTCCTCCATTATTTGTCACCAGTTATTAAGGAGTTAAATTCTGTGTAGTACTTGTGTTTCGTTAGTCCACTAGTCGAATTTGTAAATAAAATCCGGTTCAGTATAAATAATTCAAATAAAATTATATATATATTCTACAATTAAATTATTCCACTGGTTTCAGGCATGTGTATATAATTCCAGTTTAAAATATTTCACATGAATAGGTTTTATAAACATTAAGAAACTAGTGATAAAAATCACTAATCTGTCAATAATACTAGTGAAAACAATAAATAATAATAGTGATAGTATGTTCCAAATATATTTAATTAGTAGTAGTAATAATAGTAATAGTAATGATCCATTGGAATAGTAAATTTCATTTTTGTGTGTGGTTTAATCATTTTCATTTCTCTGTAATCTGATTGGTTCACTATTCAATGGCCATACGAATTGAAACATTGAAGAGAGCATGCTGTTTTTCTATTGTATTAATTAATACATAACATGTATATATGTTTCATTTTTTGATGAATTCTACGCCTGATTCCATAATTCATATTTGATTGTTACACTTCAAGAGGTATATTCTGTTATTTTTTTTAAATCAGACAAAAATTAGCGAATTTCCCGCGAGCTTAACAGTTGGATATTGCTTGATAATTTTTACATTGCTAACCGAAGGATCAATAAAATGGCTTTTTAAAAAAGAACTCTTTCATCCAATCAGAACAGAGCAAATCCTCTTTGACTACTCTTAACAATATTATAACCAATTAGGATGCTGTAAAAGCGTTTGTCTGAAGTTGATTGTTAAGGAATACTTGTTTGAAGATATCACTCAGCTTTCTACCATTAATACGTTCAAATCATTATAAAATTACTTAACATAATCCCAGTGTGTCTACGAAATTCATGTCACAGTTATCAAGCATTTTCCTGAAATATCTTCTTTTGATTCTTTAAACACACTTGGATTGTTTTAATTAATTTTATAATGAAACAATATAAATCTCCATTAAAATTATTTCAAGAAATTTGCAATACCAGTGGCCTGGATATTTCGAATACCTACCAGTGGTATTTTTAATTCCCCTGTCTTCCTAGTGAAATATACGGCTTCAAGAGTTGAGCTATGAAACTGGGATTCATTTTACACAGTTTCAGTGGGGGGGGAGGGAGGCAGGGGGCGGAGGATGGCTGACCTCATACTTAACTTTCCTTCTTTGCTGAGTTTACTCCCTACCGAGTAGTAGATAAAGTTTAGCAATGCGTCAGCAGATAATCGAACTTGGACAATGTGCTTGGTTGGCGAATGTTGTGCCATTCAACCACTGAAGCACTTTAAATGTTTGGCACTCAGTAACTATAAAATAAATGTGCTATTTTTTATAGCACAAACAACATGCAATCTAAATCTTACTGAAAAGTTCCTGAAGGCAAGGCAGTATCTCATCGAAAAAGACACTGCAAAGTGTTCGCGCTATGTCATGAATTGGCAGAAGTTAGAATTCGTTTGCTGGCCATTGGATCGGGTCCCAGTGGCTTAATGGTCTACGAGCTAGTTTGCCTTGTAACCAGATGGCCCTGGGTTCGAACAGTGGCGGTGGGTGCGCACTGATGAAGAGTCCCAAACTAGGCTAACGCAGCCGCTGTTCAGTACTCCTAGATGGTTTTCCAATGGTTCCCAAACTGATGTCAGCTCATGATGAAATCCTTCAACCAATGAAAAAATATTCCTGCAAAATCAGTACTTGAATAAAATGTAGTCTACATGACTGTATTGTCTGTGTGTAGATCAGTCAACTGGTAATGTGGTTAAAACATTTAAGAGCTTAAACCCAAAAGTGTAGCCTTCTATAAGTAGCAACAACTGTAAAACACGTTTTCATGGTGAAAAATAATGTTCATAAAGGAACTGATAGAAAAAAACTTCTTAAGTTTCATGAAATACTCGCCAGTCATTGCTTGTTGTGATTTGCGAGTCTATTATTAAACCCGACGAAATTCTTAACATACAGCAAATTATTTTAACACAAGTCTACACTTGTCAATCTAGGTGTTTCAAGTTTTGGTCACCGATTAACTGAGCCAGATCGTAGTAGCTGAGTGGTCTACGAGCTTGCCTTGTAACTGGAAGGTCTTTGATAAGTACTGCTAATGAGCATTTAATAGAGTAATCTGATATTTCCAGGTCTTCCTGTATCTTGTTCATTTCTAAAATATACTTCTAACCTTCTAAGTCGAAAAGTCAAGAGAATCTGATATCAGCCACTTTCTACTTTTGAAGAGTCTTATATCTTGTTTTCAACCCATTCTTCTTTATTACCCCCTTTTAATCTTTCCTGGACTACTTAAGAACGATCTAGTTACATTACAAATGGAATGAATACCTGTTAGCAGAGCGAGCTGGGTGTCACCAAACCAACTCGCCAATACTGTCATGAACTGGCACCTGAACTCATACGAGAAATCAGCAAATATTATCTTGTCGGACTCTGAACACTCTTTTAACATGCAACTGTCCCAAAGAATTTCGTTAGGTATCAGTAGAAGTAATTAAATGTTCGGGTGACGAAGTATAAAAACTCATCAGTACTTTATTTGACGTGAGTTTTATGTGATGATATGATGAGAAAAGTGTTTGGCACGAAGCTTCTTACAACAAAACGGTAAAAAAACTATAATTTTTATTCCTCCTATCATCAATATATTGTTGTCACCATTCCTATTAATTTATAATTTTAACTTCTTACTAATGTTTCATCGATATTATTAGTAATGCAAATATTTCTGTTAATTTCTCTCCCCTGAATGTGTAATACTAAGAGAAAATACGGTATAATGTCGCAATATGAGCTGAGAGATCCATATGATATCAGATGTACTGTCTATTATAAAGTTATTAATAGTATGTTTATTTTTCCGCGAAATTTTGATAAGGTACAATCAACCAACTAACCAAGAGCCGATCGCTCAACAAATATGCAGGAGAAAATGGAGTTGGATAGGGGCATACATTGAGGAAACTGTCCAATGACATCACGCCCCAGGCCATCGCTTGAGTGGAGTCCTAATGGGAAGAGACGAGTAGGTCATCCTACGGAGACATGGAGGAGATAGTGTTAGGAAGAGATGAGAGAATTTGGTCAGTCGTGGACCCAGCTAAAAAAGATGGCTTAAAAGAGAAGAAAGTGGAGATGTGTTGTCGAAGCTCTATGTTCCAATCGGAACCCGACGGAACAATTATTATAATAATAACAACAATCGGCTAACATTCTTAGTATAAAATGAATCTTCATTGAATCTGTTAACCATATTTACATTACTACATACCAATAACAAGTTTATTTATGTAAACAAAATAGTAAGGTACAACTGTCTGTAATATAATACACAACAGTGTTTTAGTTATTCAATGCATAAACCAGCTTATTTTGATTTTTATTATTCTTAAAGACACTCATTATGCTCATGGTGTGAATAGCCGCTTGCATAATGAATAAACTGATTACAAAAATGGATGCAAGAGCACCTTACACTCATTTTATTCCTTACCTGGAAGTTTCAGGAGCGTTGGTGTTGCTTTCAGGGAGTGGAATTTCTAGTCTCAAGTCCAACCTCCCCTCTCTTACCATCTAACTATCAACAAGTAAACTTTGAGAATCTTGGGAGTGCGTTAGTCAGATGTCGAATATGGATCATGTGGATGGTTAGCGAACATCCTACCACTGAACCACCGACGCATGGATATTTTGCCTGCTAAGTCTCAACACCTGCAGTTCACCGGAATAAGATTAAGTCATTCACTATATTCAACATATTACTCGGAAATATGAGTAATTCTACTGAATAATCTATGGCCCACTAAGCGAAATGTCCCGAAAAATCTTGTTTAGAGTTTCTAAATACTTTGGGTTCATTTTATATTATTTCTTATCGATTCAGGCATAATGGGTGCTCAAATTATTCCAGAAATTTCCCTAAATTTCTAATCTGGATATTTATCATAGATTCTGCATGTTGAAAACGTATGATTATTATACCTCGGAAATAATTAACAATCTTGATGCATAGCATCTAGTTTTGAAAAACTTAGATTAAGTAAATAAAAGATAAGTTTTAAAGCACCTGGTAAAAGTACTATAAGCAAAATGTTTTTCAATGTTTGTGTCACCTCATCCATTCAAAAATTCTGACCGTCTTACAGTTGAAACTCTCAAATCGTGGAGAAATCTAAAAGCTCACTTCAACAAATTGAAGTATGCGCGAAGATGTTGCCTAGTAGAGCAATGAAAGCTTCGCAAATAGACTATCCATCTCAGAGAACACAACCACATCCAAATCATCCACTTGAACTACAAACCTTCTCCATCATATCTAAACCCTCATCAGTTACAATCTTAGAAATCATGACAACCTAGTTGCTGTAAAGCATTATTAGACTTACATGCGGTACAACTTCTTAAATAAGTTTACAGTGATTTAGAATAGGCTACCAGGTAATGTGCGTGATGCAAACACACACCCAGTGTTAATCTCCTGAGTCACCAAACTGCTCAAAGATGAAAATGCACTCCTGTGTCTCACTCTGACACCCTCTTTTTCACCCTACATACATATTTTAACTTCATTAAACGTATAAGTTACCGCAAACTCCAATTATAAATCCTAATATTATTGGAAGGTTATGATAAATATTTCTACACAGGACATTAATATTAGTTCACACATAATATAAAAGTTAGCATAACAGGACTAGTTAGTCAGCTAGTTAGTGTACCAAAATAATCAGTTACTTTCACAGAATATATTTATATATATATATTTATAAATTCCTCCTTGAGGACTCCTCCACTTGCTTTCTTCTGTGCTGCTGTCGTTTGTTTTCTTTTCTCTCTCTCTCACACCATTTTAGCTTCTATTTGACTTTTTGAATGAGAATAAAGAATGTAGAGAGTTGACCACTCACAATGACAAATGATCTGTAAACATCACTAGTCCATATCCTACAATTGCCTCGTGAATTACCCATCACCTTCACCCACGACGCATCCTGGATTACACTTGTCGAATATACCTTTATATCAATGAAAAAGTATTAGTTTATAATACTTCACGATTGTAATTTATAACATAACTGATCGTACCTGTTAAAATGGCTTACTTGCATCTTGTGAACACCTGTTTATAAGAAAATATAAACTATTATTATTCATAAGTTCAAACAGAGTATCACATATTTGTTTGATTTATTAACAACTGCATCTGATTCTTCCTGACTACAAGATATGAAACTCTGAGAAATCTTGTAGTACTCCTTCAACATAATATAGACCAGTGCGATTTCTTCAGATATGAATTAGACCATTACCAAAGATAATAATTTGAATTAAACTTGAGTTTAAATTATGCCAATATTTTAAAATTATGTTAAGGATAGCCTTATAGACATGATACACCTTCAGTCTTATCATACATTTCTGTTATAACTTCAATCAAAACTTGACTAATTCATAAAGAAAATGAAGGTAATGTACAAAACAGCATGAGATGCTGTGAAATGATGCAAAATAATGATTTTTTTAAAAAGAAAGCTGGTTTTTTTTAAGTGCATAATTATGAAAACAAGGTTCCCCGGAGAGATACCAAGATTATTTATATTTAAAATAATGGAAAAAAAAATCAAATGTTGTTTAGTAATTTCCAGCATAAATGGAATATAAACAGTTATTTTTTCTCTAGTCATGGATTGAATTATGTGATGGAGCAATATGTTAAGGTTTGTACAAGAATAATTGATCAAAAAGTCCTAGCAGAACAGTTTCTTTACATTATTGATGCTTATGCGAATATTTCATCCAATTGTGCAATTATTATCGCTTTTAGCCTTGACCTAAGTATCATAACCATTATGATCTTCTGATTTAATCCTCACTATTTATCCCTGTCTGTGGTTGCTTTCTATTCCTAAATTTTCACTTTACTTTTGGGTAGGTGAACTACCAAACTTTTGAGGATAACGTGTTTTATGATTGTTATTTTGTTTAATTGGTTTCAAGGTTATGCCATAGGGACTGCTTGACCTTGGACTGTCAACAGAAAATGTGTTAATTCTTTGCCTACAGAGTTTTGATCCCACCTTGTTGGGAATGTTCTTTTTGATTCTCAGGGTTTTAGGCTAACCTGAGAAACTCTTGGATTGCATAACTTCCCAACGCTACTGTTGAGGTAATTTTACTTTTTCGATATGTTATTGTTATGGTCTAACACAGTACCAGAGATGCATCACATGTGACTATCTCTCTGACATCGTTGGATTAGTTTTGGGACTATGAGTTACTCACTAAAATTTGGTTAGATATACAAAAGAACCTATGGAATCGTGTCCAGACTAAAACATTTGAGTTTTGGTCGTCACAAAATCTTTAGAAGTAAAAAAGTTGTATAAAACTCCTCCATAAGATTCCATTATTTAGAATTGGTATGACAGTTTACGCATTTGGTTCATGACAGTTACTGTATGAAACCTCTTTAATAATTGATTCATAATATTTAGCCATGTATTTTATGCTAAGTATAGTGTCATTTGTCATCAGAATTTTCATAGTATGAGTTAATTCAGTTATGTGGGTCACGCCTTATTCTAACATAACATAACAATTTCGCTTTATTCCAGAAACAGTACTTGTGGTACAGTGTGGAATTTTCAGCACATATCTACAATATTGCATCTAATTTCATCGTACATTTAAAAGGAGTATTATAAAAAAAATATATATATAAAAAACAAAAAAAAAGAAACACAGACAAAAAAAATGCAAATAAAAATACTGAGTAAAAAAAGAAGATCAACACAAATAATGAAAAAAATATTTCAGTATTAGTTAGTGGAAGCTACGATATGTGTATGCGTGGTGAACAGTAACAGCTATAATCATACGGGAAATTATGAGATGTTCTTAAAAAATGTTTATAGCCAAGATGATCAGTTAATTTGATTGAACAACACTAAGCAATCATAAGATAAACATTTCAGGTTGTTTTTTTTTTGTCAGTACTAATGCGGTTGTTTGTAGTGGCAGTGTGAGGAATCATGCATAATACAAAATTTTTAAGATGGTGATAGTGGCAATAACAAACAAGATTGTCAGTTAAATAGTGCCGAACAAAGAACAACCACAAAACTAATGTTACATGATGGTTAATGACGGGACAATTTTTAATAATCATAGTGATAATATAGTCGGACCCAGTAGATGTACAAAGAAGGAATAGAATAAAGAATAAAAATGTAAGCCAATGATAATAATTTTAAGCAGCTAAGTATGTTTAAGAAGGTTGTTCACTATAGAGTACAAATAAGAGAGTGTAAGGGGGAAAAAACAAGGGCCAAAATTATGTTATTAACAACAAAGCAAGTCATAGGTTTCACGCCTAACATTGTCTCTGTCACTTAGAACACGGGCCAAATATGGTATCGTTGAGTTCCTATACTTGGTTGTGCGAGCATATATTATTTTATACTGATTTCTGGTTCTACCTGATGAGATGCAGGGAGAGAGTTGGGAATAGAGGGGGTGTTGGGGGTCAGAGAGTATGGTTTTAGACCATTTCTCACATGTATTCAGATGCTTATCCACTAATGTTGTGACGAGCTGACTGAGTTTTACACCGCTAGTCCTGCTAACTACCTTCAACATCCTTCTCAGGATGGTATAATCCTTTTTCAGTAACCCAGGAAAGACTAACGGGGAACAGTAAAGTAGAATAGGTAGGATACGAGAGTTGACAAATTGTGTAAGCAGAGGTTGAGGGACTCCAGTTAGTCTGAGTTTCTTAATGTAGTAGGTTAGACGAAACACTTTCTTGGAAATCATTTGGATATGAGATGACCAAGTAAGGTCGGAAGATATAACTAATCCGAGGTATTTTGCATTAGACTTTGTTTCAATTATAGTCCCCTCGATTCTACAGACATCATGAGTGCTTACTAGTGTTTGTAGATCTCGTTTATGCCTAAAGGAGAAGTCGACAGTCTGGCATTTTGAGGGATTCAGCGTTAGGCCATTTATTTTAGACCACTGACTGATGTCCGACAGGAAGCTATTTAATTTGAAGCAGTCTGACTGAGACTTAACGGGAAGCGAAACAGTCAGGTCATCTGCATATTTGACGAAGTTGATTTCGTCTGAGAGAGGTAAGTCATGTAAGAAGAAGGAAAAGAGAAACGGCGAGAGAACAGCACCCTGAGGAACACCAGCTTCAGTAAGCAAAGGAGAGGAAGCTACACCATTATATACCGTGTACTGCATCCTATTGGAGAAGTAAGAGTGCAGCCAGTTGATAGCCCAGGACTCAGTTTGTGTAAGGCTAAGCTTGTTTAACAAAAGGCCTCTAGGTACAGAGTCAAAAGCAGATGTGTAATCAAGGAAAGTACAACGGACATACTTGGCCCCTTTGTCTAAGGAGGATACAATGTTGTGATGAAACACAGCAGCAGCATCCAAAGTACTTCTACCCTGTTTGTAAGCAAACTGCTTTGGATCGTTTGAGAAGCTTAGGGAGGGAATGAGTTTTTGTAACAGTAATTTCTCCATCAGTTTCAAGAAAGGAGAGGTAATGGCAATTGGTCTAAACTTAACACTATCTCCAGAACCAGACTTGGGTACAGGGATGATTTTAATATCTTTCCACAGAGAAGGTACATTATTATTAGAAAAAGAAGTATTGAAAATGCTTGTAAGTGGGTTACTTAAAATATCAGCACATTTCTTTAAAACAATGGCAGGTATACCATCAGGGCCTAGACTCTGGGAAGGTTTAAGAGATTTCAAACATTTAAGAACATCAGAAGTATTGAAACGATGAAAGTCACTGGTCGTGTTATTAGTTAAATTGAAGGCAGAAAGGACATTTGGAGGGCGGATGAAAGATCTATTGAGAGTATTTACATCAATAGAAGAGGCAAAATTATTATGCTTACCACAACCAGTAATTTCTCTAAAAAGCTTCCATATGTTTTCTGAGGTTTTACAAGATAGTATTGTTTGATTATAAATGTTGTTTAGTCTCTTGATTTCAGATTTAATTTGGGTGTTTATCTTCTTAAGACCAGATTTATTCTTTGTCTTGTACAGCTTCTCTTTTTCTCTACGAAGTTTTTTGAGATGAGGGGAAGAAAAACGATCCATTCTTTTGAAAATTATCTGTTTTGGACAGCATATATCAAGACAGAATTTAAGATAGTCAGTCAAATTGGAAATAGTATCATCCAGTTTGTGTTCGTTGAAAAGTTCCCAGTTAGTGTCATTTAGCATACATCTTAGTTTGAGCATATTTTCTTGTGAGTAACACCTTTGCTGTGTTTTCTTGGACAGATTTGAGAAGATATTAAAGTGAGATCTGCTGTATATCTTAGGTAATATCCGAATAATACAATGATCTGAGTTCATGATAGGAGCACGTCGGCGTACTTCATATATTTCCTCATCATTAATGAACACCAGGTCAAGGGTTTTATCAAGTCGAGTAGGGAATTTAACAATATTGGCATGACCTAATGATACGAGGAAAGAACAATCACAGCAGTTAAAATCTCCTGTGACAACTGATAAAGAGTTTTCAAGATGTGTAACGGCAAATTCAGTGAATTCATCAGCAAAATCAGATAGATCAGATGCAGAACAGCCAGGAGTAACATAAATGTTAGAGATGAAGACGTATTTGAATTTGGATAAGTGTTTCGGGCGGCATTTGACCGTTATACAATCAATAAAGTCATTAGAGTAAGAAAAACATACATTATTTGAAGTTGACCATTGAGAATGAATGAAAGTTGCAACACCTCCACCTCTTTTCTTTCTGGAGCATAGTCGATCTTGTCTAAACAATGTAAAACCATTTAGGGAAACCAGATTGTCATCATAGAGTTCATGGAGCCATGTTTCTTGTAATGCAACAATCGCCGTATTGTGATAAGTATCAGATGATAAGAGAGACTGGAGATGCATAATTTTGTTGGGAAGTGAACGGCAGTTTGAAGTGACAATAACAGGAATGGTTGTACGATATAAAGGTGTCTGTTTAAGTGCACGCTGCCAGCCAGCGTGATGTTTTCTCTTAGATTTATTAGATGCATTATTAGTTGCATGAAAGTCATATGGTTTAAAACGTTTAATGAATGAATTACTGTATTTTATGCGATTTGTGATCATATTTTATTAAAATTAGGAATGAAAACATGACTTATTAGATGCAATATGTAGATGCAGGAAAAAGGTAGCCCAGATGTCAAACAGGCCGCCAAAAGGTCTATTCGGTCATGTAACATTTATTAATAAATAACAGGGAGTATAAAACACTGGGCATAAACATCCAGTGTATCCAGCTGACGAGTCCCAATTAGGACGAAATGCGCATCCTGGATTCCACTGCTAGCCACCATCCACCAATTGTATACAAATCCAGTGTATTCCTTTAGAAATTGTTAATTTTTACTTAGCTGATCGATTTCAAATGGAGTTTTACGTTTAGAAGTTTCTACTTTACTTGACTTCAAGTATCATTTTAACCGTCAAAACACAGCATGGTAGAGGTTATCCTTACAAAGCATTCACACTGTCAGTTCCTTTAATATATTTAAACAGAGTTAATAAAACAAGGAATTTACGAGTAAATGTAATCTTCAAGTATTGGTTTGTAGGGATTTGATTGACCGGTTACAGGATTTCGTCATGAGCTGACATTGGTTACAGAATCACTCGAAAACCTGGCAGTACTGGACATTTGTTTCGTCTTAGCTTGAGACTCTTCATCAGTATGCACCCACACCACGTGGTTTGAGCCCAAGACCTTCTGGTGACAAGGTCAGCGAGTTCATGTACCATTAAGTCACTGGGAACCGATCCAATGGCCAGTCCATGAATTCCAGCTTCTGCCAATTCACGAAGTAGCGGTTCCGCTAGCCAATGACTCTGGCGAGTATTTGTCCTTAAGCCCTACTTGCTGTACTCGAGTGGACACGATTTCCCACTAGAACCCCAGGTAACTACTTACCTAAGTAGGGCCAGTCACCAGTGAGCAACTCATCGATAATCAAGTATTGGCTAGTGGTTGCGCTATGTTGTAAAATTGGCAGAAGTTAGAATTGGATCGAGTCTCATGTCTTAATGGTATATGAGCCCGCTAGCCTTGTAACCAGAATGTCCTGGGTTCAAACCCCAGTAGTGGGTTTGCACTGATGAAGAGTCCCAAACTAAGACGAAACGGCTGTCCAGTACTCCCAGTTTTATCAATGGTTCTCTAACCAATGTCAGCTCATGCTGAAATCCTGTAATTAAAATGTGATCTATTTTCGTAATACGTTTTGAACAGTCTGATTACGCACCCACTTGTCTAATCAGCTGATATTTTTCAGGATCAAAACAGTCCTGTTTTGTTCTAAACTCGGGAAACCAGTCGCTGCGTCCTACTGTATAAATAAAAAAAGCACTTCCTTGAGACACCGACAGCCACAAAATGCTGCAAAGATGATAAAAAGACGATTATTCTTGTTTAGATCTATGTGGTTCTAATGAACAATAATGACATCAAAAACTAAAATTACCTCAGCAGAGTTAATAGGCAGCTATACATTCCAGCTAATTTTCTAGATACAAACCAATTACTGTCAATCAAAATGAGTTAACTGTAGAAGTTAACTGTGAGAGGTACTTTAGAATCGAGAAGAATAATCTCAGAAAGTTGGGATCAAAACTATTTCTACAAGAAGCATACGTCTACAATTTCCACAGACAGTCCAAAGTCAGTATGGTCTTGATTCACTCAAACAAAATCGCATCCTTGAACGAAACATTATCAATATGTCACACAACCACAAAGAGAAACATTTAAAATAGAGATTAAAAACAGGAAAAGGGTCGAATAATAAGGATCGAATTAACAAATGATCTATAAATGTCAGTCTAGGAGAAAGACGGATAATATTCACAAAGTTAGTTGAAACATCCAAAAGGGATTTTCTAAACAGTTATTCCGTTACAGTATGAAAATAAAAAAAGAAAAGAAGGTAATAATTGTAACTTAATTCGAACTACCCGTGTAGGCTACCTGCGTAAATGAACTGTCTTGCATATGTATATTGGGGGGGGGGGGGTTAGTCTCATGAGTAGAGTTGATTTGGTTTTCCAACCATATGATATATCTTTCAACTAGATTTGCAGCAGTATAAGATTGAGCCTTAGATAAAAAATGATTGGATTTCAACAACTACAGAGATCAAGATAAGGAAAAATATCAGAATTCTCCACCTAATCATCATGCTGGTGCCTATACATAGTTTAGAAACTTTGTAGGCAACCATTTAACCGGCCAACAACCTTCCAACGTATAAAATGGCAAAAATAAATAGAAATTGATGGGATATACACAAGAAAGATGGTACACGCTTTGCGTATATTAAACTTGAATGAGAAGCAATGAGTTGAGCGTTAGAATAAAGGTGACGTAGAGTAGAACAACTGAAGAGGAAATGAAAGCTAGTAGGCATTTACTGAGGCAGTTGGAAGTGATCACTAAGAAAACAGTAAAGTGAGAGTGTGATGCTGAAACCCGGTGTTTTACTCGCAACGCATCAAACTTAGACAAAGTCAAACTTTTGTTGAATTATGTTGGGTAACATTAAAGTTTTGATTTTAAGCAAAAAAATTATGAAACAGGAAATTTGTCACTCACAAAATAGCTAGTGATTGAAGAAATAAAAAATAGTGTCGATGTAGTTTGACTAAATCTTGCGAAGTAAATTATTTCTATAACATTTGAGGACATTGGACTGATAAATAAGAATAATAGCGAAGTTGAAAAGCATAATATCAAGTAAATTATGTTTAAACATCGGAAAACTCAAAGTCAAACTCCAAGCGGTTCTTCAATGTCGATGTCAAAAATAGTTAATTGGAAGACTTTTCTCAGGGTTTGAAAAACTCACTCATATGTACGTACACAAAAAATGTTGAAGTCATTTGCGATTGTGATTTCAGTTAACGAACGATGTGGGTATTTGAATAATCAGAAGTGGTAGTTCTCTCAGTCCTTACTTATTTTCATATTGTCACCATATACTTATACCCCTATGGAGTCTGTTTAAAACGATTTGTACCAAAATACGCTGAGTACAGTCTAAAATACAGTGTGCTGCATGCCGCTTCGTCTCCTCACTAGTCTATACTGTCTACTTGTTTCACTACTAACTGTACTGTATTCAATGGATTTCGCAGGAACCTTTTATCCTCACCCGAAGTCTATTCTACAACCGGTGCACAACTTCTACCAATTAACACGACTCAGGCAGTGAACACGATTGTGGATTATAATAATAATTTGCAGCAATGGACTTTGGCTGTATGACCAAGTTACTGATTAATTTATATCACTAATAACTGTATTTTTTAAAATATACTGTTACACTATCATTTCATTAACTTGGATTTTTATTCAAATACTTGTTCTGTTACTGAGCTCGCTAGAAAGTCCTCTACGCCCTACTTGTACCGAAAATACGATGTGGAATCAAGCTGTAATCAAATATAAAAATATAAAAAATAAAACAAATATTTGACCTAAACATTAACTCAGTGAATTTAACTTAACACAGCATCTATAAATGTGAAAATCTTCTAGATTTGTTTCCAATTCATTACAATGAATCAAACATACTCACATCTCTCAAACAATCTTGGGATTATATAAATTTTTCTCTAGGTTTTTGCATACCTTAATGTCCTCAAATAAATCTACTTGCAGATAATGAAGGTCCAACCTCTTTTCTCAATGAGTAAGATATCTGTTAATCTTCAAATTGCAGACAACTCAAAGAAGTTAAGGCACTTGTACTACTAAAAGTGTAATACAGTTGGATGGTAACAGGCTGATAACTTAGTCTCTGTTTATAGCACTAGGATCTTTAATATGCGATGGGACTGATACAACTTCAATTACATATTTAATTGGTGGATGGTGACTAGCAGTGGAACGCAGGACGCGCATTTCGTCCTATTTGGGACTCATCAGCAAGATGTACCTGAGTTAAATGCCCAGACACGTCGAAGCATCTGCACAAGAAGCCGATATGTCAACGTGAGACCAAGCACTTCGGTCCACTCAATCGACGGTAAAATCTAAAATTAAATTACATATGTTCGAAAATAAGCTCTGTCAGAAAAATTGAGATTAAAATTTATTATCGAAAGTTGAAGGGAAAGATACAGCCCCCATGATATGATCATAACTGTTTGTTTGTGCTTTAATTTGTGGCCTTCAGCTACAAAATATGTACAAATTCGTTTTCAGTTATACTAAGAAGAGATGCTGATTTCCTACTAACATTATTCATACCGTTCAGTTTCAGTGCCTTTTATCAAGAATGTACAGTTGCACATAATCGAAACTGAGTTGTACTTGTAAGCTTATCTATATTCCAAGTCGAAAATCGGAACAAAACGCCTATTTGGGGTTACTTTTTTGATTATAGCTTTATTCCATACCGTATTTTTTGGTACAGGTATGGAATTTTCAGCATATGATATCTGTAGCCCAAATTTTGCAGGCCAACCGTAGATATCAGGTGTGCGTCGGCAGGGGATCGAACCCCCTACCATGTGCATGGCCGGCGAGAGTCCTAACCACTGTGCCCTCGACGCACTTGTGTTACAGCAGCTCTGTAAGAAATGTAGCTTCTCAGTGATATTCAGTTTAAACTAAAGATGGGGACTACAGCAATTTGAGGGATCAATGTTGTGCTGATTTCTTCAAAATATATAAGATGAATAATGTTCAGTACAGAAAATCAAAACAAGCGATTCAGTGAAGCGACTCTTTTCAAAGAATTTATTATCAAACTGTACAATCGTGTATATATTTGGCAAGGGGATCGGATCATAGGTGTGAATGTTAGCATGTGAATGATAGTATGAAATGCAATTAAAATGTTTGTGATTATAATCATAATTAAATGTCAAGTGGTAAAGCAATTAGTATCATATATAAAAAACTTCATAGGATTTATACAACTTGGAAGGGGTGTGCATTTATAGGACAAGTAAGCAAATAAGATAAAATAAAAACATTACATAACATTGTGTGTGTAAAACAGAACTGATTTAGAATGACAAGTGCAACCAGTGAAATAGCACAGGGGACAGTTCAAAGTGAGAATAGTAATAGTAACAATTCACTTAATAAAGGAAGAGTATATAAACTGAAAAAACAAAACGAAAAATAGGTAGGGCCAAAATACGGTATGGGATCAGCAAACTTCAACCATAGAGGGATGATGACTATAAAAGTTGGAGGGGTTGAATGAACTTTTTCTGTATTCAGAGATCTGTTTTTTCTGTTTCAATGGCCAAGGATTCAGAACTGCGGATGATTTCGGTAAATTACTTTCCCCTTGTAGTTGACTTGAAAAGCTGAGGTTGTAGAGATAGGGTGATCATTATCGACCAAATGTTCAGTGCTCACGTTTCTTATTGTTCCATTTCCACTTCTTCGTAACTATGCATGTTTCGGTCACAACTTATCGTTACATAACGGTATCTTGATAGAGGTATCAATATTTCCTCATAGACTTCGTTATATAAACAATTGTTTCCCCTCTTGATGAACGGTGAACGAAATATAAGAACATTTCATTGTTTCACACACCTCATTAAATGTGTAAAACACAATAATGCAAGCAGGCAGAATAAAAAGTAATCATTTGTAAAATTTTGTTTCAAGAAAAAAAATGTATATATAACATTATTTTATCATGACAATTTTATGATATCCGGTATATTTGTTTACATTTTCTCTAACTTTTCGTTATATGTTTCACTTGTTATGTTTTTTTTTCTTTTTTCCGCATCCTCTGAATTTTTATTTCATCTAAGGTTATATCATCTGTTATTAATTCGCATACAAATCACTCATATATATATATATACATACATACATAACCTTACAGAATGATAATTTCATCCCGAATCAGGACAAGTATAATAACGTTCTACAGTCTTATTGATAATAGATGGAAGTGTGTGCGTGTTGAAGGAACACAGTGCACAAGCATATAGATACACTCAATATACGCATATACAAGACTGACGTTGCACAATATAGTCTAACTTACATATTAGATTAGATAGATTTTACAGGAATCAAGGTGACCAGATTAGTTCTAAATAATCAGTCATTAATACGTGTCCATTTTAAATCCTTCTAATTATTGTGAACAGTAATAGTTAGAAAAACCAAATTAACTATAGATTAAGTACAGCATGAACTTTAATACTTTTATGTTTAATTTTCGTCATGAAGTAACATTTTTGAGACAAATATTGATTTCAGGCTGACATTATTAATAAGTCGATCAGTTTCTCAATGATAAGTGACTCAAAGATCAGTACCTAAGTATTTCGATTTGAACGCAAGAGCCAACAGATGCATTCTTCTGTATAGCTTGTCACACTCCTGTAGGTCAATCAGCCATATTTATATTCTGACAGTTTCAAAACGCGGTTTAATGTAGTGGAATCTGTGGTGCTATTCAACACTGATAAATTAAACCAGAGATATAAAATTCTCGTAACTATGTCATCCGGTACCTGGACAGTTTAAAAGTTCCTCAAATATGAAATACATACTGTACAACGGGAGTGACTAAACATAGTTGCGAAATACCTGAGAATCACTAACGTCAATCTCAGTAAAGTAGGGTCGGAACTCTGTCTACAAGAATCAAACAGAACGAAGCTCTTTTCCTACAGACTATCTAAAGTTCAGCGGACACTACACCGAGTAACTTTGAATTCATTCAAATAAAAGCGCCATTGTAGGGTAACACAGTATTATCAACGACATCACATAACGGCAACTCGTAGCAATTAAAAAGGTTCAACCTAAATTGACGAAAAATAATAAGGATTAAGTCAAAAGGAGATATGTAAGCGTTAGAACGTTGAAATACAGGTCAGGAGGAAAGAGTGATGGTTACAAATGTATTTGAAGTATTACAGTGAGTATTAAGATGCCAAATAGATTGGTTAGTGAGGGCTTTCGAACCAGTTATTCTCTCACGAGTGTTTTCCGGTCCAAGATACTACCATGAATTTTACAATGCAAAAACCAGATTATTGTAATAAATTTTCATGTATTAAAATCCTTTTTTACCTTTCTGTGACAAAACAAACCTCAGATAAAATCTTTACTGTTTAAGGAATACATTTATCTCTGTGTCTAAACAGTAGGATGCTGGACTACCATGCATGTGATCCGGCCGGTACATATCTGCACCTCTCCTACTAGTTGCATGCCTGACAAAGAGGGAAGGTTGGTTATGAGGCTACCAACTACACTCTGTTAAGAACTTCACTGCAGCTAAAACTTCCTAAATTCCATTTGTAACTCAAAGAATTGGTTTCTTTGGCTATATCTAATGATCTAGAATCCTGCTATAAGATCTCATTTATTCAAAAACTGTATAACTAGCTGAGTGTTAGGACATAGATGGGAAAAAAAAAAATTATATATGGACCAAATCATTTTTCAGCATTATTCAACTCTTACTGGTTTCATGGTTTACTGAAATGAGATGACTTTTGAAGTATACCATGAAGTAAAATTTCGTCTTTCTTTGTATACTTAGAGCTGTTCAGATGGCTAATTCACTTGTAGAAAATCATTAAATTCTTAATTAGTTACCTGATTTATTTATATGCATCATAACTCTTGTCTAACTCACCAGCCATAATTCATATCATCCTAATTTATTTCCAGCTTATACAACTAATTGCATACTCTGATTTTGAAAAATAAGACACTGAGCAATGGAAAAGAGATATTCATTTCAGATTCCTTTATGCGAATTATGCAGCTGTATTACTTTATATCGTTAAAGCCAGTAACTTAATGTAAGCCCCGGCAATGACCTTGAAAGTATTCACATTACACAAATGAAATTATAGTTTTTCAGTGCTGAATTTCTACACTTTTGCAATCAGAAAATTAATCAATGAAAAAATTTTTCAGAGGTGCAGAGTTCAGACGTAATTTAACTTTAAATACAAGAGACTATAGTAGAGACAAATGTACCTTGAACACTTAACACTTCTTGCTTGTTATAAGTATATTTGACCTCCATTACCCTAATGATTTTGTTACATTTCATATGTTCAGGAGTTCAAATAATATTCTCCAAACTGTTACATTTCAAAACACAATGATATGTAAATTTAATCATCAATAGAATAACACACGAAGTTATGATTTATTGAGTTTTATTGAAACCATGGAGAGCACCATCTTCCAGGCGTTGTATAGCAGTGTTTAGGAAACGGAACCTTCCATCAATTTCATTTTCCATAGTAAATTCAATATTTGTATGTGCGTCACTCAATAATCTGAGTAGGTAGGAAGCATGACTTTGATTGTTACATACTACAAATATACCATCAACATGTTGACCATGAAAAGTTTCATCGATCTCATAATTCACCTTTGTTCTTTCAAGGTTGGACAAGATGATAACTCCTAAACCAGGACTAAGTGAACTGTCCATAACTACACCATCTGTTTTTCGGTAAAGAGTGGAATTGCACATCCATCGCACACATTAGCAGTAGGCGTTTGAATTCCGACTTTGGAACTGAAAGAAGATCAGAATAATGACAAATGATTTCAACAGTTTCATTGATTGGGAACCCTGAGAACAAGGAGATTACATAAAATGACACCGTGAACTTATCTGAAACATTCATGTGGATCACGCTTTCGGAGAAATAAAATGAATCTTTTCTGGTTTACAAAGCCAGCTATTGACGAAAGGGTTCTAACTTCTCATCAAGCCACCAACCAGTCTGTGCTGAGGCGAGTCGATCATCGAAAGTCCAGGCTTCAGGGGAACTCGTTTTTGTGTGATTTTGTGATGCTGTACATGTACGACAAACGGGATTTTCGGGGTTTTATGTCATTTTAAGTATTGTTGTCAACCTGTTTCTTATTTCTCAATACGTTTGTGAGGCGTTTTTCAGCTGCATCTGTCACATCTTTCATGGACCCATTCCGAGTTTTGCTTTGACCACCACTTTCTATGTCAGGCACTATCACTGATCGGAGAAGGCAATGGACCTTTATGTTAAACGTGTGCTCTAACCACCTTAGCTGATTCATCTTCACAAACCCACCGACTAACTAGACCTTCTTTTCTAACACTCAACGCTCAGCCTCAACATTACTCACCCGATTATACCACGGAACACGCGAAATGTTACCGAGACATCCATGATCAAATACATAAGATCAAATACAGTTAGTCATTTTATACCTTCCATTTGCAATGACATGTCCCACAGCTACAAAGGAGGACAGAGCAGACTGCTGGGCAGTGCGAATGCCCCTTGATGAATATCATGACAACACGTCTACGTTAGAGATGACATAAGCTGCCGAGTGGCACACGAGCATTTTGTATCTGTGCTGAGATTCTATTAGCAAGTGGTCGATGCGATGAACCACTTCACTCTCTACTTTTCAACTAAGACTAAGAGAACGTTTCTGCATGATTATCGTGCATTTAACAGGAGCGAATTGCATGCTAGACGCAATCGGATTTCTGCCCAGGTTGTTAAGAGGAATCTGCGTTTTGGCAGCCTCTAAAATAGCTTTCATACTCTGAGTCAGCTGGGCTGTTGCCTGACAACAAGTCACTTAATCGCTAGAGTCAACTAGAATCAATTCCAATAATGCATCCGTAATAAAATTAGACATAAATAGGGGCACTAGGCGTCACTGACAGACACCAGTGTCCCTATTCCCAATTAGTATTATTACTTCTTATTTTTCCCAAAATAATTTTCTTCCGTAAACTTTCTGCGCTGTATTGACTAGAAATCTTGATTGACAAATCACTATATTGTTGCAGTGACTGTGAAACACTAAAATTATGCAAAATGTCTTTTTGTGATTAGTGAAAATAACAAGTCAAAAGCTGGTTTAGTGATAGAATGCTCACCAACCCTACACGTGATTCAGGATTCGACTCCTGGTCAGCGCACACCTTAACCTCCCTTAAATGGTAGTTGGCTTGGTAGAGAGGAAATATTGGACGTAAGGGTATCAATCATACTCATTAAAATTAAAACCACTGCTACGGAGACAAAAGAGCATAAGATTGAAGCCATAAGTTCCACTGGGAATGCAAAGAAATATATATATATATATATATATATATATATATATATATATATATATATATGATTTACCTATAACGAATAATTAAATTAGAAGTGAAAGATTTAAAAATCTACCTTTAAGTTGACAAACATATTTTGTGAATAGAAACACCTCTTCTTATGAATCCTGCCATGCATGTGTATAGAGGACATATACTGGTTACTGCCGAACTGTTATGTCAAATAATCTCCACAGGTAGTTTTTAGATTTGAATGTGTAGAAACTGCTCTATTCATTTTATTGTAACCTTAACACTTATTCATTCTTTGCCGTTTTTAACACTGAGAATATTCTCCTAGTACGCCCAAAGACTTCAAGCAGATTTCTTCATGAAGTTGAACTGTGAGGTGATTATTGCCTTAAAACAATTATCATACGGACCTTCTAGAAGGTTTCAAATAAAAAACAGAAATCACCTGAAAAATGTCATCGATGATAAGATCTCTCTGTAAATTCTAGTTCTGTTTATTTGGCATCCTCAGTTCCAGTGGCAGCGATTCAGAAGAGATCCTAATACAACTTCCCATTTATCGTACACAAACCATATGTCTTACCATTGAAGTAAATTTAGTAGGCCAGAGATGTTTTTCTCATTGAAATGTAGACAAGGGGAATAAATTTTATGGTTGAAACTATAAAAACCTAATATTCCATACTTTAAACAGTACAACACTTTTTCATCATTTCATCTTATGAAATAATCTGTCTAACGATAAAATGTTTTCCCAAAGTTATAACGTGAGAAGCACTTTATGGACAAATGTACAATTTGAAAATATTACACTGGTGTTTAAAATCATCGAATTTATGTCATATACTCTGATTTCAAACTATCAGAAAGAAACGTATGCTGTGAATTAGTTATTAGTCATGGAACTAATGCCTAGACTATAGTCAATAAGCTGGAAAGCTTCTTAGCATTGATTATTGCAAAACTTATTATGATAGTTCACTGTAACATTAGAAATGTCTGTCATAATAAGTGTGAGTAAAATGCGATGACTTTGTTTGGTGTCTCTGATATAAAGTTAAAGAAGATTAGGCTGTACATCATTTTAGTCATAGCATCTTCTGGTATAGACGCTTTCGCAATTGAAATAATTGTTTTGCTATGAATAATACTTTTAGATACAGCAGACTACTTGAAATTCACCACAGACATCAACATACCTAAGAGCAAAAGACATCGAGCTAGATCAGTCGCTAGACTATGAGCGTCAGAGTCATGTGTCTGAGCTTCGAGAGGGGTGTCCTTGTGTATATGCAGTGGGGGTGAGTGTCTGTTTCGCAGGTCATTTATTAGCAGAATACTCCCAAACCACTCTGGTTGTCAGAGTTCGATTTCTGTCTGACTCAGTCCTAATCTTCCTCTAGTTTACTAACCGATGATTAGCCCGGAAAAAGAAGAAAGGTAAGGCGTGAGATTAGAAACCTCACCATGTAAGAACAACACCACAACTACTTAAACTTTAAAGTTAGAAGGCCTTGCGTTTCCCTCGGAAAGCATAGGAATGAAAAACGTTTAAGTGATATGACTGTATTGAAAACTAACTATTTATTTACCTTGTATCTTAGGTTTACTTTTCCAGTGAAACCCTAGAAGCTTACAAATATATTTTTATGGAAATGAGATTAAAACATTGAAAGAGTAAAATAAGCTAATATTTGAATTTCAGTACACTCGCTGCTAGTGACTGACTTATAAATGTTCTATGAAAGGGTCAGAGAAGGTCGTCATTGGTGTGATTCACAGTGTCAGGCGGAAGGATATCTACTGAATGACAACATCATGATACTCTATCAAGAAAACTCAGAATTTCATAGGCGATTCACTTAAGTGAATATCAGCCTGCTGAACCAGTAACACGAATGTCGTATTTTTAGTTTAACAAGCATGTCCAAGACGAACTCCCAGCGTTTCGAAGTTTTCAACTCTTCTTTAATTATTAATGGCTCCCTAAGAAGTCTGTTGTCAGAAAAATTAAGTTCCATCGTCTCGTTCAGAAATCACCACCTAACTGAGAGTATAGAAAAGACGGAGGTATTCAAAATAGCCAACCAACAACATAAAGGACCGGTCACCTCCAACGGAAGGAATCTGGAGAAGGTTACCTTCTTTTACTTATCTAGGAAGCATATTTTTAAATACAGGTGACTACGCGGATGAAGGTATCAAAACCAGAATCCAAAAAGCAAGACAGATCTTCGTCGCCCTGAAATCAGTTTGCAAATCTTCTGCACTTTGCGGAAAAACAACAAGATTTGGAATTTTAACATCAACCTGGAATCAGTCGAGGCTTCTGTATCGGTAATCAACTAGGTGCGCCATCGACAGCACTTACAACAGGCTGCAGATTTTTATCAACAGATACCTTCATTTGGCCCTTTTTGAAGATCAGATGGCTAGAAGGATCAGCAACAAGAAACTATGGGAACAAACTAACAAAGAGCCTATGGCTTAAAAAAATGTACAAATTAAAATGGAGATGGATGAGACACACGCTGAAGAGACCATCACCATCGCGCGTAATGCAAGCCGTCGAGCGGAACCCGAGTACGAAACGACGGATCACGCTTGTGTACGAGGGTGACATGGAGAAAATCATGAGAACAGGAGACAGGGGACCATAGGCAATCGTGCGGCCAGTCAAAGAGGACCTAAGAGAACAGAAAATAGTATTGATGTGCTGCTGAAGCCGTGTATTCCACTTGAAACCCAAGAGAATTACAAGGAAATATAAATATTTGATTTACACATTTTCATGCAAAATTTGTTTGAAATAACTACTTGCATCACATTTTTTTAAAAAGCCAAATATTTTTATTCCTTTACATTTCTAGTGGAATATAGGGCTTTAATCTAAAGGCTTGAATTTTCGGTAGCAGTGGTATTTATTTTTACGTGATGGGGTTGGTAAGCCCACGCCCAATTTTCCCTCTTTGCCAGTATTATTACTCCTGGGGGTAGAACAGTGAACTACCTGCGTTGTTGACGAGCCTTTACCGCTGTGCCACCGACTGACTAAAAAACCCAAAAAGGTGATACTATTACCTGAAAACAAGTTTTTGACTAGTACATTTAGTACAGGATAAATGTCTTCAGTTTCTCATAGATTTTTCGATTCTTTACCCTAATAATATATCTCATTCCAGCATAAAAAAATATTCAACCTTAGCAGCTATCCCCCTAAGCCATATTTAAATATTCTCACATGGAGATGGTTGTCTTCGGTTATGTTTTTAGCCTTCAGAAGAAAATATCTCTCCTTTCTCAGTGTAATGTTGACTACTAATGCATATTCACTCAGTGTTTATGCATAAGACAAATAATAATGATCGTTTATGGTTGAATTTCATGCGAATGAAATAAAATAGGTTAATTAAAATATTCTTCTTCTTGTATTTAAGGACACAAAACCAACGCAAATAATTCAAGTGGGATTGAATTTTAAAGATTTTTCTCGACAGATTATAAGGAGACGACAAGCAAAAGAAGAGATTGGCTATTCTATTCTAACCTTAATTGTAACCTGACATTAGTAGAAATGTAAAACAAGTCATAGGAGTATAATTCCCGAGAAAAATTAATTTCATTTACATACACACCATTGTGTGTTTGAATGTTTTACTTAGTGCTCTACTTGAAAAATAGGGTTTCAAGCTCTAAGCTCCAAAGTTTCAGTAGCTGTGGTACTGCTTTACCGAGGTGGAATTCCCGCCCTCTCGCCAAAGCTTCCTTCTCCTTTAAATTTTACTATCAACTAGGCGGTAAGGCGGCTGGGAATCGATCCTGGACCACATCCGTCGCTGACAAGCATTCTACCCCTCAACCACTGATGTACCACACATGTCCGTCTGAATGAGATGTATTAATGAGACTACATAAAGGAAAAATGAAACCGCTTTCATAAAACCGGATTATACATACGAAAAATAAACTTTAGTTTGGCAGATACTTGTCATTTACAGCTTGTAATATTTGATTTTTAAAAGTTTACCACTCGACTAACGATAGGTAACCGATAAGATCAAGCAGAACAGTTTGATATTTCACTTACATCTGTTTTAACTGACACTCAAATGACTGATTTTTCATAATCTTCAAAGCAATAGATTGTTTTCAGGATTATTCCTCTTCAAAACACATGTATTATAACTTGTTTTTAAAAAAAACCTGATACTCACTTTAGATAGAAGACGGTACAAAGGTGCAAGAGTTCATAATAATAAAAGTTTTTGTATTTCCCAATGAATGAAAAACACAATGATATTGTTTTTACGAACGTTTCGCTATTTAATGCAACTAATAGCTTTATCAAAGTATTAGAAAACCGGAATTTACAAAATCTCTGCATATTTTTTTAATAATAATGGTAAAGCGGTTTTTAAGACAGTATGCGAATATACGGTACAAAAATTCTCAGCGTATTCAGTTCCAAAGTACTTTTTCTTCACACAGGATTCACATGTAAATTAATGATCTGAAGTATATCTTCATTTCGTTGAAGAATTGTACAGCGTTTACTTGGGAGCAAGTTAAATCATTGCGCAAGTTTATGTATAGGTCATTTGATATAACTGGACGATTAAAACAATGATAAATCCAGATGAAATTAAGCATTTTGGAGGAAATTAGTTTCGGTAGCCCAGTGATTTAAGCAGGCCGCCTTATATATATGAAATAAAGAAGAGTTAGAAGGTGAGAAAATAGACTTAGGTGAAGTTAAACGGAAATGTTGAAAGTCAAAATAACAATGAAGATCAATCACTTAACCGAATAACAAGGTAATAGTACGTCTGTTATGATATCGAAATAAAGTTTACTAACTTGATCATCGTTCGTCTGTCTGGGGTTATTTTTCCTTGACAAGTTGGTCAATAGGTAAAGGTAACAAAATCAAGTGTAGATTTTTGGATTTGATCAGTGTGTAAAATTATAAAAGCAATGTGTGTTTACATAGTGAACTTGCATATCACATTCATGTTGATTCTGTCATTTCATGGAGGAGCAAGTACTTCATATCAAGTGGAATCCCAATTGCCTGAATAGGAATGATGGAATAAAACAGAATTCGACCTGGTTACAACACACTTCACATCCCACATGAAGGGACAAAATCAACACGAATGTGATATATAAGTACACTATGTAAACACACACTGCTTTTATAATTTTACACACTGATCAAATCCAAAAGTCTACACTCGGTTTTTTTTATCTTTACCACTTGACCAACTTGACAACGAAAAATGACCCGAGACAGACGAACGATGATCAAGTTAATAAACTTTATTTTGATATAATAACAGACGTACTATTAGCTTTGTTATTTGGTTCAGTGATTGATCTTCGTTGTTATTTTGACTTTCAATATGTCCTTTTAAGTTGAACTAAGTCTATATTTTTCTCACCCCTTAACTCTTTGTTATATATATGCTGAGATTTTGTAAATTCCGTTTTAATAATACTTTGATAAAGCTATCAGCAGCAGTACTAAATAAAGAAACGTCATTAAAAACAGTTATATCGTTTTGTTTTTCATTCATTGGGAAAAAGAAAAACCTTTATTATAATGATTATCATACACACGCCAACCATGCACATGGTCCGGGGTTCGATTCCCGGCCGACAAACTCCTTACCTCACTAAGCCAGAAATAATTCTGGTAAAGAAGAAAGGTTGGGCATGGGGGTAGCAACCCCATTCTGTAATATAAACACTGCTACAGAAACTTCAAGCCACTAGGTTGAAGCCCTATGTGCCACCGGGAACGTGAAGGAAAAAGCAATACCCAAATGTTTCCAAACCATTAAAAGTGAACTTGGTTTGCACATATATAACAAGAGTTCATAGTTGTAAATTTGTAACTTTACTTTTTATTGAAGCTTGAGTCTTCAAGCTGTTCTTTTAGTACATCGAATTGGTTTCCATTCATTAATCTTCCATCAGTTTAAAAAAAAATTATTTTATTCTTTTACACTCTGAGCGGAACCAAGTATTTAATCTTATGCCTAGGAGTTTTATTAGCATCAATGTTATTGTTTTATAAGGAGTAGTATTGCTAGCCCTACACTCACTCTCTTTAATGAACTTATTTTCATCTAAGCTACATATAGGAGTGCTTCGGTCTGCAGTCGGATCCCAAAACACCTGGGTGGTTAGTGAGCACTATACCGTTGCACCATCGATGCACCATCTATCAGTATTTCTTCACAAATCCTTCATTATTTAAACGCTTTCAGTGACATTCACTATTTTACGTAGGTTGAAACCTGTAGGTAAAATCAACTTCATGAGAAATACTGTACAATTCTGACTACTGAAAAAGCCTTGAAAGTAGTAATGTTTGCAGAAATGGAGAAGAAATCCAAGGACTCACTGCTTTGATAACAATAATCACAATCAATAGAAGAGTTGTGTTAACTTTCTTTCAAAGTGTGCATGGATGCATTTTCATATAATTTACCAGAAAGTATGTATTGATTTAATTTGGTGGCATAACCTTCCTATCATCACCTGCGTATGTGAGTATATTTTCTAATCGTGAAAGACAATCAATCGGTCAACTTTCACACACCTAACTTAATAATACACATCCGTGTTTACATAAATTTTACGAAATAACAAATTCCGTACGCAGGACACGCTACGTTTTTCCTCGTAGTAGTGGTGATTTCACATGCGTGTATAAGGATAATCTGAGTTCTATATATTTAGTCAGCTGTTTTAGATCATGTGAAACTAAACGGTACTTTTAGTTTGACTATGCACGTTTAATTTGATGCTTTAATTTAATAGAAACTTGGAGCCATTAATTACTTGTGAGTTATCCATTTGTTTGATAAGAGGGGAAAAATGCTTTTTTATCATGCACAGAAACGGTTTCATACAGATCATCGGATCGTTGAATAAGCAAAATCTGAAATAATAAATGTTTGTACATTGTAACTCAGTGAAGCGTCACATTTGTTTACTCAGTACTACAAACACAAACCAAGAAATTTCAACTTAATATATTTGAGAGGAATACATATATGTATATATTATATGGTTTTATACCTCTAGAGTATTGATGTTGGTGAATGTCAAAAGTGTTTTCAATGATTAGTGAAGTTTGAAACCACTTACAATTTTCACATAAATATGAAATGATGTGGGTTTACCACGAGTGCGTATTAAGTGACTCATTCATTTGCATTGATTAATTTCAGCCTGATTAAAACATCTACATGTGAATCTAATAGCCGAGAGTTACTGACAATGCCAGATGATAGTAATACCTTAATTCTAAAAAATGATTTATTACTTATTTCAGAATTCTCAACAAATCCTTCAAATACTGTTATAAATGGTAGTATATATCATTTAAGGCAATATTACTCTGTGCATAGAATGCTCTAATAACCTCCAGTTTCTTCGAAACGTCCATAGCGTTAGGTATAATTTTATTTAAAAATAGGCGTCATTACAAATCACGATTCAATAGTTATTTGGATAATTAAAACAATATGAAATAGTTAGAGGACCATTGAGAACCACGGAGTACTGGACAGCTGTTTCATCCTAGTTTGGAAATCCTCGGCAGAACGCACCCACTGGAATTCGAATCCAGGACCTTCCGGATGTCTCACCAATGACAATAGTTGGGGCCACGCTAAATCACGAAGCGGTAAAAGCTAGAATTCATGGTCTGGCCATTGAATCGGGTCCCAGTGGCTGAATAGTATACGAGCTTGCCTTGTAACAGGAAGTTCCTGTATTCGAATCCCAGTGGGTGCGTACTGCCGATGATTTCCAAACTAAGATGAAACACCTTTCCAGTACTCCCTGGCTTTCAATGGTTCTCTAACTGATATCAATCCGTGATTAACTCGGAAAAATATAACTAACCCTTACAAACCAAACTATAGAAAATATGAAATAGATTAAATACAATACATTCTGATGGATGGATAATTGCTTAGCCCATTGATTTAAACAGGCTGCTAGCCATAATACCAAGCAGTTTTCAGAGTTGGTTCCCATAATATTTATATTATGTATATATTTGAATTTTGTGATGACGTAATCAACACTTCAGTTTGCAATTTAATCTAAGTGCTGAAGTGTAGTTATTGTCCTATGATAATTCATTAATTTCGTAAATATATCACAAAAAAATGTGTGAAGGTGAATTCACCATCAGGGAGACTTATTCAGTGTATATTCAATGAAGAATTATGATTAGTACGAATGCTATGCATACTTAAAGTGGAAGTGGATTACACCCTCCCTAATGCTTTGTTTCCACTTTCATTACGGTTATTCATACCAAGCATTTAAGATGTTGACTTCAAAGTATTACTTAAAACGTTTGCATACCGTTATTAAAATTCGTTCATATGATTGATATGTATTACAAACTCTTATATACTACTGTTTTTGTCATTTGGTCATTAAACTAAGATTCTTCATACATTTATTGCGGTTTACGTACAGAATAATTTTAAAACACTTGCAGATTTGACATATTCTCAGTTAACAGGAGGTTCCGGAATTATTGAACCCCTGGAGTTCAAAAGTAAACAAAATTAGTGCATGTATACAAAGATGATGGCGGTACATAATAAAGACGAGAGGTGAGTAAAATGATGGGCAACTAATAAATTGGATAACAATGTACTCATTTCAACTCAAATCATAGAAACAAGAGACAGGCAATTGGCATTATACCAAATAGGGGTGACTTTAAAACCAAGGATTAAGTAATCGAGTGAAAAAGAGAGCGAAGACATCCAGTTATCAGGGCAAAGAAAGACAGATAACTGCTTCTTTCTGAACATGAGAATTCGATTTTTGGACATTTGATAGAGATTACTTTGGCGAATTTGTGGAGAATTGAGGATTTTGTCCATCAATGCTTTTAAAGGATAATGTGATTCGCACCTCATGACCCATATGGCACTACTGGAAACACTTATTCCTTTGAGACGTAAGCCTTTCGGTACATGTTCAGAAAATTGGAGTTGTACCCTTATTTCTGTTCTTCACAGGTACAAGTAAATTTTTATGTACAATTAGAGTTAACATCACGATAATATCCCATTAACCATTGATCGCACCAAACAGCGTGCTATCTAATAAACAGGAACCAACTTAGCTGCAGAATAGGCTCTGACTTCTGAAATACACAATCTTCTGTTGACTACTGCTGCAATATTTTGCCTTTTAGATCCAGTTCAATGACGACAAACTTTTTTCCCATTGTGATTTGTTTGATGTTTGAACCTTCACATCTTCGATGTTTGTTGATGAATCTCTGAGGATAACTGTTGTTTCTCAGCATCTTTTCGAGAAACAGGAATTCTTTCTCCAATTCCTCTGAAGAGCATATTCTCCCAGCTGTATAGTACAGAGTCTTGATTACTGCTCGTTTATATCTCTTTGGGCAAAAATTATTAAAATATGGGTATTGTCTACTTCATGTACATACACTTAGTAATTTATTTAGGCTGTACACAGATAATGAGAAGCCAACGGAATAAGCGATGAAGGTACCGTCTTATTCTGCAAAAACCGTTGTTCTTGCCTCATTCAAACTCAGATTCAATGTAG
The DNA here is from genome assembly GCA_944472135.2 of Trichobilharzia regenti. NCBI lineage: Eukaryota > Metazoa > Platyhelminthes > Trematoda > Strigeidida > Schistosomatidae > Trichobilharzia > Trichobilharzia regenti. Next base: position 62,941,661 of record OX235265.1, on the reverse strand, counting down.
CAGAACAATGGGTAACTAGCTTACAAGCAACTAAGATTAGAAATTCTTAAAATTCCTAAAACGAGGTGTGTTAGTCAGATACATTTCTGTACCAAATATTACTAGGAAACTCTCAGAAATACTCAGATTTTATTGATTTTTGAGTTTTGACTTTTTAAGGATGATTATATGATAATATTGTTGTTTAAAACATACTTTATTTATGCAATAGTGTCGCAAGCACCATATTTTTTGTCGTCATATTATAATCCACTTACCTAGTCAAGCTCCGGAAGGCAGAATTTTCATCTGAATATGAAGAGCTGATTTTCCTCCACTTCTTGTCCACTTGTGCAGGCAGTTGTAAACAAGTGAATTACCTGAATATTAAACTTGTTTAAAAAGTTTTATGGAGTAGTGAGACGGAATAAAGTGCGTCGGTGGCACGGTGGTTAGGACTCTCGCCGACCATTCACATGGTCCGAGGTTCGATCCCCTGCCGGCGCACACCTGATATCTATGGTCGGCCTGCAAAATTTGGGCTACCGATATCCACGCTGAAAATTCCTTATTTGTACCAAAAAGACAGTGTGGAATCAAGCTGTAAATCAAAAATATAAAAAATATAAAATAAGTTTGTGTTTAAATCAGGAGATCCCGGTAACACTGTCTGAATAGCACGTAACCGGATTATCTCAAAAAACCCCACTAAAATTGCTGGTTGTTATGTTTTTATTGACTTGTGAGTATAGAACCGTTTAATTCGAAAAGCATACGTTACCAGCTAAAATTATTAGGGTTCATTTTAGTTCTTGTTGATACAATATACAATGTACTTGACTTATTATATGCATACATATTTATTCCATTCCCAAATTTCAGACTTATAGCTGGTATAAGAATAGAATTTTGGATATTCAGTAAAGTTAAATTCCATCATAGGGTTAATTTATCCGGTAAAATCACGCAGTGATGCAGCATTACTCACTGATAACTTTCCAGGCATAATTTACCGCTTATAATCATATCAAGGCACGTACACAACTTTCCAATTTCGTTTACATAATTCCATAACTCTGATATTGGTGATGAGTCATTCCCACTGCATGTTTTAGGTGTAGATCCGATGAAAAAAGATCCCGCGATCAACCTCTTCTTCCACCTACCTGTATTATTCTTTAAACTGTAGCTCTGTCTCATCCTATTGTCTGATTGTTTCACATGTATTGAGATTGCTGAGTTCTCCTTTACGCTATTCATTCTATACTTAATTAAGTTCATATATCCCGATAATCTTACTACAATCAGTCTATTAGTTTAACCTACGTGGTGGACCTCACACACATTAAAAGATATTTATCGATTACATTTTTTTGTCTAATTGAGTCAGTAAAGTACTTCAGTCTACAGAACTTACTCCTAAATGAGATTGTAGATTTAAATGCCACCTTAATTCCTGATCAATTAAAAATCCTACGCAGGGTTGCAAATGTCCCTTGGTTAATTGGTTAAACTGTAGATACCTTTTATTCTTCCTTATTTATGTAATGGTCAATAGCTCCACTACTGTTTTTAGTTTTCTACTGAGCTTCTTTATTTCCTTAAAAGGATAATTATTTAGCACCAACACTTCTTTTTTCTATCTCATTTTATTATAGGGGGTTTTCTCATGTACTAATTAAAGCTGTTGTTCGGTTTATTAACCACTTAACTAGTACACAACTCCATTGGCAGTCGATTTCAAGAGCATCGGGTTACAAGGCGATTCTGCTGACCATGCAGTTATTGAGACGGTATCCAGTGCCTCTGAATTCTAACTTTTCTCAGTGATACCACCAGCTGATGTCATCGACGGGTATTTGTTCTCATATCCGGCTGTTTGCAGCCCACTGGTCACCACTTCCTACTGGAATTCCTGCACTTCATCCTCTAGTCAGTCACTGGCGAGCATTGGCTCGATCGTCGCCGGTTTTATGAGTGAGTACTTCTACAGAGTCTTAGACCAGGACGAAACGCTTTGTCAGTTCCCCGTTGTTTTCAGTGGTACGTGATCTATTCTAAAATCAATTAAATCATAGAAAACCAACATTCGGAATAAGTTTCGTTATTACGACATGATTTAAATGATCTGCATGTTCTCAATTCACACTGTTTGTGATACAACTATTGTTTCCCATCCAAGGCAAAATAATTCAAAATCTGTGTTTTCATTATTAAATTTAGCCAGTCTCCCAATTTTGTTTTACTACATTTACCTGTATTATATAGATTCTTGTAGAATAAACTGATAAAACCAAATACTGTAGTCATGTGAAAACAGTAGCGGTGCATATATGTGTATATATCTGCAAAACATGGAAATAGTCTAAATATTCAAAACAATTTAGGCTAAATTTCCTAAATTTTATGGTCCAAATTTGATTATCACAATGTTTAGAGAGAGATAGATAGAAAGGAAAATAGGATGCATAGTCTCTAACTATCTGTCAATCATTTACTAATGAATAGATAGATGGAGTATTATTCTTCTTATTATAGTCCGTATTCGATTTTCAAACAGTCTATACTGAAGAATCAATTCTAGGAATGGAAATGGATAAAGTAAACAAAAAGGTGAAATAGTCAGGATGGTGAAAATTCTTTATATAACAGGTGAAATTTATGCTTCTGTAACCTGTCATTAAATCTACAAAGAGAGAAAAGCAGGCACAGATTATAAACGAAAGGAGAAAAATTCCAAGAACAATGAGAGAAAGAGACGAGAATATTTGTTATCAACACCTCAAAAAGTATTTACATTCAATTTTCTTTAACCTGCTGATACCTAAAATCACTAAGAAAAGTAAGAAACCCACATGGTTTGCCATATAGGAAACCCAGATATACTTAATCCAAATAGATATCCAGAATCATTTTTTGTTAAGCATTTGTTAATATGTCTGGCCACAAAACCAGTGTTATCGATTGTTTCTTAATTATTTTACATAACTTCAATTGAGGGTTATGAATAGTGATGGAAGCACTTTGGATTAATCATATGCATCCCGAACTATGTGTACAGAAAACAATAGACTCCAGAGTTCGCTTACCATGAACTACTTGACCTACTAAAATATGATTGGTTATTACGATACAACTTTATTTTGTATCAGTGAGTATCTCTGAAACATTTATTTTACTATTGTGAACTATGCTATTTGTAAAGCGATCATAAAGAAACTACGAAACAATGTTATCTTGCAATATGTGTCTTCTTAATGCCTTATTAGAATTTGGTTACAGGATTCGATCATAAGCTGACATCGGTTGAGGAAGCACTGGAAATCCTGGGAGTACTGAAGAGCTGTTTCGTCCTGGTTTGAGGCTCTTTAGTAGTACGCACCTGCCGGGGTTCGAACCCAAGACATTCTGGTTACAAGGCCAGCTAGTAGACCATTAAGTCATTGAGACACGACCCAGGGGCCAGTCCATAATCTCCGCCGTCTGCTGATCTACAGTGTAGCGCGACCACTAAACAGTCATCCCTAGTAAGTGTCTCTCCTCAAACTCAACCTACTGTACGTCATTGGTCACAAGTTCTCACTAGAAACCAGTGTTATAAAAATCTAGTTTTGCCTAATTTTGCCTAAAACCTTAAAATAACAATTTAAAAGGGTTATCGAGCACTGGTGTGAGCTCTTTGTTTCCCCTTTTGTTTGGATTGCTAGATTCCTATTTTCTGTTAATCCTTTTATTGCATCACTGAATTACCTCATTTTCCAGGTCATTCTGACTGAATATACTCACAGAGTTCCTACCTAGTATTTTGACTGTTGTTTAAGACAGTAAAAGCCCTTTTATCGACGTCCAGTCTTTTCTTTTGTCTGCATGTCAGCGGTGTTATTACTGATGTTGTTGACATGAGATTAGGACAGACTAGCCAGCGCATTAAGTTAGTATTCGCTCATAGTTTACTCGGTCATAGTTCCGGTTAAAACACCCAAGTAACAACCTGCCTGAGTAGGTCCAGTCGCTACTGAGCAACAGATTGATATTCAAATGTTGGTTCTCCTTGTAAGTGAAGGGTCTTGATTTCAGACTTCTATGGTGGCTGCGTACTTCTGAAGATTTCTAAACTAGGACGAAACAGCTATCTAGTACTCCCTAGTTGGCCTTTCAATGTTCCTTTAACCAGCGTCACCTCATGACGAAATCCTGTAGCCAATCAAATGAAACCCCTGAATACCAACACTAAATAATATTTATAATAAAATTTATCGAAGGGATTAACTGTTTCAAAATGAATATGGATTAGATAATAACGATTTTATAACACTTATGCCAGTATGTCATTGAATTATGTAGACAGAAGACAAGTGTCTAATTATTTAAAAGTAAAAGCTATCGTGTAAACGTACATAGGTATACACTTAGCCATGAAGCATATCTTCTTCTAACTCAGGTGAAAATAAAGAATCACTAAAGTGGAGAAATTAAGAGAAAATTCAAATAACTTTGGCTTTTCTAGAACTCATATTACACTAACACATTTAGTTCGAAGTAGATAAACCGAATCTTCTTTTTTGCTTATCAATAGAACCAACCTGAGAATAAAAGAGTATACAGAGTAAGCATTCATTTCTGATCCGTTTGAATTTCAAACCAGTTGCCTGGAAGCATTACGCAAGAGAACGTATGCACACTGCACTAAGTCGGATACAATAAACAAATTTCAAATACTGTATTGGTGTTGCGTCGTAAGTATTAGAACTAAGCGCACGAACTGTACAAGGCTTTCTATCATTCGATACGTCTAGAGATATGTTAGGGATAGCTGGTGAATTTATTGTCAGTGGCACATTCGCTATCAGTATTCAATAAATGGATCCCAATAGATTCACTAAAGTTACTGAAGACTTTAAGACTAACTTTGAAGCCTGTCATAACTGTTGCTATGATCAAAATAACAAAAGCTTCATTCTTCTTATCAAAAGATTTGAATGCAAGTCAAGTAAAATTCTATAATTAGAATGCGAAATAAGTGGTCGGTATTTGTACTTTCATATTAACGTAGAGTCGTCATCAGGTATCAAGAATCTGCTTTAAATGCTAATGGAGGTAGAAATCTGATTTCGGAAATTGTAACCAGTGAGAGTGGAAGTGTTTCCAATTATTCAACAGAGCACAGAAGGTCCAGTAAATTCTCAATTAGGAATCTGGGAAATCAAACCTGGCTTTAAAACTCATCCTGACAAAACGGTTGCTGTGGTCTCCCAAACTAGAATGAAACAGCTGTCCAGTACTCCACCGCTGATTTTCAAGGGTTCTCTAACTGACATCAATCTGTGATCAACTCGTAAAAACAAATCTAATTCTTAAAAACAAACTAGAGAAACTCAATATAAACAGTAAAGCCGCAGCCGCTCAAAAATGCCCATTCAATCATACTTCGTTGAATAAAACCGATCAACTATGTAAGGGAATATTCCAATACCCTAAAAGAATTCTTGAATTCCGAATACTGAACTTGTGAGAAGTCGTCACCAGCAGGGTGCAGCAGGTTGGGTGTGAAGACAAATACTCGCCGAAGACATTGGCTAGTGGTCGCGCTATATCGTGAACTGGCAGAAGTTAGAAGTCATGGGCCATTGGATTGGGTCCCAGTGGCTTAATGGTCTATGAGCTTGCCTTGTAACCAGTAGGTCCTGGATTCGAACCCCGGTGGGTACGTACTGCTAAAGAGTCCCAAAATAGGATGATGAGACAGCTTTCCAGTACTCCCAAGTTTTCCAATTGTTCTGTAACCAATGTCAGCTCCTGATGAAATCCTGTAACCAATCAATCAAATCCCTACATACCAACACTCGAATAGTGATAACTTCTTAGAAAAGCCGCCTATGTTGAAATCAACACAATTTTCGGAAACATTTAGTGTCTCATTTTTTTGCAGTGGTCACTAAGGATAAATATCCAGCATTAAAATAACCATGATCTGAATATCAGTCTTTAGCTTACTCATGGCTACTGAATGGATACCTTAAAGCTACACTCAGAGGTCGTAACCAGTGGTATCTACCACATTAAGGTGAAGCCGATGCTTTTCGAAGTTACTGGCAGGTGGTAATGCAACTTTAGGAAATAACACAGTTAGAAATCAAGAGTCATTGGATCCTCACTCAAGCGGCGAAATTGTTGACGACCCTGGTCTCGTAAGCTGAAGTTACTGGTTTTGATCCTTTGCGCATTCATGTGTACGCAGTGATGAAGGGTTTCCAAATGGAACGAAACAGCCCCTGGTTTCCATTAATATTTAATGGCTGTTGGATTAAAGTTAATCCACAGCAGTGGAAAAATCCCATAATTTATACACAATATTTTGATTGATTTAATTTGACTGTATCAAAAAGGAAAGTGAAAATATGATTTACACTCTCAGCATGTTGGAAGTGACTAGTCAGTGGAATTAGACTAACAGTTATGTATGCATGTAGAATCACATAAGCAGAAATGAAACCCTTTTATACATCCTTTGTGCAGAATTTTAAAAAAAATGTCTGGAACTGATAAAAATTTATGTAGATATAAAAGTTGAAGGAGAGCAAAGAAAGGAAATCAAATTTATTGGACTCTTAAATCAAAAAAAGAAAACAGACTACGGATATCCTATTTGAAAACAAGCATTTCAGGAAATATGAAACTGCTAAAACAAGTCTAATGAATTATTTCTAATTCAGATGCACTTAAAGATGGGTAATTGATGTTATCGAGAAGAAAAAAGGCCAGCTGTGAAAATCAAGGCCACTGTGAGTTTAAATTATGTAACTTCACTGTGCACTAACTGACCTGTTTTTTTAAAAAAAAAAACCTGTGCCTTGACCATACTACGGAGAGTGTCAATGAAAACCCAAATGTAAGTAAGTAATGATGACAACGTCTTGAATAAGACACTTCAAAAAAAGAATATAGCAGTAATAAACGAAATTGTTAACTTCATGTTATCTTCTGTAACAACCACTACTGTCGGAAATGTTATGTTTTCAGTAGAAAATAAAGATACCGTAAATGGACACTAATGTCATGCGTTTAGTTTTTCCCATGGCGCATTCCGAATTTTGTTAGCCGATTTTTCAATTTGCCTACCATACTAAGTGACTCACCATCATGGTACACTTTGAATTGTTGTAGTTTGTTGGTTGAATGCAATCGGTAGGAAGTCTTTGATCTCTGTCTTGGGCTTGTTGGCACTCATCAATATGATGTATCTGCAATCATGCAGGAATTTCATGTCTCTTCTGTTTTTTGAATTCCAGTTATCCAGTGCTACGATGAGAGACGTTATCTCTGAGCTGTTCGGGCTCACTACCGACTTCCTATAGTACTGTAGTGGGTGATTTGACTGATCACTAAGTATTATCTAATGTTATGCATCTTGTTCTTCGACTGATGCACAAACGCCTTGTCAACTAGTGTCAGAAAGCAACGACCTAGGTTCAAGGCTACCCGTAGATCGCATCTAACCACCTAACAACAAAGATGAGTATATATTTCAGTACAAGACTACATTTACTCATTTTGTGTGAATAATTTATCAGGAAATGGATAACTGGCTTCAAAATCATAATGCTATGAGCTCACAAATTTTTACAAGCTTCAAGACAGTGTAAGATAAAAATAAAATGGATCTATGCATAATAATTGAACCAAGGTTGAATAACAGAACATTTGTTAACGTAATAATGAAGCTGCCACTGACAACAAAACCTCGTTAATAAAGTATATTCCTATAATATTCCATAGTTTGGTTTGTAAGGGTTAGTTATGTTTTTACAAGTTGATCATGGATTCATATCAGTTAGAGAACCAGGGGAAACCAGGGAGTACAGCTGTTTCATCCTAGTTTAGGAATCATCGGCAGTACGCACCCACTCCACACGGGGTTCGAACCCAGGACCTTCCGGTTACAAGGCAAGCTCATATACCATTCAGCCACTGGGACCCGTTTCAGTGGCTCAGTAATTCTAACTTCTACCAATGGTTGAGGTCAAGCTAAATCACGAGCTGGTAGAAGTTAGAATTCATGAGACATTGAATCGGGTCCTAGTGGCTGAATGGTATACAAGCTTGCCTTGTAACCGGAAGGTCCTGGGTTCGAATCCCAGTGGGTGTGTACAGCCAATGATTCCTATAATAATTAAAAGAGATCATTGAATAAGGGATATTCTACTCGATGACTTCCTCTTCAGGTTCTACAGTTATACATCCATACTGGCTAAGCGATAACCTTTCATAACCAGTTCAGTGCTTCTTTTCCTAATCTTCTAACTTCCAATATTTCCTAAAATATGCGTCACAAATTGGATTTCAGATAAGAACAAGGTGTACGTTGAGGACCTTTAACCTACTACTACATGTGAAGAATGGTACGATTAGCATTCAGATCTATTCAAAAACAGGTGAATTGCTTGAAACTGATAAATCGTTTGGCCATTAGTGCAGTGACTGTATAGAATGTTTTATCCAAAGACAAATACATTTTTTTAAAACACTCTGACCAAAGAACAAAGAATTTCCTTATCAGTATTCATAATCATCATTCCATGTGCTAATACCGAATAAAAGGTTTCAATCTTTATTGTAAAGAAAATAAAACCTCACTACCATTTTACAGCTAGACAAAATTAACTATAGGCGTCAGCTTGAAATAGTTCACATTTTCGTTTACACTAATAAGTGGATGCTTTATCCTGCTTCTGTTGTATAGAAAATATTAAATCAGATAAATAAAAGTAATAATATGTAGGCGTCATTTTTAAAGCTTCATACACATAGTATTTCTCATGATACATTTCGATAAATTAAAAAAGGTCAGGTTTTGCAGTATACAAAATAACGCCATTTTATTCTTGGCAAGCTTTCATCAACTGCAGACTGCCTGAAATTGAGATGGATATAAAAGAATGAAAATGAACTGCAATGTAGTAAATTAAGGTATCTAATATACAAGCATCACATTGTATTCATTTCAAATCAACATAAAGTTATGTGGATTTCAAAGTAGGGGAAAAGCAGAAAAAAGACAGAAATATGTGAACATAGCTTATAAGGTAACATAAATTACTGCAGTTCAGCATAGGACTCTCTAAAAAAGTGCATCAGTTCAAGCTGCCACATTCCATGCAGCATATTAAGGGAGTGGAAAGGCAGAAGAATGGTATCTAAAAGTACTCCATTAAGCAAAAGTAGGATGAGAAAAGAACATGACCATGGAAAAAGGTGAATATTCAGTAGAAATGGGAGATCAGAGAAAGTGAATACAGGAGCGCTGCTGAGAACAATTTTGAACCATACCCCCAATAATCGCCAGTCATTGATTCTTAGCATGCTGAAGACCCCAACCAGTTATTCTGCATTTCCCTAAATTGCTCAAACTAACTGTCAAGGATTTCAGTGAAGGATAATATGGTAACTCAACAAAATTAAATTTCATAAGATTGAAATCAGCAGCGTAAAATGAAAAAGCTGATATGAATATTTATGTGGTTGGAGTAATCAAAACTAAATTGCAGTTATCAAGGAAGTGGGAAATTGATTACGCTTTCTTTTTGTTTGAAGGCCTATGATTGCAATAACTTCAGAAAATTTCAGCATATTTGATGTTCCCGTCATAATGAACACTTTGATCGATTTGGAGATCTCGACAGACGTAGCGTATACTGAATATCTGGTTCTATTTGAGTAAAATTTTCTTGTAATGTACTCAAAACTATACAAAAACCATTCCTTCCATTTCTCCGATGTACTAGTGACTTAAAGTAGTGTGAAATATATGAGGACCTACAAAATATAATGACATTATTCTGTGAGGCGGTACAGCTATGAATGCTCGCCGACAACTCAGACGGTCCTGAATTCGTTCCCCGAGTGAAGCACACCTTTACCTCACCAGGCTGGTAATAAGACTGGTAAAGAGGGAAGGCTGAGCATGAGGCTAGCAACCCCTTTCTCGTGAAAATAAATACCACTGCTACTGAAACTTCAGGTCTCTAGTTTGAAGCCCTATGTTCCACCACTGGGAACGCAAAGGTATAAAATTTTAAAAGTTCTCTACAGTAAAACTGATCTTGCCTTACAGAAAATTAGTAAGTTTTGAAAAGAGATGCTTTACCTATGTTCATTCTGAAATTAAATAGAGGCGAAGATTCTTGTGCTTTTTTCTTTGTTGGATTTCCAAAAGCTTTCTGAATGATGAAAGACATAAAACAATTGGCTAGGTTTTTGCCTCAAGCTACAACACATGAACAAATAAAAAATTTTACAGTTAGTTCCCAAAATTTTTTGTTTCTGAGAAAAAAACAATAGCTGTAGTTCCCACCTACACTTTTTGGACAACTCATTCCTTTATCTGGTTCAGTTTATCTTTTTAAAACTGTGTTTTTGTATACATAATCACAAGGTAAATAAAAAAGTTTTCGTGGAGGATATCAATGCCTGAAGGCGACATACCCGTTTTGATTTCCAGCGTGGTCATGATATCAAAAATCTTGTGAATGAAGTTGTGGACATCAGTGACTGGATAAAAAATAGCATTCATTATGAATTTGTGTGTGCTAGATTATTTATTTACCTCCTGATCTCTAACTCAGATTTTGGCTATTGGCGAAGTTTTTGACAGTCTTAGGCTCTACAAACTTTGGCTCTCTAGTTCAAAATCCGAAGTCCTTCATACATATGGAATGTCTGATGAACAGCAGAAAACTAAAGTTACTCAATCAAAATTCGGGGTCATACTCTCTGCTATTCAGCATTTTTTTGGATTCCTTTACGTTCCCAGTGGAACATACGGCTTCAAGCTAGAGGTTTGAAGTTTATGGTGGCACATGATGTTTAATTCTACAGAATGGAGTTACCAGCTTCATGCCCAACCTTCCCTCTTTATCATTCGTATTACTGACTCAGCGACGTAAAGGAGTGCGTTGGCCAGGAATCGAACCCCAGACAACATGCATAGTAAGTGAGCGTTCTACCTCTGTGCCACCGAAGCACTGCTATTCAGCTTTACTACTGAATAGTGGGATTAAGAATATTTACAAATGACAGATTCACTAAGAGATGTTTCCACTATGAAATAATCGAAATTCTGAAAATTCATTGATAGCTAAAACGAGAATTTTTCATAGTTTGTATGAATAATCAAATCAAATAATTAGTTGAATTATTTGTGTCTATATAGTGGGCGTACTTTCCCACAAAATTCAAGCATGATTATTTAATTGAAAGTCAAATGTCGTAAACAATGGCCATAGTTTATTGTGTGTTATCAACAGTATGTGAATAATGAAAATCATCGAATGTTTATGTTAAAATTTACACGTCAGTTGGAATACGATAAACATAAAACTGACAGTTTTGTTCACTGCCGCATCTCAAGTACTGAATATGTGATATCAACGAACATTTGTAAAAAAGCTCTCAAGTTAATAGTTTTTTTACTGTCTTGTTACTGTACTTGCAATCTGTTATCATTACGTTACGTTATTACTCTCTCAAAACTGTCATACTTCATTTTTGGCGTGGGAAAGATGCATATATCGAGTTTACCATATTTCTGCTGTAGTAACTCATAGTCCGCGTCTGTAACATACCGGTAGGACGCTCGCCAATCATGCATATGGTCGGGGTTCGATCCCCGGCCGACAAACTCCTTTACCTCACTAAGCCAGAAATAATGCTGCTAAAGAGGAAAGGTTGTGCATGAGGCTAGCAACCCCATTCTGTAAAATAAACATTGCTACAGAAACTTCACGCCAGTAGCTTTAAACCCTATGCTCCACTGGGGAACCTGAAGGGAAAAAAACTCACAGTCCAGAATTATAAGCCAACAGTATCAAGAATGCACTTTGATGTACACTTAGGTGGGTAATAACCCATCAGAATCACCAAGTTACCTCAGTGCTGTCAGACGGCTATACGGACTAAATGTTCCACAAGGCAAAATATAAGTACTGTAAAACAACATTGGTTAGCCAAGAAGAAACCTCAAGAAATACATGAGAATGAACCAGAATATTCTCAACAGTATGGGTCCAAAACTCAAGACCGAGTTAGCCTTGAATTCATTCAAACAAAATCCTAATCGTAAAACAATGCGTCATCATCAGCAGTCTACCATCATCCAGTTGTAAAGTGAAAAAATTGGAACAGTAATAAGTCAAAAAGAGAGGAGATATGTACACGTTGGAACGGTGATTTACAGGTCACAGTGAAAAGGTATAATATTCAAGCTTTGGTTTACAGCGATTTGATTTGATTGGTTACAGGATTTTATCATGAACTGACATCAGTTAGAGAAGCATCGGAAGATCTTGGAGTACTGAGCAGCTGTTGTGTCCTAGTTTGATGCTTCTCAGCAGTACGCACCAACTCGGACTTGAACTCAGGACCCTTCGTTTACAAGGTGAATCATCACTTGAATGCCAATCTGATGTTGTTACAAAAAGGTAAAATAGTTATACAATTACGTCAGAAGAGTACTCAATAAACTCAATATCAGAGATTTCTTCAAAGCAACCCTGTTCATATAAAAGATCAGATCCCTAAAGATTCTCTATCTAATTGTGTCTATAAAATAAAATGCTTGGAGTGTGATGTGATATACATCGGACAAACGTCTCAAGAAATCAAAATACGAAGAAATGAATACCATAGAGCCGCCTTTGTTTGACTACCGAAAAATCCAGATGAACTAGAAAAGCTTGAAAAGTCATCGGCTACAGAATCAGGCCACAAAATTGATTTTTACGATAGTGAAATAATGCAGAAAAATTTCATAAATGACAAAGAATGTCTTATATCAGAAGCACTTCATGTGAAGTGGAATCCAAATTGCCTGAATAGGAATGATGGAATAAAACAGAATTTGACCTGGTTACAACAAACTTCACACCCCATATGAAGTGACAAAATCAACACGAGCGTGATGAGCAATTTCGCTACGTAATCGCACACTGTTTTATAATTTTACACACTTATTAAATCCAACAATCCACACCTGGTTTTGTTATCTTTACCAATTGGCAAATTTGACAACAAAAACTGACAGCATGCTGAGGAACGATGATTAAGTTTTCAAATATAAGCTGAGTGGATTTTGTAAATTCCGGTTTAATAATACTTTGATAAAGCTATTAGCAACAGCATTAAATAGCGAAACGTCAGTAAAAACAACAATATCGTTTTGGTTTCCATTCATTGGGAAATGTGAAAAAACCTTATTATAATGAGTTATAAAATCATTTGGAATATTCAGATAGGGATCAGTATTGTAAGGAGATCGGATTTACCAACCAGTAATTTCACTAGAAAGAGATATGGCACACAAGCCATCCAACTCGATCACTTCATTGGATATTGTGCAAACCAAAAGATCCAACAGAAAAAGAAGATAAAATTAATACCATTTACAACATAAATTGTATGAACTGTAAGAGACTATATATTGGCAGAAATGGGCGTCCCCTTTCGAATCAAAATCCAGGAACACAAATCAGCTGTGAAAAGACATGATATATACTCAATATTTCATATCAATGCATATAGATAATTATGGGCATCAGTTTGATTGGGATAATTTCGAAATTTTAGACAAAGCAAACACCAAAAGTGCAATCAGGGAATCCCTAGAAGCCTGGTACTCAAACGAATATACGATTAACGAACAATGTTAATATAGACCAAATCTACTAAATAATAAAAATTAAATCCCATGTGACCAGAAAGTCAATAAAAAATTATCAGTACATATGTAAAGATGGATACCGAGAGACACAATTCTATCATTCATGGAAAATTTAAATCAATTCACTTAATGCTAAAAATTAAGCTGAAGATGTTGTCCAGAAGGATGGCGAAAGCTCCGCAACTAAACCAACCAGCTCAGAGAAACAGCAAATCATCTACCTGAGCTACAAATCGTCTCTATTATTTTGAACCTAAAACCTCTGTACACAACTATTACTCTCTCTTACTGCATTACGATATTCATTCTTAGAGATTTTCTACATATATATGCATTAAATTATTTTTCAGTATAATTAAAAATTATTCACACAGTGATTTCATCATAACAGCATGCTGTAACTTCACGAGAACTATTCAAATGTCAATTAAGCGAATTTTTTAGTAATTCCATCCATGTTAGTTCCTCAATCTGTATTTCAGTGAGTTAGCTGTTTTTAATTTTTAAAAGATGAACAGTTTATGTGTACTTGTGGTGAAGGTATGAGGTAATATTTTCTTTCCAAACCATCATTACCGATGAAAGTAATGAGAAAAACAAAAGTCTAGACAAACTAATGAAAATAAAATTTTCAAAATTTTAGTTCATTGTAACTATCAAATAAAAAAAAATAGAAAGCCTAAAAATCACGTGAGACTTTGAAAAAAAGGTATAAACTTATATAAGAGATGATTGACAATAAAAAAACGCAAACATTTCTGTATCACGCATATAACCTAAAACGTTCATTGAATTTACATTTACACTATTCAGTCATTTGTTTTTCTTTTATATATACAGAAGTTGAAATAGGTTATGCAAATTTTCAACTCCATTAAAATAATCAGAGATTAAGATGGAATGGTAAACAATTTTAAAAATCAATATTATTTCTTTTGGTTCTGAGTGCAATATACGGCTTTAACAACAAATTTTCACTTCATCCGACTTTCTGAAGTCCTCATCATCTGACTCGACAACTATCCATACGTTTTCATCGCCTTCCCAGACGATTGCATCCACGTCACCCTTGAATTCTTACTTTGTCGCTTCTTATTCAATTCACCTCGAGGGCGATGTCAGTCGGGGGTGTCCTCAACGTGTGTCCGATCTATCTCTATTTTCATAAGCATATGTGTTGGGTGACAGATAATTGATGGGTACCTATTAGGATTCCTTGTTGCTAATATTTTCTAGTCAGCTGATCTTCAGTATGGAGCAAAAGCTGTTGGAAATACTTTGGGTGGCATACACGTTTAGTCTTTGAACCATGTAGAAGGAGTGACCTAAAATTGGAGTTGAAAATTCCAATTTTGTTTCTTGTGTTGAGCACAGAGGATTTCTACACTAATTTCATATTACCGAAAGTCGATCTTTCTTTTCTGATTCTGTTGGGCGTCACCATCCTTATTCGTGCCACCTGTACCGAAATGAAACCTCTTGGATAGTTGAAAGTGGTGACCTTGTTCAAACTTCTTCCACTGATAGTGAGTGGTGTTTGTTCTTATCAACTTCAAGAAAATAAATAAACATGAATGATCAGTGAATCGGGCAAGTTAAGCATTTTTAGGATTCATGAAATATATGAAAACTAAATGCACATACTTCTATGGAATCAGGAGTGTCTAGTAATACTGTCACAAAACATTTTAGGCCTCCTGAAACTGTCAGTGATGCACTGTATAACTCAATGGGATGTGAATAAGTGCATGTTTCGAGTTTAACTTTCTAGTTTTAAATGATTATTTAACATATTGTTCGTCCCTTGTGTTAATCGTATTGTGAAGTATTTCCTTAGGCTACTGCTAAATACTAGCTATCAAATCCTCCTCTCTATCAATTAATGGCTGGCTAGATAAGTTGAACGATACAAAGTTTGACCAGAAAAAAAACTTTGTCTAACACAAAAATTGACAATAAAGCATTCAATCGCCAGCAGAGGTCACTAACTGTTGGTATAAGGTAGTTTCAGGTAGTTGGCAAGAAGCCTATCCGAACTGAGTTCCATACTAGTTGACACTCGTCAACAAGGTGTATCTGCAACCTTGAAAAAATTCATATCCCTTCTGAGATTCAAATCCGCGTCATCCAGAATTGCAGTCTGAGACGTTACCACTGAGGTATTCGAGCTCGTGATTGACCTTCTGCTGGACTGTATTGATATTTTTGATTGGACACTGACAGAAATCAGTCTCCACTAGTGACTGACTAATGTCCAATTAAAACAGTTAGTAATTTTGACGAGTGTACTTCATGTTAACTGCCATTCATTACTGTCATTTATGCCGCTTTAGTCATAAAGCTTATCAGTCATTTTTATGTGCGACATAATAAAAGTGTACTTTAGAATGAATAGCAATGTTCCTGAAGATACTTTCACTTTAGTTGCAGCGAAGCTTCACTCCTTCAGCTTCAAGGAAGACTTTGTTTGTTGAAAGTACAGTTTATTCCTAAATTGAAAAGATTTCTTTCTCATAATCAACCCTGTAGCTCGTCATAAGTAATTCCGTTTTGAACTCTGTTTTCTATAAGTTCTGGTTATTTTGATTTGGTACTATAACTAGTATGACGTGTCTAGTGTGCACCAAAGAAAGGACTAGACATGTCACACTAGTACCAGTGTCGAATAAAAGTACACACTGCAGTCCTACAGGAGGTTAATCGCGAACATAAATAGCTCAGTGATAACGTCTCTGACTGCAGCACTGGGTGACGCAGGTTCTAATCTAAGAAGTGAAATGAGTTCCTTCAGGGATGCAGATACGCCTTGCTGATGAGTACCAACCAGAACGAAACCTAGATCCAAGGCTTCTTGCCATTGCCTTCAACTATCTAATATCATCAAGTTCTGTTTATTTCAAGACTTGATGTGAAGTTTCAAATAACCAACTGGTTTTACAGCCAAGTTTGTGAAGTTGTGTCCCTCTTCGGGCAGACAGATCGCAAGTGTAAAAATGAAAAATTTCGTCAGTATAAACTTTCATATTGGTTTGTTTGTTAGATAGGTTAAATTTGATACTTGATTTGATAACCAAAAAAACGTTTACTCAAAACGTCAGATAGTGAATAATTCTCGTTCACATTTTGATGGCTACTAAAAATAAACTAATATCGAACCATTCTACATCTGTTGTGTTCTGTAGAGCTTCAGCAGCACATCTTCACTTCACACTATCTGCAGTCTTTTACAGTTGGCTTCACGATCACCAAAAAGTTTCATTTCCTCCTCACACAGTTTTCGCCGTGTCACTCTAACAGCTATGTCCAACTTATCATATCTCATTTCGGGGCCCGGTATGTAAATTCACTGAACAGTCTCCTGAGTGTATGCCCAATTCATCTCCACTTCTTCCTGTATATTTATTGGGTGATAAATTTTTGGTTAATTCATTTCCAGAGTTTTTTGTGCTTATCCTTTCTAGCCATCTGATCTTCGATATTAACACCGACAGATTCTGTCGGTGAATATCTGAAGCCGATTCAAAATTTTTTTTTGACGTGCAGAACCGGTGAACTATATTCTTGAAAGTTCAACATTTAGTCCTTATCCTGAGTTTAGGAGATTTATAGGTCTATCTTATCTTTTAGATCCTGTCAATAACGTCTACGTCTGTCCCACCTGTATTTGTCAGGTATCTCCATCACACCTATCGTCTTCATGTTTACTTGAAGTCCTTCTGTAGTCGCTTATCCTGCTGCCAACTTGTTGATTTTCACCTGCAGATTTTCAAGTCTGTTTGATATTAGACATAAATCATTTGCGAAGTCAAAATCTTTTACAGTTTTCTTATTGACTCTGCCTTCTCGCTGTAGAAAAATAATTTACAGAATTCCTTAAACGTTTTAAATGATCTTTACATTGAATTAAAGCTGATGATTTATTGTATCGAGATCTTATGTTTAATTTTTAAGAGTTGGTTTGCAAGGAATAAATTTGATTTTACGAGTATGACCACAGACTGATATCAGTTAGAGAACCATTGAAAACCAGCAAGGAGTACTGGACAGCTGTTTCATCCTAGTTATGGGAATCCTCGGCAGTACACACCCACAAAGGTTCGAACCAAAGACCTTCTGGTGACAAGGCCAGCCAGCTCGTATACCATTCAGCCGCTGGGACCCGTTTCAATGGCCTATGAATTCTAACTTCTACCACTTCGTGATTTAGTGCGACCACCAACCATTGTCATCGGCGTGAACTCTAGCCTCATAACTATGAGGATTGAGAAGTCGTGACCAGTGAGGTCCATTTAATCAAGTGCGAGGATGGATTTCCCACCGATGACATTAGTTGGTGGTCTCGCTAAAATCACGAATCGGTAAAATTTAGAATTCATGGGCCACTGAATCGTGTCCCAGTGGCTGAATGGTATATTTTGTGTAGTTGGTATTCACTCTAAGTGTTAGACTGAAAATTGCAGGCATTAGAACAACTTCGGACAGTTAGACATACACTTATTTATATCAGAGAATTGTTGCTTTAAATACCCTGTGAGTACATCACGTGACCTCTTGAACAAACTGAAAACAATTTGAATTTAATTTCTTATTCTTAATTCCCTTTCGACTAACACGTGTAGGAAATAATTCACTTCATAGAGATAATTAAATCTACTAGTTATCTAACATTTATTTATTCTTGTTTACATATATGTATTATTGTGTAAAATATTCACACTTCGAGTATTTACATTTATATTTATGTGAATATATAAAGCTATAATGTGATACTTATTAAATCACTTCATAATAATCTGATTAACAAATAAATAATAAAATGGAAGACTAAAAGTGGTGGAAATAACATCTAAACATTTCTGAATAAAATCATTCAGCCATTATTGGTTCATTAGTGTTGCTAACCTATCAAGATAAGGAAAAATAAATCTTATTTAAGATACATTCGAATAAACATCACTACATATCTATATGCCTGTAAGATCTTAATTATTTTGTTTTCTTCCCTTATAATACCTACATGAGAGAGTAATATTCATAGAGAATCTTCTGTTTTATTTCTAGCCGATTGATTTTACTGAAGCGAAATGCTTGATCTGTGCGGATACTCCGTTTCTGAATACGGAAGTGTCGTCGATATCTTGAAGTTAACTTTCTTTGGCTTAGCACTATAAATGGATAAAATTGCAACATTTGAAACAGTAGGTTGTGCGTAGTAGTCACTATGGGAACACCAAAGTTAGCGTCGGTGGCACAGTGGTTAGGACTCTCGCCGACCATGCACATGGTCCGGGGTTCGAGCCCACGCCGGCGCACACCTGATATCTACGGTCGGCCTGCGAAATTTGGGCTACCGATATCCATGCTGAAAATTCCATACTTGTACCAAAAATACAGTGTAGAATCAAGCTGTAAATCAAAAAAATACAGGTATGTCCATAGGACACGCCCAAATTAAGGTGAAATGCACATTCTCGATTCCTCTGCTAATCATCATCAACGAAATACCATAAAGTTCTCTTTTTCGTTTTGACTACATTGGGAAATATCAAGTTTGATCAAGACCTCTGATATTGCAAACCACTCCTATCACAAAAATGATTATTCAGTGTATTTTTAGTTGATCATTAATATCCTGAATTTCTTGAAATTGTACACTTAATTTAGAAAGGTATGTTTAGTTTGGTGACAGATTTTATCTCTCTGTGAAGAAAGTAGTGATAAGCAGAACTTCACAAGTAGATATTAGGTAAAAGTATGCTAAATCCTAATATTAACTGGCTTGTATTTAAGTGAATACACGTGTCTTTATTATTGCTGTCTTAGGTGTGGCACATTTTTGAAATTGCTTACATGAGTATGGAATACCAGTGAATCCCTTAGTATTATGGATCAACCTTTGGAATAAGTGTTACTAAAGTCAAAGTTAACTCAAGTTCTGAGTCAACGCAATCAGAACTACACATTTTTCTCGTCTTAATTCTTGATGATGTCTTGTTTGTTTTCAACAACTGCCATCCTTCTTTACAATTCACCATAGAAAAGGAATTCGAACTAAGTATTCCGTTTCTTGATATGTGCCTTAGCAGACGTAATGATGGATCTCTCAAAAGATCTATCCACCGGAAACGTACATGGAACGGACAACTAACTAATTTTCACAGCTGGGTGCCTATTTCCAGGAAAAGGAAACCTATTCATTCACTCTACATTAGGGTAAGGGAAATTTGTAGTTCTGATTGCGTTGACTCAGAACTCGACTTCCTAAAAGCCACACTTGCAGAAAACGATTACCCTAACCGATTTATTGACAGCAACATGAAAGATAAGCATTCTAAACTAGTCACCGAATCAGTTCCAAAGAAAACCTTATTCATGAACTTGGAATTCAAAGGTGACCAAGCTTCAGATATGCTCAAAAATCGTCTCTCTAAATCAGTCAGTAAAACGTTCCCTGCGGATGAATTACATACAGCGTTCACGAGCCGCAAATTGTTCTCTACCTCTGTAAAAGATAAGCTCCCCAGTCTGGCCGCCACCATGTGCATCTATCAGTTCACCTGCTCTTGTGGAGCAAAAACATTGGCCGTAGTCAGAGGACGCTCTCCACACGGATACGAGAACATATTCCAGCTGCATAGTTTTACAAGGGAGAAAGGAAGTGTGTGCGAAGCTCTATTCTGGAACACCTGATCGACTTCTGTCACTCGGTCAACCCTGACCATGATTTCAAGATTATATATAGAATCCATACTAACTTGCCGTCCGCGTTTTCTTCGTTACAGACTTCTAAAGACAGCTGAGGCCTTGGCGATTCAAGACTTTAAGCCAGACCTTTGTGTACAAAAGAAGTACGTACAATCCCTACTTCTGCCTTGGCCGTAGAGGGATAGACATTTATTTATTTTGTATAATTAGTTATTCTATGTACTTTTCCCTTATTATTTCGATTATTATTATGATTATCATTACTATTATTATTACTATTTCTCCCTCTGAATCCGTTCCACTTCACCTACTTGACATTTCAAACCCAAAATTATTAATTTGTTTATTTTTTATTTTCACAATATTGAATTCTATCTTATCAAATTTCACACCATGTTATGTAACATTTTGTATTTGTCTACTAATCTTATAATTATATGCCTCTTTCCGAAATCTTTACACCTCATGTATTATTCTATATATGGCATTAATTATTTTGCCACTTGACATTAAACTATGATTATAATCACAAATATTTTAATTTCATTTCATACTATTATTATTTCATGTATTCACAGCTTCGACCTAATTCCCTCACTGAAAATAATTTTCTTATAAAGCAATATATATGTGTGATTGTACAGTTGGATAATAAATTCGTTGAAAATAGTCTCTTCGCTGAATATTGTGTTCTTAAATAGTATGTCACCATTTTCAGTGCAAAACATTAAATTCAAATCTCTTCTTTTTTTCAATTTCGATGTATACTGCTATGCTGACGTTTAGAAGTTTACCTCAAACATAAAACTACGCGCTGTTCATAAATGTGAAGCTAACGATTAGTGCGTTTCTTTGTGGTTACTGAAATAACCTCTGAGTAGTAAGTCTATTGGTATCACTCTCATGAAAAAAATGCTTTTTGGAGAATCCCTTATTCTCAGACAAAGAAGTATTTTATAAAATTAGAAATATGCATTCTTCTAGATTCTCTAAAATTCCACCGAGACAAATTAGTATCATATTTATCTGGCTACAGTACCACCAACTTACCACACAATGATTTTGACTATAGAAAATTTAGAAAATTCAAAATATGGTGGCATTATTTTATGAACCATGTATTCTTTCAGTGTGTGGTGATCATTTCTAACAACTAAAGTTCAAGGTGCTATACAGTAGCAAAGTAACGCGGTAACATAAGTAACTCATTATAGCTTTTAGGATCCGTAATATTCAAACAAGTACTTCTGTCTATATTTTACAACAATTTCAATGATTTTAAGGCATGTGAACTCAACAATAAAATCCATTTCTCGACACGTACCTACAGTAACAGATAAAACACTTTCTATTTACGTGTTAACGAATGCATTTATTGGTTTATTCAAGTTGAATATATCTTTTTATTCACTTCGAGTTGCCTTTCTTCTTCATACAATACTAAAGTAATAAAAATACACGGCAGAAAGTTTCAAAAATGTCTCCATTAATAATAGAGGAAGCCTACATAATCTTATTTGTGTATCTTGCTAAAACAAGGAGAGAAGATTTACATCTCATGATAACGCTAGTGAGACTACTTTTATGTCACTAGCATTAGGTAGAACGTAGTTCTTCTAAGATTCATGAGTCTGTCAATTCTACTTAATTATCGAAATCTGATAAATTTCTGCTTCAATAACACTCATCAAAAGTATAAAAAATATTGTTTCCTATGTCTTATTAATTTTACAGTGTCAGGATAAACTATTTCTTAGATTTGTTTGAACACAGCAGGAGATATTTCTTTTTGCAAAGTGGAATTTATGTCTGTTTCAGAATTAAATGTAATTTATATACTTTCGCTATAGTATATTTTTCAAATTAATGCATAGCGTCAAGGAGACGGAGCCATTCTTCCTTCTAATGACCCAATACTTTAGCAACAAATGCGTCGGTGTCACAGCGGTTAGGACTCTCGCCGACCATGTACATGATCCTGAGTTTGATCCCCTGCCAACGCACACCTGATATCAATGGTTGATCTGCAAATTTGTGCTACTGATATCGCATGCTAAAAATTCCATATTTGTACTAAATATGCAGAGTGGAATCAAGCTATAATAAATAATATACACATCATGTTAATTTCTGGAAAGATATATTTTCTGACCTTCCACTCAAGGAGGTTGGGACAATTTTGTATCTGATGCTCACTGGTGACTGGCCCTATTCAGGCAGTTAACCTGAGGTTCTAGAGGGAAGCCGTGACCATTAGGGTACTGCAGGTTGAAAGATGATGTAATAACGCATCAAAAAAGACATTGCGAAGTGATCGCGCTATGTCGTGAATTGGCAGAAGTTAGAATTCAAGGACCATCGGATCGGATCCCAGTGGCTTAATGGTATACGAGCTCGCCTTGTAACCAGAAGGTCCTGGGTTCGAACCCGGGTGGGTGCGTACTGATGAAGAGTCCGAAACTACGACGAAACAGCTGCCCAGTACTCCCAGGTTTTCCAGTGGTTTTCTAACTGATGTCAGCTCATGGTGAAATCCTCCATGCAATTTTGTATAACTTAGTTACTTCTTGTCTTGTTTGTCTACTCTTGTACTTTACCAGCCCTTCCTCACTGTTCCCCTTAATCCTTTCTGAACTCCTTAAAATGACTTTTTACATTGAGAAGGGCACTAAAATCTGTCGACAGGGAGAGTGCAGTGTCACTAAGCCAACTCCTTAATACTGTTATGACAAACACTTGAAATTATTCTTTTAAAACCTGGGCACTGTCTTTAGATACAAATCTCCCTTCTTTCTGGTCAGGCAAGACGAGAAGAAATTATAAAAGGCTTTAAATTCGGAGGACTGGATACAAAATTTAACAGTACCTTAGTTTGTAATAGTTTTATATGATGCGTGTAGCACTGAGCATGAAACTACTAAGTTACTACGAACGACTGTTTTATTCTTCCTATCATCTATATATCGTTGTCACCATCGCTAATAAATTTATAACTTTAATTTTAAAACAGTTAGATCTCTTTATGAACTTAGATAAAGCAATAAGAAGACGTAATTTTCTGAATTGTGTAATGTATTTGCGCAACACATTTCGAACAATCTGATCATACATGGACTTGTCATAGGAATATTTATGAGAATAATAAAGAGTTAAAAGGTTAGAAAATAAATTTAGGTCAAGTGAAAAGGATATGATGAAGGTCAAAATAATAATGAAGACCACTAAACCAAATAACAGCGGTAATAGTACACCTGCTATGGTATCAAAACAAAGTTTACTAAGGAAGATTTAATGTGATGACGAATTGTTTTTGAACGCATAAAGGTGGCTTAAACTTTCTAATTGCTAGGGCTTCCACAAACTTTAGGATACGTCCCAAACACGTTTTATAGATAGATTTAAAAGATGTATTGATGTCAATTTTATGTTCTGTCTCTATAATATGTTTTGCAATACAGGAAATAGGTCTCCTGTTCTCATCGCTAATGGGTTCTGAAGATTCTATTTTGTTATGTACTCGTCGCTAAATTATTGTTATGGACTGGTCGAGAAACTAATAGTCCTGACGCAAGAAGGCGGAAATCAGAAGACCACTAGGTTTGCGATGATACTTCTATTTTCTAAACACAAGGAGAATGCAAAAGTGGTATCACACCAAAGTGGTAAGTAAGTGAGTCACAAGATTGTGAGAACGAAATATATACATGACCGTCCAGACAAATGTGTGAACAAATCATTAGACAGTCTTAACATGAACGGCTAATTATAATGGAGTGTCGATCCAAATATACATAGCAAAATATAGCAGACATGTCAACAACCACCATATATGGATATATGTCACTAAGCAACGGACTGTCAACAAACACTCATATTATATATAATATAAGGGAAATATACATTGTTAAAGGAGACAGGTTCATACAAGTGAAATGGTCACAGACTAAGCGAGCAAACAGAAAGAGAGATCACCATACACACACATAAATATATATGTGGATACATATCATATTTGTTTCTGGAGCCATTTAGGAACATGCTCTGAAGTCAGCCCTTACTTGCAGAGATCACTGAGTCCTCCTTATGTATGTGTGTCCACAAGTACATCCAAAAATTTATCCTTATACTTTATTGACATCACAATTAATGTAAATGTTTTTGTTAATTATTTTTCCCTTTGATGCATGTTGCAAAGAGAAACCTAGATGCAATATTGTACCATATGTTAAGAAGTCCCAACTGTATCAAACGTGTTGTTTGGAATAAAGCCATTATATATGTATATATAATTTACTCTTGTCTAATGTTAATCCAAATTACATGTTATTTGTAATCCACGACTGTTCACAACTAAGTAACTTTTTCTGACATAATCACACAACGGAAAAGGAGTTTTTACTGTAACAATATTGTGTAACTATATTCAGTATAGTTTTCATAACTGTTGAAGTACTATTTTATCCCTATAAACAAACTTTCTCATTTTCATTTCAAAATTATCGGAATTTTTGAAAAAATTACAATTGTCTGTGTTAGCTCTAGAAATTCTCAAAGTTTACTTAATCTCCAATTTTTAAGCAATATAAAAAATGAAACAAAATTATCTTTTCCACACACAGTTTGTAATGATGTTTTCAACTAAGAAGTTTTCTAAATGTTACAATTAAGTGAAAGTTTTGCTGGCCAAAATTGTTCTCTGGATCCCTTCAGAAATAAGTATTACATTGTTGCGTAACAACATAATATTTTTATCATTCTTTTGCATTTTAACGACTTAAAGATAAACAAATGCTCTCAGATAGTCAGTCTAAACAATAAGAGTGGAAATTTTTTAACTTAAGGTTGACAAAAATTTCATTTAGAAATGAATAAACCCTGTTCAAATAGTTAAAATCAACTTTTAATGCCTTCTAAGTTACGCCAAACAGGGAAGTGATTATTTATACTGGAGTGGAGGTAATATATTACAAAGTGAAGTATTTAGTGTGTTAAGGGATTAGTTGAGTTTCTTAACTGAAGAAGTAATGTTTTAATAAGGCTTTTAATGTTACTATTATTTCAGGATTTCATCATGAGCTGAGATTTGTTAGAGAACCATTGGAAAACCTGGGAGTACTGGACAGCTTTTTCGTCCTAGTTTGGGACTCTTCATCAGTACGCACCCACCACCATCATTCGAACCCAGGACCTTCCGGGTACAAGGCGAGCTCGTATACCATTAAGCCACTGGGACCCGATCCAATGGTCCTTGGATTCTAACTTCTGCCAATTCACGACATAGCGCGACCGCTAGCCAATGTCTTCAGCGAGTATTTGTCCTCACACCCGACCTGCTGCACCCTACTGGTCACGACTTCCCACTGGAACCCAGGTAACTACCTACCTGAATAGGGTTAGTCGCCAGTGAGCATCTCATTGGTTTTCAAGTGTTGGTTTGTTATTTGTTATTTGTTCCATGCATTCTCAATTCGACATGTGGTCTCAGTGGTTCACCTCTAGTGTATTTCATTCTCTGCCAGAAGCATAGGTTCAAACCCCGATAAACGTACTCCTCAACCTCACCTAACGGGTTCTAAGCCAGCAGTGGAAGCTTGGGAGTGAGGTTAGTGACCGTACCTTTTAAAACACACTCCCATTGATACCAAAAGTTCAAAGTATTGAGATAATAAAGCTTCTACATGTTACAAATCATATGTGATTAACCTAAGTGTCCCTAAGTGTTTATACAACATTCATTCAGGTGAACTTGCACTTCTGAACTTATTTTTCATAATATTCCTTTTTATTAATATAGCCGAGAATTCGCTCAGTAATACTGTTTCGTCAACACTATAACAAACTGTAATTTAATTTCAGGAAAGTAATCAACATCCATTACGTTTTCCGCGTCATTCAAATTCTGAGTAACTTATTAACTCGCATGCCATGCAGAAAGACTGATGATTGATTTCTTAATTCATATTTCATGAAATGTTTGTTTAGTTCACTGGTCACAAAAGACTTTAAAATATGTTTGATGGAGACTCTTTCTTCCCTAACAGTAGATATGAGATATCTAGAGGCGCCTGGAAAATTTAAGTATTTACATATCAACAGTAATTATCTTCAAATTTAAACATTAATTCATGCTACACTTATCATGATTAGGTAGAATAGCTAGCACTGCTATAAACGTGAACTATTCGAAGACAGCGTTAATATGTAACATAAACGCTTTGAATGACCGTGATAACAGTTATAAAATACCGATAATATTTTCACATTTTAAGATGTGCAGCATTGGTGAAATCAACTACAGTGTACAAGTCACTAAAATAAGATAATACTGACAAGAAATTTACTAACGTTAAATCCTATTGCATGTAACTAGCGCTTCATTTTTCTTTACTATGCTCTACACTTATCACGATGGTTTACTGATAAAGACGTAGCACATAATCTGAATTATCTGACTGTCAAACCATTGGTCTCAGGACTTAAATTTCGTTCCCACCACTTCCTCCAACTTGCAAAAATGGACAGTATCACAAGTCTTCATGCGATAAATGTTTTTCTCACATTTTGCACCAAATTTTTAGAATACTTTTGACAATCGCATCACTATGTGTGATTTTTTCCCTTTACGTTACCATTGGGACATAGGGCTTCAAGCTAGAGTCTTGATGTTTCTGTAGCAGTGGTGATTACTTTTACAGGGTGAGGCTTCTAGCCTCATACTTAACCTTCCCTCTTTACCAATCTTATTACAAGCTCACCGAGGTAAAGCTATGCTTTATAAACACGTGCGAGGTAAACACTGTTGTATTCATTTTAAGATAAATGACAGAATTGATATATTCCACAGTTGTTAGATACAAGTGCATCTCACTCTATATGCTACAGAACATTCTGACTATAAACTACGATACAATACTGTACAAAAATGAGGTGTTAAAGCGACCATGGAAGAAAATCTCCATAGGTAGTCATATATACTTTTTAATGAAATATAGCTGAGCCTATATTCTGAAGTAGACAAAGCTTCACATGGAAATTCACATATCCAAACTTCATGTGACTTGAAGGTCAGTTTTAACGTTGTAATCACAACCTCATTCGAACAAAGATAGGATAAACTTAATTTACTTAAGAAAATCTTTTGGTGGGGGGGGGCAGATTTTGAGAAAAGCAGAAGAAAGTCTCATAATGGGTTATCGCCAGTTACGCGGACAAATAAACAAAATTTTAATCAAAGAAGCATGACTACAATTGCTTCAAAGGAAAA
The DNA here is from genome assembly GCA_944472135.2 of Trichobilharzia regenti. Classification (NCBI taxonomy): domain Eukaryota; kingdom Metazoa; phylum Platyhelminthes; class Trematoda; order Strigeidida; family Schistosomatidae; genus Trichobilharzia; species Trichobilharzia regenti. Next base: position 62,913,999 of record OX235265.1, on the reverse strand, counting down.
TTAATTTTAGCAGTTTCACGAAGATTCACTGAACGGGTAGGTATCAGCATCCATATTTGTTAATTCTTTATTTCAGAAAATTGGATATACAGCATTAACACAATTATGCTGAAATATATAGCAATATTTATATACCCTGACTAATGATAAGAACCTACAAGATACAAACAAAAGACATTTAAGAACTAGATACAATGGAGAAGATTTGTAGCTCAGGTGAATGATTTTGATTTCGTTGTGCTCTCTGAGCTCAGCAGTTTACTTGCAAATCTTTCATTAGATGCTTGGAGGTAATCGGTAGAAAGCCTTTGACTGAGATTTCGTGCTAGTTGGCACTCACTAGTGTTCAAGACGTATCTGCAACCTTGAGAGAACCCATATTCCTTCTAAGATTCGAACCCGCGTCGCCTAGTGCTGCAGTAAGAGATGTTACCACCGAGCTATTCGGGCTCTCGATTGATGGTGAGCTACCTAGAATGATGGCCATATTGCAAACCTGGTTGATAGAATTCAGTCTTCATCGAAGAAAGGACTAGACACATCACACTAGTAACTAGTGTCCAGTCAAAGAAGCTTTTATTGCCCAGCGCGTACTTCAATTTGAAGCGAGCTATCAAATTTCTCTATGAGTTTATAAATCATCTCTCCTGGTTACCCTGAATGTGATTGACTATTTTGTGTGTCTATTAACAGACACATTGACGTAGAGAAAATTTGCCAATCAATAGGAAGGAAATCTCATACACAAAGTGTCGAAATTCAGGTCAAGGGAACAGTTAGCACCAATAAAAGTAGCCTAGAGGATGTAAAAGCATACAAAAACATCCAATCACGTTCAAAGTCACCAGAAGAGATGACTAATAAACTCATGGAGAAATCTAAAAGCTCACTTCGAATTGAAGAATGCTCTGAAGATGTTGCTTAGTAGGGCAATGAAAGCTTCGAAAATAAACCAGGCAGCTCAAAAGAACACAACTACATCGAGACTTAAGAGCTTCTTAAACCCAAAACATATACTAATTAAATAGCAAGGGAAACTGAAATGTAGATCTTGGTTAAATATACATAATACCTGATACGAAAAATACGAATCATTGAGTAACTGGAAAGGGGTCAGTCGTAATAATCATGACAGCTTTAACCACGCTATTATATGAACGAGAATTCTTTATTTTGACCTCACAAAATCTAAAAGCCTAATGAAACCAATACATGGCAGATTAATTAACCTTAAGGATAACACAGTTTTTTTTAAAATATTTTTCATAATTAAGTAATGAGAATATTAAAAAAAAAGTAGCGCACCACGGTAGTTAGGCCTGCTGAATATGAGAAATATGAAGTGATATCACCTGCAGACTAGCGGAAGATTGTGTGGCATATTTTAGTTTTCACTAATCAAAATTGAAAACAAAGGCTGCCTACTATCTCCAATGATTTTGCTAATCGCGGTAGACTGGATAATGCCACAGACAGTGGGCAATGAGGAAACAGGCATAAAATGGACTCACACAATACTTGGAGGATCTGGACTTCGCTGATGATACATGTCTGGTTTTCCACAAACTGGAAGATATGCAAGTGAAAAGCAACAAGTTGGCAGACGAAGCATCAAAGACAGAACTTCAGGTGGACATAAGGAAAACAGAGGTGATGAAAATTCCTAGTCAACGGCAACAGTAATAACAGCAGACAACAATCAGAATAGGTGGGAGGAATCTGAGGGAAGAAACCTCTTTTACCTACTTACCTGGGAAGCATCGATTCAACCACAGACGGAAGTGAGAGGATATCAAGGCGAGGATCGGGAAAGCAAAACAAGCTTTCCTTTCTCTCAAGAATATGTGGAGGTCAATAACACTCAACAGGAAAAATAAGATTTGGATTTTCAACCTCAATAAGAAATCTGTGCCACTTTGTGGATCGAAAACTTGGTGCATCATGAAGGGCACATAGAACAGACTACAGACTTTCATCAATAGCTGTCTTCACTCAATATTTTGCTCAAGATTAGCTGGCCGGCCAGGAAAGATCAGCAACAGTGATCTTTGGAGGTGAACCGACTCAGAAGAAACCGAATGTGCAACAAATATGCAGGAATAAATGGAGGTTGATTGCCCATACTCTGAAAACCATCAGGTGACATCACTAGACAGACCCTGGAGCGGAACCCGAACGGCAAACGGCGAGTTGATCGTCCAAGGATGACTTAGAGGAACTAAAGGAAACAATAACATAACAAAACTAGAAACAAGTTATGCAATCTGCACATATTAGGAGTATAATTACGTATTAAGATTAGGATACGGATTTAAATTACTCAATCTTTGTTGCAGCTGATAATATAAGCCAAAAATAAATAAAGGAAGTTGTAAGTATCTCTCAAGTGCATTTTGGATAAAATAGTTGAATAATCTGACCCAGTTCACTTCACAGATTGCACTAGCGCCTTCTTATATAATGACAATTTGTAATTTCCGTTTACAAACTCAAAAGCTGTCGAACCTCAGAAGTTAAGTCTATATTTGAAAGGCATGCATAATTGAGCATCACAGGTGCAATTCTTTTACACTCAGTGGATACTATGATACCAGAACTGATAGTGTGATTTCCATTTACAAATTTTCAAGTTCGAAAATCATCAGAATACTTCACGGTAATAAATTTGAATGATAAATAGAAAAATATGTAAAGTAGAGAAACTATGCTGCAATAATATTTCAGTTGCAGAATAAATAATCTGACAATACCTCCATGAACGAATTATTTACAACAACGGAATTTATTTAAATAATTCAACTAGTTTTGTAATTACTTTCTTATACTTATGACCTGCATATCAATGTCCTGATATTCGTATATCTTCTTTTTATGGTTTAATGCTCAATATATATCGTTTTTGCTGATGACCCCTTCTTCTGTTACTTCTCTTTGACGTTATTTTTTGATGATGGACTACGGATATTAACATGTTGTTTCATGACGACAATTTTTTTTATGATTAATTCAAAGTTAAGGTGTGCAATGACTGCTTGACTTTGGACTATCTGTAGGAGATGTGTTCTGTCTTGTTTGATTCTTGCAGACAGAATTTTGATCATACTTTGCTTTATAAAATGTTTTTATTGATTCTCAGTTAATTGTGTCGCAAAGTATGAATTTTGTAGCTGAGGTACTTTTGGCCTGTATGTCGTCTGCCGGATAAGAGTGTTTAACTAGTTTTCCATCTTTGATAGAGGTTAGATTTTGTTGAATAGTGACACTGATTGTATCAAGATAAATTATTTCGATATTTTTGGAATATAATTTGGAAATGTGTTTTACTGGCGGGAGCTTGATAGGCTATACAGAAGAACAGATAAATTGGTTTCCTGCATTCGGACAGAAATACTTCGGTCTTGGTCACTGTAATCTTAATAAGAGAAGTATAACTCCGGGCAGAATTAAAAATATCTAATTCAAGTGTTGTGCGTCGGTGGCATAGCGGTTACGACGCTCGCCGATCATGCACATGATCCGGAGTTCGATCCCCGGCCGACGCACTCCTTTACCTCGATAAGCCAGAAATAATGCTGATAAAGAGGAAAGGTTAAGCATGAGGCTAGCAATCCCATCCTGTAAAAATTAAACACCACTACAGAAACTTCAAGCCACTAGCTTGAGGCTCTATGTTCCACTGGGAACGTGAAGGAAAAAAATAATTCAAGTGCTGGTTTGTAGGGATTCAGTTGGTTACAGAATTTCATCAAGAGCTGACATTGGTTAGAGAACCAGTGGAAAACCTGGGAGTACTGAACAGCTGTTTTGTCCTAGTTTGGAACTCTTCACCAGTAGGCACCCACTAGGACTTGAACCCAGAACATTCTGGTTACAAGGCAGGCTAGTTCTTAGATCATTTAACCACTGGGACTCGATGCGATGGCCCATGAATTCTAACTTCTGCCAATTCGTGACATAGCGCGACCTGACCAATGTCTTTGTCGAGTATTTGTCCTCACACCCGAACTGCTGCACCATACTGGTCAGCTCATGATGAAATGCTGCAACCAATCAAATCCCTACGAACCAACACTTGAATTTCAATGAGATGCTCACTAACGACTGGCCCTATTCAGGTAGATAGTTACTTGGGGTTCTAGCCAGAATTCCGAGCCAGAAGGTTGCAGCAGGTCGGGTGTGAGGACAAATACTCGACAAAGACATTGGTTAGTGATCGCGCTGTGTTGTGAATTGTCAGAAGTTAGAATTCATTGGCCATTGGATCGGGTCTCAGTGGCCTAATGGTCTAAGAACTAGCCCGCCTTGTAACCAGAAGGTCCTGTGTTCGAATCCCGGTGATTGCGTACTGATGAAGAGTCCCAAACTAGGACGAAACAGCTGTCCAGGTTTTTCGATGGTACTGTAACTAATTTTAGCTCATGATGAAATCCTGTAAAAACATGTAAACTAATAAGTTCACTAATTTGCGAAGTATATTTACTTTCATATCCGTCTAATAGATAGCTGTTATAAGCGTCCCGTCTGTAGTATATCTCTAGGTGGACATTTGCAGCTTCATTGTACCATTCGTTTCAGTCTTCTTTGAATAAACTGATAATCAAGACATTGCGGAAACAGACATGTATACTGCAGCAAAACCTTTTATCTTTCCTTTCAAGCAATTAAGAAAATTTGAACACTTTTAAAGTAAAACATATTTCGACCATCCAGTCAAATGATTTATACCAACAAAATACCATAAGAGTTATAGGTACCAAAATATAAAAGATAATAGTATGTGCCATGTTTAAACATTTTTAGGCAGTTTCAAAATTCTTGTCTCACCAAATTATTTACTTCTACAAAATAAAACAGCGGAAATTTGTTTCATTTTCATTTTTTTTCATTTTTGATTATAGCTTGATTCCACACTGCATTTTTGGTACAAGTACGGAATTTTCAGCATGACTATCCGCAGCCCAAATTTTGAAGGCCGACCATAGATATCAGGTGTGCGCCGGCAGGGGATCGAACCTCGGACCATGTGAATGGTCGGTGAGAGTCCTAACCACTGTGCCACCGACGCACACAAAGGAAGGAATAAAAGTTCTCCTATGTTTATTAGAAGTGAGGGGCAAAACAATTCTAGCAAGTTTATGTCACGTTATCTTGATGTCTAACAGAGTTTGATTTCAGTTATCACATTCCTTTCTGAATCATTATCAGTCTAAGGGATAAGTCGGTACCTGTTTTATCATAGTTTGGGACTCCTCGGCAGTGAATACCGATGGCCTACCAGAGATTGGATCCAAGATCTTCAGGACACCAGACTCAGCCTAGATTACCCCACCTTTCATATTGTGTCTCATACAGTACAATTTTATCTACCTCCTAGAGTTTAATATGGCTGTTTAAGAAATGGAGTCAATGTTCCTATGACCCTTGCAAAACTGGTGATACTTATATAGAAAGCAAGTTTGAAGTTAAGTATCTTGGATTAATTCTTTCTTCTGACCTATCCTGGTCTTCCCATGACTTAGTAACTACTAAAAGAATAGTTCGTCTGACTTTTTATATTAAGAAGTTGGGGCACTCAGGCATAACCCAACCCCTTCTCTAACAGTTTGTTAACTCGAGCATCTTACCCAGTCTTCTTTACTGATCACCCTTTTTCTTTCCTGGATTGCTTAAAAAAAGACTATGTCATACTTCGTAGAACTCTGAAGACTGTCAGTAAGACGAGTGGCATCCCATTGGGCCATATCGTTGACATCGTCAGGGATAGGCACTTGATGTCATGTAATAAATTTGCTAAAGGAATTTTGTCAGACTTTGAGCACCCACTCTACGCGCAGCTCCAACCTTGTGTCTCCTCAGGTAAAACAAGAAGTCCCTTTAGAAGAATTTACGCACGTAGGTCTAAGTATAAAAATTCCACTATACCATATTTAGCACGTACTTTACATGATGAAAATATTTTCAGGCATGAATTAACTAACCTTCTTTGCACTACAAAATAAACCTTCTCCTCCACCCTTACAGCATCAAACTTTATTGTTATTGTACTTCTCATATTTATAATCCTCTCGATTTTTTGTTTTTATTTTTATTTATTTTCTCATGAGTGTGAACATCATTTAAGCTGTGTTATAACTGTTAATTTTGTATTTTCCCGTACTATACTACATCAACAGAACATTAGATCCAATAATCTATAACATGCTAAAGTTTCCAAACTGAATCGACAATACTGTTTGAAACAAGCTCACTGTTATTGTTATTATTATTATATTTAATAATCTGAATTCGTGCTTCGAATATTTTTGACTTTATATCGTAAACGTGGACAAATTCCTCTGGTTACTTTTGTTTTAATTTTTAATTTTATTTATATTTTAAGTAAATCAGAAGCAACATTGTGACAAAGGCTGAGAATTCCATTGTGTATTATGAGTACTGTTTTTGGAATAAAGTAAATTATTATTATTATTATTACTCTCAATTTAACGTCCATCTTTTCCCATTATTAACCGCAAGCATTCTGCCTTAAATCTCCTTTTTTTGTGATGTTTGACCATTCAGTTAAAAGGCATATTGATAGTGTGGAATGTTGCATAATACTGAAAGCTTTTATAAACATAAATTGTGAAAAAGCAAGCTCAAAGAATGGATCTCCAGTAGCATTTTAATTCTACAGCCTGATTATATTCTATGCAATAACACAGCTTGTAAAAATATGTACACCATTTTTTGTAATCAAAAGTACGAATCAAGGTTACAGAATTTAAAAGAATTATTCAAAATGCATCACATTAAGTTATTGAAATAAAAAAAATAACATGCAATTAACCTGTTCTGTGCACACCACATTAGGATTAAAAAGTGTTCCGTGACAGAATAAATTTGTGTGGCATTCATTAACACACTTCAACAGAGTGAATTCACTTATTTTTTGTGCAGCAAATACAACATATAGTATCTTGCTTACTGCATAAAAAGTATTTTCTCATTTGATTGATGGAATCTTTTGTGCATATATGCGTGCATTCATTTATGAAATAAATATGTTTAACCTAATGCGAATAACTAGGGCTTACATGATGTCTAATTTGTTGAATACTTTTACAACTATACCTTGTATACAATTCCCAATAATTTTCTAAATTTTTGGTTTTCAAGTGTTAGTTTGTAGCGATTCGATTGGTTTCAAGTGAAATTACGGATTGGTATCAGTTATAAAACTAGTGGAAACAAAAGATTACTGGATAGCTATTTCCTCCTAGTCTGGGAGTTTTCAACAGTATGCACAAATCAACCAGTCATCAGACCACGCACCTTCATATTACGAAGTGTAAGTCGTCGACCACTTAACCATTTGAGCCGAAATTTAATGAACCCTGAATTATGAAAGAAACAGCAACTGGAAGATGAGTCATCAATGAATTTTAGTTGATATTGCCTAATGAAAAATTCTACCAATTCAGTAGCGACCAAAACAGTCTAGCCAGTTGATTTTCAAGAAAATTACCCAGCTATTTGAAACATATTAAAGCCGATTGATCGTAAAAAAACAATCCAACAATGAAATGGTAACTTATCTGCCTTGTTGCAGATTAGCCACCTAAAAAACGTTTAGACCATACGGTTAAAGTACTGCACTAGAAAAGTGTTGTCCGCCTTTTTTCTGAGTTTACTGGTTAGAATGAATATGGATCCGGTTTCATTAGTTTTACACAAAAGTTAAGGGAGGAATATTCTATCTTCTTTGTTACATAATTGCTTTAAATTTCTACAGAATGCGGAAAAAAGGTTTATGTAATTGTTGCTATTGAGAAAATATTTCAAAGTCCCAAAGCAGTTCTTCTAACGTTTAGCTTCTTTAACATTAAAGTGGTCGTTGTTACATGAATAAACTGTGGGTTTTGACGATGACTGAAAGGGTAGCATTATTATAATATTATTATGATTTCCTTGGGTTCCAAGTGGAACATAAGACTGGAACATCACATCTCCATTTCATCCTGTTCTCTGCATTCCTTTCTAGGTGATTCCACAACTGTCCATAGGCTTCCATTTACTGCTCACACGATCTCTTCCATGTCACCAGCAGACACCTAGCCTAGTAGGCGCTTCTAAGACTGAAAACAGAAGGAAAGTTGGGCATATGCCTAGCTACCTCACCTCGCAAGATCTCTACAATCGCTGCGAAAACTTCAAAGCACAGTAGATAGCATTGTGAGTGGTCCGTTATCTTATTCTACTTTGCTTTTTAGACCTACTATGCAAAGCTTCTGAATTGTTTCATAGATTAAGTGTGAAATTTCAACAGTTTCTTTGTTATATGCTCAAAAAATTAGTTTCGGAAGACTCAGAAATGTCTTCATCCAATTGATATAAATGACACCTAAGTGATGTGTTCTAAACTTTTAAAACATGATAACAAACATAAACAGGCGTGTTAGATATAAAAGTGAAGTATTTCAGTATGTAAGGTTGTTTTAGTATCGTCAAAATTGCTAATCGGCATGGAGACATTAATTTATGTAAATAACGTAAATTCTTTTCCTAATGCGAAAATTGGTCAGTAAATAAACATTACCACTTGCTGTGTTGACATACTGCAGAAACATTTCACAAGAATATAATATGATAACTGACTACAAGATGGAACTACCAGGAGTTCTTTTGAGAAGTAGTAAAAAGTGAAACCACAAACTCGGGTGTGAGGAAAACTTCTGTTCCATAACACTGAGTGGTAATCGCGCTATATATTCCGGGAATTCTCAGAGGCTAGATTCCACTGATTGTTCACTGGATTCCATATCAGTAGCTGAATAATCAATGGGCCCTCCTAGTAACCTGGAGATCCTGGGTTCGATCACTGATGTTGCCATGGTGCGTACAGTTGGAAAATCCCAAACTGAAACTGCCAGCTATTTCATGGTCTTCCAAGTTTCTCAGACTGATGTCGGCTCACGATTTTACTTGAGACCAATCAAATCCCTGGAGACCAACACGTGAAAAATAATCCTTGCTGAGAATTTAAATACCAACTATATCCACACACTTTATCATAATGTGGAGTTCAATGACTATTCTATACTTCTTATAGTTCACGTATTAATTTATACTCTTAAATATCATACTTCTCTTTCTTGATACAAGTTTCAGAAGAATAATTACACTGATGAGAACTTTTTATCGGTACACTTTACATTTCACCGTGTTTTCATAGATTCATGATTCACAGTGCATTGGTTTACCTGATAGAAGATTCTCTCAACAGAATACTCAAGATTTTGCTAATCTGCTCTTACTTTAATAAGTCCCTGTATTGTATGGTATATTTTCAAATTTTCAACACCTCTGGTAGGGGAAGCTAGAAGAACATCGAATTTGTTTTAACAAACCATCATTTTGACACAATAAATCAATTCAAACCAATCAATAATGTGCCTGTAAATTGCCACGAGGTAAGCTCCTTTGTTCCCGCTCAAATCTTCATATACTGCAATAACTAGTTAGAGTATAAATAGTATCAATAACAGCATACATCGAATGATTAGACAGGCTTTTCTCTCTCTAAAATAATCGCTTTATTATTTTTTAAAATTTATTTTATTCCTGTACGTTCCCAATGGAGCATAAGCTAGCCCTCAAAAGACATGATATCCACTCCCTCATTTCACTACACACAGACAACTACGGACATCAATTCGACTGGGACAACGTTCAAATATTAGACAAAGGAAACAACAAGAATGCTAGAGAATTTTTAGAAGCCTGGCATTCCAGTGAATCATCAGTCAATAGACACATCGAGATAGACAAAAGTTATCAACCAATAAGAAAGAAACCTCATACACAAAGGGTCAAAGTTCAAGCCAAAGAAAAAATCAGTTCCAATACAAGTAACCTAGAAGGTGTGAAAACACACACAAACAACCAATCACGTCCAAGGTCACCAGGAGAGATGATTAATAAACTCGTGGAGAAATCTAAAAGCTCACTTCATCGAATTGAAGTATGCGCTGAAGATGTCACCCAGTAAGGTGATGAAAGCTTCGCAAACTAACCATCCAGCTCAGAGAACAAAACCACATCAAAATCATCCACCTGAGCTACAAATCTTCTCTATCATATCTGGAGCATAGGGCTTCAAGCTAGAGACTTGAAGTTTTCGTAACGGTGGTGTTTATTTTTACAGGACTGGGTTTCTAGTTTCATGGCAACCTTCCCTCTTTATCAGTCTTATAATCGGCTTAGCTAGGTAAAGGAGTGCGTCGACCGGGGATCGGAACCCAGACAGCATGCATAGTTGGCAAGCATTGTACCGCTGCGCCACCGACGCACTTACGGTCTACTTATAACTATTTGCTCTCATGAATAAAATTTATATTAGTGGAAAACTTTCTTCTAGAAAATCATTAGGAGGACTACGAGTAAAAAATTGCCAATTTTTTTTCTTTAATGGGTTCAAAAAAGCCACAGTGATGAACTAGTAAAATTTATAAGACTCAGAATACGTTCCTAAAAGAGAGTCAACAGGCTTTAAGGGTCTTTACTATGCTAATGTGTGTCTAATAGTATATAAAGAAAACTCTGGTTACAAAGTTACCCACTCAACTTCAATATATTTATTATTATCAGAACAATAATAAATTCCGTCTACTTGAAAGAAGAGAAGTGACAGAAGGCTGCACTCAAGTGGGATTACTTCATTCACAATTTTGGAAGTACACGAACGCTATGCAAATGTTACCATTAACATGTTCCTTACGTTTAAGATTCTCTTTAGTCAGCCTATCTCTATCCATTTTTGAAATAATAGGCTGTCATTCTCTGACTAACATGAATTTACACAGTTTATGGTCAAGGAGGTTTTTATTTTAACATTGCTTTCGGGTAGCTAGTTAGTGACTGTTCACTGATGGCATTTTTCACTTCTTAGATATTATATAATTCTTACGAGTTGATCACGGAGTGATTTCACTTAGAGAATCATTGAAAACCATGGAGTAGTGGACAGCTGTTTCATGCTAGTTTTGGAATCATCGGTAGTACGCACACACTGGGTTTCGAACCCAGGACCTTACAAACCAAACTATAAAAAATTAATCTGATGCTCGCTAGTGACTTGCTACAGGTTGGAGTTTCCTGAAGTTCTAGTGAGAAGTCGTGAACAGTGAGGTCCAACTAGATGTCACATGGGAGGATGGATGTCCCCCCGACGACATTGCTTAGGGTAGCGCTAAATTCACGAATTGGTAGAAGTTAGAATTCACGAACCACTGAATTGGGTCTCAGTGGCTGGATGGTATACGAGTTTGCCTTGTAACCAGAAGGTCCTGGGTTCGAAACCCAGTGAGTGCGTACTGCCGATGATTTCCAAACTAGGATGAAATAACTGTCCAGTACTCCCTACTGGTTTTCAATGGTTCTCTAACTGATATCAATCCGTGATCAACTCGTAAAAACATAACTGACCCTTACAAACCAAACTATACAGAATTTTATGATTCCCTCATTCTGATACCTTTTATGATATATGTTATTTCCAATAAATGTTGAACTGGTAGAACTGATTCCCTTTTTTTATAATGTGAACTATTCTGGTTTTCAAGACATTGTCTACATAAAAAATTACGAATTCAATTCAAACAACAGCTTTTGGCGAGCGTCAACTAGATGGTCAGCTAATTTATTATTGCTTCAAATCCCGCCAAACTTTCGTTGTTAGGACTATCTTTGATTGTCTTTTATTCATATAACTATAAAAGAATTTCTACATGACGTCTTTATTTCCTTATTATTATTATTATTATTATTATTATAGACTAAGTCAAAAGTTGGCAACGTCTCATTTTTAATTTTTCAGTTCTATTTAAAAGACATTCAGTCGAAATTCAACTAAGGCCACTTGATAACAGTCGAAAAAATATTGTGTTTAAGTTCATCTATCTCTCTTTTCTCTACTGCCACACTGTTATTAATTATTATTCAAGTATGAATATATATACGCATGGTTTAATCTTAATAGCCATTAGAATATTCATAGTGTGTAGTGATTAACTGTATTATAACCACTTGATTTAGAGAAACATTACGAGTAACTTTAGTATTTTATATTTATTTTTTCAAGTATATAATCAATTAAATGTGAACTAAGTTGTACCCTATTGTCAAGATGATATAATGGACTTGTCTGTAAATGGCTCAGTTAGAAAATAAAACCTATGAAAACCATAATGTGATACTTGTGTGTATAAAAATTCAGTCACATGAGACAAAAACGCACGCGTAAATAACCTAAGATTAAGCTACTTAAATATTTTAGCAGTCAATAAACTTGAGGAAAGGGATGAAATTGAATACGTTATATTCAGCTCATCTTATTAACTAGCATGTTTTAAATAATTAATAAAAATTAAGTTCATCTTATTTTTTTCAGTGTACATTTAGTTACAAACTAGTGTCAATTAGAGATGACTGGAAACCAATGAGCACTAGACAGCTGTTTCGTCCTAGTGTGGGACTCTTCAGAGATGAACAACCATGAGACCTTCAAGTAAAGAGGCCAACGTCATTGACTATAAGACCTCTATGTCCCGAAATTCATTAGGTCTTTGAGTCTGCTCCTGCTGATTCGTGATATAACAATTCCGTCAACCAACTCCTTCAACCAGCATTGGTGATGGCTACTGGATAGATGTCTTGAAGCTGCAATGAGAAGTCCTGACCAGAAGAGTTCATCATTTCGAGTTGGAGGGGATGCTCATTAAAGATATTGGCTGAGAAAAACGCTACATTATCAATTCATGGGTCATTCAATTTCCATCGAAGTAGCCTGATAGGTGATGAGTTTGGTCTTATAACCTGAAAGCTTCGGTTTCGATCTGTGGTTGTAATGAAATCCACAGTGAAATTAATCCAAATCCCCGAGAATAGCTATAATCTAATTAAATAATTATTGTTTGCAAACTGTGAGAAACTAGTACACTCACTGGAGTGACATGGTTGATAATTAATCGAAGTAACTAGAGTAGACAAATATAAAACTATAGGTATATTGGTTGTCGTATTAAAAGTGACAAACGGTAGTAGGTAATTGTCAGAAAAGGAAAATCTATGCGCTGAGCTTACTGGGGTTATCAGCAAGACACTACTCAGAGACACTAACACTAAGTCACTCAGATTGCAACTGACTGCTTATATGATAATCATGTAGAGATGTATTGATCGATAAACTTTAATCAAGGTCATCTTGTCTAGTGATTTACACCGATTGCATCACATCAAGCTGAGCGAGCAACATTTTCTTAACAATTTCGGCTTTATTTTTTGCTAACGACTGTTAATGTGCACAAAACTTAGGTTAATTCATCTACGATCATCTCAAACACTTCAAATAGCATCACAATGAAAAGCCTAATGATTGAATTTCTAAGTCTGATGGAAAGGATCATGGAGTGTAACGTTGATCACGAATGGACATAACAGGCTATGTCAATAAAGACAAGTGTACAGAAATCTTGAAGCATAACAGCTAAAAACTGTAGGCTAAAATTAATTTTTAGACTGACAGTGTTGATGCATATCATCTACAAATATTATTCATAAAATTTTGTTTTTACCCATCCACGCAAATTAAAGATACTGTACAGAATAAAGCAACATTATCTTTAGATATGAGGTCAATGTTGACCAGAAACTGGCTAATGAAACAGGCATAAGCAAGAAATAGAAGGAAACTAATCTAGGACATCCGAAGAAACATTATTCAAGATGTAAAACTCTTTTATCAGTCACTGTCTTACGGAAGGAACACAGCGTGTTTAAGATTTCAAGGTTCAGAAGCGGTAGTCTTGTTTTTACATAATAGAGTTGGCGGTCTTACATCCAGCCTTTCATCTGTTCAGGGTTTGCTGATGGCTGGGCAAGGTATAACAGTGCATTGGCAAAGAATCGAAACCCAACCTTCCATATGATCAGTATACATTGTCCCATTGATCCATCGACACCAGAATAAAAAGTAAAAGTGAATTCAGTATTCGCTTGAAAAGAAAATAAATTTCTGATACAAATTTAGTTTTGATTCGTGATCAGGAATGCCTTTAAGGCAAATTTTGAGCTTTACTCAAGCGTAATTCTTCTGCAGCTTTATATATATATATATATATGTGATATACTTATTATACTCACAGAAAAACAATTTCACCTATAACAATTATTTTTATTTTGGAATTTTAATACTGTTCATAAATAATTATGTTTATATGCTGTTTCAGAATATATTGTGCCTAATAAAAGAAAATATATGGTGTACAATTTATCAAGGAGTCGAAATTATATGAGAGGTAGGCACCGTCTGTACTTCTGTAACTTAAACCCCCCCATTATAACTAAAAGATAATTTGATCATGCTTTTGATAAGTAAGACTAAAAGCATTCTGATATGTTAAATGAAGATATAGAGTAGTTCATAAATCCATTAAGTGCTAATAACCTTCATTTAGTAATAAGCTAGACGGTTTTCTAAGAAATAAAACAGAACAACTTAGTAGTGTTAAATATTCCCATATCATGAATTCAAAGTCACTGAAGAATATTCTTTTCAATACCTCCTTCTCTTCAGATTCTTACAATTATAAAATATAATATTTGTTGTCGGTGGATACATTTTTAACGTAGAATAACAGATTAGCGGTTATGGGGTATCAAAATAAATAGTCGTATTTGTGTGACAAACGTGCTAGGCTGAAATCGATTACAAAATGTTGTAAAATGGGAGACAATGGTGGTGATTAATCATAACAGAATTGTAGAGTGTGAGGTAGGAAAATTGACAACTCAGTTCAAGGTTTATAGAAGGTGTCAGGTGAATGAGTGGCTAGTACAAAGTGGTCTGTGTTGCACAGGAGACAGTAAGACTGCAATGAGAGGTTCATAATGAGATAAGGAATGTGTTTTATGAAACAGGTGGAGGCGTATATTGAGAAAACAGATAATATCAATAATAATAAGTCCGGATAGTATAAATGGAAAATTCGATTGTATTGGCAGAATTTTGTATGAAGGGCATGAATTATGACGAATAATAATAAACACAGAAAGAAAAGAACCAAGAGGGTTAAGGGGATGAAGCACTCTTGGTGAGAAGAAGAATCATCAATCCAAGCTTCTGGACGTGTTCATTTGGGATACAAAGTTCCGGTTTAGTCGATTAGATTGCAACTGCTTCAGCTATGTGTAGCAGACGTAAGTGTACTGTACGTGATAATAACTCCTGAAAGCTGTGTTGACGTCGATGCTATGTTCAGTATCGACCAAGTGTGACAGGATCAAGCTTTTTATGCACTTAATTCCCTCCCCCCTGCTGACCCAAACTGGTAAACGTTCTCAAATTCGTAGACGAGCCTGGCTAATGGTGCGACCTATATAACTTTAACCACAGGACCAGTTTAAATGGTATATGCATGAAGAAGGGCTAAGGTTAAGTAAGACATCTTTGAGTTGCTTGGTGAACACTGGACGGCTACTGAAGGATGGGGATAGACGAGGAGAGTAGAAAGATTTCTTGATCGCCTTGGTTAAATGTTGCGATAGAATCTCCGCAGGAGTATCTCCCCTGAATTGTAGATGTAAAAACAGAGACTTTTTCTCCACCGCAGCCAGTTCATGTTGGCGACTATTGTAACCTATGTTGGCTTTAATGAACTTCTCTGGATATCCTTTCTCAGATGTCTTGGATGACCTGGAGTTCTTTCTCAACATAGTCTTCGGAACAAATGAGCCCCGCTCTAAATGCTAAGATTAGATCAGATTAGGTTTGTATTTCATCAGCGAAAAGGTCAACGTCGAAAAGCACTGAAACAACTTGAAAACTGTGTGGAGTCAAACCTGCATAGAAGTTCTAGGCAGAAAGAAGAGACAGGACAAACCGTGGCTCACTACGGACACTTGGAAACTAATAGAAGAGAGAAGGACAGTGAAACAAAAGATTATCCAGTGCAGCGACGAGCAACAAAAACAGGAGCTGAATGCAAGCTACAATACGCTGAACAAAAGAGTGAAGAAGAGTACCAGGGAAGACAAAAGAAAATATTATGAAGCCATGGAAAGTGAAGCAGAACAAGCTGCAGGCGAAAGAGATCTCGCCACGCTCTACCAAACAACTAGGAACCTATCGGGTAAAAGTTCGACACAGATTAAACCAGTGAAGGATGACAATGGAAAGTCAATCACCAAAGAGATGGAGCAAAGAAAACACTGGGCTGAACACTTCAAAAGACTTCTAAATCGTCCGCCACCTACAACGCGCCCAACAATACCAACAATGGAAGCAGAACTGTGGAGTACGTAACAATGTGATTGTACACTTTTTGGTTACTTGTATAAATTCGAAATATTGTACATAATTTTTGTTTAAAACGCTTCTTGTTGAAATATACATAACTTCCGTGTACAATTGAAAAATAAACTCTGCTGTTGGAGACTTCATCTTCTCCCTGGTCACTTCTGCTTACTTGCTCCACTCACACCGTGTTGTATGCTTCGGATTTATTGTAGGAGCCTACTACCCTCAACCGAAGACATTTCTACAACCGGAACACAGCAGCTACAGCAGACGCAGTCCAAACAATTAACGTGCCCGTGGATTATATAATTAATTTGTAGCCGAGGACTTAAACTTTATATCCAAGTAATCCTTTTTGTTGCTATAACTCGTCACAGTATTTTTGGTAATATATTGTGATTTAACACTCCACTGACTTGGATTATTACTTTTATATTCGGAATGTTAGTGAACTCTAATATTAGTCCCCTACAGAACTACCAGTGAACATTGACTCCCCGACGAAATGAGAAGTCCTGAATGCAATCAAGATGCTAAAAGCTGGAAAGGCAGCAGGACCAGATGGAATCCCAGCAGAAGCATTGAAAATGGACCCAGAGACAACAGCGGACTTGATGACACCACTGCTGGAGAAGGTGTGGAAGGAGGGCAAAGTACCCGAGGATTGGAAGAACGGATACTTATTCAAACGCGGAATTATGCTCCTGTCCATCCCAAGCAAAATACTAAGCCGCATCATCCTGGATGAAAAACTTCGACCGGAACAAGCTGGATTTGTGAGAAACAAGTCATGTATTGATCAAATCATTCATCATCATTGAGCAATGCTTAGAATGGCAGTCACCTCTCTATCTCAACTTCATCGACTTTGAAAAGACCTTCAGCGGACAGCGTCGATCGAGAGGTCATTTGGAAACTACTTCGCTACTACCAAGGGGTGCCATCGACAATTATACATCTCATCCAACAGTTATACGACAATGCTGCATGCCAAGTAATCCACAACGGGAAACTTACGGAAGCCTTCGAAGTGAGGACGGGAGTGAGGCAAGGCTGTCTACTATCACCAATGATCTTCCTGATTGCAGTTGATTGGATAATGCGACAGACAAGTGCAACCAACGAGGGAACAGGCATAAAATGGACTGACACAAAAGACTTGGAGGATCTGGACTTCGCCGATGATATGTCTGATTTCCCACAAACTGGAAGATATGCAAGTGAAAAGCAACAAGCTGGCAGAAGAAGCATCAAAGATAGGACTTCACGTGAACATAGAGAAAATAGAGGTGATCAAGATTCCTTGCCAACACCGACAGCAACAACAACAACAACAGACAAAAATCAGCCTGCATAAATGGGAGGAACCTGAAAGAAACAAACTCATTTACCTACAGCAGAACTGACGAGGATATCAAAGCCAGAATCGGAAAAGCAAGACAAGCTTTCATTACTCTCAAATCTGTGTGGAGGTCAACAGCACTCACCATCAAAAATAAGACCCGGATTTTCAACTCCAATGTGAAATCAGTGCTACTTACTATACGCATCAGAGACTTGGTGCGTCATAAAGAGCATCTCAAACAAACTTCGGGCCTTCATTAACAGTTGTCTTCGCTCAATACTCAAGATCAGATGGCCGGTCAGAAAAGATCAACAACAGGGATCTCTGGCAAGGAGCACACCAACCAGGAACCGATTGTGAAACAAATAGGCAGAAAGAAATGGAGGTGGATTGGCCATACTCTGAGGAAACCATCAAGTGACATCACTAGACAAGCAGTCACTCGAGTGGAACCCTAAAGGGAAGCGGCGAGTTGGTCGTCAGTGCAAGGGTGACTTGGAGGAGGTCATGTGAGGAGGAGATGAAAGCATGTGAGCAGACTTGGAGTGGGGTGAAAAAGTTGTCAGAAAACAGAAGGCAATGGAGATGCGCAGCTGAAGCCCTATGTTCCCCTAGGAACTAAAAGATACAAAAATAATAATGATAATAATTCATCGGTACGAAGCTAAGGAAGTGTCTATACAGAATAATTCCATATTAGTTTGTTTATTAAATGTATCACACAGTGATACAGTATTGTATACTGGATGACGTTTCGAACACAATTTATTGTTCATAATCATATAAAAAAAATTGATATGAATATGAACAATAAATTGTGTTCGAAACGTCATCCAGTATACAATACTGTTTCACTGTGTGATACATTTAATAAACAAACTAATATGGAATTACTTACTACCACAGTGCCCAAGTTTTACACATATATTAACATGTCTATACTGAGATTTGCTCTCTAGCTTTCCAAATATGGTTCTTCTGACGAAATCATCCTCTCTTCTCCCTATTAGAATGTCGAAGAAGTGAAGAGAGTTATGGTATTCCCATTCGTAGGTGAAACGGACTGCTGGGTGTGCATTATTGAAGTTGCTCAAAATCAAATCACTGCTTAACCCTTCATCGTACACTACAAAAGTGTCATCAATGTAACGCTAATACACTTCCATTTTTAAGAACACAATATTCAGCGAAGAGACTCTTTTCAACGAATTTATTATCAAACTGTACTATCGTATATATGGTTTTATAAAGAAATTATATCCGGTGAGGGAATTAAGTCGAAGCTGTGAATACATGAAATAATAATAGTATGAAATGAAATTAAAATATTTGTGATTATAATCATAGTTTAATGTCAAGTGGCAAAATAATTAATGTCATATATACAATAATACATGAGGTGTAAAGATTTCGGAAAGAGGCATATAATTATAAGATAAGTAGACAAATACAAAATGTTACATAACATGGTGTGAAATTTGATAAGATAGAATTCAATATTGTGAAAATAAAAAATTAACAAATTATTAATTTTGGGTTTGAAATGTCAAGTAGGTGAAGTGGAAAAGATTCAGAGGGAGAAATAGTAATAATAATGATAATAATAATAATCGAAATAATAAGGGAAAAGTACATAGAATAACTAGTTACACAAAATAAATAAACGCCGATCCCTCTACGGCCAAGGCAGAAGTAGGGATTGTACGTACTTCTTTTGTACACAAAGGTCTGGCTTAAAGTTATGAATCGCCAAGGCCTCAGCTGTCTTTAGAAGTCTGTAACGAAGAAAACGCGGACGGCAAGTTAGCATGGATTCTATATATAATCTTGAAATCATGGTCAGGGTTGACCGAGTGACAGAAGTCGATCAGGTGTTCCAGAATAGAGCTTCGCACACACTTCCTTTCTCCCTTGTAAAACCATGCAGCTGGAATATGTTCTCGTATCCGTGTGGAGAGCGTCCTCTGACTACGGCCAATGTTCCTTGCTCCACAAGAGCAGGTGAACTGATAGATGCACATGGTGGCGGCCAGACGGGGGAGCTTATCTTTTACAGAGGTAGAGAACAATTTGCGGCTCGTGAACGCTGTATGTAATTTAGCCGCAGGGAACGTTTTACTGACTGGTTTAGAGAGACGATTTTTGAGCATATCTGAAGCTTGGTCACCTTTGAATTCCAAGTTCATGAATAAGGTTTTCTTTGGAACTGAGTCGGTGACCAGTTTAGAATGCTTATCTTTCATGTTGCTGTCAATAAATCGGTTAGGGTAATCATTTTCTGCAAGTGTGGCTTTTAGGAAGTCGAGTTCTGAGTCAACGCAATCAGAACTACAAATTTTCTCTACCCTAAAGCAGAGTGAATGAATAGGTTTTCTTTTCCTGGAAATAGGCACCCAAATGTGAAAATTAGTTAGTTGTCCGTTCCATATACGTTTCCGGTGGATAGATCTTTTGAGAGATCCGTTATTACGTCTGCTAAGGCACACATCAAGAAACGGAATATTTAGTTCGAATCCCTTTTCTATGGTGAATTGTAAAGCAGAATGGCAGTTGAATATTGTCTTCTTAATGCTACAGTGGAAATTAATAAATTATTTCCACTTTTGCTATTTCACCTTTCAACGGACTAT
Organism: Trichobilharzia regenti; assembly: GCA_944472135.2. Lineage (NCBI taxonomy): Eukaryota > Metazoa > Platyhelminthes > Trematoda > Strigeidida > Schistosomatidae > Trichobilharzia > Trichobilharzia regenti. The sequence continues at coordinate 62,893,688 of OX235265.1, read as the reverse complement.
TTTCTCGTTTTGCTAGAAATATGTTCGCGAAAATAGGTACCAGTGGGGATCCCATGGCTACTCCATTAATCTGTCTGTACATTTCATTATTGAACAAGAATTGAACATTTTTTGTACGTTTTACAAGTAGTTGTATCAGATTACTAATAGGAATATCAGTGCACAATTTCCTTTCTTTAATCTGTTCTCAGACATAGTTATTGGTTTTTGCCTCATAATTGACCATTATTGTAATGGCAACAAATATTATATTTAACAATTATAAGCATCTGAAGAGAAATTATTTAAAGGAATATTTTTCGTTCGGATTGACTTTTAACACAGAACAATGTCCGTACTTCAAAATTGAATCAAGTACCTCGTATAAAATATTTTCTAACAAAACGCCTAAAGTTTTTTGACCGTTTCTAAAACAAAATGAAAAAGTCTGATGAAAATGTGCAGTCACCTGGTCAAATCAGATTTCCTTTTCAAGCTTGAATGAATTTCTTCTTACCTACGACAAATGGGTAGAGAAATGGAACTTTTTGCTTCCATATAATAAACAAATATACCCCTTTAAAAATGTTACTTCAGAATCAATGAACAAGGACGTTAAAATTCAAGATTCACCTCATGTTCATCACTAGACGTTCACTTCAATCTTAAGAATTTCGTCACTTTACATTTTAGTTTACCTCAGTGCTTTCATTCTTTTTATTCAATTCACAAGCTGTTATAGAATTTATTACCGATTTTTTCTGGCACCTTTATTCAGATAGTACTCACAGGTTTAAAATGGTACTGTATTTTATTGTTAAAGCTGGTAATCAGTTAAATTTACGGTAAACGTCATAATAAAGATCTAAATGAAAAAGGCCAACAATACCTAAAAAGAAGTCGAATGCCCAAAACCAGAATTTCATGTTAAGTGGGTTTGAGTATAACGAAAAGTAATCACAGGTTGCCTTTTATGCGACAAAAAAGGTAGAAGTTAAAATTCATGAACCACTGTATCTCATCCTAGTAGTCTATTAGAAGGCAGGCTCTTTTCGTAACTTGAAGGTTCTCGGATGGCTCCCTGACAGAATCATGTTTGCATACTGATGAGGAACCCCAGGGTGGAAAGAAACACTTGTCCAGTACTTCCTGGTTTTCAGTAGTCGCTAACTAATTTCAGATCAAGAATTTACTTGAAACAACGATTGTTGGATTTTGCTTAACCTATACAGCGTAGTCTAAGTAACTAACTGGTACTTAAGTACTAAACCTTGCCTGGTTTACTTGCTTGCTCGTTTCATGGCCGATTGCAAGTCAAGAGAAAGAGGGGAGGCTGGACGCAGGGCTAATGACCCAATCTAGAAAATCAATCCATAGTTTATAAAATCTACAAAGCACAAGAAAAATATGAAAAACAAACTTATTCTCCTCTAGAATTGAAGAGGTGAAATGTCGTAGGTTGATGAAAACCGAAGTACCATACTGAAGATACAGTATAGCATTGCCTGAAATCTGCGAAAGCAGCTGAAATGGATGTGGACTCTCTAAATTACCGAAAATACCCAGTGCGTCATGAAGAAAACGAAAGACAATTCAGCGAAGAAAATTTTCGTTATCAACAAAGTCATCTTCAGAGGCTGTACAATAGTATTTATATTTACAAGGAATGTATGGTAGTCCATTATTGTGTGACAGGATAGTGAAATAAGTGATACAATTTTTCATAAGTGGCTTTGAAAGTAAAAGTTATAAGTTACGAAATAATCAACCGCAAAAAGGAAGAAAGCGTTAGAAATTTGATAAGGTAGAAACTGTTATTCAGTGAGAAGAAAGGTAGTTGATCGTCAATTTAACAAATGAGAAGCAGGTGAGAAAATGTACGAAGGGAACAAATGAGAGTGATAATAGTAAATTAATTATTAAATCAAAAGCTAAATAATCGTTTTAAACAGAAGATTACAGGGAAAGATTATGAAGAGATTAGGACCATGGTAGAATAAGAGACTAAACAACATTTCTGTGTATTCAAAGTTTGAGGTTGCAGTGAGGAACTGCCAGTGCCTCTGTTATACGAGAATGCTGGGACCTAACGCCATTCTGTACCATTCAGTCTCAGCTTGTGGATAATCTTGAAAGATGACTCTGGTGGATCTAGATGGCTTGATTTCACCAAGTGCTCCACAATCAAGCTAGTAACAGTCTTGCATTGTCCTTTTGCTAACCATGCCGGATAAGGTTCAGAGACGTGTTTGGAAAGTGTGCACTTTGTGCAGCCAATACAACTAACTCCTCAGGAACAAGTAGGTTATACACACACATTGAAGTGGCGCAAATCGGCAGTTTATTCTTCACACAGCTCAGCGAAAAGATGTCTAATCTCAGTGATCTGCATAAGCTGAATTCTCTTTTATTTTCTTCACAACTCTTCAAATTTTTAATTCAAAAGTCCATAATCTACTCCGATCACCAAAACGACAGCCGCCATCACACCGACTGATGATGTCACCAACAGCAGTTAAAGCTCATATGCAGTAGGGACCGATCTTCTCTTGTAGGATAATCACAGCAATATTCAACTCAAAAGGAAGGAAGGTTAAAATTATCCAATGCTACTCACAACGCTACAAACAACGCGGATTAAGAGAAGAAGGAAGACTTTTATAGACAACTACAAACATTGAAGGGAAACATCCCAAAAAGCGACAGAAAAACTTCATGGGCGATATGAATGCCAGGCGAACTCTGAGCATATAATACAGGAAGAGAACCCATCATGGATCGAGAGACTCTGAGTGAAATGAATGATAGTGGAAAAGCAGACTTGTGAGGCTTCAATCATTCGGTGATCGGAGGCAGAGTATACGAACACATGGATATACACGAAGCAACATGGATTTCGCCTGACGGACACGCCACAAACCAAATAGATTTAATCTCAACCTTAAGGAAGTGAAGACGCAGTCTCCTGGATACAAAGTCGAGAAGGGGAGCAGATGTGGGCTCAGACCATCATCTAGTGCAAGGAACTTTCAAGGTGAAGCTGAAATCCTTCAGAACAACTGGAGACAGGTCGTAATTCAAGTTTAACATTTAGAAACTGAAGGACAAAACCACATAGGATGGCTTCACTACAAAACAGACCAGAGCAGAGTCGGAGACACTACGTGTTATCACTGAGGAAAACTTAGCAGAAGAACATGGGAACTGTCTGTAAGTGATATCCGAGGAAATATGTACAACCGTTCTAAGAATAAGGAAGAGATAACATAATGAATGGCTCTCTATGGACGCTTATAATATAACAGAAGATGGTGAAACCGAAGATAAACCAGTGCAAAGAGTGACAACAAAAGAAAAGCTGAGTTCAACGTACATGGCGGTGAACAAAAAGGTGAAGAAGAGTGATAGAAAAGTTAAAAGATAATTCTAAGATACACTGGCAACTAAAGCAGAACAAGCCACAGATAAGAGGGACCCCAGATCATTATACCAGATAACCAGTTCACTGTCTGCGAGCAGATCAGCACAAATGAAACCTACAAAAAACGGTCATGGGAACCTGATTACGATTGAGGAGGGACAAATAAAACAATGGGCTGACCACTTTGAATGACTCTTGAATCGACCGTCAACTGCAACTCACCCGTAGATAACATCAGCAGCAAACATAGAACTGTGAGTGAACACCAGTCCTCCGACAAAAGGGAAGTCTTGAATGCCATAGGGATGCTGAAAGCCGTCCCGAAAGCCAGCAGATGCAGTGACCCCCCCCCCCGGAAGCGCTGAAAACAAATACAGAGACTATGGCAGTTGTGCTCATGCCACTACTGTGAAACCTTTGGGAGGAAGAAAGGGTGCCTGCTGATTCAAAGAAAGGCTACCTGGTCAAACTATCGAAGAAGGCCGACTAAGGTCTCTACAAGAACTGGAGTACAATCATGCTGTTGTCCAGGCCAAGTAAAATACTGAGTGGCATCATCTTAGAGAGAAAAAAAGATGCACTGAATACAGAACTTTGTCAGCGGGAATATTCTTGATTCAGGAAATGCAAATCATGTGCTGATCAAACTGCAACTGTACTCATCATCATCGAACAGAGCATAGAATTGCAGTCAAACATCTACTTACCTCAAATTCATCGACTTCGAAAACATTTTCAACAGCGTTGACCGTGAAGTTATTTGGAAAATACTTCAACACTATGGCGTACCTCAAGTGTTTATCGGCTTTATGATAAAGACACTACTTGTCAGGTGATCCACAACAGGAAACATAGGGAAGCCTTTGAAGCAAATACAGGAGAAAGATAAGGCTACCAACTACTATCACCGATGATATTCCTAATTATAGCTGACCTGATTATGCGGTATACTATACACTGGTAGTGAGAAGACAAGAATACGTTGAAATAATGAGAAGACTCTAGAAGACCTGTATTTCACGGACGATTTGTGATTAATGACACATAAACTCGAAGACTCACGGTGAAAACCAACCAGCTGGCAGAAAAGGCATGGAGTAAAGACAGGACTTCAAGTAAACTTAGAAGAGACGGAAGTGATGAAGATAAACAGCCGACAAAAACAACAATAAGCACCAACCACTATCTACGGGAAAAATGTGACTGAGCTCACTTCCTTCCCTTATCTGGAAACCACCGGTTTTAAATACTAGCGGAACATATGAAGACGTCAAAAACAAAATCAGAAAGGTAAGATGAGTCTTCATTACTCTGAAATCAGTTTCCAAATATTCCGAAAAAAGCAGCGTAAAGAACAATATTAGGATTTTCAATTTCAATGATAAGTCAGTCAGTTCTTCTACACGGGTCAGAGACTTGGTGCGCCACGAAAAGAATTTTCAACAGGCTTCAGACATCTGTCAACATTTGCCTTTGCTGGCTCCATACTGAAGATCGAATGGGCGATAGTGATTAACAACAAGGATCTCTCGGAACATGCCGACCAAGAACCTATTGTTCAACAAATATTCCCAAGAAAATTGAGATGGACTGAGCACACTCTGAGGAGGCCATCGAATTAAATTGCTAGACAGGCATATCCTGGAGTGGAACGCAAATGAGTGGGTCATCTGAGGGTGGCATGGATGATATAGTGCACGAAGGAGATGAAAGCCTATGGGCGATCGTAGAACCAGCTAAAAAGAACCGCACACAATAGAACAAAATGTAGATGTGCTGCTGAAGCCGCATATTCCAATCAGAACCTGAGGAAACAATGATAAAAAATATTAATAACTTGAATGCTAAGGCTGAATCGTTTCTATGAAAAATGTAAGCGGTATCATTATACCCTCTCATTTGATAGAATTATTTTAAAAACTTGAATTTCATGATTACTTCCGCTAAAAGCCATAAAGAAAAACAGTTAAAGAAATAAAAACTCTTCATAACTAGAGAAGTGATTGAAATTTTGCGAAGATTACAAAGTAGACTACTTTCATTTGCGAAAAATTCTCATATTTCAGCGAACATTGTGAAAATATATTCATGCACACTATTAGTAAGCATAGAAATACATAAGCATCATACACAGTATCACTCAACCCGGATAACTGGATAATATATTAAACCGAGTAAACCGATTTAAGTTTTCTCCTTGTCTTTACGACTGAGATGGAACAGTATAGAAGGGATAACAAAAAGGTGCGAGGTCTGAAGTGATCATTTCCTAATGAAATCTATAGCATGGAAAAATGTGTCTCTTCTGTAGGTCTAATTTACAATAAAATGTGAGTAAATCAATCAAACTCTACAAACCAATACCTGAAAATCAATGAGATGCTTACTAGCGACTGGGCCAATTCAGGTGGGTAATTACCTGGGGTTCTAGTGGAAAGCCGTGACCAGTAGGGTGCAGCAGGTTGGGTATGAGGACAAATACTCGTCAAAGACATTGACTAGCGGTTGCATTATGTCGCGAATAGGCAGAATGTGGAAGTTGTGGACTGACCATCGGATCGGGTCCCAGTGGCTTAATGGTCTATGAGCTAGCTCTCCCTGTAACCAGAAGGTCGTAGGTTTGAACCCGGGTTTGTGCATGCCGAAGAGGAGTCCCTGACTAGTACGGAAGAAACAGCTGTCCAGTACTCCCTGTTGGTTTTCCAATGGATTCCTAACCGATTTCAGCTCATGATGAGATCCTGTAACCAATCACTCAAATCCCTACAAAACCATACTTGAATAAAAATATAAAATCTTGATGAACTTCATGAGTGCTACTAGAATTTCATATGTTAAAAATTTTGAAATTCAGTATTTTGTCTACGTAAATTGATCACTTTGACATGTTCAGTCACGAAGATTACGCAGCTAAAGTTCTAAACGTTAATAAAGCCAAGTGAAGAGAGAGGTTAATCAGTAAGTCTATAATAACTGAATCTACACTAAACATATACGATAGAAATGATTCAACGCCAATACTGGAGGTATGAAAAGATTTATTTTTAATAAAGTAAAATGGTAGGTAAAGATACTTATATGTGAACAAAACCTAAAAGTTGTATTGTAACAACAGAAAACAAGAGCCAGTCAACAGATCGTTTATTAAGGAAATCAACACATATTTATAGATTTTCATGTACATATTATAGATTATTGTTAGCGGAAAAAAACAGTCTTCTGATTGGTTGTTTCCCACAGAAAGTTAACCTTGCATCTCTTTGTGACTGTTCATTGAATGTCAGATCATCTATATGTTAACTGTATCTGCCTACGCAAAGTCTACTGTGATTGGTTGTTGAATCAGTCTTTGTTCATACTTTCTCACAACCAATATTTGGGTCATAAACATTGACGTAAATAACTGTCTACCAATTTGGCTAGCAGCCTGCTCTCACCACCGTATGAGTACACTGGTATGATTATAAGCAATAAATTCTACTCGAAATGCCATCAATAAATAATTAATGCTGCATCCCTATGAGTATTATCAAATAGAACTATTCTGCAGGGGAATTAGACGGTATCACAGGGTCTAAATTCTATTCTTATACTAATTAGTATTTCCATGGTTATCAGTATCTTTTTCATTTTCAACATTATGTGTAACACCAGACTAATAAATTTGCTTTCTGGTAGCCATTATCATTATTCACGCATTGAATATAAATCCGTATATAAATCATCAAATTTCACTGACACTATAACTAACAGCAAAATGCATCCTTACAGTTACATAAATTAATTCCTCACTCACATTTTTAAAGGGAATATTAATTTCTTCTTTATAAAATGCAGTTTTGTTACTGGGTTTTATTAGGTGTTCGTTTAAGACACGAATTTATTTATGGCAAAGTGAAACTATCATAACCAAAACCACAGTGACCTTGAACAATCAATCAGGATTCGAATGCAAAGAAATCGCATAAGGCTTGAAAAATACACTAAGAAATATTGCAAACTTGATATTACACTGTATAGTTGTAGTTTATGTGTTGTAAGAATGTCTCCCAGTCAATACACAGTTGATCTATAGAGAAATCGTAAAATGCACAGTATACCTATTCATCCAGGTGACTGTAAGCCATGGTACTTTGATATCCATTAATATTTCTGACACTGTTCTTTAACCTACTCCTAACTCTAACCATAATCCTAACTTTGACTTTGAACCTAACCTTGACCCTGGACCCTAAACCTCAACTTAAAAGCCATAACCCTACCTAACAGCATAGATTTTCAGAAAAAGTACGAACTAAATAAGGAGAATACTGTATCTATTCTCTCCAAGTCCATAAAGGCAGCCGTCATTTGATTTGGAATGCCATGAAATGTCATTCCCTGTGTTTCGTCAGTCCTTGAACGTCAACTTTTGAAAGACCTTAACTTTGGCTATGGTACTTTAACTTCGCCTTATTTTATTACTGAGTTGTCAATTTTATCACTGTTTGAACTAACTATTATAACACTATCATCCAAAATCTCTGGCTTCATTATTTTCTCTCGTTTCTAGCGTTTCAAGTACAAAACAGGGCTTCATTACTTTATATGCATTATCTCTTACCGCTTTGAAATGGTTCCACCATCTCTACAAGCTTTTATTTCCAATTCAAACGATCAATCATCTGACTATTGTACCCATGGTCAAATATATGGGTATGGGTTGAAGGAGTTTACTTGGCATGTGGTGTCAACTGAAGACTGTCTCTCACAAATCCATTTTTTCTCAGTATTTGTTAGGCAATAATTTAACTAAAGTTTAACTACAGTAAACTCATTTAAACTTGATGTGAAGTCAGTGCATGTTTATTCCTGTTGTTTTATTATTTTTCTCAGGATCCAGGTTTCTACCTATCTCTTGGAAAATCAATAAGCAATTATAGATAAGTCTATCTATATTTAAGGTTAAAGGAAAGATAAACCTTGTACACCTTTCTTTAAAAGTATTGATTCTGAAAAACAAGAAATAAGTTTCATGAAAATGATTCACAAGTTTAATTTAATAAAGACGAACATACGTTGGACTGACTAGAAGACACTGGAAGATCTCAACCTTGAGGATGACTTTTGTTTCATATCACACACACACATATTGGAAAATTTACAGGTGAAAACCAATAAGTTATCCGAAGAGACATTCTGGACAACATTTCAAATGAGCATAGTGAAGACAGAGGTGATGAAGTTACAACGATAAGCATCGATAACTAAAGATTGGAAAAGTATGCAAATATCACTGCTCAGAAATCAATAGTAGAAAACGGTATTCATTTTTACACAAACTAACTTGAAAAAGTTACGAAGTTTGGAAGATAAATAATACGATACATGTGGACATTTATTATTCTTCCTGTGTTTCAACTTTAGAAATGTTGGGTACTACACGACTAGGTATTTGCACGTTGATTGTTCTGTCCAGGAAAAAAATATACAAACTAAATCCATCGCATAAAACCATGCGTGACTTTATTTTCAAGTAAGCCCTAAAAATAATGTCAGATAGGACGGTGAAAGCTCAGTCAATATAATGGCGTCCAATACATAACACAGTATAATAAAGGTTAGACTGTTGATCATACAGTCTGGTATGATGGTCTCTGATTTCAACACAGAACGAAGTACGTGCAAGTCTTGAGTAAAAGACAAATTTAGTTTAGATTCCAGAAAATCCTTAGTGTTAAGCATTGAAAAGCAAGAAATGATATGAGAATAGAGATTTTATAAGCTGACTCCTAGAAGACTCTCAACAAATAAGACTGATTGTTCTAAAGTGTAACAGCAGACTAAAAGCCGATCGGTGCTCTCCAGACATCATCATTTCATTGTCGATACTTCCATCACCAATCTATCATCATTCCGAACTTCATTCGTCATCATTCTGAACAAGAAATTGTTTGTGTTATTTCAACAACAGTTAAGCAATATCATATCATCACTGTCATATACATAAATATTTATATAGTATTTATAAACATCGGCTTGTTACTGACTTTGGGTTTTCGTCCCCAAAAGAAAGATTAAAAATGATAAAAGTATTGCAGAACAAAAATTGATTTTGACCACCTATTCTAGAAATCGGATACAAAATATGTTAGAAATCTTCAAAGGATATTTTACCGCCCTTTTAATAGCTCAGTTAGTTTTATTAACTGATGAAAAGTTCAAAGTCTAAGGAGGTTCAAGGTTGACTCATTTAAGTGATTGTTAAATACATTAACGTTTTCAAACAGATTTCTTAGCTAGAAGAAAATATCACAGTTAATAGGATGAACTGTTTGTTGAACAATGAACCTATGACTGAGCATTCTTTGTGATTTATTAAGGCTTTTAAGAAAATAACTTAAATTAGTCGATAGCTTTGTGTTGTTGTCGAGAAATTTCTGTCATTTGTCACACAGTTGAAGCATCTGTAGGGAAATAGTTTAGATTACAGAAATGATTCATGTGACATAATGAAACTTTTTTAAAACTTCTGGGAAGCCGGTTCGTTAAAGTTATGTACTTTTAAACATTGAAAATCCACTGAGCACATTATCCGTCTGGCATTGTACTGGATTCCCATAGATTCTGTCTTTGGAACTGTAAAAATTAATTTTTCACAATTATTCAACACATGTTAAGATAGATGTAAAACGTGATTTAATATGGATATTTATAATCAATGCCATAATCGATTATGGACATCATTTTAATTGGGATAATGTCGAAATTGCAAACAGAGGAAACACCAAAAGTGCAAGGGAATTCCTAGAAGCATGGTACTCGAGAGAATCAGCGATTAACAAACATATTATTATAGTTCGAATTTACCAACTAATGAAAAGTAAATCACGTGACGAGAAAGTTCAAAATCCAAGTCAATAAAAATGATCAATACAGATGTAAATCGACTACCAGTCACGAAGATGGTTGCCAGGAGAAACAATTCAATCATTCTTGGAGAATTTATATCAGTTAATTTTATGCTAAACTTGCACTGAAGATGTCGTCCAGAAGGATGATAAAAGCTCCACTTTAGCTACAAATATTCTCTATTATATTCTGTTTCCACTGAAACTACCTCTTCGTCAGCACATTTCAGTGCATAACATTCATAACTAGTTCGGTACGAAACCTACATCATGTGTGAAAAATACACTTATAAGATATACTGGGAATAGACGGTCCTAGGAATCCTGAACACTTTTTATGCATGTATGTATAAGTTTACCCAAGTAACTCAACGGAATTTAAGCATTTGATGTACAAACTATTCACTGAATGTTAACCTAACTTAAAAGTCTTTTAATACTTATTTTAAAGCGTATAACTGTCAGACAACTCACACAAAGCGTTTCTGAGTGAAATGTGTTCTAGTTTAAGTCACTGTTGAATCACAACGCGAAAGTACGTAATTATAAGGATGATCATTCAATAACTTTTAATTTTCATACTGTAATTTAGTCGAAAAGGTATCAAAAGTCAGTGTAACGCACAATAAAATCTAGGGGCTTTCTACTTTGAAAATAGTTTATTAGGTGCCCAATGCGTTTGAATACAATAAAAACATAATGAAGTCCTAAAGTGAAATTTTGGACGTCCGAAACACAGATTCTACAATTAATTCCCATCCTATTTCTACTAACAGTTTCAGTAGATCCGTTATACTCCACACTCAATAAAGTCGTCCACAAGAGTTGTTGCTTTAAAGATGAAAATGAACTAAAAATTAGGTAAAATAATAAATAAATGCTCTAAACATATCGCGAATTGGTAGAAGTTGGAATTCATGGACCATTGGGTTGGGTCCCAGTGTATTAATGGTCTACGAGCTCGCCTCATAACCCTTGGTCCGAACCCTGAAGTTGAGTATGTGGTGCTAAAGAGTCGCAAACTAGGATGTAAAAGCTGTCCAGTACTCCCAGATTCTCCACTGGCCCCTTAACCTATATCAGCTGGTGATCAATTCTGTAACCAGTTAAATCCCTGCAAACCAACACTTGATTATAAAATGTACTTATCAGTTAGTTTTTTAGAATAAGACTCAAACTTTGCATGAGTGAATTAATTTATATTAATCTTCATACTGAATTAAATTTTATCTAGATCTCGTGAGAATATTAATTCCAAAAGAAGTTACAGAGTTAGTCAGATTGAATAAATCAGTTTCCACAATCATTGAGGGTAATACTGATGTTGTGGTGATGTGATACAGACAATGTCAACAATTGTCAACCTGAAATCAATCTGGAAATCTTCGTCACTCAGCATCAACAACAAAATTCGGTTGGATTTTCAATACAAACATCAAGTCAGTCAGTTCTTCTATACGGATCAGAAACTTGGCGGGTGGGTCACAAAGAATATTTCCAACGACCTGTTGCAGACCTTACCTTTATCAACAACTGTCTTTGCTGGTTCTATACTGAAGATCAGATGGCCAGGCCGGAAAAAATCACCAACAAGAAACTGTGGCTGGGAACAAACAAAACAAGAACCAATCGCCAACCAACAAATGTGCAGGAGAAAGTGGAGATGGATTGGACACTACTCGCTGAGGAAGCCGCTGGGTGACATCGCGCGCGCATCAAGCCATTGCTCTAGTGGACCCAGGCCGAAAAAGAAGCGGCGAGTGGGACATCAGTGCAAGGGTGACATGGAGGAGATCGTGTGAAGAGGAGTTGAAACAGTATGGACTACCATGGATGCAGGTGAAACGCATAGCAGATGAGAGAAGCAAGTGGAGACGTGCAGTTGAAGCCCTATGTTCCCCTAAGAACCTAAGGGAACAATAATAATAATGATTAACACAATGTGTTCCAACGGAATATTATTCCCACATATTCCCATAGTTCCATACAGCATTAGCAACATAATCTGTCTGTCTGTTTTCGACATAGAACTTTTCACAAATGTGCACCAGTTCAAGTCGCCACACTCCGTGTAGCACGCGAAGCAAGAGAAGAAAGTACAAGAAAAGCATAATAGAAACAGTGAGCAGAGGTGTGAGACAAAGGAGTAATAAAGAAAAACAAAACAGTTTCATTGGAGATCATAAGTCACAAGGAGTGGATGCATCTGCGCCACTGAGAACGATTTTGAGCCATGTCACCAATTGTTTCCAACCATAGATTTTTACCGTCCCGAGGACCCCAGCCTGGAAGTCTACACCTTCCTACGTGGCTTAGACCAACTGTTGTGGATTTCATTGACTGGTGCCAAGTTTTTGTTTGACCGCCGCTAGCTTTTTTCCAGCCTGACCCTATATCCGCTAACATTGCTCGTCGAGGGAGGCGATGGCTTGGCATACGTAACACATGTCCTAACCATCTCAGTCTTTGTAGCTTCACGACTTCGTCGATTGATTTCCCCTGTTTACCTAGAACTCGACGCCTAACCTCCATGTTGCTCACCTTATTATGCCACTTTACACGGGAAATAGAACGCAGGCACCTATGATCAAAGACAGCTAGTCTTTTCATGTCTTCCACTCTCAGTGGCCAGGTCTCACAACCATAAAGGAGGACGGAGCGGACTGATGAGCAGTACACCCGCCCTTTGGTCGATAGTCGAACATCTCGTCTACGCCAGAGTCGGCGTAAACTGGCAAATGCGAAACGAGCCCCTTGTATTCGTGCTGAGATTTCGTCAGAGATCAACCCGTTGGGGCTGATGGTACTTCCCAAATAAGTGAAGCGGTCAACGTGCTCTACCACTTCACTTCCTATTTTTAAACTAGGCGTCGATGTAGTCCAGTCCTGTAACATCATCTTGCATTTGGCGGGAGCGAATCGCATGCCAAACATTCGTAGATTGCGGCTCAAGGTGTTTAGAAGACTCTGCATTTCGTCAGCGTCTTCGCCTAGAAGGACTATATCGTCTGCATATTCCAAGTCAACGAGATTATTCCCTGGTAGCAAGTCAATCCCTGAGTCGCTGAAGTCACCTAGGGTTAAGTCCATTAACACATCTATGATGAAGTTGAATAGAAAAGGGGATAATGGGCATCCTTGACGGACACCACTGGTCGTCATCAGTTCAGATGACAGCTCGCCGTAAGCCCTCACCTGGCTGTATGAGTACGAGTAGAGTGCCTTAATCAGTGCAATATATTTTCTCGGAATTCCCTTTACAGCCAAGCATCTCCAGAGAACTTCTCGATCGACAGAGTCGAATGCTGCCTTTAGGTCAAGAAATATAATGACTGTTGGACGCCGGTAGGAATGCCTATGTTCTAGAATCTGTCGGAGGGTGAAGATATGATCAATACACCCTCTTCCTGGTCTAAAGCCTGCCTGGCTCTCTCGTGTTTGTGCTTCCCGAGCACCACTCAGTCTACGCATGATTATTGAGCCTAAGACTTTAGATACTATATTAGTCAAGCTAATCCCTCTGTGATTATCACAGGAAGACTTGTCTCCCTTCTTGTATATGGGGATAATCAGTGACTTACACCAACCCGATGGGACTTCTTCTGATTCCCAGACGCTGCCTAGTACCTCAGTTAATCCGGACAGTAAGCTGTCTCCACCGTACTTAAATACCTCTGGAGTCATTCCATCAGGTCCCGCTGCTTTGCCTAGTTTCAGATTGGTGACAGCTTTAGTAACCTCAGTTAGTGACGGAGGACCTGTGTCTATATCCCATTCAGGGAGGTGTTGGATGCTCGGAAGGTTGAGCGTGGCTGTGGGCCAATTAAACTGCTCCTCATAATGCTCTTTCCAACGATCCAGTCGTCTATCCTGGGAGCTAATTATAGTGCCATTTTTTTCCGAGATTGTCTCACTAATGATTTGTCTTCTCCCACCCGTTTCCCTGATGAGTCTAAAGAGTTGCCTGGTGTTGCCTATCCTCGAAGCTTTCTCCATCTCTTTGGCTTTTGTCGCCCACCACTGTTCACGGTCCTTGCGGAGACTTTTCGTAAGTTTCCTCTTGTGCAGCTTTCGCTCCTCATTGAATTCGGAGCTCGCCGGAATAAGTCTTCTAGCATCTATCAGTTCGGATGAGGCGGTGGAGATCCAGTGGTTTTTACTCACCTTTGGGTTTACCTTATTCACAGCTTTTACAGCTGTATCTATGGCTGCCTGGATATTTTTCCAAGCTTCTTCAGGGTGAGCACAGCTGTCGAACACAGATATGTGTTTAGCTAGTTCTTCCTCAAATACGGATTTAGTTTCCTGATCGAGCTGGGGACGTGATGGTTTTACCGCCAGCTGTTTCCTACGTCCGTTCAGTCGTAAGCACACCGAGCGCGGACCAGTGCATGGTCGGTATCTACGCACGTGTTCCAGAAGGAGCGACAATCTCCTACCGACCCACGCCAACGATAGCTTATTGCTATGTGGTCTATTTGTGTCCAGCGTTGGTTTGATGAAGGGGGTCTCCAAGTCAAACAGTGTCTCTCCTTGTGTTTGAAGTTAGTGCTTACAAGAAACAAATGATTATCAGAGCAGAACTGTAGGAGACGGTCACCGTTGTCGGTTCGCTGGCACGGAACTCCATAGGTGCCACCGACATCCTTCTCAGATTGACACAATTTCCCTACTTGAGCGTTAAAGTCACCAGCTAGAACGACTATGTCTGAGCGTTTAGCCTTTCTCACCAAACTAGACAGCTTTTGGTAGAACTCATCCTTCGTTTCATCTGAACTGCAGTCAGTGGGGGCGTAGGCGGAGATTACGAAAAGGCATCGGCGAGTAGTGCAGTCCTTCTCCTTCTTACTGATCCGTTCAGACGGACAGCACACATTCGGCTATCTACCGGGATCCAGTCAAGCAATGTCTTTTCTGCCCTAGTACTCAAAGCTATCCCTACGCCAGCTAATCCTCGTGAACTAGCTGTGGCATCTCCTGACACCCTCAAGGTGAATTTTGCAGATTCAACCTGTTGGCCAGGTGGGGTTAGGTGAATAACCACACTTGGGTCTTGTATGCGTGTTTCTGAAACACAGCATACATCAATGGCTCGTGATGCCAGGGTCTTGGCTAGTGATGCTTGTTGTCCTATTTGGCAAAGTGTCCTAACATTAAGAGCTCCTATATGAAATTGGTGGCGCGGCTTTAAGAGGCTGTCGGTGGTGGTTTTTTGGCTTCCATCGTTTTTAGTGGACGCAGAGTGGAGAGGAAGTGGAGAGCTATCAAGTCGAGGAGTTGCATCAGTGGAAGGAAGGCAAGATGATAGAGATGAAGATGAAGACAAAGATGAGTGAGTAATAGAGAGGTTTCGTGTGCATTTCGGATTGTGAGGGCGATTGTTACTTCCCGGCTGCCCACACCGTGGAAGTTGGTTGCGTGACCGCAGAGCCCAGGGGACAACTGCTTGAGGCCGGTCACACGCGGCCTGTTTTTGTTCGTTCTTTTTTGTTTGGTGTGTCTCAGTAGCATATTTATCACTCCTGCCCTGTGACACGGCAGCAGGAAGCGCGGTCGTTGTTAATCCGGGCCACGGCCGATCCGGCATGAAATTTTGTGATTTTGTATTGGACATGATGTTGGATTGGGTAGCTGCTTTTTGTTTAACCGCTATCCAAACAACCTGCCTGGCATGGTAGACCTCAAGAGACATAAGTCTCAGCCAGTATAGCTTGATTAGGTCATTGCGGTGTTCAAGCCCGACCACCACGTCAAGGTAGCAGCTTTCGGTCGGGTAGCAACATAATACTATGTATATATGAATATTCTATTTCATGTCCTTTAATGTAAACCAAAATCACATGCGCGGTCATTGTTTAAAGAATATAAACTGTAAATATATAAACAGCGGTTTGATCCATGGAAAGTATACCTTGGCTTCTATGTCTCGCCTTCTATTGTCACAACAATAATTAACTATGAGATGGACAAGTATACGAACCCAACAGTATATAACAGCAATAACGGAACCGTGAATACTACATTGATATAACAACTGGCAAATAATTATGATATTTTCCCTGTTTCTTTCTTATTGGATTCCTTTTACCCCATAAACCTACAGACTTACTCAGAGACAAGCCCTACTGACCCAACTGAACGAAATAATATAATTTACAAAACACCTTGCAATAACTGTGAGGTCAACTACATAGGTCATACCAGTAGATTAGGGGTAATCAGATTATCAGAACATAAGAATTTAGCTAAGGTTATAATTGTTGACCCCGCGAAGATAAGTAATTTAGAAAAAAAAACCAGCAATATCACTGCATGCATTGACATAAAAACACAATAGAGAAGAAGAGAATTACTGTTCTAAGAGAAAATATAGATAGATAGAGAGAAACACTGATTACTGAATCTTTCTTCATCAAATTTACACCCAACACATACAGCACGAGTGACTCATCACTAATATCAGAGATATAGAAAATATTGCCAACAATCAAATCAAGAGATGAAAAATAATAGAGTGATATAAACGAAGTAAGAAAATTATATTAGTGCCTTGATATTATTCTGAGCAATAAATTGTACTCGGAACGTCGTCAGTAAATATTACTGTGAAATTTTATCAAATAAATTTTCTCTATAGTGGAATTATACTCCTCCCCAACTGTCTAAGTTCTTTTCTTATATCAAGGATTCTCCTCATACTTATCTACTAGTGCTCCGATGATACAAACTATTATGGCTCCACCGAAGATGTTACATAATACACCGTTTACATTTAATGTTAGAAAACATACTACAACCATAAGATGAGTTCACATACTTGGCTTTAAATATTTTGAAATAATCTGAACATCTTAAAGTGTAGAATTTGGACATTGTGGTCGATAATTTCATTTTATTAACCACACAGTGACACAGTATTAACAACTGGATGACATTTCGAGTATAAATTGTTTCCCATAATCATATCAGCTTTAGTCACACCGTATCCCGATTTGTCGTATATATATTCTCTCTATTTTTTTCTCCCCATCTTCTCCTTGGTATTTGTTGCCACTTTCCACATGTATAGCACAGGCACTGCGTCATACGATCGCATGCATGCGGTAGTGAATCCATAAACAAAGCTTCAGTGAATAACTGCTCCCTCCACCTAAATATATTTCTTTTTAATATTCTCACTCCGTTCCACCCTATATTGTAATTGTATGCAAGTGAATGCGATGCAGTAGCCGAACTTTTTCTGGGATATTATTTAACTTAACAGGATCAATCATCCTAGGTCTAGCCAAACTTTTATGTTCCAATAATCTAATTGACCTCTATCTGATAGTTTGACCTATGCAACTGACCTCACAGTCGTTACGTTACATTTGGTAAATTGTATTATTTTTCCTAATTGAATCTATTGGTTCCTTAAGCCGACAAAGTTTATCTCTAAGAGAGTCGGTTGATTGGTCGGTTTAAATGGCACCCTAATTCCAGTGTCATTGCAAATTCCACATAAGACCTCTGAAGACCCCTCTTTATACGTAAGTACTAAGGAGGATTTGATTCCCATATTGTTTTTGTCATTTTTATTGCTAACCTTAGTTTTTCGATGAATATTCATATATTTTTGAATACATTCTGGTGGGCAGTAATATTTCCTTTATTTTTTTGATTTCACCATTCAAATCTTCTGGCCCAATTACACAGTCTTTAACTAAATCTGTCTTTACCGATCCTGGATTGGATGAATTAAAGTCAAAGTATTTACTAGAATATGTTGGTTTTCTATGTAATCTAGTATCTAACCTACCATCTGGTTTTCGTTTTGTTTTACAGTCTAGTATGGCCAACTCACCCTGTTCATTTTCTAACTCAGAAGTGAATTAGATTCCGTCTACTGCTGAGTTTATATGTGTAAAGTACTGAGGGATGTGTTCAAATTTTAACACAGTGAATGTATCATACACACATATCTCCATGATATGACCGTTAACACACTTGAAGTTAGGCTAACGAATTTCCTACCGAACTGATTGGCAAGCCTATCATTCTAACCAGTATTAGCAACAAACACGACAACAACATCGCGATACGAGGCTACCGAAAACGTGACGCAAGAAGACAGACCGTTGACGTGAGGAGCTTATATATATATATATATGTCGGTGGCACAGTGGTTAGGACTCTTGCCGACCATGCACACGGTCCGAGGTTCGATCCTCTGCCGACGCACACCTGATATCTATGATCGGCCTACGAAATTTGGGCTACCGATATCCATGCTGAAAATTCCGTACTTGAACTAAAAATACGGTGTGGAATCAAGCTGTAATCAAAAATATAAAAAAATAAATGTATATATATATATATATATGCGAACTACGACGATAAATTAAATCATTCAGTGACCATTAGGATTTCAGGGTCATAAGTGGAGTAAAGTAGATACAATCAACCATGTAAAAGTACATCCAGTACTTTAGGAAAACTAGGTCTATATACTACTCCACAATAATCTAGGAGCAGGATTATGCGTTCTAAGATCCTTATGTCCCCAACTATCTATAAATACGTCAGACAACATTGGGAATAGTGATAGTCCCATCGTCACCCCATCCGTTTATTTTTAAAGTTTATTTTGGAATTTGAATACAGTGAAGTCTAGACATAACTGAACGCCTAATACAATTACATCAACCGGTAGCTTAGTCCTACTTCTAATTTCACTATAAATGTTCACTTTATTCGTAATTCCCTAGAGAGTTGTGTTAGTGAAAATATTAGTTTACAAACTGGTTATGTCAAAACTTATCATTTTTTCTTCTGTTTCTCATCGAATTTCCTCTTAGATGGGAATCAGTTAGCCGAGAGTCTAACCTATATCTAATAGGCCATAATACTGACAATAAATATTTAGATAACTCATATGTCGGTTCGTTCCCAAAGTCAGATATTGGCCTGACAGAATATCTTGCTTTATGAATTTTAATGGTGTCATATATTCTACCAGGATTATTAGTTTTAGGCGTCAGATTAAATCATTTTGATTCACCCAAGAATGACTTCATTTGATATGCTAGATCACGCTTCAGATTTTTGATCTTATTCATAATAGTGTTTACGAGATTTTTATTCCCTTACACGGGTATGTTTCGATGTATTGACTGACCTTGTTGATCGAACATGTTTATAAATACTGTTGTATTACTCTTGTCTGATTTGGCAATTACTATGCTTTTGACATTCGTCAAGCTTCTTCAAAGCCATCATCTCTTTTTGTGATCATTTGTTTCTTGCTTTCTCCTGGGGTTTTAGTATGAGTGTACATTGTACTCTGACTTTCTGTTAACAGCTGCTTTGAAGTTTGACCCTTTTTCAAGTACTTTTATTTCATCAGAGATTAAGGCTCTTGTTGAGAGGTTAATTACCCACTTTGTTTTATTGATGGTTGATGGCATTTCATCGATGAGTTCTTTTTCTTTAATAAGATATTTTTCTTCCATTAATTTGTTGAACATTTTAATTTGAGTAATTTTTGGATTTTTTGTGAACGCAGCTGATCTTAACTTCTTCGATTTTTCGAGTATGATTTCATAAAACGTGTTGTTTATTAAATTTTTGAATATCGATTTCAATAGTTTAATCTCATGTCTGGCGGCAGTAATTTTATTGATACTCCTGTGGATTTCTTCTCTTAGAAAAAGTCTCCTGAAAGGTTCTCCTGATGCTTTCCTCTTTCTTGTTGCGACTGAAACGCGTACACAAAGATATTTAAAAATTATTCCATATTTTAAGCATAGAATGTTAAAAAAATACAACGATTTACAAATCTTCTTTCTATTTGTGACAGTCGTGTGAGTTTATTGGTTAATCTTCGGACATAAAGACCATAATCATAATGTAGAATTTGGGTACTGTGGCAGAGTGTAATTCCATATGATATGATTATGAGCTTCATCCAGCTATTAATACTGCATCACTGTGTTATTTCCAATAAACTTACCTAATACGAATGTTAAATTCGTTTTCAATTCTATACAACAGCATGATTTTACAGAAAAGAACTGACTGCTGCTTAAAATGGACACTCTTGGAGATTAATTCTCATTCCGACTGCAAATGATCAAATAAATAATTTCCATCAGAGCGAAAAACCCGCAGTTCACCAATCGGCACTCGAGTTTAGATAGCTCTGTGTGAAACATTAAGTCCAAATGCCATTTAGATTCTGGTCAACTACAAGAAGGTTGAAGCCATTTTAAAGAAACAAGGTGTGATGTAATATAACCGGACATGGCTGACGCCTATCTGTTTGCTGTCTATGCATTACTTACTTACGGCAGTGAAAAATGAGTATTGTTCACTTCAATAAATGATCAGTACAAATAAACTGGTTATTTATTATCTAAAGTAAGTTTTAGACCTGCATCATTTTGAGCCATAAATGATCACTTGGAAAGTAGACTTCAAAAATGGATTTTTTTGTCTTTTGACACGATGGACTAAGAATCTCTGAGATTAGGTTTAATACTGAGGCTTATTTTGAGAACCATCAATGGATTTTGATTCAGTGACCAATTTAATTACACTACGGCTTGACAAGCAAGAGATTTAGACAGAGAAAAGACAAATATTGATGCAGAATAAAAACGGATTTGTTGTATTTCATCGGATCCATTCAGCTGTGTACAATCTGTAACACAAAGCAAGTTACATACATTTTGTTTGTCCTCAGGAATCATTCCTCTATTAAAGATTGTCACAAGAACGTTACAGTGGAGATGATGTCCTGTAAAGCGAAAGAGAATATGTTCAGAAGATAAATTAGACAGTGAACTTATCTTACCTGAAAATTACCTGAAAGAAAATAGCTACACACAAAGTTTCTTAAAAAATATGGCGAGAAAGAATGGAGAAACAAGAGATATAATTACGATATTTATTCAACTTTACTTTTAAAGGTAATGATATTATGAGAACGATAAATAAACGCGTAAGTAAAGCACTGACTAGGAATTGGTTTTTGGCTATGAACGTCCTGCTCGTCAGCACAGTCAAAAATTGATAAACACCCTTCATATATTATTCCAAATGCGTGTATCAGTTCACGTGTATGTGCAACAGTAGCTACATTAGGAGAAGAGCAACAAAGACCTACCTCAGACTCTTCGATTCTGTACTAAAGAGGATCGGGTAGTTTGACATCACCAATTACCAAACACCTGATAGGCACAGAACACCGAATAGACGCTTTGGGAGCATTCAAAGTAGTTAACAGACAAAACATCCAAGGTTTTCTTCAGTTTATTGAGACTATCACAAAAATGGCTAAAATCTAATCTATCATGGGACCTTAATCACCATGCAGACTCTCTCCATAATCACTCTTTGTCTTCTAAATGCATCACTTTATTATTTCCTCAGTTTTGTTTGTCTTTGATGCTAGACTTAATTTCTGATTCTGTGAATTCTACCCATTCTATTAGGTGATCGTCGGTTTTCGACTTCCTATACACGGAATTTTGATTTTCCTATCTTAGAGTCTCAAATCACCACGAATGAGTATCTTTAGTTATGAAGTTATCACTGACTTATTACCACCCTAATAACAAACTAATTTTTTACGATAAAATTACCTCTTATCATCCTTGCTGGAGGAGTGATGCATACTGATGAACTAAAGTACTTTAGAGGCTGACGGTATAGACGTTCGCGAATTGTACGGGGTATACTAACGGAAGACCTTATACCAACAGCTTCTATAGTATTCGTTTCTCGTGAACCAAAGGCAAAGCAAAAGACAGTATTTGATCGTCCAAATTACGCGATATATTTCGGGACCAAAACGAGTTGTTAGACGAACGCTTAGCTGGTTAGTGATCATGCACGAACGTGACACGACGGAGTACCAAATGAAGGGGATGCTTGACCCAAAAACCTTCAGCTAAACAAGTTAACTTAAACTCTAAGGGTCAGCATTCAATGTTCACTGATGATTCCTATGGTCAATAATTTTGGTGAATTATTTACCGCTACAGTACCACAAAAAGCTACTATTTTTTATTTATTCACGTTCTTAGTGGAACATAGACCTTTAAGCTAGAGCTTAGAAGTTTCAGTAGCTGTAGTATTACTTTTCATGTGTTGGGGTTGATAACCTCACACCCAGCTTTCCATCTTCACCAGCCTCATTACCCTTTCAGTGAGGCTTAGGAGTGCGTCGGCAGAGGATAGATCCTCAGACCACGTGTATGGTTGGCAAGCGTTTTACCGACAAACCACCGACACGCTAAGACTGTGTCATAGCTTCTTTCCTTAAATGTTATAGATTGTATGCAACCGAAGGGTCCCGATGACATACAATAGATCCATGCTATTCTGCAACACTATTTGTTTTTTCTTTGTTTTAATTTGTTTAGCGGAGTTCGGGTATTAAACAATGGATTACCGATTCTACTCACTTACTGTCCCAAGTGGCTGATGCAGGCTTTGATATCAGAGACAGGTTTGGAGAAATAACATGCAGTGGTTAGAAAAGACTTCTGGAAAGTAGATCGTTTGGGGCTTACTGGCGGTTTATTTGTGAAAATCTGCCTCAGAAACTTGAATAAACCGCTCTACCGTGTCACCTGCCCAAATTAAATACTGAGAAGAGAATTTAGATGGATTGGATACACGTTGGAGAGACAACTGGGTGACATTACGCTCCAGACCCTTGAATGGAACCCGAGTGAGAAAAGGTGAGTTGGACATGTGTCCGAGGGTGACATGAAGAAGGTCTTGGAGCCAGGTAAAATGAACCACAGTGAAGAGAATGAAATGGAGATAAAGCTTTATGTCCCACTCAGGACAGAGAAGAATATTATTATTGGGAAATACACATGCTTTCTTACTGGTATTTAAATTATTTTATATTTTTCAAAAATCTATTCTACTTTTTTGGTGCATATGGACACTATCGATTGTGGGTCGTAACATACTATTCTCTAGACTTGCCAAAAAGCTCTCTGCAAGTAAAGAAGTCATCGGTGACCCCACTGCCACTCCATCTCATTGTCTGTAAACCGTGTTACTGAACTTTAACTGAACACTAAAAGTGCACCTTAACAGTAGTTCCTTTAAGTAGTGGATTGGAACATCCACGTCTATATTGTTATTCTCAGTGAATTTGCATATAAAGCAAATAGTTTCAGAGAGAGGAACGTTAGTGAAAAAGGACATAACATCCATGGATACATTAGCATCACTTATTGAATTGATAAATTCAAATGAATCTAAAACACTTTACTCACAGAGATTATTTCTGATAGGTAGGTGGAGGATGTTTGCGAGCCATTTGTCAATAGCCTGATATGGGGAATTCGTTAAAAGTCCAAGACTGGACTTAGTGATACGCTTTATAGACAAAAATAATGGAGTGGCAATGGGGACACCATTGGGTCCCTAACTTGTAGACAGCTTCTTCGCAAGTCTGTTCTATTTCTGTTTTCTCTTACATTTTAAAACTAAAACTAATCATTTCTACTAACTATTTCTACATCATTCTACTAATTTTGCAATGAATCATATATATATATATATATATTTGTTTCGTTTTGTTTATATGCATTTAACTACACTATGAATAATTGTTTTAATTTGATATAAAGTATTTGATAAAATCGATGGCAACCTTATCATATTTTCGTAACTAAGAGATAGATTAGGGAAAAAAAGTGTCTTCAGGCAGTAAATAATATCTTTATAACTACACAGAAAAGGGAAAGGCCTAGAATACATTAATATTTCCTAGTAATATATTCAACTGAATATGCTTCATAAGATTAATTTCTGCTTTATATATACTAAACAATAAAAAAATCATGGGGGAGTATTATTTTTTATTCAGTCGATGGTATTTTCTGATAAAATATTTTTTATGTCCATTAACTATTTAACAACTTTTTTTTGATAAATGGATAATAAGTGTTTAGTTGTGCATTTTTGTTTTTCATAGAACTTTTTTTTTCCTTTGATGAACTTGAAATACAGAGTGAAAGTAGTAAAGTGAGTAGGATAACATGATATCGTTTCATTTTGTTACTCTAACACTCTCTGTGTTTTAACTGCACATAACTTAGAACAAGTTTAATAACAACATTATGCAAGCTATTGATATACAAAAATGCTCATCCGTCACGTAAAAGATATTGGTTCAATTTCGATGCACTCCTTGCGTTAGATATGATGGAGAAGATTTATAGATCAGGTGGATGATTTTGATTTAGTTGTATTCTCTGAGCTGGACGGTTTATTTGCGAAACTTTCATCACCCTACTAGGTGACATCTTCAGCGAATACTTCAATTCGATGAAGTGAGCTTTTAGATTTCTCCACGAGTTTATTAATCATCTCTCCTGGTGACCTTGGACGTGATTGGTTGTTTATGTGTGTTTTCACATCTTCTAGGTTACTTGTATTGGAACTGGTTGTTTCTTTGATTTGAACTTTGACCCTTTGTGTGTGAAGTTTCTTTCTTATTAGTTGATAAATTTTGTCTATCTCGATGTGTCTATTGATTGATGATTCACTGGAATACCAGGCAAGCTTCTAAAAATTCTCTAGCATTCTTGTTGTTTCCTCTGTCTAATATTTGAACGTTGTCCCAGTCGAATTGATGTCCGTGGTTGTCTGTGTGTAGTGATATGAGCGTGGGAGTGGATATCATGTCTTTTGACGGCTAACTTATGTTCGTGGATACGAAGACGAAGGGGACGTCCACTTTGGCCAATGTAGTGTTTTTTGAAGTCGTTACAATACTGGTTTTATCTTCTTTAGTTGTTGAGTCTTTTGGTTGAAATAGAGCTGAGTGAAGTGATTTTGTTGGTTTGTGTGTGACGTCAATTCGTAAAGGTTCGAAGAGTTTTGCAGTTCTCCTTAAAGAAATCTAAAAGCTTATTTCAAACTGAAGTGTGCACTGAATATTTTGCCTAGTAGGGCAGCGAAAGCTTCGCAAATGAATCATCCGGCTTACAGAACACAACTAAATCAAAAACTCCTTGCCTTATTCACTAGCCCGCGAAAATTACGGAATAGAGGGAAGACTGGATGTGAAGTTTCCGAGCCTATCTCTTAAAAACAACACTATAAATACTGGAACTTCAAAACCCAAATAACTTATATTACATTCAAATCCAAAGAAATGACAGAAAGTTGAAAGTTCTTTGAACCGGAAGAAAGAATTGTAGTCGTTTGTAAGCTTACTGATGTCTAGTAGTACTTTAACTTTCATATTCTTGGGAAAGACACATCAATGTATGGACGTATATCATATTTTTAAAAATTTAAAATGTGGTTTGATATCACAAAATAAACTGCTGATGTAATGTATTTGTATGACACTGTCTTCCAGTTTCTGTTAAAGTTGCCACTGTTTATAATTTGGTCATGTTTTCACATTCTAATTAACAATACAGTTGCCGATGAAAAGTGATAAATTCACAGTACATTCAGCTGATTGAAAAGTTGGAAACTACTGATGGCAAATACGAATGCTTGCTGCTGACAGAAAAATGACAAGCAGCCTTTTTATTGATCAACCATGTATCTTGTTTCACTCAGTTCGAAGAGTTGAATGAATTCAAATCACCTGAGTTCTGGTCAGCTGCTTTTATGAACTAGTATTACGTGAAATTAGATTCACTATATGCAACTGCACAGTTTAAGGTGGCATTTAACCATGATTTCCTTTGTAAGCCCTCAGTTATTAACCGTGATGGTTTTCACCTTGAACTGTGTAATTTGTGGACTGTAAATTTGAGATAACTTCAAACATAAAAAGTATTAGTGGCGGACAGATGCAGCTTATAGCGAATATCCTCAAGGTTTTCATGAAACCAAATTTCAGTATCGCTATAGTACTTTTGGGATCGACCTTCACCTTTGATTCTTTTTGGGGGGGGCTGTTTTCAGCAAAATATTACGTCTGAACTACTCATAGCCTGTTTTTTGTTATTGTTATCGACTGAAACATGTTCAGCTTAGAATGTAGTCACTCCTTGTTTTTGGTCATTACAAAACCAAGAGATGTTCTATTTATGATTCAGTTTTTCAACATTGTACCAACGTGGCAGTGATATAAAATGCCAATCTAAAAGTATTTTAAACTGTTGCCATATATATTTTTTGCACATATTTTTACAAAAATATGTAAACTGAAAGATTTTGTCTGTTGATATATTTTACGCAGTACAGAAATGCATCACTGTTGAGAAGAACAGAAGTTACTAGGTTGTTATAGAACATTTTCAACTTCACTAGACCTCTTTGTGTTTTGAACCAAAGTGCTGATAACGAAATAATGGTACTTTCCAAAATCAAACTGTACTAATAACCTTGGTTAGAGAACCATTGGAAAACCTGGGAGTACTGGACAGCTGTTTCGTCCTAGTTTCAGACTCTTCAGCAGTACACACGCACCGATAGGGTTCGAACCCAGGACCTCCTAGTTACAAGGCTAGCTCATATAGCATTAAGCCACTGGGAACCGATCCAATGGCCCATGAATTCTAACTTCTGCAAATTCACGATATAGCGCAACCGCTAGCCAATGTCTTCAGCGAGTACTTGTCCTCACACCTGACCTGCTGCACAAAACAGCTGCCCAGTACTGCCAGTTTTCCCAATGGTTCTCTAGCGAATGTCAGCTCATGATGAAATCCTGTAACCAATCAACCAAATCCCTACAAACCAATACTTGAATGTTCTTAGAACCATTTACTAGTTACACTTAAAGACGTTCAAGTGACATTAAGAGTAGAACCCTAGTGAGAGACGATGAATAGGTCATTGGTTCAAGTAGGTCAAAGAGATCATGTGAACACGAAATGAAGGTTAGTTGGTGGTGGTAGAACCAAATTAAAAAGACGACAGAGAAGGGAGTATAATGAAGATGTGACACTGAGGAACTGTGATCTACTCAAAAAAAAGGAACCAACTATAATAATATCATAAACACAAGTGATGAAATTAATTTAAATTGATAAATTTTGTAGCTGTATGAGTTATTCATGTCCCCATACTGTTTTATAATTCACTCAACAAAGCATTTTATCATAAATATTTTCATTAACAGAATTTTAAGTAATACTTATCTACATATATTACTATATTTATGGGTATTATTCCCTTGGGTTTCGTGTTGAACATAGGGCTTCAGCAGCACATCTCTATTTCACTCTGTTGCCTTCTGAATTTTCCAGCTGACTCCATGACTGCCAAAAAGCTTACATTCCCTCCTCAAAGGTTCTCTTCCATGTCATCCTTGGACACAATCCCAACTGACTGTTCCCTATTCGGGTTCCACTAGAGTATCCGGCTTTTGATTTCACTCAGTAATTTCCTGAGAGTCTATCCAGTCCATTCCAATCTTCTTTTACATATTTGTTTAAGCAATGAGTTCCGGACTGATTCGTTTCTAGAGTGCCAGCGGAGGCAGTTATTGATGCAGGAATGCAACCCGTGAGAAATGCTTCTGATGACGCTCCAATTTTATAAACCATACAGAATCACTGATTTGACATTACTGTTGAAAATCGGGATTTTGATCTTCATTTTGAGCTCAGCAGACTTTCAAAATGGTTTCAGTTTAGTGCAGATTAGTCTTGCTTTTCCGATTCCACCTTTGACATTCTGAAGCCTGCTGTCTGTAGCTGAGACCATTCTGTCTAGATAAGTGAAAGAGTTGACTTTCTCCAGATTTTTCCAGCCTATAGAGATAGATGGATTTTCTTGTTGGGTAAGTATCTCTATTATTTCAAGTATCTTCACCACTTCCTACTTCTCTAAGTTCACTTCTGTTTTCCCCTTCGTTACTCTTGCTGATTTAATAATGTGATAAGATTTGCAGGCAACGCATTAGAGGCGTTAAATTCTACAATTCATTTCACTTATCATCATTTTGAGTATATATATGCATATATATATATATTTCAAGAATTGATTTGTACGGATTAGATTTGTTTTCCGAGTTTGACTACGGAGTGATATCAGGGAGTACTGGACAGCTTTTTCATTCTACTTCAGTGCACACCCACTGAGGTTCAAACTCAGGACCTTCCGGTTACAAGACAAGCTCGTATACTATTCACTCACTGAGACCCGATTCAATGGCCCATGAATTCTAGCTCCTATCAATTCATGATTTTATAGCCATTAACAAACACTGTCATCGATGGGAGTTTCCTGGAGTTCTAGTGAGAAGTCGTGACTGGTGAGATCCACCTAGTTGGGAGTGTGGATGATCTTCCCACCAATTACACTGGTTGTTGGTTGCGCTAAAATCACGAATTGGTAGAAGTTAGAATTCATAAACTGACCAATGAATCGGTTCGCACTGGCTGAATGGTATGCGAGCTTGCCTTGTAATCAGAAGCCCCTGGGTTCAAACCCCAGTGCGTGCGTACTGTCGAAGAGTCCCAAATTAGTATGAAACAGTTGTCTAGTACTCCCTGGTTTTCAATGTTTCTCCAAATGATATCGATTCGTGGTCAGACTCGAAATATATATATATATATCAACTTACAGTCCTATTCGCGGTATTCAAATATAAGTGAATTGAAATCCCACTCCACAGTCAACAGGTAATCATAGTTAGCCACTTGGTATTTTCTCTTTGCATCACAATTTCGCATAGACTAAGGACACTTACTTTCTCAGGGGATTTTCTATTAAATCTAGTTAAAACATGTGGAGATATATACCATTTGGAAAAATGAAACCTATTTTCGTTTCTGTTTTTAAAATGAGATTATGAATCATTTATAAGTACATCTTTATTAAGTTGGATAAATTAACTGATTAATCTTTTCTCATCATTAAACATTTAAATATATTCTTAAAATTACTCTTCGTTGTCATTAAAATAAATTTATTTTGAAAGATAAGCAGTAACTTTAAGGAGTACTGAAAAAAAGGTCTCCTACATTTCTGGAGTCATTTTATTTCTAGTTGTAATGATAAAATCTTAAATAATTTAACTGCGATAACATGTTCCCTTTTATCTCTTATACAACATGGAATAAAACAGTCACTTATGCGTACATTTGGTGGGTTAAACAAACTTTTGTAGCCTATAGCCACCTGTTAAAAATTTGCAATATGAAATATTAGTCAGATAAGCTGTACTCGAGTTGCTCTAGAAGTTATTTTTGGTTATTTAAAATCTGTCACCAGTTCAAATAGAAATATTTTATCTACATTCAACAAAAGATGAAAATTAGATGAAAAATTAATTAGATGGAAACAGAAGTGATCTGTTTTGTACACTGTACACCCCTAGAAATTACAGTCACCGTCTTGACAGATTACAATAAAGATGTGTTATTTCATGAACTTATGTAAAATGCCACTACTGGCCACCTCAGTGTGCATTTATCAGTTTACCTATTCCTATGGAGTAAAGAATGTTGGCCGTATACAGCGCCAGTTTTACAAACTTGTTCTGGAACACTTACCAGTCTGACTAGTCAGATTAGAGACGAAGAACAGCAGTAGTGCTGTCCTTGAACACTTTCTCAGTTCTAGATATCGCCCCCTCCCCCGTTCACAATTGATTCACAGTGCTACTCAGAGTTTCTTAATACCTCACGAAGGGGCTTCCAATACACCATCTATACATAGTTGAATAACCGGCTTTTCGTAACCTGACGCCGTACCTGTGCGTTCAAAAGCACTAGATACAGTCATTATCCTTACTGTGGTCAGGGTGACGTCTCTAGCATATAGACAAAGTAAAGGTGTAGAAATGGGATCACCAAAATCGCTATCGTAGCAAACATATTTATGGACAGCTGGGAAAGTAGTAATCTTAATACATTTAATACTAATGCAAAAATATGGTAGAGATATGTTGATGACATTTTCACAGTGTTAAAAACAGAACATATTTCTAGCTTCTTGACACAAACAAACTCACTAGTGGAGGGAATGAAATTCACATTAGAATCGGAAAATGAACAAGGAGAATTAGCTATGTTAGATTGTAAGATAAAAAGAATAGAAGAAGGTAAACTGCACACTAGTGTGTACATTCTAATAGATATTTAGACTTTAATTCAACTCATCTGTTAACTGTTGAGGCAGGCTTAGTTAAGTGTTTAACAAACCGAGCCATAGCACTAAGTAGCACAAGAAAAGATCTAAATGATGAAATAAAACAGATAGAAGAGGCCTTGGTGTTAAATAACTGGCCTATAAAATTCATTAGGAAGATCGAAAAAGGCCAAAAGAAAAAGAAAAATAATTGAAACTAGTAATAATAACATAAATAAGAGAGAATATAAGTCATCTACTTTTATACCATATAAAGAGGGGACATCTGAAACCCTACGTAGGATTCTAAATAAAGCAGGAATAAGGGTGGCATTTAGACCTACAAACTCACTCAGGGACAAGCTCTGTAGGTTAAAAGACCAAGTGGACCCAATTAGACAAATTAATATAATTTACAGAATATATTCCAATGACTGTGAGTTAAGTCAACTTCATGCGTCAGACTAGTGGATCGAGAGTAGTCAGAACATAAGAATTTAGCTGAGGTTAGAATGACTGATCCCGCCAAGATAAGTAATTTATAAAAAAGCTCAGCAATTCCAATGCATGCATTAACACACAACCACACAATAGGGTGGGAGAGGGTTATAATTCTAAAACGTAATCTATGTAGGTAGAGAGGGATGTTGATTACTGAATCCTTGTTCACCGAGTCTACACCAAACACATACAATAGGAATGACTCATCACTCATACCTGAAATATGGAAAATACTACTACCAATCAAATCAAGCGAAAATCAAGTGAAAAATAATGGAACTACATAAATGAAGTTAGGAAGTCATGTGAGTACCTTGATATGATTATGAGTGGCAATAAATTGTGCTCGAAACGTCATCAGTAAATATTACTGTATAATACTGTGAGACTTTATCAAAACAAATTTTTCCCACAATGGAATTGCACTCTACCAGTGCACAAGTTTTATTCTTATATCTATAGCATTATTTCGTTTCATTTTATTGTTTTAGTTTGTAGTTATAACTATGGTTACTATCAGTACTACTGTTTGTTAGTAACACTGCATTTTTCATACACACTTCACCGTCTTTCAATTGGTTTTTGTCCATTTTGTCCATTTGGATGGATTAATAATTTTTTCACACTAATGACATAATTCCGACTCCCGTCTTTGTCTAGTCTCCACTTAATCTCTACCATCTAGGATACACCTCATATTTTGCAATACATTTTCCAGAATGTAGTTGCCATCGTCTGATTGGTTTTATAAATTCTTTGTTATATATTTATATACGGTTGCAGGCACACCTCTTAAAAATGATTCGTTGAAATGAAACTTTTCTTCCCATATACAATGGTAAAGTAAGCCTACACACTCAAAACATAAATCGGTCAATTTGAACTCATTAACACCAAACAGATTGTTTTAAATAATTAATCCACTGAAACATGAATGTAAATTATTAATATTGATTCATTATACATAGATAGTTACTTATGATAAATTTAATTTGAAGAATGAACTTGATAATGAATAACGCATGAGAGTTAAATTTTGGTTTTAACTACTAACACTTATTCCGCTATCAGTTAATTTCATGAGTTCAACTGTTCCTTGTTGTAAAAGCTGAAGTCAGCTGAAGTATACGTCAGCTTATATGTTTAGTAAAAAGCTGAATATCAGAAGTTGCGTTTGTACTTCGTCAATAAAAACAGCTAATTGTTTTCTCATTTCTCCTGAACAAAGAGCACAAAAAAAAAGTAATTTTAATTCGGTGATGATGACCAGCAACGAATTCTAAGATGTACATTCTGTCCTGCTTGGAACTCGTCAACTAGATGTACATGCATTCCCAGTGAGTACTGTTGTGCCTATTAAGATCCGAACCCTGAGTCACAGCGCATATATCAGGCTAATCAGTCCCATTTTGAACGACATGCATATCCTGGATTCCATTGCTAGTCATCATCAACTAAAATGGCTTCATTTTAATCTCTAGACATAGTTGAAGCGTCCATTCTATGAGCCAACATGTAAGCAGAGGCCGAAGAGTTAGGTCCAACATAATCAATCAGCGGAAAAAGTAGATTAACCTCAAGAACAAGGATGATACTAAGTGACATTCTTTCGACTATTTTCTCCAGTGGAGTTAACAACAGGAATTTAAATAACTAACCTTCAGCATAGAGTAGCATTTATAGCTCTGGCTACAAATACCGTACACTTGTACATTTCAAGTACCAATGTTATTAAGATTGAACACTTCAGATTTCGATAAATGCGTCTGCATATTAGCTTTCAATCCCTCACTTTTACCCTGAGATGCTACTGTGTTTCATAGTTATTGATAATGCTAAATTAACCCGCTTAATATTTCTTTACTGTAGCAACACTGTTTGTCAGATATATTATTGAGTCCTTTTTCACTAATAATTACAATATCCGAAGTAAACACATTTATGCATCTTCACTCATTCGTAAACGATTAGGTGTTATGCATCAGTGAAACTGTTTAGTTTATGCAATCACATGATTGAATAACTGATCACATGCTTCAAAAATTTATCAAATTAGCATGAATGAGTTATGTTTTTAGGTCTTTGACTAAATACACTTGAGAATGAACTGCAGTAGAATATTTCTTTCATCTCAGACAGTTAAGTTATGTGCAGTGCGACTAAAAACATCAGCTGATAAAGAAATGTGCCTACCATACACGCATTGAGTTTCTAAATCTGTTGTCTCCATTGTTTTGTGAACTTGATAGTGAAAAGCAACAGGTTACTCAAATGAAAGCCAGGTAATGATTACTAATCAGTTCATGCACCTGCTCAGCCCCCGGAAATGAAGTTCGAAGATATACTGGTCCGTGCCAGTAAATATCTGGCTAGGTCGATTGCATAATTTCGGGCTTCAGGGTTATCCAATAGCACTGTAACAAATATTCTTCCTCAGCCTAGTGGTTTAATTTGTCCAGACTGGTTTGAGATGGTCTAAGCCCGTTTTTCCCGGCTTCACCAACTTCATATAATCATCAACCCATAGTACTATCACCGGTACATAAATGTTGAATAGGTACTTATTCTGTCAGATATTTCAAGAGATAAATCAAAGCGATGCATTTTTCACATCTGATTGAATTATGAGTTCATTATGAAATTGTTGTGATGAAAGGATAGGCATTTCAAGCATATTATTTTGTTCTTTTTACTCTGTGAACAATGATTCAAACCAGTAGGTCAGAAATACAGTTATAAGCGTAGTACATTAAAAGCTTTTATGTGTTTGGTGAAATATCTCACCTCCATATTCACTTGGCAACTTCTTGTGAATACAAACTTACCAAAATATTTCATTATGTCTAAATCTTTCAACAAAACTGTTAGGTAGCTTACTTACTGGATTAACCAGAAATGCTTTAAAAATTTGCATTCTGTTTAGTGCTTTCCGGAGATTTCAATTAGAAATCCAACCATTATACTATTATTACTCATTCTTTGAATTCTGATTGGGTTATTTGGCCTCATCAGTCTCATCTCCAATTTACTATATTCTGTGCAGTCACCTTCAGATGACTCTATGACTGCTAACAAGCTTTCATTTTCTCTTCCTAAAGCTTCTATATCCCTTCTCATTCAGGTTCCATTTGAAAGCCTGGAATACTATGTCATTTCAAATTCTCCTCAGTGCCAAGTAAAATCATGGGTCGCATCATCCTGGAGAGAATAAAGGACGCACTAGATACAGAACTCCGACCAGAATAAGCTGGATTCAGGAAAGGCAAATCATGTTCTGAAAAAATTGCAACTCTACGCATCATCATCGAACAAAGCATGGAATAGCAAACAAACCTCTACCTCAACTTTATAGACTTTGAGAAGGCCTTAGACAGCGTTGACCGAGAAGTAATTTGGAAACTACTCTTATACTACGGCGTACCCCAGATATTCGTCAAGCTTGTTCAACAGCTGTATGACAACGGCACAACGGAAAACTCAGCGAGGCGTTTGGAGTAAACACCGGAGTCAGACAAGGAGGCTTATTATCACTAATGATATTCCTAGTTGTGGTGGACTAGATTATGCAAAATGCAGCGCCAATCACGATCAACGGGAGGGATTTGAAAGAGGTTACTGCATTCACTTATCTACGGAGCATTGTCTCAACTACAGGAGGAACGTACGAAGATGTCAAATCGAGCGAGAATCGGGAAGGCGACAAACACATTCATCAACCTGAAACCAATCTAGAAATCTTCGTCACTCACCATCAACAACAAAATTCGGTCGGATTTTCAATACAAACATCAAGTCAGTCAGCTCTTCTATGCGGATCAGAAACTTGGCGGGTGGGTCACAAAGAATATTTCTAACAGCCTGTTGCAGACATTCATCAACAACTGTCTTCGCTGGCTCTATACTGAAGATCAAGATGGCCGGATCGGAAAGAATCACCAACAAGAAACTATGGCTGGGAACAAACAAAACAAGAACCAATCGCCAACCAACAAATATGCAGGAGAAAGTGGAGATGGATGGATTGGACAGTCGCTCGCTGAGGAAGCCGCTAGGTGACATCGCGCGCGCATCAAGCCATTGCTCTAGTGGAACCAGGCCGAAAGGGAAGCGGCGAGTGTGACGTCAGTGCAAGGGTGACATGGAGGAGATCGTGTGAAGAGGAGTTGAGACAGTATGGACTAACATGGGTGCAGGTGAAAAGTACAGCAGAAGACAGAAGCAAGTGAAGAGGTGCAGTTGAAGCCCTATCTTCCACTAGGAACCCAAGGGAATAATAATAATAGTCGTGATTTTTTTTGTATATTCACTGAGTAACAGGTTCTTGGTTGACTTACTGAATGCCACAGTTCCTTGTCTATCTGATCAGCAGTTATAAGCCAGTTTTCACTCTGAGTTGCATTTTAAAAACACTAGAACTATTACTGATTGTAAAACATAACTAGTCAAAACAAACATTGTTGTCTGAAATCTTCTTATTAATCATTTTGTTGTTCAAATGTAAAATTTTAGGAATACTATGTAATCATATCTTAAGTCTTTAAAATATTAAGGTATAATTAAAGCGTTTACTTATTGCATTAAACATGTGAAGTAAAATAAGCATCAGTGTATTATTATTATTATTTCCTTAAGTTGATTTTAATTCAAGAGCATTTTCAAATATGATTAGCTGAAAAATGATTTAAAATAATCTTTCACAATGATGATTTAAATGGACTTCTGAAGACATTCATCACTACCTAATATAACCTGTTAATTCTCATGAAATGCCTACTTAATTTCGCAATTTCAAATTGTCTCTGGCTCACTAATAAAGGCTAAACTCATCGTTTATTCGTGCAGCCTATTTACATTCCTGGTTGCGTACAGGCAGAGACTGTTCTTCTTTATGAGCCAGTATCTGATTTACCATCATCACTAGTCTATGACTGGCATTAATAAAATCTCTTTCTCTCTCTTGACTAATATAATAAACTTTCACAGATGAATGACTCTCATCAAGATGTTTTGTTGACCTGCTGAAATACGTAACTTCGGTAAGGCTGGTAAAACTTCATGAAGAAGTCTAAAATATATACTTGAATACTTAGAAAAAAGCAGGTGATACAATCTAATATTGAGCAATGAAATTGTTTGAAGGATTAAATTAAGAAGTAATAAACTGAAGCTGCTAACTTTGTGATTAATGATGACTGAAAAATGACCTAAACTCAACAAATTAAGCCAAAGATATTTCCAAAATACTCAAAATTTAACGAGAATTATAAACCAGATGCAAATAGCCTATTATAATCTTATGGATCTTACACTGAAAAGCAGAACATCTTGTCCATAAACTCGCTGTATACAAAAGACAGTTTCCAATTATGATCACGAGAATTCCAATATGCATGACTGACTGGATTTTTACATTACTTGACAATGATAATATTAGCTTTATATTGAAAAACGCTTTTATAAATGATACAGAATTTTCAGTATGGTTCATTGCAGTGTGTTTACACCTTAAGCAGAATCTGCAAATAATATAAGAATCGATAATACATTATCTAAAGCATTATCCTTCTATCCGAAGTGTTCTCTAGTACTACTCCACAGGTGTTCTTCCTCTATTTCCTTCGAAAAATCCCTAACGGGGGTGGGAACTTATTTCAGATTGTGTACGAGCTCAGACTACAACCCGCTATGGTAATCACAAGATTAAAACAATCACAAGCTGAGTATAAAAAGGGTTTGGATGAAGAGAAAATTTAGGTAACCCCATGATTTAAGCAGGCCCTCAGTCGGAAACTAAGAGTAGAACTTATGAGTTTAGCGTCGGTCAAAGAGTAAAACGGAGGATATCGTGTCAGGAGAAGATGAAAGCTTATGGGCAGTTGTGAGCCTAGCTGAAAAGGACTGAAGAAAATGTGATGAAATTGAGGTATATTGTTGAAGCCCTTTGTTCTACTAGGAACCTAAGCGATTAGTAATGATCAGTTCATTTTTTAGTGTGAAACTTAAATTATTTAGATGACTGTACAAATTCAGTTTTCAAGTTGAAAAATGAGTAAATTTCCAACTTTCCTCATTCAACATTTCAGTGATAGTGTTTTAGAGACGATTTTTAACTAAATCTCCGCTTTTGCAATAGAGCAGATGGACTAAAACAGTCACACATTTGAATCGCCTGTTTAAAAAAAAAAGAATTTTCAGCTGAAAATGCTCGAAAGAAGTTTCACGTGAACAAATTAAGGTAGTGTGCTCACTTTAATGGGTTTTTAGGGGGAAGGTTAAAAAATAACTTTCTTACGAATGAAGGGATGATACTGTCTATTTCAGGTGGATAACTTTATGAAGATTTCCTTTTGAGGTGGAGCGATTCAGTTTAAATCAAATCATTCAGAATTTTTTTATTTTATTCCTTGACGTTCCCAGTGGAATATAGGGCCTCAAGCTTTGAAGGTTAGGTAGCAGTGGGGTTTATTTTTACAGGATGAGGTTGCTAGCTTCACGGCCAGCCCTCTCCCTTAACCAGTCTTACTGCTGACTTAGTGAGGTAAAGGAGTGTGTCAGCCGGGCATCGAACCCCGGACCACATGCTTGTTTGGCAAGCATTCTACTGCTGTGTCACCTATGGGAATCATCCAGAATAACTTATATAATTCATCTTACTCACTGAAAGCTATTTTTAGCAGTAAAGCTGAGTCATATAACAGATTTCTGCATTCACTCTTGAAAGCTAAATAAGTCATACTTTCATGTGATTTTATACTTGAAACGTATTTTCGATTGGGTAATTGATAAATTAAATTAAAGATAAAACTAATATTAGTTAGAAGTCATCAAATCAAGCAAGCAGAAAACAGCCCACGTTGTGTAAGATGATGAAATTTTTTGACAGACAAACGGTATACATTCTACCACATACATTTTGCGCATCTACAATGAGTGTTACATGTATTAATCAACAACTAAAATGCATATGTCTATACATAAAACGACAAAGACATTATATCGTTAATGACCAGCTGTTCTTTATTCACCCAACAGAATTATCTAAAACATTTCCGTAAACCACAGACTTTTAAAATTAATTGAAAAACCGAAATCCCTTTCGCGCATGAAAGCTGTAGATATACAAAGATAAGGAGTGCATAGATCAAAATAAACGAAAAGAATGTAAGATGTATACATAAAGGCTAATTATTAGGTGGAAAGTCTGATTTCTGAGAAAAACGATATAGACTGACTATCTGACCAAAAGTGCATCGGTGGGACAGAGATAGAATGCTCGCCAAATACGCATGTGGTTTGGGTTCGACCCCCTGCCAACGGACTCCTTTACATCACTAAGACAGTAATAAGACCGTTAAAGAGTGTAGGTTGGGCATGAGGCTAGAAATCCCAGCACCCAAAAAATAAATGCCACTGCTACCGAAACTTCAAGCCTCTAGCTTGAAGCCCTTTGTTCCACTGGGGAAAGTAAAGGAATAAAAAAGAACTTATCAAGAAAGAACTTCTTCAAAGAAATACAGTTATTCGGCATTCACACATCATAAAAGCAAATTAGCAAAAACTAGATCTGACGAATTTATATGTGAAAGAATAACTACCGGGAATGCATCAATACTTCTATAATCTGTAAGTTTACAAGGAGAAGATACACATATGCCATGGTGAACAGTTGTGAGCCATTTTAACAACACTCTAAATATTGATTTCTCACATCCTGAGGACCATAACTGGAAAGTCTTTACCTCCATACATGACTCATGCCCATATTCAAAGATATTAGTGGACGGTCTCCTGTATTTGTCTAATTACAACTAACTCTTTTCAAATGTGTTATCAGTTCAGTTGATGTTGCTTGTTATAGGTGGTGGCTTGACAAACCCAACACATATTCTAGGTGTTACCATCGATTAAGCCCCAGAAGTGCCTCCATTACTCTTTTCTCGTTACCTAAGACACTAAGAGTAACGTCATTATTACTCACTATATCACTACATTTTAACTCAACGAAGACACTTTCAGTCAACGATCTCTGAGTAATTTTTCTTCCTTTTGAAAGTTGATACATACCACTTCTGTACCATCATCTTATATTTGACTTGAATGAATTCTCAAGATATTCATTTGAAAGGGCAGTAACATCTGCAAACTTCATGTCAACGAAAATGTTTTCTGACACCAAGGTTATCCTTCAAAAATAACTAAATTGACTAGAGTGACACCCACTATTTCTTCTACAATAGAAGTGGATAAGAATAATGATAATGAACATTACATAAACTCTTACATAACTGCTTGATCATGGGTAAAATGCGTTAATTCCAACAAACGATCTAGAACCTTTGTTCATCTAAAGAATAATTTATTACTAGTATCCTTAAGCACTGTTTCATAAGTGATAACTTAGGTAATCGGGACAATGTTGGAAGGCTATTATCTGTATCACATTCATACTGTCGTTGGATGGTAGATAATCCCAGTGTAGCTACAGAGCAATAGTTATTTTCCAAATTCTGTCAGTCCTGAAAGGCTGTCGAAATACCACCCTTCTATAAAAATTTTTAACTGTCTAAAGCTTTTCAGAGACATTTCCTTATCAGTCTAAATAGTTGAAGAGTGTTATCTAGTGCTGATGCCATTTCCATTTTTTTGTCATTCGCTATGCAGCAGAGTTCATATTTTGTATATTTCAAAATATTTAAAAGCCTGAAATCACCAGTGTGACTAAATAAAGTTATTGTTAGAACCATCAACAGTTCTATATTAGAACACCTCATTGAAGATTCCTTCTCAGTCATCTATTGGATATCAAATAAATTACCAAAGACCTCTAGATATCGAACACTGCAAACAACAGAGGTCGTTGCAATTCGCCTAGATTAACCTGAGCTCTGTGTGCAAAATAAAAAGCTCCAGCAACTACTGCTACCCTGGCATGCTGTCAAACCTATAAATTCCGTGTTACTTCCTTTTATTTATCTGATATTCAATTTAGTGTTAAATTAGTACATCTAAAATCCTACCGATGATTTTGAAATGTAAATTGTCGATGCTACTGTTTCAATGTAATTAAAAACAGCAATTTTGATAATAACGATATCTCTCTAAATATTCTGGTCACAGAAAGGTATAAACCGATGAAACTTTATCGAAAAGAATATTCTTTTCTTCACCAGCCAGCTTTTTTTAATTAATTCTGTTCACAGACCAGCTTGATACAAACCCATCACCGCCTAAAATGCTGATAACGAAACTGCTTTTCACCGCATACATATTCAGCCATACTTTTGTCACCTTGATAAATTATGTTCTGGAAAGCTTTCCTGTCTTATTAACGTTTTGCCATTATATAACTCAGTCTATATTTTAAGAGTACACCTTAGAAATCGGTTACCTATGAAGTTCATCCACGACATGTAAGTGAGATTTCAGTGTTGGAATTTATAAATCTGTGGAATTAAAAGAAACTACTAACTCTCTGTTTGTCTTCACACTCACACACACACACCAGCGATTTGTTCTCAACACTTATCGAAATTTTTTTGCCTTGCCAATGAAATATAGCATCAATTTTCTAGGTGCCAAGAGGATCACTGCTTTCTATTTAACATTGAATAAAATCCAAAGCAGACAGTTACGCTCTACGGTGATCAACACACATCTGCTTTTAGTTTTCTGATAGGATATCAGCGGTGTTCATGACTGAGACAGTAAATAATCTTAAGCTTCAAAAAACCACTGTAGCAAGACTGCGTGCACATCAAATAAATAAATAGGTAAATGATATTTCCAGGTGTGAGAGTTTTTTACAAGTCATTTCTTTTCATTCCTTCACGTTCCCAGTGGAACATAAGGCTTGAAGGTAGAGGCTCAAAATTTCGGTAGCAGTGGCGTTTATTTTTATGGGACGGGCTTGCTATCCTTATGCCCAATCTTTCCTCTTAACCAGCTTTTTATTGCTAGTTTAGCGACGTAAAGCAGTACGTCGGACGGGGATCAAACTCCAGACCATGTGCATGGTTGGTTGGCGAGCGTCTTAATCCCTGTGCCACCGACGTAGAAGTCATTAGAAATACTAATTTTTTGCCCATTAAAATGGACTGCCTTAAATCATACTAGATATCCAGGTATTCTGATGATGTTCGCATAAGGGTAATCAATATAGCTTGCGAAAACATTCATTCATATAGAAAGACATTAAATTGCATGAGGAAGACAACCAAATTTTTAACACAAAAGCTAAATTCTTACAAAAAAAAAGATTTTGTTTCATTTTGCCTACAGGATGGTACAAATGACTTATATGTCACACTCTCTTGCCTTACTGAAAGTCTTTTTAAGTAATAAAAGCTAATCTCCGTCGGTAAACATTTTGCACCGAAAGTATAGTCTGTCACCGGTATATAATGGAATGGGAAAACAGATAATTTTAATTTCAATATTATTTGTTAATATTAATTACTTTAGTAATTTTTGCATAAATGAGGCCATTTAAAATTCACTAGATTATTTAATCAATTTTTTGAAGGTAAACACAACAGTTTCACTGATCTATCTATACACAAATAATCTAACCATACATATTTCATGCAAATCATTCAGTTTAAATTATAGTTGTTTCCTTTCTGGAGTGAGTTGCAAGTGAGTAGTTTCCGTGTTTGTCAATACATCCATCCTCTTAACTTACATCAAATAACTAACCAGTTGAAAATTACAACAATTTAATCGATTCACTTATCACAATTTATAATCTTTCAACTTTCCTACTGTAAATATCAGTGAAAATAAACAAAGTATTATTGTGATGGCTCTACACATATTGGAAATACTATATTCTTGTAATTAGGTCAAAAGTTGGTGTGCTGAACAACAAGCTGGATAAATATGCCAAAAAGTTTATTCTCCGATATATATATATATATATATACTTCGTGAATATTTAAGAAACGCCTGTCACGCGAGTTGACATGAGTTGTCACTTCATCACATATATGTATACACATGTATAATAATTGTAAATAATCTTGTAATGCCAGTTTACAAACAATTTAGGCCTTTTACATCACATGAATAGACAAATCAGCTACTGTGTGTAGAGATTTGCGTAACAGAAACTAGTAACGTTACATTGGTCTATCTCATAGGACACACAAACTTTATTATTACATTAGGTATTTTTGATAAATAAATCATCTTACACTGAACTGTTAAGCTGTTGAATTAAATATGACTTTATAAAATTTGAATAAGGCATTAAGAAGACAAATTTCGCGAGATGATATCTTCATTTCGTAGTTTCTTTACAACCGCTTTACAACTAACATGGTTAACAATGATAAAATAAAGTTCATGAAAATTACTCAGTTAAATAAAAACAAAAGTACATACTAATGACCAATCATATTTAGATAGGTCATGTAGTCCAGGGTAGGCGAAGATTGAAGTCTATTGATTTTTGTACACACAGTTTAGGCTGTATGTGATTAATCCAAAGTGCTTCCATCACCTTCAATAACCAACCTTGAATTAGAGTTATGTGAAATAATTGTGAAACAGTCATTAATATTGATTTTGTGACCAGACATTAATAAGTGTTTTGTAATGGATGATGCTGGATTTCTACTAAGATTAATCGCGTTAGGATTTTCGATATGATTTACTAGCCATTTTGGAACATGTTCTTAATTCCTTATTCAAATTTATTAAAGGGACTAATTGTTTTACTTTATAAAATGTTTCATTACTATTGTCCGCTTTAGTTTCTAGAGAAAAATAAGGCTTCAGCAGCGCGTCTTCGTTGCGTTCAGTTCCCCGGCAATGTCTTTAACCTGTCTCCACATATGCCCACATGTTTTCATCTCCTCTTCGCATGACCACCTCCATGTAACCCACTCACTGATGACCAACTCGCCGCTTTCAATTTGGGTTCCACTCGAGCGATGGCCTAACGTGTACTGTCACTTGATGGTTTTCTCAGAGTATGACCGATCCACCTCCATTTTTTCTTGTATATTTGTAGTTTGTTTGAAGTGTCGTTCGTGACGCACCAAGTCTCTGATGAGTACAGAAAGTAGCACTGACTTCACATTGGAGTTGAAAATCCAGATCTTATTTTTCATGCTGAGTGCCGTTGATCTCCACACAGACTTGGGAGTAGTGAGAGCTTGCCTTCCTTTCCCGATCCTCGCCTTGATAACCTCATCAGTTCCACCTGTATTTGAAAAG
Organism: Trichobilharzia regenti; assembly: GCA_944472135.2. Classification (NCBI taxonomy): domain Eukaryota; kingdom Metazoa; phylum Platyhelminthes; class Trematoda; order Strigeidida; family Schistosomatidae; genus Trichobilharzia; species Trichobilharzia regenti. Next base: position 62,850,620 of record OX235265.1, on the reverse strand, counting down.
ATGCTTCCCAGGTAGGTGAGTAAAGGAGGTTGCCTTTTTCAGATTTCTCCCACTTATGCTAATAGTTATCTGTTGTTATTACTGTTAGCCAGGATTCTTCGATGCCTCTATCTTTTCTACGTCTACCTGAAGTCCCATATTTGATGCTTCTTCTGGCAACTTGCTGCTTTTCACTTGCATAGCTTTCAGGTTGTAGGAAATCAGACATACATCATCGGCGAAGTCCAGACCCTTCAAGTTTTTTGTATAAGTCCATTTTATGCTTGTCTCCTCGTTTTTTGCTGTCTGCCAAAATGTTTAAAGGTCTTCTTTTTAAAACCTATCGAACCACTTATACGAAAAACTTAAATTCGTAAAGTAATCGTTTTTTTTTTGCTCGGATAAAAATACAGGCCTCTTCTTACAGGATAGTTAAAACTGCCATATAATAGTGAAGCAGTAATGATGATAAAAGTACATAGATTATATCAAAACGTATGAGAATCCAAATTATTTCACCACCCAATATATTTAATAACTAGATATCGAGAAGCCACTTAAGCAATAAAATTAGGCAACTGATACTACACATGAAATTAATTTCGTGCCTGGCTAGTAATAATGCACATGGTGTCAAAGCGATACGCATAAAACTGAGAGCAGCTAAATACTCATATTGAATTGCATCTGATAAAATGCCCTAGGAACTCATGACTATAACGAAAATTATGAAGGCGATGAAGTAGTTAAAATATGAATAGGTAATGCGTTCTAATCTTCCAGAGTAACAATGCATAGTAAATGCATTCAAAAAACCAGTCGTTTATACACTAAATTAATACATGAGTTACCATCCCGAAAAATTTCGCTCTCATTGCAAAATCTTCAGGTGAATGACGGAGATTTAAAGCAATACATAGTTAGAGAAATGCTACATCCTCCCTTCTGTTAACTAAATTGAATGAATCACAACAAACTGAAGTGCAGATTCTGAATAACATATTCATCTTGATGGAATAAATAAGTAAGCCTTGACTATCAACATTAGGATCAAATAGCTAAGCTGTTTACTGGCTGATAACTACTAGTCTGCATTTAAAAGACTTATTAAAATCAAAATGCACTAAATTAACTGGTTTATTATTATTTCCTTAAGTTCCGAGAGGAAATCAGGACTTCAACAGTACGTCTCAGTTGTATTCTGTTTTCTGCTATGTCTTTTAGCAGGCCACAAGATTGCCCATAAGCTCTAATCTCCTCTTTACAACGTCTCTTCCATGCCACCCTCAGACTAACATCAAACTTATCGTTCCCCAATTGGCTCCCTCTCAATCGCTAGTCTGGTTCACGGTGTCATTCAACAGTCTTCTCAGCACGTGTCCGGTCGATCTTAATTTCCATCAGAATATTCGCTGGGCTGTAGGTTTTCAATTGATGTATTGCTAAATTCCCATGTTGCTAATCTTTTCTAAGCATATTTGGTATTGGTCGTATTGAGCAAAGGCAGAAACACTGAATCCTGTTGGAAAGGCTTTCATTTTTTTTCCTTCACGTTCCCCATTGGAACATAGGGCTTCAAGATAGTTGCTCAAAGTTTCTGTGGCAGTGTTTAATTTACAGGATGGGGTTGCTAGCCTCATGCCCAACCTTCCCTCTCAACTAGTTTTACTACTGGCTTAGCGAGGTAAAGGAGTGCGCTGGCGGCCGGGGATCGAACCCCGGACTGTGTGCATGGTCGGCGAGCGTACTAACCGCTATACCACCGACGCAAAGGCTTTCATAGATACGTTAAATCTCTGAATCATACGAAAGTACTGACTAAACATTAGTGTTGAAAATCCGAATTTTGTTCTTTCTGCTAATTGTACTAGATTTCCAGACTTATTCTAGATTAATGAAGGTTTGTCTTGTTTTTCTGATCCTGGCTTTGATATCTTCATTCGTGTCATTGCCTACAGCTGAAACTATACTGCCTACATAAATAACATTAGTGACTACCTTCAAATTTTCTCCATTGATAGTAAAAGGTGCTTGTTTTTGTTGGTTAAAACTACAATATTCATTTTTTTTCATGATTTCTAAGTGATTTGATTCGCTACAAACTTCATCACTACAGTTCTACAGCTGCTTAAATCCAAGCATTACAGTACTGGCTACTTACCATTGACGACATAACAGGATAAAACAAATGGACCATAGTTACAACCGGAATACTGTTGAAACTGAGGGCCACACGCTTACAAACTAAAGTTGGAAAATCTCTAAATCAGTCACTGCCGGTAAAAATTGAAAATACCCACCTGCTTTCCTGTCAGTCGTCTCTTACCATCTCGCTACTCCCAACCATTTCAAGAAAGAAATACAAATTCATTGTGTAAAACATCATGTTTGTTTTGTTGAACACATTCCAAAATAAACTGATTTATTACAAAGCGTTGTGTAGAAATATCAGTAATCATTTATCATGTAAAACTGAACAATTTACCTAGGGTTGATAAAAATTAATCTACTCAAAAACATATATATGTATGTATTCTCGTATAATTCATCATTTAGACTAAGTGGTTTCCTTTCACACAGTTAAACTTGTTATCAGATGTTCAGAAGGATGATGTGTAGCACCCATTTCAGCTCTTGACTTCATTTCTCGACTACGTTCCATTTCATCCCAAAATGTTTTGAAAGGCTTGTATTGAAAAACGAAGAGAGAAAACAGCACAACTTGACAATTTAAATGTAAATGTAACCAAAACATGTGAGTCAGAAGACTAACTTTTAGATGTAAAGGATTGTTATAATGTCAAAATAGTGTTTTAACGCAATCTATTCAACCATCTGTAATCGTTATATTCTTACTGCAACAAATCTCCATACACCCTTCTCTTCAAAATAATAAGACTTCACCATTTTTTCTATTCCTGTATGTCCCCAGTGGAACATAGGGATTCAAGCTAGAGGCTTGAAGTTTCGGTAGCAGTGGCATTTATTTTTATGGGATGGGGTTACTAGCCTCATGCCCAAATTCCCTTCCTCACCAGTCTTATTAGCGAGGTAAAGAGGTGCTTCGGCCGGAGACCGAAACCAGGACCATATGCGTGTTTGGCGAGCATTCTACCTCTGTGTTACCAATTCCACTATTATTTGCACAATATCTCTTTTTTTAAACACTTCTAATTAGCTTGCAGGAATGAATTATAATTAACGTATTCAATTCATTCTGGCCGTCTAATATAGTTGTGACAGCTTGAATCTTCTGAATGAATTATTTGAAAACGTAAAGTATTATAAAGAACTTAATAAAATATTCCGCAGTGAATTTTCACTTTCAGTAGGGCACAGTGGTTAGGACTCTCGTCGACCATGCACATGGTCCGAGGTTCGATCCCCTGCCGACGCACACCTGATATCTATGATCGGCCTGCGAAATTTGGACTACCGATATCCATGCTGAAAATTCCGTAATTGTACCAAAAATACAGTGTGGAATCAAGCTGTAAATCAAAAATAATAAAAAAAATAAAAATAGTAGTTTGACTTCAGCGAATGTCTCTAGTCAAAGTTGGCAGTGACTCGACATGCGTGTGGTACATGCCTTAAAGCCACCATCCACCAGAGTTTCACAGCCTCATTGATTGACTCTGCGCCTGATGTTGTTATAACTGTTCATAGTTTACCGCTTTAGACGAGAAACTCAATGCAGAAATCAATGGTCAAAACAAAATCTAGTCTTCTTACGTCTTCAAATCCTAACTGTCACCGTACAAAACATACTATTTCGGTAAGTATCCAGATATCATGACTACGCCAAAGACGAAACAAGTTCTCAGATGCCAAATGAGCCACTCGTACTTTGGCTAGAACGTCGTCAAGAAACAGTTCATTTGAGTTAATGTAACTTCTCAAATAAGTAAAATTATTTGGACTGAAACGTAACCTATAGTTAAGATATTCTTACAGAAGTATACTTTTATTTGTGTCTGTGATTTTGTGAAAGCGAGATGATTATTAGATCGAAGTCTGATAACAGTCGATTACAAAATGTAATTGACAGAAATCAAATGTCATTATTATTTTGATATAAGGTGTTAAAAATTAAAAGAAGTGTTTAGATCAAAACATTAGAATTTCAAGCGACTAAAAGACACTTTGGATGCAAGCATCCATTCGGAACAAGCTGGATTCAGAAAAAGCAAATCATTCGCAGAACAAAACTGCAACGTTACCTGTCATCATCGAACAGAATATAGAATGGCAGTCAACTCTTAACCTCAACTTCACTGACTTCGAAAAAGCCTTCAGTAGCGTTGACCGTAAAGCAATTCAGAAACTGACACAACACTAAGGAGTTCACTACCATAAACATAAACCACAAACCTAATTCAACATGCATCTGATGATGCCACATACCGAGTATTTCACAGTGGAAGGCTCAACGAAACCTCTGAAGTGAAGAATGAGATGAGAAAGGGACGTCTAGAATCAATGGTGATACTTCTGAATGTGGTAAACTAGATCACGCAACAGAACGTGGAGAGCAATAAGACGGGGATGCGTCAAACTGACAAGAAGCTTCTAGAAGATCTGAACTTCGAACATGATTTATATCTATTTTCACACAAACATGAGGATATACAGGCGAAAAGCAACAATTTGAAGAAAGCTGCAGCCAACAAAAACAAAACTTCAAGTGAACATGGAGGTGAATAAGACACCAGACAACTAACAACAATAACCAGTCACCATCAACTGGAGACATCAGATGAGAGTACTTCTTTCACTTAAGCATCGTTTCAGCTACAGATGGCATTTATGTGGATGTCAAAGACAACCAGGAGGGAACAAGAAAGCAAGACAGATCTTCATTACTGTGAAATCAATGTGGAAATCTATCGCACTCAGACTACGGAATAAAATCCAAATTTCCAATAATAATGTCAAATCAGTTCTTCTATATGCTTCAGAGACTTGATGCGTGCCTTTCTGAAAGCCTTACGAAACGGACCCAGACTTTTATCGACAGCTGCCTCATCTGGTTGGATACTGAAGATTAAATTGTCCATCAGAAAGGATAAGTAATAAAGAACTCTGACATCGAACTAACCATGAAGTCATAGCCTAACAAATATGCCAACAAAAATAAAGATGAGTTGAACACACGCTGAAGAGACCTTTGAGTAACACCACGCGCCATGCAAAGTTTCTACTGGAAACCAAATTTAAAACGACAAATCCATTGGTCAGAGGGTGACATGAAGGTGATCGTGTGAGAAGGAGATAACAGTTAATGGGTATTTCTGGAGTTAGCTAATAAAGACAGTGGAGTGCAGAGTGAAATTGTGATGTGCTGTCTAATAATCCCTATGTCCCTATGGGAATGATAATAAATAATAGTCATAATGTCCTCTCTAAACCATCAAGTAAAATCTCTGTGTAAACTAACTGACTTTGTAAATTCTACCTTTGTTACAAATGTAGCTACAATGCATCATCAATTCATCACCTGGAATTCAAATAGTAGGTTGACAAATTTTACAATATTTTCTTAAAAATACATTCTGTTAGTCTAATTTTTTGCATAATTATACAAACGATTCGCGTTCTATACAGAAAGACATATTTTTGTATTCGAAACACTGGATGGGTGCCAATTTGAAAAAAAAATGGTTATATAACAAGTCATGTACGACAAATGTTTACTTACTTTCTCTTCCCTCCTTTTAACTCCTTTATTGATATATTTTCGCAGTGCAAGTGATTGATCACCATTCAACTGTCTCCATCTTTCTTCTTTCTGTTTAGTTAAATGATCAATCATTTGTTGAAGTAGAGGATCACTTTTATAAATGTCTTCTTTTGTGAAAGTATGATTGTTATTAGTGGATGCATTTCTATGATAGACAAAAAGTACAAGCAAATATGTTGAAATTAAAAGTCTTTTATATCAAATGTATAACAATTATTTACCTAATTACAAGTAAAATGTAATTTAGATATATATATCTTGACTATTAGAATATAAAATCTTAATAAGATACACAAGTCAAAACAATGAAGATTGTTCATATATAGGTAATTAGCTTTTCTGATACAAAACCTGCCTTTTATCATTGATTCTCAAGGTTGTTTATTGACTGTAAAATAGATTTAAGAAAAGCTAGAGAAGGATGAGAAGTTAAAACACTCCCTCTGTAACCGTCCTATAACAGTCAAAAATAGTTGTGTGTTTTTTTCAAATGAACACTTATGTTGAGAACATTTCAACTCAATCAGTAAGTTTTTCGAAAAAGACTACTTCTAAATATCCATTGGTTCGTTATTTTAGCATCATGTCTCTAAAAGTTAAAGCATAACATGATCTTCTCCATTGGTAAGTATCAGTTGAATACAGCGTGGAAAACGGACATTATTTTTCAGCTTATTTTAAAGTTTTGCTTGAATCTCTGTAACCAACTGTTGAACCGTATGTCCGAAAAAGGCATAAAGTGACATGTCGTTTAATAAAGCCATACTTTGATAATATTTCAAAACATACAGTCTACGATACAGCATGAAAGTTGTGTCATCCAGCCAGCAAATTGACTGGCTAACTGACTGAGTTATCAACATAGACCAATGCACAAAAGTGTAGGGGTTCTTGTACCACACAGAGATAGAAAAAGGAGAGAAAAATAAATGCAGAAGAACTATAATAAAAAGTAAATGTGAAAGAGAAAGATTAGCAACATGGAAAAGCTTGAAATTTTAGTAGATATCAGCGATCAGAAAGAGTATATGCATCTTCGGTGTTGCATACGATTTGGTGGTATATCACTAATAGTCTTAAAATCCTGTGAAACCTAGCCGGACAGCCTACACCTCCTAAACCAACTGTTAGAGACTTCATGGACCGATTCTAGCTTTTGGTTTGACCATTATTTACTCTTTTGCAACCGAATTCTACGTTGGGCAACATCGGTCATCGAGAAAGATGGTAGTTTGAAATTCATAATACATATTCTAGCCATCATAGTCAATGTAGATCAGCAACCTCATGGACCAACTTACCTTAACTTAACTAGTACTCTACGCCTAGCCTCAACTATTGCCTACCACTATTCATCTAACAGATTTCGGTCAACACACCTAGATACGGGTGCTATGAAGCATATATAAAATATAATTCATGCAGAAAGTCTAAGAAATCATTTGGAGTATGTTTCATTCTCTCGATGCTTAGCAAGCATTTTTCCAATATTTATTAGTAATTGCATTGATGCACAAAAGACTTGGAGTAAGCATTTACTTACTCTATGCGTCGGTAATAAGACAAAGGCCAACCGAAAAAATGAGCGAATATATTAGTTAAGGCTTTAAATGGAAACTTATTAGTTGAAACGATCTTTTTATCAACAGAACATAAATGCTAGTCACAACTTTAAGTCTAGACAAGTCCCTATATGGTATGTTATCGAGAATAAGACGTTGTTTCTTCATACAAAAGAAATACATCTAAAGTATGGTATACTAACAGGTAAATACAGACAGTTTCATCACAGTTCGTGAGTCCATTAGTGAAACAAACTTGAAATTATTAAGCTTTATGTTAGGAAGTATTCACTCATAAACAAAAGATTCAAACTTCTTTTCTCTTACACGTCTTAAAAGCTTCTAAAACAACTTTAAAACAAATGATGATAACAAGACTGTTTTATCATGAATGATTTCCATTGAAAAAATAGCTATTATCGTACGATTTACACTAAATAAACAAATACTTCTCATGAGTCTTAAGCTGGTCACAAAAGTATCAATGAGGCAAAATCTTATTATGTATATGATTTAACTATCCTAAAAAAGACATACAAAACTAGTAGCGTTTTAGTAGTAACGGGAAGATTGTTTAGCAAAACACTCCCTAACAATCTAATCACAATATTTATACTTATCTAGACGTTTCAACTGAATTTGTAATTACTCTCCGTTTTTCTCCAAGAGTGTATATCATTACTTTTACATTTGTCTATCGAATTATTTCTCTTTGTCCTTGTTTAATCTCTACTTCTAATGCTTCTCTTTATGGTTGTGTGTGCACTAATAATGTGTTGTGAGACGTGATCCCTACAAACAAGCACTTAAATATCGATGAGATGCTCACTAGCGACTTGCCCCATTCCGGTAGGTAGTTACCTGGGGTTCTAGTGAGAAGTCGTGACCAGTAAGGTGCAGCAGGTCGGGCGTGAGGACAAATACTCGCCGAAGACATTGACTAGCGGTCGCGCTATGTCGTGAATTGGCAGAAGTAAGAATTCATAGACTGCCCATTGGATCGGGTCCCAGTGGCTTAATAGCATACGAGCTCACCTTGTAACCAGAAGGTCCTGGGTTCGAACCCCAGTGGATGCGTACTGATGAAGAGTCCTAAACTAGGACAAAGGAAACAGCTGTCCAGTACTCCCTGCAGGTTTTCCAATGACTCTCTAACCAATCTCAGCTCATGATGATATCCTGTAACCAACCAAACCGCTACAGACCAACACTTAAATATAGATGTGATTTTGTCTGAGTGAATGAAAGTCATTTCTGACCTGGCACTGTCTGTGGAAATTGTTAGTGTGCGATTCTTTTGGATAGAGTTTTCACCCCCCAACCTTGTTGAGAATATTCTGCTTGATTCCAGGTGTTCGTTTCGTGCTTAGACTGGACAGTATAGCTGCCCAGCGGCACTGCTGAGGTGATTTTGATTTTTTTTATATTATTATCGAATAATAATCGTCTTTTTCCTGTCTTCGGAGTGTTTTGTGACTATTTGAGTGTCAAAGAAGTATTGTTAGCTATGGAGTAGGACGTAGAAAGCAACTTTTTGCGTTCAGATCACAACGAGTTCGATTTGATCGTGACGCTTGTTTCTTTGTGTAAAACGCTGAAACACTTAAGCACATATTATGTGTAAAGTGATAGCTACGGACGAGTTTATAATGCTTCCGCCTGTATATTTAGTGTGGTCGTCTGTGTTCACAGTAGTGTTCCATCCATCACATAAAAAGACCATGTAAATTTTGATTGTATATGTGGGCGAGTATGAACAACACTCACCAGCCAGTGTAGTGTTAATCATCAAAAAGACTTTTAAGCACTTAACAAAGGAGGAGTATACTAGTGCAATAATTAAGTGTCTCTTTATGAAATTTAAAGCATCATCCAGACTGTTCTTTAAAGGCTTAATCAAAGTAAGTTGAATAAAGCATATCGCATTAGATATTTGAGATGTGAAAATGAAAATTTCGTCTAGATGACTGTCAAACAAAAAAGATTTTCCTCCGACAGGCACCCAAAGACGACAAATGGGTTTCATAGAAAACCATTGATTGAATATTACATTCAACTGTCATGCTGTAAAATTAGCAATTGTATCTAACAAGCAGGATATGCTCGTCATGTCACTTTCAATAATATTAAGGCTATTGTATTAGCACAATGTACGGTGGAAAAAGAAGAGAGCTTAGCCTCCAAGAGCATCTGAACTAGTGCCACAAAATTAACCGTGAAGAAATAACACTGAATCAAGTACACTGTTTTGAGTATGTCCATATATTATTTCCTGAAAACTGAGAACTGAACGCCAATTTAACTGTCATTGAGTTTTCGACTTTAATCATATACTTTCTCATTTTACCATCATTTTAATAATGCTGTGTTTTCTCCACTTAGTCGTCCTGTGAAACATGCCTTAAGTGTAGGTAATGTCATGTAAAAAATTTTAAGTTATGTGACCGGTAGTTGTTTTTACATGAGTAGACATCTCAGCAGTATCCAACCTATCTCATTCTCAACATGACTTATAGTTTTCAGTGCTTCTGAAGTCTTTTCAGTCAATAGCTTGCTACGATACAAGATTGAAGTACCCAGCTTGACAATGAATATTACTTATAATACCAACACTCTGTGCGTAATTTTTGATGATATTATAAATTTAAAATTCTGTGTAACAAGTAGTCATAACTGAAGAACTCTCATTAATATCATTATATATATTATCAACCTATACTGTTTGGCGTTTAAGTCAGCTAAGTCAAATATAAGACTACTTTAAGTCTTGAATTTAGAAAAGCGCCACATTTAAAAGTAGACATTATTCAAAAAAGTAAAACAAAACCACTATCCAATACTTATTGATACTGATGAATGAACCACACTCCGATTGATTCGTAGTATGCCAAGTATTATCATTTTGATATATTGTAGAACATTATCAAATGTTTTTCTTTTTCAAGTGTTGGTTTGTAGGGATTTGATTGGTTACAGGATTTCATCAGGAACTGACATTAGTTAGAGAACCATCGGAAAACCTGGGAGTACTGAACAGCTGTTTCGTCCTAGTTTGAGACTCTTCCAGTGAAAAGTCATGACCAGTAAGGTGCAGCAGGTCGAGCGTGAGGACAAATACTCGTCGAAGACATTGACTAGAGGTCGCGCTATGTCGTGAATTGGCAGAAGTAGGAATTCATGGGCCATTGGATCGGGTCCCAGTGGCTTAATGGTATACGAGCTCGCCCTGTAACCAGAAGGTCCTGGGTTCGAACTCTGGAGGTGGGTGCATACTGCTGAAGAGTCCTAAACTAGGACAAAGGAAACAGCTGTCCAGTACTCCCTGCAGGTTTTCCAGTGGTTGTCTAACTAATGTCAGCTCATGATGAAGTCTTGTTTTTGTTTTATTGAACTTTTATCATTCAAAACTGTCCAATGTAAAAGTGAAAGACAGATGAAAGATATTTTGTTTCATAGCATGAATAAATGAATTAATTTCTAGTTAGATTGTGAGCTGACATCAGCTAAACAACCGCTGAAGACTAAGGAATACAGGACAGTTGTTTCATCATAGTTTGCAATCCTTCATCAGTACCCATCCATAACCTCATGAGGAACCGAACCCGAAACCTTCGAGGCACAAAGCCCAGTTCACTGAATTGGCAGAAATTGGAATACATCGCCGGTCCAGTTTCTCCCCAGTATCTGGATAATGAACGGGTTAACACCCTAAACTGAAGATCCTGTGCTCAGTCCCTGATGAGCTGGTGGCTGCGTACTGCTGAGAAGACCCAAACTAAAACAAAATAGCTGCCCAATACTCCTTGATTTTCAGACGTTCTTTTACTGACATCAGCTTGACATCCATCTGAAAACCGATCAAACACCTTCACAACAATTTCGGAAGAATAAATTAACTAATCTGAGAGGAAAAAGAATATCTTTCTCTCCATGTCATATATCCTTCTTTTTACATGATTAGTACAAATATGAGAACGCTGAACATGAATTTGGTTTTTCCTTTAGGAAAATTCGTTTGGTATTATTACAGATAAATGACTAAGAAAGTGGGATGATACTTAACCTGTGTATAATGATATATCGGACAGAGAAAAAGCATCTGTATAACTCAAGCTAATATTATTATTTTTTGAACACCAAAAGAAGAAATATGAATACCTCTTCGTTTCGCCTTAAGGTGAACTATTCTACAGTCAGGCAGTGAAATTACCGATGACGCAGACAGTTTAGTTTCAGATATATCACAAGACGCTAGCAATTATTTTCGCAATAAGCATTTCAGACATTTTCAAGTCAAAAAAAAAAATAGTTAAGTATGATATTTAATAACAGTATCAATATAATCGTTTTTCGTTTCCAGAATAGTTTTAAAGTCACAATTGCCATTGCCCAAATTTAAAATTGTCAAAAAATTATACTGCCTCCAGCCTCTTTTTACTTACTAATCTCTCTTATCATATGACTTTCTCTGTTCTGACGTGTTGCATACGTTACAAGAGTAATTATTACTTAAATGGTCTGACAACTGGATACTCAGTTTCTCAATAACGAATAAATTGAGCAGGGAAACTGACCATCTTGTAAAGTGTGTGTGAAAATATGATAGCATGGTTACAAACTATGGCTTTGCATTTACCAGTTTCTTATAGTGTGAAACCTAATTAAATAAGACGTTTCATTGTGATGTGTTGTGAGTTATTGCTCTTCCTTTATACGTCTGACTACATTGCCAGCTTTGCAATTAATAGTGTTCTCTAAACTGGTTGGTTTAGTTGCGCGGAGCTTTCGTCGTCTTTCTGGACGACATCTTCAGCGCCGTATTTAGGATAAAGTGAAATGATTTAAATTTCTTCATGAGTGATGTAATTGCGTCTCCCGGTAACCATCTTTACATATGTATTGACTATTTTTTATTGACTTGGATTTTAAACTTTCTGGTCACCTGATTTACTTTTTATTAGTTGATATATTTCATCTATATTAACGTGTTTATTAATTGCATTTCCATTTGAGTACCAGGCTTCTAGGAATTCCCTGGTACATTTGGTGTTTCCTCTGTCTAAGATTTTAACATTATCCCAATCAAATTGACGTCCATAATTGTCTGTATGCATTGATACTAAAGAATTTATATCATGTCTTTTCACGGCTGATTTGTGTTCTTGGATTCTTATTCGAAGGGGACCCCCACTTTGGCCGATGTAATGTTTGTAGCAGTTCATACAATTTATTTTGTAAATGGTGTTAATTTTATCTCCTTTTTCTATCGGATCTTTTGGTTTGCATAATATCGAATTAAGCGACTTGACTGGTTTGTGTGCTATATCTATATCAAACGGTTTCATTATTCTAACCGTTATTTCAGAGATATTTCTGATGTATGGTAGGATGAATTTTCTTGTGGTCTTTGATGATGGTTCTTTGTTGGTGCTTTGATTCGACTTTAAACACTTTCTGATGAAATTTTCGGACAGCCATTCTTCTTGAAGACCGTTTGTAAGTATTTTTCTACCATTCTTTTTAACTCTGGAGTGCTACAGTGTGTTTGAACTCTTCTAAACAAAGTCTGCACACAGTTTCTTTTGTGAGTGAGTAATTGGATTATTGCTAGTATAGTTGAGTATTTGATCTGTGTGCATTGATTTCCTATATACTTGTGTTTCTAAATTTCCTGTGTTGGTTTTCCTGATTAAGACCTCTAAATATGGGATTTTATTGTCTAATTCTTCTTCTCTTGTGAATTTGATGTCTTCAAATATGTCGTTTATTAATTTATGGGTATATTCTAAATCATTTCTCTTAATTATTACAAATGTATCATCAACGTAACGTACCCAGATTTTCGGTTTAATTATAGGTAGAGCTATTAATTCTAATCTTTGCATAACGGCTTCAGCTATAGCTACATTGGCAGCTATAGTCAAGAACTGTGAAATCACATTAGGGATGTCAATTAAATTTTCTCACCATCACTTATCATGTGAACTAGAATACAAGGTATCTAAAGACGGATTTTCCTTGTATGAAGGTATGGCATACTTTAGGTCTCTTATATGAAATTGACTTAGTTCTAGAAAGCAATATGACTTGAATCAACGACAGTAACACACATCTGATAATAAATTCCCTGTGTTTAAATAAATAATAAGAAATTTCTCTAGGTTTCCTTATTTTACTTTAGTGACTTGTGACTATCTACTCGGTCGGCAAAGCGAACAAATGCACAATTGCCCCATGTTCTGTTTGTGTCACTCTGTAATTAAAAGCATTTCATAGTATGCAGAGTTCCCACACAACCCACTGTTTTTTTTCGTAATAGTTCTGTGTGATATCATAAAGAAGATTTGTAGCTCAGGTGGATAATTTTGACGTGGTTTTGTTCTCTGAGCTGGATGGTTAGTTTGAGAAGCTTTCATCGCCCAGTAGAACAAAACCACATCAAAAGTTCTGTGTGACTTTATTCTAAGAATAACAAAGTTATTCAACTTAACCGCCAGTAGACTTATTGTATCAGAATATTTGTTCTCCTTGATGGATAGATATGAAGTTAAGATCAAAAGTAGTTCAGTGCTAGATTTCGTTTCTAACCACGAATTGATTTCATTCGGAGGGCCATTGTAAACTAGGAAGTACTCGACAAACGTTTCGTCTCGTTTGAGACTCTTCAACAGTACACAACCATGACTCCAGCTGGGATCAAACACAGGCGAACTCATGTATCGTTTAGCCACTGGAATAGGATGCAGTGACCCATCAATCTTAACTTCTGCCAATTCGTGACATAACGTGATGTAGTTCTTCTTGTAGCCTGAAAGCCCTGGGTGTGATCCCCAGCGGGGTCATTTGTGCGTACTACCGAAGAGTGCCAAACTAAAACTAAACAGCTGTCCAGTACTTCATGGTTCTCGATGGTTTTCTAACTGGAGTCAAATTGTGATCAAAACTGGAACCAATCAAATGCCTACAAACCAATATTTCACTACTAAATGGAAAGGACTTGTCACAACGACAACCACAGTCATGTTAACATGAATTTCACTAATTAAAACATCAAATAATCTACTTTAGTTCTTAATAATTATTAAAATAACACATAAAGCTCTACAACTTACTGTATATTAGTCAATGTTGCTCCAACTGCAGCCACTGTTTTTACACTACGATGCTTACTGATTCGATTGAGCGCTTCGGATAAAACTTTTGTTTTCTGCTCTTTAAGGCTTTGTATAGCATCTCTTTTCTCTTCTAATTCACGTTGTTTCTTTAATTTCAACTGATCAAGACGTTCTCTTAATTCAACGATAGACATTTCATTTAACAGACCATATCCAGGAGTATCAGCTAAATCAATCTGGTGATATACACGAACAAATAAGAAAAATATTGGCCAGTTTAACCACTCACTCATGATTAAGAAACTAACTGAATCTGAATTTTGGCAATTTCTGTATTGTTAATATCCATATTCTAATTACTTTTAAGTATAAAACAACCTTCAAGAAACTGCAATATTATAGAGTGAAATAATGGGCCGAGAAAAACGTTGATATATGGGTAATGTTAATAAAGAAACTCGCTAATTTCAAATTATGTACAAATTTTTTTTCAATCTATATTCTTTGTTACTTTGATGAAGCATCTGTTAAACGACTGCCTAAAGTGCTTTCATTACAACTAAAACGAAAACTAGCTAGGAAGGCATTAGAGAACCTGAGTCATTCATACTTCACAACCTAATATATATGAAAAGGAGTTATTATTGCTATTAACTTAAAATATCGTAAGTCATTATAGATAAGATCAATTTTACCGAAGGAAAATAATTATTTTTACCATATCGATTTGAAAATCTCCTGTCTCCGCATATATCAGAGTAATCTTTAGGTTGAAAGAATGCATTACGTTTCTTTTGTTTGTCAGCTCTCTAACACACACTTTTGAACACGAGAAAAGTATTGATCTGACACTAGTGCACGGTGATGGCGAGCTACGTAGAGTGGTGGCCATATTACAACCTGACTGATAGAATTCAGTCTGCACCAATGAGAGGACTTGACACATCACACTAGTTACAGGCTAGTGTCAGATAAAAAATATCCACTACTGTCCTACAGGAGGTCGATCGTGAGGCCGAATAGCTCAGTGGTAACGTCTCTGACTGCAACACTGGGCGACGCGGGTTCGAATATCAGAAGGGACATGAGTTCCTTCAATGTTGCAGGTACGCCTTGCAAACGAGTGCCAACTAGCACGAAAACTAGGTCCAAGGCTTCCTGCCAAATGCCTCCAACCATCTAATATCACGAGGATAGTGTATTTTTGTATTTCCAGTCTAATCACGAATCGACCTCAGTTAGAGAACCATTGAAAACCAAGGGAGCGGGAACTGATGAATCAAGGGATCTAGTGTCAATGGTTGGATGGTAAGCGGGCTTGCCTATAACCTGAAGGTTCAGGATTCTATCCCCGGTGTTCTCATGACTGAGTATTGCTGAAGAGTACTAAACAAGGACAAACCATTTGACTCTTATTCCTTGATTGTCAGTAGCTTTCTAACTGAAGTCAGTTCATAATCAAACTTAAAATCAACCAAATCCCTGGAAACAACATTTGAAAATTTTCGTATTTATTACATAAAGTACTATCAGTAGCTATCCTAGCTTTATTTAGTTTAGCTAAATGAGTGAAATAAAATATTTCTACTCGAGTTAGGAAAGCATACTAGTGAAAGTGGAGTTACAGCATTCACGTTTACAAAAAAACTACAACTCTTATGACAGAAGCAAACAAACAGCCTAGCAAAGTAGGCAGCTAAGCGGATTTAGTATTGAATGGGGTCAAAAACAGAAACAATCAAATGTAAACTAAATAGAGCACAAAAGAAATAAATCCTTGGAGAATTCGATGAAAGGAACTTCTGCTGAACTGTTTGCTTTTATTCCCATTTCAGTATGAGTGTCTTCATGTCTTAAAGGAAATAATTCATACCAATAAATAACAGTAGCTTGCAAATTCCCCAAAGATGTAAGAATGGTTATTTATCAACCCAAACGACTGACTATCTAATTTTATTTTAATGTCACTTCAATAATCAAACAATAATAGAAATCTTAATTTTAACTGCTCACTTAATCAACCATATGTGAATAATTCACTGTAATTCATTTTCGTATACTTTGTTCCTGTCATTCGATAAGGATTTGGTCTAATAATTTTATATGTGTTATTATCTTATGCCTATCCTCTGCATTAGTTCCTCAGTAGAAACGGCCAAATTATACAATTTATTCGTTGATTCCCTTGTTAATATCAGTTTCTACCGTTAACAGTAGTGAGAAGCTTATATACGAAAAAATTAGAATCGATTTTATGTTTATCCTTTTAACTACTTATATGTACTTTCAGTAGTTGGTTTGTAAAGATTAAATTTGTTTCAGGACTTCATCATGAGCTGACATTAGTTAGAGAACCATTGGAAAACCTGGGAGTACTGGACAGCTGTTTCGTCCAGTACTCCCAGGTTTTCCAATGGTTCTCTAACTAATGTCAGCTCATGATGAAATCCTGAAACCAATCAAATCCCTACAAACCAACACTTGGATTAAATTTGTTTTTACGAGTTTGACTGCGGATTGATATCACTTAGAGAACCTTTGAAAACCAGGGAGTACTAGACAGCTACTTCCTCCGTCCTAGTTTGGGAATCATCAGCAATACACACCCATCACCAGGGTTCGAACCCATGACCTTCCGGTTACAAGGCAAGCTCGTATATCATTCAGGCACTGGAACCCGATTAAACGGCCCATGAATTGTAATCAATATCAATCCGTGGTCAAACTCCTAAAAAAATTTTATCCTTATAAACCAACTCCCAAAAATTAACCTGATGCTCGCTAATTGATATGTACCCATATAATATGTGTGTTTTGTTTGACAGTCTGTTCTTGGTGACATGTATCCATATAATATGTGTGTTAGTTTGACAATCTGTTATATTTGCTAGGTATACATGGATCGATATTCCATTATAATTAGCCAATCATGTTAAGAATGTCTATTGATTTGTTCATTTTGAATATTCGCTCACACACTTGTGTTCACGCACCTGTTCGGATATCCTTATATTTTGCTCTCACACACTTGTGTGACATTGATTCTCCTTGTGTTTGGAAAATAGAAGTATCATCGCAACCCTAGTGGTCTTCTGATTTCCGTCTTTCTTGCGTCAGGACTATTAAATTCTCGACTAGTACATAACACTAATGACTTCCTACAGGACGGAGTTTCCTAGAGTTTCAGTGAGAAGTCGTGACCAGTGAGATCCAACCAGTCAAGTGTGAGGGTGAATTTTCCACGGACGACATTGGTTGGTGGTCGCGCTAAATCACAAATTGGTAGAAGTTAGAATTCATACACTGACCATTGAATCAGGTCCTGGTGGCTAAATGGTGTATGAGCTTACCTTGTAACCGGAAGGTCCTGGATTCAAACCCTGACAGTGGGTGCGCACCGCCGATAATTCCCAAACTAAGATGAAACAGCTGTCCAGTACTTATATTTACTTAAAGTAAGAACAATTTTAAACAAACAAACTTCGTTAAAAAAAACACTTCCGAATGTGGTTAAGAACTACGATATAATCAAGAGGTTGACTGAACACTGTCTCAGAACATCTCAGTCTAACACAGTTGTAGTGAAATTCGAAATGCGAAAATATAGTCTTGAAACTCCTCACTCTAGCACCTACATAGAAATGCAAGTATAGTGTCATTTAAAGTGAATACATAGTTGAAATAAAGTTTGCTTCTGGATGATATAGTCACTGAAGGAAAAGTAAATCAACACTCTAGAAACCGTTGACTACAAATGTCTTCATTCATTTGTTTGCATTTCGGATATTAACCTGATGATGATCAACAATGAGGTTAGACGTAGACTATTAGACATTGAGTGACAATGGCTCAACGAGGTCATTTTATTTTTTTTATTATTTTTGATTTACAGCTTGATTCCACACTGTATTTTTGGTACAAGCATGGAATTTTCAGCATAAAGCTTCATCAATGATGGTGACCAAAACATGCGTCAGGCAAGCTGAGGCACCATTTCTCTCGACGAACAACAGTAGATAAAGTAGAATAGAATTAGAAAACGTTATAATTGTTCAGACCGTAACATAACACTAATCCATGAAGACATTGAGTTTTCATCATAGTCACCTGGAAGGATGAAGACTGTTTTCCAGAGACCCATAAAATGCTGAAAAATTAGTGACGGTGCAGTCCGTGTAACACTGCTCAAAGTAGGTCACAGTGGCAAAGGTATTTACATACTTATGTTCCAGGTTTTGAAAATCTCCAGCAATGTTTATCCAATTACTTTGTCTACTCTAAACTTACATGCATTGGAGTTTCATCAAACTTTGCCCTACTCTCCTATGTACTTTTCAAGTGTGGCAAGTGATACACCACTGTAAAAAATCTACATTGTTAAGTCAATCAGTTAGTCAGTCTATAATATGTGGATTATTTTGTTAATTAAACTGATGCTTTTATGCTGTTAAACCTCAAGTAAGATATAAAGTTACATAGACTAAGATGGCTAGGTCACGTGCCGCGCATGCCTAACCACCGCCTCCCCCGACGGGCATTGCTAGCTGATATAGGTGGTGCAGGCTGGAAAAGAGCCAGTGGTGGCCAAACAAAAACATGGCTTCATCAATCCATGAAATCCTTGACAGTTAAACTGAGTCAGGTAGGGAGGGAGATGCAGACTCCCGGGTTGGGGCCCTCGGGACTCTAGGAATCAATGGCTGGAGACAATAGGTGACATGGCTCAAAATCGTTGTCAATGGCCAGCGCAGATGTATTCAGTCTCTGTAATCTTTCATATTCCTTTCTACCATTACCCATTCTGTTTCACTCTTATACTTGTCAGACTGTATTGATTCTCTTCACTCCTATTCTTGTCTACCTCTGTGTGCTATTTGGAAGGTGGCAACTCGAACTGCTGCACTTCGGTGCCAAGTTCTATGTTGAATCCAGACAGACGGACAAGTAAGATTACCTTTTCGATACATCTATAGATGAAAATATTAGTTCTCATGCGATTCATTAAGAAACGAAATTTACCCAAGGCGGAAAATTCTTAGAGTAATCCATATCAGATCGTGGTCACATCGTAACAGTGGTTTTGCTTTGATTTGTTTTTGCAACATGGTTATGAGCTACAATTATTGCGTAAGAGCTGATGAACAGGCAAGAGTTGATTAAACAGAAGTGATAGCCCGAACCTTAATGGATAAGAGTTCAAATACTTAGGCTAATAATTCATATTTCCCGCAAAATAATGTTTTTCCTTCATGGCTAACCTGTTTTGTATTTAATGATTTTGTCATTATTGCTGATGATTCTTCGGCTTGAATTTTCGCGATCAATTCCTTCTTCATTTTCTTTTCTTCCTCAGCTTTTTTATACGCTTCATTAAGTAGAAGTTTACTTTCTTTAGCTATTTCAGCAGCTAAAATTGCAGACAAAATCATAGAACACAACATTTTTTATATTTACTACAAATAAAAGGTGATCTTTTCAAGTGAAAACAATAAAATCTAATCATCACTTACCCGTAAAATTCAAGGAAAATATGCATATACAACAAGGATAACAAAGAAACGTGATGATCACTTCATTACTACTTAGAACAAGCTGTTGTTTACAAGTGACTACTTGTAAACTGTCAATCGTGTAAACATAAAAATGACTACCAAGTGATAAACAGCAATAAATGTGTGTCTATGCCCATAAGTTTTCATTAAAATATCAAAAAACCCATTAACAGAACCCTGTTGCTCATTGTGGATCACTATAATTTCAATGATCTTCCTGATTGCAGTAGACTGGATAATGCGACAGACAACAGGCAATGAGGAAACAGGCATAAAATGCACTCACACAAAAAACTTGGAGGATCTGGACTTCGCCGATGATATATGTCTGATTTCCCACAAATTGGAAGATATGCAAGTAAAAAGCAACAAGCTGGAAGAAGAAGCATCCACAGAAGATAGGACTTCAAGTGAACATAGATAAAACAGAGGTGATGAAGATTCCTGGTCAACACCAATAGGAACAAAAACAACAGACAACAATCAGCCAACATAAATGAGGGTAACCTGGAAGAAACAACCACATTGACCTACCCACCTACCTAGGAAGTATCGTTTCAACTACAGGCCGACGGAACTGACGAGAATATCAAAACCAGAATCGGAAAAACAAGACAAGCTTTCATTACTCTCAAGTCTGTATTGAGGTCAACAGCACTCACCATTAAAAATAAGATCCAGATTATCAACTCCCATGTGAAGTCAGTGCTACTTACTATACGCATCAGAGACTTGGTCAGCGCGTCATAAAGAGCATCTCAAACAAACTTCAGACCTTCATTAACAGTTGTCTTCGCTCAATACTCAAGATCAAATGGCCGGTCAGAAAAGATCAGCAACAGGGATCTCTGGCAATGAGCACACCAACCAGGAACCGATTGCGAAACAAATAGGCGGGAAGAAATGGAGATGGATTGGCTGGCCATACGCTGAGGAAACCATCAAGTGACATCACTAGACAAGCAGTCACTCGAGTGGAACCCGAAAGGGAAGCGGCGAGTTGGTCCTCAGTGCAAGGGTGACTTGGAGGAGATCATGTGAGGAGGAGATGAAACCATGTGAGCAGATTTGGAGTGGGGTGAAAAAGTTAGCAGAAAACAGAAGGCAATGGAGATGCGCAGCTGAAGCCCTGTGTTCCTCTAGGAATTAAAGGATATAATAATAATAATTTCATAGTGTATATGGGGATTAGAAAATCTACGGCACTTATTGAACATAAGTTCTGCGTTTGTTGATACGCATTACAGAGACATGCCTGTGACTTTGGAGAAAGCTTTGTTTCCTTTTTAAGATCGAAACCTGTGTCACTTGGTTCTAAAGTTTATGAATTTATCATCTTATTGATAGAACCCTCTGAACAAATGATTTAAAATTACAATTAACTACATTGTGTATCTGACTGTCATATCCCAGTCAGTAAACTGTTAACTGAACAGCAGTAATACTTACTATCTAAAGACCGAATAGCACATCCAACTCAGTTCTATAGGAGATCATTTGTCATATCAACAGCTTAGTAGTAAAGTTTCTGACTTCAGCACTGAGTGATACGGTTTTCATCCTTGCAAGAAAAATCAGTTTGCCTAATATTTGAAGATGCCTTACTGAATAATATCAATGAGCCTGTATATGGTCAGCACACATCGGCTGAAGTTAGACTGATTACTGCCAATAAAAATTACGTCACATTCTATTTATTTATCTAGGTGTTCGGTACTCATAATACTGTGCTGAATGGCAATCAAAACTTCTCAATTCTCTGATCAAGCTTAGACAATACTATAGCATAATGAACTACCTGCTTCAGCCCAATATATTTGCCAGTACTTTGAAATAATTTACAAATTTTACCAACAAACACCTCCAAACAACGAATCAGAATTTTAGGGAAGTCATCTTCTATTTATAATGGTTTTAAAATCTGTAATGGGTGGATTTCCGTAACATGTTTCACATATATATGTGTGTGCATCTTCCGTGAATAAGTTAACCAATTTTTAAGTCCAAATAGTAAAGTAATGAAGACGATAAGTAATTGTGGTTTATTTATAAACTTCAGTCAAATTTATTTCACAAGTAGATTCCAGAATATGTTCACCACCAATCTGCTAGACATCATGATTATTATTATTATTCCGTTGGGTTCCGAGTGAAACATAGAACTTCAACAGCACATTTCCATTCCATACTGTTCTCCGAGGTCTTTAATAGATGGCTTCACGATTTCCTCCATGTCACCTTTAAACCAACGCTCAACTAGCCCTTTTCCATTCAGTTTCTACTTAAGGGCCAGACTTGCGCACGATGTCACTTAGTAGTTTCCTCAGGGTGTATTCAATTCATCTCCATATTTCTCGCGTAACAGATTTTCGGTTGGTCCGATACACGAGTTTCTTGTCGCTTATCCTTTCCGACCAGCCATCGCATCATCGGTGTGGAGCAAAAGCAGCTGCTGATAAAAGTATGAAGCCTGTTTAAAATGCTTTACATGATACAAGCGCCAAGTCTTTGAACCATATAGAAGAACTAATTTGATATTAGTGTTGGAAATCCCCATCTAGTTCTTTGTGCTGAGTATAACAGATTTACATACTGATTTCCTTGTAATGAAGGTCTGCCTTCCTATTCCGATCCTGGTTGGCTTTAATGTTATTATTTGTATCAACTGTAGTTGAAACTATGCTGCCTAAACAACTAAAATAGTTACTTTCCTGTAGGTTTCTCTCGCTGAAGTGAAAGGTTGCTGTAGTTGTAGTTGGTTTTGTGTCTTCACTAGCTTCGTCTTCCTTGTACTCATTTGAAATCTCCAGGATAACTGCATATTAAAAATTATGAGTCTACAAATATAAATCTTCCACCTTTCTTATTTATACTATCTATCCTTTATTATTCAACCTTTTATGATTTCAAAGTTAATTGGTGGACGGCAGCCAGCAGTGAAATCCAGGATGCGCATTTCATCCTATTTGGGACTCGTCACCCGGATGTACCTGCATTACGCAGTGAGTGATTATGTTCCCACTAAGGCTCGAGCCCAGTGCCCATAGTTTCAAACGCCAAAGCGTTAACCACTAGACCACTTGAGCCACGAGAGCCACTTCTTGTGTGACGGGTCATATTAATTATTTAGTTCAGTTTTAGGTTTTCCCATCGATTGATTGGACCGGAGTTCTCGGTCTCAGGTTGACATGTCGGCTTCTTGTACAGATGCTTGGAAATAGGCACCCTGAATTCCACTGCTAGTCACCATCCACCAATTAACCTCTAATAACATGCCCAGATATCGTCGAATCCTCTGTACAAGAAGTCGACATGTCAATCTGAGACCAAGCATTTTGGTTCAATCAATCGACGGGAAAAACTAAAATTGAATTAAATATTATGATTTCAATTTTTCACCGATATGATGACTAGTGTCTTTTGATTGGACACTAGTGACTAGTGTGACTTGTCTAGTCCTTTCTTTGGTGCAGACTGAATTCTATCAGTCAGGTTTGCAATGCGGCCAGTATGCTAGGTAGCTTGCTATCACGGTGCACATTGATTTGATGATATTAGATAGTTGGAGGCGATCGGCAGGAAGCTCAGTTGGACCTAGGTTTCGTGCTAGCTGGCACTCGTCAGTAAGGCGTATCTGCAACCTTGAAGGGACTCGTGTCGCTTCTGAAATTTCAACGAATGTCTAATAACTAATGTCTGCTACAAAACCCATTACGTCTAAATGACACACCAAGGGAAATGTATAAATACACATACCTAATTTTCTTTTCTCTTTCATTACCTTCTTCTTGGCAATTTTAGCATTTTCATGTGTACTGGCAATTTCTTTAGCTATTTGGTTCATTGTAGCTTGTTGCAGCTTCTTTGCTTTCACTAATTCCATAAGTTTTTGATTTTTTTCATTTTTTAATTGGTTAACATTATTACGTCGTTCACAGTAAAGATTATGCTTAGCTATTGATGAAGCTTCATGACTTATCATTGCATTTAAACGATTACGTTCTATTTGTTTTAATTGATTCAATTTTATTTTAGCCTCTTCTTCTGTTTTCCATGCCATATAAGCTGCGTTTGTAAATGCTCCAGATTCAAGTTCAGTAAGTCTACGCAAAGTGAAAATAAAGTTGAAGATAAGGCAGTAACTCGTCGAAGAAGACATTGTGAAGTGGTCGCACTATGTCTTTAATTGGCAGAAGTTAGAATTCATGGATTGGCCAATGGATCGGTTCTCATTGGCTTAATGGTCTACCAGCTCGCTAGCCCTTTAACCAGAATGTCCTGGGTTCGAACCCCGTGTGTTATTGACAGTTGTGTTGAGTTATAGATCCTGTTATTGGTCTTTCCATTTGCTCGTATTAGATTTCAGAATACAAACGTTATCACAATCAAGGATATGGTTATTATCCCGTACACGGGCAGCTATGGACGAATTTATTTTTAAATTACTGTAGCCCTGAGTTCCTGTGGGATGACCCTTAGTTAGAAGTTTATGTTCATTTACTCTTATTTGAAATGATCTAAACGTTTGACCTATATATTTGGCCGGACATTAAGCGCAAGATATTTTGTAAATTAAATTACTCTTATCCATCATTTTTGACGAATATTTTAGTTGATTTAAATGTGTATTAAAAAGCAATTGGTATGATCACGGACAGTAATTTTGCTCGAAATATTACCGAAACAAAAACTTATCATTGTTTGTAAAATACTGAACTATAATTATAATTAACTTGATCTATTCCTTAATGGACAAACTTTTTACTGATATTAACACAAATAATTAGCCTAGAAATTCTAAGTTTAAAATAAACGATGAGATACCTACTGACCATGATAACTAACTTAAGATGGCTGCAGTTTGATACACTGAAACAATGCCAGAATGAAGGTCGAAGAGATAAATAATTCCCCAGAAATATTAGTCTACGGCGCGCTTCACTAGACACTATATGCTGAACTTCACTGTTTAAGTCGACGTTTTAAGCTGAAAGTATGCGGTCTAGAACCCACACCATTCGGCACCATTCGGAATTAACTTCTCACTGACATCAGCAAGAGGGTTGAAGCCTTATTTAACGCCATCATCTTTTTGCACCAATAAAGGTGAGAAAATCTTCATTTCATCTTTTCTGACATCATTTAAGTAATTTTATTTAACTGGCCTGTGGGAATTTTGAATGAAATTATTTTATTCATTATAATAAAGGTGTTTTTGTACTTCCCCATGAATGAAAAACAAAACGATGTTGTTTTTACTGATGTTTCGCTATTTAATGCTAATGGCTTTCTCAAAGTATTATTAAAAGTGAACTTGGTTTAAAATTATTTTATGGTTATAAAAACAATTGGTTTACAGATCAGGCTGCCTAAATATATATTCTGTAAACATTTAATCCAATCACTTTTTTCCTGAAAATTGCCCAAGTATACACTTTAAAAAATAGCTTAGACTGTATTCTATTGCGTAACTAATTAAGTAATGGTTGAAGTTACCCTCAAAACGGATTCTTTTCACCGCAGCAGATTAGTAGCATTCTTTCTCTCTCGTAAATAGAAATTTAATGATTTCTCTTAATACCTCCTACTTAATGGGCAGACAAAAGTGTAACAAATTCTACTGACTAATTTCACACTGATAACGTCTGTTCATGAAACTCCTCATAAACCAAAACCTATGCGTCTTTACATGTCTTTATCCAGAATAATAAAACAGTATGAAAACACGAAGCTAATCTTCTTAATTTTGGTGGTTACAATATAAATCCACAAATGAAGAAGCTGGAAGTGCAACCATTTGACTTCTCTCTGAACTTTAGAGTTAATCGATAAGATTTCGTGCTTATTAGCACAAACCTGGAAGGTATGTGTAAAGCTTCGAAGAAACCAAGATGCTCACCGGGATTCTAATGCACATAAACTAGTGTTGCTGTTAGAGATAATACTTCTGAGTTATTCAGGTATAACTTAAATATTATACGACTAATAGAGCAATTTTTGTCACAACTTATTGCACCAAAAAGTTGAAGAAAATGGATCTAATCTACAATACATCTCAACTTGTAAAGTTAAATTATTCACATAAAGAAAAGTGGCGCATAAATTACTACACAGACATTAGCTAGCTCACATACTCCATTTTTGCTTTATGTTGATTTAGAAAAGTAAAACAAGCCAATTTCATAGTTATATCATCAACACCGTAATCAAAAATACAGTACTAGACCTTCCAATTAAAAAGTTCACCTCTTTATTATTTTCAGTGGTTATAAAAGCAAAGATACTTTCTTTTATCTACTTTGTAACTGCTGAATGTGATTTGCAGGAAATTCCCGTAGGACATAATGGAAATTAAAACAGCTGATTCAGCAGAAAGGCTCTTTTCAACAAAAATAAATATATATGATATTTGAATAACATTTTGAATTGGGACAAATATTTGTGATTACAATCGTAGTTAAGCATCCAGGAAGAAAACAGGTTATGTACTTTATAAAGTAATTCATGGAAGGCATAAATTTTAGAAGGTAGTGAAGAATTAGTGAGGTTACTAGGCGATTAAAACATTATGCAACAAGGTAAAAATTATGGTAAGACAACATTGAGAAAAAGTTATATTGAATTAAATAGATAAAGGTGATAAGTAAGCTAACAACGGAAGTTGTCCAAATATTTGGGTTGGGTTTTCATCCAAAAAAGTGTAAGAAGGGGGTGGAATTGGTGGCTATAAGAAGTACAACAATTGAACATCTGGTCAATACTGGCCATCTTATCTCTATAGCCTCCTCTTATAATGTGAAGAATAAACTACCAGAATAATTCAGTGTCAACTCATGTAAACTACTGAAGTTGTGGTCATCGAGATAGAAAAGCCAGACCTTTGTATACAGAAAAAACCTATTCAACCACTCCTTCTTTCATGGTCCTAATGAATATTTGTTAAACCACCAAAATCCGTATTTCTACGTTAGCCGTATTTATTCTTCGTTTTGTTTATTCAGTTTGTATGCCCTATCCTTATTATTTCAACTGTAATTACTACTATTATTTTCAACTTCAACAATTTACGGCGTTATCTTACCTGTCACATTTATTTATTTATTCCAATATAACTGCTTTGTAATGTTATCCTATCATAATTCCCAGCATGTCACGTAATGTTTTAACAACAAACACAATAATCAGCGAGGAAGTTCTTTTCATCGAACTTGTCATCAAGCTGGACAATCGTGTGATTATGGGTTTTTTTGAAAAAAAAAACTATATCCAGAGAAGAAATTTAGACAAAGGTGTGAAGAGAGGTTAATTTGTGGATAATGACTAACAGTGGAATCCAGGATGCGCATTTCTACCTATTTGGGCGTTTGAAACTATGGGCACTGGGTTTGAGCCTCGATGGTGGGAACATTCATCACTCACTGAGGGATGCAGACACATCCAGCCGACGAGTCCAAAATAGGGCGAAATGCGCATCGTGGATTCCACTGCTAGTCACTATCCATCAATTAAACTCGAATTACATGCCCAGACATCGTAGAAGCAGCTTCACAAGAAGCCGACATGTCAACACCTGAGACCGAGCACATTGGTCCAACCAATCGATGGGAAAAATCTAGATTTGAATTAAAGGTGTGAATACTTAAAATAATAATAATGATAATAATATGAAATGCAGTAAATTGTTTGTGATTATAGTCATAGTCCAGCACTAAATGCATAACCTATTTTGTCGCTTGATATTTAACTACGATTATAATCACAAACGCTTAGTCATAATTCACGGCTTGATAACGAAATTCGCTGAAGAAACCGTCTCCTCTGAATCGTTTGTTTTAATTCTCTATATGTAAAATGAATCCTATATGAAATAAGAAGGTCAACTCTGCTTTTATTTTGAGAAAAATATTAAGTAAATCTCACTTTTTTCTTTGCTCCTTTTCTTTATCCAAGTAGAGTTTCCATTCACGTAGGATAGTAACAGCATTTGTATTTATCACTGTAGATGTATTTAAAGCATTTACATAATTTTTACACTTCAATTTCTTCTTTTTATTACTTCCTGTATTATCTGCATTTTCTTCTTTTGTAGTGATCATAGCATAGTTATCGCCATTTAAATCTAAATCATCTGTGCTACTGACATGTTTTACACTCTTAACAATTGGTTCTGCACATCTTGGCTTAAGCCTATCACTCTCAGCTTTTAATTTTTCAATCTGCTTTTCGATGTGTGAAAGAAAAGTAAAATTTAGACATATGTGAGAAATCTTTCCCAAGAAAAGATCAAATTTACGCCAAAAAAAATACTAGTTACGAATTGTTGCAGTATACACTCAGACTACGATGTTTTCAAAAGTGCAAAGATATTAGCCATTTTGATTCAAGCTGTCTACCTTTCAGCTTACATTAGATCTAGTGATGATAACCTTTTCTGAACTGCATAAACTTCTCTGGACAACTTCAATTTACTTGGTTTAAAATGTATGTTATGTCTCTCCAGGTACTTCAACTGCTGAAATAGTGAAGAATATTTGAAGCTTATGTGGGTGTTTTCGGTATTGTTGTGTTCTTTTGACTGGATCCTTTAATGGCAAAGCTTCCATTGTCTTCCTGGATAACATCTTCAACACTAACCACCATCCCTGTCAAATTCTAAGTACTAAAATTATGATAGTTAAACTAATAATAATTGCCTTATTGATGATTTCAAGTTGATTTATAACAGATTCACCTCGTGAAATTTATGATCGAATCGCTTTGTTATGTAGACGATTTTATATTGTACCCGTTTGCTGTGGGATACAACGACCTACAGTCTACCATCCTAATTGCTGACTACGGCTTCTTTTGTCTTTTTTTCAACTCTGTTTAAGTTATACGAATGGAACATAACATCAAGTATGACTAGACACTGATTTCATAAATAAACAACCAAGTATGAAAATTAAAAACAAACAATCAAACTACAAAAGACTCCACTCTAACTACTGTAAAGTGTTTCAGTAGCCTGTTAAAAAAATAATATTCAAGTATTGGTTTTGTAGGGATTTTGTTTGATTGCATGGAGGATTTAATCATGAGCTGAAGAGTCCAAACTAGGACGAAACAGCTGTCCAGTACTCCCAGGTTTTCCAGTGGTTCTCTAACTGATGTCAGCTCATGATTAAATCCTCCATGCAAAAAAATAATAATTTAATCTGTCAGTAAAAAAAGCATACAGAAGAAAAACACTTAGAAACGTCAACCAAACGAAATATTAGCCAGTCTAGTTAGTGTTCAACAGGTACTGAAAATGATAACAACTCGAATTGGATGAGTAGGACTACAACATTTATGCGTCCTCATGATTTATATGAACAAAATCTTGATATGCGCATTTAGTTACGCGTTAAAAATAATGATAACAATTGAGCAGAAGTTGGAAATCATGAATCATGAGATCCTGCCTCATGAATGCCTCCACCTATACCTGTGGACCGCCGACTCGATATCTCTTTAGCTCTCAAGATGTGGCTAATGAAGAATTCAAGATGAAAACGACATAGCCTTCGAGGCCCTAGTAGATTTCAGTCATTATCTGACTGACATCGATTGATGCTAAAATGTAAACCTGAAAGTGATCAATTGTCCACTAAATGAACAATCAAAAACTATTCGACTTGAATGGTGACAGTAAAGATACAGATAAATTTTTCTAGTATTAATCCACCATTTGACATCTTTTATAAGATAAAATAGGAACAGATAATTCAAAATAATAAAAGTCAGTACTGGATAATGTATTCACTTAACACAAATTCGGAACAGAAGGTGTCAGACTTCTTCACGTTCCACCAGCCATGGTGTTGTTTAGACCGGGCGAGGTCGCTAGGAGTTTAGGAGTTTAGGAGTGTACCGGCTGGGGTTTGAATCCCGAACCACGTGCGTAGCTGGTGGGCACCCTACCCGTGAACCATTATTATGCGAACTCGATTGAAAGATGAAGTACATAGACTAGCCCCTTCCAAATGTATTTACCAATCCAACTGTGCTTGAGAAGCGAGTTATATCGGCCGTTGTTCTAGGAACTTCATTTTCCTGCTCGAGAACATCTACCAGTATATCTAAGTAAAGGTGTAGTAAAAACCATCAACAGCTCGATATTAGACCATCCAGTCCAAATCGGCCACAAAGCCAGCATTGAAGAGTCCTTCTCTATCATCTACCAGGTACCAAATGAATTTCCGAAAACATCCAAGTACCGCAAGCTCCAAACAGCATAGGCTATCGCAGTTCGCATGAAACAACCAGTGCTTTGTGTGCAAAAGAAGCAATTCCAGCCACTACCACTGCCCTGGTCGGCCTTCAGTAGAGACTATAAATTCATAAATTTGTATTGTCATCTTTCCTAATTTTTCTGACATCCAGTTTATTGTTATCTTGATGCTACTAAACTGTAATCAGTTGATGTTATTATTGATTCGATGTCATTTAAACAGCATTAATATTGTTCACAAAACTAATTCATTCACTATTATGTATGTATAACTGTAGAGTCTGATGATGAAGTTACCAAAAAGAGTATTCTTTGTTCAGTAACCATTCTGATGAAGGATAATAAGAAATGATCTACTTAATTCACTTAAATTTTCTATCTACTCCAATCATTTACACTTTATTTCAGAGTGCCATTATCTGTAAACCCTCTCGGTAACCTTGACAATAAATATTTTAATGGTATGAGCATTTATATGAATTGCAGCTAAAAATATATTCTGAATCAAGTGTATACAAGAGATACAGGTAATTGGTAACAAAGAAGCTAGTTTACACTCCTTTTCCCACAATTAGTTATAGATCTAAATAAATACGCGGAAATATTCCTAGTATATCAATAATTGTTACTCATCAACCACTGACATGATTCAGGACCTACAAAATTGTTTCTCAATATACCAAATACCAACAATTTTTTTATTATATTAACCACAATCTAAAAACTCACATATTCACGATTCTTTTCCTTCTTCACAAGTAATAAAGACACTTCTGGAGGTTGGGTATAAGTGGAATTCGGAGGTTCACGCATCTTTTCCATTTTCGGAATCTAAAAATAATATTGACGTGAACTTTTTATGCTGAACAATACTTCTATTTCTGGTATAAGTATTGATCGTGGCCTTGGTTGAGTTAGTTTGAATGGTTGAACTTCTGCTGAAAATAAATGCTTAGAATGAAGTTATTACCTGTGACTTTCTTGTGTTGTAATTTGTTTTGTTTCGAACCAAGCGTTTTTCGAGATTCATAAACACTGGTCTCCATCTAGACATTGTATAATGCAAAGTTGAATGAAATTTATGCTAGGCCATCAGGTATTCAAACGAAATAAGTAACTAGACAAATATCCAAAATATTTTGACAGACAGACACGCAGACTTATTTACAATTTGTACAATAGTTTTCTATTTCAAATGTTAACATAAATGGAATAATAGTGTGGAGGTGAAATATAGATGTTACAGAAACAATAACTGGGTGAATATCAGTGTGCATCCCCCGATTTTTAATGGTGCTGAAGAATTGTTACATCTGAACTATCGAAGGCTATTTGCAAGCATTTGAAGAGGAGTCTCCAAATCAAGTAGCCTGCATTTTTCTGAAGTAAGTGGAACAGCTACCTAAAAACCAATGGTACTGATACCTTTTTCCTCTACATAGCTTCTAAAAAATGAAATTATATTCTGCGTATAAGATAATGATATTTTGTCCTATGCCTAACTTTATGCACGTAATTATGTGAATTCAGATGTATGACATAAAAATGAACCGCTTCCAGTTACAAAACAGGCTTGCTCTAATACCAACTCATCTAATTAATTTTTCTCAGAACTTAAGAAACTGTGATCAGTATCTTTAGCTTAGTATCTTTAGATACACAGTGCTATTGAAACTGTTTCAATGGATCTATCGAGACCGAAATATTTAATGGTTTCTGCTCTTGATATCATGATAATTTCCTTATTGAGAAGTTTTAGAATCAAGATTCGGAAACTGATCGGCTCAACCTATGACTTCACATTGTTAGATGTTGAAAACATTTCCACCAAAAAAGCCACGAAATATGAATAATCATAGTCTAATGCTCCATTCTTTTAACTGTAAAAGACTATTAAACCCAAACTGGTTTACATGCATGTAAAAGAAATGAAGCGTGATATGTCCTACATTTATTTTCCAGTTCTAATGTTAATGTTTTGTTGACCAATGATCATAAGTAATCTTTTCTTCTCTTTACAAACGAATCACATGTGTGTCTTAGCCCACAAAGACATAACTATTACAAATAAAAGTTCTATATGCATAAAATTCAACATTTGTTAGAGGCTCCTGGTTAGATAAAACACATATCTGAACTGTTAGGTTAAACTAAATTCATTATTACAAACAGAATACACAAAGTACAAGTTTTGACAAGTTAATCTTGATTTTAATGGGTTTGTATTAAAGCCAAAAGTAACTTCCCGGTTGAAGCAGAAATTCAATTATTTCCAACCAAATTATCAAATAAACACCATGACGTAGCCAGGAACAGTGATCCATAGATTATTCAGTACAATTAAGTACGAGTAATGTGAATGCTACCAGTTTTGATCCTACCAATTGTCGGGTCTCCATCTTACTTTTAACTGCTGATTCATTATAACATGACCATTGCCATAATCCTCCTTTCTCAGACATTTAATCAGCTAACCTGACCTTTAGTAGTCAAAATTGAGTAAGGACGTCTAGTAATCCACGATGCAGATTTTATAATTTAATTATAATCTTGTTGTATTATTTTGCACTGCATTACTTCGGATATTTTTGCGAGGAAAACATTTTTGGGTACATTTGAGGATTATAATAAAATGGTTTAGTTAAAATGAGCTGATCTTGCAATTGAAAGTAGATAGTGTGGAGTGAAGTCAATAGAAACTTAGGAAGGAGTAAATTCCACTAATTTAGTTTTCATCGACACCACCCAACTTGACAGCTTATTCTGACTACATTAGTTACAAGACAGCCCCCAGATTAGACTGGGGCAAGTTTAAACTACGTACCTTACTGGTGGCAAACCTGTATGTGTGAAATAAAAATTATTTGGCACATTTAAAATGATACATTTCAGGTAAGCAAGACATGCCAAGGGAAAACATTTAATTATCGTTATTTGAATGTAGCAAATACCATCTCTTAGAAAAAAGTGAGTATTGTTTTAATATTATTCTTATACTTGATATATCACGCAGTGAAAAAGTATTATTTTAGTAGTAGTAGTAGTAGTAGTAGTATTTTTCACTTAATATACCTTGTAATGGTGAAAATCAATCAAAAAAGATCATTAAGAATTTACTCACTTTTCAAGGGGCTTTAACAAATGTGCATCAATAAATGATTCTTCATATACATGAATCCATTCTGATTTCAATTCACTTATTGCTTCGGGTGAACATAAAAATCTAAGAAACTGTAGCAGCATATAAGTAATTCTCCAAGCCTACTTCTATAGAGTATTGAACGTTTATACAAAGTAGAAAGCACTTCAATCCTTTTACGCCAAAACTTTCCATTCCAAATAGAGCGACATAAAAAAGAACTAGAAACAGTTGAAAGTTTAAGATATATGTCAGTACATATATATTGTCGAATTTTCCATGGAAACAGTATTAACTTTATGCTACACCAATATATTATTTCACTGTTTTCCTGGAATAACGTCTACTGATAAATAGTTACCAGCAGCCTCAGTTTCCTACCAAATATTTGATATTTTTTCGATGAGTACAGACTAGCCATCAGTGGTAATCGAAATATTAGGACAAAAGTTACGATGATATGAATGAATATGCATTGTATTTCGATGAAAAACGATATTTGTCTTTTATTTAATTTTTTGAAAAAAGACTCAGGCAGTGTACCTACTGCTTCTGTAAAACCAACATGCAAAAGATATCAGAATTCTCAGTGAAATGATAAGAATATACTCCAATGAAATGTTAAGACTTAATGATAGATATTTTATTTATCGTTGTAAAACATTATGTCTTCAGAAGTGGAAGTACTTGGTTAATTATGGTTACAAACCTTCTACGGGTTTATATGTATGCATGAATAGCTGGTTAGGAAGTTTCCTGAATTTATCAGGATAGGAAGAACACACCCTCACTTGCTATGGACGTTTTTGCAGAGCACCATTATATCACTTTACAGGAGTATCTACCTCTGAATACATACGACATAATGTCATTTTTGTCATATTGAACAATGTTCAAAAACACGTGCTTGGGAGGAGTTCAGCGATAACATCCCAGGAGTGCGAACACTCCAATAACCTTAAACGCATGCTTCGCTTCTGCTACAATCCCCGAGGACGAAGTAATGAAGACTTTGAAAGACAGTACTAAGACCTACTTCCATAAAGTACGTGATCGTGTAGAAAGAAGGGGAAGCCGGCGAAGAGTAAGTAAATATTTTTCGGTTAATTAAGGTTACCATACTAAAAACAGTTTGAGTGTATGCATGTGAATCAACGAAATTCTGTTTTTATTTTTCCCAGGTTACCGTAGACAATAAGACCAGAGGATCTCTGCTGTAAGTGACAAATTAAATAAATGAATGCTGTAAAAATCCGTAATGCAAATGCCAATAGCGTGTTATTGTCAATGTTATGATAACTAGTGCTGTTAATTATATGAAGTACGTGTTTAGGTAGACAGTTACTTCAACAGTAAATGGTTTATCTATAATGACTCAATTGTTATTGTATGTTTATAGGGAAATTGAGCGTTTACAGATAGACCTTAAGTGTGAGTATTTATCTGAAAACAAATAATTTGATTTGTACTCAATAATTAAGACGCTTTTTAAAGCTGAATAAACACTTTTAATATATCATTATTATAATGTTAAATATCTGTATAAATGTCACCGTTGATTACTAGCTTGCTTACCAATAATTTGCTTCCGTTTCAGGATAGTTCAATAGACCTACTAGATGATGGCGGACAGGTATAATGCTGAATTCAGACTTCATATTAAAAGACAATCATTCTACTTGTGTGTACTATTTGTAATTCTAACTGTTCATCAATCCTAGAGAATTTATTCACCGAATTGTTGTTAGTCTTTTTCCTTTAACCAAAAACAACTGAAATGTATTTCTTTTCTATAACGGACCTTTATTTAAATTGCGAGTTGTTTAACGTAAAGGGAATAAGGGGGAATATATGCGAGTAATAGTAGGGAATTCTGCTGATTTGGGGGGATTATGGCTGCATCGAAGTTCATCTGGACTCAAAAGAAGAAGGAGAATGTGACAAAAAAGAGGGCAATGCGCGGAGTCTGGGAAAAGCGGTAAAATCTCAGCATTCCCCCCATTTTTCCTCTTTTACTCTCAAAGAAGTGTCCCCTTTTTTAGCAAGTTTTTTCCCGTATTTGTCCGATTTCCTGGATAAACGGGAAAAAAGTGGGTACATTTAGAATTTCTGCACATGGGAAAAGTGGAATAAATAAGTTATTCAGGACATGGGCTAACGGGGAAAAGGTGGCCAATGTGGGTA
Source organism: Trichobilharzia regenti (assembly GCA_944472135.2). NCBI lineage: Eukaryota > Metazoa > Platyhelminthes > Trematoda > Strigeidida > Schistosomatidae > Trichobilharzia > Trichobilharzia regenti. Next base: position 62,815,091 of record OX235265.1, on the reverse strand, counting down.
AATAATGTAGCATTTAAATGCTACATCTTTGGCCCACGTATTCGCCTATCAAAATTGCCTATTTGGCCCATATTTTGGCCACATTGTCCAGGAGAATTACATAATGGAATTCCATTATGTAATATACGAACACAAATCTTTTCAAATCACACTTACAGACAAACTCATTTCTCAATGACGGCAACAAAGTAACGCTACTGGATGTGTAAAATCTCGATACACACGGCTTTATTACTCCATGATTTTTTTGAATATCCATGAAAGCTTCATGAGGATTACAAACATTGAAACTCCAATCTTCAGATGAATACTAAAGTAGCGTTCAAGTACCTGAATACCATTCTTACTTTTTCAGTGAAAAACACACCATTTTGTGACCAGAATCTGTCTCTAATAAGAGCTACGGTCTCTCGAAAAACACTTCGAAGGTCATCCATTTGAAACAGCACTGTTAAGCATCACCTTGTATCAAGGACATAGGTATCTATATAAATATGTAGTGTGTCCAATGATATACACAATGTACGAATTTAGCATCCACCATCGTTTTTACGAGCTGGGCTAAACCTATTTGATTTCTTTGTGCTCGCCTCTTGATCGTGAGGTATAGGTTCGTGATCTTCGGTAAACTTCTGCGTAGCTCGTCCCGCCACTTGACTGTCGTAGCTCTTTTCTATCATAATTACTTCATGCATTTTGCTAAATAAGACAGTAAATCTTCATTAGTAGGTCTTTTAATACGAGTCCATTTGGTACAGTTTAGTATTGCTTTGGATTTCGGGTTGAAGAATACGAGAGTATTTCTTCGTTGAAAGTCATTTGTGCAGTGGCTTCAACACGTTTATTGGGTATTTCGAGATCAGAAAATCCGGAATTCAGCGTACTCAAGACGGATTTTCGGGAATGCATGACAGCTCTCGCTTTTTCAATCAACGGATCGCCTGAATGATATGAGAGAATTCTGACTCACAACAACCCTAACGACTACCACAGACGTCTGAATATCGCAATTTAATCCGAAATTAGCTCGGTTTTGTAGTCTAATAGACTGGCTGTTTGAACTGCTTTAAGGACTATGAGCTCATTTTCTTCTTGCACTCCAGCAGAAATAATGCATTAGCTTTCTGCTTGCCAATTATCTCGATAGACTTATATGTTGACGGCACAACAGGCTGACTCCTACGCATGACCCAGCTTTATTTAGTAGCCAGGCTGAAACCAATACTAATCAATAATCTAACAGCGCGATGCTAAATCTATCCTGATTCAAAGATATATTTAGGGATGCACAAATACTATACAGTGAAACCGTCACTTTCCGATTCCTTCAAACGTCAACTATCCACAACGTTCTTTCTTGAATTTTATTAGTAAAGATGTATAAAAAGAATGGCATGGATTAATTAACCCAAGGTTTAGTGGTATGGGCACTTAGTGAAAGTATTTTCGAGAACTTACACGACTAGATTAGCTTTTTTCTAATATATACGCACCTATCAACGGAATGAAAGGATAATGACGAATTGTTATCAAAAGCATTGTATTTACTACGTTGGGAATGTTAATGCATGCAAACATCACGGTAACATGCACAGGTCTTTCATGTCATTGCATCAGTAATGCAAGCGTACTAATTGAACTACGGCCCGAAGTCAATAATCTCAAGGATTCATACCAACAACTTTGTGGGAGATGAATGCATTGAAGGACTGCTTGCAGATACTATGTATGACGGCATCCAGTGTGTCTACGAAGACTAACAACCTGCAATGTGGAAGACAAAAATGAAACCATAAGGTGACACATAATGCATAAGATAAGTATTTTTGGTATAGGTATAAAACTTGGGCACAACAGTATAGTATAACTTCATTGTGAATAAGATGTTATATTGATAAATCAAAGTGTTGTACAGCAATGTTACCTAGTGAATTTCTTATGTCTAAGTTAATGATTTATGGTTCATGGTTTATTCTTTGCTGCACTTTAGCTGGACAATTTAAGGAATTGGGAAAATGCACGCAGTACTTGGGAAACGGTATTAATAACTGTTTAAGCCAATCAACGCTTTAGTGAGTTGTGACACTAGGCAGCTGCAGTGACAAATGCTGGCTGAGTTGCAACATGGAGCTCAGCGCAGAAGTGCAGCAGTTCCATTTGTTACATTCCACACTTGAAAAATATTATGATTAGGTGGTAGCAGGCGAAGCATATTTCATCAGATGTGTTTTGACTTAGTATTTAGGCTGGCTGTGAGATAAAATAAACTAACTCAAGAGACTTCACGAGACAAAGTGTGAAAATTATCTTGGGCAAGAAGGGGAAGATAACTCTTTTTCCCGTTATAAAAGAACCAGATGAAGAAATACGATTATCATTTGTGGACATTTCGGTGGTTATCATCCGCATTTTAACATTGCTTTATACCTAGACTACATGTCATTCTGACTGACTAACTTTCAACACAGAAGCTTGTATACAAGTGCACCTGTTCAAGTTACAGCATTCCATATAGCACACAAAGGTAAAGAAAAAGGAAATTACATAGAGCTCTATTGAGCAGAAATGTGAGAGTGAACGGATAGTGACAGGAATAAAATATAAGGGTTGATTAGTTACGTGAAACCACACAAAGTGAATGCATCCGTGTCAGTGACAATGACATGGAGTCACATCTCTACCTAACAATATGCGTTTAACCCCATTATTACCAACCATACTATACTAATTAACACAGGGGATAGAGCACAAGCATCTACGATCAAACACCACTAGTCCTTTCATATCTTCCAACTTCACTGGTCGCTTCTCACATCCTAGGTGGACAATGCCATCAGCATACTTTAAGGTGACAAGACTCTTCCCTCATATGTCCCTAAAGTCAATAACAGAACGTTCTATTAGTATTTTTATTTTTTTGATTACAGCTTGATTCCACGCTGTATTTTGGTACAAGTATGGAATTTTCAGCGTGTATATCAGTAGCCCAAATTTCGCAGGCCGACCATAGATATCAGGTGTGCGTCGGCGTGGGCTCGAATCCCGGACCATGTGCATGGTCAGCGAGAGTCCCAACCACTGTGCCACCGACGCACAGATGAAACTGAACTAAAATAAGGAAGACAGTTGTAGAAGTGAGCATTGTATTACATCTTGCTTGGAAACAGGAGTTCCCTCATAGTTTAGTTTCAGTAGAATGCAATCTGTGGAATTGATGAAATTCACAAAATGACGTACTGCCTTCTCATAAAACCCAGTTAGTGTTTTGCTCAGTAAAGTGAATAATGGGCATTTTGGTTGTGCGAACTCAATAGATTGTCGACTGCTACCAATGAAAATGACAACAATTCTGGGAGTTACAAGCTATGATTTTAGCGTGGTTGCAACACCCAGCAGTTGTTAAATGATCACTTGACAAAAATCAAATCTATACAGGAAGCCCAAAAGATTTAGTAAAATATGTACACTTTTGATTTCAAAATGAAGTCTCCTTGCCAAATGTAATACTGTAAAAGCCTACACAGTTGACAGATTAACCCATAACACTGAAGTGGAAAGCTTCTATTTGTCCTTACTGAACAAATTATGGAGTCTTGTGAGGTAATTCCAGTGTTATCTGTGCAGAAGAGAGGGCAAGGCATTCATAATCTCTTGCATCATGTGGAACTGCAATGCGACTGGGTGGGCAATAGCATTTATATGAATAAACTGAAAAATGAAGTTTTCCTCACCTTCTAAACAATCTGTCTTTATTCCAAATAAGGTAACAAGTTTTTTCATATATAAGCCCATGTTATGTCCATGAAATCGGAATATTGTAGCAATTAAATCTTCCCTCAAAATAGAGGCCACTTGAAAAACAAGTCCACATCAACCCTACATATTATGATCCTATTGCTGACGCTTTCGGTCTTAGAATGAATAGCCGACTGTTATGAGTACATGAAACTTAAATTGAAGCTGAAACTGAGCCATGAATACCGATAATTACAAAACCAATTAAGACAAAGCGTCTCAATAAGTAGGCCGAATATACCAGCATGATTCCTTGAAAATTCAAAAATACAAGTTCACATTTTGAATCTCCCAGTATATTTATTCGGTCGCGCTGGCAGATATCAGTATTAAGCGACATTTCCTGACACAAGCGCTGAAAATATAACGCAGTCCAAGTACATTATGTCACCGATATAATTATAATTTTGCTTTTGTTCCAGAAACAGTACTAGTGGTACAGTGTGGAATTTTGTGGAATTATGTGAATCAGAAGTTTTTTAATGTGAAATTTCATTTTAGAAGCATATAAAAAGCATAAATTGTTACTAAACCAACTTAGCGACAGACAAGAACGCCACAATTAGCGGGGATATGCAATAAAGCACTTCCCGTCGAAGTATTATTTCAGATAAAGCTAATATATTAGACGGGACATGAAAACGCAAAGACGACTCCGTCACACTAGCTTCACCATACGACGAACTTTAGGCTAAACGCAATCCCTGTACTTTCAAACATGTGCACTGTGAAATCTACTGCCGGCAAAAACAGTAAAGAAGACTGAACAAAAGTGTCACACTAATGCTGTTGCAGGTAATTCCATTTGAGCTCAGGGATTTCATTCTGTTTTCTTCCGCTCCGACCAAATTTGAGGATCGCCTCTTCATACAAGTAATCAACCACTGCTCATGACCGTGACTTTTTAATCACTCCTTGCGCTGCTCTGATTAGGAGCTGGCTCCTTTATTGCCCACTAGCTTTTATTTCCTTTCCGCATCAACTGTCCCGCGGCATCCACGGACGTACACCGAACTCGTCACTTCTCATTCTACTTCTAATAGTGCACCTGCATGATATTTGAAGTTTCTTGAGGGCCTCATCGACCTTTGGTCCATACGCCACCATTTCATTAGGCATGTGTGTCAGCTAATAGATTCACTGACAATACAGCGCATGATAGATTTCCCTTCCAGCCTTCTGACTCCCAGCCTGGAGCGAAGGGGGCCGTTGATGAAAGCCCTCATTTGGAAGTATGTGTCAAGTGTCTGGATGCGCTGGATGAATTGACATCAAAGTCGAAAATTTGGACATTGTCCTTGTGATGAGGGTTGATTTTAGAAAGATTAAGGCATCGCTTGTGTTCTCAATCCCGGCTTTGGAATATTAACCCGTGCCATCATCAGCGTAAATAATATTCCATGTCTAGGTAGGTCAAAGAGACGAATTCCATTAGATTTCTCACATTAATGGTACTTATTATTCCTTGTCGGTGGGGTATTTTCATCAGTGCTTTCTTCTTTACGTTCACCCGAAGTCGTATAATCGTTATCTCTTCCGTTAACTTGTTGGTTTTCACCTATATATATCTCAGTTGGCGCTACACGAGAAATAAATCATCCACCAGACCTAGACTGAAGCACTTGTTTTGGTCCAAAATATGGCTGTTTCTCCCTTCTCATATCACAAACTATTTCATGACATTCAGGGAGGCTACAGGTTATAGTAGGCCTTATGCCATTCTCGTGACGTCATTTAAAAGGCTTCGTTGGGTCTGGATTTTTATGAAAAACTTTATCAAAGTAGTCAGGAAAGCTTCAGTACCTCTGCAGCAGTATCACAGCAACTTTACTTACGAAGTAACCACATAACCAGACAGAAGGACGGACAATTCTTTTGTCTGGGTCACACAGTGACAGACACTCAAAAACTTCATATTGATTACTAACTCTTTTATCTACAATAGATTTCAGAAATGTATGCGGAAGCATATGAAGTCTTAACTTGCCTGCTAGTCGAAGAACCTTCTTAAAATTTATGTGGTTTCCATTGAGAGTTGAATATTTCGATATTGTTATTTGAAACTGAGCTGGTTTCAAGGTCGTGGCTTTTGTTAAGCATAGCGTTAGATTTCGTTATGTCTATTGATTTGAATACAAATGGACAGGCTCTCAGCTCAGCTGTTCACTGTGTGCTAGATGAAAAGTGGTCATGGTAACTAACAATACTTAGTTCAAATATTTCAGGGTTATATTTGGTTATATGGGATTAACATACACTTTGGATGTTAAAAACCAAGGTATGCATGCATTTCTTTTGTGTATTCAGTGTTTTACACTTTCCAGGTCATGATGTTGGTGATTTTGTTAATGAATTCACATCTGGGAGGGTTTTATATGGTTTTGTTCGCGTAACTGTAAATTCGGCTCCTGCTAAATTTGTTTTGATTGCATGGGTAGGTGTAATTATCTATGAGACGTTCATATTCTATGCATGCTTTCGTAACTTTGGAGCGATATTTAGAGGCGTTTTGGCCTCATAATTATTTTCAAAAATCAGCTCTTGTGTGTGATTTATCTGTTGTGAGCCCGAATATAATTAGATTTTCCGTCGCCGTCATGTAATGTCATGATAGGGTGTTACTTCGCTTGTGTATTTATTCAAGTTGGAATTGCTAGTTATAGATATTGTCGTTAGCATAATAGGTATTATTTTATACTACTTTTGGGTTCAGAGTTGAACACATGGCTTCAAAACTCCAATTTTTGATGCTTTCCTCTCCAGCTGGGTCCACGATTGCTCATAATCTCTCATCTCCTCCCCACCACAAGATCTCTTTCATGTTACCCAAGGATGACCCACTCGTTCCACTCGAGGGCCGGTTGCGATGTCATTTGACAGCCTCCTCAACAAATGCCCGATCCATCTCCATTTTCTCCTACATATTTTTTGAGAAATAAGTTCTTCGTTGGTTTGTTGCCACAGTTTCTAGTTGCTGATACTTTCCGACCATTTGATCTGGGGTATGGAGCCAGCGAAGGCAGCCGTTGGTAAAAGTCTGTAACTTGTTGGATATGCTTTTCGTGACACGCAGTGCAAGTTTCTGACTGACTTCACATCGCTGTTGAAAATTCGAATCTTGTGTATGCTGCTGCGTGCAGAAGATTTCCAGACTGGTTACAGGTTGATGAAGGCGTATCTTGCCTTTCCGATTCTGGCTGACTTTGACATCACCCTTCCCTCCTGTGGTTGAAACGATGCTTCCTAGATAAGTGAAGGGAGTAACCTCTATTGAATCTCTCCCGTTGGTGGTGATTGGTGCTAGTTGTTGTTGCTGTTGGTTGGTTGGTTATCTTCATCACCTCCGTTTAGTGCATGTTTACTTGGAGTCATGTCTTCTCTGACAGTTTGTTGGTTTTTGTCTTCAAGTCTCTGGACCTAGTCTTGAAAATTTCTAACGTTTGTATTTATTATTAATATACATAGAAGTATACAATATATATAGGCTGTTTGAAAATATACAAGTTTGGGAATTTTCAGTTAACCTATATAATTTGTGCCTTTTTTAATCATTAACTTCAAGTTTATAAAACAATACAGATATGCTGGTTTTCACAGTTCCTTGTATCTCTTATCCGTGTGTTTGGAATTTGCACATTTTCACTCATTAGTTTTTCTTGGATAATTTCCCTTATGTGAAGATGTTACTGCTTAAATTATACTTAAAATACGCTTTGAGATTTTGTCTAACTGAAGAAGGGTGTCATTTCGCAGTTGAGAGAAGCACAGAAAAAGTTAGCATAAAAATAAATTCGTTCCTCTGTGTTTAGACTGAGTCTAATGAAACGAAGCTCTTCATACTTTCCTTACTAAGACATTATGCTTAATAGTATATATATATATATCTTCTGTTGTGTACTATGGTATGCTGTCACTTTTATTTTTAAGCATGTATATGCCAATGATATGTGCTTAAGCAAAAGGACTGATCGCTAGGATTGTAATCAATCACGTATACATCCTTCTAATCCACAGAGTCACTGATAGCCTGTTTCAGTTGTGCTGAATGCTCTGACACTTGCATTACAAAACAGGGAGTTGATTTTATATACTTGACAGTGAATATTTATTTTAAAATTATTTAAGAACACGGAATTCGTGAAGATGAAATAAGGTTGTGCCACGTCCACTTTCCTGTTTGTCTGCAGTAAGTGGGATATGGTAACAGGTTTTAAAGTTAAATATTCCAGTTGAATTCGTTTAGCATCTAGACCATATGGTCTTAGGAGTAGATGTAAGCATTCAATTCTGTGTTGGTTCGTCTATTTGATTTACCACAAAGCTACACTTCTGTTTATGTTTTGAGCATAATTTGCTGCTTATCATTAGATAGTGTAAGTTTATTATTTGACTCATCTTCTTACACTTTTAAGCAAATAAACTAAATTTTAATGCTTTCCCATCGGGTATTTTACTTTTTCCATTTTGAACAGCAAGGAGAAGGGTCATCTGAGAGTTTCAAAATAGCATGTGCAAGGCATATTGACTCTGTGAAACGGTTATGTCGAGTAAGCTAATGATATTGTATTTGAGTTTTTTCGAATTGCTTTATATTCCTGTTGGTACACTGTAGATTATTCCGCATCTACGGTTATTTAGTTCGAAATTGTCTACTTTTTACATTTTATCAAGTAATTCGCATTCACTGCATAGTTTTTCTACAAATACATAATTTTAACGCACAATTAGGGTAGGTGGTTAACTGTTTTGTGCATTCAAATCAAATTGTTAGAGTTAACTGATACGCTTGATATATCTTTTATACTGATCTCCATAATGTCTGCTAATGCATTAATCGTATGTAACTGTTTAAGTAGATAGTTGAGATACTTTTTAAACTCATTAAACCGCAATGAGTCCAGACCTTTCAAATAAAATGTTGAACACTGGATTATCATCACCATCAGAATGAAGAATGACATGTATGGGAGAAACGTGTACAAAAAACTGTGTTGTAGTTCAGCCGACAAATCTTTATATATTACAGTATAGAAAAGCGCAAAGTATATTGAGTACAATTTAAGGCTGGTAAAGAGAGTAGTGCCATTTATGTCACCAGGCTGTGTGAGGGCTGGTGATGCTTTTCGGTTACTTAAACTTTCGTTCAGTAAGCAATTGCGTAATCCAATGTGTCGCAACTGTAAAACTTATGATTGATAAACTTATCTGAGTTTTTTTTATTGGAAGCCAGATTAGAAGATGATCTAAGTTCTGTTGTTTTGCATTCTTTGCTAACTAATATACTATGAAGTTTAACTAGCAGTGTTCTCAGAAACACTAGGTTGAGAAATCGAAGCATTTGTTTATCGTGAGTTTCACGAAATACTGTTCCAAGTTATATTTGTGTATCCAATAGGCTTAGAAAATATGAAGCGTTTCAGTCAATACCAAATTCGTTGATGTACTACTATTGTAGTAATTTTGATAAGCCATCTTCCAGTTTAATAAGGCTGGTCAGTTGTACCTACAAGGTTGAGATGCAGGTCAAAGGTTTAAGGATTCTACCATTAACGGGGTATGAATCCCGCTCCACTTATTTGAGCCTGTTTAGTATCATCAATCCTCACACAGTAAGTGTGGCCCATGGCCTGGTGTATGAGCAGTCTGTTCTCTGAAGCTGAGTTCTAATCAATATGCAGTCACTTTTAGTATTCTGGTTGTACATACACAGCAGATCATAATGGTGTTTATTTAATCAAAGTAGTATGTGTGTACCATTTTGTAACATAAGTATTGCAACGTTATACTGTTTCGAAATTTCAAACTTGAGCAACTCTGACATTTAGCTTCCCATCAAAATACATGCTTTGTGTGTTACTTGCTAGTGTGATTTATAACAGAATAACAGCATAAAGTAGTTTTCTTTACCCTTCTTGTTATACTGTTAAGTTTGTTCTTTATTGAATAAAACTTATTTTTCTTCGTTTTGCAGACCGTTCATCTTACGATTCAGGCAAGAAGCGAAGCAGATTTAGATTGGAATGAAATTATTACAAAAGTGGGCAATTTAACGGGGACTGTTTGTAGCACTCAAGAAGTAAAGTCTAGTGATTCCGATGATGAGTTCATACCTAAAGTGAGTTTCAGATCTTTTTTACTGTCTCTCTTAAAGGTTTATTTTTTACACACATGACGCTAGATATTGTCTTTAATTTTGTCTGACATTTAGTTGTGGTGTATAGTGATGAAATCAAATTTGCCTTATCACACAGCACCTAAATACTTAAGAATTCAACATATCCCTTCCCCATTATTCAGGATGATTGGTTTAACACTGTAGAAATTTTCATAAAGGTGTATTATTTCATGTTGCAGAATCTCGACAAAAACAAATTGAAGTAGGCTATGGAAATGTAGTGAAACTACAACAGGTGAATGGGAAGGTGTGATTAGATGAACATTGGTAAACACCTGTAGTGGTCGGCTTACTTTTCAGTAACTTTCATCATGTTTGCAGCCGACCGGGGCCAGTCAATTCAGGTGAAGCTACAAATATTCCCTAACATTTTCTAGTCTTTGACTGCAGGTTGTCACCTTTCTTCACTACTGGTGATAGTATCAGGCTTCTTTGGAATATGTATTACAGTCGTAGTCAGATGTTTACCTCCTCACTAAATGCGTATCTAATGTTCTTACGTGAGTAATTCTGAGGTTCGGCGTGTGTTTGAACACAGTGGAGATCATCATTCATTGAGTGTCGTCATCTTGAAACACCGGCTCCGGTCGTTTGGACATGTGCTGTGAATGTCATCCCAGAGGCTCCCGTACAGGTCTCTGTTCGCTAGCCCTGGGACGGGATGGAAAAGGCGGAGAGGTGGTCAGTCCATGACGTGGCGTCGTGGGATGAAGGATTTTTGCGCTAGATTAGCATCGGTTGGTGTGTCACGACTCCCTGGTTGGGGTCCGAGAGATAGCTCAAATCAATGGCTCGAAACGCTATCGGATATGGCCAAGAATCGTAATCAATGGCGAATGTGTGGCGATTTCCTTCTTTCTTCCCTTCCCGATAATAGTTAACGAACACTGTTTGAACTTGTTAAGCATGAGTGTTTTCTTCCAGATGAAGTTCTTTATCCGTTCTCTACTTATATATATATATATATATATATATATATATATATATATATATATGTATATATTTTCTTTTCCTTCCTTCCTTTTTTTGATCTATGTTGTTTTATTATTATTGTGTGGCGCATCCTTCTTGGTGCCATATTGTACCAAGTTTTTTATGCGTTTAAATAAATAAATAAATCTTACGTGAAGACTTAGCAGTCACTAACCCCTTATGTCTGTTCAGCTGCAGGCATATAAGTGCACCAACTAGTGCATAATGGAAAATGACGAAAGTGTCCTAAAATGGATGGTTACATTCTGTCAATAGTTTTTTAGCAAAGTGATTGCTTTGTGTCTAGTGTTTGTTCATTACATGAGAAAAATTTTAGGAGACGATCATCATTGTTGAGTTGTCAGTGTTGGAACCAAAAGACATCCACAACATGCCTTCCTGTTTGTTTTAACTTCCTTACTAAAGAATTAAAATTATTCATTTCCATTTTATCACCAAGTTTGAAAGGTTCCGATAAAACATGTCCTTCACTTCATTAGAGATGTAATCAATGGGTGCTTGAGCGGGGTTTATGGAAGCCATGGACGAGTTTTACTACCTTAAATATTCCTTTACATATATTCAGTCGGAAAGCACACAGATCAAATTGAGCAGTGAGTTTTCCGCTCTTGAACTTAGTGCTATCCTTACACCAAAACATCCACGACAACTAACAAAAGAATCTGGTATTTGTAGGGTAAATTATGTGTATTCATCATGTCAACCAAGTTGGGGTCTAGTGAATAACCTTACTTGTCCTAGAGTCACAGCTTGCATCTAAAGCCTTAGTTGTCAAAGTTATGGCTACGAATATTTGTTGGGTTGTTTGACATAGCCTTTGGATGTTGGAAGGTATGATGTAAAGTTTCCAGTACAGTTTCACGTGACTGAAAAACGGTGTTTCTCTGGTTAGAGTCGTTAGCAGTGATCACAGAATTAAGAAAAGGTGAATAAACTGTGGGGGGAATAATATTAACTATATTGGTAAAGCATTCTCATATTAAAAACGCGTTTTTTTCAAAACATCAAGGAAGAGTCGATACAGCCTTGAGGAGACTCTTTATTATCCACACAAGTCTTCAACAGACCACTGAAGTTAATGGTAAAACGTCAAGAATTTCAGTTTAACTGGTTACTTCACAGAGATACATGAATATATGCATACATAAATACGTGATTCAAACAGATATATAGAATGAGTTATGGCTAAGTTGGACAGGCTTAATTAGACTGTGGGAAGATCTAAGAGAGGCGGTAAGTTGGGAGTGTAAACCGAATCAATTAAAAATGTATTCCGCATTTCAAATAGAATAGTTAGTAATTAAGTGAGAAGCTTGATATGGATGTTAGTGATGATAATGGTAATGAAAAAGGGAAACATTAAGAACGAATTACCTACTTGTAAACAGACTGAATAAAAATAAACTAAGAAGCTTTGAGGAACAATCCAAAGCTCATGGGACCACGTAGGTAATAACGGAGCAATTACAGTACGAACAATGTAAGTGATAATGGATTATTTGTTTATTACGTGGTGGAAGACTCAAAAGAAATGAAATACAATAGGATAAAAGCAATAACAAGTGACACTGATACACAGAGGAAAAATAACGTTAGGGATATATGCTCACATTTCATTGGAAATGCCATCATGTGGGTTTAGTGTGACTACCGTTTTATGTACATATAAGGGTTCGATTTACGAATTTGTCTCACAAGTTTTATTCCATTGTGTGCTAACGGTTAGATTGGTAGCATCAGTGTCTGAACCTTAACATAGATGCTGCGTTGCATTGTCTTACCTTACTTGTTTTCCTTGTCTCCATTTTGTCTCCATTCATGTACTTATTTCCGAATTGCATGGTGATCTGTAATATACAGTTTGCATAATAACCGATTGAAGAGTTCTACTGACACTTTTCTTACTTTTGTTACATTTTTACTACTCACTCAGGACCTTCAAGTTAGCAGACAAGTTTATTTTTGGTGATCTATGAATCATCAATAAGCTCACCTTGTGATTTGAAGGTCCCGAGTTTGATTCCTAATGGGGTCGTGGGGGCATTGTTCTGGGGGGGGGAGGCCCAGAGGAGAACAAAACAGCCGTCCTGTAGTCCTTGCTTTCCAACGGTTTTCCAAACTAACTCAGTTCGTGATGAAACTTGAAGCCAATCAAATCCCTCCAAATTAATGCTTAAAAACAAACGTAATCATTGAGGAATCTATTGTATTCCTAGTTGACACACTTGGTAGGTCATATATCAAGAGATGTTAGTCAGTGAAAACCCATGAATGGAGAAAACTGACAGGCAATAGAAATTCTTGGGTTTTATTTAAGATGAAGACGAGTAGAACATCTACTTTGTTCCGTATGATAATGATTAAGTGCACTCATTTTATTGTTATCCCATAGTTAAAGCCTGTATTTCACCACTCAGCACTTAATAGTTTTTGAAAAACATACAGGTTAGTTCCATATCTCATTCTTAATTAAGTACAACATAATTTTTTTAGCTTCGGCGTAACATTAGGTCGATCATCAAAGGAAAAGTGTGTACTGTGTAGCACTTTGCTTCATTATACTTTTCGACCGGGATATATACCTACTAAATGTGGATATGCAGGTGGAACTGACGAGGATATCAAAGCGAGGATCGGGAAAGCAAGGCAAGCTTTCATTTCTCTCAAGTCTATGTGGAGATCAACAGCACTCAGCATCAAAAATAAGATCCGGATTTTCAACTCAAATGTAAAGTCAGTGCTACTCTACGGATCAGAGACTTGGCGCATCACAGAGGGCACTTCAAATAAACTACAGACTTTCATCAGTAGCTGTCTTCGCTCAATACAACTCAAGATCGGATAGCCAGTCAAAAAAGATCAACAACTGGGAGGGATCTCTAGGAGTGAACCAACCCAGCAGGAACCGATTGTGTAACAAATGAGCAGGAAGAAATGCAGGTGGATTGGCCATACTCTGAGAAAACCATCAAGTGACATCATACGCCAGGCCGTCGCTCGAGTGGAACCCGAACAGGAATCGGCGAGTTGGTCGTCAGTGCGAGGGTGACATGGAGGAGGTCATGTGAAGAGGAGATGAAAGCATATGGGCAGACGTGGAGCCAGGTGAAAATGTCAGCAGAGAACCGAACCCAATGGAGACGTGCGGCTGAAGCCCTATGTTCCTCTAGGAATTAAAAGAAACAATAATGATAATAATCATAGAGGTAGATATAAAATGATTAGAGGTTTTTACCACTGTAACTTTCGATCAATTACTTGTATTAGGTCTGTGAAAAAACTAAGATAAAGAAAGGCATGATCTCTTAACCACATTTCCAGATATTGGTTTGTCAAAATTTCTCATACAACTGTTCTATAGTGTATAGCTTTCAGTAATGTGACATACCTAATGCATACTTTCAGTGATAAGTGTGGAGGTTTATTAAGTGAACATTCAATGTAAGAGGTTTATGTATACATACTTTGTATATTTCTAGTGAGTATCATCATGAGTTAGAAAGATGCCTAAATTTCCACTCCATTTATTTTGATTGATTTACTAAATTATTTTGAAAATTGGAGATTCACTCTATCAATTTCAGGGTATAACTGGAGTGAATTTAATGGAAAATATGTATTACCAAGATTGTTTAATATTTGATTGCATGGAGGATTTCATCACGAGCTGACATCAGTTAGAGAACCACTGGAAAACCTGGGAGTAATGGACAGCTGTTTCTCCTCTTCTGGGACTCTTCGGCAGTATACACCCACCAGGGTTCGAACCCAGGACCTTCTGGTTACAAGGCGAGCTCGTAGACCATTGAGCCACTGGGGTCCTGGGTTCGAACCCCAGTGGGTGCATACTGATGAAGAGTCACAAACTAGGACGAAACAGCTGTCCATTACTCCCAGGTTTTCCAGTGGTTCTCTAACTGATGTCAGCTCGTGATGAAATCCTCCATGCAATCAAATATTAAACAATCTTGGTAATACATATTTTCCATTAAATTCACTCCAGTTATACCCTGAAATTGATAGAGTGAATCTCCAATTTTCAAAATAATTTAGTAAATCAATCAAAATAAATGGAGTGGAAATTTAGGCATCTTTCTAACTCATGATGATACTCACTAGAAATATACAAAGTATGTATACATAAACCTCTTACATTGAATGTTCACTTAATAAACCTCCACACTTATCACTGAAAGTATGCATTAGGTATGTCACATTACTGAAAGCTATACACTATAGAACAGTTGTATGAGAAATTTTGACAAACCAATATCTGGAAATGTGGTTAAGAGATCATGCCTTTCTTTATCTTAGTTTTTTCACAGACCTAATACAAGTAATTGATCGAAAGTTACAGTGGTAAAAACCTCTAATCATTTTATATCTACCTCTATGATTATTATCATTATTGTTTCTTTTAATTCCTAGAGGAACATAGGGCTTCAGCCGCACGTCTCCATTGGGTTCGGTTCTCTGCTGACATTTTCACCTGGCTCCACGTCTGCCCATATGCTTTCATCTCCTCTTCACATGACCTCCTCCATGTCACCCTCGCACTGACGACCAACTCGCCGATTCCTGTTCGGGTTTCACTCGAGCGACGGCCTGGCGTGTGATGTCACTTGATGGTTTTCTCAGAGTATGGCCAATCCACCTGCATTTCTTCCTGCTCATTTGTTACACAATCGGTTCCTGCTGGGTTGGTTCACTCCTAGAGATCCCTCCCAGTTGCTGATCTTTTTTGACTGGCTATCCGATCTTGAGTTGTATTGAGCGAAGACAGCTACTGATGAAAGTCTGTAGTTTATTTGAAGTGCCCTCTGTGATGCGCCAAGTCTCTGATCCGTAGAGTAGCACTGACTTTACATTTGAGTTGAAAATCCGGATCTTATTTTTGATGCTGAGTGCTGTTGATCTCCACATAGACTTGAGAGAAATGAAAGCTTGCCTTGCTTTCCCGATCCTCGCTTTGATATCCTCGTCAGTTCCACCTGCATATCCACATTTAGTAGGTATATATCCCGGTCGAAAAGTATAATGAAGCAAAGTGCTACACAGTACACACTTTTCCTTTGATGATCGACCTAATGTTACGCCGAAGCTAAAAAAATTATGTTGTACTTAATTAAGAATGAGATATGGAACTAACCTGTATGTTTTTCAAAAACTATTAAGTGCTGAGTGGTGAAATACAGGCTTTAACTATGGGATAACAATAAAATGAGTGCACTTAATCATTATCATACGGAACAAAGTAGATGTTCTACTCGTCTTCATCTTAAATAAAACCCAAGAATTTCTATTGCCTGTCAGTTTTCTCCATTCATGGGTTTTCACTGACTAACATCTCTTGATATATGACCTACCAAGTGTGTCAACTAGGAATACAATAGATTCCTCAATGATTACGTTTGTTTTTAAGCATTAATTTGGAGGGATTTGATTGGCTTCAAGTTTCATCACGAACTGAGTTAGTTTGGAAAGCCGTTGGAAAGCAAGGACTACAGGACGGCTGTTTTGTTCTCCTCTGGGCCTCCCCCCCCCCAGAACAATGCCCCCACGACCCCATTAGGAATCAAACTCGGGACCTTCAAATCACAAGGTGAGCTTATTGATGATTCATAGATCACCAAAAATAAACTTGTCTGCTAACTTGAAGGTCCTGAGTGAGTAGTAAAAATGTAACAAAAGTAAGAAAAGTGTCAGTAGAACTCTTCAATCGGTTATTATGCAAACTGTATATTACAGATCACCATGCAATTCGGAAATAAGTACATGAATGGAGACAAAATGGAGACAAGGAAAACAAGTAAGGTAAGACAATGCAACGCAGCATCTATGTTAAGGTTCAGACACTGATGCTACCAATCTAACCGTTAGCACACAATGGAATAAAACTTGTGAGACAAATTCGTAAATCGAACCCTTATATGTACATAAAACGGTAGTCACACTAAACCCACATGATGGCATTTCCAATGAAATGTGAGCATATATCCCTAACGTTATTTTTCCTCTGTGTATCAGTGTCACTTGTTATTGCTTTTATCCTATTGTATTTCATTTCTTTTGAGTCTTCCACCACGTAATAAACAAATAATCCATTATCACTTACATTGTTCGTACTGTAATTGCTCCGTTATTACCTACGTGGTCCCATGAGCTTTGGATTGTTCCTCAAAGCTTCTTAGTTTATTTTTATTCAGTCTGTTTACAAGTAGGTAATTCGTTCTTAATGTTTCCCTTTTTCATTACCATTATCATCACTAACATCCATATCAAGCTTCTCACTTAATTACTAACTATTCTATTTGAAATGCGGAATACATTTTTAATTGATTCGGTTTACACTCCCAACTTACCGCCTCTCTTAGATCTTCCCACAGTCTAATTAAGCCTGTCCAACTTAGCCATAACTCATTCTATATATCTGTTTGAATCACGTATTTATGTATGCATATATTCATGTATCTCTGTGAAGTAACCAGTTAAACTGAAATTCTTGACGTTTTACCATTAACTTCAGTGGTCTGTTGAAGACTTGTGTGGATAATAAAGAGTCTCCTCAAGGCTGTATCGACTCTTCCTTGATGTTTTGAAAAAAACGCGTTTTTAATATGAGAATGCTTTACCAATATAGTTAATATTATTCCCCCCACAGTTTATTCACCTTTTCTTAATTCTGTGATCACTGCTAACGACTCTAACCAGAGAAACACCGTTTTTCAGTCACGTGAAACTGTACTGGAAACTTTACATCATACCTTCCAACATCCAAAGGCTATGTCAAACAACCCAACAAATATTCGTAGCCATAACTTTGACAACTAAGGCTTTAGATGCAAGCTGTGACTCTAGGACAAGTAAGGTTATTCACTAGACCCCAACTTGGTTGACATGATGAATACACATAATTTACCCTACAAATACCAGATTCTTTTGTTAGTTGTCGTGGATGTTTTGGTGTAAGGATAGCACTAAGTTCAAGAGCGGAAAACTCACTGCTCAATTTGATCTGTGTGCTTTCCGACTGAATATATGTAAAGGAATATTTAAGGTAGTAAAACTCGTCCATGGCTTCCATAAACCCCGCTCAAGCACCCATTGATTACATCTCTAATGAAGTGAAGGACATGTTTTATCGGAACCTTTCAAACTTGGTGATAAAATGGAAATGAATAATTTTAATTCTTTAGTAAGGAAGTTAAAACAAACAGGAAGGCATGTTGTGGATGTCTTTTGGTTCCAACACTGACAACTCAACAATGATGATCGTCTCCTAAAATTTTTCTCATGTAATGAACAAACACTAGACACAAAGCAATCACTTTGCTAAAAAACTATTGACAGAATGTAACCATCCATTTTAGGACACTTTCGTCATTTTCCATTATGCACTAGTTGGTGCACTTATATGCCTGCAGCTGAACAGACATAAGGGGTTAGTGACTGCTAAGTCTTCACGTAAGATTTATTTATTTATTTAAACGCATAAAAAACTTGGTACAATATGGCACCAAGAAGGATGCGCCACACAATAATAATAAAACAACATAGATCAAAAAAAAGGAAGGAAGGAAAAGAAAATATATACATATATATATATATCCTCTTCACATGACCTCCTCCATGTCACCCTCGCACTGACGACCAACTCGCCGATTCCTGTTCGGGTTTCACTCGAGCGACGGCCTGGCGTGTGATGTCACTTGATGGTTTTCTCAGAGTATGGTCAATCCACCTGCATTTCTTCCTGCTCATTTGTTACACAATCGGTTCCTGCTGGGTTGGTTCACTCCTAGAGATCCCTCCCAGTTGCTGATCTTTTTTGACTGGCTATCCGATCTTGAGTTGTATTGAGCGAAGACAGCTACTGATGAAAGTCTATAGTTTATGATTGGGAAGATTTGTAGCTCAGGTGGATGATTTTGATGTGGTTTTGTTCTCTGAGCTGTATGGTTAATTTGCGAAGCTTTCATCATCAAAAACTCCCAGATTTTCCAGTCGTTCTCTAATTGATGTCAGCTCATGTTAAAGTCCTCCATAAAATCAAACAAAAATCCCTACACAACCAATACTTGTTTTATATTTGTCCACTGTAAAGTGTCGTATTTCATAACAACTCTATGCCTATCAGTGTATTAGGTGTGCACTACTTGTCTCAAGTGATAGTTTTGCTCTCTTGTTATATCCTTTCAAAAGATGCTACTTATTGGGTATATGTGTGTGGGGACGATGACGTAATGGTTTAAATGAAACAGGCCGTATACAGAATAATCAATTTTTTCTATACTAATATCTGTGATCCTAATGGTATAAGGATATTAAGGTTTCCATTTATATACAGTTTCACAAACATCCTTTGGTTTTGTGCAAATTTTTATAAGTTAGTACCGCTTATAATATTTTTTTCCTTCTGAAAAAACTTGTTCAGATGTGTGTTAACTGTAAACTTTTTTATACACTTATAATTTGATAATAAGTTTTGTTGATTGATTTAAATTCAGTAGTATTAGTATAAGGATGTATGTTTCTACTTTTGATTCTTCCTAGAGTTATTTGATAATATAAACAGTAGTTGGTAAGATCACGCCAAAGTTGTGTATGGCAATTTATTCGATGCACTAGGACTTCACCTGCTTATTAACCTCGAAAGATTACTAAAACGACGTTGAATCCAGCCATACTTTCTCTCAGATAGCTAGCTGTAGATTCAGTAATAACGTGTTGATCAAAACTTTCACTATCATATTCTGTGTGCTAATTCACATCTCACTTCCTGTTGGTATGTGGTGGTATGTATGGTGAAGCACCGTAAAATTGTTAAATGAGGCGTTTATTTCATTAAGTAGCGTCCATCGTTGTGGTAATAAGTTAGTTTGATTAATTTAGCATAAATATGAACTAAAAACCGAGAGGTAGCGAGATCACTTGTAAAAAACAAAATAATTGAGCAAAGAATATCTTTTTCGATAATTTCCTCTTCTGGCTCTATGTTTATGTACATAAAATAATCTAGAATAGTGGTCAATAATAACTGCTCCTTTGGAGCCAGTTACATAGGCCGTACAATTAGGCGTGTTTCTCGTCGAATTTCCGAAAGTCACCCTGCAAAGTGGTTAAGTAAAGGACAAACAAAATCTATTCGTAGCGCTATCCCATCTCATGGATTGGTGTTAACCAGGCTTTCAGAGTAATTTACCGGATACCAACAAATCTTAATTTCACCTTAAGACTTCGTTTACTAAATGTCTCTGAGGCCGTTGGGATTCACATTAAGAAGCTTAATTTATGTGTTCAAAAGAAGCGCTAGTTCAGACTTTGTCCTTACCTTGGCCATCTGGGTTCGAATGATCCTCAATGTTTTGTAGAAATTTCCTTAATTTTAGTTGGCATTCTATTTGCTATTATATTATTATTATTTAAGCATCTTTAATGAACTGTATTTCGATTTTTTTCCTTCACGTTCCCAGGGGAACATAGGGCCTCAAGCTAGTGGCTTGAAGTTTCTGTAGCAGTGTTTAATTTTACAGCATGGGGTTGCTAGCCTCATGCCCAACCTTTCCTCTTTGCCAGCATTATTTCTGGCTTAGCGAGGTAAAGGAGTGTGTCGGCCGGGGATCGAACCTCGGACTATGTGCATAGTCGGCGAGCGTCCTAACCGCTGTGCCACCGACGCTTGTATTTCGATTGATCTTACTTAATAAATCGATATTATTTAAAAAACACTAATGTTGTTACTGACTACTATTCTCGAATATTCTAGGTATATATATATATATATATATATATAATTGCAGAGCCAGAAGAGAAAATTATCGAAAAGGATATTCTTTGCTCAATTATTTTGTTTTCTATAGAAGTCTGAATAAATATTTTCGCTACGTTGAAATAATTTGTGCCTAAGTGACTGCACGAAATATGTTTAGCGGACCAATGTCCTTCAGATTTACTGTGATGTTTAGTGAAACTGGCACGTTTAACTATATATATATATATATATATATATATATATATATAAGATTTTGGCGGTCGTGCTTGAAAGCATATTCCTGATTGTGTAACTGTTTCTTCGGATGAACGTTTTATTATTATTACTATTATCGGTAGACCGTTAAGTTCAACACTATTTCTGCTTCAGTATTTGTCTTACCTACCTTTCAAATCAGTTTTCGTATTTCTGCATAGAAAAGAAAAATTACCTAAGTGTAATTAATACAATCACCAGGTTTTGTTGATTAATAGTGTAGTGTTTTCTTCCCCCACACACAAATATTTCACTTATCTTTTTTTTACTTCTTTTTGCGTGTTGGTGAGTAATTATATTTATTGTACATATCCCAATGATTAATCTTGTGGGTATATATAGTAGTCTGGATTCGTTTACACACTGTTCCATCTCTCTGTCTCTCTCTCTCTCTCTCTATATATATATATATATATATATATATATATATATATATATATAAGAACACCAGACAGGGATTTCGATTACTGAAAGCACGAATTTTCTTACCACGTGCAGAAGTCAGTAATTTCTAAGTGTTATTGCTTCGCATTTCTCTTTACTTACTTACCTATGTTAGTCATCATGTACGTACGTGTATTAGTGAATGTGTGTGTAGTCTCAGCTGTGTGTCATACGTTCACTGCGTTGTGTTGCTGTTTGTTATAACTGATGGTATTATGATTAAACAAAATTACCCACATGTATTTGCTATTGTATGTCTAGTTGTCGAGTGTATAATTAATAAAAAACTAGTGGTAGTATGTAGACAAACTGATATTCTGTTGTTTTTTTAACTTAACATGCACTCTATCTTATTTTAATTGTTTTTCATTTTTGATATTTATCCATAGGGTTCTGTGTATGAACGTGCTAATCCAAATCAAGATATTCCCAAGGGTTGTGTTTCACGAAGTATTTGGCAATCACAACAGCAAAAACAACAAGATTCATCAAAAGTAGTATTTCCTGTGAAGAAATCAGTAAGATAATATTGCCGTTTCTGTGAATTTCATCCACTGATTATTCTATTAGTCTTAGAATATGAACCAGTAATACATTGTTTTTACGAGTTGATAACGGATTGTTATCATTCAAGTGTTGGTTTGTAGGGATTCGATTGGTTAACTAACTGATGTCAGCTCATGATGAAATCGTGTAACCAATCAAATCCCTACAAACCAACACTTCAATAACAATGAGATGCTCACTAGTTACCTGGGGTTCTAGTGAGAAGTCGTGACCAGTAGGGTGCAGCAGGTTGGGTGTGAAGACAAATACTCGCCGAAGACATTGGCTAGCGGTCCTGCTATATCGTGGATTGGCAGAAGTTAGAATTCATGAACTGGCCATTGAATCGGGTCCCAGTGGCTTAATGGTATATGAGCTCGTCCTGGGTTCGAACCCTGTCGGTGGGTGCGTACTGATGAAGAGTCGCAAACTAGGATGAAACAGCTGTCCAGTACTCCCAGGATTGATATCAGTTAGAAGACCATTGAAAACCAGGGTGTACTCGACAGCTGTTTCATCTTGGTTTTCAAAGGTTCTCTAACTGATATCATTCCGTGATCAACTCATAAAAACAAATCTAATTCTTAAGAACCAATAGTAACACACTGTCAAAACTGATTATAATTTTATTATTATCCTCTTGAATTATGAGTGGAACGTTGGGCTTCATCAGAAGATCACCACTTCACTCTGTTCTCTGCCGTCACTTTTAGCTGGCTCCACTTTTATCCATGTGCCTTGCATTTCCTCCACACACAATCTCCTCCAGTAATCATCCTAGAATGCCTAATTCATCGTTTTTCATTCGAAGTTCCACTTGAGCTCCTTATGAATGAAATCAATCAATGATCTTTTCAGTGTATGTTCAATCCATCTCCATTTCCTTCTGCATATTTATCGACAGAAGGTTCTTAAGATGTTAGTTACCAGGACTCCTTGTCATTAATCTTTTTTGGTCATTTGATCTTTACTGTGAAGTGAAGGCAGTCGTAGTTGAAAGTCTTCAGTAGGCTGTTGAAAATACTTTTTGTAGTGCGTGCACCAAGTTTCTGAAGCACATAGTCGCAATAATTTGACATTAGCATTGAAAATTCGAATCTTTTTCTGTGCGTCTGTAGCACAGCGGTTAGGACGCTCACCGACCATGCACATGGTCTGAGGTTCAATCGCCTGCCAATGCACACCTGATATCAATGGTTGGCCTGCAAAATTTGGTCAACCGATGTCACATGCTGAGAACTCCATACTTGTACCAGAAATACGGTGTGGAATCAAGCTATAATAAAAAAAACACTTATTATTATTATGATTATATCCTTTAATTCCTAAAGGAACATAGGGCTTCAGCTGCGCATCTCTATTGCCTTCTGTTTTCTGCCAACTTTTTCACACCGCTCCAAACCTGCCCACATGCTTTCATCTCCTCCTCACATGACCTCCTCTAAGTCACCCTTGCACTAACGACCAACTCGCCGCTTCCCTTTTGGGTTCCACTCGAGCGATGGCTTGTCTAGTGATGTCACTTGATGGTTTCCTCAGCGTATGGCCATCTCCATCCACCTCCATTTCTTCCTTCCTATTTGTTTCGCAATCGGTTCCTGGTTGGTGTACTCATTGCCAGAGATCCCTCCCTGTTGCTGATCTTTTCTGGCTGGTCATCTGATCTTGAGTATTGAGCGAAGACAACTGTTAATGAAGGTTTGAAGTTTGTTTGAGATGCTCTTTATGACGCGCTGGCCAAGTCTCTGATCCGTATAGTGAGTAGCACTGACTGACTTTACATTGGAGTTGGAAATCCGGATCTTATTTTTGATGGTGAGTGGTGTTGACCTCCACACAGACTTCAGAGTAATGAAAGCTTGTCTTGTTTTTCCGATTCTTGCTTTGATATTCTCGTCAGTCCCGTCGGCCTGTAGTTGAAACGATGCTTCCCAGGTAGGTGGGTAGGTCAATGAGGTTGTTTCTTTCAGGTTCCTCCCATTAATGCTGGCTGATTGATGTCTGTTGTTGTTGTTGTTGCTGCTGTTGGTGTTGGCCAAGAATCTTCATCACCTCTGTTTTATCTATGTTCACTTGAAGTCCTATCTTCTGTGGATGCTTCTTCTTCCAGCTTGTTGCTTTTCACTTGCATATCTTCCAGTTTGTGGGAAATCAGACATATATCATCGGCGAAGTCCAGATCCTCCAAGTTTTTTGTGTGAGTGCATTTTATGTCTGTTTCCTCACTGCCCGTTGCCTGTCGCAATATCCAATCTACTGCAATCAGGGAGATCATTGGTGATAGTAGACAGCCTTGCCTCACTCTCGTCCCCACTTCGAGGGCTTCCGTAAGTTTCCCGTTGTGGATTACTTGGCTGGTGTTGTTCTGATTGTTTTATCCCTTGTTTTCCGATTTTAAGGGGAGCAATCCAAAAGGTCGCTTCTCTCTAAACTTTATCTTAATGTAACAATTCCTTTCTCAGGCGTGAGGCTAGCAATTCCACCCTGTAAACGAAGTTGCTACAGGAACTTCAGCACAACGAATCTCTTTGCGCCAAAAAAACACACTATGGATCTCCACAATAATTTCACAGTTATGAAGATCTGCAATCCTTACTGATATTAGCTTTAGATGATAGACAAATGCGACAATCATATCCGCAAGAAGTAGACCTCTGGCTAAGAGTCAGTTTGTGTAATTAAGTGGCATTTAAGAGAATTATGCGGCACATTGATATCTTACAAGGTAAAAGCAGTCGGCAGCTCTTGTAATTCTTGTTTTAGAACTCTACTGCATTTGGGGAAAGTATCATACTTTCTCTTATGGTCACAAAGAATGTTAGTTGTTGAAGTAAAGGGTCTTTCTGTGTGACTGTATAATTATTGTCAGAAGCCTTTCAAATGGGTAGTAAGTGTAGAATATTCCACTCTAGTTATTGACTTACTTCCAGCTTTAGATTTAAGAAGCGGTCATGTTAACCACTTTTCATTAATCACATTAGCAGAGTATTTACATTTGGTTAGAAGTCAGTCAGCCACAGTAGTTTCCCCCATGTACCGCACTTATTGTGTGAGGATTAATGATACTGCCTAGGCTTCCAGGTTGAGGCCGTTAGGGCTAGATTTTATCCTTAATGCTTACGCTAATAACCCACACTAAACAACTCATATATCAACTTCACGTGGGTATGCTATGATAAAGCTGCAAATCATGCTATTATGTACACTGCCTGATCACTTAGACGTAACGAGTGTCATCCATCGTTTAGCCGTTAGTGTCGATGCTGACTGAATTCCATCAGTCACGCTTGTAATATGATGACACCTACAGCCGATTGCCACCAACCACCCAACATTACACTACAATATACTTCACTCTTCAGTTTTTCTCAGTACATAGTTTTAGCATTGGCGTATATTTATTTTGTACATCAGTTGCGTTGGTGGTTCAGCGGTAGGACGCGCGCCAACCACACAATTGGTGAGAAGATGGGTCCTTGGCCTACGCACTTCTAAGCCACGCTGAGTCGGTAGTAAGGCCTGTAAAGAGGGAAGATTGGACTTGAGGATAGCAACCGTCACTAATCTGAAACAAGGCAAAGCAGCAGGATCTGATGGAATGACCCCAAAGGTATTTAAGTACGGAGACAGTTTACTCTCTACGTTAACTGAGGTTCTAGGCAGCGTCTGGATATCAGAGGAAGTCCCATCGGCTTGGTGTAAGTCACTGATCATCCCGATATACAAGAAGGGAGACAAGTCTTCCTGTGATAATCACAGAGGGATTAGCTTGACTAATATAGTATCTAAAGTCCTAGGCTCAATAATCATGCGTTGACTGAGTGGTGCTCGGGAGGAACAAACACGAGAGAGCCAGACAGGCTCTAGACCAGGAAGAGGGTGTATTGATCATATCTTCACCCTCCGACAGATTCTAGAACATAGGCATTCTTACCGGCGTCCAACAATCATTATATTTCTTGACCTAAAGGTGGAATTCGATTCTGTTGACCGAGAGGTTCTCTGGAGATGCTTACCTGTGAATGGAATGCCGAAAAACGACATTGCACTGATTAAGGCAATCTACTCGAACTCATGTAGTCATCCAGGTGAGGGATTATGGCTAGTTGTCACCTGAAGTGGTGACGACTAGTGGTGTCCGTCAGGGATGCCCATTATTCCCATTTCTATTCAATTTTATCATAGAGGTACCAATGGATTGAAACCTAACTCACTTTAGCGACTCAGGGATTGACTTGCTACCAAGGAATAATCTCGTTGACTTAGAATATGCAGACGATATAGTCCTTCTAGGCGAGGACACTGACAAAATGCAGAGTCTCCTGAACACTTTGAGCTGCAATCTACGAATGTTTGGCATGCGATTCGATCCCTCCATCAAATGTAAGATGATGGTACAGGACTGGACTACACTGAGTCCTAGTTTAGAAATAGTGGGTGAAGTGGTAAAGCACGTTGACCGCTTCACTTATTTGGGAAGTATCATCAGCGAGTGCCAACGGGTTGATCTCTGACGAAATCTCCGCACGGATACCGAGGGTTAGTTTCGCATTTGCTAGTTTCCGCTGCCTCTGGCGTAGGCGTGATATCCGACTGGCTATCGACCTAAGGGCGGGTGTACTGCTCATCAGTCCGCTCCGTCCTCCTTTATGACTGGCTGTGAGATCTGGCCATTGAGAGTGGAAGACATGAAGAGGCTAGCCGTCTTTGATCATAGATGACTGCGTTCTATCTCCCGTGTGAAGTGGTATGATAAGGTGAGCAATATTGAGGTTAGGCTTCGGTCGAGTTCTAGGTAAGGAGGGGAAATCAATCGACGAGGCTGTGAAATTACATCGATTTAGGTGGTTAGGACATGTGTTACGTATGGCTAGTCATCGCCTTCCTTGAAGGGCAGTGTTATCTGACATAGGATTGATCAGGTTGGAAAATAGCCAGCGGTGGTCAAATCGAAACACGGCTTCATCAGTCAATGAAACCCACAACAGTTAGTCAAAGCCACGTAGATAAGTGTAGACTTCCTGTAATACAGCTTAATTCTTCAGTCACTTAAGTTGGTGATCATATAACCTTTGCAACGAAATATATCAAATGTTGAAGAATGTAAAGTTATTCCTTTTATACATATATGATTCACTTATTTATTTATTATTATTGTCATTACAGTTATGTAGCTGATCGTTAATTACAATTAATTTTCTTTTGATTATTCAATTTTATTTGACTTCTAAAAAAGCTTATGTGTGTGTATATAAATATATTCAGTAAATACATATTTTCAGTGTATACTATGGTAGTGCACACACACACATACAAGTAGTGAATGATGCTATTTCTCTATGTACCATTAGTCATTTCATTCATATGATGATTTATTATGTAATAAAGTAGACTATTTACTAAATGGATTATAATGTGTTAAGCGAAATGTGACTGACAGGAAATAAGTGAATGATGCTTGAATATGATGAACGTGTTACAGGCAGTCACGTTTTTGAAATATATATGTATACATATCGAGAGTACTTCTCTCTTTCTTTCATGCTTTATTGCATAATTCATTTATTGCATTCAATGAATTTAATCTGCTGCTTACATTTCAAAATATCCACGTGTGTGTGTGTGTGTGTGTGCGATCTATGTGCATTAATGTTTTATGCATCAATGCATACAACTGTTAGACAGTAATCATCTTTGATAATCATCTTCGTTTCTAAGTCTCGTGTTATATTTTGATATATCCATAGAATTTCAGACAAATATATATACATAGCTAACTGTAGTATTAACAAAAATGTACATGTTCAGACTGCTTTTGGTTGTCTCTAGCTCTGATGTACAGAACTGACGCTGTGATATGTTACCTCTTATCTGTTGCTAGTAAATATAATGTAATATCTTGTATGTATATGGCATAATATCTGTATATAGTTGATACTAATCTCTTGCATAGATTTGTGATTAACTTAAGAGATACTTTTTAAACATGTCTCGATTTTTGAAAAAAACAAAAACAACTATCAAATCTAAGTGAAACATTTGTGCAGAGTTATCTGACTGATTTCTAACATTTCTTTACGTTAGGGTATATTCATTACTTATTAAAACACAAACCTGGTCTATTATACCTACCAAGAAGATGTGCTACACAAATTTGGAGTCTGTAGTTTGTGCTATAGCTAGGATACTGTCTGTCTGGATGTCCAGATCGAAACAGATAGTTGTCGTAAGGGAGCCACTCTCGAGCTTTTGGCGTGAAGCCTGATCCCCAAGTAAACGTGATATCCGACTGGCTATCGACCTAAGGGCGGGTGTACTTCTCATCAGTCCGCTCCGTCCTCCTTTATGACTGGCTGTGAGATCTGGCCATTGAGAGTGGAAGACATGAAGAGGCTAGCCGTCTTTGATCATAGATGACTGCGTTCTATCTCCCGTGTGAAGTGGTATGATAAGGTGAGCAATATTGAGGTTAGGCTTCGGTCGAGTTCTAGGTAAGGAGGGGAAATCAATCGACGAGGCTGTGAAATTACATCGATTTAGGTGGTTAGGACATGTGTTACGTATGGCTAGTCATCGCCTTCCTCGACCGACAGGCAATGTTAACTGATATAGGGTCAGGCTGGAAAAGAGCTAGCGGTAGTCAAACCGAAACACGGCTTCATCAGTCAATGAAACCCACAGCAGTTAGTTTAAGTCACGTAGGGAGGTGTAGATTTCCTGACTGGTTGGGGTCTTCGGGACGGTGAAAACCAATGGTTAGAAACTGTTGGTGATATGGCACAAAATCGTTCTCAATTGCCCAGATGCATCCACTCCCTGTGACTTATGATTTCCAATGAAACTCTATTGTTCTTCGTTACTTCTATTTCTTTGTCTCACATTTCTGTTTACTGTCTCTGTTATGCATTTCTTTTTACTTTCTACTCTTGGTTTGTGTGCTACATGGAGTGTAGCGACTTGAACTGCTGCACATTTGTGCAAAGTTCTATGTCGAAAATAGACAGACAGACATAATTCCAAATAGTCATCAATAAGTTTAAGATGTCTGTTTGAGTATTTGCCTCTTTTTGTAAGTTATGTCAGTGTCTTTTTTAAAAATTACCATAATTTCGTTTTTTCAATGTAAATGTGGATCTTCTCTGATTAAGACTTTTTAGTTGATAAATTTACATCATCGAAAAAGGTTTTATAGAACCGCTTTCCATTCTGCTGGAAATCTTTTAAATATTCTTCAGTGCCATACAACAATGTCTGTAGTTAAATTGTTCTATGTGAACTTTTGCACGCTTTTATAGGCACTTTGGCAACTTGTTTGGCAAACAAGTATACCAGCGCCTATTCTCTTAATAATTTGCCTGTCTGTCCACACAGAGGTCATGCAGATTGTTATTATTAATTAATAATTATTTTCTGTCTAGTGAATCATTATTTTGGCATAAGACCAAGTCAAAAGAGATTAAACAGTTTATAGTGTATAAGCGTGTATTGGAAGGTTTTCGCATAGGTTTAATCATCCTTTGAATCGGATTCTTAACTTGCAATTTATACATTTTGAGATGACAAATCACTAAAATTATTTTGATTGAATTTTAGATTTTCCCGTCGATTGATTGGACCGATGTGCTCGGTCTTAGGTTGACTTGTCGGCTTCTTGTGCAGATGCTTCGATGATGTCTGGGCATGTAATTAGAATGCAATTGGTTGATGGTGACTAGCAGTGGAATCCAGGATGCGCATTTCGTCCTATTTGGGACTCGTCACCTGTATATACTCGCACTGGGTTCGAGCCTTGGTGGGGACATCATCACTCACTGGGGAATGCAGGTATATCTAGATGACGAGTCCGAAATAAGACGAAATGTGCATCCTGGATTCCACAGCTAGTCACTATCCACCACTAAAATGTTTTCTTTGGAAACCAAAATTATTCACATCACGAAATGTGTCATCATCAATCTTGATGTTATAAATGATGGCGATCAAGAAAACTATGTACTACTGATTGACTGGCGTAAGTAGTTGAATCCTACTCACATTCCTTTTGTAATGATCATGTTAACGGTTTCGTTAGGTAGAACAACACTAAACATTTTATTAAAAGTATTTAAAGTGTCAGAATTCAATTTTAGATGAAGGTCTAGTTTATAGTTATGGGCTTGTATCCCGTCTAATTTCAAAATCAGTAATCTATGTTTTACTGTCTGTCTGTGTACTTTATTTTTGCAGTTAATCAGTTATTTTGATGTACTTTGAAATTTTTTATTTTCAGAACAATTATTTAAGCTATTTCTTTTGTTTTCTTCAATTTATTGTTTACAAAGTCGAAAGATATGATTGTATCATTAACAGACTTGTCACTAGCTGATAAACTTTAATGTGATATCAGTCTTTGTATATAATCAGAACTTCTGCTGTGAACAAAAGATGTAACCGAAATCCCTTTGAATCACCTGGCCTTATCTTATATATTAGTTTGAAAGACTTTTCTATTAATGCGGAGGGATTTTTAAGAACATGGTGCTGAAGAATTGAATTACGGGTTGGTGTAATTCCCCTTTCGACCAAGTATATTTTGGAGATATTCTAGTGTGTGTGTTTCTAGATAACATCCCACAGGTACAGCCTATTCATATTCATCAGAACATCAAAGACAATATTCTACTGTTGGCAACATCTACTTGCATATATCAATTCACTCACTCCTATGGAGCTAAGTACGTAGACCGTACTAGTTGGATACTTCCAAGACGCATACACACTAGAACATCTCCCAACATGGTTGTCGAAAGGCGAAATCAGACGAACCATTAGTTCATTTCTCGAGCACCTTAGTCGTACAAATCAACCCACATCAATAGAAAAGTATTTCAAAGTGATATATAAGGTAAGGCCAAGTCGTACAAAGAGTTTCTGACTACATAACCAGAGCTGTGGTGCATCGGTGGCACGGTGGTTAGGACGCTCGCCGACCATGCACATGGTCCGGGGTTCGAACCACGGCCGCTAACGCACTCCTTTACCTCACTAAGCCAGTAATAAAAAGTTGGTAAGAATGAAATGTTGGGTATGAGGCTAGAAACCTCATCCTGTAAAATTAAACACTGCTACAGAAACTTCAAGCCACTAGCTTGAGGCCCTATGTTCCACTGGGAACGTGAAGGAAAAAATAAAAAAACCAGAACTGTTATGTTATTATATGTATCCCTAAACTAGATGGTCCTGCGTCAGAATCGAAACTTTCACAGCTTTGATTTACTGGGGAAACTTAAACTTTTGTGAAACGATTGTCAGATATATTTGGTTGTGTCCAAAGCCAAATTCAACCTAATTATGTTTAATCCATGCGTTTGAAGTACACATTCAGAGTTGTTAGTAAATGTAACTTGTAACTATAATAATTACTATTCAAACACATTTATTCTAATCAAAATTTTGTCTGTTATACAACAGTCATACTGTTTGCGTCGCTATTGAATTTGTAACAGTTTGATTAAGTTTAACGTTTTGGTCAAGGAGAGTGTATGTCAGCAGCTACGTTGGTTAACTATCCTAATGAAAGTTTTGGAGATGTGTTTTACACACACCAAACTATCATTTTATACTTTCTATTCTGGGATAAAATCAATTCACATACAACATAAGCAACATTGAATCAAAGAATACATCCACCCCTTTGACTTCTGAAGTGTAGGTCGAAGCCTATAGAGAAAAACTATGCAATATAGTTTAGTAATTTAATACAACCTGTTCCCTTGATTAGTTTGAACAAATAGAGAACAAACACATTTACAGGATAGTTTGAGCTCGTTTTATTTCGCGGATTCATGTCAACTACAAACATCCTACACAATATCAAATTATAACTTACACAACGTTGGAACATACGTTTATCACACTGACGTCAAGTTACTGATTGGGAAAGTAAAAGCTACTTAATTCCCACATGGTATAAGTAGACAAATTATTCCTTGTTAAAAAAGGTTAACTATTTACAGTGTAATTAGACGAGGAAAGAGAGGAGTAGAGTTCATGTTTGGCATAGAAACAAGGATAGAGACAAAAAACAAAATCGAAACAATAGAATGAATTTATACATAATATGATGGAAAGTTTATATCCATTCTGTTGTTTCGATTTTGTTTTTTAATTGTTTAATTTCATATTGTGTAGGATGTTTGTATTTGTTTTTACGAGTTTGACCATGGATTGATCTCAGTTAGAGAACCATCGAAGGCCAGTACTTGGAGTACTGGACAGCTGCTGTTTCATCCCAGTTTGGGAATCATCGGAAGTACGCACCCCTCTCCAGGGTTCGAACCCAGGACCTTCCGGTTACAAGGCCAGCCAGCTTGTATACCATTCAGCCACTGGGACCCGATTCAATGGCCAGCCCATGAGTTCTAGCTTCTACCACTTCATGATTTAGCGCGACCACTAAACAATGTCATTGGTGGGACACCCGTCTTCACACTTGACTGGATGGATGTCAATGGTCACGACTTCTCACTAGAACTCCAGGAAACACCGTCCTGTAGCAAGTCACCAGTGAGCATCAGACTAATTTTCAACAGTTGGTTTGTAAGGATTAGTTTTGTTTCTTACGAGTTGATCACGGATTGATAACAGTTAGATAACCATTGAAAACCACTGGAAAGCTGTTTCATCCTAGTTAGAACTCATGGGCTGGCCATTGAATCGGGTCCCAGTGGCTGAATGGTATACAGGCTGGCTGGCCTTGTAACCGGAAGGTCCTGGGTTCGAACCCTGGCGAGGGGTGTGTGCTGCTGATGATTCCCAAACTAGGATGAAACAGCTGTCCAGTACTCCTTACTAGTTTTCAGTGGTTCTCTAACTGATATCAATCCGTGGTCAAACAAATCTAATTCTTACAAACCAACTACTAAAAATGTCTGTATTTGAAAAGACTCAGCGAAATACAAGAAGCATGTCTTATCCTGCAAATACTAGTAATCAGTAGTTGAATAATTAATCAAGCATTATGGAATTTATTCATTCGTTCTTTATATTCCCACTTTTTTTTCTCTTTTTAACCCTTATTTCATGCAGTAAATTCATTTGATACACTATACTGCATAACCATGTTTAGTTTACTTATGGTTTATTAAATAAATGGTAACATTGTTCCGTTAAAAAAGCCTGAAATTGTATAAACAGGTTGTATCCGTTCATATTCTTTCCGCTGCTGTTTTTATTTTACTTCCCATCCTTATGTATTTAATCAAAAAGTTGTATTCAACAATTGTATTGTAAGTATTATATGGGAATCGCTCTTGGTTGTTTTTACTACCGCCAACGAGATGTGTATACGATGATAATTTAACAGTGTAAACACATATTGCGTATTAATACAGTATTTATTTACATCTGCATTATTGTTATTGCACTACACGAAATTTTGTAATGGTAGTATCAGTTGTTTTGTAAACAAACGTAATAGAGTTATAGTGTACTCTTTTAAGTACCTAAATTTCAGGTTTTAAGAAACCTCAGTCTATTAATATATGTGTAAAACTTAAACACTATGATATTAATTTCTTTATTTTCTATAGTTTAGTTTGTAAGGGTTAATTATGTTTTCACGAGTTGATCACGGATTGATATCAGTTAGAGAACATATTGAAAACCAGAAGGGAGTACTGGACAGCTGCTGTTTTATCCTAGTTTGGGTACCATCGGCAGTACTCCGAAACAAATCACAGTGAAACAGTATTATTGACTGGATGACAAGGTTTCTAACGTAGTTTATTTTTCAGAATTATATCAGTTGTGACTACATAGTTCTCTTTTTTGCCTTCCCATTTGTTTTAGGGGTAGTAGAATTTTCTAAATGTCCAGGTGGACAGTTGTTGAGTTATTCCTACAGCACGTTTTGCGTTATATTTTTAGTCTGTCATCTTGTTCCATCTGAGTGTATTCGTATGGAATATCGAATTATTATTATTACTAACTTTAATTCCTAGAGGAACATAAGGCTTCAGCCGCGCGTCTTTATTGCGTTCGGTTCTCTGCTAGAGTTTTTACCTGGCTCCAAGTCTGCCCACATGCCTTCATTTCCTTTTCACATGACCTCCTCCAAGTCACCCTTGCACTGATGACCAACTCGCCGCTTCCCTTTCGGGTTCCCCCCGAGTAATGGCTTGTCTAGTGATGTCACTTGATGGTTTCCTCAGCGTATGGCCAGCCAATCCATCTCCATTTCTTCCTGCCTAAATGTTTCACAATCGGTTCCTGGTTGGTTTGCTCATTGCCAGAGATCCCTGTTGCTGATCTTTTTTGACCGGCCATCTAATCTTGAGTATTGAGCGAAGACAACTGTTAATGAAGGCCTGAAGTTTGTTTGAGATGATCTTTATGGCGCGCCAAGTCTCTGATCCGTATAGTGAGTAGCACTGACTGACCTTACATTGGAGTTGGAAATCCGGATCTTATTTTTGATGCTGAGTGCTGTTGATCTCCACACAGACTTGAGAGTAATGAAAGCTTGTCTTGTTTTTCCGATTCTGGCTTTGATATTCTCGTCAGTTCCGTCGGCCTGTAGTTGAAACGATGCTTCCCAGGTAGGTGGGTAGGTCAATGAGGTTGTTTCTTTCAGGTTCCTCCCATTAATGCTGGCTGATTGTTGTCTGTTGCTCTTGCTGTTGGCCAGGATCAAAGGAATGATATGTGAAATATTTTCGATGTAGAGAATCGTCTCATACCAAATCGACCTGTATAAAATGGGTAATATAATACGTCCTCATTAAGTGTCTCATACCATAACACATAAATTGGCTATGCTCTGTAAGTGATTCAAAAAATAAATTTTTAGATGTAGACAGTTTCCGTGTTGCTGTGGCGTAAGTAAATATAAAAATAAGTGACAACAGAAACTGTTTGCTGACCAGACAAAACTTACATAGTGTTGAAAACATTCTACGAGGTTGAAGTAGTGGACATCTGTGGTCAGGTGTACCCCCACTAAGTAATTTACTGTGACGGGACAGTCCTGGGACATTTTAGTCAGGGTTGTGAAAAATGCTGATGCTTATTCAGCTAACTTCTTTTTCGTGAACTGTCTGTCTACATGAAGTCACAGTCTGTTCTGAGCTTTCAACAGAACAACTGCAATTAAAGAGATGCTATCCCATTTTTCATGAGAATTTATGATGCATCAAGTTTGAAGTTCATTGATCGATAGTCCAATCTAGCCTTTATCCTCTTCGTTACATTCGTTTCAGTCTATTCGATCGTCACATTGAAAGAAAAATAATTTACAATTATTAGTCCAGTTATGCTCCATTGAGTGAAACTAATCAAACTACCAAGAAGATGATGGAGACTTGATGATCAATCAACTTCAAGCTTAATAGAAGATTGACACAGTATACATTGGATGGAGGATTTCATCATGAGCTGACATCAGTTAGAGAACCACTGGAAAACCACCACTGGAGTACTGGACAGCTGTTTCGTCCTGGTTTGGGACTCTTCATCAGTACGCACCCACTGGGGTTCCGAGCCAGGATCTTCAGGTTACAAGGCGAGCTCTTAGATCATTGAGCCATGAATTCTAACTTCTGCCAATTCACAACATAGCGCAACCATTTCACATTGTCTTCTGCGATGAGTTACTGCCTCATCTTCATTCTCAGACAAAACTGGTTGAGCTCACGTATACTGATGTTCAGCTGAATTTAACAACTAGCATTTCGTTGATGGCTGAATAAATTTAGCTTTTCTATTGCTTCCATCTTGGCTTACTTTTTTTATATTTATGCCATGACTGTTCGACATCGTGTTACAAAAGTTCTCTAAAAAGTAAAACTTGGTTCAATTTCATATAGGGTCCTAATGACTTAAAATTAGCACAGTAGAATAAAATTACCATTTATTTAAGTAAAATTTCATTCAGTATCTTTTTCATTTCAGTTTTAATAGTGTTTATTTTCTGAAAATTTCTGATCATTTCAGAAGCCATTTGGTTTGGGTCGACCAGTTTGTGCACCAGCTTCAAGTAATAATATTACCACTACGACTACCACTCCTACTACTACCAATAATAATGCTAATCACAACGGTAATGATAGTAATCACATACAGCCTGTAAATCGACCTCAAAATAATCTAAAGCCAATACCACAAAATGAAGTGACAACAACAATTAAGAGTCGAATTAAAGCTTTAGAATCCAATTTGCCATCAAATGATGGGGTTAGTAACTTCTTTAAAAAAAATATTAATTTATTATATTATTATTAATTTTTGATAGTTCATTTGTGATGCTACAACCATGTAAAAATTTAGTTGTCATCCACATGTCCGCCTGTGTAATGTCTATGTAATGACTTACGTCAGTGGCACAGTGGTTAGGACACTCGCCAACCGTGTACATGGTCCGGGGTTCGACCCCCTGTCACCGTCGCACTCCTTTACCTCGCTAGGCCAGAAATAATGCTGGTAAAGAGGAAAGGTTGGGCATGAGGCTAGCAACCCCATCCTGTGAAATAAACACTGCTACAGAAACTTAAAGTCACTAGCTTGGAGTCCTATGTTCTACTGGGAACGTGAAG
The DNA here is from genome assembly GCA_944472135.2 of Trichobilharzia regenti. Taxonomy (NCBI): domain Eukaryota; kingdom Metazoa; phylum Platyhelminthes; class Trematoda; order Strigeidida; family Schistosomatidae; genus Trichobilharzia; species Trichobilharzia regenti. Next base: position 62,778,541 of record OX235265.1, on the reverse strand, counting down.
GAAAAAAAGACTTACGTTCACCGGCTTTCGATTTACTCGTTTACTTGTGAGTGATTAACACTCACTTCTTACTTCAACATCGTGTATTTTAAAGCGTACAGTTTATTGTTACTGATTGTATTATTTTACTGCTTATTTTGAAATTTTGAAATCGTTTTCCGTCGTAGTATACTCCATTAAGTTGGAATAATAGCTTAATAAGTGTGACATCAGTTATGAGCAGTTATTCAATAAATTTTTAATTGGAAAGCTTCAATGGTGAACTGATGAATTTCGAGATAATTTCCATCATGAAATTAAATTGAAGAATAATTGAAGTAGATTAAAAAAACTAGACACCTGTTTTCTTTTAGGTCAGAAATTATGATATTGCGCACTCTGGACGGTCAGATCTTGAGGTGTGCATTTTATCAAACAGATACTTTGTTGGAATACAGTAGTTGATTCTACTAGTTTGCCAATATAATGTAATATTTAAAACAGTTAGTTCCCTTTATGAATTTAGATAAATAATAATAATAATAATAATCACTTTATTCCACAACAATAACAATTTACAGCATGGAATTTTCAGCGTTTCTTTTACATATTGCAATGGTTTAGCTCTGTTTATAATTATATAAATATATAAAATGTTAAAATATTGATAGTTAATAGGAAAAAATAATAAAAAAATAAATAAAAATAAAAAACCCAACAAAATCATACCATTTCTAGGTCATAGTGAATAATAAATAAATAATATAACAAATAACACATGCATTAATATGCATCATTACATTTTATAGTTTAGTTACTGATTCAAAAGTTGTAAAAGTTCTTTTCTGATATTTGTCTCTTCACACAATACTCGTGCCAAATATGGAACGGTCGAATTTTTATATTTTGTAGTACGAGCATAAATGTTTATAAAATTTCTTCTGGTCTTACCCGAAGAGATACAAGGAAACAATTGTGAATAAAGAGGATGTTCACTATCAGATAAGATAACTTTAGCTAAGTGTTTACAAGAATTCATATGCCTATTGACAACAGTGTCATTTAGTTCAGTCAAAGGGATAGCACTGACCCTACTTACAGCCCTCAATGTTCTTCGTAGTATTATATGATCTTTCTTGAGTAGCCCAGGGAAGAATAATGGAGAACAATAAAGAATGATGGGCAAAACACATGAATTAATAAATTGTATGATAAGAGATTGAGTTATACCTGAGTGTCTCAACTTCTTTATGTAATAAGTCAGACGGAAAACTTTCTTAGAAACTATAAGAATATGAGACGACCAGCAAAGATTTGACGAGAAACTAATGCCAAGATAAGAAACACTTGACTTACTCTCAATCATGGTACCATCAATATTACAACAATCATGAGATTGAATCAATCCATGCATGTCTTTTTCACTTCTCAAGCTGAAATCAACAGTGTTACATTTAGTTGGATTTAGTTTAAGACCATTTGAGCCAGACCAATCCTTAACTTCAGCTAGGAAGCCATTCATATAGGAACAATCCGATGTGGAAACTACAGGGACAGAAACGGTCAGGTCATCAGCATACTTAATGAAGTTAACTTTGGGTGAGTTCGGAAGGTCATGCAGAAAGAAAGAGAAAAGAAATGGAGAAAGTACTGCACCTTGAGGCACACCACTTTCAGTTAGCTGGGAAGTGGAGCGCTTTCCAGCCAAAACAGTATGCTGTTTCCTATCCTTAAAATAAGAAGACAGCCATCTAGTTGCCCAGGACTCTGTTTGTGCTGAAATCATCTTTCCTAATAAAAGTGTCCTAGGAACAGAGTCGAAAGCTGCAGTATAGTCTAAGAAAGCTGTTCGAACGAACTTAGCGCCCTTATCAAGGCAGGAAACAATATTGTGGTGTAGTACAATGGCTGCATCTAATGTACTTCTTCCACACTTATAAGCAAACTGCTTAGGGTCACTAAAAGCTTTTAAAGAAGGTTTAAGAATATTCAAAAGAAGTTTCTCCATAGTTTTCAAAAAAGGAGATGTTATAGCGACTGGTCTAAACTTTATACCTGCTCCAGAAGATGATTTCTGTACAGGTACAACCTTGATTTCTTTCCAGTCAGCAGGTACCGTTTCCCTCTTAAATGATGCGTTAAAGATTTGAGTAAGAGGATGACACAAGATGTCTGCACACTTTTGGAGAAGAATGCTTGGTACACCATCTGGACCAAGGCTGTGTGTTGGATTTAATGACTTCAAACATAATAGTACATCCTTTTCTTCAAAACCCTGAAAATGACCATTTTCTTGACTAGGTACATCAGGTACAACCATATTAATTTGTTTCTTGATAAATGATTTGTTTAAAGCATTAACATCAGAATAAGCATCAACGGACATTTGTTTTTTACTTGTTAGTTTATTGAAAAGTTTCCAAATGTTTGAAGGATTTTTACATGATAAAAATTTTTCATTATATAGTCTGTTCAACCTTTCTATTTCAATTTTTATAAGGGTGTTTATTTTACGGACACCAGTATTATCACAATTCTTATACAACTTCTCTTTTTGTCTTCTAAGTTTTTTCAGTTGCAAAGAAGAGATTCTGTCAAATCTCGAAAACAGTGTTTCATAAGGACAGCAAATATCCAAACAAAACTTCAGATAATCGGTTATATTAGAGACAGTAGCATCCAACTTATCGTCAGTAAACAGTTCCCAGTTGGTATCATGCAACATGCTTCTTAATGCTAGAATGTTGTCATGGGAATATGAACGTTCATGTATCTTCTTTGTTAAATGACTAAACAATTTTCGTTGTAACTTGCCGTACACTTTCGGTAAAATACGAATAATGCAGTGGTCAGAATTTAGCAAAGGAGCTCTCCTTCGGGTTTCATATACATCACGGTCATTTATGAAAACCAGGTCTAGTGATTTGTCCAGACGTGTATTAAACTTGACTAGATTCTCATGACCAAGCGAAGTAAGAAAGCTGTGATCACATAAATTAAAATCACCACAGACTATAGACAACGAGTTTCCGAATGCAGGAGCAGCGAATTCAGTAAACTCATCTGCAAACATAACTATATTAGAAAGGCTACAATTGGGTGTTATGTAAATATTTGTTATGTATATATAAGAATATTTACTTAAGTGTTTTGGGCGACACCTGACGGTTATGCAATCTATATTGTCATTAGAATAATTGAAGCAAACGTGATTTGATGTAGACCAATTTGTGTTTATATATGTGGCTACCCCTCCTCCATATTTTTTCTTGGAACTATTTCTATCTTGGCGAAAAACTTTATATCCATTTATTGAAATTAGATTATCATCATAATGCTGGTGCAGCCAAGTCTCTTGTATTGCTAAAACGCCAGCATTTCGATAAACATTGGAATACATTAGGGATTGAAGGTAATCCATTTTGTTGGACAGGGATCTACAATTAGTGCTAACGAGTTCAGGAACAGTCATTTGATTAATTTGTGTACGTTTCAGTGCACGCTGCCAGCCACAGTGATGCTTTTTTCTCAATTTTTGTGGATGACACAACGCGGTAGGTTGTAATGATTTTAAAAATGCGCGATTATATATAATACGATTAGGACACATTATTGATAAATTAAAACAAAATTAAAAGAGCAAACCAAAGCAATTTTGCAAAATGTTGTAAGGTGGAATTTTTGGTAGCCCTATGTTCAAGCAGGCCGCCAAAGCAATAAGAAGACGTAATTTGTCTGAATCGTGTAATGTATTTGCGCAACACATTTCGAACAATCTGATCACACACGGACTTGTCATAAGAATATATATGAAATTAATAAAGAGGTAAGAGGTGACAAAATAGACAAGTTAGGTCAAGTTAAAAGGACATACTGGAGGTCAAAATAACAATGAAGACCACTAAACCAAATAGTTCATCTGCTATGGTATCAAAACAAAATATACCAAGGAAGATTTAATGTGATGACGAATTGTTTTTGAACGCATAAAGGTGGCCTGACTGCTAGGGCTTCCACAAACTTTAGGATACGCCCCAAACACGTTTTATAGATAGGTTTAAACGATCTGTTAACATCAATTTTATGTCCTGTCTCTATAATGTTTCGCAATAGAAGAGCTAGGTCTCCTGTTCTCACCGTTAATAGGTTCTGAAGATTCCATTTGTTTCTGGAGCCATTTAGGAATATGCTTACTTGCAGAGATCAATGAGTCCTCCCTACATATGTGTGTCCACAAGTACATTCAAATTGGTAAATACGGTGGGATGTGACTTCATTTTTCGCATGTTTGAAGGGCTTAGATAGATATAATGGCTTTACATTCTCTATTACTATGATATTAGCTGCATAAAAAGTCTTTTTAACAGCAGCGTTCAGCCTTTGTCTAGTTATCAAGCTGCTTTAATGCCCCATATAGGGTAGCTTGATGTACACGTCTTTCTTAGGGGCAAGTTGCAGAGTGGGTCTTGGTGTTCCAACTACTTTATATCTCCTGATGGACTTGCCTGGATAATTGTTATCAACCAGAGTTTGTGTCAACTTCCTTTCTTCTTCACCAAGTGTGTCTTCAGTGCATATTTGTTGGATTCTACTGAAGAGGCACCTTACTAAGGCCCTTTTGTAATATGTCTTTGTATCGTAAGTGGATGGTTGTCTTCATAGCCTAATTTGCCTGACAGTACCAATTAATTAAGTGCTGTATAACCTCGAGGTTCTGTTTTTTGTTTGAACCTCTGCAGAATGCTAGGCTCAAAAAGTCGACTGAGATATCCGTATGACATCTGTTTTAGTCTTTAAGAGTTATTCAGTATTCACTACTGTTGTGTGCTAAATTGGTGACCATTTTGTCACTTAAAATTGTGTTGAGTTTAAATTCTACTCGGTAATTATTTGATTAGTTGGTCTTAGCTTGATGTCTTCCCGTTGTAAATTGTCACACATATTGAGGAAATGCGAAGTATGTGATTGTGTTTATAGAATTCACCGATCATGTAAGTGTAAATAGGGTCTACAATTTCTCAAAACCTTTGTAAGTCCTATTTATTAGGCAGTCATTTAACATGAAGATGTTGCCTATTGAGTTCGAATTCGTCTCCATCTACTTCAGCCTGTGCAACTTGGTAGCGTCACTAGCCCACACACTGTAAGTGTGGCTCATAGCCCGGAACATAAAATGCCTGTTGGGAGAACTGAGTTCTAAAAAAGTCATTTTTCCTTATTGTGATGTCGTCTAAAATAGCTTGAAGTAGAGCTAAAAGTATAAGTATTGTGCGCTTTACCGCTTCATTAAACGACTCTGTGAAAAGGATTGTGTGTGCGAATTCAGTGGTAAAATGTTTACCATGTGGATGGGTTGTCTGGGTTCGATTCCCGACTGATGTACTCCTAATTGTCGCTCAGCTGGTGGTAAAACCGGAAAAGAATAAATGTTAAGCGTGAGACCAGTAACCCCACCGTGTGAAAAAAAGTGCCACCTCTACTGAAACTTGAAAAAAGTTAAAGCTTCAGGCTCTTTGTCTCACTCGAAACACAAAGGAATGGAAGGTGTTTTTTTTGGAATGAGACTGATATAAATGTAGCCTATATGTTCAGCTTGTTATATTTGTTGTACTATATACAATAACTGCATGTATGTATTCCGGATCGATAATGTAACAGTTTCCAGTAGTAATTGCTTTAGCTAATTTGTAGTTCATAATTCTTCCATTTCTGGCTCCATCTTATAATCAGAATAAGCGAAATATGCCAAAGAATAATAGTTTTGTTATACATCATTACTACTGATCTGATTATATACAGATTTGTTTACTTTTAAAGTGTATTAAAAGCCTACTAAATATAGTATTAGTTTACATGTGGTGTTATGAACTATTTGAAATAATCAATTGTGAATAAGCCTAATAAGAAATTATCTGAGGTGTTATGTGCTGAAAATTGTGCTCTTATTTTCTGTTTTCGTTTCACATATTTAATAACTTATTGGGGGCTTAAAGGCTTTCATAGAAAAGCATCACGAATCTCGCGTTTATTTCTTTGATCAAACTTGATTTTCTTAGTACGAATTGTGAATGGATTTTCCTTTGTGCCATTTTCTTCGTCAACAAGGTAGATGTCCTTGTGTACGGACATTACCTTGGTTATTTGTGGTTGTATTATCATGACTATAATTGTCTGTATCAGAAAAATGTCCGTCAGTGGTTCATTGGTTGGAATGCCCCCCTCCCTGTTAATTCACTTCTAAACCTTGTTTGGTCAGTAGTCAGCCTAGAAAGGAGGGAAGGTTGAGAGTGAGGTTACCGACGTCACTCTGTAAAATCAACACCACCGCTACTGAAACTTCAAGGTGTGAAGCTTAAACTTCTTTGTTTCACTAGAGATGCAAGCGATAAAAAATATTGTACGAAAATAAGTACTAAGGTCGTTTTCAATGTGTATTTTGCAGGTTTGAAGTAGTAGGCAAAATTTTTGTAATCTCAGATGGAAATTAGTACTTTTCTAAACGGGAAGATTACTACGATGATGGCATTTGGTGTATTCGTTTTATACTTCACTCGAGGATTAATGCTAATGCGCGGAGCTTTATCAGCTCAGATGCCTTCCTTTAAATGTATCTATTTTGAATAAATATGAACAGTACTAGATCTTTATTGATTGTGTTACTCTTTCACAAATGAAAAATAATTCAGTCATAAAGTACATTCACTGATTGGGTGTGTCATATTCTGTAATTCCATACAATGAGTAGACTCATTTGGTTGTGTTAGTGTATATTTAGTTATTGTATTATTCACTGATTGTGTTGCTGCCCAGTTTTTGTCTGTTTAGGCATTATCCCATACGTTTTGCTTCATAGATGAGTCATCTTGAATTTCCAAAATGCTTCCGCTATTATTTTCTATTTAGACGTCAAGTTACTGAATTGCTTATAAGTAGTAAGACTTCTATTGCAGCATATATACATGATTTCCCATTTTAATGCGCTGTAGTGAGTTTATTTTTTCAGACTGTTGACTACACGAGTTAAGTTAGATTCATTTCAGTGGGAAGAAACTGAAAATCTATGTAGATAAGTTTGTCACACTTAATCCACTTTTGTAAAACTGTTCAAACAAAATGCTACTCATATTTTTGTGTAGTAATCAAGGTATTCTAGTAATTCGCTGAGTTAAGCAACCTAGGTTACTACATCCATCTAAAAAAGCAGAAAAAGAGAGGGTTTACTGTATCTAGTAAGAATAAAATTCTTTACAACTCATCCAAGCTATTAGAAGCGTGAGTCATTATATCAGTGAGAGGGTATACGGTGCAGATGGCATGCCAATCAACAACATATACAGGCACTAACTAATTAGTAACTGAGAAATGTGTTTAGTGAAAGAAACGGTTCAGTTAGCCTGGAAACGTGTGATTCTCTGCTCTAAATTATACTGCTTCATTGTTACTTAACTTGAATCCGCCTAACGAGACTTAGGACCTAAACGAATTCTGAATACTAAAGTGCACCTTGCCCAGACAACCCCTCCTCTGCATATTTTAAAGACAGTGAAAATCTAGTTGGAGAGGCGAATGGACTGTATGGGAAAATATGGGAGATCGAGAGTTCGGTTACAGTGGAATAAGATCTTTTTGTCTGTATAAAGGGAGTACGTGATACTTGTGACAATTACTAGTGTATTGATTTGTCACCAGTTACGTCAGAAATAGTATCTGCTGTTATTTTCCTGAAACTTTGTGGAACGCCTGAAATATTAACTCGTGAGGAGCAGGTTATGTTTCTTTCAGGTTTTAGATGACTTTGTTACATGTTACCTTACAGTTTCTGGGACACTGTCACACTTGTTAAGAGTTAATAATTATTTGATTTTAAGCTTACTTTCGGTTCCTTGGACTGTCTTTTAGAATTGTCTTGCAGAGAGGTGTGTCTATGAGACGTGTGCAGATACCTTTTAAGCCTTGTATGGCTAAGAAATGGTGGTGGCATAAAACCTCCTGTGATAACTGTTTCAAACGAGTTTTGTCGGTATGCAGATTTGGTCGAATCCACTATTTCTGTTTTATTTTGCCACCTACATTCCGACGGCAGTTGTGAAGGATGTGTTTAGTAATGGTAGAATTGATACTCCGAAAAAGTCCATTGTACATTGGGTGTACAGGTGATATTATCTTACTATATGACTTATGATGTGACCCAGTGGAATCAGAAAGATGTAGACACTTTCGCTTGGTCACATCATTGGCCTACAGACTATCAGTATCTGTAAATATACGTATGCACTGAGCATCATCCAAGTTGAAGTAGATTTTGTAGGAGCTTGTATCTGTACTCACTTCCTCTATCCAACTATAGAAGTAGCCGGGAAGTTTGTGTACTTAGAAAGTCTTGCGAGCTCCGTGTTTTGTGACCACCACTCGTATTTTGATTAGATAATCTTACTTCACCTGATATCTTCTATCACATGGCGTCCTAAATAACCGTCTAGCCGTTCTTTTCTCTTGAATAACTCATATTATGTATTTTGAGCTTGAGGTTCTAAGATTCAGTAGCAATGATGTTTTGCTGGCCTTATGCTAAACCTTCCCTCTTTATCAGCCTTCCTACTGATTAGGCGAGGTCTAGGAGTTCATCGACCGGGGATCGGACCCTGGACCACCTTCGTGCTTGGCGGTGATTCTACCTCTGAATTACGAACGCACGATTTAAAAGTCTAAATAATTTAAAATTCTTGAGCCGTTAGTAAGGCAACATCTTCAAAAATTTTATGGGTATCACAAATGAATAAATAAAATGACTCATTTTTGGAAATGCTAAGATATAACCTTTCTATCTTGTATATTCATTACTTATGAATTATTTACAGTCGTACGTTAGATAAGATTGTAAGACACAAAGTCTACGCCTCTTATGTATATTCACTGAATACGTTTTACTGATTACAAGTATAAAAATGGTTCTACTTGAGTGCGTTTTGATCATTTACTCATCTTTACTTTTCTATCCGTTTTATAGACATCAGGTTATCGAAAAGTTGATCCACGTGCAGAAATTATGCTTGCTAGGAAACTGTCAAATTCAACATCTTTAGATGATAATGAAGATGATTCAAATCATGTGGTAATTTTTTTTGTAAATTTAATCTCGTGCATCTTATTTGTTTTTCTTTTGCTGTTAAAATAACTTACATCATACTCAGCTGTGCAGTAGATTTTGCTACATTGAATTTTCTTTTCTGTGTATGGCTGAAAATACATGCAACACAAGATGTTATTTTGTCGATGGTGACTAGCAGATGAACTCAAAATGTACATTCCGTCCTATTTGGGAATCATCAGCTAGCTGGATGTATCCGCTACCTTTCAGAGAGTGCTGATGTCTCTACTGGGACTCGAATCCAGTACCTGTCATTTCAAACACCAAAGCGTTATCCACTAGGCCACTTGTCTGTCTACGAGAGAGAACTCATGTGCAAGGGTTATCAGTTATTCCAGTGTTGGTTTGTAGGGATTTGATTGGTTTCAGGATTTCATCATGAGCTGACATTAGTTAGAGAACCATTGGAAAACCTGGGAGTACTGGACAGCTGTTTCGTCCTAGTTTGGGACTCTCCAGCAGTACGCACCCACCGGGATTCGAACCGAGGACCTTCCGGGTGAACGTATAGAGTTCGATGATTAACGGAATATGTACACGTATATCACAGAAGTAACACGTATGAAATACAGTACTTTAAGGAATTTGTTAACTTTTAGAGGTGTGGTGATATTTAAAATTCATTTCATTTTTTGATTTTCACTGTTATCATTCGCGTTTTTTTCGTCTAATTTGTTGTGTTTATTTTTTTCCATTTCAATATAATGCGATGAACAGAATTAGCTATGATAGAGAAGATTTGTAGCTCAGGTGGATGATTTTGATGTGGTTTTGTTCTCTGAGCTGGATGGTTAATTTGCGAAGCTTTCATCACCCTACTGGGTGACATCTTCAGCGCATACTTCAATTTGAAGTGAGCTTTTAGATTTCTCCACGAGTTTATTAATCATCTCTCCTGGTGACCTTGGACGTGATTGGTTGTTTGTGTGTGTTTTCACACCTTCTAGGTTACTTGTATTGGAACTGATTGTTTCTTTGACTTGAACTTTGACCCTTTGTGTGTGAAGTTTCTTTCTTATTGGTTGATAAATTTTGTCTATCTCGATGTGTCTATTGATTGATGATTCACTGGAATCGCCAAGCTTCTAAAAATTCTCTAGCATTCTTGTTATTTCCTTTGTCTAATATTTGAACGTTGTCCCAGTCGAATTGATGTCCGTGGTTGTCTGTGTGTAGTGAAATGAGGGAGTGGATATCATGTCTTTTGACGGCTAGCTTATGTTCGTGGATACGAAGACGAAGGGGACGTCCACTTTGGCCAATGTAGTGTTTTTCGCAGTTGTTACAGTTTATTTTGTAGATGATGTTGGTTTTATCTTCTTTCGCTGTTGAGTCTTTTGGTTGACATAGAATTGAGTGCAGCGACTTTGTTGGTTTGTGTACGACGTCAATTCCTAAAGGTTTGAAGAGTCTTGTAGTGATTTCTGAGATATCCTTTATATATGGTAAGGCGATTTTCTTTGTGTTTTCCTTGGTGGCTTTTGCTTTGGTAGGTTGGCTTGGGGGTATATGTCTCTTGATGAAATTCCGTGGATATCCATTCTTTTGGAAGACGTCCATGAGATACTTTTCTTCAATTTTTCTTAAGGTGGGAGTGCTGCAGTGAGTCCTTGCCCTCTTGAATAGTGTTTGTATGCAATTCCTTTTGTGTGTTATTGGGTTGTTGCTGTTGTAATTCAGTATTTGGTCTGTGTGAGTTGATTTCCTATAAACTTGAGTTTCTAATTCTCCTGTAGTTGTTCGCCTGACTAAGACGTCCAAAAATGGTATTTTGTTCTCGGATTCCTCTTCTCTTGTGAATTTGATGTCGTTGAAGACGTTGTTTATTAAGTTGTGAGTTTTATCTAATTCGTTTCTTTTGATTATTACAAATGTGTCGTCGACGTAGCGTATCCAAATCTTGGGTTTGATCTTTGGTAGAATTATGTTTTCGAGTCTTTGCATCACTGCTTCTGCAATCAAACCTGATATTGGCGATCCCATGGGTGTTCCTTTGACTTGTTCATATATTTGGCCGTTGAATTGGAAGTATGTTGTTAGGCATAGATTTATGCATTCCATCCAGCTTGTGTGTTGCATTTTTGATTGTTGTGGAAGTTGTTCGTCGTTGCTAAGTAATTGCTCCATGGTTTCTTTTGCTAGTTTTTGTCCGATAGAGGTATATAATGCTGTCACGTCGAAGGATACCATTATTTCTTGTTCATCTATTTGGATGTCTCTGATTTTCTCTAGGAATTGGATAGCAGAGTTGATGGAGTGATCGCAAGATTCCGTTAGGTGTTTTAGTTTTCTGTATAATTCTTTGGATAAATTATATGTTGGAGTTCCTGGGAGTGATACAATTGGTCGTAACGGGATATTTGCCTTGTGTATTTTGGGTCTGCCGTAGAATCGAGGTAGGACTGGTCCATTGGATTTCATTCGCCATTGGTCTTGTTTTGTGATCTGTCCAGTTTTGCTGAGCTTGTTTAAGGTCCTTTGGATGCGGTTGTCCAATGTTTGTATGGGATTTGTTGGGAGTTGTTGATATACATCTTCATCTTTGAGTAGTTCTTCAGCTTTCTTGGTGTATTCTTCTCTGTCCATGACTACTGTTGTTCTTCCTTTGTCGGCTGGTAAAATGACGATGTCCTTCCTATTTTTCAGCTTTTTGAGGGCCTTTAGTTCTTGAGCGTTGAGTTGTGTGTGTTGTCTTTTCTGTTTGACCATTGGTACAATTGTTTGGCGTATCTCTTCCTGTGTTTCCTCGTTCAAGTTTGATGATTTGAGTAATGATTCAAAGGCAGCGAAGAAATCAGTTTTTGAAGCATCTCCGGTGTTGTAGTTTAATCCTTTTTGTAGTAGTTGTTGTTCCATTTTTGATAGTGGTTGTTTTAGCCAAAAACATTATCTTTTTGCCCTCTTATGCATCAGTCTCTTAACCATTCATCTCGATTATCTTTAGGTCGCTTGAGTGCACTCAAAAACTTAGTGACCTCATCAGTCTATCAATAAGTTACTAAAGGGATACAAATTATCGGCTGAAAAGTATATACATACATACCACTAAATAGTAAAATGCTCTATATCCATGTGGTCGCTCTGGCTTCGACTTGCGGCCTACTCACTCCTAAATCTTTTGCAGGTGATAAGGTTGGCAAAATTTGAAAGAAAGAACACAAAAAGACTAACAATCCCACCCCGTAAAAATAACACTACCGCTACTAAAACTTCAAAGTTTGAATACTTGTATTTCACTCTAAAGGTAGTGAATTTATAAACATTTTAAAAAAATTTCTTTACGTTTCCACTGGTACATAGGGCTTCAAGCTAGAGGCTTGAAGTTTCTGTAACAGTGGTGATTATTTTTACAGGATGGGCTTGCTAGCCTAATGCCCGATCTTCCCTCTTTACTGACCTTACACTACCGGCTTGGCGAAGTCTAGGAATTTGTCTCCCTGGGATCGAACCCTGGACCACGTTCGCGTTTGGCGAGCGTGCTACCGTTGAAACACTGACACAAAAATGAACTGTATCACAGTCTGTCTTTTATGAAATCTAAAATTATCACTACCTCTAGATTTTATATTGTCAGTCTATTGAAGTAGAGTGAGGGTTTTATTTTATTGATATTTCACCCGTAAAATATTTCAATAGAAGCAATATTGAGTAAAGTGTTATTATATTTAATGGAGCCGGGCCGATAACTGCTACCTTGTCGTGGTGATCGGGCTTGAATACCATAATGACCCCACATGCTAAACTGACTGGGACTTCGTCCCTGCAGGTCCTACTATGTCAGGAAGGTTGTTTGGATAGCGGTTAAACTGAAAGCAGTTACCATGGGGTACATGGGCTCCAGTATCCAATCGGATCAAATGGCGTATGAACCCATATGGGTCACCGGAAACCATGGGAATGCAGCTCCTAACGCTGCTCCGCTGCCTTGCGGATTAGACTCCAAGTCAAAGGCTCAGGGGGTGGTCCCTTAATAAAACCACTTGCTTCGGTCTGGGCGCTCGGGCATTATCCCGGCCCTCACACAATAAATTGAATAAAGCAACAAACAATCAATGAAACTTATCGCGTGCTATTACACGTGTTGCAATTTCCTTCTTTCTTCCCTTCCCGATGATAGTTAACGAACACTGTTTGAACTTGTTAAGCATGACTGTTCTCCTTCCAGATGAAGTTCTTTATCCGTTCTCTACTTATATATATATATATATTCTCTTCTTTCTTTTATTTTTTTCTTTTGATCTATGTTGTTTTATTATTATTGTGTGGCGCATCCTTCTTGGTGCCATATTGTACCAAGTTTTTATGCGTTTAAATAATAAATAAATAAATATTTAATCGAGTGTTGAAAACTGTGAACTGCTTAGATGACATGTTGGCCCACTCTAACTGTACATTACTCTGTACGTGTTGGTCGGACGGGCTTATGTTTCAGCTGATTTATTCTGAAATATTGGTATTTTAAGAAAATAGGAATAATTGGAGAGTAATAAAGTGGTATTGGTTTTGTCTTCTGAAAGCTGTTCTTCTCTTCTTCGACATAGATTCACTTCATTGATTATTAAGAATTACCTTTTGTGGTTATTTAAAAAAAAAAAGAAACGCTGATCACTTCCAGTTAAACTTTATTTTATCATGATATTATTATTATTTATATAACCCGAAGGAACAAAGGCCATATATTCTTTTTTTACTTTGAGTGATTGAAAATGTGGCTACTCAACATTAGTGTAGGGCATCAGTCAAAATGTGCTACTCTGGTATACATGTATGCATAGTTTTTACATACGTATTTTTTCTGTCAACTATGCATTATTCACGATGGTTTTTAATAAGTGAAAAAGACAAAACAACTCCGCTCTTGTCATCCTTTCTTTTTTTAACTCTTATATATTCAGTATGGAGAAGGAAAGAAGAAGAAGAAGAAGACTACTTTGCGTGACTTAATTCCTGTACTCGAATGTAGAAATAACATCATGGATTTCAGCCACCCTTTGTATTCCCCACTCCCACCACCCTTCCGTTGAAATTTCAACCTTTTGGAGGTTAACAGGTGTATATGCTTGTTTTTTTTCTAAAGAAGTTTTATGCGCTTGTGTATAATCTCTTGTTCAGTTTAGCCGGTAGAGTTTGTATATTCAAACATATATGCATAATCCTTTTATGTTTGATTATCTAGTTAGGTTGACTTGTTCATCACTTGTATATAGGGAAGGTGGTCACTTTGTATATATATATATATATATATATATATATATATATATATATATAGTAATATCAGTAGTTATTTCCTCCGAAGAATAATTATTATCTGTGGTCCATCGATATTTTGAAAATAGTCTTCTCTGCTCACATAATTATAACTAACATTTAAATTAAATTAATAATCTTCATTGAGACAAAAACAAAGAATTCAGTTAAGAAAATTCTCTCTCCGACGCTTTCATTTTCAAAGCTGTACAATCAGTTATATATATATATATATATAAGATGAGTAGGTGTATTTATCATTATACTCTACTGTTTTCCCCGCTGAACAGATAAAAACAACCTGTATATTAAAATATAAATCCAAATTACACATATTATTATTCCCTTGGGTTTCGAGTAAAATAAAGGGTTTCTGCAGCACACTTCCATTTCACCTTGTTGTCTGGAGTCTTTCTTGTCGCTTGCTTTCATTTCCTCCGCGGTTTATGATCGCTTCCCTCCCACTCACGCTCAGCTCATCATTTTCAAATGAGGTTCTACTCAAGAGGTTGTCTGGCGTTTGACGTCACTTAACTGTCTCTTCAGCGTATATTCAAACCCATCTTCATTTCACTCGGTGGATTCTTGGTTGGTTTGTTGTCTGAGTTCTTTTTTTGCTTATCGTTTCTGAACATCTGATTTTCATTATTGAGAAAAGGTAGTTGTTGATGAAAGCCTCCAGTAGACTGTTGGGGGACGTTTTTTCGTGACGCGTTCTCTAAGTCTTTGGACTATAAAGAAGCATTTATGCATCATTAGTGCTGAAGGTCTCAACCTTGTTCCTTATTCTGATGGCATTAGATTTACACACTTATTTCAGAGCCATGAATATCTGTCTTGCCTTTTTGACCCTGACTCATCTTGACAATATCAGCCGTACTGCCTAATTTATTAGCCAACTCTATACCTGGAGAAATAGAAAAGGTTGGGCGTGGGCCTAGCGACCCTACCTAGCGGTAAATCAGTTCACTTGCCACTGAAACTTCAAAGCATTGAAAAAATATAGTAATAAATACTTACTTTAATTAATGTAGTCACTTTAACAGAAGACTTCTTAGTATTCCATAAGTGATTTGCGAGATGGTACAAGCGATTACAGTTACGTAACTTATTCCATCTAAAGAACATCTATATATCATCAATAAAATAAATAAATATTAATGATGAAGCCTTTTTGTACATATCCTTAAGAGATAGGTAAATTGATGACAATTCCTTGAAAAATTCTTTTGCTGATTATCTGATAAAGCAACTCTTAGCTGTTAAATAGATGTCTTAATTTCAGCTACATCATAAAATATCTTCAGCTGAAATGTTGCGTAATAATCACATCTCATGGAAGAAATTATATCGTCAAGGTAAAGAGGGATTATTTTTTAAAATATAGTTGTGTTTCCTGAGCTGGGTGACTCAACCCCAAAGCTTTCATCATACTTCTAGACACAGTAGCTTCAGCGGATTTTCTTGTGAATGAATGATATCAACTGCCTTTGCTGAAGATGTCGGTTGTAATTTATTTTCTAATTTGTACTGGTGTCGATCATTTCACTGAACTGGAGTTTACCTTTTCACCATTTCACTTATTCTTTATTAGTGGATAAGTTCAGTGTATGTGAATCATATGCGTGTGTCTGTTGAGTGAAGATTGATCTGATTACTAGGCCAGTAGAAGGTCTCTGATACCTTCTAATATTTCGGCTGTCTAAAATCTTTACATTTTCGCATAGTTGCCTACGTGCATGAATATGTAGGAATGTGTTGTATCTTTTGATGACTTGTGAAGTGGTATAACAAGGTGAACAATATTTAGCACATGTGTTACGCAAGCCTAGCCATCGCCTTCCTCTACGGGCAATGTTAGCTGACTGACATAGGATCAGGTTGGAAAAGAGCTAGTGGTGGTCAAGCCAAAACATGGCTTCATCAGTCAATGAAACCCATAACAGTTAGTTTAACTTAGCCACGTAGGAAGTTGCAGACTTTCTGGTTGGGCTCCTCGGGATGTTAAAAAAACAAGCGGCTGGAGACAATAGGTGGTATGGCTCAAAATCGATCTCAATGACAGCGGAGATGCATCCACTCTTTGTGACCTATAATACCCAATAAAACTAAATAGTTCTTCTATATTACTATTCGTTCTTCTTCATATCTCTGTGACTTATGATCTTCAATGAAACTGTTTTGTTCTTCGTTATTACTCCTCCTTTGTCTCTCACCGCTGCTTACTGTCTCTATTATGCTTTTTTTGTACTTTCTTCTCTTGCTTCGCGTGCTACACGGAATGTGGCGACTTGAACTTCCGCACATTTGTGCAAAGTTCTATGTCGAAAACAGACAGACAGACATATCTCTGTTTACTGTCTCTGTTTGGCATTTCTTTTTACATTCTTTTCTTGCTTTGTGTCCTAAGGGAAGTGTGGCGTCTTGAACTGCTGCACATGTGTGATAAGTTCTATTTTGAAACCAGTCAGTCCGTTGATGGCTTGTTGACTTTCTAGTTTCTGTTATTTTTCGTATTATGTGTATTTCTTGAGTTCATTGATTTTTTTCATTGGCTTCTTTTACAATAAAATTGCATGTTACTAAGTTACTTCTGACATGCTGGTGAATTAGTTTTACTGTCTCCAATTCCCCTGTTTTCTATATGTCAGTCAAAAACAGAACCAATCAATTGGTAGATCTGTATACCGACTGTTGTTAATTTTTGTGTAATTAAAGTATGCATATATTTTTATCATTCTAACTATTTGGTTTTTGGTTGTTTATTTTATTTTAATTGTAGGGAACATGTTATAAAAAACTAGATCCAAGAT
Organism: Trichobilharzia regenti; assembly: GCA_944472135.2. Classification (NCBI taxonomy): domain Eukaryota; kingdom Metazoa; phylum Platyhelminthes; class Trematoda; order Strigeidida; family Schistosomatidae; genus Trichobilharzia; species Trichobilharzia regenti. The sequence continues at coordinate 62,761,354 of OX235265.1, read as the reverse complement.
CTGAGATTTTAGCAGCTCGGGCATATAAGGAAGCTCATCAATCTATTTTCAATAATGATGAACCTGTTGTAAGTTGTCGACAATTTTTGTTCTATTGATTCTGTGCTCGAGTAATACTGTTATCAAATGAAATACTTTTTATAATTTCAATGAATCTTGTTACATATTACTTATTCAACTCCAAATGCGAGAGAAGGCTTCAAGCGTTAACCTTAAAACTTTCAGTAACCTTTGTGATGTTTTACGGGGTGCGATTTTTACTGTCACTTCGAACCTTCCCTCACTTCTGGATTCACTACCGCTGAATAATACTAATAATAATAATAAGTGAATTAAGAAGACAATTGCAGCGAAGAAAATTTTCTTTTCGACGAAGTCATCATCTAGACTGTACATTCGTGTATTTATATCAAATAGATAGGAAGGTTCCAGAATAATATCCGGTCAAATTAATAAAAATTAAAATTAGGGATTAGAATGCCATAATAAACAGGGGGATGGATAAAACGAACAAATTAGCATCATGATAGCTAAGAAGATTGACACAGTGCAGTTAGGGGTTAAAAATGTAGAAATAACAAAATAGGCAGGATGTTTGGATAAGAACTAATGTGATGAATAATTGTTTATGCAATCAGGGATTAAATGTGTAGAAATAGTAAAATGACAAAATAAACACGAAGTTCGGGTATGAAAATATGGTAGTGTAAACATGGATTAAGAAAAACTTAAAATAAAAAGAATAAACAGGAAGTTTAGATAAGAAAGGCGATGGGATGGTCATTACTAAAAAAATACCTGTTTATGATGGCCATGGCAGGGACAGGGGTTGGACGTATTTCTTTTGGATACAAAGGGTGGGTTTCAGCTTTTCAATGGCTGGTGCCTCGGCTATGCCCAGATGTCTTGATTTCACTCCCTTTGATAGGTTTGATTGAATCTTGTATATTATTTTGAAGGATTTTTCGAAAGGTGCTGAGTGTCCTCAATTGACCAGATGTTCTGTCACTGAACTGTATACACGCTTTTGGTCTCCTTTTACTAACCAGGCTGGGTTGTGTTCACGAGCGCGTTTTTCAAGTTGGCGCATGGCACGGCCAACGTACTCAGCTCCATGGAGCCGTCTTCTTAATAACTCCTATGAACCAATAAGTGAATTAAAAATGTTGCGAAATATTTACATGCGAAAAACTGTGTAGGAATATTTTCATATATGGCTCCACGTTTGATTTGAGTCATATATTATAACATTGAAGTAGTAGGAAAGAGATGGATAAAATCGAAACCAGATCTCGTGATGCGTCAAGGTAACCGACCAACAGTCCTTAAAGACTCTTTAGCTGTTACAAAATTGATCACAAACTGACTCCAGTTAGAGAAGTATCAGATACAAAGGCAGCTGGACAACTGCTCCGTCCTTGTTATGGACTCTTCATCAGTACGCATCCAGTGACCCTACCAGGGATCAAACTATGGAATTCGAGGTTACAAGGCGAGCTCATCGACCATTCAACCACCAGGATGTAATCCAACTGCCTATGAATTCTAAATTCTGCTAATACATATCGCAACCGCTAGCCGGTCTTATCAGTGAATATTTGTCCTCACGCCCTCACTGACAATGACATCGTGTTAGCAGTTTTATAAATCTGTTATTTTCTTCGTATGCCTTTACACCAACTGTGTTTTCAGTTGAATAAAGTCTCAAGCGCTGTTATTGTACTCACTGCGTGCTAATCATTTTCGAGAAGATTATATGAAATCGACTGAGTGTAGTGTATTGATTCAGTTTGAAACATTGAATCGACACAACCATGCGGATGACAGAACTGAATGACGATAATATTATTCGGTGGATAGTGGCTAGGAGTGGAATCCAGCATGTGAATTTCGTCCTAACTGGAACTTGTCAGCTAGCTCAATGTACCTAAAATCTGCAGTGATTGGTGGTGTTCGCACTGCGACTCAAATTCATCACCCATCGTTTCAAATATCAAAGCATTATTCACTAGGCGACGAAAGTCAACTCTTGTGTAACGGGTATTAGAGACCGAACGTTTCCTTTCAATATAATGAATCGATGGGAGATACAGAATTAACTTTAAACAAACGAAGTCGATTAATAGATGTGTGAAACTTGGCATTGTGGTAGTATGTAATTCCATATTAATTTGTTTATTAGATATATCACACAGTAAAACACTATTATTTACTGGATGACAAGGTTTTGAACACAATTTATTGCTGTTCATAATCATATCAATTATAACCACACAACTTCAAAAGTTTAATTTTATAGTTTTCCTTATTCTTTCTTATTCGTCGTAGGGGTAGTAGAAGTTTCTATATATCTGGGGGAATTGTCGAATCATTCCTATTGCATGTATTTCTAGTTGATTTTTATTATTAAAGCTTCAGTTATCAATCTCTCCTTCGTCCTGTCACATTGGATTTTAAAAGTGTCATCTTATCCCGTCCATCTCATTGTATGGTTGTGTTTAATTGCATGTAGTGAAATATCCTCCAGATTTCTAATCTTATAAGGGTCATCCAGTAAATAATATTGTTTCACTGTGTGATATATCTAATAAATAGATTAACATGGAGCGATGTCGATGTTAATACCATTATTATTGCCAATCATCATAAATATCCCGTCTAATTCTTATCAACTTGAAGGGAAACGACGTAGATTGACATAAGTCATAAAAGCTTCATACATACAATATTCAAAATAAGTGACAAAATGTTTAAGTTGAATTTGTATTTCCCGTTGAATGATTATATTGAACTAAAGTGTTGACATATCGGTTCCTGATACGGACTTTACGTCAATATCATAGGCTTTACATGATGAGGGGTTTGAGTCTCACTGGGGGGGGGGGGGGGGTTGGGTGCAGATACATATAGCTGTCGATTTCCAAATACGACGATTATATGCGCATCTTGGACTCTATTCACCAAATAACGTAAGTATGCGAAAGTACGCACATAACAGATTTTCACTTTTTCATTCCCTATTTCACTAAATTTCTTCGTGTTAATCTTGAATTAAATAACTGAACAATTCCAGTTTTGCAGTAACTGTGCTGTTTTTCTTACCCCAAAAAACCAAAACAACATAGGGTACTAATTATAAACGACCAGATGTTGAAGCTGAAATTCGTGCTGCCCGATCAAATGGTATAAATAATTCAAATAAATGGGAAACACCATTAACTGTTGATACTAAGAAGGTAATATGTCTGATATTTTCATACATAAATGTTATACTGTATTTGTGTATATATATTTTTTCCTTCACGTTCCCAGTGGAACATAGGGCCTCAAGCTAGTGGCTTGAAGTTTCTGTAGCAGTGTTTAATTTTACAGGATGAGGTTGCTAGCCTCATGCCCAACCTTTCCTCTTTACCAGAATTATTTCTGGTTTAGCGAAGTAAAGGAGTGCGTCAGTGGCCGGGGATCGAATCCCGGACCATGTGTATGGTCGGCAAGCGTCCTAACCGCTGTGACACCGACGCACATTTGTGCATATTGAACTATAACAATTAATTATCTGTTAAGATTTGATCATGAAACATCTTCATAGTTTCTGTACAGTGATTTGAAATGTATAACGAAGGTACAGGTGTTCAGAGGGATGAGAATCACTCTAATAACTGTATAATAGTGATTCTGTATGTGTAGATGATTGTGTGGTGAGAGCTGTCTGCCCGCCAAATTTGTAGACAACAATTGACATCAATGTTTACGTCCCGAATCGCGGTCATGAGAAAAAAGCACAATAAAAAGCTTAACCATAAGAAACTCACCAACCAATCACAACAGACTTAACGTGTGCAAATACGATTCGCAGATATATGGCCTAATTTTCTAAGAAACGGTCACAAAGAGATGACAGAATAACCTTCAGCAAGAAAACAATCAGTCAGAAGAGGCTGCTTCTCTGATAACAATAACGAATAATAATGTACATAAAAATGTATAAATATTTGTTGCTTGGCCCTTGTCTTCTATCGTCACAATGGTAGTCAGTTAAAGAGCTTGACTACAAAAGAAACTCTTGGTAAAGAAATAAAATTTAATGAAAGTGTAAGTGTATCACTCAATTATTGGAATTTTCGGAGGAATGAGTTTGAGAGAAAATATCCATAGCACAGCAGGGGTTTCTCTTTCACTTGTATGACTGTGTATTATTGTTATGACTATAGACAACATGAATAAGGATATCAGAGTCGGCCGGTTCGCGGGAAAGCAAAGCAGACGTTCACTACTCTGAAGTCAGTGTATGGAGGAGGTCTAGAGCTCCTTATCACAAGGAACAACATCGTAGTTTTCAACACATCCTAGTAGTATGTACAGTTACGACCTTCTATTTGCACTAATGCATGTTGACAATTAAGTAGAAGAAATCAGAATTTCTGAAATAGATAACAGTGCCACACTTAGTGAAGATTTTTTCAACTGAATCAATATCCTTTTAGGCATAATGAAAACAAGCTAATTTGTGTTCATTGTAGTCGTTCAGTCCTTATTATAGTCCCGATAATCAAACAAACAGACGGAAAGAAGAAACATTAGTCCTTTTGTTTTTAATTGTGAATAGATAGTAAGTTTTATGCAAAACATAAAACTTGTATTATTTATTTTGTTGTACACTTTATCTAATTAGTGTTATCATAAAGTTGAGTTTTTTTTTGTGTTTTGGCTTTTACCCCTTGAAACTTAGAGCCATTACATAAATTGTTCATCACAAATATTTATTCTCATGGCTTGTTTTATAATTAAATTGCTTAAGAAAATGTACTGTGCTGTCCTGTCCCGATATTGATAACTGGATTTCATCTGTCAACCAATTGTATGTGTACTCGACTTAGATTGGATTTAAACTTCGCTTCATGGGTTATTGACCAAAGGGCATGTGTACTGCTCAGCAGTCCACTCTGTCGTCCTTTATGGCTTTGAGACCCGGTCATTTAGAGTGGACACGAAAAGGCTAGCTGTCTTTGATTATGGGTGCCTACGTTCTATCTCCCGTGTTAAGTGGTGTAATAGGGTCAAGAATGTTGAGATTAGGCATTGGTCGAGTGCTAGGTAAGTAGGGAAAATCAATAGACGAGGCTGCGAAGTTACATCGACTGAGATGGTAAGGATATGTTACGTATGCCTAGCCATCGCCTTACTCGACGGTCAAAGTTAGCTGACTGACATAGGGTCAGGTTGGAAAAGAGTTAGCTAGTGTTGGTCAAACCAAAACGTGGTTTCATCAGTCAATGAAATCCACAACAATTAGTTTAATTCGGCCAAGTAAAGGGGTTGTAGACTGCCTGGCTGGTTGGGGTTCTCGCGACGGTAAAAACCAATGACTTGAGACAATTGGTGATATGGCTCAAAATGGTTCTCAATGACAGTTTAGACTTATAATACCTAATAAAACTATATCGCATGCCAAACATTCGTAGATTGCGGCTCAAGGTGTTTGGAAGACTCTGCATTTCGTCAGACGATATAGTCCTTCTAGGCGAAGACGCTGACGAAATGCAGAGTCTTCTAAACACCTTGAGCCGCAATCTACGAATGTTTGGCATGCGATTCGCTCCCGCCAAATGCAAGATGATGTTACAGGACTGGACTACATCGACGCCTAGTTTAAAAATAGGAAGTGAAGTGGTAGAGCACGTTGACCGCTTCACTTATTTGGGAAGTACCATCAGCCAGTGCCAACGGGCTGATCTCCGACGAAATCTCAGCACGAATACAAGGGGCTCGTTTCGCATTTGTTAGTTTACGCCGACTCTGGCGTAGACGAGATGTTCGACTATCGACCAAAGGGCGGGTGTACTGCTCATCAGTCCGCTCCGCCCTCCTTTATGGCTGTGAGTGAGACGTGGCCACTGAGAGTGGAAGACATGAAAAGACTAGCTGTCTTTGATCATAGGTGCCTGCGTTCTATTCCCGTGTAAAGTGGCATAATAAGGTGAGCAACATGGAGGTTAGGCGTAGAGTTCTAGGTAAACAGGGGAAATCAATCGACGAAGTCGTGAAGCTACAAAGACTGAGATGGTTAGGACATGTGTTACGTATGCCAAGCCATCGCCTCCCTCGACGAGCTATGTTAGCGGATATAGGGTCAGGCTGGAAAAAAGCTAGCGGCGGTCAAACAAAAACTTGGCATCAGTCAATGAAATCCACAACAGTTGGTCTAAGCCACGTAGAAAGGTGTGGACTTACAGGCTGGGGTCCTCGGGACGGTAAAAATCTATGGTTGGAAACAATTGGTGACATGGCTCAAAACCGTTCTCAGTGGCGCAGATGCATCCACTCCCTGTGACTTATGATCTTCAATGAAACTGTTTTGTTCTTCGTTATTACTCCTCCTTTGTCTCACACCGCTGCTTACTGTCTCTATTATGCTTTCTTGTACTTTCTTCTCTTGCTTCGCGTGCTACACGGAATGTGGCGACTTGAACTTCCGCACATTTGTGCAAAGTTCTATGTCGAAAACAAACAAAAAAACAATTCTTTTTGCGTTATATATCTCTGTTTACTATCTCTATTTTTAATTTCTTTTTACTTTCTTCTGTTCGTTTGTATGCTACATGGAGGGAGTGTGGCGACTTGAACTGCAGCACATTTGTGCAAAGTTCTGTGTTGAAACCAGTCATTCCTACTGAGAGACCAGATAGAGAGTACCATACGTTCATACACTCACATTATAAAGTCGTACTCATAACTCAATACATAAACTTTGCCCAGATTTCTGAATTGTTCTATTGAGTGTACTATCATTGTGTGTATGTGTTTCAAAAATTGTATCGTTTGAATGTTTCGCTTAAAAACACAGACTTAATATCGTTTCATAATATGTCATGAGCTCAGAATTATGCTGTGTAGTCAGTGGAGCTGTAGTCAGAAGTTAAGACTATCCTATCCACTCAAAAGATCCATCTTCTTAGTTTTATAGTCTATTATTGGCCATTATTCATGTCAACAGTAGAAAACGTGGTCGAATATCAGAATGATATCTCGAAAATTGTACTAAATATTAATGTAAACAATATCCCTGACAGGTCTCTATCTATATTAAGTAACTGTTCAGTTTACTGCTTACTGTAACAGGTCATATGTAAGTACATGGAACTCACTCATCTTAGCGTATAACAGTAGTTGTATATTTATTGGTTATTTTTTCTCCTCAGTTAATTCTTTTCAAACTTGATCACGGATGGATATCAGTTAGAGAAGCATTGCAAACCAGGGAAGAACTGAACAGGTTACGAGGGGTGACCTCGTTAAGCATTCAGCAATTGGGACTGTGGAGGTGGCTTGGGAAATTACGAGTTGACAGACGCTAGAATTCATAAGCTACTGGATTCCATCCCAATGGATGAGTGGTCTATGTGCTCTCCAAACTACTCGGTTTTCAATGGTTCTCTAACTGATATTATTCCGTGACCATACTTAAAACCAATCGAATCACTAAGAAGTAACGCTTGAAGTGTTTTCAGTTTATTTTGTAGCTAATCACTCCTCGCGTCAGTGGCATAGCGGTTAGGACGCTCGCCGACCATGCACATGGTCCGGGGTTCGATCCACGGCCGACGAACTCCTTTACCTCGCTAAACCAGAAATACTGCTGGTAAAGAGGAAAGGATGGGCATGAGGCTAGCAACCCCATCCTGTAAAATTAAATACTGCTACAGAAACTTCAAACCACTAGCTTGAAGCCCTATGTTCTACTGGGGAACGTGAAGGAAAAAAAAATCACTCCTCACATTCAAGTATACTAGTTCTTTAGGAGTTAATGCGACTTAGCCAGCTTTATGGAATACATATTCACTAAAATGAAATTAATTCTGAGTCAATGAGCAACGTTGGAATTCATCAACAACTACTGGTCAAATATCGACCTGCAGGGCCATCCAGTAACTGCTCTACGTTGATTAGCAGAATCACTACACATTACTTGTTTGCCTTTTGATCGTTAGATACATTTTTTTGAAAAAATTTAGAAATCATTACTATTTTCCATGCATATAAGTACCTGATTGTTTCTTAATTTACTACCCCACGCTTAAATATTACTTATGTTACCTGCTTTTAGTCGGATGTTGTTAATGGCTCATCCAGTCAAAATTCTGTTGGTTCATCAAAGAACAATTTCAGTCAGTCATCAATACAAAAAGAACAGGAGAAACAACAACAACAACAGCAACAGCCGTTGTCATCACCTCCCCTCTCATTATCTCCCATAGTTCATATATCAAATAATCAATTACACTGTAACAGTATCCAACACACAAATAACCATAATGACAGTAATAATAATAATAACACTAATAACTATAGTCATCATAATCAAGTTCAACCTCAGGATTCATCTACAAAGTATGTGTCACCATCTTCACCTTCAGCACCAACGAGTACAGTACAACAAACGACAAAAGAGAATCTTGGTTTTAAAGCGCTTTGCTTGTATGATTATGTGGCCAGTAAGTTTATCATTCCTTTTTACATTTTCATATTGTGTGACACCAATGTTCAATGTGTTATTCGTCTTAAATATGGGTAGTAATACACAGTTTTGTGAGAAATTATTACACAGAATGATTTCTACTCCCTTACATAATGTTATCTAACAATAATAATAAAGCTTTATATCAGACAATATGCGAACACTATTATTTATTATTACTTCGTTTAATTCCTAGAGGAACATATGGCTTCGGCAGCACATCTCCGTTGCGTTCGGTCCTCTGATAGAGTTTTCACCTGGCTCCAAGTCTGCCCACATGCTTTCATTTCCTCTGCACATGACCTCCTCCAAGTCACCCTTGGACGACCAACTCGCCCCTTCCCTTTAGGGTTCCACTTCAGCGATGGGTTGGTTTTCTCAGAGTGTGGCCAATCCGTCTCCATTTCTTCCTGCCTATTTTTCGCACAATCGGTTCCTGCTGGGTTGGTTCGCTCTCAGAGATCCCTAATGCTGATCTTTTCTGGCCATCTGATCTTGAGTATTGAGCGAAGACAATTGTTAATGAAGGTCTATAGTTTGTTTGAGATGTTCTTTATGACGTGCTGGCCAAGTCTCTGATCCGTATAGCAGCACTGACTTCACATTGGAGTTGAAAATCCGGATCCTATTTTGATGCAGAGTACTGTTGACCTCCATATAGACTTGATAGTAATAAAAGCTTGTCTTGCTTTCCCAATCCTCGCTTTGATATCCTCGTCAGTTCCGTCTGTAGCTGAAAGGATGCTTCCCAAGTATGTAAAGGAGGTTGTTTCTTTCAGGTTCATCCCATTTATGCTGATTGTTGTCTGTTGTTGTTGTTGCTGTTGGCCAGGAATCTTCATCACTTCTTTTTTCTCTATGTTCACCTGAAGTCCTATCTTCTCTGGATGCTTCTTCTGCCAACTTGTTGCTTTTCACTTGCATATCTTCCAGTTTGTGTCTTATTTTTGTACCATATGCGAACATATGGTACAGAAATTTTCAGCGTATTTAATTCCAAAATACAGTTTTCCTCATACAGAATTTACATGTTAAGTAATAATCTGAAGTAAATCTTCATTTCACTGAAGAATTTCACATCGTTTACTTGGAAGCAAGTTAAAATCAGCTCGCAAGTTCATCCATAGGTCATTTGATACAACCGGACGATTAAAACAATGATAAATCTAGATGAAACTAAACATTTTGGTGGAAAGCAGTCTCAGTAACCTAGTGATTCAAGCAGGCCGCACAATCCACTGACCGATGCTTGAAATGTTTTCATTTTCGAACGTATAAAATCTTTTCGCTATGGAGTGGCGGTCCTTCCAGACAATATCTTCAGTGGAAGCTTTAATTCATTTGTAAAAAACAAAATAATTGACCAAAGAATATCCTTCTCGATAATTTCCTCTTCTGACTCTACAATTATATATGAATGTTTATATACATAGAATATTCTAGAATAGTAGTCAGTAATGACTACTCCTGTGGAGCCAGTTACATAGGCCGCACAATTAAGCGTGTTTCTCGTAGAATTTCCGAACATCACCCCACGTGGTTAAGTGAAGGACAAAGAAAATGTATTTGTAGCCCTATTCTATCTCATCTTGTGGATGCAGAACACAAGATTGGTGTCAATCAGACTTTCAAAGTCATTTACCGGATACCAACAAATCTTAATTTCCCCTTAAGAGTTGCTGAGGCCGTTGAGATCCACACTAAGAAGCCTTATTTATGTGTCCAAAAGAAGCTAGTTCAGATACTGTTCTTACCTTGACCATCTGGGTTTGAATAATCCCCAATTTTTTGTAGAAATTTCTTTAATTTTAGTTGATATTCTATTTTTATAATGATTGAAGCATCTTTAATGAACTCTAATTGCATTGATCTTACTTTACAAATCGATGTTATTTCCGAAACACTAATATTGTTATTAACTACTGATCTAGAATATTCTGTGTATATAAACATGCATATATAATTGCAGAACCAGAAGAGGAATTTATCGGAAAGGATATTCTTTGCTCAATTATTTTGTTTTCTATAGATGTCTGAATGAATATTTTCGCTATATTCAAGTGATTGTGCTGGTGGTTTGTGTGTTATATTTATTCCGAATACTTTTAGGATTCTAGGCGTTATTTCAGAAATATTCTTGATCTGTGGTTGGATGAATTTTCATGTGGTTTTGAGGAGGATAGTTTCTTGCTGGTAGTTTGATTTGAGTATAAAGGTTTTGTAGTAGTATGCATTATTCTTGAAGATAGTTGATAGATACTTCGCATCTATTTTATGGAGGACTGGAATACTTTATTTTGTTTTAGTTCATTTGAACAATGTACATAGTTTCCCTTGTTTGCTATTAGATTATTACTGTGGTAGATGAGTATTTATTCAGTCTGTGTGAGTTGATTTCCTGCATTCCTGTGTTTTGTATTACTAACTGAGACATCTAGGAAAGAATTTGGTTTTGTGGTTCTTCTTCTCTTGTGAATTTAATACCTTCAAATATGCTTTTGGGTAATGTGTACTAAACTTCTGATTTGTGCGCATAGGTCTTTTTATAAATACTCCTGTAGAAATCACACCAACTATGCGAATTCTTTACTTGCAGTAAAGACGATAACCAACTTTACTGTTTTTCTGGGATGTTTGGGTCAGATATGATTCCTGACAATCACTTCGAACTATCTGCATGTTGTTTGTAAACTCTATCTTTATAATTCACAGCACATTATTCCTTTGATTCTTGACAATGACAGATGCATTTTCTAAATGTGGAATATAGGTAGTGAATCATTCGTAATACCACTCTTGTTTTACTTGGATTATCCCTGTGTGTAACTGTTTATCCTACAAACATCTTTTATTCCCCGTAGGTTGGGGGGGGGGTTCAATCTTAGATTGTCCGTTAACCAGGTAGGCTAACAGAGTTCAATTTTCAGCCAACACACTCGTAAACCTCGTTTTATCTGTCACGCAACTCCTTACTTCACAATGTGGGCAGATAGGAATTAACATCCGCCCACACACACATCAAACATATTTTCACGAACTTCTACAATACTTGTTGTATGAATGACTGACTCGCTCTCTAACATACACTTCTTACATAATAGATTGATGGGAAATAACAGTATTACTCTTGATGATAGTGTATATCTCATTAAACGTCATGTTGTACATTTTGAAGTGACACTGATTTCTGTATATCTCTAATTTCATAACTAGTAAGACCTAACAAGGATAGTTGATTTATTTTTGTGCTAAGAATACTTAAAACATTCTAGACATTTGGAAGAAGTAATGATAATTCATTTCTAATACTGCATGTGTGTCGGTGGCACAGCGGTTAGGACTCTCGCTGACCATGCATATAGCCCGAGGTTCGATCGTCTGCCGACGCACACCTGATATCAATGGTTGGCCTGCAGAATTCGAGCTACCGTTATCACATGCTGAAAATTCCATACTTGTACCAAAAATACGGGGTGGAATCAGGCTATAATAAGAAAAATGAACTTGGCGTTGTTTCGATAATTTAAGGAATTTCCCTTGTCAGTAGTACATAGTTTCATACAATTATGCTTCCTTTCTTGATCACGATTCATGGTATCAAGCAGATCGCAAATATATTCTGATCTGCATTATTTTGATCTCCATAGGAAACTGTTGTGAAATTTCGCCTGCGAATTTGATTTATAAAATTACCGGTTCTCCCAATTAGCCATCCAGAAATCGGTTGGTTCGAACTAATTCCGTTGTTTGAGCTGCGTAAAACAGGATACGTTGCCGGCGGATGAGCTGAGTCCCAAACGAGTTAAACACCTACCCGGTGTTTTGATCACTTCGATAATCTGACTGGTTATCAAGCACTACTTTAATCTGTATGAATGATATGAAACTACTCATTTCAATCTATCAGTAGTAGATAGTATTTCCAAAAAATTATTGTGTTCATTTTATTTTCATTGTTTTATATTTCTTCTCTCTCTCTCACAGATGAAGACGATGAATTATCCTTTCGTTATGGGGATGAATTATATCGAATTGAACAAATTGATGAAGGTTGGTGGCTTGGTCAAAATGCTTATGGACAAATAGGATTATTTCCTTCTAATTATGTAAAGTTAGTGGCAATCACAGAAAATTAAAAGTATATAAAGGTGAAACATTGAAGAAAACTACACACTCGTGTTTTCTTTCTTTAACAATGCAATATCAATGCACTTTTTGTGCACACTATTGTTTTTTTTTTTTTTATTCTTTGTTTTTTGGCGGAACATACGGCGGCTCTCCGCATTCACACTTCATATCAAAACTGTGTAGTTGTTTTGAAGGCGGCAGAATTTCTTTTCTTTTTCACGTGTATTGCTACTACAACTACTGCGAATGCTAATGCCACCACCACTATATTACTTTTATCTTCCTCATATAAGAATCTTAAATATGAACAATGGAGATGTGGTGGGCTTACAAGCAAGTGAGCATACCCACTAACACACACAATAACTCGTACAATGCATGCGTACACTACTCTATTGTCATACACACTCATCTATACATCAAAATGATCTCTGGTATTTTATCCTTCTTTTTTCATTTGATGAGTTCTTAATGAAATTAAAAGAAAAAGTTTAAACCAAAAACGCTTTTTTTATATTTCACCGTTTTTTTTCTACTGACCAGTATACAATGCTGTCTCTGGGCATATCCGAGCTGTGAAGACTTTGAGTTCTCTTTTCTTACGAATACTTTCTTTTTTTGCTAACTTGAAATAATATTATAATGACATTATTATTATTATTGATATTATTAATATAGTTATTATTGTTATTACTTACTCATTACTACTTTTAACAATTTGTATACTCCTTTTTCTACTTAGCTTTTTATATATACATATTATGTTAGGTAATTCTCTTTTTTTGGATTCACGCACCCTTCACCTTATCCGGGATATCATCTAGAAACGTTTATACATTCATATTACACTGCTCTGCTCTGCTCTTATCCATTTCTTTCTTTTTTTATGCCATCTTCTTTATTTATTGTTACTAATATTATTTAACCTTTCTTTTAGTAATTGACTGACAGAAGAACTGACTGATTAGGTTTAAAATTGTTGACAATGGTTTGTTTTTGTCTCTTCATGACACAAGTAACTGCCCAGAACGTATAATCTCATTTCTGGTAATAATAATAATAATTATTATTATTGTTATTGTTATTATTACTTTCATCATCATCCTGCTTTCTGAATCAAAATAAAGAAGTGAATACTATTTGTCAGTGTTCTATATTTGCAGTCATTTGGGGTCGCGTTATTCGAGGTGGTTATAATTATTTGTTTATTCCTTTATGTTCCCAGTGGAGTATAGTTTAGGCGTCGAGTTCTAGGTAAGCAGGGGAAATCAATAGACGAGGTTATGAAGTTACATCGACTGAGGTGGTTAGGACATGTGTTACATATGCCTAGTCATCGCCTTCCCCGACGGGCAATGTTAGCTGATATATGGTCAGGCTGGAAAAGAGCTAACGGCGGTCAAAGAAAAACATGGAACCAGTCAATGAAATCTACAACAGTTAGTCTAAGCCACGTAGGAAGGTGTAGATTTCCTGACTGGTTGAGGTCCTCGGGACGGTAAAAACCAATGGTTGGAAACATGGTTCAAAATCGTTCTCAATGGCTGGCGCAGATGCATCCACTCCTTGTGGCTTACGATTTCCAATGAAACTGTTTTTTTCTTCGTTACTACTATTCCTTTGTCTCACACCTCTGTTTACTGTCTGTATTATGCATTTCTTTTTACTTTCTACTCTTGGTTTGTGTGCTACATGGAGTGTGGCGACTTGAACTGCCGCGCATATGTGCAAAGTTCTATGTCGAAAACAGACAGACAGGGTTTCAAACTAGAGGTTTGAAGTTTCTGCAGCAGTGTTGTTTATTTTGACGGGATGGGGTTGCTAGCCTCATGCCCAACCTTCCCTCTTTACCAGTCTTACTGCTGGCTTGGCGAGGTAAAGGAGTGCGTCGGTCGGGGATCGAACCACCTGCGTGGTTGGTGAGCATCTGACCGCTGTGCGACTGACGCACAGGTAGTTATTATCATCGTTTATAATTTGCTTGTTGGATTCTGAGTGGAACATACGACTTCAACAGCACATTTCCATTCCAACAGGTTCTCTATAGTCATTTTTAGGTGGCTCTACGATTGCTCATAGGCTTACATTGCCTCCTTGCATGATCTACTCTTCATTTCGCAATAAGAGCAACGCTTAACTCGTCTTTTCCTATTCAGGTTCAAATTGAAGGTCTGACTTGCTCGTGATTTCATTCAACAATGTTCTCCTGAGTATATGTCCTATACATCTCCACTTCATTCGGTATATTTGTTGGACAATAGATTCTCACTTGGTTGATTAGCAGAGTCACTTGTTGCTAATCTTTTCTGTATGGAGAAAAGGCAGTTATTGATAAAAGTCTGCATTCAGTAACCGGTTTGGAATGCTTTCGATGATGTTGGCACCAAGTCTGACTGATATTATTGTTGAAAATTCGAATATTTTATCCTTCATACTGAGTTCAGCAGATTTCCACACTAATTTCAAAGTAATGAATATCTGTCTTGCCTTTCCAATCCTGGCTAGCTTTACCTCCTTATTGCCTGTGGTTCTAATGATTCTGCCCAGCCAAGGATGTGAAGGAAATAATTTCCTTCGAATTTCTCCTGTTGATATTGATTGTTGTTGTCGGTGAGGTGTCATCATCACCTCTGTCTTCTCCATGTTCACTTGAAGTTTTGTTTTCATTGGCTGGATGTTCTGTTAACTAGCTGTTTTCGCCTGTATACCCTCATATGTGTGTGAAATTAGACAACATCATGTCCAAAGTCAAGGCCTTCTACAAGTTTCTTGTCAATCTGGCGTTTTCCCGTCTTCTGGTTCCCCATGGTCTGTTTCGCGATGTAGTTTACCACAATCAGATGTATCATCAATGATTGTAGACAGCCCTTTCTTACTTCCATCTTCACTTCAGAAGTTTCGTTGAGCCTTCCATTGTGATATACTAGGTATATGGTATGATCAGATACATGATGAATTAGGTACATATGACTTTATCCTCATGGCACTGAACTCCTTCGTGTTGTGTCAGTTTCTGAATTGCTTTATGGTCAACGTTATAGAAGGCACTTTCAAAGTCGGTGAAGTTGAGGTTAAAAGTTGACTGCCATTCTGTAATCTGTTCGATAACGATATGTGGCGTTGCAGTTTGATCCACAAATGATTCGCTCTTATTAACCAACCACGTTTCACTTATATTTACCATAACGAAGAGCATAAACAGGTTAGAATGAAACTGTCAAAATGTCTGCACAGTGATGACAAATAGTAGTTACTGGTGTCAGAACACAAACATTGTAATTAGTTATCGGAAATGTCTAACTTTATATAATCGTCTGGATTTGATATCAGCATTACTAGAATCAGACTGACTCAAAATTTGGGTTTTTTAGTTGATGTAGTCGAGCTAGTAATGTGGAGACCAGTGGTTTACATCTTGCCTTGACCTAGATCCATAATAGTCTCTCAGTTCAAGGCGATCCCAGGTAGTCTGACCACTAATTAGATTAGATTCATTAATCGTGCCGTAAGCTGACTGTAGTGCCACATTTTTGTTGGGCATCTCATCTGTTCCACAATATAGTGCTACAATTTTCGGATTCACTCCATGATGGGTAACCTGTTTGAACACAGTCATAGTATTCTGACATAGCCTCTTTATTATTACTCTCAAAATTTAGTTGTTCGTGAATGATAACAGATGCATTGGTTCTAAGAAATCCATAAAATTGAGTGATTTTGCGATATTCCCTAATAAAGACCCTTATTGCAACGCTGACACGTTCACGCAGTGACCAAGGTAATAAATTACTTAGATATTTCCATATTAGATGAGTTTATTTTAATAATCCCACAGTGATGATGCAGTATTAATAACTGGATGGCAAAAAATTAAAAATAAATAAAATAGGTTATGGTGGAGATATGTGGATGACACATTCACTGTGTTGAAATCTCGACATATCCCTCAGTTTTTTCAAACAATATAAACTCAACAGTAGAAGGAATCCAATTCATTTCTGAGTTAGAAAGTGAACAGGGTGAGTTGGCCATGTTAGACTGTAGAATAAAACGAAAACGAGATGGTGGCTGAGATACTGGAATTTACACCCTATAAATAGTGCGTCCGTGGCATAGCGTTTAGGACGCTCGCCGATCATGCACATGGTCTGGGGTTCGATCCCTGGCCGATGAACTCGTTTACCTCGTTAATCCAGAAATAATGCTGGTAAAGAGGAAAGGTTGGGCATGAGGCTAGCAACCCCATGCTGTAAAATTAAACACTGCTAAAGAAACTTCAAGCCACTAGCTTGAAGCCCTTTGTATCACTGGGGAACATGAAGAAAAAAAAACTAATAAATACTTAGACTTTAATTCATCACGTCCAGGATCGGTAGGTTTAGTTAAATGTTTTTATTTTTGGACCAAAAGCCTAACCAATACTCCAGAAGATTGAAATAACGAAATCAAACTAGTGAATAACTACCCACCAGAATTTATTCAGAAATATATGAAAAACCACAGAAAAACTAAGATTAGCAATAAAAACTACGAAAATTTTGAAAATAGTATGGAATTCAATGCCTCCACAGCACCTCTGTATAGAGAAGGGATGTCAAAGAAGTCACGTAGATTTCTCAATGACACTGGAATTAGGGTGGCACTTAAACCAGTCAGCCAACTCTCTCAGAGATAAACTTTGTCGGCTTAAGGACCCAATAGATCCCATTAAGGAAAATGATATATTTTACCAAATACTATGTAATGACTGTGAGGTCAATTGGAAAGGTCAAACTAGTGGATTGGGGTTAATTAGATTATGGGAACATGAAAGTTTGGCTAGACCTAGGATGACTAACCCTCTTATGTTAAATAACATGGGAAAAAGCTCTGTTGTTGCATCATATTTACTTGTATGCAGTCACAAAATATGGTGGGCGTGAGTATTGAAAAGTAATGTAGTTAGGTGGAGATAGAGAGAGGTTAATCACTGAAGCTTTGTTTACTGATTCAACGCTGCACACATGCAATCGGAATGACGCAACGCCCGTGCCGGAGATATGGCAAGTGGCAAAAAACAACATAGGGAAGTTGGAGAGACCGAAGAGAGCGAAAAAAATATATACGAGACAAATTGTGAAAACGTGTGACTAAAATTGATATGATTATGAGTGACAATAATTTATGCTTGAAACCTTGTCATCTAGTTGTTAACACTGCATCACTGTGTGATAATTAAAATAAAGTCATCTAATATGGAATTACATTCTGGCACAGTGCTCAAGTTCTACACTTAAATTAACCACATATTTGACCATAAATTATGATTTTCTATAGTTGGTTTGTAGGGATTAGTTTTGTTTTTACTAGTTGATCACGGATTGATATAAGTTAGAGAACCATTGAAAACCAGCACTGGAGTACTGAGTAGCTGTTTCATCCTAGTTCGAACCCCAGTGGGTGCGTACTGCCGATGATTCCGAAACTAGGATGAAACAGCTGTCCAGTACTCCAGTACTGGTTTTCAATGGTTCTCTAACTGATATCAATTCATGATCAACTCGTATAAATTATGAATTGGTAAAGGCTTACGAGGTATTTATTTTGACAGCTTTGGTGTTCCTGCTACTCTGTGACAGTAAACGTTACTTCATTGTCATATTTAGGCTTCAACGTTAGACGTAGAAAATTGTATTTCCAAGATTTTCCGCTGCAATATACGGCCTATTGCATCAAGAATCCTTCGTTATTTACTTGTATGCAAGCGGCGTTCTCTCAGAATGGGGGCTATTTAGACTATGCCATATCATAGCCCATAACATTTATACCGAAAATCTAGGGCGAAATTGTATTTTCCTCTCTCAGTTAATAGACAGACACGAAAAGATGAAAATGATAAACTTTATCACTCAAAGTTAAGAAGCATTTACGTAATATAACTTCGTCACAAATTCATAGTAACACTATGCCTTTTTGAATCAAACCAGATATTTTTTTTATTTGAACATAAATCTATCTGTAAATAAATGTTACAAGATTACTTTATATTTCGCTAACACTTTAAGTAAAAATGAGAATGAGTATTATTTTTTTTCATGACTTGCCTCAACATTGAGAATCGACTTGAATTTCAACCCATCTATCTATTAACACTAATGCTACTATTAATAATAATGACAAGTATTCGATTCTACTGACCTGAACTATAATTTCTAAAGAAACAATACCTGAGAATATTATTTCTATTTTTACCAATATACAGTCTCAGGTTTCATGTGTCCCCTGATTATGACAAAGAGGTAAGTCATATAGGTTCGTGTGGATGTGAGCATACCTGATTTCTGTGTGTGTTGTATACGATTGTATGGCATAGTGTTAGTGAAGTAACAAAAGGCTTCTGAAGTAGAAAATAAGGGAAAAAAAGAATTTTTACTTATGATTATCCTCAATAATTATTATTTACCAGTAAAAAGATAATACATTTTTGTTTCAATTAAAATAACTGGATAGTTTAAGCGTTAAATATATTTCGTACGCTTATAGTAATTTTTATCATATTTTATCATTGTGACTGACTGACTGACCTGTTTCAACTCAGAGCTCTGCACAGATGTGCGACATTTAAAATTACCACGCTTCATGTGGCATTCAAAGCAAGAGAAGAGAGTAAAGAGGGACAATAAACAGAAATATAAGGCAAATAGAGCAGTTACATAGAAGAACAATAGAATACTACTGGATATGACAAATCCCAAAGAACGAATGCATCTGAGCTGTCATTGAGAACCATTTTGAGCGATATCACCAATTGTCTCCAGCCACCGGCTTTTACCAGCTCGAGGAACCCAACCAGAAAGTCAACACATCCCTACGTGGCCTAAACTAACTGTCATGGATTTCATTGACTGATGAAGCCATTTTTTTGTCTGACCACCACTGCCGACTCTTTTCCTGCCTGACCCTTTGTCAACTAAAATCGCCCTCGGTCAAGGAAGGCGATGTTTAGACATGCGTTACCCATGTGTTGACCATCTCAGTCGAAGTAACTTCACAGTCTCGTCTATTGATTTCCCCCCCTTAACCTAGCTATCGACGCCTAACCTCGATAATGCTCAAATTATTATAACACTTAACACGGGAGATAGAACGTAGACACCTGTGATCGAGGATAGCTAGTCTTTTCATGTCTTCCACTTTCAATGACCATGTACCATAGCCATCGAGCTGGGGACCAGTCAATGAAATCCACAACAGTTGGTCTAAGCCACGTAGGAAGGTGTAGGCTTCCAGGCTGGGGTCCTCGGGACGGTAAAAATCTATGGTTGGAAACAATTGGTGACATGGCTCAAAACCGTTCTCAGTGGCGCAGATGCATCCACTCCCTGTGACTTATGATCTTCAATGAAACTGTTTTGTTCTTCGTTATTACTCCTCCTTTGTCTCACACCGCTGCTTACTGTCTCTATTATGCTTTTCTTGTACTTTCTTCTCTTGCTTCGCGTGCTTCACGGAATGTGGCGACTTGAACTTCCGCACATTTGTGCAAAGTTCTATGTCGAAAACAGACAGACAGACCATAGCTATACATTAAGGAGGATGGAGCGAAGTAACTGTTGAGTAGTACACACACCTTTTGTAAAGTTAACATTCTATATAGTACGGGACAGAAGATGATAAGTTTACATAATTCTGGGAATCAACTGATTAATGATTTGAAATACACTTTAAAAATATTATTTGTTTAAAACATGGGAAGTGTGTTAGTTTGTAATTCCATGTTTATTTGTTTATTAGATATTTCATAAAGTGAAATAATATTTATTTACTGTTTGACGTTTCAAACACAATTTGTTCAGAATCATGTCAGTTGTAACTAAACTACTTGAGAACTTGATGATTTTCATACTTCTCTTTCTGCCTTCACATTTGTCATAGGAATAGTAGGAATTCCAGGTGTCTGAGACATGTGTTGAATAATCCTGTTTTTTCTGTTCTTAGCTGATCTAACAAATAAATCTTCCGTTACCAATCTTTCCCTCCATCCTGTTATGTTAGATTTTAAGACTTTCATTTTATATCATTATTTGTACGGTTGTATAACTGCCTATAGTGCTATAGCTGAGCTATTTTCTAGATGTCTTATATTAACAGGTTCAAATAATCTTGATTTTGCTAGGATTTTATGCTCCATTAATCTGATCTCCTGTAGGGTGCGAGGAGACAGGAATACTCTGTACCACTGACAGTAAGTCTCTAGAAGATCTGGATTTTGCAGACGATTTATGTTTGATGTTACACAAACTCGAGGACATACAGGTGAAAACCAACAAACTAACTAAAGAGGCAGCGAAAACAGGACTGCAGGTGAACACAGAGAAGATGGAGGTGATAAAGACAACCAACCAACAACAAAAACCGGCACCAGCCACCAACAAAGGAAACGATTTGACAGAGGTTACTTCCATCACTTATCTAGGGAGCATCGTTTCAACCACAGGCGGTTGGAACGAATGAAGATGCCAAAGCCAACGAGAATCGGGAAGGCAAGATACGCCTTCATCAAGCTGAAACCAGTTTGGAAGTCTTCTGCACTCAGCAGCAGTTCACAACAAGATTCGGATTCTGTTCAACACCGATGTGAAGTCAATCGGTTATTCTATACGGGTCAGAAACTTGTACTACGTGTCACGAAAAAAGATTTCCAACAGATTGCGGACTTTCATCAATGTCTGTATTTGCTCCATACTGAGGATTAAATGGCTAGAAAGAATTAGTAACAGGGAAGTGTGGCCTGCAAAATTTGGGCTACCGATATCACATGCTGAAAATTCCATACCTGTACCAAAAATACGGTTTGGGATCAGGCAGTAATCAAAATTAAAATAAATAAAATAAAAATGTAATAATAATAGACTAAATGACCTCCGTTTGCTACTTTGGCCTACTTTTTTCCACTTCACGATCATTGCAGGGTGTTAGATGAACTAAATTATTTTGTCTAATAGTCTCCACAGTTTCATTTAAACGACATAATTTTTTCAAGTGGGATTGTGAGTTTGAATGCCATTTATATTCCTGTTTTGTCAAGGAGTCTACGTAAGGTTTCGTGGGTCCTTCCTTTGTATGGAAGCACTGTTAATTATTTAAATCCTCTTTTCTTGATGTTATATTTTCGTGTATATACTCAACCTATGCCCATATTATTATTATTATTTTTATTGATTTTGTTCTTATGGTTCCCAGCATACTTTCAGATTAGCTTATCGCGGTAATTAATAAGTGTCAAAGCTTCACTCATATCTCTTACTTTTTGCAGTGGATTTTCTTCAGTTCTTTTGCCCTATTATTCAAACATTTCACTAATTGTGTTTTAAGTGATATACGGTAACGTGAGCTGAAATCCAAATATCGGTTTGAATGTGTTGGTTTTTTGTAAACACTAATGTTTAACTTCCCATTTTATTCCTTCTTTATGAGATGCGACCTAACATTAAAGCTCTCCTTTATGACTCTCCAATTCATAAGTGAAGTGAATTACATTTACATTGTTGAGTTGACATGTTCGAAAAGTTTATTTACATTTTGCGTTTTGTAGTACTATGAATGTGTCATGTACACACCTCTACCATACTTCTGTTTTGGGACTAAACGTTTCAGTCGTTAAGTCTGCCTACCTACCTACTAATATATCTGCAACTATCGGGGGTATCGGTGACTGCATAGCAACTTCTTTAGTTTATTTGTATATAATTCTTTGGAATTAAAATACTGTAAAAGTCTAACATAGCTGCACTCCCAGTATACTGTTTTCTAAAAGTACTTTGGTTCTAAGTTCAAGTTTTCGGTCAAAAATAAGTTCGTTCTATAGCCATATTTATCCATACTTGTGTATATATAAGCTAATGCTGTGTTACTAACTTATTTGAACTTATTCATTCTTTGTTTCAGTTCCTAAAAATTAGTGAATGTGCATTTTAAGCAACTTCTAACTGGATTCAGTGTTATAGCTAGACAATTCTTGCATAGGAGAATTTCTGAAATCAACTGTGTTTAATAGAATTTCCTGGTTTATGAACTTCAACAATACCATGCATCCTGCTGGAGTTATCGGTTTCCGGCATCAAAATAAATCATTAGGACTTAACTAGAGACGATTTGATTCTATGTATACTGTAAGTTGTGAATTTCTTAATTTCTTTATACAATCCTTCTTGTTAACTTGTTGAAACCAAAATTAAAAATCTTTAGGAATAATAAGATTATAGCAATTACTTCTAGCCCGGGGGTGCGTACTAGTGAAGAATCCCAAACTGCGATGAAGCAGTCGTCTAGTGCTCCCAGATTTTTAAATGGTTTTATTATCGATGTCAGCTCATGATGAAATCCTTTAACCAATCAATTAAATCCCTACAAACCAATACTTGAATTACTTACATCATTGATAGTAGCAATAAACAAATCAGACTATTCGAAGAAAGTTAATACTCACATGAAAATATGATCACATAAAGATATCAAGAACTCAATTGACGCTGTTATGAATAAAGTTAAGAAATCTATTTAAGCAACATATCTTCCTCATTATTTCTTGATGGCATATTCATCTATCCCAAAACTATAAAATGATCTGTATCAATCCTACTTGATAATCGTATACTTTTCTGATGACTGTAAAGCATGTTCTAAACTTAGATAGCTCTACTTTGACTTCACGAGCGAAAATAATACCCTTTCAGTATTTAAAATATACTTTTCATTCAGTAAATCAATGATACTAGGTTATTCTTCTATATTTCCCCAAAGGAAATCAATATATCCCTGTGGAGTCATAGGTGAGAAATTAATGAAAAAAAATGTTTGTTTTATATTCACTTTAATTTTGAGTTATTTTGAAAAGGATCCTAAATTTTCCTCTATGAACTAATATATTAAATTGTTGACAGAAGTTATTCTATAAATACTGTGAGGAATAAAGGCTAAATTGAGTTATAAAAATAAAGAAATACCCTTATTGAATGCCGGAATGAATTTGTCCCACAATCAGTATTTTAGACAAAAACAATTCGTATCAATGGTTCGAAATCCAGGGGTACGCACTGCTGATGAGTCCCGCATTATGATGAAACAGCTGTCCAGTACTCTGTGCCGAGTTTCAATGGTTCTCTAACTGATATTAATTCGTGGTCCAACCTGGGACAAACACAATCCCTGCAAACTAATTCCTGAAAAATAATTCTTCGAATAAAAACGTTTCGATAATTTTGTAGCACATTTTGTATAGACAAAGCGTAGGAAATTTACAGATTTTTCGGTGAGCCTTAGGTAAAGTGGCTAACTCACATCCCTATGTTACTCACTCATTGCTTTTGTCAATTGACTAAGACGTATAAATAAATAAGTAAATGACGTAAGTACTACTAGTAGTCAAAAGTAGTCAAAAAAAGACTAGCATTTTTAACGCACTGACGAGGATATCTAAGCCAGAATCGGAAAAACAAGACAAGCTTTCATTACTCTCAAATCTGTGTGGAGGTCAACAGCACTCACCATCAAAAATAAGATCCGGATTTTCAACTCTAATGTGAAGTCAGTGCTACTATACGGATCAGAGACTTGGCGAGTCATAAACAGCATCTCAAACAAACTACAGACCTTCATTAACAGTTGTCTTCGCTCAATACTCAAGATCAGATGGCCGGCCAGAAAAGATCAGCCACAGGGATCTCTGGCAATGAGCACACCAACCAGGAACCGATTTTGAAACAAATAGGCAGGAATAAATGGAGATGGATTGGCCATACGCTGAGGAATCCATCAAGTGACATCACTAGACGAGTCATCGCTCGAGTGGAACCCGAAAGGGAAGCGGCGAGTTGGTCATCAGTGCAAGGGTGACATGGAGGAGATCATGTGAAGAGGGGATGAAACCATGTGGGCAGACTTGGAGCGGTGTGAAAAAGTTGGCAGAAAACAGAAGGCAATGGAGATGCACAGCTGAAGCCCTATGTTCCTTTAGGAATTAAAGGATACAATAATAATATAAGTTTTCTAGCTGAACTTCAGGAAGCACTGGATAACAGTTTCGCTCTTTTTTTGAGACTCTTCAGGGGTATTCAACTATCACACCGTTGGAAATCGAACTAATGACCTTTAGCTTCAAGTTGAGTTCCCTAAACCATTCAGCCAATGGAAAGAAATCCAACCCATCCATCGCTTGGAGATGTACAATGCAACTACCAGACGATGTCATCAGTGTGTAAACGTCCTGATACCCAACTTGATGGACCTTACTTGACCTTACTAGAACTTTACATAACTTCATTCTGTAGTCAGTTAGTACATTAAATGTTTTTAAAACTTCCTGGTATTCAGTGGTTCTCTAACTAAAAATCACTTCATGATCCACCTTGAAATCAATCAAGTCTTTGCAAACCAACACTCATTTTCTGCCAAGTCCTCTTTTCATTTTTACATTGTATTTATTATGTAGCATCTTATTTTAGCCTCAAGGCTATGTAATTAAATCCAAGTTTCACATCATAGTTTTTTCGCTTCAGTTTTGCTTTATTCAAAAGATCCTAACTTTTCATAAATCATGATTACAACTACTATTCGTTGGTTCTCCAGGTTAGATCACAAGCTTACGTCAGTTGGAGAACCATTAAAAAAACCGAGAGTGCTAAATGGCTGTTTCATCCTAGCTTGAAACCCTTCAACGGTAAGCGTCTGGTGAGGTTTGAATGCAGAACATATCGGTTACGAGGCATGTTCATAGATCGTTCAACCATTCTATCTGATAGCCCATTAATTCTAACTTCTGCCAACTCACCATATATATAGCGCAAGCACCAGACAATGTTGTCGGCAAGTAAATGTTCTTTTATCCAACCTGGTGACCCCTTAGTCATGACTTCTCACTAGAACTCCAGGTAACATATTGTATACAGCCAGTCACTAGTAAACATCAACACCTTATTAATTACTTTAATCTTTGTGCTAAGATGTCTTCTATGTGATAGTATTTAAATTGTCAAAAATTATCACGTCATTTTTAATGAACAGTCACAGTCAACTTGTTGATGTATTTCTATTCCTTTTATAATGGAACATAATGGAAGACAACTTTTTGTGACTTACCGCTGCAGAATCAAAGAAGCAGACGACAGATAATATTCATTAAATTTCTATCTATTTCATTTAAAACAGGCGAATGAATGAGTCTGCTGATATAGTTAGCAAAAAAGCTAAACCATTAGTTTAATGAATATGGTTTTTAAAAAATGTGAGGATAACACTACGCATTAAAACACATGATATACTTTCAATGTTCAATGTACATAAAATGTTACAATATAAAGATGTATATGAAGTGACAGCTATATGTATAATCTGTAGTATACATATATATATATATATATATATATATATCTTACATTAAGTTAATGACTCGTTACCATGGATTATGTAATAATATATATTGAGAAATGAATATACATACATATGTAAAGTTTAAAACAGATGCATTTGCATTATGATTATTAGTAATGTTAGTAATTCTGCCATGCTAATTAACTGCATTAATATAGCCGCTTTTATTGTGTTGAATAAGTGTAATGCTAGTCTTCGTCATATCCTTAAGCTTAATTCATTACATAGCCCATTTACTAGTATTAAATAAAACATTCTTGGATAAATAAATTAGGGAGGTGGTAAACTGCGAATACCCTATCATGGCCTATTCTTGAATTAATGAATGCGCCTACACACTGTGATAGTCGCTTCTCGCTTTTTGTAAATGTTTTTATTGTAATTAATAAATGCTGTTTAATATGTGCTAAAATAATAAGCATGGTTTTTTTTCATTCTAATTATTAAATGACATTAAAAGGGAATTCCTTTATTAATTTCCTTTTAACTGACATGAATGTAAGAAAATTGTTTGCCGAATTCATTTTACTCAGTCTTGCAAAACGTCTAGCAGTCCTGTGTAAGGAAAAGCGTATTAAGAATATCAGAGCGAAAGTTTCTGGAAAGAAGGAGGTCATCTATCGAACAGAAAAAACGTCACTTAATCAAATTACTAAACAGAAACAACGTAATTCTTTTCGAAATCATGCTGCTATCCACAACAGGCAAAATATTAAGTCGCGTCATCTTGGAGAGACTAAAACATGTTCTGCATACAGAATTTTGCCTGGAACAAGCTCCCTGCAGGAAAAGGGAATCATGTGCAGATCAAACTGAATCGCTGCGCATCATCATCGAACAGAACGTAAAATGGCAGAGTCGATCGTGAAGTGATTTGGAAACTGATATAAGAATAAAACTTGTGCACTGTGGTAGAGTTTAATTCCATTATGGGTAAAGTTTTGTTTTGATAAAGTCTCACAGTGTTATACAGTAATGTTTACTGATGACGTTTTTTTGCCACTCATAATCATATCAAGGTACTCACATGACTTCCTAACTTCATTTATGTAGTTCCATTATTTTTCACTTGATTTTCGCTTGATTTGATTGGTAGTAGTATTTTCCATATTTCAGGTGTGAGTGATGAGTCATTCCTGTTGTATGTTTTTGGTGTAGACTCGATGAACAAGGATTCAGTAATCAACCTCTCTCTCCACCTACCTAGATTACTTTTTAGAATTTTAACCCTCTCCCACCCTATTGTGTGGTTGTGTGTTAGCGCATGCATTGGAATTGCTGAGCTTTTTTCTAAATTACTTATCTTCTCGGGGTCAACCATTCTTACCTTAGCTAAATTCTTGTGTTCCTACAATCTGTTTACCCTCGATCTACTAGTTTGACGTATATAGTTGACCTCATAGTCATTGCATGGTATTTTGTAAATAATATTATTTTGTCTAATTGGGTCAACTGGGTCCTTTAACCTACAGAGCTTGTCCCTGAGTGAGTTTGTAGGTTTAAATGCCACCCTAATTCCTATTTTATTCAGAATCCTACGTAGTGTCTCAGATGTCCCCTCTTTATATGGTAAAACTGTGGATGGCTTATATTCTCTCTTATTCATAATTATTTTTATTTTGTATTTGGCCTTTAATGATCTTCCTAATAAATTTTATAGGATAGTTATTCAACACCAACGCTTCTTCTATCGGTTTTAATTCATCATTTAGGTCTTTTTTTGTGCTACTCAGTGCCACTGCTCGGTTTGTTAGACACTTAACTAAGCCTGCCTTAACAGTTAACGGATGAGATGAATTAAAGTCTAAATATCTATTAGAATGCGTTAGTTTTCTATAAACACTAGTGTGTAGTTTGCCTTGTTCGATTCTTTTTATCTTACAATCTAACATGGCTAATTCTCCTTGTTCATTTTCCGATTCAAATGTGAATTTTATTCCCTCAACTTGTGAGTTTATATGTTTATCTTGACACATATAAACTCATGATGAAATCCCGTAACTAATCAAGTCCCTAAAAACCAACACTTGAATATCAATGAGATGCTCACTAGTGACACTTGCCCTATTCAGGTAGGTAGTTACCTTGGGTTCTAGTGAGAAGTCGTGACCACTAGGGTGCAGCTGGTCGGGTGTGAGGATAAATACTCGCCGAAGATATTGGCTAGGGGTCGCGCTATGTTGTGAATTGGCAGAAGTTAGAATTCATGAACTGGCCATTGGATCGGGTCCCAGAGGCTTAATGGTATATGAGCTCGCCTTGTAACCAGAAGGTCCTGGGTTTGAATCGCGGTTGGTGCGTACTGCTGAAGAGTCCCAAACTAGGCCGACAAAACAGCTGTGGTGGTTTTCCAATGGTTCTCTAACTAATGTTAACTCAGGTTGAAATTCTGGAAAGAATCCATTATCAGCTCTAAATATTTTGAGCAAATACAGTCTTCAGGTTCCGTGAGTCTCCGGTTGTATGGTCTACCGAATGTGAACAAAGAGAACGTACCACTACGTCCAATCTCGGACTTATAACAAATTCTCCATATCCTGCTACTGCTTAATGGCTCACAGACATCCTCCCCCTACCTATCAGAAATAACCTCTGTCAGAATAGTCTTTCAGATTCATTTGAATTCGTCGATTCAGTAAGTAAGTGACGCTAATGTATCCGGGAAGGAGGAAAATGATACCCATGGATGTTACGTCCCTTTTCACCAATGTTCCTTTCATTGAAGCTATTTGCTTTATATGGAAATTTATTGAGGATAATAATGTTGACGTATGTATCCCGATCCACTAGTTAAAGGAACTACTATTGAGGTGCAATTTAAATGTCCAGTTCAAGTTCAAATGTACGCTTTATAGACAATGGGATCACCATAGGGTTCATTACTTGCAGATTGCTTCTTGGCGAGTCTGGAGAATAGTATATTACGACCTACCATCGATTATTTTCACTTGTACCAAAGATATATAGATGATCCTTTTATCATGTGTGATGAGAATACTGACATAGGTTTTTTTTTCAATTTTACTTTCAGTGTGCTTTTACTTTAATAATTAATTCACCATTATCACTCTCATATGTTCCTTTTGTACGTTTTCACACCCTCTTCACACCTGTTAAATCGGCACTCAACTGCCTTTATTCTCACTCAATAGCAATTTTAACCTTATCAAATTTCTAACCATTTTTTCTTTGCTCCGTTAAGTGCAACGCAAGTTACAACTTTTATTTTTTTACTTCTAAAGCCACTTTTGAGTAATTATATCAATTATGTTGCCCCTATTACTCAATAATAGACCATTGCACATTTTCGGTAAATATAAATATGACTGTACGGCCCCTGAAGATGATTTCGTTGCTAAAGAAAATTTTGTTCTCTGAATTCGTCTTTTATTTTCTTCATGACTCAATGGGTATTTTCGGTGATTATAAGCTCACTGAAGCTGGTGTCCCCCAAGGTGCTGTACTCTCCCCACTTCTCTTTTCTTTCTTTCTACATGACCTACCATCTTCAATTGACATTAATTTTGTCAAATATACCGATGACCTAACTGTATCTTTGCCTGTCAAATGTCAAAGTGACTGCTCTAAACTAAATGGTTTTTTATAAGAAATCAGCCAATGGTCCAAGGAAAAAGGTCTTACCTTAAACTCCTCTAAATGCCAAACAGTCAATTTCACCTTTAGGCATAAATCTGACCTAAACAAACTGGTAAGCACACACCAGGTGTGCAACATCGATAGCACTGAAATAAAAACCAAGTCAGAAATTAAATACCCAGGCGTCATTCTATCTGCTGATCTTTCCTGGTCGTCTCATATCTTGATGATTTCTAAGAAAATATTCCGTCTTACCTTCTACATCAAGAAGTTAAGACATTCTGGTATAACCCAACCCTTACTCCTACAATTCGTTAACTCTCGCATTCTGCCTATTATTGTCTATTGTTCTCCCTTAGTTTTTCCTGGGCTACTGAAGAAAGACTATACCTTATTACGCAGGATGTTGAAGGTTGTCAGCAGGGCAAGCAATGTGCCACTAAACCAGCTTGTTAATATTCTGATTGACAGGCATATGGACTCATGTGAAAAATGGGCTAAATCCATTTTATCTAATTCACATCACCCTCTACATTCACAACTCTCCCCTTGTATCTCTTCAGGCAGAACCAGAAGCCTATAAAGGAAACTATGTGCTCTCACTAGTAAGTGCAGAAACTCAACCATACCCTACTTAGCTCGTGTTCTGTGCGATAAAGAAAGCATTGGGTGTGATACCTATAACTTATTAAATAGTCAGTAGGACAACTGGATCTCGTCTTTCCGATTCATATCATTTATAGGTACAACATTTTTCTTTCTTTCTTTTCCGTTTCTCTCTCTTTTTTCTTTTTTCTGCTATGTGCTGCTTTGTTTCTTTCTTCCACTTACGCCAGTAGATATGCTAGTATCTACTTTTCTAACACCCTCAAACACTCACTTCAATTTTTGGCTTGCTACCGACATGCCAATATGTTGTTGTCATAATGAACTGATATTTTTTCAATCTATGTAGAATTTTATTTATTGATAATGTACTAACTGGATGCAATACTGTGGTAAAATGCTGAGAATTCCATTCTGTATGACAAGTACTATTTTGGAATAAAGAAAATTATTATTAATAAATATCTGCTTTTATATTGGTAACTGAGACTCTTGTGAATGCAGAACAACTGAATACCTAATGAAGGTATATTTATTTTCACTTCAAAAAGTCTAGTATTTTATGCGAATTCATAGTGAGTTACTTATCCATATAATTCCGTTAGCACTACTGATGAACAGCAGAAATTTTACTCATTGCTGAAAGGTCAGATGCCTTTTTTATCAAATATTTTCACTTTACAATGGCATCATGACACAAACTGATGGGATACGGAACAATTCAGTGGCACCCTTGTAAAAGTATTCACCTTATAACCTGAAAGCCCTGGTTTTATCTTCTGGTTTAATTGTGCATATGTCCTGTTGAACAGTATGGAAGTAAGAAGGAATAGACGATGAATCTCTACACTGCCACCCCCCACCCTTCTGCCCATCAGTTAGCCTCCAAATGATGTTATGAATGATATTCATCGAAAATCAATTCTAGACTGCCTATTTCCTGTATCTCAAATATCAAAATCAGAATATTTCTTCTTTCAAATAGCTAGAAGCGAGTTGAGCAGTTATTGAAGCATTATTATTTTTTGTAAACTTCTCAGTTGATTTAACTTAAAAGATAAACCTACGAAATCTAGTTAAGTATAGGCTAACACTAACGTTGTTACAGTTTATGAAAAAGAAAAACGCGATAAGAAATCACTTTACGAAAACAAAACAGGACGACCAATATTAATGACGTGCCTAAGTCGGCGAAGAAGGAAAGCACAGTTGAAGTAAGGAAAATAAGAAAATGTAACGATAGAAGTGCAAAATAATACAAATTATAAATCAACAATCAAATATATTTTATCCTTAAAATCTCACGTCCTATGAGTTGGCTGGAGTCTTTCTCCTATCTACTATTATTACAAGTGATTAAGTATTAAGAGAAGAAGTATTAAGAAGTATTTTGTTAACATCTATCTAGTAATACCCCTATTTAAAAGTACTACAAAACTACTTTCTTAAGCTAGATCAGTTAGAGAACCATTGGAAACCAGAGAGTACAAGATAACTGTTTCCTTTCAATCCGAAACACTTCATCAGTACTCACTAATCACCCCACCGAGGATCAAACTCAAGACCTTGAGGTTACAAAGCCAGATCATTGACCACCTGGTTATTGAGTCGGAATTTAATGGTGTATGAATTCTATCTTCCGTCATTTCCTGTCTTTAGCACCACCTTCAATCACTGTCATTGATGAGTATATGTCCTCACACACAATCTGGTGAATCTCACTGATGACGACTTCTCACTAAGAGTTCGAGCTATTTCGTCTTTTAGTCCTTCATTAACCACTATTAGATTAATTTTTACGCAAACTTGGTTCCATACAACTACGCAACGGAAACATTCCCACCAAAATGACAAAACACTTAAATACTATTTCTGATGAACACCTAAACAGAGGATTTGAAAAATAAATAACAAAGGAATCACTTTGAATGCTAAATTCATCATGGTTGTCATAACAAGTCTAAGACGTTTTAAGTAAATGATTACACCAAGTTGATTGATTTATACGCCATTGCCTTAATCAGCCTTTTTAGATAAGTTTATTTGAGATAGCATACCCATTGATACAGTAGGAATAAGTGGATGGTGTTCTGGTCACAAATTGTTGCTCATAATCGTATCAGTCTATTTATTCGACTTCTTCACTTGCTTAATATGGTTTTACTCCCCGTCTGTTTCTATTGAAGGTTTCTGTGTATGCACTACAGCCGTTGAGTCATTACGATTGCAGTCGAAATGTTGCACTATGGAATATATATATATATATATATATATATATAATGCAGTTATATTCTATCACAGTGCCCAAATTGTACTCATATTTATTAACTAGCCTCACTTAGTACCACTGCAACAAACTGTAGAGGAAGGTTGTATGGTTGGTGTGATATAGAGCTAAATGGCAACATTTAGAAAAATTGTTCGCATTCAGAACTACAACTGAATTCACAAGTGTTGGTGATAAGGCCTGATACTCAAAACTCTCATCACTAGTATAGTCATGGATGCAAACCAGTAAAACTTCGTTAAATAAGACAAAATAACTACATAAAGTTGCTTGGATTTTCCTCCTTCTCTGACAAATGAATGATATAAAAACAAATACAAAACTATCTTCGAGAGTGACGGAGGGATAACAAATTGACATAAATATTCGGTTCTCTAAACAAATGGAAATGTATTTAAAATTTCATTGAATGACTTAAATCTCAGCATGTTGGGAAGTTTTGATGTCTGTGTTTAGAACTGTGTTAAATTGTTTGGATTCATGACGTAAGAAATTGATGAATAGCAACAATGATTCCTGAAAAATTTCCTGGATTTTGATATCAACTGAAGTAAGGAATAATTCTTCATTACTGAGATATAATAATATCTGGACTAGTGAAACCTGTAACGACTGATTCCGAACACCTTATTTATTTTAGTTAACCATATTTCATCAGATAGATCAAACTTCATCTTTTTTAACTGTACTGCAATTGTTTTCAGTAAAATGGTCAGACGCATCCAAGTCTATGAGGACTCAATACATGTCTTTAATAGTGCTTACTCTAAGAAATAATTAGTTTTATTTAAGTGAGGGATTACCAGTCTAGGGCTAGGTATAAGTTTTTGCATAACTCTACTTCGGGTAGACAGAATATTGGCAGTATTCACATTTTCAGTGAAAGTTGTTTTCAATTTAAAAAGGCCTCACTGTTTCAAATTAGAGATTAAGAGAAATTCAGGTAACAGTTGATGAAGTGATGTTACCGGTTGAGTGGTAACTCAGAAATAATTCAACGACAATCAATCAACGCTTCTAATACTTACTTTTAGCATTAGAACAAGACATACACATATAGCACAGCTTATCAACCAACTGAGCAATCATTATGAATTTCAAACAAAGGATGGCTACAGTATAAGTCCGTTTTATGACTGTAGATAATCTTAGATGTAGAACTCCCCTAGCTTCATTTCCACCGAACTGAAGCATTAGGAACAGGATGTAAAATGAAAAAGCAAATGTATATGTTTAACTTTAGTACCTGCTTTCTACTGTAATCTATCATATAGCCTAGATGTCAGTGTCAAGCAACATTTACTGCTACAATTTAGCAAGAAATGAAACACTCGAAATTTATTGTCACACTATCTAAGCCAAAAATTGCTAATGTCATTACGTAAATGAATGTATTTGTAAAGAGACACATGAGCACTATTTACAATAAAGAGAAACTAACCACAGTTTGAAGCGAAGTCTGTCTGTCTGTTTTGCAAAGTTCTATGTCGAAAACAGACAGACAGACTTCGCTTCAAACTGTGGTTAGTTTCTCTTTATTGTAAATAGTGCTCATGTGTCTCTTTACAAATACATTCATTTACGTAATGACATTAGCAATTTTTGGCTTAGATAGTGTGACAATAAATTTCGAGTGTTTCATTTCTTGCTAAATTGTAGCAGTAAATGTTGCTTGACACTGACATCTAGG
The DNA here is from genome assembly GCA_944472135.2 of Trichobilharzia regenti. Classification (NCBI taxonomy): domain Eukaryota; kingdom Metazoa; phylum Platyhelminthes; class Trematoda; order Strigeidida; family Schistosomatidae; genus Trichobilharzia; species Trichobilharzia regenti. Next base: position 62,727,124 of record OX235265.1, on the reverse strand, counting down.
CTATATGATAGATTACAGTAGAAAGCAGGTACTAAAGTTAAACACATACATTTGCTTTTTCATTTTACATCCTGTATATCATCAGACATCATTTGTTTTTACTCGTATCCTGGTGGCCCTGAATGAAACTTGGGCATGCAATATTCATGTCACATACCCCCTAACACGTTTATGATAGATCTGGGACTTTTGAATTCCCAAAAGTACACAGAGTTACCACATATTCACACCTCAAAGGTGGTTCATCCTTTTTTAACTTGCATTTTTTCCACAAATTACTGGGTGTTTGCTAATTAAAAGTAGACAAATTATGCATTACTCCCTTACTTCAATAGTTCCAAAGCTTCTTCAACTGTAGCCATAGTTCCAAATATCCTAAATCTGATAAGTCCTTAAAAAAAACTTGCCAACATCAAATCTTTCTTAGCTTTCTTCGTCAGAATGGCTTTTATGCGGCTGAATGCCATAAACATCAATACAAAAGACATTTTTCAATTTAGATTTCAAAGAGAAGTCGATCAAGCAACCATCTGAACCAGACACAGTAAGAGCAATCAACAAAAGAAATAGAAACAATAGTGTGTGCTATTAAAAACATGTTCACGTCCATAATTCCTATAAATTCGGGTAACAATATTCCATGTACGACTGAAAAATAACTCAAACACCCTAAAAGTGAATAATATCAACGTATGAAGTAATTACAAATACAGGGTAGAAATATCGTGATGGCAGGATTTGTCAAAACTAAAGAAATAAGTGCATTGAACAGCAATGAACACAAAATTTATGATAAATGCAATCTGATTGAGCAATCCACATTGAGACTTCACGACAATAATCGCAGTAAATACGTTGTCTTAACGAATTGCTAGCAAATCATAATCCATCAGAGCCTACTGACATGGATGAAAATGGTCTAGTCGTGGACTGTAAGTCTGTAGTTTTTTCCGCGTTCTAAGTATTCTAGCGGATTTTCAACAGAAAGAGCTGGTTACTTTCAGTAATGTAACCCCTCTAAAACCTAACCATTTTAGCTTGTCAGTATATTTTTAGCTGCTTATAGTCTAGGATTTTGATTCATGGTATCATAGTGCTATTTTGGGTGACCTGGTACGATCAATGGTAGGTAGATTTCGGTCGGCCTTTCGAAATGCTGTCATGAGATCACGCATTCACAGCCTACCTGTGAAAGGCAAGTCCCACTTATTGCTTTCGTGTGACGGGTTTATTTCTCACAAAAGTGAAAGGCTGAATGCGAACGTCTAGTGCTTAATACTGGAGTGGTGGACATGTAATTCTATCTAGGGGAGGTGGGAAAACGTAATTTCAAACCAGTATTGTACATGGGCTCCAGAATTGGAAACGATCGAAGGCAGCTACCATCCATGGGAACGTAGCTCTTGATGCTGCACCATTGCCACGTGTTTCACACTTCAGTTCAAAGTTTCGGGGAGTGACCGCGTAAGACAACCAGATGTATCGGTCTGGATGCCAGAGAAGTATTCCAACTCTCAAACAAAGTAAGAAATTACGCTGGAAATATCTTTCATTGACCAAAACGTACGGAGTCTATGTTTTAATAAATAGATAAAAGTAGTTGATTGAAGCAACACATTTTAGTTAGGAGTATCATAGTAAGTTGAAGAAAGATTAATAAAGTTTAACAGGCTGATACAGTTCTATACACGACTAAAAAAAATCTAATGGAAGAAAGGAATGATGTACAAAGGTTATAAATTTATCAGTTTATCAATAAAGCAAATAAGTAACAAGACAAAATATGTAAATTATAAATATATGGGGTCATTCAGCAAAAAATAAATCTGTATAAACATATGATCAATAAAAGCGGATTATCTGACAAGATATAATTTAGACAATCCTCACTTATATATAACGAGTTGATGAAATCACATAAAAGTGAAATTCAATTACTCAAGTCATCTAAATACTATAATACTCAGGAGACTTCGCTTTTCAACCCCGAAAATTATGTTTAGTGCTCTTAATCGCTACATTATCAGACACTCATCATGGAACTGAGGTAGTTTCTTGGTTCGTCACTTTTATCTCATTCTATATCCTTACGTGATACAGTGTGTCGCTTATGTACATTTCACAGAGTCCTCCTCCTCTTTCCGTTCAACCAACTAAAATAGTGATACATATTCATGATAATGGAAAAAAGAATACCTATTGAGAGGAATATTGAAGAAACTATTTCGCAGCTTGGAACAAATCCGCATGAAGAAAACATTCCGGTATGTGATACCTTCGTTCCTTTCAGTGATTGTCCTTGTAATATTGGTCTTTAAATTTAGGCTGAACAATTGCTAGGTGCCTGTAAACTGTACGTCTTTGGGTCAAAACATTGATTAAAGTTTACTGAAACTTGACACTTTCTTCATAACTGTCATGCAAACAAACTATTAACTATATTTGACAAAACCGATTTGAACTCTACCAGAAATAAATGTTTCCTTCGGCTTTTTCTGTCTTTTTGACAAGATAATATTGAAGTTCGGAAAGTTAACTCTGTCTAGTTTATGAATATGTCAATGGGAAAATTGTTTTATTTGTTTTTATTTACTAATAGAATACGTTGTTCTCTTTGATCATTGTTCTGAAGTGAGAAGAACAGCAATTTCAGCATAAAATACACACATTTCACTTTATTTATTTTTTAATAGTAATAAAATGAGAACAAATAAGTAACGGTAAGCATGAGGGTTATAGTCTAAGGAAACACCCTTTGGTACAATCCGATGGTGTATTCATTAGAGCTGAATCGAAAAAGAAACAAGCTTTTCAAAAATAAGTTTTTCAGAAGACTAGACTAGATCTAACAATTGACTTAGTCTACTAGCTCGCTAGTTTTCTAGTTGGTTCCAAGCGCCGGAGGGTGTAGGGTAGTGACTCTACCCAACAAAAATATTCAGACTGCTAGAGAAATTTCAGTGCTCAATAAAAATATTAAAAATACAAAAAATACTGAGGAAAATTGACTTACAACAAAACACGAATTAACTGGCAGCACAGAAACATTGCGTAATAATTTGTTTTCCCTCTGATATTTGCTGACTGACTTAAGTCACCCATTAAAAGTGAGCTGAGATATAATAAGTGGATTGGATAATTTCACCAGGTTCATGGTGCAGGGATTTTAACACAAATTTCATCTCAACCGTCTGGATAGTTGGATTCAGCCTCTGACAAAAAATAATTTGGAATTTATTAAAGAAGAGGGTATCTGTCTGCCAGCAAAAGAGATAAAGTGTCAATCAGTTTTAAAAATTCAAATAAAATCTATTCAGATTAGATGGAGTGAACCTAATTCTCAAAAGTTAGTCTGCGGGATTTGATTTGCTTCAGGAGCTGACATCAGTTAAGGAACCACTAAAAAACCAGGAAATTGAAATGGACAGTTTTTTCCTCTCATTTAAAGGCTCTTCGTCAAAATATCCCCCCCCTAGAGTTCAAACACGAGACGTCCCTGTTACAAGGCAAGCTCGTGTGCCATTCACCCACTGGAATCCTATCCAATGGCCCATGAATACTGGCTTCTACCAATTCGTGAATTTATGCATAGGTGTTCTCTAATTATTGTCAGCTCGTGGTTAAACGTGATCTTCTGTATTGGAATGGCGACAAAGTTTGCAATAAGTACCTAAATGTGTAAAGAAACTTTCTATAGTTGAATTAAAACTGATATTGAACCAACAACACAAAGTTGGTAAGCTTTGGCCTATTACATCAAATCCAAAGAAAACATAAATCTCAATAAATGCATTACTATCACTTTGATGAATTTCAGCATGGTCTCACCAGGAATCAATTATTTTCATTTCTATTTTTTCATAAATAATGTTTCGTTTACACATTTAAACTGTAAATATTTACTTAAGAGTTAAATGGCTCTGTAATGTTAATCAATTATATGCTGCCTACTAGCTTCTAAAACGTTGTTTCATCACATGTGCTATAAGTATGATAGAAATCAGTCCCTGAAATACCGTTTAGGTGACTGTTTTCACGTCAAGCTACTGATCATTATTATTCGTCGACTGAGTAATCTACCTAGGCAATAACTATTACGATACCTATCATATATATATATATGCGTCAGTGGCACAGTGGTTAGAACTCTCGCCGACCATGCAGATGGTCAGAGGTTCGATCCCCTGCCGACGCACGCCTGATATCTACGGTCGGCCTGCGAAATTTGGGCTACCGATATCCATGCTGAAAAATTCATACTTGTACCAAAACTTCAGTGTGGGATCAAGCTGTAATCATAAATACAATTAAAGAAATAGACGTCCAACACTCTGTGGTCAACAGTGGTTCTCCAACTAATATCACCCCTTAAAAAAACTTAAAAAGTAACCTTGTTAATTAGTCGTTTTCAGTGCTTTCTAATCCCTACATTATTAGAGGCGTGTTAACGAAAATCCACGTCCTGTTTAATCGCTTATAATAATCCCAATTAACTCCTAGTACGTGAAAAGCTGAGAAAAATATATGAATGAGTATTCATTTATGATTTGTATTATTCTGTAGGCCTATCGTTACATTCTATTATTTGCTATCCCTCCAAGTACACTTTCCTTCTTTTCCGAGTTACACACGTTATTAAACTTGGTAATCCTATTTTGCCTTCGTGGATTAGTTTCTTGTCACGTTTCTATTTTTGTTAAACTGTAACAAAGATTCGTCAAAATTCAAAACCAAACGTAGTTATATCAGTGCTACTGACAATATAATTATTTCAAAAGTTGCGTTATACCTCAGATAGTGTAAACGTAGGTAAACTTATGAATTTATCGGCTGTTGATAGAAAAGCCTGATATCTATGGTCGGCCTGCGAAATTTGGGCTACCGATATCCATGCTGAAAATTTCATACTTGTACCGAAAATACAGTGTGGAATCAAGCTGTGATCAAAAATAAATAAATATATATACATATAAGATGAGAATAATAGACGTTTAGGGTACTTGAATCTTTGGTATGCTTTATGGTGAGCTTTACGTCACTGATGTGCATATCTCTGACAGATCTTATATAATGAGAGATTCATAAAAATACTTCTCTGTGAGATGTTCTATAATTAAGTCAATACTTATGATCAAACATTCAAGACCGAATGACAAATCCCATAGTTTCTAACGATTAGTTTCTGGGAATCCGATAGTTTCAAATCATAATAAAGTGACGTCATCCAGTGAATCAGTGAAGATTGTTATGAAGTACTAAACAGCTGTTCCGTTCTAGTTTGGGGCTGCTTGTTAGTACGCAGCAGTGTCTGTACTAGGGGTTAGACCTAGAGCCTTCAGGTATTATGGCAAGCCGGCTAGTCAGAAAGTTACTGCAATGGAATCCACTGACCTACGAACTTTAACCTTGTAAGTTAACTCCAGTATATGACAGAGAATATGGAAGCCCCTGGTGTACAACTACATGCAATAATAACGGAATATGACAACTTTACATTCAGGCTACAGTTTGCACAAAATATTTGTATTTTGCTTGTTAGTAAATCCCTCTCCAATTTCTCTCTATTTCACGCTGTCTACGTTGATTCATAACTTCCTCCATTTCTCTTGTTTGAAATTTTATCTCTTTCTCCCACAATCAGGATTTCTGAAGAGGCCACTAAATAATATAATACTTGAAAATTCGTGTCAGTAGTACACTCCACAAAAGGATAATTAATAATTCTTATCAAAGCAATGTAGTAAGCAAAATATCTAAAAAAAAATAATAAAACTCAGGGAATCATATGTTGAAACTATATTAACCATATTAAATATAGATGAGAGCATATTTTTCAAAGGGATCTATATATTAACTCTAAAAGATCAGCTCACATCCATAAAATTAATAATGATAGCATTGTTGTTGCATTCTCCGGTTATGACCTTCAATGCCATAGCAGAAACTATTATCATCTCACTGTCACTCACTAATGACCACATTTAGACAAAATAACAGTGGAAATAAATAAAACTTAGGTCAGCTTTCAGTATTATATATCCTTCAATATTATAATTTTTAATTTATCTATTCCCTCCTTTTATTTTGCTATATCTTACTGTAACTAAATAGTAATTTCATGATCTTCAAGTGTACTCTTTTGATAAAGTATATTCTTAAAGTAACTAAGTTCTTTCTAAGAATAAGAAACGGTTTGAAGCATGACAGTGACAGTAACAACTGCTCTATAGGCACGTGTTTTTGCGCTCTTTTCATTTGAAATGTAGTCATGATGAAAAGAAGTGAATAAAGGGGAAGAAATTGAGTTAAATAGGCAGACAGAAGTCATGGAAAAAAAGAACAGAGACGTAACATCATGCAACATATACTTACATGTATATATATTGCTTACTTCTGAATGTGGTTACATCATGATGGTCTTCATAATTCCGGCATGAAATGTCATGTATCAATTTAAACAGATGAAATGTTTCAGTGATATTTTTTTAATAGAAGGCGGCTGAGGAAAGCAATATGCATTAATTAGTTAAATTTTGCTTCTAAATAATACAATGCCTCAAATTTAACAAAGTTGTAGCTTTTTATAATCCTTATCTTTATGATGAAAAGAATGATTACTCAAGGTAAAATTTAAGTGTACTATAAGTGATCTTTATTTTTTGAATGAGAAAATGAAATAAGACATTCGATTCAACCATTTTAGCCTTTTTACATTTGTAAAAATTTGTTTTATAGGTGGCGTTTTTAATTGTATTTTTTTACTTGCTCAGTCTTATCGTTGTTGCATTACTGAATGAAGTGACTGTATTCATATGTAGGCGAAATCTGTTTTATTAATCTAGTAGTGATTTTAGAAATATTCCATAAATGTTTTGGAATGATGTTCCTTGTAGTAGTCTGAGAGGATGATTTCCTCCACACCACTTGATTTAATGAGGTTACGTGTTATCTCGTTAACTGAAAAAAGCTACTGGAAGATATTTTTAGCGTTTTCTTCTTAAGGCAATAGGACTGTATTATGTCAGTGTCAGTAAAAATGTCTCTCAAGTGTTGATGAAATGTTGGTGTTGTAATTCAGTATTTAGTGTGTATGAGTTGTCTCGTTCTATACTCGTGTTGTTAGGTTTGCTTCACTTTTTTTATGAGCATGACGACTGGAGATGGAATTGTGTCTGGTTCCTGTTTAGTTGTTAGTTTGAGGTCATTGACTGGATTGTGAGGGGGTTTATAATTCGCTTCATCTATTCACCATGATTGTTTTTTAAGATATATGAGTCTCTGACTTAATTGTGTTGTTCTCTGAGCTGGTTGATTTAATCGCGAAGCTTCCGTAATTTTTCCAGGCAACATCTTCCACTCAAATCTCACCACAGAATGAACTCATTTGAATTCTTCATGAATGATAATTTTATCGCCTGGCAACCATTGTCGTGACTGGATGTTAATTTATGTCTCTGTTAATCATTTTTATCAACTTAGAATTCGAACTTTGTTGTTATATGATCTGCTTTTTATTAGCTGGTGTTTATTAATTGCTAATTCACTTGAGTACCAGGCTTCTAGTTAATACCTGGCGGCTTTGATGTTTCCTTTATTTAAAATTTCTGCATTATCACAGTCAAACTGGTTTCCATAAATATCTACATACATTGATATGAAAGAATATATATCATGCTTTTTTATAGCTTGTTTGCCTTCTTAGATTCTCAGTCGAAGGAGATGCTCACTTTGACAGATGAAATGCTTATTGCAGTTCATGCAAATTATTTTGTAAATGGTATTGATTTTATCTTCTTTTTATGTGCATCTTTTGATTTGCACAATATTTAATGGAGTGATTGTTCCAGCTGGTGTTATATCTATTTCAAACGATTTCAATATTCTAGCTGTTATTTCAGAGATTTTTTTTATGTATATTTATGGTAGAATGAATTTTCTTGTGGTGTTTGATGGTCATTTCTTGTTGGTGTTACAACTCGATTTTAAACACTTTTTGATGAAATTGTGAGGGTATTCATTCTTTTTGAAGATGGTTAGTAGGCATTTTTCCTCCCGACTCTTCAATTCTGGAGTGCAAAAGTGTGTTTGAACTCTTTTAAATAATATCTTCACACAGTTTCTCTTGTGGGTAATCGGGTTATTACTACTATAGTTGATTATTTGGTATGTGTGTGCGTTGATTTTCTGTATACTTGTATTTCTAAATTTCCTTTGTTAGTTCTGCTGATTAATACATCTAAGAATGCAATTTCGTTGTCTAATTCTTCTTCTTTCGTGAACTTATTGTCTTCAAATATATTGTTTATTAACTTGTATGTGTATTCCAAACCATTTCTTTTAATTATTACTAATGCATTCTGAACCTAACGTGCCGAGAATTTTGGTTTAATCATGGGTAGGGCTAATCTAATCTTTGCATAATGGCTTCAACTAATAGTCCTGATATGGATGATGCCACTTATGTTCCTTTAGTCTGTTGGTATATGAGTGCTGAAGTGAAAGTAGTATGTAAGACATAACTCTAAGGGTTCTTTCCAAGTTGAACATTGCGGTTTTGTGTTCTCATCGCTGTGAAGTAGTTTTTGCATAGTTTCTTCTTATAGTTTTGAACCAGTTCAGGTATATAAAACTCTAATATCAAAAGACACCATTATTTCATTGTCATCCATTTGAATGTTTTCGATTTTCTCTAAAAATTGGATTGGTGAATTGATAGAATGGTCGCATGATTCTGTTACGTATTTTAATTTTCTGAAAAGCCCTTTAGATAGATTGTATGTTGGTGTTCCTGACAGAGAAACGATTGGTCGTAAGGGGTTGTTGGTTTGTGTGGTTTCGGTCTTCCGTAAAATCGAAGTATAACAGGTCCATTATATTTCATTCACCATTGATCTCGTTTTGTAATTTGTCCTGATTTCGTAAGTATATTTAATGTTATTATGATTTTGTTATATATTGTTTGTGTACCATTTTTCGTCAGTTGTTGATATACCTTATTATCTTTTAGCGAATCACCTAATTTCCTCACGTAGTCATCTTTACTTATGATTATTGTTGTTCCTCCTTTGTCAGCTGGCAGTATAACTGTGTCTTTTCTATTCTTCAGTTTCTTCAATGCATTATGCTCTTGAGTATTAAGTTGGGTATTATGTTTTTCTGTTTGATAATGGGTATAATTTATTGACGTATTTCTTGTTGTACTTCCTCATTTAATTTTTGATAACTTCAGGGGCGATTCTTAGGAAGCTTCACCAAGAATGCAGTTCAGTCCTTTCTGAAGAAGTTATTCTTCTACTTTTCAATAATGTTTGTTTCAATAAAATTACTACGCAACCACTCAGCGTTCTGTCAGATGACTGTTTAGAAATCTCTGCTAATTTTTCTTTCGGGACGGCTGGTCTTCATTTTTGCGTCGTTTGCCTAGTATTTGAACAGCAGTGTTCAATGGTGATAGATGCTTTGGTTTGAGAGTCCGTTCAACCTTTTCTTTATGAAATTTAATCATATACAAGTTATATGAGTGACATGAATATTGTGCAGCTACTGACTTCATTTAGTCAGTAGTATATAGCTGAATGCAATTATGCCAGCTTTATTGACAACCATTTACAGTATCAAGCAGAAAGCACATTATGGTCCTAATGATTTGGTTTCCAAGGGAAACTGTGATAAAATTTCACCTCCTATAGGTTTGTAAAGTGCAAGTTACGATTTTGATTTAAAGTAGTATACATTTAGGGTTTTCGGTCTTCGTATAAAAGATCATTCACTTCATACATTTGGTTCCTTTGGTAAATTTCGATAAAGAAAGGAAGACGAAATTTGCAGTATAAAATGATGTGATTCAGATATGATGGAGAAGATTTGTAGCTAAGGTAGATGATTTTAATGTGGTTGTGTTCTCTAAGCTGGATAGTTTATTTGTGAAGCTTTCATCACCCTACTAGGTGACATCTTCAGCGCATACTTCAGTTTGAAGGGAGCTTTCGGATTTTTCCACGAGTTGATTAGTCATCTCTCCCGGTGAACTTGCACGCCACTGATTGTTTTTGTGTGTTTTCACACCCTGTTAGCTACTTGCATTGGGACTGACTGTTTCTTTGACTTGAACTTTGACTATTTGTGTGTGTGTGAGAGATTTACTTCTTATCGGTTGGTAAATTTTGTCTATCTCGAGGTATCTGTTGATTGACGATTCATTCTATCATTATTCTGCAGCTGATGAGAATCTGTGAAATAGAATGATATCATTTTACACTGCAAATTTCGTCTTCCTTTCTTTATCGAAATCCACCATTCACTTCTGACATGAATGAACACAAGCTTTGCTATTTTTCTGTTCACATAATGACAGTTGCATTTAAAATATATTATAAGACACACCTTTATGAGCGTCATCAGATTTGAGCATTGTGATTTTATATATCTAGGATGGTACCAGTGTTTGTAGAGTAGTTATCACAGTTTCTGATATGACTGATATGACACCAAAGGACACAATAACTTCACCAACACAATCACTTCATCCAGTATCAGATAGGGAAAAACGCCGAACATCAATAAATGAAAACGCCAGGATCACCTATAAGACAGAATGTATGAATTGAGAATGCATTGGAATTGAACACAGCATGAATATCATCCACCTGTCTTGCAAATCCTTTTCCCATTATTTCATCTCAGAAATTTCATTTATTTCGCTGAAAAATTAAGGTCATGTGAAGTTATCGAATATAATTAGTCTTTTCAATGAATAAGGTTTGATACAAAGCATCTAAACTTAAATAATAAACGCAATTTTATGATTGATTAAAAAGCCCAAAAAAGTTATCATATTCAGTGAAGAAGCTATAGATTTCGAGTTAAGCTAGCCGTTATTAAACTGTTGCTTTCGTGCTTCTACTCTTGACGTGTTAAGTGTGATTTTATTTTAATCTGAATGTCTAATTATCGTGATTTATGCATCAAACAAATAAAAAAATATATAATTCGCTTCAGCTTTATGTCTTACAATTAGGAAAGATGAAGTTAGAGGATATATTACTAAAGTGAATAATTTCTGGATTTCATCATGAGCTGATATTAGTTAGAGAACCATTGGAAAACCTGGAAGTACTGGACGGCTGTTTCGTCCTAGTTTGGGACTCTTCAACAGTACGCACTCACCGGGATTCGAACCCAGGACCTTCCGGTTACAAGGCGAGCTGAAGAGTCCCAAACTAGGACGAAATAGCTGTCCAGTACTCCCAGGTTTTTCAATGGTTCTCTAACTAATGTCAGCTCATGATGAAATCCTGAAACCAATCAAATCCCTACAAATCAACACTTGAATAATTTCTGTTTGGTATAGCAAACCCTTGATGTTGCATTACTACATGATAAACTTGAACTGAAAATCCATTTTGTACACACTATTTGTGTTATATTCTTTCTTTAGCTTTTTCCACTTCATTTTATACTGTACACTGATAACCAGTTTCCTGAAGCTTTATCAATCACGTCTTTCCATTGCTGTCGCTGAAGGATTCGCGCTATATATAGTCTCGTTAGAATTCTTCTCAGTAGCACACATCATATTGGTGCCCATCATATTCATTCGATTACTCTAGGCGTTTTAGTATTTTTCTTCCCTGCTTGACTGCTGAATATTTCTGTCATAGAATGTATAACTAAACACCTATTGCTTGACTTTTTTTGCATGAATTACCGTTTATGTACGGTTCCTAATCCCTGAACGTATTCAGATTTATGATATATCCTTCTCCTTTAAACGCTGTTAAATTATATAATATTATTAAACGTATCCATAATAAATTTTGCGTTGTTGAACTGCTAGTATCTGAAAAACGTTTGTGAAACAAATTGATACCTTTATATCCTGAAACTTTCGTCGTCCTTCATCAGTTTTGCAGAAAACACGAATTATAGAAGGGAAGTCTGACACTAACAGTCATTATATATATATATATATATATATATCTTTATGATTCACGTTAGATATAATCAGGGAATAGTAAAACCACAAGATTCACTCAGTCTAGAATAACTGTTTTCACAAACGCCTTTGTGAATGCATCTATTCATTGTTGTTAGCTTATCTAAATTCCTATTAAAATAAGTTAAAATAAGGCAAGGCAGGAGTACATCACTCGGAAATCAGTTTGAAGAACCAATGCACTCAACATAAGGAAAGACATTTAGATTTTCAATGCTTGTGTGAAGTTACTGTTTCTATGGGATTCAAACATTTGATGCTCGCATCAATAAGAGCGTTTCCAATGCTCTACCCTAAACTCTCACTAGTAACCGCCTATGATCGATACAGAAGACAGGTAAGACATTAAGCCAAACCCAAAATCAACTAAGGCTTGGAACGGTAAATATGAAGAAGGACATAAAGATGGACTGTATATAGACACTGAGAAGAAATCCAAGTGATATCTGATACCAAGATCTGGAGTGGCACGCGACGAGTCGAGCATCTGAATGCGACATGAAAGAGACCATTTGGAGAGGAAACGAAAGATGGTGTGCCGCGGCACAGCGGAGAATCAGATCATTTGAGATTAGCTGCCACTGCTCTACATTTAAATCGAAATCACGGGATCGATGATATGCTAACAATGTTTCACTTAAAGTACGGGAGAAATGTCCGTCTAGCTTCATAATTTATCAGTCTATAGTTCAAGAGAAAAGTGAACTCGACATATTCTTTATAATTCTGAATTCGACTGCATTAAAAAATATTCTGTCAAACAAAAACTATAATTAATTCTTTAGCGAAATAAATTATTGATCTACGGTCATCTAAACCTCAGGATAAAACATAAATAATGTTTTTATAAAATATATTCAAGATCCATATTCTGATAATTTGACAATGAAATACTCTGAGGATTCCTCTTTTAATAATATTAAAATGTTTTTACATTATTCAGTGTTTTATGGCCTAATTATTGTATAAGCATACAGAACTTTTACATTTGAAATTAATGGGCCTGTATTCAACCAGTAAAAGACCCTAGAAGGTTTGGATTTCGTATCGTAAACTGTCGAAGATATAAACGCGGAAACCAACAAGCTAATAGAGGAGGTAGTGAGCACTAGAATTTAAGTAAGCGTAGAGCAAATGGAAGCAATGTGACTACTCCTTCAACAGCAACGGTTACCATCAATTAGAGAAGCGTAAAGGGAGCTATCTCTTCGACTTAACTGACCTAAGAACATCGTTTATAATACTAAGGGCACAGATGAAATTGACAGAGTAAGACAGATGTTTATCACTTCGAAACTCATAGCATCTAAAGCATTTCTTAAGGTCTGCTTTAGCCTCATACTGACTACTTTTGCTCGATAGTGCAGATGAGATGGATAGCCAGAGAGGATAAACAACGAAGAAATCTAACGGGCATAGAACCAGACAAAAACCTATGCTTGGTCCAAAAAATATACAGAAGAGTCTGGAGATGGATTGGATATACTCTAAGGAGAACACTAAATGACCTTTATACGCAAGGAATGCCTTTGAACTTATACCTGAACGGAAAACGACAAACTGAACTCCTGAGGAAGACTTTAAGAACATCATTCGGAGAGGGAGTAGAAGATTGTGGGCAGTCAGGAAGCCAGCTAAATGAGACAAAGAACCAGGTGCAATGGTCATTTGGAGATTTTGAATCCGAATGTTCCACCTAGAACCACAGAATACAGTAACTTTACACACTAGCATACTAAATTTGAAGTTCGATAAATAAACGAGTATTATATGTCCTAACTTCTATAGTAACTACTTTTCCTTTCAAAACGTTAAACCAGGAGTACACTTCACACTGGGTCGAATCCAGTTTACAGATGTTGAAAAATTGCATGATTTCCTGAAAAGACATGTCCAAATCAGATACATTTAATCAGAATCACATAATATTCCTCAAATCATCAACATCTCTATAGGAAATTAACCTTCATAATGATTAATTTACACAACTGATAGATGTTGACGTTTAATGACGACTCGGATACCTTATACTTAACTGTTTTTTGGGCTTAATTATTTAATTAAGTACCTGAACCTTGCGAAATAACTGTTTTGAGCATCTACTTCTAACAAAGACATTTCCTAGATTTCTTACTCTCTTTTGTGCAATAATTTACATACATTACAAACAGCTTGAAAATCCCAATTTAGTCATATGAAAAAGAGAAGGCACTGAGCGAAGAGACTCTTTTCGGCGAATTCATTCACATAGCTGTACAATCGCATTTATATATAATTATTTGTGTGTGTACATGAGGTTTGTCAAGTTTACATAATTAATCAGGTGATAAAAGAATTATCTAATATAGAAACAAGGTTAATTGGACAGCAACTAAAGTAAGATTGAGTTAGTAAGGTAGATGACGTAATATAATTGACTAAAATGTTTCAACTTAGATCAGGGTTGCAACAGAGGTAATTACAGGTAGAGACCAAGTAGAAGTGGGGTAGGTAATAATGCCATTTAAATTAGAACTGAAATTGAGCAAATAAGTTCGATAACGTAACATAAATGACTAGAAACTGAACGTTGTTCAAGTGAGTAACAGCGGTAGTGAGGTGTAGAAATTAAATCGGGTGGGGGGTAGAGAACAAGAAAGTTGAAAATGCAAAATATCACAATTGAGAAGACAAAATAATACTAATGAAGAGACAAAAAAAAGAGATTAGGTAGAAATTACTTGTCGGGTAATAAGATAAATTATGTCCATTACAAGTGTAGTGATTGAACGAACTTCTTCTGTATACAGAGTTCAGGACTTAGCGAGTGAATCGTCATTGCTTCTGCAGTTTGAAGAAGTCTGATTCGTACACCTTTAGGAAGACTACTTCTTACCCTCTAGACGACTTTGAAGTTTGTTTAGAGTGAGGCTTGGTGTCCGGATTCTATCAGATGTTCTAAGATGGAGCTGTGGGGGCATCGATTTTCTCCTTTGTAAAACCATGTTGGTAGGTGTTAGGTGATACGTTTGGAAAGCGAACGCTGGGTACAAATGTTGATGAATAGTTCATTGATTATTACTGACCTGAATTTTTAACTCCAATGTTCTGTAGATAAAAATGTTAAGTGGTCGTGCTCATCTGAAAATAACTGTAGGCATTGCAAATGGAGTCGAGACATTAATTACGTTGTATAATGTATAAATTACCCACTAGTCCAATGATTTACTGTGAATACTTCTTATTTAACTGATAAGTTCCGACTGGAGTTTGAAGTATAAGGTTATTCATCTTAGAAACTGAATAATGTTAGTTTGTAGTGTTTAAAAAAGTTCACCTTCTACAATTTTAATAAATCCCAATTTTCTTTTCATTCCTGATGTTCCAAAAGGAAAGTAGAGTTTCAAACTCTGGCATTTTAAGAAGCGGTTCGGTTGTTTTAACGAGGTGAGATTTCTTGCCTAATACCCAGACTTCCATCTTTTCTTGGCCTACTATCGGCTAGTTGATAATGATGAGTTAGTAGGTAGGAAATCGAACCAAGACCTCCAGCGTGACTAGCGAGCGTTCTACCTACCAAATGCTGCCTTATAATAAGTAATATATCCAGCATTTCATGTTTATTAAGAGGCAGATTGCACAATTTATTCAGAAAAGGGAAGTAGAACACTATAGCTCATATCTTTGCGAATGTTTGCTGAGATAACAATCGGTGAACGGTTTGATAACTTCTAGCTGTGTCTACCAGTTTAATGAACTTTATAAAATAAATAAAATGTTGCTCTAACCAATGTTAGCTAATGATGAAATCCTGAAATCAATCAATCAAACCAATACATGAATATCAATGATATGCTCACTAGCAACTGGCCCTATTCAAGTTTGTAGTTACTTGGGGTTCTAATAGAAAGTCGTGACCAGTTGAGTAGAGCAGGTCCGGTGTGAGGACAAATACTTGCCACCAATGACATTGGTTAGTGGTCATGCTATGTCGTGAATTGGCAGAAGCTGGGGTTTTTGGCCCACTGGATCGAGTCCCAGTGGCTTAATGGTCTACAAGCTCGCCTTGTAACCAGAAGGTCCTGGGTTCAAATCCCAGTGGTGGATGCCTACTGACGAAGAGTCCCAAACTAAGACGAAACAGCTCTCCAGTACTCCCGGTTGGTTTTTTAATGGTTCTAAGCGCTGTCAGCACATAATGAAATCCTGTAATTAATAAGTTTTAAGTCCAGTCAAATTAAGATTATTAGATGAAGATCTTTCCGTTCTGTCTAGTTTCCAACAGGGTGTCATTTACTCCGATTTAACAGTCAATCACCATTTAAACAACGTAAAGCAAACAGATCCTTATCTGTTAAACAAAATTTCAACAAAAAACTTTATATACAGTAGTATCTACTAAATAATAAGAAAAAGTGAGTAAACAGAAGAAAATTTAAATTGTTTTATTGAAACAAAATCATTTATGAAGTGTTTACCTTTGATAAAAAAAAATAAATAATACTAAATAAATATTATTTCATTTACAGAGAAAATTAGCTTCCCGCTTGAAATACAAGATTGAAGGAGGAAACAAAATTATTCCCATGTGTGTATATAATTTTCTTTTTAAAATTTCTTGAAGGCTTATTTAATTTATCCTTTTTACTTTCAACTATATTAGTTAGTATAAAACTGGAAACTAATTTGTTTGCGCAAATTAAACATCAAGTTGTCAGTTGTTTATTTAACAAACTCATAAAATTCACTTTTTGATTTATAGTAATTAAAGTGTCCACAGTGGTATTTTGGTAAACTGAGGGAAATCACCAACTATTTTATGTATGCACATATATATATATATATATATATATATATATATATACGACAAATTAAAATGATTCACTCTATTCATGTTAGATTCTAATTGCATAGGAAATTCAATCTCCAAGTGTTGGACTGCGAGTTCAATCCCCGGTTGGAAAATGGGTGGGTAATAGGACGAAACAGTTGGTCAGTACTCCCTGCCCTTCAGTGGTTCTTTGACTGATCTCAGCTGTCTGTCAAACTTGAAATTAATCAAATATCTGAAAACTAACACTTTTAAAGGTTATCTATTACCCACTGGTAGCTGACTACAATATGAAACTGACTGAAGTTTTAGTGAAAAGTCGTGGCAAGTGGACTGAAAACATATACTGATGAAAATAGTTGACGGTCGTTATATATACCATGAATTTTCAGGAGTAAGAACTGTTGTGCCTAATTATTTCTTCCTAGTCGCAGTATGATCAGTGAAGTCACCTTGTAAATTCAAGGTCCCAGATTCGACTCTTATTGAGGTTATGTGTGAGTACCGCTGAAGAGTCTTGAACAAAGGCGGAACAGGTATCCAAACTTGCATCTAAAATATGTGAGGTCACCTTTCACGTTTATGGTCATTCATTAATAGGATATCTTCACGATCACGTTTTGTTTGATGAGTAGAACAGTTATGATCCAGTTTTAGGAAGTAAACATTCAGAATACTATATATTTTCTTATTCTTGTTTAAAATCCGTCAGAAATTCATTATATGAAGCCTAAAATAAAACCAGTTGAACGTTTGAAACGTTAGATAGGGAAAGTGGCCATTCAGAAATGGAATTAAATAGTGCTCAAAATTTGGTTTCTTTTAGGGTAAAGTTCATACTATAATTAGAGCCCCTAATGCGAATATGTCGAACATTTAGAAAACTCGATTTCATTGATAACACTACTTTTATATGCGTCGGTGGCACAGCTGTAAAATGCTCGCCTACCACGCATGTGGTACGGTGCTCAGTCCCCGGCCGATGCACTCCTTTCTTTCTCTAAGCCAGTTATAAGATAGGTAAAGAGAGAAGGTTGTGCATTAAGCGAACAACCCCATCCCGTAAAAATAAACATTTATGCTACCGAAACTTCAAGTCTGCAGCTTGAAGCCCTGTGTTCCACTGGGAAAGTGAATAAATAATAAAAATTAAAAGTAAAAGAATAACATTACTTAAATATTACGTAGTGAATGCATTTACATTGATGGGACACTAGTAACTAGTGTGATGTGTCTAGTCCTTTCTTTGGTGCAGACTGAATTCCATCAGTCAGGATTTCAATGTGATTGCCATTCTATGTACTCATACAGGAGGTCTATTAAGAGCCTGAATAACTGACTGCAGCATTGGGTGATGCGGGTTCGAATCTCAGAAGGGACATGAGTTCCTTCAAGGTTGCAGATACGCTTCGCTGACGAATGCCAACTAGCACTAAACCAAGGTCCAAGACTTCCTGTCGATTGCTTCCAACCATTTAATATCATCGAATGCATTTACAAATATATGGACTAAAAGCTGTCAAAAGTTTTTTTCTTCTTGTAAGCAAGTGAATCTCAAAAAAAGCTGATTTTATTATATTATTATTTCTTGGGATATGAGTGGAACATAACGATTCTACAATGCATCTCCATTTTGTTCTGTTTTCTGCCATCCTTTTCATCTGGATCCACAAGTGCCCACACTCTATCATCTCCTCCTCCCCCTCCTTGCACGATCTCCTTCATGTCAACCTCAATGTGAAGATCCACTCATCGCTTACCAATGGGATTCCACTCGCGCGATGTCATTCAACAGTCTCCTCAGCATTTGACAACTCCACCAACATTTTCTTCCTCATGTTTGTTGGGCAATCAGCTGTTGACTCGCTCGTTGTCAGTGTTACTTGTTGCTAATTCTTTCTGACCGGCCAGCCATTTGACCTTCAGTATGGAACCAGAAAAGGCAGTTATTGATAAAAGTCTACAAACTGTTGGATATGCATTTCGTGGCACGCAGTACAAGTTTCTAACCTGTATAGAAGGGAGATTGCTTTGATTTACGTCATCACTAGAAATTCATAACACATTTTATAACAATCAAAAGCCTATAAAACTTACCATAATTTAGAAAAACTGTTTTAGCGTAAACAAGATCTTATGCGTACTTCTCATAGAATTCATTCATCTGATAAATGTTGGATAAAGTGGTTCTAGATTACAAGTGTATGCAAAAAAGTTTTCATGAAAACGGAAACAGTATTTTCAATCAATTTTACCTAGTAAAAAAGGGGTTGTGAGATGAAAGAACGACTCAAGTGTTTAAAACTGAGTATGTTTATTCAAGTTTCATAAGTTAAATAGGCGAAAAAATGCCTTTGTTGTATAGAGAGTGAAAGGCCACTACCACATATTGAAGTGAAGTGTATTACTTGATTTAAGATGTTAAGAGAAAATACGAAAGTGTCTATTTTCAGTTATTAAATGTGACAGTATACCAGTAGATCAAGAGTAATGTGCAGCGAAATTGCTTTCAGATATTTTGTTACTGTATCTAAGTGACTTATATGTAACTCGTGAGGGTGGAAAATGTGTTTATGACTTTCGGTAAAACTCTTTCCAAACATATGTGTAACGAGAGATGATTAAATCTCAATCAAATATTGATACGCTAGTGTTTGCTGCCTAGGCTTTGTAGCAGTTTTTGTTTGTATCAGCACATCGGTAATAAAAATGCCTTAATACCCATTAATAAATCTGTTCAAAAAATGCCGATTGATCGCATTATATTGAGAAGTTATTTCGTAGGAAAATATCAGATATTGCGTCGAATATAAAACAATGAAGTCAACACATTCGTCGCTTTCTTCAACTCCTTAATAATGTCCACTCGTCAAATTACAAAGAATGACATTCATGACTGTCACAGTTTGAAAGAAGTATATTCTTGTCTTGAAAAAGGACTTCCAAAACATACCAGATGTAAACCTTAAGTAGAAAAGAAAGGCATCTTTATTACTGTTTTGATTTTCACTGCTTCCCCGGAAAATGATTGATTTATGACGAAAAGCAACCGTTAGACATTCCAACTAACATTTATAGTTATTTTCTTCTTTTCTTTTGTCTTCAACTCAATATCACTGTTCTGACACTTGCATATCATATGTTGAATTAATTCTCTTTAGTTCTCTTTGTTCGTGTTTAGTTTGTGATTCTAGTAGTTCCCTTTGTGGTTGTGTGATTACATTGGTATTATGTTGTTTTACGATACCGATCTTGGATTGATGTATGATGTTTACTGACAGAGTTTTGATCACTTCTTGCCGGGAATACTCTACTTGATTCTCAAGGACTTCTTACAGCTGAACTCTGGTTAACTAATTTTGTTCTAAAGTACTTGTTTTGCACTAGGAACTTATCTGACCTGAAAAGCAGCTGCCCAATGGCATTGTTGACGTAGTTTTGCTTTTCGATGCCATCACTGCTAAACAGTACCACAGATTTTACAACAAATAACTCGCTTTTTGCTATTGTTGTGACATTTCTGTACTGATCATAACTCAAGTAAGCTCTGGTTAGCTATAGCCCGGAAGTACTGAAGAGCTGTTTCAGTTTGGTTTAGAACTCTCTGGGGATCTAATCCAAAGGTTTCCCGTCACAACGCAGACCATTAGTTTCATTGATCATCATGTCAGAAGTGAATCACTGATCGCTTGATAACTTTATAACTGAGGAGTACATAAAGCATTTAACAGAAAATAAAATATAGAAATTCAAAAAAAATGGAACCTTGAATTTCTAAGAAACAAATGATTAATTTTAAATTGGTTAACATTTTCTAATTTCGCTAAACCATTTTATGAGCAATCAGTAGACTTCAACAAGCAGAAAATAAAACGTAGAGAAATACAAAACCAGAAATCAAGTTTTATAACTTTCACAATTAATTGATTGAGAATATCGCTTAAGAGAGGAAAACTGTCTAGAAATTTCCTACAAAAGTAGTGGAAGAAAGTACGAAATTAGTTTTATGTACTGTAAAATAACTTTTCAAGTAACTGATACTTTGTGATCGAACATTTACTTGTAATAGTGCATTGCTTAGAAACAACACAAATACTTTTCCTTATTCTTTTGAACTCTTTTTGTGTTAATTACCCAAATGATAGATTTCAACTGAGGTTCACTGGTAAAATGTTCACAGACTATGTACATGATATGGTGAACTGGATTATAAGTCAGACAGTGGGAAACGAGAAGACAGGGATATCCTGGACCGACGTGAAGAACCTAGAAGACCTGGATTTCGCGCGTAGATGATTTATGTTTGAAGTCAAACAAAATCGAAGACTAACAAGCGAAAACCGACAAACTGGTTGAAGAAGAAACCAGCGAAAACAGGACTCCAGGTGAAAATAGACAAGACGGAGGTTATGAAAATAACCAACCAACAACAGCAACAACATCCAACGCCAATCACCATCAACGGGAGGGATTTGAAAGAGGTTACTTCATTCACTTATCTAGGGAGCATTGTCTCAACTACAGGAAGTCGGAACGGATGAGTATGTCAAATCGAGCGAGAATCGGGAAGGCGAGCAACACATTCATCAACCAACTGAAACCAATCTGGAAATCTTCATCACTCAGCACCAACAACGAAATTCGGTTAGATTTTCAATCCAAACACGTCAAGTCAGTCAGTTCTTCAAATGAACTGTAGTCAAGATTTGACAGAATAGTTCTAAAATATTTGGGCGCCGAGTGAGAAGTAGACATTTTAAAAAAACTATATTTGTACAATATTTGTACATATTGAAATGAGTAATTCCAACTTTTCGTTCGGCAATCTGGTCCGAACTTCTTCAGGGAAAGGTAGATCAATATTTGTAAGTCTGAGGTCATATTTTAATCACAGCTCATACAATTTTCTTTATTATACTTGTTTTATGACAGATGATTGAACAAAGTTTTTAAAATAAGAGATGTTACTTTATATATAAACCTCTGTTATGCTAATTTCGATTAATTTCCTTGAAGAAGTTGGGACCAGATTGCCGAACGAAACGTTGGAATTACTCATTTCAATATCACTGAGATTTTACAAATATAATTTTTTACAAATGTCAGTCAGTTTTTCTATACGGATAAGAAACATGGCGGGCCAAAAGAATATTTCCAACACCCTGTTACAGACCTTTATCAACATCTGTCTTCGCTGGATCTATACTGAAGATCAGATGGTCGGAAAGAATCCCCAACAAGAAACTATGGGAAGAAACAAAACAAGAATTAATCGCACAAAAAATATGCTGGAGATGCAGTGGAGATGGATGGATTGGACACTCGCTGAAGAGGCTGCTGGGTAACATCGCGCGCGCGTCAGGCCATTGCTCGAGTGGAACCAGGCCGAAAGGGAAGCGGCGAATGGGACGTCAGTTCAAGGGTGACATGGAGGAGATCGTGTGAAGAAGAGCTGAAGCTGTATAGACTAACATGGATACAGGTGAAAAGGACAGCAGAAGACAGAAGCAAGTGGAGATGTGCAGTTGAAGCCATATGTTCCACTAGGAACCCAAGAGAACAATAATAATAATGTACATGATGTGGGTTTAGTTCTCAGCCGACACACTTCCAAGCCTCTCCTAGCTGGTAATAATCTGGGGAAAGAAGGAAGATTGGGAGTGAGGTTGGCAACCCCACTCCGTAAAAAAGAACACCAGCATATACGGATATATGCAATAAATAACTACGTGGGAAGAAAAACATATATAAAGCAATTTATGAAGTTGTATGAATACACTGATACGATTATGAGCAATAAATTGTGCTTGAAATATCATCCGGTTATTAATACTTTATCATGTTGCATACGTATTATTTAAAATAAGCATATATCTAATATTACGTATTCTTTGTTGAACTTTTGAGTATATTTTTATTCCTTAAAGTTCTCAACAAAACATAAGACATCAAGCTCGAGTTCTGAATTGAAAGGTGCATTCAGGTTCATTTATTTATTTCCTATGAAGTTGAGTTTGTAAGAGCTTTTATAAAACCAGTAATGCACTAAAAATTACTCCAGCTGAAAATGACTTTTTTGATGCCGTCAGTAACTTCCCGTGGCAGCTTTCAAAACAGACGTCATTGAATAATAATTGCTTTATGATGAGAGAATTTCCTGTAAATAAAATTAGGAAATCCCATATTTTCAAAAAAATTGTTGTATAGAGTAAATTTACTCAAAAAACAGCCTTCAGTATCTGCACTCACACTCATAATAACTGAGTAAATCAAATAAACAAATATAGATAAAAATCCCCTTTAATTATATCACCTAACAAGTTCCCATGTATAATGTCCACATGTTAGAAGATACTTACTTGTCTACAAAAAAATGAGAACTGTATTCCATATCCTTGCCGTAATAATACAGTTAAACACAAACTGTATTTCACCTCATAAAATAATTAGTTGTAGACTAGCGACTCTAAACTAAAGCTTCAGGTTGAGATCCTCCTGACAGCAGGTGGATACTGCTGTGAATAATTCTAATTACGTAATTCATTATTCTATAACTTAAATCGCTACTCCTGTCTACAATATTCTACTATTAGCATACATTTGTTTTCAAAACTGAAACTATTTGGGTTTTCTTGAGTGAATATTTGTGAAATAATTTGACAGGAGTAGATAATATCTATGAGCAGAAAAAGGCTAGATTAAGAGCATGAAGTGTTTTTTGCTGGGACAAATTTTGCTTAGTTTAGTAACTTACTGGTTCAAGGGTAGAATGCCCACCAGCTAAGCAGCATGACCCGGGTTCGATTCCCAGCTGATGTAGACCTAAAACTCACTTAGATGGTACTAAGCTCTCAGAAGAGGGAAGGTTAGACATGAGTCTAGCAACCTCACACATTCAAATTCCACAAGTGCTACTGAAACTTTAAAGCTAATAGGAACGAGAAAAAAAAACAAATTAGATTGAAATTACCCAGCACAGCAAGGCTGCTTTTAAAGCAATGTTTAACCACAATCTCTGTGTGTCACTTGGTAAAGTATTGACTACTTTTCAGTTTGCCGTTTTTTATTTCACCAGCTTGCATCCAGCCAACGTAAAGTAACTAACTGTCCATTACTTATTAATTTTAAATAGTTCTCTGGCTAAGACCACTTAAAAAGAAAGTCTCACTCCAAAATAGACTGTGTATTTCTGACGTTTTACAAGTAAACCAAAGTTGAGGACTGTATGAAAAAAATAGACGATGGTGAATTTTTAAAAAACGGGTAGCAGTTGACAGTTTGTAAACGAAGTACATTTCCAAAGACTCAATACTTTGCAAGTGCATTTTCTTATTTACTGCAGTCACCTTAATATAATGATGTCTGTTTCTTAAATACCCATAATTTTAATGAACCTTGTTTTGAAATATTTCAAATGAATTTCGATATAATTAATATTAGAATGTGTCATAAAAACTCATCAACTATATTTTGTGCAACAGATATGTAGGAAGAAATGGAGGTGGAATGTCCATACTCTGAGAAAAAAACCATCAAGTGACATGACACGGCAGGCTGCCACTCGAGGGGAACCCGAATGGGAAGCAGCCAGTCGATTGTCAATGAGAGGGTGAAATGAAGTAGGTCATGAGAAGCGAATGATGAAAGCATATGGGCAGACGTGGAACCAGGTTTAAACGTTGGCGGAGAACCGAACTCAATGAAGATGTGTGACTGAAGCCCTATATTCCTTTAGGAACTAAAGGAAATAATAATATTTTTATTCATAAAATCATGCCATCTGATATACTCATATAAATACAAAGGCAGCTTATATATATATATATTTATTCTGATATGAAACCTCATAGAGTCATTAAACTGATTCACGCTTAATCCCATTTTTGTTTGACAATAAATATTTGTCAATGATAAAACAATATATTTGTTCCACTGAAATTGTCATATATTTTCATCTAGATGGCTTTTGAGCACTTTAATTGTCATTAAAATATATTTAATATCCAGTTGTCGTTCACTAGTGGTTATGTTTTTATTTATTTTGTCAATGTTCTGTTTAATAAAAAGAAACAAACTAGAAATCTGAGTTCTTCAACAAATTTATTGCATTCTAAGCCTGCTACTTTTTATTTCTTCATTCCCTCAGGAGGTTGGCTATGAGTAAATACCAGTCTGTTTCAGAATATTAAAAACATATACAACCGCTTAGTGCAATCAGCTTTGGACGATTGAAAAACTCTAGTGAAACTTCTAATGTTATCATTAATTGAATAGTGTGCTCATTATAGTCGTGATTTCAATATAGCAGTAATTAAAATATGGTGACTGATGAACTACAGTCTCTAAATTTATTAAAACACACAACTTCTCAGTGGTCACACTGTTATGATATTTGTCTGTAGGAAATACTAGCATACTAATAATTTAGTAAAAATAATACAGTTAAATATTTCAAGTTTTATCATTGATCAGTTAGTGAATCATTGAAAACCGAGGAGTACAGGACCGCTGTCCCGTTTTAATTCAGCACTCTTCAACAGTATAGACCCACGATCACGGATCAAATCAAGAACCTGCAGGTTACATGGCGAACTCTTTAACCACTCTGCCACTGAGATGGAGTCTAATGGAGGAGGAATTCTACCTTTTTTAATTCGTTATATCAATATTTTTTTTAAACACATTGGAAAAACGTCCGATTAGTGCAACAAAAATCAAATTTCATGCCAATTAAACATGAAAGATGCTTAGGATCACTCTCAGAGCTGTTATTCAACCCGGCCTTATGGAGAAACCTTAACGCTATAAAACTGTACAGGCGAAAGGAAATCACCTTTTGCAGACTAGAGCCTCCTATCGGTCTACACTAGTCACCAGTGAAGAAATAGCTACACAATATATCACAATATCTACCCACTTTCTAAGGTAGGTAGAATAATAATAATAATAACAATAGTAACAGGAAAACAACTGACAAATATCTTTCAGTGATTACCACCTATCTCACCTTTAATTTTATTCTTATTGGCTAACACAACTAGTGAGGAGTAACTTTCACTGTTGTCTCAGTATTGAAACAACAAATATTTTATTTCTGTACGTGATTATATCAAACAAACAAAAAAATATTCTGAAACATTTCTGGCAAATAAAATATATATATAGATGTACAGAAAATCGTCTTCATAAACAGAGAAAGTATTTCGCAACCACCTTACATTTATAAATGTAAGTCATGTATTATTTATCGTAATTTTTAAAATTTATTTTTGAATAATTGAGGACATTGAAAGTTATTTTTTGAATGTCTGAAAAATGATCGCAGTTACTGATTAATGTATGAAATGTGTAAAAAAAATATCAAATTTTCATGATACATCAACCTGTAATATTGGCACCACACACTACTGATTATTTTGATAGTAATATTTGTACTGCACGATATAATAATATTATTATAAACAATATTTTGCAGATAATAATTAAGTAGCTTACATAAAAGAAGAATCACTTTGTTAGTGGTTTTGATCGTCTCATGTGATAGACATTTTATTCCTTTCTGAAACTTGTTTTAATTGACTAATAAGGGGAATGTTTGTACTGTGCTAACGAACACTTCACAACCTTATTAAGAGAGAAAAGAACAAGAAGCTCAGATATGTTATCTTAACAGCGAACTCATTTTCAAAAGTGGCTGAACAACCGTATTTCTATACGCAAGTCTACATAGTTACAATTGTTATTCAATTCAACATAGTAACCAAGGAAGATTAAAGATGGTAATAATTCTCAACTTGATATGAAAGTTTGAAGGTGTGAATATAGATCACACGAGGCATAGAAACAAAATAAAACGGGATTAGAAAACAGTTGCATCATATGTAAAAAAGTTTATTCACCAAAGACAGGTGTACATAGAAAAAAATAAAATAATTGTTTTATCATAACTGAATTTGATCAAATATGGGAGTGGAATGAAGAAACAAACAGATGCAAACCAAGGAGCCAAACAGAACTAGATCCATAGTAAATGCAAAGGGCGGAATAGTTTCTTCTGAACACATAGCTCCGTCTTCTTGATGCACACAGCTAGGGCGCCTACAATAGAAAGAAGTTAAAAATGTACTTCCTTCTGTAAATGGCTATGAATCTAATTCTTTTTCGTCCTTTTAGTTGTCTTTTTCTCATTCTCCTCATTATTTTATCGTTTTCAGTTATAAAAAGTGTTAAGGCGCTTTGTTCCTAGGCACACCTCGTTTGTACCTATCTTTGGTAAAGAAACTTTTTTTACATTTGACGCAACTATTTTCCAATCCTGTATAATTTTGTTTCTATACCCCTTGTGATCTATATTCACACCTTCAAACTTTCATATCAAGTTGAGAATTATTACCATCTTTAATCTCCCTTCGTTACCATGTTGAATTGAATAACAATTGTAACTATGTAGACTTGCGTATAGAAATACGGTTGTTCAGCTACTTTTGGGTATGAGTTCGCTGTTAAGATAACATATCTGAGCTTCTTGTTCTTTTCCCTCTTAATAAGGTTGTGAAGTGATCGTTAGCACAGTACAAACATTCCCTTTTTAGTAGTCAATTAAAACAAGTTTAAGGAAGGAATTCATGAATAAAAGTTGCATCTTTGATAGTTTCACTAGTCTGTTTTGATTAGGTTTTTAAACCCATTCCTACGTTAATTTTAATACACCGGTCGTTTTGGTGAATTCCAAGTATACTATTTCCGCATAAATCAAAATCAGGGTGTTAGAAGCTATTCATAAACTCTGAGATCTCAATGTCAGAGAAGAGTATTTCAGAGAAAAGATCTGTACTTATTGGTATCTGTCCTATAAAGTTAGAAGCTTCAATAGCTTCTTTGTCTTATATAATGTGAATTTATAACAGAATGAATTGCAGATATTGCTGAACAGGAATTAGGGAGTTACGCAAAAATATTGAAACTGAACGTTTTAGATAACAATTATGCAATAAAGAAAGCGTTAGTTGGGTAGAAATTAAAATAGGCAAACTGTGTAATGTAATATAACCTAGAGGGTTGAGGCGGAATTCAACTGTAATTGAAAGGTAGCCAATTTAAAGCCAGTATCATAAGAAGTATAAATGTAGTAATGGGAAGGGAGACGAACAACATAACTATACATATATGTATATATAATTGTAGTAAACTAGAAAGTTGGGTTTAATGAAATTTAAGTAACTGGCGTTGAAGTGAATTAGGTCCATTGCAGGTTCAGCGACTGAATAAAATTCTTCAGTATGCAGAGTTCGAAATTTAGTATGTGGATTACCATTGCTCTTGAGGTTTGAGGAAATTGGATTCTCAGGAACTGTCCCATTTGACATAGTCGTAATGTCAAATATCATTATTCTTACTGTTACACGGACTATGATTTTTGTAAAATGAATTTAGTGTTTTTCACACAAATAAATCTTTTATAGACTTAATTACCCTTCCGTTCAACAGATAAAGCTGTTGTTAAATTGTAACTTTGAAAATTATTAGGAATTTTTAGAAACAATTAGAGAATGTTAATAACATTTAAGGTTGAAGAGCTTCATGCAATTTCGTATGTATGGAAACCATGTTTTTATATACTTTCCAGTCTAGATGTTTAGTACATTTAAAAATAATTTACATCGTCAAAATTTAGTGCAATGGTCTGAAAAACGAGTCATCAAATAATGTTCAACAAAAAGTTACATATCAGTTATTATTGATAGTTTACAAGAGTGTAATTCATAGACATTCATTTTCTTCAAATGAATTTTATGAAGAGCTAATTTAGATACTCTTACTGGAGTATCGCTTCACTGAGTAACATTGTATTAGGCGTCATTTTTATTGTTATATGCGTCAGTTCAACTAATGACAAGATGACTGGTGACGAAATATGCATGGTAAAATATTCAAATTCAGGAAAAACATAAATTTATTTCCGTTCAAAAGCATACCTAACATCTGAAATGTTTCATTTTATTTTTTCCACTATTTTTCATCTCTTTTTATTTTTTTACCTTCCATGTGAAACATAAATTTTTAGGCTAAAGGCTTGAGGTTTCTGCATCAGTGGTGATTATTTTTACAGAATAGGGTTTCTAGTCTCATGCCCAACCTTTTCTCTTTACCAGTCTTACTACTGGCTTACCGACGTAAAAGAGTGTGTTGGTCGGTGAATCGAACCCCGGACCACCTGCGTGGTTGGCGAGCATCCGACCGCTGTGCCACTGACGTACCATTTTTCATCTTAAATGAGAAAAAAATGATCAAGAAACTTAGCTTTACAATAACTAAACAAATTATCCTGAAGCGTAGGTGAATTTAATTAAAACACTAGATAAGTATCCTCGCTAAGATACCTAATTACTATTCAGGAGACTAAGCTGATTCATTAAATCTAGACGAAATGAATGGAAAAAAAGGTTTTATAACTCCAACTAGACCCTTTCCAAGTTTCAGCTGAACAAGTGAAATTTTAATTTACCACAGCATACTCTGTTTTTTGTTAGGACATAATATAAATAGCTAGAAAATAAATATGATTCCAGTATTTAGCTAATAGTTTTATATGAGTAAAACTATTAATTTATTTAAAAAGGTTTTTTTTCCATAATTACTTGTATCCATTTGATATTTGTATAATCATCAACCTATCGAAGTGTTCGAAATAGTATCCACTGAAGTTTTAGGTTAAACTACCCGCCCTTTGCTCGGTTTTCAACATATTTTTATCAGTATTATTATTCCCTTGGGTTCCGAATGGGACATAAGGCTTCTAGACACATCTACACTTTGTCCTATTTTCTGCTGTCTTCTTCAGCTGGGTCCTCGAATGACCATAATCTCTTATCTCCTCCTCACACGATCACCTCCATGTCACCCTCAATTGACGACCCACTCGTCGTTTCCAATTGGGATTCCACTCGAGTGATGACCTAGTGCGCGTTGTCATTAAATGGCCTCATCAACACATGCCCGATCCATCTCTGTTTTCTTCCTAATATTTGTTAGTCAATTGACTCTTGATTTGTTTGTCACTTCCTAGAGTTTCTCGTTGCTAATTCTTCCTGGCCTGCCGGTGATTTGGTCTTTAGTATAGAGCCAGCGAAGTCGGCAGGTGTTGATAAAGTCTGTAGACTGTTGGAAACCCTTTTCGTGACACGCAACGCAAGTTTCTGACCCGGATGGAAGAAGCGACTGACTTCATATGTGTGCTGAAAATCCAAATCTAGTTGTTTATGCTGAGGTGAAGTGCAGAATATTTCAGGACTGGTTTCAGGTTTTTGCAATATGATATTTTGGATAGCCACTTCGTGAAAGTTTGTGTAATCGAATAATAAGCAGTGATGTAAATATAAGGCTGTGATGCAGTCTTTTAAATAAGTAACTTCCAAAGGGAATAAAGTGAAGGCACTGGTAACACAGTCACAGATTTTGATTAATAAATCCTTAGTTTATAAACCTTTTAATGACTATCACCATCTGTTTTGCAGTGACTGCTGAGTTTGTTTTAAGAATTGGATAACGTAATTTAAGTTGATAAAATATAGTGATGCAGTATATATTTGATGACAATAATATCACTGTATCATTGAGTTCTGTTAAATAAAACTTTTCTATCATGAAGTTACACCCTACCACTGTGCCCAAATTCTACTCTAATACGAACATACAATACCAAAGGACCTGAGACTAAAGGGTGATTGCACCCATCTACTAGACAATAGTCGTATTGTGGTCAGTCTAAAGTCGTTCAAAATAATCAGTAGACAAAAGGAAGCTAATTTGCTGTGTTCTGCTAAAGCAGTTTCCACCAAACTGTAAAAACTAAATCTATGTACGCTGAGAGAGAGAGAGCGAGAAGCTTTGGCTAACGTTACACTGTCTTTGTGGTTATACCTATTCAGCAAATTTATACAATGTTTCATCATGTCATGTATTTTTGTATATCTTCTATTTTATTTAAAAAACCCAATTTTCATATGAAAATTTGCCCACCTTGCTGGTTTTTTTAATATTTTATGAAATACTTTCTGTATTTACAAAACCCATTTTACAGATAAACTATCTCTGGTTAAATATTGTTTGTAGCCAAAATTTTGAAGTCTGCCATTTTACTGATATCTATTAAATTATTGGATAGACAGTCAGTCGTTTTAACTCCGCATAATTTACCAATGTACATCATTCTGAACTTGTGTTACTTAGATTTCTTATCACTTCCTCTTTGTCAAAGCGAGGAAGGTATGGTTAAATATTAGATAAGTCTATTTGACATAACAACACATAGTGATACGGCACTAATATCCGCCTCGTTGAAGCTTATTTTAGTCACGAGCTGGCATCACTTACAGAATAACTGAGATTAATCAGACAAAAATCTTCGAAGTAAAGCTAATTCGGTGGAAAATTGGCAGTAACTGATAAGTCGGTTTTCCACCCAAATGCTGGAGGCAAATAAATTTCACCGCCGAAATACTAGTATAATGTAATCCTTTGTCATGAAAGGTATTTCCTAAATTTGAGAATAAGTGTAGATTTCAAAACTGATCACAAACTGAATCCATATAGAGAACCATTAACATCTGTCAACAGTCACGTTATATACTGTGAATCGAGTTTATGGGTCTTGTGATTTTGTCACAGTTGCTGAATGAGCAGCAAGCTCGCCTTTGAACCTGAAGGTCCTCAATTCGATCCCTGACGGTGAAGTCATAAATGGATACTGTTGAGTGGTCCCAGATGAGGAAGTAACAACTATCTTGTGTTCCCTGGTTCCTCAATGGTTCCCTAACTAATATCAACCCGTCATCAAACTAAATACCAATCAAATCCCTGCAAAATAACATTTCGAAGCAAATATAGAACAAGTTGTACAGATTATCTTGTTAAACTGTTAGATCACTTTTGCAAAAGTTGCAAACACATTCACTATTTCTTCCTGGGTGGTATTTTTTGTATTACATTTTTATCTTTCTAATAAATCCCAATCATTCCCAACTGATGTACGACTAACTAACATTAACTGTTGTTAGGAAAGTGACACTGTTCATATTATGTAAAAATTGTTCGACATATATGATTACTTATTTTTAAATATATGACAAATTAGACGACGACCTTCGGAAGTAAAAGTACACAAGTGTCAGTTTTATGCGAAAATATTACTTGTCTTGGATACAAAAAAACTGTCCATTTAAAAAGTCGAAAGTTTGAATTAGAGATTTATTACTGAGCTGTACAAAATGAAAACTTCTTTCGCTCTAAATTCCATATATTCTTCATAGCACAGGTTTCATTAAGCTTGTTCATTTTCAATATATATATATAATATTTATGGCTGACAGTAGATTACTTTTCGCATGTGATTCATTATCTTCGCTGGCGACGTTATATTAGGACGTCTCCAACCAGGATAGATCAAAATTCGAATTAAATAATAATCTAATCGAAGAGACAAATCAAGAACAAATAAACAAAAGTTACTCCGCTCAATTACGACGTACCAGTAATAGAATATTACACAGGTAGTATAACGTCATTCAGATTGTTACTCTGTTTTAAGCCAACACTTTTGATGACGATGCTTTTTGTTTGTAGGCAACAAACTAAATTCATAAGGAGTAAACATACATTTCTTCTTTCACACCTCTTAATTCGCCCTCCACTCTTCGTTCTTGTCACTCTTTGTTTCTTATTAGTCATATAGCCTAATTAAAACAAGAGAACGAATATTTATAAACACCAAGTGATATTAAGTGGCTAATATTATGATTATGGAATGAGATGAATTCATCACTTGACAAAATCTTTTCTAATTTCTAGGTCAAGTCATTTTACTAGGCTTTTCTGATTACCTACTCAGGCTATTCAAAGCTTTATACATAAAACTTAGAAATACAATTCAGTGAATCTGTACAATAAAACACGTACTTATGATAATTTTTAAGGCAATATAAAACTCAGCTCATAATTAAAATGTTTATTCCATAATGTTTAGTTAGTATTTAGTGACAAGCAGGAATCTTTTCTTTATTATTGGAATTATTTGATTTTGATATAATTATTTCGCCTTTTATGCCTTTTTACAATGGCTACTTACTTACGACCTATTCCTAAACATCAGTGTTCGTCCAGCACATGATAAATTCTAAGTAATAACTCATAAGAGTTGAGATATGATTTTCTAAATAATATTTGTGCCGAGGGCAAGAGTAGGTTTCTTTTTTAATCTTGAAATCAACATTTACTTTCTTTTAATTACGAGTGTAAAGAATAAAAACAGTTTAGAACTAGCGCCAAGTGAATTCCAGATGCATATGTATAAATAAACACAGTTGTAAGACTTAATAATACCCACTTGACATTTAGTAGAAATCAGATGCAGTGAGAATGGAAGAAGCGAAATTAAATAGTTAACTCACTATTTTTAATAGTAACACTAATCTAAGTTGTACTTTGTTATTAATTGTTATCAAAGGCTGCTGTTGCTAAGCAATGGCCAAAACTACTAAACAACCTTTTGGATCAGGATTGTGGAAATAAGGAATTGTGTAAAGAACTCCTAAAAGTCACTAACTGAGTTTTGAATGCAAATACTCTGAAATAGACTAACATTTATGCATATAAACGTTTGACCACGGATTGATATCAGTTAGAGAAACACTGAAGGTCAGGAAGTACTGGATAGCTGTTTCATCCTAGTTTGGGAGTCATCACCAGTGTGCTAAATTATGACTGGTATAAGTTAGAAACCATGGGCTGCCCAGTGGCTGAATGTTAAACGAACCAGCTTGCCGTGCAACCGCAAAGTCCTAGATTCTAACCCTGGTGGTAGGTGCATACTGCCGATGATTCCCAAACTAGGATGAAACAACTATCTGCCACTCCCTGGTTTTTTTATTGGTTCTCTAACTGATATCATTCTTAGATCAAACTCATAAAAACAAATCTAATCCTTACAAACCAACTTTTGAAAATATATATACGTCAGAAATGTTTAATTTTTGAGGTAACAACGATTTCCGCAATTTTTAGAAACTAAACTCTGACAGACTGAAGCTGAGCAGAAGTTAGAAGAAAAATATGCAGTGTTATATAAATTTTTTAGACAAAATAATTAGTTGGTTTCACACGAAAAGACAACTTAATTGCTGAAATCACCTAGTTGTTGATTGAATCACCAGATTCACTACCACAATTTCTACCATAATTTAACGCAGTACATAAACTTTTATAACTATACTTAAAAAATCACTGAAATGAGGAAAAAGATACGACTACCAGCATATAAATTCACAAAAATCTTATCAGATAGGAATTAAGGAATCAGTAGGAAAGACCAATCAGTGCAAAATAAATCGTTACCAGTTCACTGTTGGCGTAAGCAATAGCTAGAAACTGGCAAACTTTTGTTTAACTATATGATAAAATATTACTATTTGATTAAAAAAAAGGCTATTAGATCAACATTTCAACTAAAAACACGAAATAATAAAAGGTTTTTATTGAAGAAGGCTTATTCATACTTACAAGAGTTTACTGATATGTTCTTCGACTAATAACGTTCAGCAGTAGTTCTTTTTTGTCTTCCTGATAATGTGTGGAGGATCGGTGAGAAAGTTCTCTTCCAGTTAAAGCCATACCTGTGAATTAAAATGAGTGTTATCAGTCGGTATTTCTTCGTCTTATTAGTTAAAACATCTACTTAACAATACAGTGTCAGAGAAGGTTGTGACTGGAGAAACAATTTTGCAATTAGTTCACTTAAGGAACTTCGACAACATAGTGATAAAATGTAGTTTATCTGAAATGTGTAATGTGCATATTTGAGCAACACATTTCGGACATTCTGATAACACATGTACTTGTCACATACACACAGTTTTAGAGACGGCAACAAAGCATGAATCATTAGAATACAGGGCAGATTGTGTAAAGGTCAAATTCACAAATAACACAAAGATGTGAGTAAGAAAGAAAAAAAAGCAAAGAAGGGTTGAAAATACTTATGAAGTAAATTGATCCTTGGTTCTAAATTGTATTACCAAGGCAGGTTTAAAGTAATAACAAATAACTTTTTTACACATAAGACAGGTTTAAGCCTTTTTATGACCAAGGCTTCAACGAATTTAAGTACGTGACCCAAAATTGTTTTATATATGGGTTTGAAGTATTTATGGAAATCAACCTTATGACCCATCTCCACAATTTGCTTTATTATGGATGTCCAACATCATCGTATATTGGCCACTACTGGAAACATTTATGCCGGCTGAGTTGATTCTAAAGTTACTAACCAAATAAAAATTTATGAAAATGTCAGTTTTTTTTTCTTTAAGAGGAATATTTTGTATCTTTGTAAATGAACACATCATGATGAAAACAGAAACAAACTTATTGAAAAAAGAAGGTTTTTTTTCATTCAACCTGCAAAGCATTCTTAATTTTATATTCGTCAATTGTAAACAATCAACGTCATAATGTGTTTACACTAAAGTATGATAATAAAAAAATTTCTAGCTGAACTAGCATGAGTAAAACAGCTGTCAGTGTTGAAGAGCCATAGAAATTTGATAAAGTTTTCATCTTTTTTCTTATTCATTTGGCAACTTAAATAAGAATTCCTGGAGAGAAATAGTATTTCTCTCATTGTAAGTGATGTTCATTATTACAGATGACTGCTATGAGGTATGAAACACACAAGTTAACTGATCTATGTAGATATGTACATATATATATATATATTCACAACTTTTTCCTTTGTTTAACCAACGTTGTTTTAGCCCACTACATTTTAGGATTAGGAATGAAAATTAGTTTCAAGTGTTATCAGAAGTTTTGTATTGGAAAATGTAGAAATATTCGCCTGACTTACCTTAATTACCGTAGGTTAGCTGACTGTTTCCATGCAAACATGAAATTCTTTAAAATTACCTTTGTGGTGACATAACTGTGTATACAAGAGAACATAGACAGTAAGGCATATACATACAAATAACATTATTATTAGGCTTTAGAGGGTTTGATCACCTTTCACAAGCAGCAGATCAAGTTATAAATAATTATCAAAGAAACCAGAGACATGAAAATAAAGTTAACAGATATAGCATTGACTAAAAGTGATTGAGCACTACCAAAATTTTTAAAAAGAAATAGAATCTGACTGCAGCACTGGGTGATGCGGGTTTAAATCTCAGAAGGTACATGAGTTTCTTCTAGGTTGCAGATACGCCTTGCTGATGAGTGCCAGCTAGCACGAAACCTAGGTTCAAGGCTTCCTGCCGATTGCCTCCAACCATCTAATACCAACATTTCACAATGCACCGTAATGGCAAACCACCTAGCATGGTGGCCATATTGCAAGCTTGACTGATAGAATTTAGTCTGCACCGAAGACAGGACTTGACACATTACACTAGTCACTGACTAGTGTGCAATCAAAATAATCTTATACTGTCAGAAAGTTTCCTTCTCATACATAAAAAGATTGTATATAAATGCGGTGTAAAGATGAAATTACAGTTTCTGAATCCATATTAATTTGTTTATTAGATATATCACACAGTGAAACAGTATTATTTACTGGACGACAAGGTTTCGAACATAATTTATTGCTGTTCATTATCATATCAAGTATAACTGTGTGTCGGTGGCACAATGGTTAGGACTCTCGCCGACCATGCACATGGTCCGGGGTTCGAGCCCACGCCGACGCACACCTGATATCTATGGTCGGCCTGCGAATTATAGGCTACCGATATCCACGCTGAAAATTCCACACTCGTCCCAAAAATACAGTGTGGAATCAAGCTGTAATCAAAAGTAAAAAATAAAAACCACACAACTTCGAAACTCTCATTTTATAGTTTTCTTTATTCTTTCCTATTCATCGTGGGGATAGCAGAATTTTACAGATGTCTGGGACAGATACTGAATCATTTCTGTTATACGCATTTTCATTTGATCAGATGAATAAAGCTTCCGTTATTCATCTTGCCGTTATTCACCCTGATGTACTAGATTTCAGAACCATCATCTTATTCAATCGTATTTTATGGTAGTGCTATAACTGAACTATTCTCCGGATTTTTTTATCTGACCAAGGTCAACTAAGCTAGATTCTGTTTGGTTTTTGTCCTTCGCTAGTCTGACTGACCTCGTTCTACTGCTTTGCCTGAAAATCATTGATGGGTATTAGATAAACTAAATTGTTTTGTTTAACTGGCTATACAGGATCCTTTAACCGATAAATGGGAAAGAATAAAGGAAACTACAAAACGAAAGTTTCAAAGTTGTATGGTTATAATTGATATGAATGTGAACACCAATAAATCATGTTTGAAACCTTGTCATCCAGTAAATAATACTGTTTCACTGTGTGATATATCTCATAAACGAATTAATACGGAATTACATACTACCACAGTGTTCAAGTTATATACAAATATGCAGTTGCTGATGATTGCTTTACAGGAATGAATACACCTGAGACGCATGAAAATTTAAACGCCGTATAGCAAAATTTGAAATATCACATGTTTTTATAAAGCATTTATTTTTACTCAACTTTGAATGGCCGGCCACCTGAAAAAAGTAGTCGGTTATACTTTCTTCAAAAAGACGCAAAACACGTGTCAAAGATAAGAAATATTGTGTGAAAGTAATCTTACTTCCGTTTCTTGACTCTTTCTACAGACAAAATAAAAACTACATTGTGAAGAAATAAATCGAATACATTAGCTTTGCAGACACAATGAAATACCCACACTCAAAAATTCTATATAAAAAAAACAAAAACAAAAGTGGAACTGTTAATTTTTGAAAAATAAAAACAAAAGCATATAGGTTCAACTTTCCTAAAAAGAAAGTAAGCTTTTGGAACACTTAACATGGTTCCTGCTTACCGTAGTGGAAGCACATGAAGGTGTGAATTTTTGATCAGAAGATTATTTGCAACCAAATCACTCAGTTAGTATTGTGTGGGATATGGTATTCAAAGCAAACTCAAGTGACTGCCCCTAGTTGGTCGATCTACATTAGAGCAAGTAGCTTTGTTAACTCGATCCTGAAATATCGGATAGACAGTCAAGTGTGTACACTATTGTAATATTCCAAGTTAAGACAGCTACTAAAAAGAAGTATTCGATAACCTGTTTTTCTGGAAAATCGGCCTTCCCGCTAACTCCATTTGCACAGATGCTGGTGGTAAATTATTTTCGCTAGTTTAATTAGGTATATAAGAGAAGCAGTATAACTGGGGCTCTGAATTGTTACCCGTCAATAGATAAATTTAATGCCATAAGTTGATGAACATTTATGCATAAAATGAATTTATCTTTGACTCAAAATTAACAGTCCCGCTTACTTAATCAAAGAAAATGTGTATTGATGTCTACAATACTATAAATGCAAATGGGACAGCAGTGAAATTTCAATACATAACACCACAAGACAATTATAGATCGAGAATATAATCAGATATACATACTTGTCATTCAATATACCGGTCTTTCGATATAGTCAGTTTAAATTAACCTTAAATATACACAGATGTACTGAAGTCTATGCTGAAAATGTTACCCAGAAAGACAATGAAAGCTTCACAGTTGAATCATCCAGCTCAGGTAGTATTTTCCACCAGCCTGGCATTAGTAATGAACTTTTTATTGAAATATAGTATGAGGAATAACGCAGAAACTTTAGTGCTTTTCTTAGTCATCTATCACAAATTGATTACATTCAAGAAGGACGTTGAAATTTGATTTTTGTTTATAGATCTGAAAGCTGTCAGCATGGTGCATGTAGGAAATAGTGTCTAAATATTAAGTGCATGCATATTTATAACACTGATTCCGTTTAGATAAGTTTAGCTATGGAACAGTATCAAGTGATCATCATTCTATGTAAAGTTTATAGAAAGGAGGCACGCTAATATGAGTGACTTATATCTCCTATATTTTCAGATATAATCACACTTTTATAACTCTGATTTTGTCTCACATTAAATTTACATGAATTCTGTAAGTCTCTCAGATTACATAACATCTTATATCTTACCCAGCATTTAATACAGCTCTGTAAAATTGTGACAAAAATACGTAGTTAAGTGGTTTTATAGGGATGATAATGATAGTCTTAACTATCTCAATGCATAGATATTTGATGAGAATCTTTCAGTAGCACAGTTCACGAAAATGCAACTTAGTTTCGAAACAGTTTTTAGTTTTAAAAAGTCTTACAAACGACTTAAGTTTCAATCACACTACTTTAGCTTACCATGACTAAGAACATTCTAGAAGTTTTCAAGTATTAAGAAGCTTATGTTACTCACACTGAATGAAATATGGTGAGCTAACAAATAGTTTATATTATAAAAGCACATAGATTTTCATATTTGGTCATAGGGCTTCAAGCTAGACCTCCGACCTTTTAGTAGCTAGCCTCATCCCCAACCTTCCCTCTTTATCAGTCTTAACACTGGCTTAGCAAAAGAAAGGAGTGCGTCAACCGGGGGTCAAACACCAGACCACAAGCTTGGTCGGTGGGCGTTCTACCTTTGTGCCACCGACGCACATGTGATCACATGATTTGCATGTTGATAAACTCCCTGTATTAATTTGCGACTATGTAATTTGAAGCTTTAGGACGAAAATCTTGTATTTTTTAAGCATGATTTTTGTTATATACCATTCACACTTGTATTTTCTTATACAATACTGAAATAGATTGTATTAATCTTATAACTACTTTTCTTCTTTCAGAACACATTATATTCTAAAAAACATTCACAAAGAGATGTTGGGAAATTCAAAAGTCATACTCTTCACATTGTCTGTAATCATGCTGTATTTCAGCCAAACAGGTAATTTTGAATAAATGTTTTATTAGCTGAACATTACTTCCTCTTCCCGCATTTACAACAAGTTTCAACTGATAACTTAGGGTGCTTCTTACTTTGCTGCTTCTACTAATGATGACCATCAAACGATATTTCGAATACAAAATGACTTAATGTGACGAAAAATCGATATATACTATAGAGCGACAGGTTCTTCAACATTGTAAACGAAACCAAGTTAAATAAGGTCATTTCCTAAGGCTAACTGGAATGGAGATGTATATGTTAAACATTTATGATTAGAGCTTTTATAAATACTCTTGGACAATAGTTCACCACACACACTGTGACATAACAACATTTCAAAGTCACGGAAGTAATAGACGATTTTTTAACTTGTTATTCCTCAAATATTTTGTAGCACTAATCTGGATAACTGTTAGACTCTTTTTCACAGTATATATATATATATATATATATATATATATATATATATATATATA
Organism: Trichobilharzia regenti; assembly: GCA_944472135.2. Classification (NCBI taxonomy): domain Eukaryota; kingdom Metazoa; phylum Platyhelminthes; class Trematoda; order Strigeidida; family Schistosomatidae; genus Trichobilharzia; species Trichobilharzia regenti. Next base: position 62,686,955 of record OX235265.1, on the reverse strand, counting down.
TATATATATATATATATATATATTAACAAATTACTGACACTATGATTCATTTCACTTAATTATTTTACGGATAACATCTCAAAATATTTTTGTAATTTTTAATATATTTGTGCGTTGAAGTTTCTGTAGCGATTTGGTTAATTTTTAGGGGTGGACCTGCCAACACCACCCCCAACCCTCCCTCTCTTACCGGGCTTGGGATCGGCTAGAAAACTAGCGAGCTAGTAATCGAGGGAGCATTGTCTCAACTACGGGAGGAACAGACGAGGATGTCAAATCGAGCCAGAAGCGGGAAGGCGAGAAACACATTCCGTCATCAACCTGAAACCAATCTGGAAATCTTCGTCACTCAGCCAGCATCAACAACAAAACTCGGTCGGATTTACAATACAAACGTCAACTCAGTCAGCTCTTCTATACGGAACGGATCAGAAACTTGGCGTGCAGTTCACAAAGAATATTTCCAACAGGTTGCGATGCAGAGCTTTATCAACCAACAACTGCTTTTCCTGGCTCTGTACTGAAGATCAGATATCCGGGCCGGAAACAATCACCAACAAGAAACTATGGCTGGAAACAAACAAAGCAAGAACCAATCGCCAACCAACAAATATGCAGGAGATGGAGTGGGGATGGATTGAACACTCGCTCGCTGAGGAGGCCGCTGGGTGACATCGCGCGTGCGTCAGGCCATTGCTCGAGTGGAACCAGGCGGAAAGGGAAGCGGCGAGTGGGACGTCAGTGCAAGGGTGACATGGAGGAGATCGTGTGAAGAAGAGTTGAAACAGTATGGACTAACATGGATATAGGTGGAAAGCACAGCAGAAGCAAGACAGAAGCAAGTGGAGACGTGCAGTTGGAGCCCTATGTTCCACTAGGAACCCAAGGGAACAATTATAGTAATAATATCGAATGAATTCATCTGTGTAAGAATGTTTCCGACAGTTTTTTCAAAAGATGTTTGCAGTGAAGAAAATTTTTCCTTTCGACGAAGTCATCAACTAGGCTGTACATTCTTGTATCTATGGTAAATGTTTGAGAAAGTTCCAGAACTATTCCCGGCCATGGGTTAGTTTAATGAATTTACTAAGTACAATAAACAGGAGATAAGTGAAAGTACTATTCTAAAAATATTTCGGGTCAAAGGTGAGACTGATAAAATTACAATTTTTAATAATCACGAAGATCGGGTAGAAAAGATATAATTAGATCATAATTACTGAAAAAACTGTCAGTTTGTATAGTTATGGATTAAGGACGCAGTACTAAAAAATAGTTAGGAAGTTCGGATATATAAGAAAAATTTTAAAAAACGGCAACCGAACCTAGTAATGCAGATAGGAATTAAAAAAGTAAAAATAACAGAAATAAACAGGAAGGCTGGAGAACAAAGTTAACAGGATAAACATTATTGGTGGGACTGACTCTTCAAGATGTCCACAGTAGGGACAACAGTTGAACGTATTTCTTTTGAACACATTCAATGGGCTTAAGTTTTTGGATCACCGGCTTTATTCTTAGAAGCTACCTAATCAGATTTCAATATAATTCGGATCGTTGTCTGTTGACAGTGAAGGTCAAAATTAGTCACATAATTTTACTTTCCCCTTGGAGGAAATATACGGTTAAGAGCCAAAAATATAACTGTAAATTAGTAGGAGAGGTCAATCATAATTGTCTTTTAACACTTTTTACTTCAACATTAATTTTTTGAATAATTAAATGATTTAGGAGTTCAGTAACATCAAGACAGTTTCATAGGTAGCACTGGAAATTTATCACCGTGTTATAATGACAATCTTCTGTTGGTTAGGCTGCTTTATGTTATATATATATATATATACTATTCCCTTAGATTCCGAGTAAAACATAGTTCTTTAACAGCAAATCTCCATTCCATCCTATTCTATGAAGTCCTATTTAGCTGGCTTTAAGATTATATGTAAGCTCTCATCTTCTGCATGTACAGTTTCCTGCATGTCAATCTTGGACGCCCAACCTGTCCTTTTCCAGTCTAGTCCCAGTCGAGGACCAGGGATGCGATGTCACTCAAAGGTCTGCAGTGTGTGCATCCAATCCATCTCCATCTTTTTCGACATACATTAAAAGAAACATGTTCTTGGTTGGTTTGTTACTAGAGTAACTGTTTGCCATTGCTTTCTGGCTGGTAATCTGATCTTCAGTATAAAGAGAGGGTAGCTATTGATAAAATGCTCAAGTCTGTTGGAAATGGTGTTTAGGACGGAAGCGCCATATCTGTGAACCCTATAAAAGAACAGACGTGACTAGCATTAATGTTGAAAATCCAGTTCTTGCCCTTCATGCTGAGTAGACCAGTTTTCCTCACTGATTTCAGTTTAGGGAATGTCTTTCCTAACTTTCCGATCCTAGCTTCCACATCTTTATCAGCGCCTCCTGTAGTCGCCGCTTAAATAGGTGAAATAAGTAACTTCCTTCAATTTTCTGCTACTTTGTTATTTAACGATCTCTAACAAATACCAATGAAATTCTTTATAGAGTTCGGGTAAATACTATCTAAGCTTATTTTAGACATAGAAATCATCCAAGTTACCTTGTATTATGGTTTCAGCTAGCTGCGAACCATATCATATCTACATTAACACTGATGTTTCGATATTCTTTTGACATAAACTATGCATCAGTTTAAAGACAGCTGAATAGGACGCGAGACTTGAAGTTCCATGGCAAAATTACTTAACTTAGTGATATTTATCGGATAATCCAGAGAAATCGAGTTTCCACCAACCAAGTTTTTCAAATTTTGATGACGGAATGATATCAATTAAAGAACCACTGAAAACCAGGGAGTGCTAGATATCCACTTCGTTCTATTTTTGAACTCTTCCGGAGTACACAATCATGTTTCTATAGGGAATCGAACCCAGAGTCTTTAGATTAACGACGGGGCGACATGGTTGACTATTCAGCCACTCAGACGGGATACGATGGCCCATGAACTATGACTTCTTTAAGTGATATCAATCCTTGATAAAACCGTGCAATCAATATTTCATCATTTTCACTACTGAGACAGTAACACTCCGAAACTCTTTTGTCATCAAATTTTGAGATCTGAACTAAACAAACAAGAAGTCTAGGTAACAAATTAATTTAGAATTTCAGCCTGTGTTAATCTGAGTAACTTTCAAATAGATTGTTACAGGTACACTAAGTTTTCGTTATCTGCATCATATAACATCTATCGGATATTTTATACATACATCCATACACGCATACTAAATGAAGGCTGTTTTCCTCTCCACAACATTTGAAATACACCAGCTACTTGCAAAGAAGTATGGAATTCAACTTTCCACAATGGAGAGATCATTAGTTTGTTAAGGTAATTAGTTTTCTTTCCTCAAATAATTAAAGCAATATTGATTAGTGAATGGAAAAAGACATCACGATATACTTTTAACAAAAGAATTTTTCCGCGGGAATTATAAAGCATTAAATTTCTACTTAAATTTTCAACAAATTATCTGTTATCTGTAGTCGGCACAAGTTTCAGAATGACAACATCTTGTATCTTTTCGTTTAGCATCTCCATACATTTTACGCGTGTGTGTATGTGTGTTTCACCTGTTTTATGCTCATACTCTGAAATTATGACACATTTTAATTAATATGGTACCTATGACGGTTTTATAGCTTTTATAAAAACGAAGTAAAGGGAAGTATTAGTGCTCGTATATATAAATTATGTTTACAAAATGAACATATTGTATGAAATATACATGCGCTTGTAACATAATATAATGGTTTTTACATTTTAAATTTAGCCTTAAAGGTTGATGCAGAGTCGCTTCGTAATTGGTATCCAGAGTATGGACGATATAAAAGAAGTGTATACACCCGAGGTGATAATACAGAAGAAGATATGAATTCTTATGACAATGGAATGGTTGATTCAAGAGCTGTTAAACGAGCTGTACGACTAATGAGACTGGGATAATTAGTTGGCTCGTATGAAATATATTCATAAAGTACATCTGTTCATTAAAAACCAACCTTTAAATTCCCCTTTTATTCTAAATTCTAAATGGAGCATATGGTTTAATTAATAAATTGTATACAAAGCTACAAGACTTCTTTGCAAATTTTAAACAATTCTTTTGGTTTACTTTTAATATACTTTTAATATACAACAGAATGTTTAAAATGTAGTGAAAAAATTCGTAACATTAAGGTAAGTACAAGAACACCTCCTGTACCTACCGAGTAATATCAAGCTAAAATCAAATTCCGTATCAGAGCATCCGTTAAACCAGCAAGATCTCACCATTTCCGCCTAGTAATAACAAGCAACAGGCAATTTGAAAGTTTCAAAAGTTAAAAATGATTTAATTTATTGAGTTAGGAAAGTGTATTGTTACATCTTAGCTATGCTTAACTGACCAAGCATTACAAATACAAACGTTAGAAATTATTCATCATCTACACGGCTGTTTCTAATGAATAGTGAATACGTTTGATACAACAAATTACTTAATCATTTTTCCACAGTCAAAGTCCCAACTTGAGAATTGCTTTAGTGTATCACTAGTTCTTCTAAATAAATAATCGAAATTCGGGAGCTTGATCCCAAAGAAGAGAAAACAGCCATCCAATGTTTAGATCACTTCGATCTGGTTGTCAAGCACTACTAGTTGTTCAGGGTAGTATACAGCTACTTATATAAATCAGCCAATAGTATGTAGTATTTTTCTTAATATCATTGAACAAATGTCTGGGATGCTTAAAGCTAGTTTGTATGCTTATCATTTTCACTAGCGCTTATCTCAAACTCTCAGTAAACTTTCTCTACATCATAAGTCTACGTATCCGTCTGTCATCTCCATCCCCTTCGACAATAATCATTACATCACTCTGATTATTATTATTATTATTTGTTCCTTATGTTCCCAGTAGAACAAAGAGCCTCAGCAGCACATCTCAATTACACGCCATTCGCTGACACCATTTTCAGCTGGCTCCACAACTGCTCACAGGCTTTGACTACTACTGCAAATAATCTCTTCCTCATTATCCCTTAGCACCCAAATTATCACTTCGCATTCGGGTTCCACTCGTTAGCTTTACGTGTGATGTAGGAAATGCTAAGTATTTAATTCCTCATGTCTTGTGTTGTAGTATATTTAACATTACGAATTCTTTTCCCACTGATATCAATGCATTTACTACTGCATAAGGCTGCTCAATGTGTGTTTCACGATAAATATATACCGAGGACAGAATTACCAATCTATGAAATATATAATGTTATGCTAGAAACACAAACAATCGAAGTTATTATTGCTTGAAATTGCTTCATTTTCATACTGATTCTAATCTAAATTCCTTAACATCTTTCGTTTGTCACAATATCAAGCTTTATTTCTGCATAATTTATTATATCATCTTCTTTACTACCAATAAATTTGCTCAATAAGGGCATAAAGATTCCCAAAACGATTCCATTTGGAAGATTTTATCTTTAATTTTCAATCTTGAAATTAAAGTTATTACAGGAAAAACAATAAATTATACCGATGAATAAAAATGTTGAACCTTGATTATTGTTACTAAGTAATGAATACTAACAAGGACTATGGGACACTTTGGCAATAATGTCTCATACTGTAGTATGAAGGGATGAAGGTTTGAATTTCTGTGTGCAAATCCCCTTACTATGGAACAAATAAATCTTGTCAATAAACACACAGCCCAGATCTACATCTCCCTACCAGTAGCTTCTAGATATGTAGACTTATAAGTCCGCAATAGTGGCGTTGCATAGTCGTATCTACTCAAAATTAAAAGAAAAGACAACGTTCATTACCACCCTAGTCTGTGGGAAACGGGTTATACGACTGGAATATCTACGGGTTCCTCTATTTACAAGATTCAGATTTTTGTCAGTAGTTTAGAAGTCTTAAGCTGCTTTAATATTTTGATAATAACGATAATTTGGGTTTTAAGTAAATACAGTATCACTTGTACAATGAATCACTCAAACCATTTTCGACTCATACTTATTGTTATGACCAGATTTCGAAAGCCCTACGTTATTGAGATTAACAAACCAAATCGATGAGCCTATGAGAACACGTAGATATTCATCTATGATTACTTCGATATCGTACTAGTTTACAAACCGCAGAAAAACCGCAATTATGAATTTTGGATACTAATCTGCATAAGGATACGACCACTGACTCAGGAATACGTAGATTTACTTGACAAATGTTTACTATGACTAGTCGAGCTTTCTAGGTCATTACTCCAACCATCCTCAAAATAGAGTTATGCTGAAAACGTTTTTTTTTAATTTTTAAATCATTTTAGCTCATACATATATAAATTCAAAACACAACCAAAACAAAATATATTTTAAGAAACGAAATTTTTCATTTGTGAAAGTACAAATAAAAACCGGATATCATAAACATTCTCTATAACCACTCAATTCCACACTTACCGGATATTAATTTTGAACTGTTTTTACTTGTAAATTTCAAACCTGTTCAGAATACTTTATTGGAAGCATTATTTGTAATACTTTAGTTCACTAACAATTAAATCCGACTACTCGTAAATTAAATGAAGCGATTAAGTGTATGTAAAAAGTTGTACGTAAAAAGAAAAAAAGAAAGTAAGGTAGAATGAAATGATTTAGCCTGGCCTCTCTCTTCAATACCCTATGCTTCGTTGAACCGCTATAGTATCAGAAGACAATAGCTGTTTTTCTGTTTGCATGAATGATTCCTATTTGAAGGAATACATCATAAACATTTAGTATCTTAAATACTGTAATTAAGCGCTAGTAAGTAAAAAATAATATCCAAGTTATGATGGTTAACCCTCAAAAAATACCGTAAGTCTGAATCTAAGATTTAAGAACTTTCGTATATTTCATCTTTAGACGACTTATGATCTTACGCCTTACTTTATTCACCACCACTGAACTGTACAGAAAATTATATTTTAGTTGTAGTAGATTCTGTCAATTGAAGAGTCCCAAACTAAGACGAAACAGGTGTCCAGTACTTCCAAGTTTTCCAGTGGTTCTCTAACTTATGTCAGCTCATGATGAAATCCTCCATCCAACTCAAATACTGTCCAACAGTTTGAATAATATTTTGTTCTCTTAAAAGCATGCCATATGAGACCCTGATGTGGTTGAAAGCCTTAGAGATGTAAACGTTAAAAGAAATGATGAAGTTTTTCTTCATATCAAGTATTCACGTAACTGGATTTACCACTTAACTGTAAAGTAAGCTGGATGACTAGAAGGCATAATATATGTCGTCTTATACTGAGGCTGAAAATGCAGTTTGATAATAGGTGTAAACACATAGTGTGAGAAACAAGACTTCTTTGGGTACATTCTTGTTTTGCAAATTATCTGGAAATCTATACAGTTTCAGGCGGCAAAGTTTCACCACGGTTTTTAATGAAACCGCACTTATTCAGATCATAATATGTGATCTTCCTGATACCATAAACTGTATTCACTTCTATCTGCCTACCAAGCACTACTAATTATTGTGAGTAGTATACAAATATTCATCTCAATCAATCAGTGGTATAAAGTGTCATACATACATTTAGAACTTCCCAGCGACTGGGTCTAGTTATTTGACGTTAAACAAACACGTTTAAAGAAATTAATTATTACTATTGATTCAATAAATAAGCATCAAGTTTGATCCAGTTGCTCTTTTCGGTGCTAAAGTTCTTTCATTCCTGTGCGTCTCAAGTAGAACAAAGGACTTGGAGCTTTGAAGTTCCAGTGTCAGTTGTCTTTGCGGGAAGGGATGGCTAACTTCCCACGCAAACTTCACTTCCTGTTATAGGCTGGTAAACTGGTCGGTTTAGAAGGGCGTTGGCAGGAGCAACTGAACCCGAATCACTTGCTTGGTTGAGAATTATTCCACCTGTAAACCATTGATGCACCAATAATAAAGCAGGATAAAAGAAGGGTTTATTTCATTTCGCGAAATACATGTCGGCTTTTTTTCCTTAATTAGCTGAGGAGATTAATGATAATTAAGATAATAGATGACTTTAAAATTTAGTCTTTTGTTTCGTTACATTAATCTATAACTTACTTCCTTTGTATAGGCTGGTGAGTAAGACTACATCATCTCATGAAAGTAATTTGTAAACGTGGTAATATAAAGTTGAAGAGAAAATAATTGGTTAATTCATAAACTCATTATTACGGTTAAATACTCTTTTGTATGTAAATAAAAAGACTAAATGTCATAAATGGATTTCTGTTCAGGCCCACTAAATAGAAGCTCACTTGGAAAGTGTAATTAGCTAACTTACAAAACTAGTTACCGACAAAACGCAAAACAATCCTGTTTGTTCACTGAAGTATTAAGAAGATATACTCTCACGGTACTGTGGTACACCAACTGAAAGCTTTATGAAAAAGTACTCTCAGAAAGTGGTTGTCCATCTACGTTTTTAGATCAGAAGAAGAAGAAATCAAATAAATTATACAAAATAGTCTCACCTGACTTTAAAGATAAATCTTCTAATGAATGTAACACTGAAAGTCATTTTTGTAGATATTCTTTATCAGTGCTTATTGATTTTGTAACCCATAACATTTTACTCTGTACACTTTGAATTATTTCCTCCTATCAGCTTAAAATTCATCAGAAAATTAGAAGACTATCTAGTTGATTGTCAGTCAAAGGACTTGGAGCTTTGAAGTTCCAGTGTCAGTTGTCTTTGCGGGAAGGGATGGCTAACTTCCCACGCAAACTTCACTTCCTGTTATAGGCTGGTAAACTGGTCGGTTTAGAAGGGCGTTGGCAGGAGCAACTGAACCCGAATCACTTGCTTGGTTGAGAATTATTCCACCTGTAAACCATTGATGCACCAATAATAAAGCAGGATAAAAGAAGGGTTTATTTCATTTCGCGAAATACATGTCGGCTTTTTTTCCTTAATTAGCTGAGGAGATTAATGATAATTAAGATAATAGATGACTTTAAAATTTAGTCTTTTGTTTCGTTACATTAATCTATAACTTACTTCCTTTGTATAGGCTGGTGAGTAAGACTACATCATCTCATGAAAGTAATTTGTAAACGTGGTAATATAAAGTTGAAGAGAAAATAATTGGTTAATTCATAAACTCATTATTACGGTTAAATACTCTTTTGTATGTAAATAAAAAGACTAAATGTCATAAATGGATTTCTGTTCAGGCCCACTAAATAGAAGCTCACTTGGAAAGTGTAATTAGCTAACTTACAAAACTAGTTACCGACAAAACGCAAAACAATCCTGTTTGTTCACTGAAGTATTAAGAAGATATACTCTCACGGTACTGTGGTACACCAACTGAAAGCTTTATGAAAAAGTACTCTCAGAAAGTGGTTGTCCATCTACGTTTTTAGATCAGAAGAAGAAGAAATCAAATAAATTATACAAAATAGTCTCACCTGACTTTAAAGATAAATCTTCTAATGAATGTAACACTGAAAGTCATTTTTGTAGATATTCTTTATCAGTGCTTATTGATTTTGTAACCCATAACATTTTACTCTGTACACTTTGAATTATTTCCTCCTATCAGCTTAAAATTCATCAGAAAATTAGAAGACTATCTAGTTGATTGTCAGATCTACAAAGCTGAATTAAGCCTTTTGAAAGTAATAAGAACCAGAAAGTTATGTAGATCCAGATCACTGCAAAATCATAACCTCAAAATGTTATCCTGTATGAGAAACATAGGCGTGCAATCATTTTCTCGACGAATTTTTTAAACACATCACTTAGTACTCTTATTTGGATTCCTTCGACTTTATTACTCAATCTTATTGCTTTGTCAGTTGTTGTTTTTTTCTTAATTCATCCATTCCTTAACTCTTCTGAAACAAAATATCCTTCTAACCTTCTTTATACAACTACTGACCATGAAATTTTGAGAAACAGACCATACAGGACTTTTTATCTTTACAATTATATGTATATTTAAAAAAGCCGTGGCTGTGAAATTGAATTCATTAAAACAATAATCACAGGGAAAATCACTTTCATTTTCTCTTGTTGTAACTAACATAAAACAACACAAAAAAAATTAATTTACATTTATTCTGCTTGATTTGTTACTGATCTATGGAATCACAGTGTGTCCTGTTAATTAACTACTTCAGATGTTCATAAATGTCATTTATAAAACCGAACTGAATCTGGGATTATTTTGTACATAATAAAAACATGACCTTAAGCACTGAATATAACAGTTTCCAAAAAGACAAATTTACATATCTTCATTAAGTGCCGTACAATTTAAGTACCTAGTTAAAGTCATATATATTATCACCGAAATGATATATGCATTCAAGTTTAAACTAACGTTTCCTTATAAATACAGTGACAATAATAACATAACAGTAATAGCATCCTTTACAGAATAATTCTTATCTGAAAAACCGGTTAGAATCCTGTGACAGTGAATAAATTTAACATCCTTCTTTCAGATATTCCAGCTGTGAAGATCTCTCAAAACAAACGAGACCATATCTAAAAGTCATGAACAAAATTTATTACTACTCACCTCTGGGGGTTGTAAGGGCGGGGGGGGGGATGAATTTTCACTTATGCGGCTTATATACACTAATTTTTCGATACAAAATGTTCAATTCTTTACGTTATGATTGGCACATAGAGCTTCAAGCTGTGAAGTTACAGTAGAGGGAGTGAGTTCGCTTGCTTCACTCCCAGTCTTCCCCCTCTTTCGAGCTTACTGTGATTTAGGCAAGGTTTAGTAGTAAGTCGGTAGGGAACCGAGCCCAGAGCTCCCGTAAGGACGGCAATTTTTTATCACCAAATTACCGACACACGACACAATCCGACAATCATTTAACTTGAGTAGAAGTGTATTCCCAATATCATCCTAAATCATACTAACAGTCATATTTGCACAGTCCAATTTCTAAAATATTCATCATGAAAGCCAGCTCAAAATCACTAAACAACTTCAGTCAGCCTTTCTCTACTATCATCATGATTGATATCGATTTATCCATCATCAAGTTAGTACACTTAGTTCCACTGGTGAAATTCAATAGAGCAGAGAAAGCACTATCTGAAGGATGAAGATACATCAATACCTTGAACATATATTAATCGTTTGTACATTAATGCAATTGATTAGTTTAATTATTTCTTACAAGAGTGAATTATTCAATCGTTGATAGAATCCAAATGGTGTCATTTCGTGATAAAAATCTACTTGGAAATAATGGTTTATCCATTCATTTTTCATATTCTATTGACAGTGGTAATCGATGCAATCAAGTTCGCATAATTCATCAACACGCAATTAAAATACTCAGTTTACTTTTTTCCTGAAAATCAAAAATTACAAAGGCTGATTGTGTAAAAATGAATACATTATATCACTTCATTGTCTGCCACAAATAATAGTATTCTAAGGACTCCACTTATTATTATTATTAGCAGCATTAGCAGTATTTAAAACTCTCTACATAAACCACTTTCAATTTCTTATATAATGTGGTACTGTACAATGAGAAATGATGGAATTAAGTGCAGAGAATTAGATTCGCAGCGAAATTAAGTCAGTGATGTTCTGTAAAGTACATCAATTCAAATGGCTAGAACATAGTTGCTCGTGCAGAGTCACAGCCTTCTTTTATGAACCGTATTAACTGATATAAATTTGAGTTGAAAAGTGATTACGAGTGGTTAGACCGAAATATGGTACTAATCCATGAAGTCTGTGACCATTCCAGTGACCCACTGGGAGGAAGGGGGTAAAGACTGCATGACTGGAGTTTTTAAGACGCTGAATCAGTGATTATCGAGAGTTAGTGACATGGTTTGAAATGTTTAACGGTGGTGCAGATACATGTGTTTCTTGTTACCATTTTTCTACACATTTCCGTTTCTTGTAGATTCACTGCGCTTCTTTCCCGCACATTCGTGTGCTCTTTTATAAAGTGTATTTATTCGTACTGCAGAACAGAGTCCTACACTTAGATTCATTTCAGTTCACATAAACCACTATTATCTCAGTAAACAATTTTCAGAGAGTCCTTACTTTAGTTTGTGAAAACTTATTTCGCAAACTTCTATTATCGTTATTATTATTTTGTACAATACTTCAACAAAACAATCGAGAATCGAGAAGGCGAGAAACACATTCCGTCATCAACCTGAAACTAATCTGGAAATCTTCGTCACTCAGCCAGCATCAACAACAAAACTCGGTCGGATTTACAATACAAACGTCAACTCAGTCAGCTCTTCTATACGGAACGGATCAGAAACTTGGCGTGCAGTTCACAAAGAATATTTCCAACAGGTTGCGATGCAGAGCTTTATCAACCAACAACTGCTTTTCCTGGCTCTATACTGAAGATCAGATATCCGGGCCGGAAACAATCACCAACAAGAAACTATGGCTGGAAACAAACAAAGCAAGAACCAATCGCCAACAAACAAATATGCAGGAGAAAGTGGGGATGGATTGAACACTCGCTCGCTGAGGAGGCCGCTGGGTGACATCGCGCGCGCGTCAGGCCATTGCTCGAGTGGAACCAGGCGGAAAGGGAAGCGGCGAGTGGGACGTCAGTGCAAGGGTGACATGGAGGAGATCGTGTGGAGAGGAGTTGAAACAGTATGGACTAACATGGATGCAGGTGAAAAGTAAAGCAGAAGCAAGACAGAAGCAAGTGGAGACGTGCAGTTGAAGCCCTATGTTCTACTAAGAACCCAAGTGAGCGATAAATAAAATAATAAATAATACAATACTTCAACAGCCAACGGTCAACTCTTGAAAGTATAAGTTCATCTGATTATGATATGGATAAAATTCTGAGTTCATGAAAGTGAACTCTTCCAAGTATCCAAAGGTGTTTCACCAAATACTTACCAGTGTTTGTTCTTAATGCTTAGATCAATTAAAAGCAATTTTGTCTGTACGCTGCTACTACATGTTAAATAGTCCTTTTACTAAATTTATTTATAAATTTTTCAAGGATACATTCCTGTAATGTTTACTGTCAAGGAATATCAAATACTCCACTTCTAAGTGAAATAAAGTCAATATGAAAACGACAAAATCAAACAAAAAGTTGTGCATTTATCACTGAATAATTATCTATCACAAAGGTTAATACACTGAAATCTTATACTGATTACTCTTCAAAGTTCTTCAGTTTCATTTCTCTTTGACTCATAATCAGATAATCATAAGTCATAACAATCAGTTATCTTAGACTTTTTTGGTTCTTAATTGAAAACATTCCATTCTCTGTCTAATACAATAAAACTAGTGATAAGATCCATATATATGATAAATGAACTTCTGACCTTTAACAATAAAAGAAATAAGATCTAATAGCTGTTAACAAACAGCATAAAGTTGTTGATAAGGAGGAAATGAAAACTACATGATGTACGGAAGCCTTTTTAATGTTAACAAAATATGATCACAAATCGTATCAAATACAGTAATGAATTCATTAAACGTTTCAAACCATATGACTTTCATGCATCTAATAAAACTAAGAGAAAACATCACGGTGGTTGGCAACGTGCTGTCAAACAGACACCTTTATATCGCACAAGTATTCCTGTTATTGTCAGTTCAAATTTCTGTTCACTTCCCAACAAAATTATGCATCTCCAGTCTCTCTTATCATCTGATACTTATCACAATACGGCGATTGTTGCAATACAGGAAACATGGCTCCATGAACTCTATGATGACAATCTGGTTTCCCTAAATGGTTTTACATTGCTCAGACAAGGTCGGCTATGCTCCAGAAAGAAAAGAGGTGGAGATGTTGCAACTTTATTCATTCTCAATGGTCAACTTCAAATAATGTATGTTTTTCTTTCTCTAGTGACTTTATTGATTGCATAACAGTCAAATGTCGTCCGAAACACGTATCCAAGTTTAAATACGTCTACAACCATACTCTCCGACCCCCAACACCCCGTCTATTCCCAACTCTCTCCTTGTATCTCATCAGGTAGAACCAGAAGTCAGTATAAAATAATGTATGCTCGTACAACCAAGTATAGGAACTCAGCGATACCAAATTTGGCCCGTGTTCTAAGTGACAGAGACAATGTTAAGCGCGAAACCTATGACTTGCTTTGTTGTTAATAACATAATTTTGCCTCTTTTATTTCTCTCTTATTTGTATTCTATAGTGAACACCTTCTTAAACATACTTAGCTACTTAAACTATTAACATTGGCTTACTTTTTTGTACTTTACTCTATTCGTTCTTTTGTGTATCTACTGGTTCCAACTATATTAGCACTATGAGTATTACAAAATTGTCATGTCATTAACCTTCACATAATATTAGTTTTGTGGTTGTTTTTTATTCGGCACTATTTAACTGACAATCTTGGTTGTGAATGCCATTATCACCATCTTAAAAATTTTGCATTATGCAGGATTACTCACACTACCACTACAAACACCGAATTAGAGCTGACAATAAAAAACCTGAAATGTTTATTTTATGATTGTTTAGTGTTGTTCAATCAGATTAACTGATCATGCGATAAACATTCTTAATATCATTTCATAACTTCTTGTATGATATAGTTTTCACTGTTCACCACGGATAAACACATCATAGCTTCCACTACCCAATACTGAGATATCATTTATTATGTTGTTTATTTTCCATTCTACTTCTTGGTATTTCATCGCATTTTTTCGCTATTTTGTGTTTATTTTTATATTTATTTTTTGAAAAACTCCTTTTAAATGTTTGATAAAACTAGAAGCAATATTGTAGGTAAGTGTTGAAAATTCCACACCGTACCACTAGTAGTTTCTGGAACAAAGCAAATTATTATTAAAAATACACGAATACCATAAATTTTGAAAACACTTGAAAAGTTTAGTGATCCCGAGGTAGCTGTGGCATATTTCACTAAAAATACATTAAGCATGTACCGATTGAAAGGTATGTAAATAACTATGTAAAACGTGAGTAGCTTACGGGGTCTTAGATGACTATTTCATCCATAACTTTTACACAAATTAGGAACGAGAAAAATACTAAAACAGTAGAAGCAACTGTCCACCTTCCAGTGTGTGATTGGCTGTCATTCTACTAGTCGTCAAATACGACGTAACTCCTCATGCATAAAACACTTGTATTGATGAATCAGTGTATACGCCTAGGTGTATTATTGGTCGAATTCTGATGCTTTTCACTTTATCCCCTGATATCCTTTTAGTTAGAATTTAAGCACTAATAAGTTGAAAGTTCTGACAAACTATTACCTGGATACGCCGCTTTACACGTATTCGTAATAGTTTCTTTTAATACTGTACCTTAGAAAAAGTTAAACGTTTCTGCAAAAACTCAGATGTATTACAGGATTTCATCATGAGCTGACATTAGTTAGAGAACCACTGGAAAACCTCGGAGTACCGGACAGCTGTTTCGTCATATTCTGGGACTCTTCATCAGTACGCACCCACCGGGATTCGAAGCCAAGACCTTCTGGTTACAAGGCGAGCTTGTATACCATAAAGCTACTGGGACACAATCCAATGGCCCATGAATTCTGACTTCTGCCAATTCACGACTTAGCGCTACCCTCAGCCAATGTTTTCTAGTGAGAAGCCGTTACCAGTAGGGTACAGCTGGTTGGGTGTGAGGACAAATACTCGCCGGGTTTTCCAATGGTTCTCTAACTAATGTCAGCTCATGATGAAATCCTGTAAACCAATCAAATCCCTACAAACCAACACTTGAACTCAGATGTATGTTTATATGATGCGTGATGAAGTAAACTAGTAAAAGTCTAGTTCTTTAACAATTAGTTCAAGACTTTTATTTTCTATCTATATCTCAATAAAATCTATTGCTCAATGTAAGTAGCGATCCGTATTGGTCTGATAAGTCACAATGAAATCAAATAAGCTGATTTTAATTAAACTATCTTTCAAGCACTTTGTTTCTCGAAGAAAAGCAGTCCAGTGTTGTTTTGTAGGAATTACACTGGTTTCAAGTTTGAGCAAGAATTTATGTCACTTAGAAAACCATTGAAAACCAGGGAGTACTGGATGGCTCTTTTACTGCAGTCTCGGAAATCTTGAGAAATACACCCGCATAAGACGTTGTGACCAGTAGACTCCACTAGATCGGATGTGAGGACAGTGACTCGCCAGTGACATCGACTGATGGACTCACTACAAATTTCGAGTTGACAGAAGTTAGAATATATTGGCCCTTGGAGTCTGTCTAAGCAACTCGATGGTAAGCAATGTCGCTTCATAAACTGAAGTTGTTGGGTTCAGTCCTCAGTGGAGTTATGCATGCATGCTACCAATGAGTCACAAAAATAGTACGAAACAGCCGTCCAACACTCTGTGGTCTACAGTACTTCTCCAACTAATATCACCCCATAAAAAACTTGAAAAGTAACCTTGTTAATTAGTCGTTTTCAGTGCTTTCTAATCCCTACATTATTAGAGGGGTGTTAACGAAAATCCACGTCCCGTTTAATCGCTTATAATAATCCCAATTAACTCCTAGTACGTGAAAAGCTAAGAAAAATATGAATGAGTATTCATTTATAATTTGTATTATTCTGTAGGCCTATCGTTACATTCTATTATTTGCTATCTCTCCAAGTACACTTTCCTTCTTCTCCGAGTTACACACGTTATTAAACTTGGTAATCCTATTTTGCCTTCGTGGATTAGTTTCTTGTCACGTTTCTCTTTTTGTTAAGCTGTAACAAAGATTCGTCAAAATTCAAAATCAAACGTGGTTATACCAGTGTTACTGGCCATACAATTATTACGAAAGTTGCTGAAAATAAAAGAAAAACCTTTTTAAATTGGGTATCGTTAGAAAATCAGCATGTTAAATTATATTCCCACAACAAAAGAATCCCTAACTAGCAGACGGTCTTTTCCAAAACATTTGCTGTTTTATCACTTTTCTATGGCATAATCCGCTTTTTTTGAATGTGGCATAATGATGACGCATACTCCAGGAAACCAATTTATTTGACAGATACAATATCAAACGTAGTTATATCAGTGTTATTAAAAATGCAATTATTTCAAAAGTTCCGATATATATATATATATATACAACTACCTTAGATACTGTAAACGTAGGTGAACTTATGAATTTATTGGCTGTTGATAGAAGAGCTGTTTACCTGATCATCATTTTTTAGTAATATTCTCTTCTTTTTAATGAAGTTTTTGTTGTAGTGGAAAGAATTTGCGTTTTCGAATGACAATGAAGGGTTGTTAGGTGTTACATACTTAATATTTGTAAATAGCTTTTTCAGTGTACACTTCAGTGTACTGCAGAGTGTTTTTAACTAGTTGAAGTTTTTAGAATTTTGATGCTTTTGAAGGTCGGAATTGTAAGTAAAACGTCACACCCCAGTTATCTTTTACTCTTTTGAACCTTAACTTCCAATTCATCGACCTATACTTATGATATTATATAGCCGTTAACAGCTGCTTATTGTGTGATCACGGATTTGGTGGACTTATGTGACTCTTTGGTAATGCATTCATCAGAGAAGTGTATAGGATTTTGCTGATTTCCATTTTTTTTGAATACCAGGTTTCCCAACAGTTTTCTTGCAACGCATAAGATAACTCGCTGATTTAAATTTTTCACAGAGAATGGTAGTTTATTTCGTCAAGTTATAGAGCTGAATTTCTGTAAATATAAGCCCGAATATCTCCCACAGTATGATGTACGATTTAATAATGCCCTGGATAGTTTCAGATATCAACTACGCTAAACGTTAATAAGAATACAGTCCGAGGAAAACTATTGTTATAGACTAATTGAATATTAAGTTCTTTCTAACTATTTAGAAGTTTTTCCCCTTCGTATTAAGCCATCTACATGCTCCCAAGACTAGTGAATATTTATCAGTAAATTGAGAAACCTACATTTTGTAAGTAATGTTACGTCCATAAGAGACTCACTATTGAACCATTCTGTAAAAGGTTCATTTGATGTGACCAATATTCTAGACGCCTTGCACATTAAGGAAAAGTTTATGTGCTCAATCGACATAGAATCTTGATTCACGAGTGTTCCTCTTCATGAAACTGTTGATTTCATTTGCGATTAAATCACAAACAATGGGATAAATTTGCCTATTACTGTCACTTACATTAGAGACGTTATCTCAATATGCACAGAAAATATCAGATCAACCTTCGAAGAAAAAGCATACAGACAAATCTATGGAGTCGCGATGGGAGCCCTCTCGGGCCCCTACATATTTATGTCAAAATTGGAGAAGCAAATGCAAGGTATGCTAGGAAAAGTCATACTAAACAAACGTTATGTGGATAATACATTCATCACTTTTAATAATAGAAAGTCTATTGAAAACTTTGTTACTCTATTTAATCATTTTCATTCAGATAAACGAGTGACTTCCGAATTCGAATCGAATAACAAAATCGGTTTCTTGGATAGTTAAATCACTAGGGGAAGTGATAGAACGATTAAGTGGTCCATATTTCGTAAGCACATATGGAGTAGACAATATCTTCAGTTCACCAGTTTTGTTCCTATCCAGTATAAACATTCCCTAGTCAATAGTTTGTTTTCAAGGGCCCGAAAAATATGCACGAGCGACACATTAATGGATGAGCTCCGATACATAAATTCAGTTCTACTAGCTAATTGTTATCCAGAAAACTTTATCAGTTGTCACACTAAGGATAGACCACATCTTGAAAAGACAGCCTCTGTACCAAAGAGTTATCGCTATTAATCTACCATTCAAGGGTGACCAGATCATGCAGCTGACAGCTCAAAGACTTCGGTCAACCATCAAACGCACATTCTACGCCACATTTCTTTCCCTCACATGTCGAACATTTTCAATCTCTGTACCTATGATTAGAGGACGAAATTCTGTGTACTCTACTTCAAACTGTATCTACAATTTCACCTGCATTTGCAGTGACACCTATATAGATAGAATCAATAGAATGTTCTGATGTCGTCGAAAAGAACATGCTCCAAAATGGTCATTAAAACACATTGAAAATCCTAGTTCAATTAATCTGAATAGAAATCCATCACCATCCACTGCAAAGCACTATTCAGTGTAAGGTAACAAAGTAAATATAAGTGACTGCTTCACAATTATTTTATCACATAACTCTAATTCAAGATTGGTTACTGAAGTGATGAAAGCACTTTGGATTAATCACATGCATCCTGGAATATGTGTACAAAAAACAACAGACTTCAACCTTCGCCTATGATGGACTGCTTGACTTATTAAAATACGACTGATCATTAGTATGTACTTTTGTTATATATAACTGAGTTATTGACATGCATTTCGTTTCATTATTGTGAACCATATTATTCGTAAAGCGGTTGTAGAGAAACTACAAAATGATATCATCACAAGAAATTTGTCTTCTAAATGTTTTATTCAAATTTATCAAAGGGACTAATTGTTTTGATTGTGAAATAAGAAAATTTTGCAATTGCGGCTTTTTAAATCATTTTTAAGAAAGACTATTGTGTGGGATACAGTTAAGCGGAAGCCACAATAAAGTTTGAGAAATCTGCCAAAAAATTATTATTATTATTATATCCCTTAATTCCTAGAGGAACATAGGGCTTCAGCTGCGCGTCTCCGTTGCCTTCTGTTATCTGCCAACTTTTCCACCCCGCTCCAAGTCGGCCCACATGCTTTCACCTCCTCCTCACATGACCTCCTCCAAGTCACCCTTGCACTGACGACCAACTCGCCGCTTCCCATTCGGATTCCACTCGAGCGATAGCTTGTCTAGTGATGTCACTTGATGGTTTCCTCAGCGTATGGCCAATCCATCTCCATTTCTTCCTGCCTATTTGTTTCAAAATCGGTTCCTGGTTGGTTCGCTGATTGCCAGAGATCCCTGTTGCTGATCTTTTCTGGCCAGCCATCTGATCTTGAGTATTGAGCGAAGACAACTGTTGATGAAGGTCTGAAGTTTGTTTGAGCTGCTCTCTATGAGGCGCCAAGTCTATGATCCGTATAGTGAGTAGCACTGACTTCACATTGGAGTTGGAAATCCGGAAATTATTTTTGATGGTGAGTGCTGTTGACCTCCACACAGACTTGAGAGTAATGAAAGCTTGTATTCTTTTTCCGATTCTGGCTTTAATATCCTCGTCAGTTCCGTTGGCCTGTAGTTGAAACGATGCTTCCCAGGTAGGTAGGTAGATGAAGGAGGTTTTTTCTTTCAGGTTCCTCCAATTTATACCGGGTGATTGTTGTCTGTTGTTGTTGTTGCTGTTGGTGTTGGCCAGGAATCTTCATCACCTCTGTTTTATCTACGTGCACCTGAAGTCCTATCTTTGATGCATCTTCTGCCAACTTGTTGCTTTCCACTTGCATATTTTCCACTTTATGGGAAATCAGACATATATCATCGGCGAAGTCCAGATCCTCCAAGTTTTTTGTGTGAGTCCATTTTATGCCTGTTTCCTCATTGCCGGTTGTCCGTCGCATTATCCAATCTACTGCAATCAGGGAGATCATTGGTGATAGTAGGCAGCCTTGTCTCACTCCCGTCCTCACTTCGAAGGATTCCGTAAGTTTCCCGTTGTGGATTACTTGGCATGCAGCATTGTCGTATAACTGTTGGATGAGATGTATAATTGTCGATGGGACCCCGTAGTAGCGAAGTAGTTGCCTAATCACCTCTCGATCGACGCCGTCGAAGGCGTTTTCAAAGTCGATGAAGTTGAGATAGAGAGGTGACTGCCATTCCGAGCTTTGCTCAATGATGATCCGTAGAGTGGCGATTCGATCAATACATGACTTGTTTCTCCTGAATCCAGCTTGTTCCGGTCGGAGTTTTGCATCCACGGCTTGTTTGATTCTCTCCAGGATGATGCGGCTTAGTATTTTGCTTGGGATGGACAGCAGCATAATTCCGCGCCAGTTTTTGCATTGACTTAAGTCTCCTTTCTTTGGTAGTTTCAATAAGTATCCTTTTTTTCAATCCTCGAGTACTTTGCCCTCTTTCCACACCTTCTCCAGTAATGGCGTCATCAAGTTCGCTGTTGTCTCTGGGTCTATTTTCATAGCTTCTGCTGGGATTCCATCTGGTCCTGCTGCTTTTTCAGCTTTTAGCATCTTGATTGCATTCAGGACTTCTGATTTCGTCGGGGGTCAGTGTTCACTGGTAGTTCTGCTTCCGTTGTTGGTATTGTTGGGCGCGTTGTAGGTGGCGGACGATTTAGAAGTCTTTTGAAGTGTTCAGCCCAGTGCTTTCTCTGTTCCACCTCTTTGGTGATTGACTTTCCATTGTCGTCCTTTATTGGCTTAATCTGTGTCGAACTTTTGCCCGAAAGGTTCCTAGTTGTTTGGTAGAGTGTGGCGAGGTCTCCTTTGCCTGCAGCTTGTTCTGCTTCACTTTCCATGGTTTCATAATATTTTCTTTTGTCTTCCCTGGCACTCTTCTTCACTCTTTTGTTCAGTGTATTGTAGCTTGCATTCAGCTCCTGTTTTTGTTGCTCGTCAGTGCACTGGATAATCTTTTGTTTCACTGTCCTTCTCTCTTCTATTAGTTTCCAAGTGTCCGTAGTGAGCCACTGTTTGTCCTGTCTCTTTTTTCTGCCTAGAATTTCTATGCAGGTTTGGCTCCACACCGTTTTCAAGTTGTTCCAGTGCTTTTCGACGCCGGCCTCTTCGCTAGTGTTGATTTGTGTCTCGGCTTTGTCCTTTATGCTTGCAATGAAGATGTCCTTTGTAGCCTGGTCCTTCAGCTTTTGAGTGTTGAACTTGGCTTGTGGTCTGTCTGCAGCTCCTCCTTCTCTGAAAGCTTTTAGTTTGATTTGGATTGTCCCTTGTACGAGATAGTGGTCTGAGCCAACGTCTGCTCCTCTTCTTACTTTTGTGTCCAGTAGGCTGCGCCTCCACTTCCTTGAGCAGCATTGAGATGAAGTCAATTTGGTTTTCGGTTTGCCCATCTGGTGCAAAATAAATTGGTTTCCTGGAATATGCGTCATCATTATGCCACATTCAAAAAAGCGGATTATGCCATAGAAAAGTGATAAAATAGCAAATGTTTTGGAAAAGACCGTCTGCTAGTTAGGGGTTCTTTTGTTGTAGGAATATAATTTAACATGCTGATTTTCTAACGATACCCAATTTAAAAAGGTTTTTTTTACTTTCAGCAACTTTCGTAATAATTGTATGGCCAGTAACACTGGTATAACCACGTTTGATTTTGAATTTTGACGAATCTTTGTTACAGCTTAACAAAAAGAGAAACGTGACAAGAAACTAATCCACGAAGGCAAAATAGGATTACCAAGTTTAATAACGTGTGTAACTCGGAAAAGAAGGAAAGTGTACTTGGAGGGATAGCAAATAATAGAATGTAACGATAGGCCTACAGAATAATACAAATTATAAATGAATACTCATTCATATTTTTCTTAGCTTTTCACGTACTAGGAGTTAATTGGGATTATTATAAGCGATTAAACAGGACGTGGATTTTCGTTAACACCCCTCTAATAATGTAGGGATTAGAAAGCATTGAAAACGACTAATTAACAAGGTTACTTTTCAAGTTTTTTATGGGGTGATATTAGTTGGAGAAGTACTGTAGACCACAGAGTGTTGGACGGCTGTTTCGTACTATTTTTGTGACTCATTGGTAGCATGCACGCATAACTGTAATGGGGACTGAACCCAACTACTTCAGTTTATGAAGTGACGTCATATATATATATATACATATATATATATATATAAACAACTTAATGGGTCTTACGGTATCTGGTTTCAAAACTCTATGTAGGTAGTTAGGTAACAAGATACTTCGAAGGATTCTATTCTTGCAGTGATATATTTTACTTCCATTATTGGCTTATGACTATATCGAATGTGTAATCTGTAATCACATACTTTTCTTAAAGGTTTAAGAAGGCTCTTGTCAAATCATTACTTTTATTCAATTCAGAACTGTAATCAGCTGAAAATTATATCACAGTGTAGTGTTATCATAATAATTAAAAGAGTATGCTCTACAGAGAAACTAGAGGAGGAGTTTGAGTTCCTTGAAAATATATTGAAGAGAAATGGGTATCCTCAAAGGTTCATCAACAAGTATGGAAGATCTGAAGTCACAAAAGTAAAACAAATCACAGTGGAAAAAAAGCCAGTCTACCTTCAGCTTGATTATAAAGGTGAAAATATTGCAGCGATGATCAACAGAAGGCTGAGTACATCCCTAGCCATAGCGTATCCGGCAGCTAAGCTCGTTCCCGTCTATCGAACAACTTGCTCTTTGGTGCAATCAAAAATCGATAGATATCCTTCTCATGTTACCTCCAACTGTGTATACAAATTTACATGTATCTGCGGGAGCAGTTACATTAGAAGGACAGGAAGAAGGGCATATCTACGATTTTCTGAACATGTACCAAAAAGCTCACGTCCAAAGGGAACAAATGCTTTAAACAGTGCCATCACCAGGCATCTCCTCGACACGGGTCATGAGGTGGACTTCGAAAAGTCGTTCAAAATTATCAATAAGCAAAATAGCTCAATTCTCCTTAAATTTGCTGAAGCCATTTCCATCAAGCGCCTGAAACCTGATTTATGCGTCCAGAAAGAAGAGGTTATCAGCCTTTCTTTGCCCTGGTAACTGGATAATTTCATCTCTCTTTCATCCGAATGTGAAATGCTAAAAGTTTCCATTGTGTTTGATTATTATTGTTCGGAATAGTGGTTAATATTGCGTATTTATATATGTATATATTTTTAGTGTATGAGTATATTGATCGATTGATTTTTGTTTAAACTTAACTCTGTGCAAGTATGTTAAAATTGTTGTTGTAGATATATTCAATAATGTCTTTGCCATGTAAGCAGCTGACGAGAAGGCAACGAAATAAAAGATGGTACCATTTTATTCTGCTAAAACTGTAGTTCTTGCTTTGTTCAAATTCATTAAGGGGAATAAATGCATAAAAGAACACCCTTCAAAACTAACAGATAAAACGAGCGAAACAGGAAAGCATTTCTACTTCCACACTTAAGATTTATGCGACAGTCTCAACTAGTCATAAATTGTTATTAGTTCATCGTATACGGGACATATTTCGTCCTCGCTACTCTTCTTTATAGTAGCTTTCAACTTAAAAGACTTGTGAAGTGTTTATTTTGTAGTTCCAAATACCAGTTTGTTTGAATATATCATATCATGGAACATTTCAACAACAATATAAGACATGAATTGAAATCGGAATTACGAAAGCATCATACTGTCTTACTACGTCAACGGTTAACTCGCTGATTGCATTCTGTGATGTATTTTCACCCTGATTAAGAGGTTAATCACAAGGCAACAGTTTATTTTTAATATTCACCACCCAAACAGTTACAGAGATCAGTAGGTTGTTGTCTAAAGGAAAAATCGCAGTCAATCGTCATATACAGATTACCCTTCCAATGAATTTTACAAGGAAAAGAGTTTTTCCACTACAGTAAGATAAAGGTAATTATACCTCAGACTGAAAAAAGTTCAAGACAGATGATATGCGTGTATCGTATTCTGTAAAAGTTCAAAAATTAGCTGAATCTCAAGCATTCCACACACTTAGGCGAAATGACATAAACTGACAATAAAATTAGTGAAGTTATAATCTTTAAAATGTGAAGTATTTAACTACCTATCATAAAATCACACTGTCTAATGAGTCTGTAAAGAAACGATGTTAAAGTTAAAGTATGTGGAAGTATCAGAAGTGCATGAATTCACTGTAGAAATGTGGTGATTGACAATGCCTATCTCTGTATTGTTTAAATACTTACTGTTGCTTGTCAATATTGTTCTTATATGAATTGAATAATAATTCCGCTAAATACAAATTCCTGAATTCCGCCCTCTCTGTGTTTTGGTTGGATTCTTGTAATTTGATCATCTCGAAATACTAATACTACGATTACAAATAATCACAACAAATTGGCGTCGCGACGGAACTAGATAACCTTGGAAAGTTTCCTATAAATGGTTCACCGCGGTAAATCACCGATTATCTTGAATGCTTCGATGCATGGTGCATGTCGAAGAATGTTCGGGATGACAAAATTTCAGCTCATTTCATTACTGCTATTGGGCTAGATGCGTACAGCCTAGTGAAGACTCTGTCGTTTACTGACAAACCAATTTCTCTGCCATATGATAAGCTCCGTGAACTTCTCATACATCACTTGCATATAACTACTTTTGAAAAACAAGAGAGGGCTCAGTTCAACAAATTGTTCGTGCTCCCAACCAGACGACTAGAGACTTTATTCTTTAACTTCAAATACAAGCTTCAAAGTGCAACTTTGGAGATCAGCTGCATACTCAACTACGTGATCTTCTAATTGCTGGAATCAATATTCCTAAGTTAGAGAAAGAGTTAATTCAGATTCCTTCCTGCACCTTTCAAACTGCTAAAGATTTATGTATTACATATGAAGATGTCAACAGTGAATACTCTGCTCCCACTACGTCAGTATCTGATATCATGCTGTCCAAAGTCGAAAATACAAGTGTTCATGGAAAGCAATCCAAACTGTCGTCCACTTATAATGGAATGCAACGAGAGAGCAAAAACATTAAACTGTGTTTTTCTTGTGGAAAGATTCATCTACGAAGCACTTGCCGTTTTCGGGGTGCTAAGTGTTATAGATGTGGTAAAGTTGGACACATCAAGTCTGTTTGCAGAAATTCAAATACTTATGTTACTCAGAATCCTCATGATTCCCCCAATTTATCTGGTAAAATGCAGTCAATGTCTCTTTCAGCTTTTCACAATACTCAGTCTCTTCCAATGAGAACCTTCACTACAAGTTCAGGCAAGTCTCACTGTTTTATACTGGATACTGGGAGTTCTGAATCTATAATTTCTAAGAAAGATTCACCATCGATTTGTAAGAATTTCCAGATAGACCCTTCTACTAGTTCAATTAAAGGCATAACTGGTCATAAACTACCTCTTACCGTGCTATTAACATTTCTTTGAAATCAGACAGTGGGCTACCGATACTTATGCTGAAAATTCCATACTTGTACCGAAAATACAGTGTGGAATCAAGCTGTAAATCAAAAATCAAATCAAAAAAAAAATCAAATCAAAATATGGTCCATCTTTATTGGGATTAAAAGCCCTTAGATTGTTAAATGTCGAAATCTCACTTTGTACTGAGTTGTTTGATGAATCTTTGTTCAGAGAATTACTTCTCCAATGTTCAAAGAGTGTAGGTGGTATGAAGATTCAGCCCATCCATCTTGAAATAGAGGGTGATCCTATCTTCCTGAAACGCCGATTAATTCCATATGGATTGCGAGATGCAGTTAAGAAAGAGTTAGACAAGTTGGTTGAGCAAGGCATACTTATGCCAGTTGAGTCTTCAAATTGGGCTACTCCTATTGTTACGCCACTAAAGGCTGATGGAAAAACACCTAGAATTTGTGGTGACTACCGCCTTACACTCAATAGTCGTCTACTACAGCAAAGTTGCACTACTCTAGAAACTGAAGACATTCTCTACAAGCTACATGGCTCAAGATACTTTTCCAAAATAGATCTAAAAGATGCCTATTTGCAAATTCCTCTTGATGAGGCGTCTAGTGCATTAACAACCATTAATACTCCATTTGGATTGTTCAAGTATAAGTTCTTGCCTTTTGGTTTAAAGGTTTCACCTGCAATATTTCAAAATGTAATAAATCAGATGATAGATGGATTAGATGGTGTTGAGTCATACCAAGACGACATTATAGTTCATGGTCCTAATATCGAATTGCATAATGAACGTCTTTTAAAACTGTTCAGGCGTTTATGTGAGAATAATGTTCTTGTTAATCCATCTAAATATCATTTCACTTTGTCGTCTGTATCATGCTTGGGATACACAGTAGACTCCGAAGGTTTCAGACCTGATGCTAGTCGTTTGGCACCTCTAATTCAAGCACCGTCACCTAATAATATGTCATCGTTGAGATCATGGATAGGTACTCTTCAGTTTTACTCCAGATTCATTCCCAACTTCACTCAACGGTTATCTCCACTTTTTGAGATTGTCTCCAGTAAACAGTTTAAGTGGGAACAACAACATGAGAATATCTTGCGAAAAACTTTGGAGTTTCTTAATAAACAAGCTTTTTTAAGACCTTTTTATCGAAAGATAAGTCTGTTCTCACTACAGATGCTTCTCCTATGGGTATAGCTGCAGTACTTGAGCAAAATGGACAACCTGTTATTTGTATTTCAAGACGTCTAAGTAAGAGTGAACAAGGGTACTCACAAACCCAGAAAGAAGCTCTAGCAGTTGTATGGGCAATAAGACGCTTGCACAAGTATCTCTTTGGTACTAAGTTTCACATAGTTACTGATCATCAAGCTTTGAAATTCATTTACAATCCAGAAAAATCTTTGAATAAATCATCTGCTGCTATGGTTCAAAGATGGAGTTTAGAACTAAGTGCATATGATTACACTATTGAACATAGATCGGCAAAGGATATACCTCATGCAGACTTCTTATCTCGTTATTCATTATTTGAAAATGCTGCTAATGATACTGATTGCTTATTAGTCCAGCCGTTACCGGTGGATCGAGTTCGACTTATAAATGATACTCGGAAATATTACGGATGCGTTATAAATGCAATGTTCAGTGTAAGCGAAGATTTCCAGACTTTTATAAGCGAAGAGATGAGATTTCAGTCCATCCTGAAGGATTTCTATGTCTGAATGACAGAATTATTATTCCTCCAACATTAAGATCTGCGATTTTGGATGATCTACATTCTGCTCATCTAGGAGCTGATAAGATGAAATCATTAGCACGCCTAACATGCTGGTGGCCGGAAATTGATGCTGACATTAACAAAAGATCAAAGAGCTGTTCTAGCTGTTTACATAAAATGTCCTATGGGAAGTCATCGTGGACACCGTGGCCTGCATCTTGTGAGGTTTGGCAGCGTATTCATGCAGATTACTGTGGTCCATTCTTAAATTCATATTATGCTTTAGTTATTGTGGATTCTTATTCTAGATGGCCAGAAGTCATCATTACAGATAGTCCTAATGCCAAATTCACTCACAGAGCGTTGAGAAAGATTTTTAGTCGAGAAGGAATTCCAGATGTCTTAGTTACTGACAATGGTACTCATTTTACGGAGAAGAACTTCAATGATTGGCTCAAACATATAGGTTGTCGTCATTTGTACACAGCACCACGTCATCCTCAGTCAAACGGGTTGGCAGAAAATTAAAGAGTGCTATAGCATCAATGAGTCCTCAGAATTTTGATGAGCTAGGGAGATGTGTGGATAACTTCTTACTTCAATATCGCAATGCGGAGCATACAAGTACTCATGAAAGTCCTGCAAAACTATTCAAATCTCGAATTCTCAGAAAGCATCTGATGTCCACGACTTCTGATGTACATTATTACAGAGGGAATGACTATAAACCTTCTGTTGGAATCATACTACAAAGAATGGGAAATCGAATGGTGAAGATATTAGACATCGAAGATCATTCAGTTCATAACAGACACCTGGATCAAGTGAGAATAAATGAAGTAGGTCGTTCCGATTATAATTTTAATGATTCCGCTACTGATCCTGATTTTGTAGATAATTCAGAAATAAGTTCAGATGATACTGATGAAAATAATATCACAGAATCAGTTAGAATGTCGCAGCTACTTGCAAGCAAACCGAGACACCGTTATAAATACGCAAGGAGACATTCGATGTGTGGGGGATGTGGTGATTGACAATTTCTATCTCTGTATTGTTTAAATACTTACTGTTGCTTGTCAATATTTTCTTATATGAATTGAATAATAATTCCGCTAAATACAAATTCCTGAATTCCGCCCTCTCTGTGTTTTGGTTGGATTCTTGTAATTTGATCATCTCGAAATACTAATACTACGATTACAAATAATTACAACAAGAAATCAAAAGTTAATTCTTCAAAAAAGGCAATATGCTATGCTACTTATAAATAATAAGTAGCTTAAAGCTATAAGCACAATAAGTTATGAAAACTTTCACAAAATTAGTTAAAAACAAGACCAGACATTCACAAATAGTTTTATGACTCTTTTTTGTATAATGGAAGATTTTCTCTACGTATCAAATGTTCATAAACAGGACGTTGCTCAGTTCATTAGGAGGAAGAACCTCAGGAGAACGAAGTGAACTCACGCCCTTCCACTTTTTTAAGTTTGATGGTTGATTCTGTAGGTGATATGAATATGCATTCTACTTAAGTGTTATAAAGGAAGTAAATCTCTGAAAAATGAAAATGAAGACATGTAAATCATTAACGCCTCTCATACCTAAGAACTGAAAAAGGATGAGAAAAAAATTTCTACAGTTGTTACTTCACTTCACTTAGCTGCTCTTAGCTCTTCTGTTATAAATGTCTATTAATATCCTCTAAGACGTTGGTGTAACAACAGAAGACAAGGGCCAGGCAACAGATCGTTTTATTATGAAAATCAACACGTATTTATACATCTTTCAACTACATTATTATAGACAAGCGCAGTCATCTGATTGGTTGTTTAGGTAGACAAACGCAGGCTTCTGATTGGTTGTTTCGGGATTCCTTGACAAATAGAGTTCTCTCTGCGAATCATATTCTGCCACGTTAACTTTGCTGTGATTGGTTGTTGACTCAGGCTTGTTCATATTTTCTCACGGCCCATATTAGCGACCTAGACCTTAACGTAGATTAGTGCCAACCAATCGGCTAGCAGCCTGCTATCACCACACTGGTCCCCCCGTCAAATACGTGCGACTGAAGTCGGCTTGATCTACTTGGTGCAGGCGTCATCGTTGGCTTGTCTCGCTGTATCCATTTCTGGAGCTCGCTGACGTTCACGCGCCTCTCATTGTTCGTCATTGCGATTGTGTCCGCGTAATCCCATCTCGAAGTGACCATATGTGGTCCTTCCCACTTTGGAAACTGTTTGCCTGACCCTGTCGGACATTCATCGGTATTTCGGCTCACACTTTCATATGCTGCTTTCACCCGACCTCCCAGCAGCGTCCCAAGTAGCAGCTCCATCGCTGACAGATCTTGAACGCCACTCAACTGCGCAGAAGCCTTGAAGTCCTGCCCGAAGATCCATATGTCTCCATCAAAAACAGCAGGGCATAGGCTTTCCATTTGTCGGTAGGCAGCGACACCAAATGTAACAACAGAAGACAAGGGCCAGGCAACAGATCGTTTTATTATGAAAATCAACACGTATTTATACATATTTCAACTACATTATTATAGACAAGCGCAGTCATCTGATTGGTTGTTTAGGTAGACAAACGCAGGCTTCTGATTGGTTGTTTCGGGATTCCTTGACAAATAGAGTTCTCTATCTGCGAATCATATTTTGCCACGTTAACTTTGCTGTGATTGGTTGTTGACTCAGCCTTGTTCATATTTTCTCACGGCCCATATTAGTGACCTAGACCTTAACGTAGATTAGTGTCAACCAATCGGCTAGCAGCCTGCTCTCACCACATTGGTATATCTCAAGATAGTCTTTCACCCTGACTGATATAAGTAGCTGAGTACCACTGACGTCAAGTATTACTGTTTGCCAGACGCATTAAGGTGATCTGAATACCACACAGTCATCTCGCTCGTTTGGGATTAAACTCAAGCGTGAAATCAAAAAAGCGTGCACAAACCCTGCATACCAACACAGCTCCAAGTCATATCGGTCGTCCGACCTTTGGTTAGATTTCTGTACATACTAAGGTGCTGATCAGCTATGAGTAAATTGGGTTGAATTTTCTTTTACTCAACTATAGGGCGAATCTCTAGAAATTATCTCAGTTTCTGACGTCTATGAACACTCCCAGAAATTACCTGATTCCTAAGTACATTGCTGTGCATTGTAAAAAATAACTTTAAATGCATTGTTTAAAAAACGGATGAACATTTATATAAGGGAATGCAGAGTTGCCTTGTAGTCTATATTTCTGTAAATATCAAAGAACTTCAAAATACAATTTATACGATTATGAACAATAAATTTTGTTCGAAAAGTCATCCAGTAAATAATACTGTTTCACCGTGTGATACATCTAATAAACAAACTAATATGGAATTACTTACTACCACAGTACCCAAGTTTTACAAATATATTAACAGAACTTCAAAATAATAAAAGCAAAAATAGTGAGATTTCTTCATGGAAAATTTAGGCTCTTATTGATGCATTGATTTTCGAAAGTTGAATAGGTGTGTAGTGCACATTGCACCCTTGAACTTTTGTTTAAACTCGCTCACCCATGTTTGACACACTTTTATCTTTTGAGTTGTGACTCTTCCGTACGTTCATTGGTTCGCTCTCTCGTTGTGCTTTCACTCTGCACACTCTCCGAGCCTACCTCCAGTGACGTCTGCAGATAAGTTGTACAACCTCTTTATTTATTGAATTTCAAATTTCGTTGTGTAAAATATAATTGTCCCAGATACACTTGTCATACCAAGTCTTTTTACCTTGATTCAGTTCGTCAGTATTTGCACGTTGAATAGCGTACAGCTAAGGGCGTAAAACGGTGAAGAAGTTTTGTAAGAGTGTTTAGAGTTGAGGTCTACCCTAAGCCTTAATAGCTCTTACAGGTGTATTCTCTCCTCAGACATAAATATACAATCTTTTCTTGCAGTTCAGAACAGTTCCATATGCAATCTAATTGACAGACTGTTTATTACCTGTTTGTATAGAAGTATGAAACAATGATTCTGTGAAACAGCATGTGAGTGTGGAAGTTCTTTCCATTGTCGTGCAGGCCCCAGTATATATTGCGGTATTTTTCACTGTTTGTTTACTGCACTGATCTATTAGCATATGGCTCCTGCCTCTTCAGGTTTTCCAGTAATCACGCTCAGTTTTTCGTTAATTCCATGGATGACAAGGTGTGCGAAGTGACATCCTTCCTGTAACGGAAATTGACAAGCTGAAGGAACTTGCGAAAAGCGACTTCACAAACTTCCGATTACGAGCTTTCCTGCTTTGCTTGACGTTCAAGCTTACGGAGACGTGATATAAATTATCTGATGGATTTATCTTGTGTCAGGTTGCATTCGTTAGGCCTTTTCAGCGCCTCTATTTGCTATATGAATCACAAGGAAGACGATATGACTTCTCTGACTAATTCGGTTTCTTGTTCTACACTCAGCTGTGTGGGTAAAATCAAAGAATTATTCTCCATTATTAAACGCCTAGAAGAAAACTGACATTGCCTAGTCAACTTGGTAGTAGCAGTAGTAGCGTACCTGATTAACTACGTTGTAATTGAAGTAAATCAACGGACAGTGTGAGAAGGCTTAGTTGTTCATATCATTCCGGATAATGCACAAATCAACAATTTGCAATTAACAATGTTCTCTAAGCTGGTTGGTTTAGTTGCGGAGCTTTCGTCGTCTTTCTGGACGACATCTTCAGCGCAGTATTTAGCATAAAGTGAAATGATTTAAAATCTCCATGAATGATGATACAATTGCGTCTCCTGATGACCAACCATCTTTGACCGTTTTCTATTGATTGATTTTAAACTTTCTGGTCACCTGATTTACTTTTTATTAGTTGATATATTTCATCTATATTAACGTGTTTATTAATTGCGTTTTCATTTGAGTACCAGGCTTCTAGGAATTCCCTGGCACATTTGGTGTTTCCTCTGTCTAAGATTTTGACATTATCCCAATCAAATTGACGTCCATAATTGTCTGTATGCATTGATACTAAAGAATTTATATCATGCCTTTTCACGGCTGATTTGTGTTCTTGGATTCTTATTCGAAGGGGACGCCCACTTTGGCCGATGTAATGTTTGTAGCAGTTCATACAATTTATTTTGTAAATGGTGTTAATTTTATCTCCTTTTTCTATCGGATCTTTTGGTTTGCATAATATCTAATTAAGCGACTTGACTGGTTTGTGTGCTATATCTATATCAAACGGTTTCATTATTCTAGCCGTTATTTCAGAGATATTTCTGATGTATGGTAGGATGAATTTTCTTGTGGTCTTTGATGATGGTTCTTTGTTGGTGCTTTGATTCGACTTTAAACACTTTTTGATGAAATTTTGTAGATAACCATTCTTCTTGAACACCGTTTGTAAGTATTTTTCTTCCATTCTTTTCAACTCTGGAGTGCTACAATGTGTTTGAACTCTTCTAAACAAAGTCTGCACACAGTTTCTTTTGTGAGTAATTGGATTATTGCTAGTATAGTTGAGTATTTGATCTGTGTGCGTTGATTTCCTATATACTTGTGTTTCTAAATTTCCTGTGTTGGTTCTCCTGATTAAGACATCTAAATATGGGATTTTGTTGTCTAATTCTTCTTCTCTTGTGAATTTGATGTCTTCGAATATGTTGTTTATTAATTTATGGGTATATTCTAAATCATTTCTCTTAATTATTACAAATGTATCATCAACGTAACGTACCCAGATTTTCGGTTTAATTATAGGTAGAGCTATTAATTCCAATCTTTGCATAAGGGCTTCAGCTATTAATCCTGATATGGGCGATCCCAT
The DNA here is from genome assembly GCA_944472135.2 of Trichobilharzia regenti. Classification (NCBI taxonomy): domain Eukaryota; kingdom Metazoa; phylum Platyhelminthes; class Trematoda; order Strigeidida; family Schistosomatidae; genus Trichobilharzia; species Trichobilharzia regenti. The sequence continues at coordinate 62,653,322 of OX235265.1, read as the reverse complement.
TGGTGTTCCCTTTATTTGCTCATATATTTGAGTATAGAATTGGAAGTATGTTGTAAGGCATAATTTTATGAGTTCTATCCCAGTTGAACATCGCGTTTTCATGTTTTCATCACCATAGAGTAATTGTTGCATAGTTTCTGTTGCTAGTTTTGGACTAATTGAAGTATATAATGCTGTGACATCAAAGGACGCCATTATTTCACTGTCATCCATTTGAATGTTTTCGATTTTCTCTAAAAATTGGATTGACGAATTGATAGAATGGTCGCATGATTCTGTTAGGCAATTTAACTTCCTGAAAAGTTCTTTAGATAATTTATATGTTGGTGTTCCTGGAAGCGAAACGATTGGTCGTAAGGGGATGTTTTGTTTGTGTAGTTTTGGTCTACCATAGAATCGAGGTAAAATAGGTCCGTTAGATCTTATTCGCCATTGATCCTGTTCCGTAATTTATCCTAATTTCGTTAGTTTATTTAACGTTGTTCTGATTTTGTTATCGAATGTTTGTATAGGGTTTTTTGTCAACTGTTGATATACATTATTATTTTGAGTAAATCCTCTGCTTTTTTTATGTAGTCTTCTGTGTCCATGATTACTGTTGTTCTTCCTTTATCAGCCGGTAGAATAACTATATCTTTTCTATTCTTTAGTTTCTTCAATGCATTTGGCTCTTCAGTGCTAAGTTGGGACGAAAGCTCCGCAACTAAACCAACCAGCTCAGAGAACACTATTAATTGCATATCATCCACCTGAGTCACAAATCTTTTCTATTATTACAAATCAACAATGTCAAAAGCACTCTTTTGAGTGTAATCTCTGTGAACAACGTCTCATACAGTAGCCATCGCCTAAGAAACTCTCAGAAAAGCAAGTCTTGTCCACTTGTGCTGAAATTTGGCTTATCATCTAATGCTGACATTTCTACAGTAGGCAAACACTGCTGAAAAATATGCGTTACCATATAATTAAGTTATCTTGGAACAAAACGCCGGTCCAAACAATCACCTCTGTGAGTAACATTAAAAACTGTAACGCTCAACTCCTCTATAACATCTTTGAGCAGCACACTTCTGTTGGGACAGAACACAGTGGTCTGGATCTGCCTACACAAAGTACATCATATCTGGAGACGAATTTTTGTTAAAGGTCCCACAAGAGTTCAGTAAATAGACCTAAACTAAAGAAGAAACGAATGTAGACCTAGACTCCTCTGCTGACAATCCGTGTACCCCAGTGACATACTGCAGTGCATTACACTCAGTGTTCATCAATCCAAGTAGTTTTGGCTTCATGAAGCTGAAGAATGCGGCTACCACTACGTCTACAAAGCCGGTGTAGGATAAGAGGACAGTGTATCACATTAATTCTGAAGTTCAATGCTTACTTTCATATTTCTCCTCAGAGACGAATATAAACAAAACTGATGGCTATAAAACCCACATAACAGAAGCTGAACTCCATAACTGTCTGTCCAAAAAAGTGGGTTATCCCGCCATTATAAATGAAAACATTGAAAGATTTGTGTCAATGGAGTTGAAGATTGAACGATCAATTCTTGGTTGTTTGCTCAAAATCAACTTCCCCAATTTTCGCGGAGGCATCAATACGACAGTCATCGTCTCATCGGTCGCTGTTCAGAAAGAAGAGTGAAACATCGTCAGAAACCTTAGTTCAGTTATTATTTTTATATGTTGGTGTAACAATAAAGAAATCTCAAGCGGCCAATCGGTGTTTTGGTTTTTTCGTCCGTTATAACTAAGCGTTTCTGAAAACTTCAAGGAACAGCGTGGGCCCGAGCGTAGCAAGAGCTGGGCATTAACGGTTTACGAGACGTGGCTGACAGTTTCTGACGGTAGAAACAGATCTGGCCGATTCAGATAGCTGGTAACAGTTTGGATAGTCACCGTTCATCTTTCCTGGTGCCGGTCAAGTCCTCTTTGAACAAGCAATATCTGGAACATTTTTGGAATTGGGTCAAGTTCAACAACGCCTGGGTCAAAGAAGGGACAGAGTGTCTTGGATGCAAACAGGAAAGTAAGTCATGGTGACTTGTCTGTTAATTGTAACGATGTGTCTGATGTTAAGCATGACATGGTTGATGTTACTGTTTCGCCGTTCAGGGATAATAGGAACATCAAACTCCCTAAATTAGAACCACGGTGTTTTGATGGAAACCCAGCTGATTATTTACAATTTGTAAAGGAGTTTGAGATCATGTTGAGTAGTTTTCTATTAAGTGATGAATTGAAGTTAATGTATTTGATGAGGTATTGCACTGGAGATGCTGCAAGAGCTATACAGTGTTGTAAGTTTATGAAGCCAAAAGAGGGGTACTATGAGGCTATGAGCATATTACGTCAAAGGTTTGGAAGACCTTCAATGATTGTAAGGAACGTATTCGAAGCTGTCAAGGGTAATAGTAGTCAACTTCAAGATGACTCCAAGGCACTTACTGAGTTTTTAGATAATCTTATGACTTATAAGAATACCTTGATTTCTATGAATTGCATGAGTGACCTCAACTCCAGCTCAGTCCTAGAGGTAATTGCGAGACGCCTACCTACTCGACTGCAAAGGAAGTGGGTGAAGATAAGCTCCCGTATGGAGGAAGAGGATATCGATCCAAAATTTGATGATATCCTGAAACTAGTAAAAGATAGTGTCAATCAATCGATGAGCAAGTTTGCCAGTATATTGAATCTCACCCCTAGAATAGAGCAGTCTGAGGGTAAAACGCAATCATTGATGACGAAAGGGCCTCAGAGAGGTGGATATCGAGAAGGCACCATGATGTCCAGTAATGCATATAGACCTAGTGAGTGTAACAGGTTTCGTAGTACATCCTCAACAGATAAGTTACAAGATGCAAGACAAGCACGGTTGTGTTTTACACGTTTGCAAGAGGTGCATACAAAGGTGAACTGTGAACCAGTGAGCAAGTTCAGTGATAAGCTAAATGTAAACTCCAGGCCTGACTCCAAATTGTGTGACGATAACGGTGCGGTCAGGAAGTCTGTAGTTACAACTGGTAAGCCATTGTTGAATAGAGTGTCACAGAATAGAGTTGCTGCTTCAGAGTGCAGTTCTGACCCTACAAGTTTACAAAGTATAACTAGTCAGAGTGAAGATATAAAACCTTTAATGATTTGTGAGGAGGAGCCAAAATTGTCTACTTCTGTTATTAAAGAGTTTGAAAATGATGAAGTTGACGGTAAATTGAATATTTGTGGTAATGATCATGATAGTGCAGATTTCTCTTTGGTTGATCATGATGAAATAGAGGGAATGCCTACTACCGCTAAGTTAAATAAAGGTTCTGTAGAACTTGAACGTGAAGTAGAAATAAATGCAGATGCAGTTGCAGAAGGCATGCGTACTTGTCAGACCGTCAGTGTAATTGATCAGAGTGTAGCCCACCTATCATCAGATGCTAGTCCTAAAGCGGAGCTGATAGTAAAAGACAGCAGTGGTGGTGGTCTTGCAGGTAGACAAACTTCTGAAAGTCGAGCAACAACAGCTTTTGATCCACCGCTAACTTCATCAACTGATATCAATCAGTCGTCGTTGGTGCTGTCATCCACAATGAAACAGACGCCCATCAACTCAAGTATCTTGTCCAATGACTATGCTAGTATCAGTTCGTTTGAAAGGACGAATATCAATGGTCAGTTTAGTGAGGATAAGCCAAGTGTAAACGAGAGAGTAATTGTTAAATTGACTTGCACGAATAAAGGCATTTCTAGTTTCAAGTTACTATTTGAATGTTATTATCTTTGGTGTAAATTACTCTGTTTCTACACTTGGTTGATCAGATATGTCGTGTGTTTGTTGGTCATCTATATTCTACGATACAATGACATGAGCGTGTTGCCGTTCAGATTTGAGGATATAGACGATAGAAGGAAATCAGCAAATGAACTCTGCAACGATTTTCCAACCTAGGGCGTCAACCTGAGAAGGATTGTAGGCGTACTGCTGTAAGTCCTACAATTCTTCAGAGGGTAGCGCATCAATGAGCAGTCCAATGTGCTCGGTGTGTGATTTTGTACATATGTTCATGTTGTATATACTGAATTGATATCATCTGTCATCTATCTGTTGGCAATTCTGTTTGTGTCCGGATGACTTCCACTTGGATCATCAACCTGAGAAGGAATGTAGGCGTACTGCTGTAAGTCCTACAGTTCTTCAAGGGTAGTTTGTCGTGTCAGAATCCACAACATTTGATGTGTTGATTGTGCATATGTTTGTGTTAAATAGTTGTGTGAGTTCCAATTATTGTAATTGTTGAATAATCTTGTTTGTTTCCGGACATTCCACAACTTACAATGGTCAACCTGTGAAGGTTTGTAGGCGTACTGGTGTTAGCCCTGCGATTCTTCAAAGGAATTCCATCAAGACATGATCCGCTAGTTTGTGTGTACTGTTTGTATATACGTGTGGTGTGTCATATCAGTTGGTGTTTTCTGGATTCATTGTGTTTACTCGTTGTTTTCGTACCTTGTTGTTATTGCATAATTTTGTTAAAATTTTCGTCGTGATTACTTCTGAAGTTGTTTCGAGTCTTCTACATCCATGAATGAATTGATTGATGTTAAGGACAGCAGATGGGTCGTATACGCCGGGGAGGTTAGGCTATTGCTGAGAATGAAATGCACGCGGAGATAATTGTTAGCTGTGGTCCGACACGCCGGGGAGAAAGAGTGTAAACGACTGAGGCTCGCATGCGTCACCGCTACTAGAACTGAGGCAGAATGAGTGACAAGTGATTGCAGTGGTAATTGGTAGTGAGTAGGTAAGAGGATGTGCGTGGAGTATCATGAGTTGGTGCTATGGTCACGTTGCATTCTGCAAGAGTCATCCTAGCAAGTGGCGATTTTGTTGCAAGATGTCAAGAGGAGGTCTCTATCTGGAGGCGCAGGTCGTCAGCGATGTGTGAGATTGTTCTGTGGGTATGCTTGTGGTGTGTTGGCTTTTCTGTTTGTTTTCCATTTCAGCTCTGTCCGTGTGACCCAGGTTCTCGCAATGACATCCAAATCAACGTGCATTGGTCGTGAAGGAAAAAAGGGTTGGATCCCTTTTTGCCGGGGAGTGTCAATGGAGTTGAAGATTGAACGATCAATTCTTGGTTGTTTGCTCAAAATCAACTTCCCCAATTTTCGCGGAGGCATCAATACGACAGTCATCGTCTCATCGGTCGCTGTTCAGAAAGAAGAGTGAAACATCGTCAGAAACCTTAGTTCAGTTATTATTTTTATATGTTGGTGTAACAATAAAGAAATCTCAAGCGGCCAATCGGTGTTTTGGTTTTTTCGTCCGTTATAACTGAGCGTTTCTGAAAACTTCAAGGAACAGCGTGGGCCCGAGCGTAGCAACAGCTGGGCATTAACGGTTTATGAGACGTGATTGACAACTTGAGTGTAGACCACTGAACAGTAGTAACGTTGGATGTGATTTCGCTTGCTTGGTAAGCCACCCTCACCCCCACCCAAAATAGGTGTCCATCCGGAGATCAGCAGCTTCGCTGCAAAACATTATCGTTCTGTATTCATGTTTACAACATGACCCACAGTATATTACAACTGCGCACTGCTTTCAACAGATATCAACCAGGATGCAGATAGGCCAGCTAATACAGCAATACCTCATTACTGTCTGAAACTCACCTTACATGGCACATGTTATTCTTTTCTTCATCAACAACCCTCCATCTCTTTTTCGCCTGGCAGTCGGTCTTCATTAAGCCTAAGTTTACAGGAACACGCAAGTATAACTGACTTCCTCTGCACTTCTTGCTTTCCTGGCGCTTCTACTGACACAGATATTGCACTATCATCTGGGATAAATGTGACCGAATCGCACCATCAGCCATTTCAAGACATTGCGAAAATCTTACGACATGGACCAACTAGCCTTAACATTGTTCCTGTTAGTGCAAGATCAGCTAAACATAAGATGACACACATCCAATCCTTACTACTGTTAAGCTCACCTACAACACTAATTATTACTGAGGCTTGGTGCACAAGCAACCAAATGATGATTCCTGTCACTGTGAAAGTTGGCCATTTTTCAGAAAAAGCAGACCAGTTGGATATGGTGGAGGATGAATTATCTATGTTATGTTTGGTTGAAAAGCTGTACACTACGGTGACACCAACCTAAATGTTTGCGATACGTTATGAATGGCACTCTACATGACCAAACAGTGAACTTTGTCATCAGGTTGCATCTACCGTTCACCCAACCACGACAATGAACTGCTTAATGAAATAGATGCAACTTTTCATTACACTGTAGTTTACATTGGATCCTTGAACTTTTGTTTAAACTCGCTCACCCGCCTTTTTGGCAATACTTTCACCTTCACTTCACTTTGCTTCACCTTACTTCGCTACTTGTACGTTTGGGAGCTTACACACTTGCTCTCTCGCTGTGCTCATATATAAGCACCTCTTCGAGCTCACTACGCCTCTGTGTACAGATAAGTTACAACACTTTTTGTATTATTAAATGCTGTCACATTTGTTATAAATATACTAGTGGTTACAGGCACGTCGTGAATCCTTTTTCATTCCTGCCCCATTCACCCATTCGTCAGTACTTGCAGGATTGGAAGAGTACTGGCCAAGGCCTAGGTAAAGGAAGTTAGTCTTTTTGTAAGTGTGACAGGCAAACTCGCCTATGAAAAAAAACATCACATTTACAACACCTCGCAATTAAACTTCACCTAAAAAGTCACTGCAAGTGACTTTAGTATGCCTGAAATCTTATGACAACCGGTCAGTGTTCCTACCCGTTACAGCGTATCCTTAGATGCAATGCAGATATATGAATGGTAGAAAATTGTCCTAAAGTCCACCCAAAATCATAATATATTGGATTTGGCAATTTTGAAAGACATGGCCCTATCTACCTTAAACACTTCGATGAGCATATTTTATTGATGACAACATTATATTCCAGGTTTCATCAACTTGCTCAGTGGGCGTTTCTATTTCATTGGTGCGGTCACACTCCATTGGTATTTAGTGGTGACTAAAGTTTAACTTAACCCATACCAGTCACCCATTTTCAGACTGCGGTTATAACACTTGCTTCAGACAATCGACACCAATAGAGTCTTCCCACTCTTTAATATCCAGGGCAAATAATTTATGCATACGTCAATTGACTTCAGATAGTCTGTCGTATGAGGGTTCCAGAGGGCGACGCACAGTCACGAAATACATGTGAAGAAATTTTCAGACATCGATGAACAAAGACGTCTATGGACTGTGGTCGGAGGGAGAATGTCTAAATGAACTCAAAGATTTTGTAGGCCCGCTGACGTTTGACGCGTGATCTACAGCTGGTGGGAGGCTACAGAAAGAAAAACATTTACGTGGCAGTTATAACGTTGCGCCATGTACTAGCTCGGCAGCAGTATAACCAGTATCAGTTTTCAAGGCATCTCGTATGCCTAGGAGAAATAATAGCAGTGCTCTAGTCCAATGTACAGTGTTCGCAGCTGATAACCTACCCTTCAACTGTCAGTTTAAACGTTCTACGATACCGTTTTCTTCAGGAGGTTAGGTGCATACAACCAAAGGTTTTTTTCAAAGCTAAGAGTAATCCACTTTCTAATTGGTGCTCATGACCAGTTGTTATGAAGGATGGGCATCCAGAATTTGAGACCCATCGTTCAACAAAGACGCACGGGACTGTTCTGGCAGATACATCCTTGGAGAGTTTTGCTTTAGGTCATCGTTTAAAACGGTCAGTGCAGGTCAACGTATAGGTATGCCCATGAGATTCTGAGAGAGGTGAACCAGATCCATATGGACGTGTTTAAAACGAGTGTCAGTGATGAGAAGGGTGCCAAGAGGCTTCTGATGTGTCTTACTACTTTGCACTTTTGAAAGCTAGCCATTTACTTACTTACTCACTTCTTTGTTATTACCAGACCGACAAAGCAGACTAGCACTGTGCTTGGCGCTTTAAATACCACTTCACAATGTCTTATCTCATTCATTTACTAATAACGTCTTTGTTTGATCCTCATTACATTCCATTAAAGCTAACATTTTATAGCTCTTTATGAATTTGATTCGACTTATTCTATTCCTATTCTCTGTAGGGTATGGTTGTGCACAAAATGCACAAAAAGGTATGAAATAAAAAAACTGGCATGTATCGCGGTACGTTCAACCTTTGCGTTACATTTTTACGTGATTCGTTACATAAAATTTATCTTGTTGTAGTACTTGCACAAGTACTATACTACTTCCATACTTGTAACCACTAACTCTCATTTCTAATAGTTATGGTTAATCAAAGTAAAAAGCAACGAACCCAATCCCCTGTAAAACTGGTGTCTAATTTAACGTCCTTGATTGCTACATCAAGCAACACACCCCCTACAAACGGCTATAGTGAGTCACATAACTCACTTGTATGCCGTAAGCGTCGAGCTGAAACTGAGGATAAAACTGTACTGACAGCTAGTATTAGCACTACTCCTAAAAATTCAGTACCCTCTGCTCATACAGAACTCCTCCCTTCACCTTATGTGCTTATCGAGAAACTCCAGCCATCAAGCTCTTTTTCAGTACTATCTTCAGAAATAGAACTTCTAAAGTTGTCTATAGGAGAACTTAAGGCTGAGTTAAGGGAAATAAAAAACATTAAGTCAGTAAATGCTGGAAACATCGAAACCAATACCGAGATATCCAAATTATCAGATCAGATCAGCGATATCAGATCGCAGGTCTGTGAACTGACACCTCTAACTATCCTCATGAAAACGGTAAACCTTAACAAGCTTGACACAGAATCGGTAACTAAGGTAGATAACCTCATTAACTTTGTTACCACAGAAGTAACAAAACGACTCGACGCAAAACTGAGTGCTATTGTCTACAACGTTCCGGACAATGAGGCACTAAAAAAGGTACAGCGCATCTTACTTAGTGAAGCGAAAATGCCTAACTCCAAGACTAAGTGCTATAGGCTGAAGAAGAGTCAACATGAAAAGTGTTGTCCTATTCGTTTTCAGTTCGAAACACCGGCAGAGACCAGAAAATTCATCCACTCCCAACACACCCTATCGCAAGCCAGAAACTACAAACATATAAAGGTCGGGGTGGACAAAACAGTCATAGAAAGGCGCGCATACAACTATCTCACTAAGACTAATTGTGAAATAGGTAATAGGACATTGCAAGCAGCCATTATTCCCAACCCTGTGAAAGATACAGTAGACCCCACCGCATCACCCCTCTCAAAACACACAGAAATATCCCATCAGAGTGCAACACCAGCCGAAAGGCCACTAGACTGTAACCAAATAAATAATAAAACCATACCACCCATCACCGCAGAATCTAAAATGCCACTAAATAACCCCAGAAAAAAAGTCAAAACCCCCCGAAATTCGACTTTGTCCTCTCCTAGCCATAACTCCATTGCTAAAGATAAGGAAAATATGCCCCTAAATCATACCAACAAAAACAGTGGCAGCTTAAATAAGCCCACACTCCCCACGGTCAATAGTATTAGCACTCACAACGTGCTAAATCGCACCATGGCACACACTAATATCCAATGTCACAACAATGTCACCCTCAATAGTACAAGTGGTAATAGTCAGAACTCGGCTACCAACAACTCAGGGTCTTCAGAGTATGGCACACAAACAAATTTTGACCGGATATATGGTACAAGTCTGCTGGGAACTAACCCACAATGCAGTACACACGAAACCCACACAAGGACACAACTAGCATCAAACAATAGGTGGAATAATAAGCCATGGTCATCACAAGGATCCAATCATTTTTTATCCCCCGCGTCCCTGTCAGCGTTGAAAAAACAGCTGGTAGGGATGTTAACACTCCTAAACCACTAGTGCTGGCTCCCTCCTTGCATGAAAACAGGAACGGTCTAGTGCACCCGTATCCATTGGACACACTTGACACTTGCACAAGTATAGGCCAAATAAAGAACCCTACCCACTTCTGTAACCTAACTAAAAATAAAAGTTCCTTAGTCTATAGCAAATCCAGTACTCCAACTCCTAATTCTTCACCGAAAACAGCACACACCAACTCGATAGACATAGGTGAGCATGATGCTGGAACTCCTCTTAACATAGGATCGTCATGTCCAGCAGAACTACTGGGTGCTGAACCATATTCGGGGCTGACTAACGAACTTAAATACTTCAAATGCTACTTCAACTCTCATCTTTACCTAATCCTCATAAATGCTAGATCTGTTCTAAATAAATTGCCGATGCTCAGAGCACTCACAGTAATATACAAACCCCCTGTAATTGTCATCACTGAATCTTGGTGTCATTCGAACATCCTGGATGAAGAAATAAGCTTAGATAACTACACACACTTTCGGTGTGACAGGGAAGGTGGTAAGGGAGGGGGTTGTCTCATGTACTTTCTGAATGCACTTACTGTATCACAGCTAGAAAGTAGTACACTTAACATGCCTGAGACTCTATGGGTTAATGTACACTTAAATAACGTAACAGCATTAATTGGATGCACCTACAGAGCACCTGGCACCTTTAGTAATTACGAGACCCAACTTATTAATACTCTGGAGCAATTATCCGACTTACAATACGATCATAAGATCCTATGTGGGGACTTTAACTTACCTGAAATCAACTGGGATATACCCACAGGCCCAACTAAATTTGATAAGTTCTTAGACACACTGGATATACTTGGCTGGAAACAAACTGTCACTACTCCCACAAGAGGTAACAACGTACTAGACTTAATCTTCTGCCACAATATAAGCCCCCTTTCAACGCTAGTAGGTTCTGAGTTTCCAGGGAGCGACCACAAAACAGTAATGTGTGCACTGCCAATTCCGCTGAGTAGCAATGCATCTCATACCTCCACTTCACAACAAGTAATATATAGGAACTATAGTAAGGCAAACTGGGCCTTAGTTGAATCGATGCTAAGATCCTCCAAATGGGATGAATACTTCACTACTGATGACCTATCGAGAGCCCTAACCATCTTCTACCATAACTCTAACACATGCTTAGATGCTGTCATTCCACTCCAAACACTAAAGGTTTCCCCACACAGAAAGTCATTCATAAAACCAAAGGATCGTACGAAACTGAAGAAACTCTCAACAAGTTACTTCAAACACCACGACTTTGGCACTCTAGGTCTAATACTTAACACCCTTAGCTCCATCTCACAAGCTCGAGATTTCCGTATGAGAAAGGAAGAACGCATCGCAGTAGCCAGTCCTGCTAGAGTGTATGCACTCACAGAAATCTTAAGGAAGCGAATGAATCGCAAAAATCACAGCATTTCTCTCCTCATAGACAAAGGCAGGCTATGCACTAACTCTGCAGACATATGTGAACTATTCAACAAAACGTTTGCAGGTAACTACCTTAAGCCCTCAGTCCAGCTACTCGATATACACCCTATTACTAAAATGGCACAAACTCCAACTCCACTCACACCAAACCAAATTAGCACTGTTCAATTCACTTACGCTAATATTAACCAAACTATAAGAACCCTCAAAAGTTCAAAAGGTTTCGGTACCGACGGTATATCATCTTACTTCTATAAATATGGTGGCCCTGACATTCCTCTACTGCTGCTTAAAATATTCACAATGTCCCTAGAAACCCAAACTTACCCTGACATATGGAAGACAACATTCATTATGCCTAAACACAAATCTGGCTCGAAAACTGAAGTCAGTAACTACCGGCCAATCAATATCACACCTATAGCATCTAGAATCATGGAGAGACTAGTCAAAGATAACTTAATCAAACATATGCTTAGCTGCAATATTATAAGTCCGAACCAACATGGATTCCTGAAATCCAGATCATGTTTAACATGTCACCTAGACTTCTTCAATTTTGTAACCAGCAGTCGTGACAGACGGCAACTAGTACTTGTCATCTACTTTGACATTTCTAAGGCATTTGACCGTGTTGACCATTTACTGCTAACAAATAAGCTGAACTCCTTAGGAATACGTGACCCATTATTAGGATGGCTTAAATCATTCCTTAACAATAGGTCCCAAATAGTTAAACTCGGGTCTGCAACCTCCAAACCTAGCCCTATCACTTCTGGTGTAGTACAAGGTAGTGTCATTGGACCCCTCCTATTTACACTATACATCAATGACATATGCGCTTGCTTCACGCACGGGAAACCATTCATCTTTGCAGATGACCTAAAAGTAGCTTATACATTCCAACGTGATGACTTAGGGAACTTCGAGAATGTAGTGCAGAAGGAATTAGATAAAATGACTGCTTGGTCGTCCCTATGGAATCTCCAATTTAATCTGAACAAATGTGGCTGGATCTGCTTCGGTGCACCCTCAATTGACCTGAAATTAACGCTCCAATCTGCTAACCTAACCAGACTCCGAAGTGTCGTTGACCTAGGCCTGAGGTACTCTAGTGACTTGACATTCTCTGAGCAAGTAGCATCACAGACTAGAAAATCGAGGATGCTCTTAGGATGCATACTCAGGAACTTTCACGACAATGAAGCCAAGCTAATTCTGTACAAAACATGTGTCAGACCACTACTAGAATACTGTCCATTTATTATAAGCAGCACTCGCACACGTGACAAGCTAAGGATGGAAAGTATCCAACGATATTTTACCTCAAAACTGCTTGGCTACGATTGTAAGAAAGACTACATCTCACGGTGCATGATCCTAAAACTTGACCCACTTTGGACAAGGCGACTTATTATAAACCTAATATTCTTCTTTAAGGTCCTTCACAAAATATCATTCTCAGGTAACAGGGACATACAATTCGCACAGGAAGGTTCTTACGATCTGCGTAACCAAACTTCCACAGTGACAACTCATTCTTTTAAGTCAACACTCCGTGAAAACTTCTTCACAGTCATGTATTCTAAAATATGGAATAGCCTACCCCTAGATGTCAGAACTTGCTCTTCGGTTACAAGCTTCAAACGCTCTCTATACAGACTGTTTCACTCTACTGATTATATTAATAAACTATTTACTCCTAGAACGAATCAAGCACTAATCTACTACAGCACCTAAAAGACGCACTTCAACACCCTTAGCAATCTTTAAACTATAAATAAACTAGCAGCATGGATGCATAAAGACATAGTACGGAACATACAGGATTAGTTTACCCTTAGAAATAGGACCTATCCCTCATTGTAACCTTCAAACGCTTGCTATATAAACTGTTTTGTCCAAATGACTATCCCTACCAGAACCCATCACTTATTTCTAAAACGCATCAGTCATTAGAACACTAAAACGCTCAGACTCATTAATACACATTATGACATTAAATAAACTCTAAGACTTCGCATAAATACGTGAAAACACAAATACAATATAGAAAAATTTTACTTAAGTATAAATACAAGACATAAACATTTATATATATACATTAATATCCTTTTCATGTTCACATACTTTCTCTTTCTGGTATTTTGCTGCTCCTATTCATCTTCTGGTCGAGGTCGAACAACCCTGCATCTAAACTGAAATGAGGATTAATTCCAAACCGTCTATCTCATAACCACTCAAATTCCATGAACGATCCAATTCTACCATTTGAAGACGCTGGCGAACATGCTGTAAATGAGTATTCATGATCTGAAATGAAGAAGCAACTGGTTTTCAAACAGTTTTCAACATTTTACTCAACTTACGAATACAGTCCGCCATGCAGACACAAATGGAGCAAATGGAGAATTCTGGAACCTGGGGTTCTAGTGGGAAGCCGTGACCAGTAGGGTACAGCAGGTTGAAGATTAGGCAGTAACTCATCGAAGAAGACATTGCGAAGTGGTCGCGCTATGTCGTGAATTGGCAGAAGTTAGAATTCAATGACCATTGGATCAAGTGCCAGTGGCTTAATGGTCTACGAGCTCGCCTTGTAACCAGAAGGTCCTGGGTTCGAGTCCCGGTGGGTGCGTACTGCTGAAGAGTCCCAACCTAAGACGAAACAGCTGTCCAGTACTCCCTGATTTTCCAGTGGTTCTCTAACTGATGTCAGCTCATGATTAAATCCTCCATGCAATCAAACAAAATCCCTACAAAACCAACATTTGAAAATACTGGAATCGACCTCGACACCATTTGATGCAGTAAAACAACTTAACATGACCTTATCTAGTTTTCGTATCCACGATCAAATTTCTTTCCTGTTATGAAACTACGATAAGACTGCTGAAAAAATGGAATAAATATATCACTGATCTCAACATAATACATCAATAAACTTTAAGCCAAGGGTGCTGTTCACAACAAAGTTATATAGGAGAATTGACTTCAAGCTTTATTTTTCCCAGATATTTGTATTACATTCATCTGATGTCTGGGTTTTTTGTTAATGCGAAGACAATATTTCTATATCTCTTTGTGTGTAACACAAACAGACTTTATAGCAGACTGTTCCGACTGACTCTAATGTCAGAAAGAACAACCAAACTGTAAATTCATCATACATCAAATTATGTGTAATTTATATAATAAGTTATCCATGCCTGTTCAATCGGTATGCTCCTGCATAAACAGGAAGAAATAAATATATATAAATGTATTAAAACCAAAAAAGGACATCATGATAGTAAGACCTAAATATGTAGCATTATACATTGCAAATGAACGTTGTCAGCCTAGGGATTAATTACTTTCTCGTTGTATTCCCTCTATAAATGCATTTATTAATGATACTTGCACTTACTTATTTCATTACACTTTAATGATCCACCTTAGCACTTTTACTTTTCTAAAACAGCTTTCAATTGCATAGCGCAGTACGGAGCCAGAAGTTCTCTGCCGAATGTGCCGTGCTTTGCATCCACAGACTGAAGGCAACCCGAGAAATAGATGAGTGTTTGACACTTCTTGTTGGCTAATTGTTGCGGGATTGCGCTGATTGCAATGGCTTACTCATCAATCGAAGTGCTTAGTGGTACCGCTGGATCTTGATACAAAAGTAGGATAGTATACGCAGTAGTTTTTTTTTACTTGAACGAAAACATTTTAGTGGATGCATAGAATTCAGCGGACTTGTTATTCCTTCAAATAAGGTCTGTTAGTGTCTGAATCAATGAGGTACAGTCAGGAATAAACCGTCGGTAATAACTTACCAAGACGCTAAAAGTGCGAAGAATTTTCACCATAACTGGCTCAGGAAAGCTGCCCTGACTTAGCTAGCCAGTGGACGGACAACCTTGCAATCATTGGTGTGGCCGAGAAAGTCGAGTGATTCTACTCTTTTCTAATACTTTCGAATATTAATGTCAACACGGATTCGGCGCAACCTTTCCAGTGCCAAGTCCAAGTGTCTAAGGTCAGTTTCCTCGTCCGGACTCGCAATGAGACAGTCTTCTATGTATGCGTATACAAATTTAAAACCGTGAATCATTGAAATTTTTTTGCTGCATTCCGGAAACCGGACGGCATACGTAGAAACTTAAGCAGTCCGAAAGGCGTAATTATGGCTATTTTAAGAATGTTTACCAGTTCCATCCGGATTTAGTTGTATGCGTTAGCCAAGTATATTTTCAAAAAAAATTTGCACCAGATAGTGCTGCCCTTTAGTCATATGTGTGCAATGGATAGCAGTCAGCGGTTGTTTTGGCGTTCACTCGCCGGTAATCACCAGTGGGTCACCAATCGTTACTATCTACTTTCGGTACCACGTGAAGTGGGGATGAAGGCTATTCGATGGCCGAATAATGCCAAGGGTGAACATATGGTCGAACTCATTTCTCGCCAGTCGTACTTTGGATGTCACTGATTGTCCTGAAGTTGTGGTGTGATGTATAACATTACTGGTTATGCACGGTAGATGGTTAGACGGGCAATGAAGTTTCGGTGCTTGTTGTTAATGAGCTGCAAAGCTGGACCAACAACCCCTTTTTTCTTAATCGGCGGCAAACTATGACCTATACAGGTGATGCCTTTAATGGACAGTATAGTGGTACAGCATATCAGTCGTCTTCGGCGGATATTTACGAGCAGGCCATGGTGTTTAAGTAGGTCTGTGCCAATGATAGGCACTGTGATGTCAGTAAGAAGGAGAATCCCCAGAATAGGTTTGCGTAAACCCACATCAGTATAAACTTATTTCCTACTCGAGGTTGCAGTTGGTTTTCCATTCACAGCCTGTGAGTCGAAAACAGGTTCCTTATGTCAATCGGCCACTGTGGCGGGAAAAGCGCCGACTTCGGCACCTGTGTCAGCCGAGTACTGGTTTTTATTGACTACATCGCGGGTGTATAGCAGGTGGCTGGTGTCACTGACGGCAGTTGCCGCTAACGCGTACAGGAAGGATAGTTACCGGTAGTTTTCGGGACATTGCTGAGATTGCAAGGTTTTCGGCTACATTTAAGGTGGAATTCAAAGCATATATTGGAAATCAAAATAAAGATCACCAAACCAAATAACAGAGGTATTAGTACACCCACCCTAGCTGATACAAAAACGAAGTTTGCCAAAGAAGGTTTCGTGTGATGACGAATAGTTTTGGAACTCACAAGGGTGGTTTAAACTTCCTTATCACACTTGGGCTTCCACATGCTTTAGGATACAATCCAAACACGTTTTACAGATAGGCTTAAAAATGTGCAAACTTCGATTTTATATCCTGTCTCCATAATATGTTTCGCAAAAGAAGAGCTAGGGCTCCTGTTCTCACCACTAATGGCTTCTGAAGATTCTGTTTGTTTCTGGAGGCATTTAGGAATGTGACATGATGCCCTTACTTATATACATCGATGAGTCCTCCCCAAGTGGACATAGCAACCGCTTCTAAACTTAACGTCCATAGCTTTAATAGATGTCGGACACTACGTTTACATGATGCCGAAATAATTCTGTGAACTGCTGTAAAAACGCACATAAAATGGCTTCAGGATGATTGCAGAGAGGAGGAGGTTTATGAAATCAAACTCAATAATAGGACAGAATGACACACACCTCAGATGTCCTCACGTATCTGATCTTGATGATGTCACTCAAATCCAGATAATTACTAGAATGTTGTAGTGAGCATTTATCTCAGTTAGCAGAAAACAGCTAGCGAATGTTGTAAGTGATCGTAAAACATACTGCAGTTTTTGCCCATTTGAGAACACTTATCTTTGCTTGTATCCATGGATTCCATTGACCTTTAGCGATCAAATCGCCACACAAAAGTGCAGAAGCCTGCACGAATCCGAAATCAACTATATTCTTCGGTGTCTGCAACAGAATTAGGTACTGCACAACAGCTGATCGATCGAGTGCAGGTTGCCGCCAAGCTGCAAAGAAATTTGTCGAAAGAGAGTCGTCGAAATGTAAGCGAAGCATACTCGGTATGCTAAATAGTCATCACATGAACCATATATTTAGGCATTCTATCGCACAAGAAATACGTAAACGCTTAAGAACGATACCGAACAACAATTTTCACATAAGTTCATCCAACAAAAGTAAAATGAGCACTAAAATCACGTCAACTACGTTTGCCTGGACGACCAGCCCCAACTCAAATCAACTAAACCGCGCAAATGCCATCAAGGTTAAGCTAAAGTTACCATTTCAAATAGGGGATATGCCATATAATCACCCAAAGGGATTTTCATAAACTTCTAAGCCTGAATTATAAACAAGGTTGTGATGTAAGAGGAAATGAGGGTTCGGTGCTTAGAACTCAGTTGTCTTGTTTCAAACTGCACCATTTTCTGCCGCTATGCATCATGATTTTCTTGGACATTATGGTAGTATAGGCTAGGACTGAAAAGCACAGGTAACATTTAGGTGGTGATGTGAAACATTTTGCAAGTTGGATTTAAGTAAGATCGAGCCCCCAATGAGTTCGACGGGTATTTGTATTCCATAAGCCGGGCTAGGAAATAAGAAACGAATGTATGAGAATAAATGAATGTCTTTTCATAATACTTTCTAAAAGAATTTTCAGCCAGCATCGTGCAAATAAGTACTACTCTGGATACAATTCACCCTGAGAAATGTACTCTTAGATTTATTCTATACTATATATGTGGATTTCATTTAGATTTGAAAACATGCTGAAGAATAGGTGCTGTAGTCTAATTCGGACATTGCGGTCAGTGCGTTTTATAAACCGAAACTGTTTCACGGCTATTATGCTTTTACCAGACAAGAAAAATGCTAAACCACAAGTCTTTGTGCTGTGGCAAAGTGGCAGTGACTCCATTTTGCTGTGGATGTCCAATCATTTACAAAATCCCACACTTCTGAGAAGAAACATTTGAATAATGGCTCGAAGAGCTGAAAAAGGCTTTTTCCAGCATGTGGACGTCAATTTCTGCATATCACGAAAATAATTCTAAAGCTGCACCTAACATGTGTGAGAAACCATCTTATGGTGACTAATTTTATAACACCACCAGCATGGTGAAGTATGGAAAAGCTAAAAGAAAGGTGCAGCGGGGCTACTACTCGACCATCAAGATGCCGCCCACACGAAGTGAGACTTTGTTACATGCATTTGCTATAGATTCGGTGGTGACTTCACGATTTCTTGTCAAATGTGAGACACATGAAGTCGGAAGAGGAAACTAGTGCTGTACCGTAAATTCCTGTAGCCAAAACTTTAATATCTTCGAACTCACAGCCGTGTCCTGTCTTTGACTTCTCCTCCGGTAAACTGATAAATATTTAGTAGCTACATATAAGGTGAATAGCTTAACGTGTTGTGCGAGAGTCCGAAAAAAATGGATACCATTATAAAGAATGACCTCAGGTGTTATGATCCGTCCTTATTAGCAAGTAAAAATGTAGTCTCTAAGGAGCACAAAATAAGGACATACGGAAGTAAAAGCTGAGAAATCGGCAAGCATCATATGTACATAACAAGGATAGTGAATATTGAAGAGTTCGCGAGCATTGTTCAAATGACAACGTTACTGTAGTGTTGTGAGAGAATTCTAGTTTTGACTGTAATTTTTCATTTGATGTCTATTGATTTTTAATTTCTGGTATGGTATATAGCCACTTAGATTAGTTTTTATATCGGCATAGGTTTAATATGTTTATAACCACTCCTATGAGAATCTAGGACCAGTTTTTGCAGCATATTAGAGACATTAATGTCTCTAATATGCTGCAAAAGTGAACTATACAGGATAAATTTATCCTGTATAGTTCACTTTTATTACATATATATGTTATAAATATATTCTTTTTATTAATTTCATGCCATACGAAAACTTATCTAAGTGGCTATATACCATATCACTTCGGGAATCATATACCATTCTGATACGTTTTTTGAGGTGAGCCCAAAATCCTTCAATTGGAATTTGTACGTGTTCCTGTTACAGGATCCACTAGTTCAGAAGAATGGTTGACTTTGTGGTGAACATAGCTAAGTGAGGACAGTTGAGAATGACCTCTCCACTCGTCTGTGTGAATAGTAGTTCCTGGGAGGACTAGTCGTTGTATAATTGGTATAAACACATCACTTCTGTTCGTGATGCGTTCCACGAAGCCTTTACGAAGATTTGTGTCGTAAATTCCCAGCACCCAAACACGATATGCTCTACTCCCCCTCGATTCATTTTTCGCTTAATAAGTACAGTTTCGTCAATATGCACGGCGACGCCAACTCACCTGAGTACATAGGTGATCCCATCCAACTTTTGTGAGGTAACATCACAACGGCTGTAGCAGATACTGGTCGCTTTAGTAGCCAGTTGTGGCATATACACAGTATTTTACTTGATTTAGAGAAAGTATCTAAAAAGTTACTATAATGTACGACTTACCGACTCGCACAGTTTTCCTCATGTAACAGTGGTTGCATCTAAATGCGTAGCCATCAATAGCCCGGCAATACTTTTGTAGAGTCATAATCCCTCCACATATGCAGGTTTTAGACCTCCCATCGTCGGTGGCACAGTGGTTAGGACTCTCGCTGACCATGCATATGGTCCGGGGTTCGAGCCCACGCCGGCGCACACCTGATATCTATGGTCGGCCTGCAAAATTTGGGCTACCGATATCCATGCTGAAAATTCCATACTTGTACCAAAAATACAGTGTGGAATCAAGCTGTAAATCAAAAATCAAAAAATCAAAATCAAATCATTTTCCACACAGAAGTCAAAAACAAAATCTGGGTGAAACTTGCAACGAAGTTCATGAACCATCATCCATTTTGAATGATGAACGATCTGACTGGTTGTTTCAAGGTCGTTTTACTTTGGTGTCTATTCTTTACTCTTGCCGAATTTTTCGTATATTTAATGTGTTGTTTGTGCTTTGAAGTTCCTATAACAGTTTGATTGTGGTGGAGGGTTGCTAACCCTACGCCTAATCCTCCCTCTTTACCCGGGCTTGGGACCGACTAGAAAACTAGCAAGCTAGTCGACTAGGTGGGGTTGACGCTCAATAATTACCCTGCCAAGTTTATTCTGCAGAGGGTGGATAAGATTATGACACCCAGAAAGGCAGGTCCATGCTCATGGTTGTGTTGTTCTCAAAGCCAAGTCGCTAAAAATTTAAAACTCCTGATATCAGCCAGGTAACTTCTAGACTCTACATGACCAATGCCAACTGTTAATGATTACACAAAGCGGATGCCCGGCGCTCTTCACCGGGTTGACTGTCCATTGGATGACAGTCTAGGGGAGATGGCTAAACCCTGATTCCAAACCTCCAACGACTGGCGTATGAAGCTCACTGGAGCTCACCGGCAGACGTATGGACAAAGAGCTTGTTGGATGTCCTGGATGTCTGGCCCCATTCAAAAAGGCGTATGAACCGGACTCCGGTCACCGGCTGCCAATGGATAGTGGACTCCCTACTCCACTCCTACTGCCTTGTAGGTCACACTTGGTTGTGTAAAGGCTAGAGCTGCACTCTCAAACAAAAGGCCGAGCGATGCTGGGGACATCACTCGTACCAAATTCCCATGAAACTTCATGAACTCTCTTACAAACAACTCTCACCATGCTACGGCGTTCCCGGTAAGCGACGCGCCCTGTGCTCACCCGGTGGCCAGTGTGAAAAGTAAGTCAGCTGGGAAATTAACACTTAGAAACCAACTATTTGTTGGCTGCTGGAATGTTAGGACGCTGTTGGATCCTGGTAGCCAGTCTATCACCATGCGTTCTTTATACGACTACAAGGTGGACATAGCGTGTCTATCTGAAGTGAGGTTACCCGATCATGGCTCCCGCCGAATAGCCGTACCTGGAACAGATTCTTCATTCTGGTTGCTTCATAGTGGACCCCAGAATAATTCGGGACAACATGGGGTAGCATTTGCTCTCAGTAACAAAGCCAATAATGCCCTAATATCATTCGAACCGGTCAACTCCAGAGTTGCAATCGCTAGGTTCAAGGGTTCCCCGCTCGACATTTCTGTTCTCGCTGTCTATGCCCCAACCCTCGACTCTGATGAAAGTATCAAAGACGAATTTTATGACAATCTTCAAGAGGCAATCAACAAAATCCCAAAGCGTGACGTTCTCATAGTAGCCGGCGATTGGAACGCCCGCACTGGCCCTTCAGACGACGCGACAAAACATATACTAGGCAAACACGGTCTCGATCAGCGCTGCCGTAATGGTGATAGACTTTTAGCTTTTTCTGATTACAATCGATTATATATCACCAACACTCGATTTCAACACCCTAGAAAACATCTCACCTGGTATTCGAACGACGGTCGCACTGCACATCAGATCGACTACATCCTAGTGCGCTCACGCTGGATCTCCTCGGTGGAAGACTGTCGATCCTATCGTGGAGCAGAGGCCGGAAATAAAGGGGGATCAGACCATACTCTAGTTAGGGCGAAATTCAAACTTCGTTTAACAACACGCCAGAAGGCGCGACCTCCGAAGCGTATCAATGTTGCCCCGCTTCAATGTTCGACAAAGCGACAAGCCTTGTCCAAACAAATCCAGGCCGAACTAAGCGCCGCAGATGAACCAACATCCACATCTTCTAATACACCTGAGACACGATGGAATCATTTCAAAGAAGTAGTCTCTAAAGCTTCAATGTCGCATTTGGGTACCACATCCAACAAGCAGAAAGACTGGATTTCAGAGCACACCATGCATCTATCCTCGCAAGCCAGAGACGCTCGCCTAGCAAAGTCTCCAGTTTATCGCTCCCTCAGGCGCAAAGCTACACAGTCTGCTAGGAATGACAGAAATCGCTATTGGTCTAACGTGGCGACTAACATGGAAGCAGCATCAAATGTAGGCGATTTCGGAAAACTTTATCGCCTCATACGCCTATCATCTGGCAAACGCCTTAACAGTCATGCTGTGTTACGCACAGCATCAGGAGAAATTATTTCGGACACCAATGGTAAGATGGAACGATGGGCCGAACATTTCAAGCAGCTACTCAATCGCAACGCTGGTCAACCGTCTCATCGACCGATACGACACTTACCAACACCCTACGTAGTTGACTGCGATCCACCCACTCCAACCGAAATAGCTAAAACAATTAACAGACTCAGAAACAAAAAAGCTCCGGGCGAAGATGGTCTACCTCCAGAAATATACAAGGCCTGCACTCCAGCGCTAATCGATTCGCTGTTCTGCTCAATTTGGGAGTCCGAAACCATTCCTTCCGATTGGAGCACCTCAGTTCTGCTACCGTTCCACAAAAAGGGAGACAGGTCACTATGCGAGAACTACCGAGGCATAAGTCTGATTGATATCGCTGCTAAGGTTTTTGTTTCCATTCTCCTGAACCGCTTCGCGGCCGAACGCCACGTGCGAACAAGGCCAAATCAAGCCGGATTTCGACCTGGAAGAGGCTGTGTTGATCAATTATTCACACTGCGAAGAATTTTGGAACACAGGGACAAATTCCAACAGCCGACGGTTGCTTGCTTCATCGACTTCCAAGCGGCATTCGACTCAGTTGATCGAGGAGCACTCTGGTATCTAATGGAGCTCGACGGAGTTCCGACCAAGCTAATCAACCTGCTCAGGTCATACTACTCCAACACCAAAGCTCGAGTCCGAGTGAACGGTGAAGAGTCTCGCACTTTTGAGGTAACCAGCGGTGTCCGGCAAGGTTGTCCAGCATCCCCCATCCTGTTCAATTTCACAATTGATTGGATTTTGCGGCACGCCCTAACCGAGCACCACGGCGTCCAACTTTCGCCCGATATTCACATAACCGACCTCGAATTCGCCGACGACGTCGTGTTATTAGCTGAAAACTTCCCCGATATGCAACAGGCGCTCGACCAGATAAACCACCTCGCGCCTACTATCGGTTTGAAAATTAACACTTCCAAAACCAAAATGTTTTCGAACACATCCACCAGCAATGATGAAATCTTATCCCTAAATGGAGCACCTATTGAAATTGTGCCATCCTTCAGATATCTGGGATCCATAATGCTCCCCAACGGCCAAGCGAAAAACGAAGTGAATGCGCGAATCTCCAACGCCCGGAATGCGTTTCTACAGCTGAGGAGCGTTCTATGGAGCAAGAGAGAAATCAGTCTCAGGACTAAAATTCGGGTCTACCAAGCCTCCATACGACCCGTTCTCCTGTATGGCTGTGAAACCTGGCCTCTTCGCGCGGAAGATTTACGCAGACTCGAGGTAGTAGACCATTGGTGCCTCAGGTACATTCTGCATGTTCGTTGGCAGGACAAACTCTCCAACGAAGAAGTGCGTCGTCGTTGCTACAACATCAACCAAATTCCAGTACTGGTCCAACAACGTCGCCTTCGGTGGTTTGGCCATGTTCTGCGCCGACCAGATGACGATCTGGTCAAATCAGTTCTAAATCCCTCGCCATTTCCATCTTGGCGATGTCGCAGGGGTGGACAGCTGAAAACATGGCTTGGTACAGTCAAGGCTGATATGGAGTGCCTGGGGCTACAAACCGTCTACGGACTCCGTCTGTGGAACAAGAATTGGATAACCCTGTCGCAAAACCTTGCATCAGATCGCCGCGCCTGGGCAGCGATGATTCGAGATGTTCATGAAGCCGGCTCATCCTCCCGTAGGAGATAGCCGAAGTAAAGTAAAGAAAGTACACAAACTGGTGCTACCTCTTAATTTCTCTTCCGCTATCCTTTGTACAATCTGATTTTGGCTTCACGAACATTTCAAGCTGAAACATCTGGTGTTTTAACGCCAATTACAGATGCCTGAATGGTTGTTGAAAACAATGAACTACTGTACTGCATATTCGCTCTTTCATAACGTTCCAGATATGTCATCAGCATGGTATTCAGTATTCTTAACAAATTTTGAATTGTGATTTTGTGTTTGTACTAGTTACAAATAGTACAACTCTCCTGATTCACCTATATTCCTCCCGACTGTCAGACTGTGAGTGGATGCACATCAAATCTAGCAAAGTTTTTCTTTCAGAAGGTACTCTTGTATCTGAGACTAAACTATTGCCTAACCAATAGTAATAGTAGTAAAACTCTTGAGCCAATTTATTTATATCCAGACGATGTAGCCACCATGTAGCTTTTGCGTTTGGTTCTTAACGGTGAGAACACTACTTCTGATATTACAAATGAGCAACTTTATCATTCCGTTCAGTTAATATCTCGCTTACTTTTTTCCTCATACAGGTTTCGCACATAATTAATAATACAGCATTATGTGGTAAGTAAACTTTTCCTGATATATTTCTTTTTTAAGGCTTAGAAATATCACGATTTTCAACCAGAGATATCTATTTGAGCTCCAAAACAGTGTCAGGTTTATAAGGCATAAACCATGGGTGCCAAAATTTAGACTACTACGTCAGATGCAACCGTGGGATCCTCCACTGGATCTTTCTGAAGATAAGTTTTCTGGAAACGAAACAGTATCAGATTACCGAAGACGACTACGTAGAAATGGAATGCTTCCTTCTCCCCTGTTTTTTGATCGTCCAATCAATATCGGACATACAAGTAAATTTTTTGCTTGACTGTTGGCTTATTGTACTGGTAGCTCACTTCAACGATTCTTTGCATGTTTAACTCGTTCATGGTCACTGTTGAATTATCAAACTTTGATGCTATAATGCATTTCAGATATGTTAGTAAATTCATGTATTAACAGTAGGATATTTGTGCACTTCACAGCATATTGATTATCATTATTTAGTTTCTCATACATTTTCTTCTAAGCTAAAGATCACAGCATTCAACACTAATTGTTGTTAATTATGTGATAATCCAGACGAACCACTTTTGTTTGGAAACATCACTCCTTTTTTCAGTCATGTTTACAGGTCGATAGAATCAAAAAATAATCTATTCAGTTGATTTGATGTGATGTTAGATAACTTGCCTCCAAATAATCATTTTGCTTTGCTTATTCATTGTTAGTATTCCTTCATCTTTAGAAAAATAACAATAAACCTTATGTCACCAATAAGCACATTGACTTAAGCGCTTGATCCTTAGTGAGTTTTGAATTCGAATCATTGTTATTATTATTATTATTGGTTTCCCAATACTGTTAGCACGCACAATACTCAGGAGACTGAAATTTTCATTCACTCTTGTCTCTTATCATCACGGTTTATATGCAGGCTCTAGTTGACCCTTTTAAAAGTAGTATTAAATCGAAGAGGTTAAAGTATATAACAAACAAACTCTGTCTATAATTATACATGTTATAGCATTTCTCGTTGGTTGTTATGTAGGTTTCCATAATTAATTATGAAAAAGGCATTATCATCTCTCTTGAAAGTTTATAGTAGACGGTTTCACTGACTAGTTCATGACGATAATTAATCCCATTTTAATATCATCATCCAGTCGCACTGATGCACCGTAGTGTTTACAACTATTATAATCGTCTGTATATTGGTCTGTCCCACTTGTTTTATAAAAATTTTTATGCACTTACGTGTAAAACGTGCTTTATCTACATCACTGTGCTTTTGCAGATTATTTTGCCTACCATATGCATGTACTTGGTTTCTGAGTAAAACATTTATATTGTTTACGAAATCTATAAGAGATACATCGACGACACTCATTGTCGTCAACAATGAAGAAAATCTAGGCGACATCTTGAAGTCATTTAACAGTTGCCACCCCGCGATTCAATTCACGCTGGAGAGAGTCCAACTCCAAAATATCCTTTCTTGACGTCCAACTAACAAGACGAGAACAGGATGGAACATTGAAAGGGTCTATCCACAGAAAGTCCACGTGGAACGGACAGCTTACTAACTTCCACAGTTGGGTACCCTTATACACTAAACGAAACCTGATCCGTTCATTCAGCTACAGAGTTCGCAGAATTTGTACCCGGACACCATAGAAGATGAATTGGACAATCTCAAGAAAATCCTCGTTGAGAATTGTTATCCAGAAGGATTTATTGCAAAATCTATGAATCCTAGACCACAAAAGCCGCCCGTGCTTAGCGTCCCGAAAAAACCACTCTACAGGAACCTTCAATTCAGTGGAGATATATCCGTGGAAACACTAAAAAATCGTCTGTCGCGCTCACTTAAGAAGACCTTCTTCGCAGCTGAACTACGATTAACCTTCTCCACAAAACCTATGATTCATGTGAACGTGAAGGATAAGCTACCACTGCTGGCCTCATCAATGTGTATTTTTCGATTCACCTGCTCGTGTGGAGCCAGGTATGTCGGCCGTACCCAGTGTTCGCTTTCGAAACGTATCACCGAACACCTACCAACATGGTTTTACAAAGGAGAAAATCGATGCCCCTACAGCCCCATCTTAGAACAACTGATAGAATCCGGACACCAAGCTGCACCCCAAACAAACTTCAAAGTCGTCTACAGAGTAAGAAATGGTCTTCCTAAAGGTGTACGAATCAGACTTCTTCAAACTGCAGAAGCAATGACGATTCACTTGCTAAGTCCTGAACTCTGTATACAGAAGAAGTTCGTTCAATCACTACACTTGTAACGGACATAATTTATCTTATTACCCGACAAGTAATTTCTACGTAATCTCTTTTTTTCTGTCTCTTCATTAGTATTATTTTGTCTTCTCAATTGTGATATTTTGCATTTTCAACTTTCTTGTTCTCTACCCCTCACCCGATTTCTACACTTCATTACCACTGTTACTCACTTGAACAACGTTCAATTTCTAGTCATTTATGTTACGTCATCGAACTTATTTGCTCAGTTTCAGTTCTAATATAAGTGGCATTATTCTCTACCCCACTTCTACTTAGTCTCTACCTGTAATCACCTCTGTTGCTACCCTGACCTAAGTTGAAACATTTTAGTCAATTATATTACGTCATCTACCTTACTAACTCAATCTTACTTTAGTTGCTGTCTGATTAACCTCGCTTCTATATTAGATCATTCTTGTATTACCTGATCAATTACCTAAACTTGAAAAACCTCATTTACGCAGCTGTGTGAATGAATTCGCTGAAAAGAGTCTCTTCGCTGAACGTCTTCTCTTTTTCATTTTTTTGTTCACAGATACTATTATCGAGCCATATGTCCCACCTGATGGTGATGGTCAAACGTCATTACTCTCATCAAAGGTAGTTTCAGTTTGTTTACATTCCAGTCTAAGGAACCATCGCTTTCTTTCATTAGAAATTCTTAGAGTTAAAGGATGGTTTACTTGATAAAGGCAGGAATTATAGAGATACAATGTTAATAAAATCTCATGAGCCTTCATTCAAACCTAAAACGTTTGCCATCGAAGCTGAAAGTATCTATATTGAAGCTCATGATTTATTACAAAAGTAAGTGTGTTTATGTGACAGTGATAAAAACAGTATTTATTCTGTGTTAGTTCCTTGATTATGTTTGTTCTTTAGTGAAACAGTAGCATTTATCTTTCCATCTCTTAGAATATATTGTATCATATTACTTCTTTTGTATTTACATTACGTGTGCAATGGTAGGTGCTGTTTTATTTATGTATGTCTACAGAATTATAGATACCCGACCAAGCGATTGGGTCACGGATTTAAGTCTCGCTCTACCTATTTAATCATGAGTAACTGGGTAGTATTAACCGGCTTCACACGATAACTGTGACTCTTAGCCTGATACATGAAAAACCTGTCCCGAATAATGGAGCTGAAACATAAATACAAGGAATTGGTAATTGTCTTCTCAAGTTTGTCCACATACGTTTTTCTGAAACGTAAGTAAGACCCCCCGCCTAGCATATTCTACTGCAATATAGTATACAGAGATGTCTAGTAGAAAGACTTTTCGTTTGGCGAGATCATAGACACACTGGGATTATTTTAAATAATTTTATGTGATATTCCATTTCACAGGTTCTCATCAGCTGCAAACTAACTGAAATTACAACGGTTATCAATAATAACATTTCATAATTCATTGTTTGAAAGGTAATAGAGAAAACATTATAAGGTGAACGCATCCGGAATATAAGTATTACAATTTATAGTTTAAGTTACCATCAATTTATATACTATCAAACTATGAAAATAGGGAAAAGGGGAGTGAGAAAAGACAGAAAACAGAAAATATCTAGGAAACAGTGTCAACATGGCAACACAAGAAGGTCAAAGTTCATCAATCTGAAAACTTGCTCAGTGAGTTGAGCCCACTAGTGTGTATGACTAATCAGTGTAATGAAAGTTATACGGTTACCAAGGGAGTGAGAGATTGACTACACTCTCTTTCTGTGTGCATAAGTTTGGTCTGTGACGTTTGATTGCACTTGCTTCAACAAATCGTAGTAGATTGACTGTCCTTTGTATGTCTAATATTTTGAAGGATTTCGAAATCTCAACAAAATGACCCGTATCCACAAGGTGTCTGGTAATTGCACTTTGTAAATATCTGCTTCCTTTTAAGCGTAAGTTTCTCAGAATATGCTCTGAAAGCCAGATAGAAGCCCTTCTTTCTGTCCTTCCAATGTACTTGCTGCCGCAGATGCACGTAAATTTATAAACGCAGTTGGAGGTAACATCACCAGGGTACTTATCCAGTTTCGATTGGCTTATAGAGCATGTAGTACTGTATAGTGTCACCTGATTGGCTGCAGGGAAACATATCTTCATTGCTCCTTTCATCCTCTTTTCAATCTTTTGCGATACAGTTTCTCCTTTGTATGGGAGGCAAATGAAAACTTTCTTCTTTTCAACTGTTAGATACTTACTTCTCTTTCTCATCTCTTTCTATGCTGTACTTTAGGATAAATCCTTTTGGATACCCGTTTTCCTCAGGGCATTTTTCAACAAAGCTTAATTCTTCTTCTACCTTGTTAGGCGAACATAACGTCCTGGCCCTGTCCTTACTAATCCCCGCTTATAGCCCATAGGGCAGAAGCTGTTGTAGTGAAGGTATTGCCCGGTCTAGATTTCTTTTCTGTAGATGAACTTTTCAACCGTTCCATCGTTTCTTCTTTTTACATTTAGGTCCAGGAAACCTACAAACGGCGGTTAGTAACTCCCTTGGTAACCGTATAACTTTCATTACACTGATTAGTCATACACACTAGTGGGCTCAACTCACTGAGCAAGTTTTCAGATTGATGAACTTTGACCTTCTTGTGTTGCCATGTTGACACTGTTTCCTAGATATTTTCTGTTTTCTGTCTTTTCTCACTCCCCTTTTCCCTATTTTCATAGTTTGATAGTATATAAATTGATGGTAACTTAAACTATAAATTGTAATACTTATATTCCGGATGCGTTCACCTTATAATGTTTTCTCTATTACCTTTCAAACAATGAATTATGAAATGTTATTATTGATAACCGTTGTAATTTCAGTTAGTTTGCAGCTGATGAGAACCTGTAAAATAGATTGATATTTTTTTATACTGCAAATCTGGTCTTTCTTTCTCTATCAAAATTTATCAAGGGAACCAAATGTATATAATTTTATAATGATACAGACAGTATTGGTGAAATACATTAACTGTTCATTGAAATTCCAATTTACACTAAGTATTCGTTTCCTTCTTTTTCCTGCACCTGATGTTTTTCATATTGGTTCATGATTTCCTCGATGTTTTTTGTTTTCAACTTAATCCACCACTGCTCTATTCCAGATTCTTGTGAAAAACATTACTCAACGTACTACTTACAAATTCTTATCAACAGCATACACCACCCTACTACTAAAATAGCTGTTGTTTGAAAAAATCTACTTTCAAGTCACTAAACAGATTTCGTCGTATAACTTTTTGTTTTTATTTCTGTCAACTTGTAGTTATCGTCAGAATGAATCTCGGTTATTTGAATTAGTTACAGAGAAAGCGTTACTGGTAAGTTCATGTATTCGTAGACGTCATCGTTGATTACGAACTTTTGTTATGGGAAACAGAATCTGTTTTTACAGTTTTGTTACGCATAATTATTATCTTGACAGTGATGTCCAACATTTTTTTGTTCCGTCATTTTAAAAGCTTTAGTTAGATATGGCGAAGAAATATGGACAACAGTGGACTTATTATTATTATTATGATCGAACTAAAGACTAATTTTATCACTGCACTCAAATTAACAGCTTGCAAACTTCCCATTCATCACTGTATCACTGGATCTCTATAAGATACAAATGCCAAACAGGCCTCAGGTTAGGCGTAGTATTGCGGTTTTTTGCCTACTTATTGTATGTTGTCAAATTACACAGATTGAGGTGGCTAGGACACGTATTCTGCATGCCAAGCTACCATCTTCCTCGATGGGCAGTATTAGCTGCATTGTTAAATCAATACCTGGAACCAGTCCAGAAAGTCTTTGATAATTGTCTGAGTCAAGCACGTAGGGATTCCTTCTCAATGAGACAGATACATTCACTCTCTGAACTGCTGCTGTTCTGTGTGAAGTTCTCTGCTGAAATTTACAATAATCAGTCAGACGTATTGTATTACTGAATTTGTCCTTGAGTCTTACCAAGTGAATAGGACTATAAATATCTGATTAATATTTTGCTATTTTTGAGTATGTCATATGTTCGGAGTAAAATCAGTCGAACAATAAAATCGTCATTCAGAATAATTATGTCTCATTTTTATATGTTTGACACCGTCGAATTTTTGGTTGCCTCTACTAAACCATGTTTCTTTTCTTATGAGATGTCACGTTATCTCTATCTAATACACTTAAGTAAAGTACTTTTCATTTGATTCACATAACTGATGCGCCATACTAAATGTCAACAATATTGGTAGGTAAATTAACATTACAGGTTAATTCTAATACCACTTGAAATCACTGTACTCTATAATTTCTCAGACATCATGCTCTATTATGACACCTAACACTTAATTTGTGAGCATTTCTACTAGTTTGTGTGATTACGTTCAGATAAATTAGGTGTACATTGATCTTCATGGCTAGACATGGCACCGATTTTGCTACTGGTTTTCAACAGTGCAACTAATGTTTGCTTCCATCAAGTTCATCATAAGTCATTGCTGTGGAGCTCATTTCTAGAAATCGATCTTTGTTGAAGCACCATAGTGTTTCTATCATTGTATTCCCACCTATAAACTGGGCAATATATAGATAAAGGGACCTAATAAACCGGATAAATATATGTGGTTTTATCCCTTACCTTTCTAAAAGTGTTCTTGGTTGTTGTAACTATAGGCGTTTCAGAAAGCCTAACTTTTTACTGTCGTTTGACAGCTACACACACCCCAAATATCTTATTCATTTAAGATTCACAGTCTGAGCATCTAACAGGCATATTTTACTTTGAAATCTCAGCTAAGCTTAACATTTCCCATATGTGTATTGCACTGAGTGTGAGAAATTCCTGGGCTACCTCAAGAATACAGTATTTGTTTCTTCTATATACAGTACAATCGTTCATTAACCTGAACAAATATTGGTCCCACTAACAATTATCTAAGTGTGGAAAGTCACGTCGTATCATTAGACTTCCTACAATACGTATTGTTCTGTATCTAGGGCACAAGTTACACGGGCTTTCTTGCTTATACGACATTGCTTTGCAACTATGTCATAATAGTAGACCAAGATATATTGTTCAGAAACCATCATTGCACAAAATCACATTCGAAAAGTCAGAATCGATGAACTTCACAGCTTCAGCTTATTCGGAGGTTTAAATTATTATTATTATTGCTATGTATTTTCCGTCTAATTCTGTTAGGACATGACTGCAGACTTGAAATTGCGAACTCTACAATGGAAGTTTATGGGTAATATTGAACCTCCAAGAGTTGTTCATATACGCTGCAAAGAAGTCATGGCGAAAGATAATCATTATGCTCAAGTCACGGTTCGCTTTTACACTCAACAGGTACAAGTGTATTTATTTATTTATGCACTGTTTAACTTAACACATCATAACTCACTACAATAGTATACCATTTAGTTCATTTATGTTGAAAATGATTAGTGTTTATTTATTTCGATTACACTGCATTGTTTCCCGTTGTTCCCTTGCAGAATTCAGTGAACCACTTCCCTTTTGTTAGATGTGCTCATTGATTACACGTATTTCATGCTTTATTGGTGGTAATTACTATCCATTGCAGGAATGTTTGACCCACATTAGGTTTGACTTCTTAGTGAAACACGCGCATAACGTACTCCTATTTCTTAATAACTGAGTGTGAGATTTAAGATGGTATTCTACAATACAAAAGGGAATTAGAAAAATATACGTGTTCATACCATTGATGGCGATGAACATTGTCCATTGTTTGAGAGTTTCGTACATTTGGCTGCCAACTCCTTGGTAGTTGAAGCCAAACAGAAAAACTGGCTAATCGTACGGAATGAAAATCGTCAAATGGCAAAAAATATTTATAACTCAATATGCTACATCGCAACTTGACATGAACCACTAGAATCCCATCCGGTGACTGAAAAGTGAAATACTCTCCCACTAACGTGAAGCTCCTTGGCTGTATCCCTGGTGAGTTCATAGATGAGTGCTGTTGAAGAGTTCCAAACCAGGACAGAACAGCTATCCAACACTCTATAGTTTTCAGTGTTTCTCTAACTAATGTCAGTCCAGTCAAATCTCTGCAAACCCATAACCTGTAGTCTCATAATGTAGTTGTTCAGATTTCAAAAATGACAGTTTCAAAGTAACTACACTACTCAAAGTAGTAGCTGTAATCCGTAGCTGTTTCTCTATATAGAAATCGTAAAACCCACAGTACAAAAAGATCAAAATACTGTGAACACTAGCACCTATAGTACTAAATGTTTCATGGTTTCACATTTTGCCTACTCTTTTTGAAGTAGTAATATCTTTCAATGTGTTAAATAATCTATCAATACTGAAATTTGCAGTTATTTTCTAAACACCCGTGAATGCGTAATTTCTACTTAATATTTAAATTTATTGGATACCATCAAATATGTGGCTTGCATCATGAATCAGAATCAGTCAACTTGTTGCAACCAAGTTTGTGCCTCCTAATGCATTTAGCTTGGGTATTTGATGAATTCGCTCACACTGTTTCTTTTCCTTCACTAAATGACCAATTTTTGAAACAACCTCTTTCCCAATGACATAAGCTCTTATTACTATAGACGTCTGTCTGTAGTGCGACAGTGGATGCTCACCAACCACCCGTGTGCTTTGGTGTTCGACCCCCGACTGATACACTCTTATTAGCAGGAAGTAAGTCCGGTAAAGCGAGAAGATGGGGCGTGAGGCTAACAACCACACCTCGTTAAAATAAAACAAAGCGTTATAGGAACTTCAAAGCTCAAGCTTGAAGCCCTGTGAATGAAAATAGAAAAAAATTCAAAAAAAAGATAGTCGCACTTAGTATATTGAGTTTACCATACATACAAACAAATCCATTTCCTTTTTAACGACTTGTCATCAGATTTACACAATTATTACGACCAACACTTATAAAATTCGGCTTTCCATCTTAATAGAGATGTGCAGTAATATAGAATCATGAGTCTACACCCCCTACAAAACACTACAGTCATCTCAATGAGACTGTCTAATTAAGAGAGCTAACATAAATTAGTATTTATAGATTCTGCTTAATATCTTTTCAAACTAAATATGCAATCTTTGAACATTATATTTTTCCGCATCTACCCTTTGGCGAAAACTATAAAGCTAAGTGTGCATATGTATATATGTGTATATTTTAATTATCACTGTGAATAAATGTGAGATGTTCCCCAGTGCATAATTTACAAAGTCAGACGATTAAATCATTTGGGCTGAGTAAATCACTTCGTGGAATGAATTCGTATTCCAGTGGTGATTTTGTATACTATGAAGGAGCAATATTATTATTATTGTTCCCTTGGGTTCCTAGTGGAACATAGGGCTTCAACTGCACATCTCCACTTGCTTCTATCTTCTGCTGTGCTTTTCACCTGCATCCGTGTTAGTCCATACTATTTCAACTCCTCTTTACACGATCTCTTCCATGTCACCCTTGCACTGACGTCCCACTCGCCGCTTCCCTTTCGGCCTGGTTCCACTCGAGCAATGGCCTGACGCGCGTGATGTCACCCAGCGGCCTCCTCAGCGAGCGAGTGTCCAATCCATCTCCACTTTCTCCTGCATATTTGTTGGTTGGCGATTGGTTCTTGTTTTGTTTGTTCCCATAGTCTCATGTTGGTGATTCTTTCCGGCCATCTGATCTTCAGTATAGAGCGGAAACAGTTGTTTATGAAGAAGCATAGTTTGCTTAATTATAGGCGTAGTGTAGCTACAACATTTCTGTATAAATTGTTCATTCCAGACTCCAGAACTTACTGGATAAGCTCTGAAACTGGAAGTGTCCTTTCGCAGGTAATACGTCTAAAGATAAATGATGAACATGAAAAAGTTTCTCCTCTTGGTTATATATATATATATATATATATCGATTATTAGGTTCTGTGAAGGTTTAAATCATGTCAACTGTCTGCTTCTTTGTTTTCCTCTTGTCAATTTAGATTTTAGCAATTTATAGCCGATTTGGACGTTTACTATACGGTAACCCGGATGTTGCAGTTGATGTCCTCGAATATGCAGTATTTGAGAAGCATATTTCTGATGAATACGGTATATGGAGATTACATGGTAAAATTCAACCGCCAAATTCGTCATCACATTATACTTACATACCTACTCAGCGATTGATTCCAATTGACTCATCACTAACATCGGAGTCAAATAATTTGCTCCTAGAAAATAATAATAGTAATAGTAGTTCAAATGATTCACCTTCAGATACTGTTTCAAACAAAGAAACTTTGAACTGACTATAATTTTGTACATAAATAAAAATCTAATGAAGAACGATTTATTATGAGTAAGGAGAGGTAATGAGTGGAGGAGAGCTCCACTGCTTAATACGTATATGTAAAACCACCTAAAGTTTGATGTAGTTGTTAGTTGGCGAATAGATCAAGAACAAATTATCTATGGTTTCTGTGACTGGTTGATTTAAGCCTACTAAATGACGTTGATGATGACTGGTGCTAGTTGTTGCTGGTTGGTTGACTTCATCACCTCTTTCTTCTCCAAGTTTACTTAAAGTCCTGTCTTTTTTGCTTCTTTTGCGAACGTGATGCTTTTCGAGTTTGTGTGGCCTGAAACGTAAATCGTCCGTGAAATCCAGATCTTCTAGAGTCATTTTGTTGACCCATAGTATTCCTGTCTTCTCTCGCTCCTCAGTCTTCTGCATAATCCAGTCCACCAGAATTAAGGATATAGTCGGTGATAATAGGCAGGCAGCCTCACCTTACTCCTGTATTCACTTCGAGCGCTTCTCTGAGTTTTCCACTGTGGATCACCTGACACGTGGCATTGTCATGTATCTGTTAAAATTAGATTGGTAAAGACTTGGGGCACACCTTAGTACTGAAGTAGTTTCCAAATTACTTTTTGGTCAACGCTGTCGAAGGCTTTTTCGAACTCGACGGCTATTCCATGCTCTGTTTGATGACGACGCATAGAGTTGAAATTTGATCAGCACATGATTTGCGTTTCCTGAATCCAGCTTGTTAAGGGCTAGCGGAGTACTGCATCCAGCGCATGTTTTAGTCTCTCTAGGCTGATGACGTTATACTTCGAATGGCGTGGACGAGAACATGATTCTGCGCCAGTTTTTACTGGTACCTAAGTCGCTCTTCTTCGTTAGTTTGACACGGTAACCTTTCTTCCAATCGGTAGGTGTCTCTTCTTCCTTCTAAACGTTTTGCAATAATGGTGTGAGCATAAACGCTTAAGTCTCTGGATCCGTTTTTAATGCTACAGGATGAACTCCTTCTGGTCCCGCTGGCTTTTAGTAGCTTGATTACATTCATGATTTTTGCTTTCTTTGGAGGATTGGTGTCCACTTGCAGTTCTTTGGCTGTTGGTCGTATTTTTGGGCGGGTTGTGGGTGATGGTCGGTTCAAGAGTCCTTTGAAGTAGTCAGTAGTAGTTGTTTTCTTTATCTCTTATCTTTGGCAATTAGGTCCTCTTGAACATCTTTTATTGGTTTCATCATCTTTGTTGATCTCTACCCGGTTAGAGAACTGTTTGTCTGATATAATGTCCTGAGATCTATTTTACCTGCGCCCTGTTCTGCTTCAGCTTCCAGTTTGTTGTGGAATTGTCTTTTGTCTCTCCTAGCACTCTTCACTTCTTTATTCAGTGCGATGTACATTGAATTTAGCTTCTCCTTCTATTGTCCATTTTTGCATTGATTGGTCTTTCATTTCAAGATCCGCCTCGACTGTACTCGCTTCCAGGTGTTCGTTGAGAGCCATTCCTTGTCTTGCCTCTTTTTTCTTCCTAAAACGACTGTACATGTTTCGTTTAACATTATTTTCCCAGAGTTCCAGTGTTCTTCCACACGTTTCCTCAGTGATCTGTACCTAGTTTCTCCGACTTTGTTCTTATGGCTGCAGTGAGGGTATATTTTATAGTTTTCTGTTTCAGTTTCTGAGTGTTGAATTTGAATTGCGGTCTATCTCAACCTGCTTTGAAAGCCTTCAGTTTGACCTTGAAAGTTCCTTGCACTAGATAATGGTCAAGTGTCATATCTGCTCCCCTTATCGACTTTGTGTCCAGTCGGCTGCGTACCCACTTTCTTAACATTGAGATGAAGGATGCATACCATACTACAGAATTTAAAGCGGAAGTTTTTCAGTTATGAATCAGTTGCTCAATCACTGACAATGTTTCAGTTTCACTTTATTCTTATTACAAATAGGTTGGCTAACTTTAAGTTCAAGTTGTAAGGAAAACACAAGTATATGCGTAAGATTTGGACGCTGTGCCGCTAACGTGTTCTAGGTCGCACATCGTAATCTGATTAACTTCGGTTTTCAGGGGAAAGTGTGATGAAATTTCATCTTTAAGTGTATAATAGGGAAACCACGATTTTATCTGAAAGTTGGTAATTTGATCCAGTACATTACCAGTTTTGCCAAGAAATGTGGTGGTTTGCACTGACTGTCCTTTCTGAGTTGAGTGGAACCGGGTGTATTGCTGATGAACTTGGCTTTAAAGGGTCGTTTAGATCAATTCGATCTGGCTAGTAAACTACTCGTTGATATATGTGGCGTCCGACTACTCGTACCAATAATTCAGTAGTATACAGCGTCATGCTTTCACAAACTATGTTTGTCGACATAAATTTAACTCTAGAGACTATTATCAGAGTAAAGTGATGGGGAGTAATCTGAAAAGAAATCATATGTATTCTTCCAAAAATTGTCTTCAAACTTTCTGGGAATAATTGAGAGGATAAGCCATAGAGTCACAGTTGCACGTATTCGAAAATGACCTAAGTGGGTCTAATGGATTCACTTCGATTTTCATAATAACTTCGAATTTTCCCGGCTGTTCGACTTTTTAAGTGTACAGACCAACAGAAACATGACGTCGTACCACAGTGTGTAAGAGCGATTATTGATAACAAAGGCCGACTTTCGACCCCCAAGACATCTCACACACTGAATTAGTTTTTTCCAGATTTTCATCTAGGATGATTCAACACACAAATATCTCTCAGGATTTCAAATGGAATGACAAAGAAAGGAAAACAAGAAGAATCATCAGGTGTACCGGAAATTAGAGACAAACTATTTTTAACCTTTCTTTCTTCTTTTTTTACCTCTCATAGTCGGATCTGCTAGGCTTTACAACTGTTAGGAAATAAATTAATAATTTGGCGCCTCAATAATACAGAAAGTCAGTCAAAAACTTTTATGAGATAGTATTTAGCACATCTGAAACCTGATCTTGGGTTTCTGATGAAGCAGGCATTAGGATGGTATTCAAACCTACAAACTCATCGAGGGAAAAACTCTGTTCTCTAAACGACCATCTTGACTCAGGTAAACAAAATAACCTAATCTACAAAATACATTGTAATAACTGTGAAATCGATCACTTAGGTCAATCCAATGAACCGGAGTCAGTTATTGGAATATGGGAATTTAAGCAAGCAGAGGATGATTGACCTTTAAAAGACTAATCTAGAGAAAACTTCAACACTTGTAATGCATGCATTAATATGTGTTCACTCATTAGCATGTGACAACATTACAGTTCTAAAAAGTAAAATAGATTAAGGGAGCAGTTAGTCACTGAATCCTTGCTCATCGAGTCTCTGCCTAACGCGTGCAACAGGAATGACCCAGGGCCAATACCAGAGATACCAAAAATATTATTACCAATAAAATCAAAGGATAAGAAATATTTTGATTATAGCTTGATTCCACACCGTATATTTGGTACAAGTATGGAATTTTCAGCATAAGATATTGGTAGCTCAAATTTTGCAGGTGTGCTTCGCCAGGGAATTGAACCCCAGACCATGTGCATGTTCAGCGAGAGTTCTAACAGCTGTGGCACCGACGCCTGTATTGGAACTATCCAAACAATATTTGAAGGAGATTTTGCGAGCGCGGTGATATAATTATGAATGAGTAACTGCGCATGAAACGTTATCGCTGTATGCTTTATCACAAAAAACAGTTCTAAAAATCATGTTTAACCTCAGCGCCTAAATTCCTATTCTTTTGATTCTCATTTATGCTTCGATGTAAAGTTGACTGTTCACATTTTACAGGTTGACTGTCAAAATTCCTGTTGAAAATATGTAATAATTAAACTTGTCAATGGTGTATAATTCAGTAATAGTTAGTCTAAGCCACGTAAGAAGGTGTGGACTTCCTGTTTGGGGTCTTCGGGACGGTAAAAAGCAATGGTTGGAAACTATTGATGAAATGGCTCAAAATCGTTCTCAATGGCTGGCGCAGATACATCCACTCCTTGTGACTTATGATTTCCAATGAATCTGTTTTGTTCTTCGTTATTACTATTCTTTTGTCTCACACCTCTGCTTACTCTGTCTATTATGCTTTTCTTGTACTTTCTTCTCTTGCTTTGTATGCTACAAGGAGGGAGTGTGGCGACTTGAACTGCTGCACATATGTGCAAAGTTCTATGTCGAAAACAGACAGACATATTTCTTAGGGATAAAATACAGCTTCAGATAAGTTTCAAATTTGTATTGTCTACTTTAAGAAATATAAGTAAACCTATAGAGTTTTAGAAAAAAAGCCGCTATCAGATGCTTAACCATACAATACGTTCACATTAATTTATGCTTTGAGAAAAAAAACAACACCACAGAACTAGAAAACCTGTGATGTGATAACCATTATGTTGCATAGCACATGCTTATGTTATAAATTTACACCAGCATGCGATAAATACTCCTCTACTCATGTTATCTGTTTTAACATGTTTCCGTAAACAATTGTTGTAGTTTGTGTTTCTGTCTTGTTAGGCTTTTGTGGGATGATAGCATGATACATCATTTGACTGTCATTTCATTGTTGTTGTTTTTTCATGTGAATATTGTCTTTTCTAAATAGCTGAGGTGATATAACTTTCTCCGTCTAATTCACTTCCTAGTCGAAAATCATCGCAACATTATTATGATTACTGTGTCCCTTGGGTACCGATTGGAACATAAGGCTTCAAAAATACATCTCCACTTTGTTCTACTTTTTGATGTGCTCTTTATTTGGGCCCACGACTATCCATATTCTCTCCTGAATCTCACCCTCAGACCACCCAGCCGCTGTTTTCCAGTTGAATGAAGGCTAGCCTGATTGCACATGATGTCATTCGACGGCCTCCTCTACGAATACCATACTCATTCCTACTTTCTCCTACATATTTGTTGAACAATTGACTCTTGACTAGTTTGCTAGTTTTTTGTTGATAATTCTATGGAGCCAGTGAAGGAGGTAGCCGTTGATAAAAGTCTTCAATCTGTTGGAAATGCTTTTACAACAATGCTGTTTTTATTATTCCATTGAATAAACAATAGGTAGATGAAACATCAAAACACTATTTTAAGAAGAAATATATAACCAACTGGTAGATGCCAACGAAATATTTATAAATTTCTTAATCTAAATTTTCATAATATTGTATAATGATTGAATTTAACTGAACTAGCCTAGCAACAACTTTATTTCAAAGGTGATAATATTGCAGGAATATTTAACAAAAGTTTGAATACTTCACTAGCCATTACCAATCCTGCAGTTTAATTGGTTCCCGATGATCGAAAAACATGCTCCTTGATGCAATCAAAATTTGATGCATACTCTTCTTATATTAGCTCTAATGGTTTATGTGAAGAACAGAGAGAAGGATGCAGCTTAGATTTTCTGAACACGCACCAAAAAGCCTACATCTCAAGGGAACAAACGTTTTCTATAATGTTATTGCTAGGTATCTCGTTGATACGGGTCATGAAATGGACACCCTGATATCATTTAAAATTATCATTAGACGATATAGTTTACTTCTCCCCAAGTTTGCCGAAGTAACCGCCGTCAAACGCTCAAAACAGGAAGCAGTTATCAGTTTTTCCTTGACCTAGTAACTTGGTGTTTTTACTCTCCTTCTTTTTTAATTATGTATTCCTTTACTCAAACCTCTTTCCCTTTCATTATTATGTAATTTCGCCTGTCTTTTGTTTCTATGATTTGAGTTCAGCTCGGCAGACTACTGCACAACTTATTGGTTCCTTATCATCCTATTTAACTCTTGTCGTTGTCACGCTACTCCTCTTCCATTTTATCCAAACATTTATTTCAAAAGAGAAAAAAGACCAGATTTGCAGTATAAAATGATATCATTCTATTTCACAGGTTCTCATCAGCTGCAAACTAACTGAAATTACAACGGTTATCAATAATAACATTTCACAATTCATTGTTTGGAAGGTAATAAAGAAAACATTAAAAGGTGAACGCATCATCAATTTATATGCTGTCAAACTATGAAGAAAGAAAGAAAGGGGGTGAGAGAAGACAGAAAACAGAAAATATCTAGGAAACGGTGTCAACATGGCAATACAAGAAGGTCAAAGTCCATCAATCTGAAAACTTGCTCAGTAAGTTGAGCCCACTAGTGTGTATGACTAATCAGTGTAATGAAAGTTATACGGTTACCAAGGGAGTGAGAGATTGACTACACTCTCTTTCTGTGTGCATAAGTTTGGTCTGAGACGTTTGATTGCACTTGCTTCAACAAATCGTAGTAGATTGACTGTCCTTTGTATGTCTAATATTTTGAAGGATTTCGAAATCTCAACAAAATGACCCGTATCCACAAGGTGTTTGGCAATTGCACTTTGTAAATATCTGCTTCCTTTTAAGCATAAGTTTCTCAGAATATGCTCTGAAAGCCAGATAGAAGCCCTTCTTTCTGTCCTTCCAATGTACTTGCTGACGCAGGTGCACGTAAATTTATAAACGCAGTTGGAGGTAACATCACCAGGGTACTTATCCAGTTTCGATTGGCTTATAGAGCATGTAGTACTGTATAGTGTCACCTGATTGGCTGCAGGGAAACATATCTTCATTGCTCCTTTCATCCTCTTTTCAATCTTTTGCGATACAGTTTCTCCTTTGTATGGGAGGCAAGTGAAAACTTTCTTCTTTTCAACTGTTGGATACTTACTTCTCTTTCTCATCTCTTTCTATGCTGTACTTTAGGATAAATCCTTTTGGATACCCGTTTTCCTCAGGGCATTTTTCAACAAAGCTTAATTCTTCTTCTACCTTGTTAGGCGAACATAAATTCTTGGCTGTGTCGTATAGTGTCTTTACTAATCCCTGCTTATAGCTCATAGGGCAGAAGCTGTTGTAGTGAAGGTATTGTCCTGTCCAAGTTATACACACTAGTGAGCTCAACTCACTGAGCAAGTTTTTAGATTGATGAACTTTGACCTTCTTGTGTTGCCATGTTGACACCGTTTCCTAGATATTTTCTGTTTTCTGTCTTCTCTCACCCCCTTTCTTTCTTTCTTCATAGTTTGACAGCATATAAATTGATGATGCGTTCACCTTTTAATGTTTTCTCTATTACCTTTCAAACAATGAATTATGAAATGTTATTATTTATAACCGTTGCATTTTCAGGTGGTTTGCAGCTGATGAGAACCTGTGAAATAGAATGATATCATTTTATACTGCAAATCTGGTCTTTCTTTCTCTATCGAAATTTATCAAGGGAACCAAATGTAACAAACATTTATTTTTGTTTTTGCTTTGGTTTTGTTAAAAATTGAACTTTTTGTGTATAAGTTATATAAGAATAATTTCTGAGCACTATTAATGAATTTTCAGGGTCTCCTGTTAATTGAACTATTCTGTCAAATCTTGACGACAGTTCATTGAATGAATTGATATCACCTTTGCAAATACGTTAACGATTTCTCCGTACACAAGCTTAAGATGTACACAGCTGATGAGAAGTCGGCAAAATAAATGACGATAACATCATATCCTGCACAAACCGTTGTGTTTGCTCTATTCAAATTCATGAAGTGGAATAAGTGTATAAAAAGTAATAAGTGGTTTTGAGTGAAGCCTGTTCAGTATTGTATCTTTTTAAAAGATTTTTATCTTTTTATTCTATTGATTTTCTCGACTTTCAGTTTGTTAATACAACCATTATTTCAGCGTATTAACACTTCCTTTATTATTTCATACAACTCTAGATACAATGTTAACTTAGTGTAAATTATGAATAAAAATGTTCAGATGCAGATGGGTTTGGCGATGTTATTTGGTTAGCGGTGGTTAGCATTAGAATCAGGGATGCGAATTTCGTCTTGTTTAGAACCCGTCACCTGGATGTATCTGCATCCCTGGTTAGTTCTAGTCTACTCACTGACACTCGAAGCCAAGAAGCTTCGTTTCGAACTCCGGAGCGTCACCCACTGGATCACGAAAGCCACCTCTTGTGCGATGAGTAACAGTTGTGTCGTACTTCCTGTTGGACCAAGATGCTCGGTCTCTGTTTGGATGTCGACCCTCAGTAAGGACACCTCAACAGTGTCTAAAGGTTAACATGATGCTGTTTGGTTGATGGTGGCCGAAATGTAATGTTATTTGACAAACACTTGCAACTGGCAATGAGCTACACCTCTTGTGTGACAGACAGTGACACTGCCTGGATGCACAAATCTCGTTAGGTGCAGTGAGATTGAAAACCATGACTTGGTGACTGAAAGTCAAGCACCTAGACCAATGAGAACAGCTCCACACGTGACTACAGTGTTTACTGCCACCATCAGTCAGATTGGGTAACTGAATTTGAAAATCTTCGAAGCGTTCGCACTAAGAGCCGAAATGTCAACGAAGACAAAGCATTTCCGCTCAACATATGTAGATCCATAAGAAATGAAACATAACTTAAACAGATGAGTTTTTTGAAGTTATTCGATTTTAATTTCTTTATTTTTTGCATTTAATCTCCTTCATTTTTACATTTTTTTGAAGATTCTGTTTGATACTACACATAGATTGACAACGATTTCAGGTGGAAATCGAGTTGTTCTCCCTTTTTCTCTCTCTCTCTCTCTTCTATGATATTCTAGATCGTTTGTTTTATAATATTTTACTTTGCTACTGTTTCGATGTAAAATTATCTTATTCTACTTTTCATTCCTTCATTATAACAGTTCTAATCTTAGATTTTAATCTGTAGACGAGACAAAGAAAACCTGTGAAGTAAAGGAATGTTGTTTTGTGTTCAAGACTGACCAACAAAGCCGATCAGATTTTAGGATAAATAAGAAAAATTTTGGTATTTAAGTGTTAGAAATTTATGAGAGCAGATAGAATGGAAGTGAACTCTTCAAATACAGGGAGTCAAAAATCTTCTTCAATCATCCAGACGACAACTATAAGCACACTACAGGAATGAATGGCTATCATGACGTCACCAATAACATCGAAAGCTCATATGATGCAGTGGGATAACGAAATCCCCTTCGGGATAACGATATCAAGAATCAACTCAAAACGAAGGAATGGAAAGCGATCATCTGTTAGTTAGAGAATAATAT
Source organism: Trichobilharzia regenti (assembly GCA_944472135.2). Lineage (NCBI taxonomy): Eukaryota > Metazoa > Platyhelminthes > Trematoda > Strigeidida > Schistosomatidae > Trichobilharzia > Trichobilharzia regenti. Next base: position 62,608,999 of record OX235265.1, on the reverse strand, counting down.
GAAGGACATCATATGAATGGAGAATGAAAATATCGGCAATCATGGAACTACCTGAAAATGAAGACAGGTGTGTTGCTTAAGCCTTATGTTCCACTCGGAATAATAATAATAACTCTTATCTATAATTTATTGAAAGTTTGATAAAAGCAGATCACAAAATCGCTAGTGGTCAATGTAAGTAGGATAATAATCGTAGTATTATAAGTAGTAGTAATGTAATAGCAATAGAAAAAAAAAAGTAACAATCGGTACAAATAAACAATATTTTCACAATAAAAAATGGACTAAAGGAAGTTAATCATTCAACCAAACAGAAATCAATTGTTTGGAGAGGTGCTTTTGTGCTTCACTTTATACAATTTTACAATAGATAGATATTTTTTGTACAGGTTTTTAATTTGTCAAAGATTTGGCACAGAATATTTTGAAAATATATTGATAACATACTGTAAATAGAAGATTGTGAATAATTTATTTTTACTTTAGTTTTTAAAATAAACAAAAATAACAGCAGCAATAGCAATCATTATAGACAACGATGAAAACATTGAAAAAAAGAAATACATATACAGAAATTAAATTATTTTTGAGAAAAGAAAGTAAATTCGAAGAAGAATAAGGCGGAATAAACAAATAAGGCGCCAAAAATTTAATAAAGCTTAGTAAAACAAAAGTTAATATCTAAATTTTTAACGGAAATAAATTAAATTAATAATTAAAAAAGTAATTTGACTGCTGATACATTTAAACAAAACGATAAATATGCACATTTGTATGATATGGTACACAAATTATGTTTAGCTAGTAGTAGTAACAATAATTGTAACACTGAGTAGCGGAATCATGTTTTGAAGTCATTTTTAACTATTATTAATAAAAATAATAGTAGTATTATTGCACATCATCAAAATTTTCTTCAGAGTACCATTAACTTTACAGTACAAACGATATAGCATGTAGATTTTATACATTAACAACGAAAAACAGTTAAACAAAAGTGAATCATCAATAATTTATATAAGAGAATCGATCAAAAGAGTCAGAAAATGGAAATTGAAAATTTTTTAGAATTACATAAATAATTCTTAGTTTTGTTTTACTATGTCCAACTGAAAATATTACTCAATAAATAACGAGTAATCTGTGCACTTGTGCATAGACTTAAGTGTACACATGCCTGCTTACATACATATATAAATATATTAACAAATGGAAACAAATGCAATCCATATTGTCATTTTTTCACATATATACATATATATATCAATCCATGTGTTTTCTGAAAAAGATAGAAAGTTGGACAAAGGTATGAAGAAAATCAAAAGAATTCTAATCCATGTAATTATTTCTCAAAGTCAGAACAAATATGCAACATAAGATGGCACCAGTAAATCGTATGTACAAGATGATAGATGCGATAGATTGACACCCAGAGAGAGGTAGAGGTGAACAAATCTCTTTGTTTGACAACAAACATAAATAACACTATGGATCAAGAAAAACAACACGCCTAATCTTTGTAGGCAGTTATACAAAAAGCGGTATATTCCAGTATATGTTTGCACGGATACGGACATGTATGTGCATTTTGCGATGGATGAGTTGATTGTATTTTTTTGAAAACAATACACACTTATTCATTCATCTATCTATCTATGTCTGGAAACTAGAACATCAAAAAAAAAATAGCGAACTACAAGAAAAGAAAATCCGGTTGCTATTGCGGAGGTTTCAAAAATGTTGAAAACATGTTTAGGCAAATTCAGATTCACGAAAATTGAGGAAAAACAAAACATGGAAGCTACCTGTTTATAGCATATATAATGCAAAGTAATTCTTTTGTTGCACATAACTGGATTGTAAGGGATGAATAACAGTCAACTTCTACGATAAATGATAAACAATAGAAAGACATTCCAGGCGGTAGAGATTGCAGTGTGTTTGTTTATGAGAGCCAGCTCTTTGCATTTCTCACATCCTTGTCAAACATCAATTTTAATAATATTTACATTATGGACAGAATAATAACACAGTTTTCAACGACTACATTTAATGATTGAATTTTCAGTCACAATTCAAAAACCATTAGACAGGGTGTTGACAAAACCGTTAATACAACCAGAATTATTTTTATTATGAGTAGGTGTAGTCATATGTATATCATTTCCAAAGTGTTTATTATTATTATTCATCTCAATAATTTTCTTATTCGCTGAACTTTTTGAACTGTCAATCGTATAATAATTATTAATATTATCAAAATTATTTTCCTCTTTATTTATTCTATTAATATTAGCGATAATATTCCTTGGACTAATACTAACACTATAATTATTATTACTATTATTATTATTGTTAGTATTGTTATTTACATATTGTGTACCCGCCATCTGACTTGACGGTGTATATCCCCTTGAATTAATTATTACTGAAGTCGACTGTTGTACAGATTGATGAGAATTGTGTAAGTTATGCAATACTACTTGTTCTTCTCCTTCTCCACTAGTTATCTTGTTTTCTTCTTGAAACTCAGAATAAAATGAATTCAACAAGCTCTGTGTTGCATGTTTATCATTCATGTCTAATGGTAATCGATTTTTAAAGAGTTTTTTTATATTTTTTAACGATGCATAATATTTAAAGCATGCATTATCTAGTGATGGAGTAGTTTTCGTGTAAGATGATGATGATGGTGATGACAAGGCAGTGGAATTACTACTACTACTCGGTAAACGTTGAGTTAATCCACCAAAGTGTACACGATAATAATGATCACCCCATTTTATACACCATGGATTTGATAATGCCTTGATAAATACAACATAAACTAATAATTCACGAGTTATCCAGGCTAGTAAGAATGTTGGAAATGAGAATGGAAGCTTTGAATTCTAGATGAAAAAAAGAAAGAAGAAGGCAGAAGTCAAATTATGATATAAATATAGTTGCACATATATATATATATATATATGAGTGTGTGTGTGTGTAAATATATAAATCAAGAGTAAAATTATCTCAGTTTAGATACCTTCATGAATCTACATAAGTTTAAAAAAAACCAAGCAGCACTGGACACCCATTTCGTCCCAGTTTTATACTCTTCACCAATATGCACACCGATATCGGTTTGTGCCGACATCTACTTTGGAATAAATCAAATCTCCATGGTCTCAAAAATTAAAAAATAGACATTCTCTTCATACATGGTTCTGGCATAATAAACAGAGGAATGTTTAGAAGCTAAGTGTTCTGATGTTCACGGCATAGTACAAAGTATACTAACGCAAGATCTGATACCCACAAATGAAGATGTTAAAGGCAGCCGTAATCGGAAAGGCAAGATACGCCTTCATCAGCCTGAAACCAGTTTGGAAATCTTCTCGACTTAGCTAAGGGGAAAAAATTCGAATTTTCAACACAAATGTCAAGTCGGTCTGTCTATACGGGTCAGAAACTTGCACTGCGTGTCAGTCACGAAAAGGTTTTCCAACAGGTTGTAGACTTTCATCAATAGTTGTATTGGCCAGCTACATACTGAAGATCGAATAATAGGCAGCTGGCCAGAAAGAATCAGCAACGAGAAACTCTGGCTGAGAACAAACCAATCAAGAGCCGATCACTCAACAACAAATATGGAGGAGAAAATGGAGATGGATTGGGCATACATTGAGGAGACTGTTGAATGACATCGTGCACCGGGCTAGCTCTAAAGTGGAATCCGAAAGTGAGGCGACAAGTGGGTCATCGGTGCGAATGTCTGATATGGAAGAGATCGTGTGAGGAAGAGATGTGAGAGTTTCTGGGCAATTGCGGAGCCAGCCGAAAAGGATGCAAGAAAACAGAAAAGAGTGGAGATGTGTTGAAGCCCTATGTTCTACTTGGAACCCAAAGGAACAATAATAATAAACTCTTTTCTAATTTAATCTTTTCTTTGATAGAGAGCCCTAGTCAGTATCCAGATCAAGGTTGCGTGAGATTTGAAGTTATTCAGAAATTTTCTGATTATCTTAACTATTAAATTATCTCAGTATTTTACAAACAAATTGTTTTTCTCTAATTCGAGCATTCGAATTCGCTGCTATTATTCGTCTCAGCATTCATATGAGTACTGATTGCGTTGAGCTAATTCAATCAGGTTAAGACTTCACTCAGCAGGTTTTGCTTTTTTCTTAGCTGTTTGAATCTATATTCATTACATCTGTACCACAAACGCTCACTTTCATGATAGTTTTACAGTAAAATCTAAGTGTCCTTCCTTTACTCTATGATTACGAGATTTTGTTTTAATGTGACAGTAAACATGTACACTACTGTGGAGATATAAATAGAAGCCAAAACACAACAAACTAGAATTTCTAAGCGTTAAACCTAAAATCAAATTGCATATATCAGTCAGTGTATGTACATGTACACGCTTACTAGTATTCATATTGACACCTTTATGACAATTGAGATTGTCGTTCATTGGCATTTATGGACTTCACCTAACGCATAACACTCAATAATTTAGTAATTATGTTAATTAAAAAATCACTTATATTAATTCAGTATTATCGATCAATTTAAGTTACATTTAGGGAGACCTGAATACCAAGTATTCTCCCAGGAGCAAGAAAAGACTGACTGTCTACATATAGTGAAAAGTTAACCTAATGACAATAAATGTGTATTAGGTATCTTGAAATAAACTGTCCCTCTTAATAAGAGTAAATGAACAGAAACATCAGTGTAATCATGTGTATGTCCCTCACTTTCAGCGATCATAAAGTCGCAGTTGTAAATTAGAATGGATAGGAGTACGTATACACGTGCATATAGACTTCTATGGATATCAGGATATCTTGCAGTTACTAGAGATAATAGAGGTTGGCGAACGTGTGTTGAGATTTTGTCAGCAACCAATCCAGTAGATTTGTTACAACTTGTGGAAATGCCCAATATATTCGACCACTTTACTTGTTTACAATTAGAGATATCAGAACACTTTTAATTAGCGTTTGTAATGATACTTTTATTAAACACTATATATCGGCTTCCTGAAATACAGAGCAAATTTTCTTAATGTCACTCCAATTATAATTAAGTAATACTTCGAATTAACGACTAACTAACTGAAGTTTAACGTAGAAGTCTGCACAGAAGTGCATTAGTTCAAGCTGAGAAACTCACTATAGTATACAAAGGTAGCGCGAAAAATCAATAGAACTATAATGAGCAGAAATATACGAAAGAAACAATAAGAACATAGAAGAGCACTAGGATTTATCGAATCTTGTAGATTGTCAAGAGTGAAATCGTCTGCGTAAGTGAGAATGATTCTGAGCTATATCACCAACAGTCTTCACTCAATGGTTCTTAGCATCCGAAGGAAGCACTCAGATGGTACACCCGGCTCAAACCAGAAACCGAAAGCCGTATGAATTGATTAACTACCCCTAACCCTCTTGAAAATTAGTCCTATTTCAGTTAGTATTACTCGTCAAGGAAGGCAGTAGTTCATCATGAGTAACACGTGTCCTGTGCATCGGTGGTATAGCGGTTAGCACGCTCGCCGACCATGCATATGGTCCGGGGTTCGATCCCCGGCCGGCGCACTCCTTTACCTCACTGAGCCAGAAATAATGCTGGTAAAGAGGAAAGGTTGGGCATGAGGCTAGCAACCCCATCCTGTAAAAATTAAACACTGCTACAGAAACTTCAAGCCACTAGCTTGGGGCCCTATGTTCCACTGGGAACGTGAAGGAAAAATTATTATTAACACGTGTCCTAATCTGATCAATTTATGTAGCTTGACAGCCTTATCCACTAATGTTTCCTCTACACTAAACACTCCATGACTAACCTCAATATCTAATTCAATTTCATATTTTCCCGTCGATTGATTGGACCGAAGTGCTCGGTCTTAGGTTGACACGTTGGCTTCGTGTGCAGATACTCCGATGATGTCTGGGCATGTAACTGGGAGTTAATTGGTGGATGGTGACTAACAGTGGAATCCAGGATGCGCATTTCGTCCTATTTGGGACAAATCATCTGGATGTATCTGCACTCCGCAGTGAGTGGTGATGCTCCCACTGAGGCTAGAACCCAGTGCTCATAGTTTCAAACGCCAAAGCGTTATCCACTAGACCACTTGAGTAACGAGAGCCACCATGTCAACCTGAGCACTTCGACCCAACCAATCGATAGGGAAATCTAAATTGAATTAAATAGTTAATATGACCCGTTGTACTACAGGTGGCTGTCGTGAACCAAATGGTCTACTGGATAGCGCTTTGGCATTTGAAACTATAAGCACTGGGTTTGAGCCTCGGTGGGAGCATCATCATTGACTACAGAATGCAGGTGAATCCAGACGACGACTCCCGAATGGGGCGAAATGCGCACCGTGGATTCCACAGTGAGTCACCATCCACCAATTAATCTTAATATCACTTATTATATTACACCACTTAGTACAAGAGATAAAATGCAAACAACTATAGTTAAAGATTAAACAACAGTTAAATATAACCTGAAAAATCCATCCATTACAGATATTTGAAAAGTCATGCTATTAGGAAAAATGAGGAAATAGGGCAGTAGAGAACACTAAAATTAAATCATACTCCAGTAAAATGTCCAAGTTTCATTCTTATATTCACTATCCCAATTTTTGTAAATTCAATAATATTCAGATATTAAAGTGCTAGTGATTTACATAAACCTATCAGTTTAATTTTAAAATGACTCGAAAACAACTTCAGTAAAAGAAAAAAAGTACAGTCAAATTGTCACTTACTTGTACCAAACACAACAATGCGTAATCCAATGTTATCCATATTGTAAAATGTATTATCAGTAGATATGCAAATTTAATATCAAATAAATAATCCATAGTTAGTGAAAACAATAGACCAAGTGTAATTGATTCACTCATAGGTTCTAATACACCTGACACCAAGGGTAACATATTCAATCGGAGTCGAAGCCAACGGACCATTCTTCTAATATAGCTCACTAGTGTACTATCACTAACATTTTGCATAACCGGATATGATGATATGACAATACGATAACCCCTGGGAAGCACATAAGAAATTTAAGAAAATATATATCTGGAAGCATTAAGTAGATAAGAAATTTAATTGATATCATTAAAATAAAAAAATATGAAACAATACAAACTCTATCATTTACAAATTTGACGGTTCGTAGCGGTCGGGTATGAGGACAAATACTCGCCAGCGATGACATTCGCTAGTGGTCACCTATGTTGTGAATTAGCGGAAGCTGGAATTAATGGGCCCTTGGGTTGGGTTCCACTGGCTTAATGGTCTACAAGCTCGCCCTGTAACCAGAAGGTCCTGGGGTCGAACCCCGGTGTGTACGTGCTGATGAAGAGTCCCAAACTAGAGCGGAAAAAACAGCTGTCCAGTACTCCCTATCGGTTTCCTAATGGTTCTCTAACCGATGTCAGTTCATGATGAAATCTTGTAACCACAGTTTTTAATTTACAAAACTTCAAAGTTTCAGAATAAATTGTGATCTGGTTGGAAAGATAACTAACGATCAAGTAAGTAAATAAAATAGTATCGTGATATCACTGATACATGCAGGATGCATCATGGTGGAATTTCACCTCCAACTGTGTGACCTAAGTCCAGATATACTGTCCATGAGGTGATCTCACAAGAATGAAAGTGGGACATCCGGTGGTTACATCACCTTGATCTCGTTAGTAGGCATTACAGGTCAACGTGAATATGCTTTTTATTTACGAAAATAATAAATATTTCGCCTGAAACAGGTGAATGTTTATTAGAAGGAAATTGCAACTTAGTTATTCCTTACCGTTCAGAGTGGAACATAGGGCTTCAAGCTAGAGCTTTGAATTTTCAGTACAGTGGGTTTTTTTCATTTTTACGAGGTGGATTTGCTAACCTCAAGCCCAAACTTCCCTCTACACCGAAATTACTACCGACTTATTGAGGTCTAGGAGTGCGTCGGTCGGAAATCGAACTCAGGGCCAAATGCGTAGGTTGGCGAGCGTTCTACCGCTGGACCACCGACACTAAATTACAACTACACATGTGAAAACGTTAGGACATTCACAAACTAATCGACAGGTGAAAAAGCTAAGATACAGAAATTGTGGACACCGAATGTGAATGCGGTAGGCGACGTTTTAGTTGTTAATTGTTTTAGCCTTTATTAGGTGTATATCATGAAACTGAGCAAATGGAATCGTAGTCTTTCAACTAAGTTGGCAATATGTTTATGTCTTTCAATTATAGATTTCCAATACAAAATACGCCTCTAGAAAGATGTTGTACAGTTTTGCATCTCACGATAATCAACAGCATTTACTAGGAGCGGTACAAACTGTATTATCTCTGTTATTCACTCAGCATAAAAGACAACCTTGTCAGAGGAAGGATGCTCGCCAACCACGCATGTGGTCTGGGGTTCGATCTCCAGCCGACGCACTCGTGAATGTCACTTAGCAGTTAGTAAGCCCACTAAAGAGGGAAGGTTAGGCTTCAGACCACTGCTACTGAAACTTGAAAGTTCAAATCTGAAGCCCTATGTTACACACTGAAAGCAAAGGCATAAAAATAAATTACAAATAAAAAACAACTTAACTCCTGAAGTAGATAATAAATATCGATGGACTAGTGAGATGCTTTACTCTGGACACCATTATTTCTATTTCAAACGCATTTCTCTCTAGACGATATCGCTCTTCCAAAAAGACAACGGTGGAACACGTATCCTCATAATTTCAATCAATGAAGATTTACAAATGCTTAAATTGTCGTAACTTATGTGACATTCTACGCTTAACTTAATTCAATCACTTATGGCTTTTATGTCTGTCTGTCTGTTTCCGACATAGAACTTTGCACAAATGTGCGGAAGTTCGAGTCGCCATACTCCATGTAGCAAACAAATCAAGAGAAGAAGGTAGAAGAAATGCATATTAGAGACAGTAAACAAAGGTGTGAGACAAAGGAATAGTAATAATGAAGAACAATATAGTTTCATTGGAAATCATTATTCACAAAGAGTGGATGCATCTGCGCCATTGAGAACGATTTTGAGCCATATCACCAATAGTTTTCAGCCATTGGTTTTTACCGTCCCGAGGACCCCAACTAGTCAGGAAGTCTACACGTTCCTACGTGGCGAGCTTAAACTAACTGTTGTGGATTTCATTGATTGGTGCCATGTTTTTGATTTACCACCATGTGCTAGTAATTTCCCAGCCTGACCCTATGTCAGCTAACATTGCTCGTCGAGGAAGGCGATGACAAGGCATACGTAACACATGTCCTTACCATCTCAGTCGATGTAACTGCTTCACAGCCTCGTCGAATTGCTTACCTAGAACTCGATGCCTAACCTCAATATTGCTCACCCTATTATACCACTTCACACGGGAAATAGAACGTAGGCACCTATGATCAAAGACAGCTAGCCGGCCTTTTCCTGTCTTCCATTTTCAATGGCTAGGTCTCACAGCCATAAAAGAGGACGGAGCGGACTGATGAGCAGTACACCTGCCCCTTGGTTTATAGTCGGATATCACGTCTACGCCAGAGACGGCGTAAACTGACATATACGAAACTAGCCCTCTGTATCCGTACTCAACTGAGATTTCGTCAGAGATCAACCCGTTGGCGTCGGCTGATGGTACTTCCAAAATAAGTGAAGCGGTCAACGTGCTCTATCACTTCAATCCCTATTTCTAAACTAAATTACCGGTGAAACTATGAATAAGTATTCATGATATTACCCGGTTTTCAGATTGATAACTGATAATGATTTAGAACCGGTACCTTTTGGTTGAAGACCAAATGATTATGCTAGTAAGCCATGGCAATAATCATCGTTATCTATCTTATGTATATTTTATCTCTTCTTTCACACACACACACACACACACACACACACACACACTACGTTCGGTGGTCATACTTATTTATTCTTATTGTCTAAACATCAATAAAAAATCCAAAAATCAGTCCCTAAGTAGCAACAATGTATCTTTTCATCCACCCGGCAGTGAGTCAGATTCTACGGTTAGATACTTATACTAGTTGGTCGGAGTAAAGTTCCAACAAATGATTCATTACAGAAAAACAAATATTAACTAGGTCACAACATAAATACATCTTAAAATAATAATTAACTTTCACTGATGTATTCAACTACAATTAAAAATAATGACCATTGTTTCTTCTGTTCACAAAACGTGTGTCACCTTAGTAATTACTCACCAATATGACCTTTTATCACATGTTCCAGGTATATATAAAACAAATTAACCGGTACCTGTTGAAGAATGAGTTCTTTAGAATGTTTCTTTTTTGTTTTTTGTAGAATCGTTTCTAATAAGCATTGCTGAAAATGTCTATTTGTAAAAATTAATGTCATTATTACTATTATTATGTTTCATTTCTGTGACCCATACGTGTCATTATTCGCTTTGTGTGTAAAAACCATCTTGCTATAACACGTTTAAACAAAACGAAACAGTTATTCAATTTCTGTAATGCCATTTTTCTGCTGTATCCTAAGCTCTAATCCTAATAGCAGTTTATGAACACAGGACAAGCTCACATGACATAGAATATAGGTTGTAGAAAGTGCTTGATGCCTTTTATTTAGTGTATACTCGGTAAATTCAGATAATTTCAGCTAAAATATGTAACTCAAATGTTCGTGGTCACATATAAGTGTTCGTTACTTCTGTTAATTCAATAATATCCACCATAGTTCAGTAAGATTTGGGGAAGAGTTAGTTGATAGGATATCCTACTTGAATGATCAGGGCCTTCAATAATAAACCAATATAGGCAGAAATATTCAAGTGTTGGTTTGTAGCGATTTGGTTGATTGGTTACAGGATTTCATCAAGAGCTGACATAAGTAAGAGAACCATTGGAAAACCTGCAGGGAGTACTGGACAGCTGCTTCGTCAGCCTAGTTTGGGACTCTTTATAAGTACGCACCCACCGGGTTCGCAACCAGGACCTTCTGGTTATAAGGCGAGCTCGTATGCCATTAAGCTCATGATGAAAAGGTAAGAATGTTTTTTTAAACGAGATAGTACACTTCCGCCTACCGGAAAACATGAAAATCCATGACTTATTTGTAAACTAGGTCCCAAAAAGGAACACTTCTGAAAAATTGTAGAGTAAAATTAAAAGGCTACTGAGTACTAACTGATGTTCACTAGCTTCCTTCTTAACCATGCATATAAATTTCTGGGGTAAAATTCTCCTAAAATCTATACAACATGATGATAGATCTATTGCGTGAACCAATGGTAGTATTAAAATAAAATGACACTCTACTGTTCATTTACAAAACCACACCTATTTTTGTAGCAGTCAATTTATAAGGTGATATGTTTCAAACATTTATATACTGTAATAATATGTTGGAACTTTTAAAGATATAAATTAATAGAAACAAATATTCAGAAATATTTGAAAATTCATATAAATGTTAAGTAAACGAAAAATATGGAACTGTGTCCTGACACTTAATATAATCCGGCTTTAGTTTTACTTTCTTTTCAACTCCTTTCTGTTCCTAATGTAAGATAAGATAAGATAATAGCTTTATTCCAAATCAGTACTTGTGATACAGAATGGAATTCTCAGCATTTTTACTACAATATTGCATCCAATTAGTACGTTAACAATAAATAAAGTTCTACATAGATTGAAGTTATCTCAGTCAGTTTTGACAACAGCATATTAGCATGTCGGTAGCAAAGCCAAAATTCAAACAGTGTTTGAAGGTGTTAGAAAAGTAGATACTACTAGCATACTTACTGGCGTAAGCGATAGCAAAATGGTCGAGATATACAGAGAGTGAAAGAACGAACAAGAATGTTTTAAGTAGAGTTTGTAATGAAGAGAGAAACAAAACAGCACATAACAAAAATAAATACAGAATGAAGAAAAAAAAGTAGAGAGAAAACGTTGTACCTGTAAATGATGTGAGTTGGAAAGACGAGATCCAGTTGTTCTACTGACTATTTAATAAGTTAAAGGTTTCACGCCTAATGCTTTCTTTATCGCACAGAACACGAGCTAGGTAGGGTATGGATGAGTTTTTGTACTTGCTAGGCCGGGCATATAGTTTCCTATATAGGCTTCTGGTTTTCCCTGAAGAGATACATGGGGAGAGTTGTGAATGTAGAGGGTGTTGTGAGTCAGATAAAATGGATTTCGCCCATTTTTCACATGATTTCATGTGCCTGTCCACCAGAATATTAACAAGCTGGCTAAGTGGCAAACTGCTTACCCTGCTGACAACCTTTAACTATAATATCTAATGGAACATGAGACTCCAAGCTTTCGATGTCTAAGTGACGGAGATTTCGCTGTTTTAATGAGAAGGGTTGTCAGCCTCACCCCCGACCTCTAGGATTACCCCCGTTTATGAGGGGTTTTGGATTACATTGGTAGGGGATCGAGCCCCAGGCCAAGTGCATGAGTGGTGAGCATTCTACCGCTGAACCACCGACGCACAACGATGTGGAATAGTGACTAGTGTGCACATATCAGCTAAATTGAATCTTAGCCTACGAGTTAGTCAACTTCACACGTTTCAGTATACAACGTGACAGACTTCCATAGTATTATTTTAAAACATTATTTAATTTAGACAAATTCTGAAATGCGTCGGTAGTGCGGCTGTAGGATGCTCACTAACTACACATGTAGTCTTGGGTTTGGTTCCCAGCCAACGCATTCCTAAACCTCGCTTATCTGGTAGTAACTCTAGCAAAGAGGGAAAGTTAAGTGTAAGGCTAGCTACCCCACTCCGTAAAAATAAAACCACTGTTATTCAAACTCCAAAGCTCTAGCCTGAAGCCCCTATGTTATACTTCAAACACAGAGGAACAAAATAAATAATTCTGAAATATGTTTTCAGAAGCTAGTCAGATTCAAGCGTTTGTAAAAATAATATTTCTGTCAAGTTGTCACGATTTAATCTTTACTTCTGGTCTTTTCATAAACAAAGATAACGCGACTTCAGAATTATCTTTCTTTCAGTCCAAGTTATTGTATAAGTTATCATAGATTTCAACATTTTATGGGTATGTAGATTTCACCACGAACCAATATCAGCTAAAGATCATTAAAAACAACACTACAAAGCTGTTTAACCCTAGTACTGGACTGTCCAGTGCTGGCTGGCTTTCTGTGATCTCCAATTGATGTATTTTGGTGACGAAGTCTACACTGATAATAATCCACATCCCTGCAAAAGGCTGTAATTTAAATATTATGGGTAGTTACCAAAAGAGGAATTCAACTGGGCGATTAAATCGTATTTGGAGAACATAAAATGTTTCTTCATTATTCAGTGGTTGAACACAGCCAACAGGAAGCCCATGCTCTACGTTTTGCACCTATTAATCCTCGTAAATAAGGCATACCTGCGATCTGGATAAAAATGAATTGCTAACATTAGCTGAAATGGCGAGTTTCCTAGCTTGGTAAACACATTGCAAACGTGACTGGTAGAATCTAGTCAGAACGAAAATTAAGAAGGACTGGATATGTGATACTGGTTACTCCAAAGTGACCAAACAATGTAAGATGCTGCTTATTAAATTATGGTTTCGCTTAACACGTTTGAATGTCAAACTTATAAAGCCAAACGTCATTTATCAACAGTTTTAAGTTAACATTTGAATGCTTATAAAAGATAATAAGTACGAGAAGTATAAAAGCAAATTGTCTAACGTGCAAAATCTCAGGGAAATTAAATGACTAATTTTAATGTTTCTTTCAAAAAACTGGTTCGAACTTATTCAGGGAAATTAATCGAAATCAAAATAACAAAGATATATGTATAAAAAGGGCATATCCTGTGTTTAAAACTTTGTCCAACCACCTCATATGATTGGACGCCCAACTAGTATGTAGAGTATTCAACTGAAGAGTTCTATCGAAATTTGATGAATTCATTAAATCCTGCTTTATTAACTCTTGTTGCTTTTTTCAAATCATGAAGCCCCATGTTCCACTTGGAACTCAAAAGAGTGAGTAGAAATGGTGGTTCGATGATAGAATGCTTACAAACACCTGGGGAGGTGCCGAATGGACTCCTCGACTAGTTAACTAGCTGATAGTAAGGCCGGAAATAATAGAAGGTTGGGCATGAGGATAGCAACACCAACCAGTAAAAACAACACACAATATTTCAATCCTGAAGCCTCATATTATGCACACAACGGCTGCCTAATAGCCCCTACTTTCCAATGGTTCTCTAACTGACGTTAGATCGTGATCGAACTTGAGACGTATTTCAGCAATCAAACTTTGAACTAGTCAGCCATGTGGATTATCGTATAGTTACTGGTTCATATAGATTTATAATAACATTTCAACTCAGAAGTTTTCTGAAATTGGAAATAGTCTACTGAGAGGTAATTTTTATTAATCTACCTAATGTTAAAGTAAGTAGAGCTCATCATTAGCCGTCACATTAAGGCTATTTATTCACTATATAAATATAATTTTCATAAACAATGTGTACATTTTGTGTGCATCCTAGTATACATTAAATTTCTCTATATACACTCGTAATATAAAAATCCTTAAATAATAGTTCAAATGGCTTCCGCAATCATCAAATAATACATTACCAAAACACCATGGAGGAAACTTAGGAAATTTTCCTATTTTAGAAATTCTACACATTTCGAAGTTGTCTAAAAGTCAGAAAAATGAATTTTAAACCCTTTGTTATGAAATAAGACCAGCAGTCGCTCTGATGTTTACAATAGTATCCAACTAACTTAGATATTTTATTGATGGATTCTTACAGAGCACTCAATGTATTTCAACTTGTAACCGAGCTTTCATTTTTATTCTGATTTATCCTAAACATACTACTTGCGTCTTCGAGATTTAGTGGTTGATTGTGCACCAATCAAGCAAGTGATTCAGATTCGATTCTCCTTCAAGACACTTTTAAACTCCGCTTGATTTACTGGTTGTTGATAGAAACTCGGAAAAGATGGAGGGTTTGGCGTGAGGCTAGTAACCGTACCCCTTGGAAATAATACCATCTCAACTTAAAAATCAAGGCTTGAAGCCTTATATTCTACTTGGAATGGACAAAAGTTTGCAGTCGATTGTACAAAACTTTGTTTTCTTAGGAGGTTTATTTGTTGTGATTTTGCATTTTTAAAACGGACCTCTTTGATGAGTGCCCATGTATATACGAAACTTAATTATACAGCATCCTATCATCAATCAAACACTCAATGTCCAACAATACACAAAAATTCTGTCACGTGACTTATTTTACTGACCATATGAAAAACTTGATAGACAGATGACCGATATAAAATCATATATATCGGCGGCCTGCTTAAAACTTGGGCTACCGAAAACCTCCATCAACAGACCGCATATATTATCTCTTATTCAATTTGTTTGAATCTAATAAAATATGATCTCTGATAGTACTTTTTACTCTCACGATTATTCAAAACATTTCTAACCTACTGATTCACAAGTTCCTACTAAACTTGAGAAAAAGAATTATCCTAGATGGCAGTTTATCCCAATACATAAGATAAATGCCGTTGAGTTGTGTCCCTAGTTCACAAAATGCACTCCTGAACATTTTATGTTTTATGTCTAGTCCTATCTTTCGTGTAGACTAAATTCTGTCAGTCAAGTTTGCAACGTGGCCACCATTCTAGGTGGCTCGCCATCACAGTTCACTTTGAATTGTTGATTTTAGATGGTTGGAGGCGATCGGTAGGAAGCTTTGGACCCAGGTTTCAAGCTAGTCGCCACTCGTCAGGAAAGCGAATGATGGCCACACTGCAAACTTGACTGATAGAATTCAGTCTGTACCAAACAAAAGACTAGACACATCACACTAGTTACCGATTAGTGTGCCATCAAAAATATCCAGTATAGTCCTACAGGAGGTCAATCGCAAGTCCGATAGCTCAGTGGTAACTTCTCTCACTGCAGCACTGGATGATGTGGGTTCGAATCTCAGAAGGGATATGAGTTCATTCAATGTTGCAGCTACGCCCTGCTGACAAATACAACGAAACCTAGACCCAAGGCTTCCTACTGATCGCCCCCAACCATTTAATAAGTCATTTACCACAAAAACTTTCAGCAACGAAGTTACTGTTATTACTACTGTTTACAGCCAGTTTATGAATTAGGTTAATTCTCGAAAGTTAACCAATTCCATATTGTCATTTTGCGATAACGTGTTTTAACAATACTTGGGTGTGTTTATTAAACCAATCGATAAAATGAACCAAAATATAACAGTACACTAATACTGAATAATAATTTATGCAGAATTATTTCTACCAGAGACAAACACAATATTAGATATGGGCGTAGTTTTTCCAAAGGAGAATAACTTTATTTTGAGAATACTTTTATCTATTATATCTGTACATTTCCAAAAAGAGTTTTTATTTCTTTTATTCTGTTCATATATGTGTCAGAAAACTGGTCAACTTTACTGATAACAAACAACCTTTCTTTTCAGATTCTTATACTGTAAACAGTTAACTCTTAGGCTTTAAGAAGACTGTGTGACAGAAGTGAGCTAATGATGATGTCGAATTATAGTTATGTATATGCGTCATAGACTTTGCACGTCACGAAGAACATTTGCAACAACCTGTGGCAAACTTTTATCAAACATATGTCCTCAGAGAACTTCATATTCAAAATTAGATGGCTAGAAAGAAGTAGCAATAAGAAACCCTGGGACGAACCAATCAGAAACTTATTGCTCAACAACGGCTGTCTAATACCCCTTACTTTCCAATGGTTCTCTAGCCAATGCAGGAACTTATTGCTCAACAAATATATCTAAGAAAATAGAAGCGGTGGGACACACATGCGGAGGAGACCGTAAGGTGACATCGCGCGCCAGAACAGCCCTCGAATGGAACCGAATGAGAAACGACAAACTGGGTATCGATCCGATGGTGACATGGATAAGACCGTGAGAGGAGGAGATGAAGACTTATGGGCAATCGTGGGGCCAGCTAAAGAGTACTGCAGGGAACAGGACAAAGTGGGGATCTACCGCCGAAGCTATTTGGAAGCCATGGGAAAAATAATAATGACTAAATTAATAGTATTTGAGACAACATTCAAATGTTCTTTTTAAATGCAAGCATTATAAATGCCAAACATAACTGCAAGTTTATAGACATGGCTAAACGCAGTATGATGATCTTTTAGAGTTCAAAGTGATTTCCCTCATTGTTATTACACATTAAGCAGATTATAATCAAATGAAACTCCCAATATTCATAGAACATGACATTGTTAGGGTTATTCATAATGAAAAAACATTACGCGTAATCACATTTAAAAGTGGCGTCTGTGAATCAATGGCGGAATGTTCATCAGGCATATAGGAGGCCTGAGTTCGACTCCCGATTACCGCCTTCCTAAACCTTGCTCATTTTAATACCTCGTGTCAATCCAGGAATGAAGGAGCCTGAGCTTGAGGCTAACATCTTAACCTGTAAGATGACTGACTGACTGACTGGTTTCAATTTAGAACTTTGCACAAATGTGCAGCAGTTCGAGTCGCCACACTCTATGTAGCCCACAAAGCAAGAGAAGAGAGTAAAGGGAGGTCGAAAAACAAATAATAAAGAGAAGTGTGGGGAAAAAAGAATAGTAATATGGAAGAGCAACAGAACTTTATCGGATATGATAAATCGCAAGGAGTGAATGCATCTGCGCCAGCCACTGACAACGAGGATTTTGAGTCATATCACCTACTGTCTCGAGCCATTGTTTTTTAACATCCGCAGGACCCCAACCAGGAAGTTTACATCTTCCTACGTGGCTTAAACTAACTGCTGGAGATTTCATTGACTGTTGCCATATTTTTGTTTGACTACTATTAGCTCTTTTCAACCTGATCATATATCAGCTAACACTGCCAGTTAAGGAAGGCTTCGACAAAGCATATGTTACGCATTCCCTAACCGTGTCAATCGAAGCAACTTCACAACTTCGTTGACTGATTTCCCCTCCTCACCTAGCACTCGGCGCCTAAATTCAATAATACTTGCATTCAAGTATTGGTTTGTAAAGATTGGTTGATTGGTTACAGGATTTCATCATGAGCTGACATTAGTTAGAAAACCATTGGAAAACCTGCAGTGAGTACTGGACAGTTGTTTCGTCCTAGTTTGGGACTCTTTAGCAGTACCCACCTACCGTCAGGGTTCGAACCCAGGACCTTCCAGTTACAAGCAAGCGAGTTCGTAGACCTTTAAGCCACTGGGATCCGATCCCATGGCCTATGAATTCTAACTTCCGCCAATTCACACTATTATACAGCGCAACATGGAAGATAAAAGGCAGACACCTATGATCAAAGACAGTTCGCTTTTTCATCATGTCTTTTACTTTCAGTGGCTATATGTCATGGTTATAGAGAAGGACAGAGTGAAATACTGTGTAGTACACATGTCTTTTTATCGATAGGCAGTCGAATGTCACGCCTACTAAGCCAGAGATGGCGTAAGTTAACATGGGCTACACGAGTCATCTGTACCCTGTAAAATGAAACACCACCGCTACTAAAAATTCAGGGCTTAAAGCTTGAAATCGTATGTTCTCCTCGAAACGCAAGGAATAGAAGCAAATAAACTAAAAGTACCACAAAAAGACAACTGAAATCACTTTCCATCCACTAAGGTTGGAGATTATTCGTCCATTAATTCGTGTATCGACCCTCAAGTTACAGGGGTGGTAACACTGAATCTCCAAGTTCGACTTAGCCCAGTCTACCTAATGGACACCATTTGAATGGTATTTACATGCATTAATGAGAGAGTATTTCATAAAATAGATTACATATATTACGCTGCCATTAAGAGACTGTTTTGCGCTGCAACTTGCTGTTCATTTCAACTCATCACCTACTCAATATATATAAATGAATTCGGCCTTTTGACTTTGATTTCTCACATATTTTTTCTAAAAATGCAGAATTTAATGTCACAGTACCTAAAAACTACTAATTATACTAATAATATGAACGTGGGTCTACGTCGCTAGACTTAGTAGCATAGTTACAAGGATGCCTCACAAGGCCATTCATGATAACAATCTCGAGTAACCGGAAATTCAGTTACTCTTTATAAGAAGAAATTAACCCATTTTTAAAACTCCTGACTTGTTTGTTATTTACACGTTTTGCCAGGTAAAAGAATATTAACAAATCAAATAAATCGTTTGATATGTAATAAAATCAGATGAAATCGAAAACTCAGAAAAAGGGCGCTTTTACAGGTTGGAATTTGGAAATCTTTCTTTTGTTGTGTTGATTCAAAACGTCCCTAAAGAAAACTAGATACAACTAGAGGTGAACATTGATTTTTCTTTCTTTTCCTCTAACACACCGGTAAGAACTAAATTGACTAAATGTTGTAGTTTCCTCCAATATGTTTGTTACAAAACAAATCGTTAATAGTTTTTCTTAAACTCTAAAGCCTTTAATTAGACTATTTAAAACTTAAAATTGCCTACTGTTTGCATTATAACTTAGAATGAAGTAGCTGTTTAGTCCTCTGTAGTTAGTATTTTCATATCGAGTCACTGTTAGCAGTTATTTTAGAACATCTACTGAAGAGGATGATCTCATAAACAATTACCCTCAAGTGTTATTTTGTGGGATTTAATTGATTTCAAGATTGATCATGAAGTGACCTCAATTAGAGAACCAGTAAGATCCAGGGAGTACCAGACAGTCACTTCATCAAAGTATGTGACCTGACTAGAGATCAAACCCAGGACCTTCAGGTTACCAGACGAACTCATATACCATTCAGCTACTGGAATAGGATCCAAAAACCCATAAATCGTAACTTCTGTCCCGCTGGATGATGGTTGCGTACTACTGAAGATTCTGCAACAGGGACGAAACAGTAGTCCAGTAATTTGTAGTTTTCGGTGGTTCTCTAGCTAGAGTCAATTTCTGAACACTCTTGGAAACATTTATCTGATGACATGGTACTAATGGCTTTCAACATACTGCTAGTTCTCTTTTGAGGTGACAACTACGCCAAAGATCGGAGCATATTGCAGATAGGACAAAATTCCTTAGAATGATAAACTTTAGATTACTGTTTTACCTGGAGATTCTGTATAACGAGTAGTTTCAGCCACACTGAATATGGCGCTCAGAATAAAGCCATTATTCCTATTATTAAGCGTTGAGTAGAAAAAGCAACGCCATGTTGACACTTTAATCACTCCACAAGTTTAGTGACTGTTAAAATATGCATCACTGAAGTAGAGCAATGTAGTTAACATTGTAATGGTTATTCATAAGCAGACTATATAAACATATCCCTTAACAATAACACACTATTTAGGGAGGTAGTTACCTGGGGTTCTAGTGAGAAGTCGTGACCACTAGGGTGCAGCTGGTCGGGTGTGAGGACAAATACTCGCCAAAGACATTGGCTAGGGATCGCACTATGTCATGAATTGGCAGAAGTTAGAATTCATGGGCCACTGGATCGGGTCCCAGTGGCTTAATAGTATACGAGCTCGCCTTGTAACCAGAAGGTCCTGGGTTCGAACCCCAATGGGTGCGTACTGCTGAAGAGTCCCAAACTAGGACAAAACAGCCGCCTAGTAGTCCCGGTTGGTTTCCCCATGGTTCTCTTACTGATGTCAGCTCATGAGGAAATCCTGTAACCAATCAAATCCCTACAAACCAACACTTAAATAACACACTAAATGTTCAGTACAAAGAAATCAGGGAGGAGGTTAAACCGAATTCAGTCCTATCTCCATTTTACTGTTTTATTTCTTCAGCCAGTTTTAAATTTTGGTAAAACGAAACCAGATGTAAGCAAAGTAAAAAAAACTTAAGAACATTCTTCCTGAATATGAAAAAGCCAATTAAAAGTCAACTAATTTAACACAATATTAATAATAATAACAAAAACTATCATTATTGTACAACTACTCACTTTTGACATAATGCAGAGCTAAGGAAGTAGTCTTCAGCCAAATACTTTCCAAAATAAGCAAGACCACCAACTTCATCCAACATTGATTTTCTGACAACATATGACATACCTGTAAAACATGTTACACCTAACTGATTTAATGCCATATAACTACGAGCCATGTAACATCCAAATGTCACCTAAAAGTGAAATGGGAATTTTCAGCAAAAAAAAAATTAAAAATAACACAACTATGAAATAGGTGTTGCTACTGAAATATAATAGATAACGGAAATCAAACTATCATTATATATTCATAACTTGTTTTTCATGGATAATGTGAAATTGAACAAAAGAGGACATGATTCTAAGAATTTCAAGGGGAAACTGTCATACAACTTTTCCTTTATCAATAATAACGATAATAGCTTTATTTTGTGCAGCGTTTATGTATTTTACAAATTGTTCAGCACAGTCTGTGGCATGATATTTTCTCTTCATACAGGATCTTCAAATAAGATATCACGTGATAGCAGACGAAGTGAAACACTTCTGCCTGACATGAAGCGCAGACTGTATCACTGCCTATCACTTCCGAGTCTGACTGCTCCAAACTTAATAGCTTTCTGTTGGACATCAACAATTGGTCTAAGTCAAATGGTCTTATGTTAAATCCTTACAAATGTCAGGCAGTTAATTTTACTTTCAAGCATCGACGTGACTTACATGAACTAGTTAGTTCGCATGATGCCTGTAGCATAGATGGCACGGAAATTGAAACCAAATCAAGCATTAAATACCTTGGATTAGTTCTTTCCTCTGACCTTTCATTGTCATCCCACATCTTATCTATCTCTAAGAAAATGTTTCGTCTTACCTTCTACATTAAAAAGTTAAGACAATCAGGTATCAACCAACCTTTACTTTTTCAATTTTTAAACTCCTGTATTTTACCTATTGTTCTCTATTGCTCTCCATTAATCTTTCTTGGGCTTCTCAAAAAAGACTATATCATATTACGAAGAGTATTAAATGCTGTGAGTAGGGCTTGTGGTATGCCAGTGTGTGAGCTCGCCAATACTATAGTCGAGAGACACATAAATTCCTTTACAAAATGGACAAAGGCTATACTGTTAGACCCTCTGCACCCCCTTTATTCACAACTATCCACTTGCATCTCATCAGGTACGACGAGAAGTCAATATAAAAAGTTATATGCTCTTACCACTAAGTACAGAAATTCTACAATACCCTATTTAGCCCGTACTTTATGTGATGAAGACTCTGTTAGACGTGAAACACATAAATTACTATGTAATTAGCGCAGTAAATCGACTCTTTCATTGTTCATCTTTCTGTATTTTATGGTGTCACACTTTCTATCGTTTAATTATATCTTTGCTATTTTATGTTAGTTGTTATTACTATTATTACAACAATTTTATGCTTTATGCTTATTTTTCTCCGTATTACATACTGTAATTTGCTATGTAGCTGCTATAACAACGTTTTATTATTATTATGTAATGTTTATTTTTAATTTTGTTTGTCGTTTTTGGGTAAATTAGATGCAATATTGTACTGAATGTTGAAAATTCCTTACTGTATCATTAGTACCGTTTTTGGAATAAAGCAAATTATCATTATCATTATTAGCAAAAGCTTATGATGTCTCTCCTTTGTCTTCTTCGATTAACGCATGTAATTTGATTGAATGGTAATTAAAAAAGTTTCAGGAACCCATACTGTGAACCAAAGACACAACCTAAAAACATCTATCACTTGCATTGCAATACAGCCGAATCCACAACTATCTTTTTTCTCACGATAATTAGAAACTTGCGTATCAGCAAGTTGTAAGCATATTGAATACTCGCTAGAATACATAACGGCCATTAAAGGTCATATTTTATCAGGTTTAAACGAACTGGACGGGGAAAATATCTATGAAATGTCGATGGGACGTTTTGGTAGCCCAAATTTAAGCAGACCCTCAAGGACTTAGATACAATACTGCACATATATAAATATGTTTGTAGGAAGATTGTTGTAGTTTGCAGGGAGGTAGTGACTTAATGAGTTGGTGAGGAAGGCAGTGAGACTTCAATCAATCATCAAAAAACTTCAAACGAGGTACCTTTCCGGATATTCTGCAACGAATTCTCATCAAGGAATTCAGTGATTTAATAGGTTATTTTAGGGTCAGCTTTTTCAAAAACTTCATAAATTTATTTCCCTTTACGAATTTGAATAAAGTGAAAACAACGGTTTGCACAAGATAAGATGATGCCATCGAAATGCCGGGAGCTCCAGTTACATTAATATCTACAAACTTTCCGCATATCCATACACTGAGACAAAATCAAGTAGTACATCATTTATAGAGTTCAGAAGTACGATACCAGAAATTCAGACAGTAACAAAACACATTCCGAAAACCAACTTGAGACAGAAGTCTCACTGAGTTACCATTTTTTTCCTTCACGTTCCCAGTGGAACAAACGGCCTCAAGCTAGTGGCTTGAAGCTTCTGTAAAAGTATTTAATTTTTACAGGATGGGTTTGCTAGCCTCATGCTCAACCTTTACTTTTTACCAGCATTATTTCTGGCTTAGCGAGGTAAGGGAGTGCGTCTGTGGCCGGGGATCGAACCCCGGACCATATGCATGGTCGGCGAGCGTCCTAACCGCTGTTCCACCAACGCACACGCTGAGTTACCATAGATCTATATTTTGACCAGACCCACTAAATCGGATGAAGTTTAAATTAAATTCATCTATTTTTATTCACTGCTCAACTCCAACTCGTTTCGTAACTGATCCACTTCACGACAAATAAGTCACTACTAAAAAGTGAATTAAGAGCATTAAAATCAACCGTGAATCGATTTTACTTCAAAGACGACCATTGCTGGACAGGATATTTCGATAATAAGGTATAAAATCATGTTACCGTGACGACTGCAACACTTGAATTCATATTGATTTCTTTAGTACCGTTTGTTAATATTTCTTCATATTAATGGGGAATAAAATGCTTAGATCTATGAATTAAAATTAATAATATCAAATCGACTTAATTTTTGTTAATCCTAACTTATTAATTTTTTTAAAAATTTCATTGTTTTCTACCCTCTTACTGCTGCATTTATACACCATACGACAATGATCTTAACTTGACTCTCTTTTCATTTTAGATAAGTCCTATCCAGTCTTGTCAACTATATATATATATATTTACTGGAGTACTGGACAGCTATTTCGTCAACCTAATTTAGTACTCTTCAGCGGTGCGCGCCCATCAGGGTTCGGACCCAGGACTCATTGAAGAAGACATTGTGAAGTGATCCCACTGTCATGAATTGCAACAAGTTAGAATTCATGAGTTGGCCATTGAATCGGGTCCTAGTGGCTCGATTAACTGCGAGCTCGCTTTGTAACCAGAAGGTCTTGGGTTCGAACCCTGGAGGTGGGTGAGTACTGCTGAAGAGTACCAAGCTAGAGCAGAGGAAACAGCTGTCCAGCACTCCCAGGTTTTCCAATGATTCTCTAACTGAAGTCATCTCTGGAATTTTATAACATCACTGAAAAAATCCTCAGACTTTAGCGTAACTTTATATATTTGCTTCAACACAAAGCTGTCACGGTCTAAGACCGTGATTTATTTGCTAAGTTCTTTACGAAAAACTACGATTTATGTAAACTAAATACATAAACTTTTGAGGTTATCTTGTTCATTTCAGGTCAAACTAAATAATCTGAAAGATTCAAATCGCATTAAAACTGTCCTACTCATTTCTATAAAAGTATTGAACAATAGTATTATGAAAATTACGTGAAAGCATCTATTATTTCTACATTTCATTAGACCTGTGATTATTTCCCCATGACGTCAGTCACAAACAAACTCACACTCACATCACTGTGTACGCAGACAAACACAATATATCTTATTACATAATTTACAACCACTACTCTACTGAACATAAACAGTAAGCAGGTTAATATTATTACCTTATAGTATCGAGGGTCAAAAGACAAATTGGGAAAATATTGATTCTCATAGAATAAGACAAAATAACCATTGCAGCATATTAGCTGTAAACTCATAAGAAGTCACGTTCGAGAGTTAAAAGATAATTTAGTCGACGAATGAATAGTTTACAAGGAAACAGCACTTATCTTAAATTATTATTATGATTATCACCAAATGTTTTTCATTTCAAACCATACATGATGGAAATAAACGTTTTGCAATGATAGCACAGTTAACAGACAAAGTTAACTTCTAAAGAAAACGTCCCTCATACAGTTAAACTAGAAATTATTCCATTCATAGTGGAGTTCTGGATAAGTATAATCATTAGTGATGCATAGTGTGGCAAAGTTCAATTTTAAGCACCACTATCTATCAATCAGCGAATGACCTTGTTCGTAGCAATCATATAAAGGAGGCACTTTTCGGTACGGAATACATATATTTACGAAAAAATACATATAAACTGTGTAAAGTGTTGCATAGGTTACTTTCCTCTCACATGTGATAAAAAAATCTCCCAGTTTAGCATAGGAGTATTAGTAGGAAAGTTACACCATATCCTATGCATATATATTCATCTAAATGACTATAAACGACATCGCTTTACGATCCATTATATTTGTAAAGTTACGTATATTAGAGTTAAGCCTGATGAGCTCTAACTGAAACAATATTATTCACTTAAATGTTTTGTTCTAAGAGATTATGGCCCAACATATATGTAAGTGGATTATATACCGAATTCCGAAGTTGTTATCGTGCACAGTTCGCTTACGTCTGCTACACATAGCTGAAGCAGTTGCAATCAAATCGACTAAACCGGAACTTTGTATTCAAGATCAACAAGTCCAGACGCTGTCCCTAACGTGGCCAAACTTAGACTGATGATTCTTCTTCTCACCAAGAGTGCTCCTTCCCCTTAACCCTCAAGGTTTTTTCTTTATTTGCTTATTATTACAATTATTATTATTATTCGTCATAATTTATACCCTTCATGCAAACATTCTCTTAATACCATCGAATTCTCCATTTATATTATCCGGACTTATGATTAGTGATATTATCTCTTTTCTCAATATATGCATCCACCTGTTTCATTTCACACATGCCTTATTTCATTATGAACCTCTCATAACGGTCTTACTATCTCCTCTTTAATACATATTACTTTGTACTAGCCACTCACCTGACACCTTTTATAACCTTGAAACTGACTTGTCAGTTTTCCTACCTCACACTCTACGAATCTGTAATGACTAACCACAACCATTGTCTCCCATTTCACAATATTTTGTATTCGATTTCAGCCCAGAGCACGTTTGTCATACAAATACGACTATTTATTTTGACATCCCATAACTAATCTGTTATTCTACGTAAAAAATGTATCCACCGCCGCATAACTGGCCGTTATTGCAACGATAACAAGTATTATATTTTATAATTGTAAGAACCTGAAGAGAAATTATTGAAAAGAATATTCTTCATTCAGACTGACTTTTATAGATATGAGTTGAAATGGCTGGATACATCGGCAGTCATAGTGATGGAGACGTTATTGAAGAAATTTTGAGGACAGAAATGAAGGACGAGTCTACCATTCACCATATTTTTACATCTATGAAGCCAATGAAATAATATATCAGCTTACAAATACAAACAAAATACTGCTTTATAATGGCCTGTGATTACGTCATAGGAAAACAAGGCCCCGGAATATTTTAAGTAGTGATTCATATGCATCTTTACACTACTCCTTACGTTTTCTAAGGTCAGCATTTGTCAACCGATGAAATTCCTACCCTTTGACTTGTTCATTTCGAGTAAATTGTTTTCTCACAAAGTAAATCATGTTGTTAAAAGTACGATCAACTAATTGCAAAGTTTAATAAGACAACAAATTAAAGAAATCGATGTAAGTTGAAGAAGTTTCTATGTTTGGAATAAAGATCGTGTACAGAAAGAAATAGTGAACAATCTCGGATTTCACAGTTAACAATTTTTCACTTATTGCACAATTATGTATTTGTTTTTCGAGTTTGACCATGGATTGAGATCATTTATTGAACCACTGAAAACCAGGGAGTACTGGATAGCTGTTTGAGGCTACTTTGCGAATCATTGGCAGTACGCACCCACTGGGGTTCGAACCCGTTGCCAAACCCGAAAAATAAATCGTATCCTTACAAATCAACTCTTAATAATTATGTATTTGTTTTTTCTAATTTTTACCATTCTCCCTATTATTTTTACTATGGCCTTTTCAAACCCGCTGATCGTTAATCACATAAATAATTTCTAGCCCCTCCCAAATGCTTACACATATAATATTTTACGTAATCTTTTTGCCTGTATGTTTCTAGCCCACTGGTGGTTTCGCTGATATATCAACTAACAAAACTTCTCAGATATTCCGCCAAACTTGTAAATAACCACTCATTTTTCATGTTATTTGTAACTGTTCACGCCATGACAGTTCACCTACTGCTAATTCTTTAAACTACGATCTTAATACAAATACAATAAAGACTGTAAGTCCTTAGCTTGTTAATACTATGTATATTTCAGGATGTCTGCAGAGAAAAAGAAGCCTCGAAATGGATAATAATAATAATAATGTAAGCAAAAACCTTTCAAGTAAAAACTGGAGACTAGTCATAGTATGTTATACATTTTATTTGTCTTGGTTTTGTCCTTTGTTGTGTGTTACAGTGAAATCAAAGACTACTGCACAAAAGATGTAGGCTGACCTTTTCATCTAAAGGACATAGTAAAATATGTCTTCAAAATATACCAAAATTTGTGTATGCACCTGTATTACATGTTTGTCTAATTATTCGTTACAGATTATATTATATTATAAACCAATGAAGTTACATTGATTCAAATAAGAGAAATGAGTATATATTGAAATTGAAGTTTTACCAAGTGAAACTGTTCTTGAACGATGTTTATATATATATATATATATATATATATATATATATATATATATATATATATATATATCAAGTTTTATCTCTGCACTGTTTTTTGAAGTAGTGCAACATTCCGTCGAAGAAAGTTAATTGAAGCATTAGAGTGAAACTATCGCTGATAAATTTAATTTTCAGATGAATTCCAACTGGTTAGGCGATTTTGTAAGGACTTAAGATAACTACTTTATACACTTATACCATCCTATGTCTTCAAATAAAGCAAAAGAAATGGTTGGCAGCATCGTTTTAGGTACAGACGGCGTAAATGATGATGTCATCGCCATTTGGAAAGGTTAAAAGCCATAGAGATCTTCATTACTCTGGAATGAATGTGGAGAATAAGATCCAGATTTTCAAAAATGATGTCAGATTATTGCTTCTGTATGGTTCAGAGACATGCACTGTATGTCACGAAAAGCATTACCAGCATGCAACAGTAGAATTTGACCAACAGTCATTCTCCTGTTCTCCATACTGTGGATTAGACTGCCGACCAGAATAAACAAGCGACAAGGAACTCTTGCATTGTAATGAATCAATTAACAATTTATCGCACAATAAATGTGCAGAAGAGATAGATACTTGGGGTTCTAGTAGGACGTCG
Organism: Trichobilharzia regenti; assembly: GCA_944472135.2. Classification (NCBI taxonomy): domain Eukaryota; kingdom Metazoa; phylum Platyhelminthes; class Trematoda; order Strigeidida; family Schistosomatidae; genus Trichobilharzia; species Trichobilharzia regenti. The sequence goes on along the minus strand of OX235265.1, from coordinate 62,580,379 downwards.
TGACTAATAGGCTGCAGAAGGTCAGGTGTGAGAATAAATACTTGCCGAAGACATTGGCTAGCGGTCACGGTATATCGTGAATAGGCAGAATTCGGAATTCATGGGCCACTGCATGGAGTCCCAGTGACCTAATGGTCTACGAGCTAGCTCGCCTTGTAACCAGAAGGTCCTGGGGTTCGAGCCCTGATGGTGGGTGTGTGTTGATGAAGAGTCCCAAACTAGGCTGACGAAACAGCTGTCCAGTACTCCCAGTCGGTTTCCCAATGGTTCTCCAACTGATGTCAGCTCATGAGGAAATCCTGTAATCAATCAATCAAATCAAATGTCTACAAACCAATATTTGAACATCTTGTTTTAATAACTACATTCAGCCAAAACCTTCATTGGTATTTGAGATAGAATTTATAATAAGTGTATTAGCTCAGCATAACTTCATAAATGCGAAATGTATTCAATTTGACTGTGTAAACTTAAAAAATAACAGGTCAGTGCAAAACGTTACACAGAAGTTTATTGACTTGAACTGACACTATTTACAATGTCACACAAAAGAAGAAGACGAAAAGAAATTACCAGTTTCTAATAGAAAACCTTATTTGTGACTTGATTACGTGATTGAGTAGTTAGTTATGTATACATGTTCAATCTCATTTCACTTTCGCTCTTTTTCTTTTAATTTGTTGAAAATAATGTCACAAAGTTCATCAAAATTACTCAGTTAATGAGCAGAGTGTGTGATATGTGTCTTTTTTTCAAGTGATTGAATCAATTATTTGCACGTACACAATGTAAATGATATTTATTTGTGTTACTGTTTATGTGAAGAGGTTTCTTAAAAACACACATTATTCATAGACTAAACTGCTTTTCAAATATTGGTTTGTAGGGATTTGGTTGATCGGTTACAGGATTTCATCAGTTGACATCAGTTAGAGACCCATTGGAAAACCTAGGAGTACTGGACAGCTGTTTCGTCCCAGTTTAGGACTCTTCAGCAGTACGCATCCACCAAGGTTTCAAACCAAGGACCTTCTGGTTACAAGGCGAGCTAGCTTGTATAACATTAAGCCACTGGGACCCAATCCAACGGCCTATGAATTCTAACTTCTGCCAATTCACGATATAGTGCAGTGAAGTACTCCCAGGTTTTCCAATGGTTCTCTAACTAATGTCAGCTTATGATGAAATACTGTAAACTGTTTTTCTTGTAATAAAAACAAGATGAAAATGAGTCAAAAGTATTGATGGTGATATCCTTAGTCCCTTATAACTATCATTGACAGTTAGTAAACATACGTAAACACGCTTCAATTCAAATTGAATGAAAATATAATAAGAGAAGAAATAACTCCAAAAACAATTATCTGCAGTGGAGAAGAGATTACACAAGAAACAAGAAAGACTATCAGTGAAAACTTTGGATTCAGATAACTTCTGGATTTATTCAGTCAATCTCTGAATTCAGTCATGTTATTTTCAATTTCTCTAAAGTATGAAACATAAATTCTACACTACACTTTATAACTCTTGTACTAAGCTTTTTCTAGTCTTCTTCTATTTAATCCAAGTTCATCAAAAGACTATAAAACAATCAATCTCTTAAACCAGTCTGATGCATTCGAATGTTGGCAGTATATAAACTTATCCTCTAAGACCGCTTTATATTTAAACAAAGTAAGAATAAGCAGTTTATGCAGAAGAATAAGGTAGCATCATTTATTTCGCTGACTTCTCATCAGCTGCTTACAGCCTAAATAAATAAATCCGAACGAAAAATATTATTTTCAATACCTCCTTCTCTTCAGGTTCTTAGAACTATATAAAATATAATATTTATTGTCGTTACAATAATGATAGCCAGTTATGCGCCGGATACATTTTTAACGTAGAATAACAGATTAGCAGTTGTGGGGTGTCACAATAAATGGTCGTATTTGTGTGACACCTGACACCTTTTATAACCTTGAAATGACTTTCTATATGATTTAGTAGCCATTTTGGAACATGTTCTTTTCGACGACATTGGAACATTCTGTTGTTTCTACCTAAACAGGTGTCACTGCAGCTGCAGGTGAACTTGTAGATACAGTTTGAAGTAGAGTCCACAGAATTTCGTCCTTTAATCGTAGGTACAGGGATCGAAAATGTTCGGCAAGTGAGAAAAGAGATGCGGCGTAGAATGTGCGTTTGATGGCTGACCGAAGTCTTTTAGCTGTCAACTGCATAATCTGGTCACCCTTCAATGACAGGTTAATAAAGATAACTTTGTTTGGTACAGAAGCTGTCTTTTCGAGATGTGGTCTTTCTTTACTGTGACAAGTGAGAAAATTTTCCGGATAACCATTAGCTAATAAAACTGAATGTATACGTCAAAACTCATTCATCACTGTGTCACTCGTGCATATTTTTCGGGCCCTTGAGAACAAAAATTTCACTAGGGAACGTTTATACTGGATAGGAACAAAACTGGTAAAATGAAGATATTGTCCACTCCATGTCTGTTTACGAAAAATAGATTTCTGAATCGTTTCATCATCATCTCTCCCAGTCATAGTAATATCCAGGAGACCGAGTTTGTTATTCGATTCGAGTTCTGAAGTCACTCGGACTTGTCAGTTTTCCTACCTCACACTCTACGAATCTGTAATGACTAACCACAACCATTGTCTCCCATTTCACAATATTTTGTAATCGATTTCAGCCCAGAGCACGTTTGTCATACAAATATGACTATTTATTTTGACATCCCATAACTAATCTGTTATTCTACGTAAAAAATGTATCCACCGTCGCATAACTGGCCGTTATTGCAACGACAACAAGTATTATATTTTATAATTGTAAGAACCTGAAGAGAAGGAGGTATTGAAAAGAACATTCTTCGTTCAGACTGACTTTTAATTGATTATATAGGAATATTTCACATTATTAAAGTTATTTTAAGTTTATGTACAGAAACGTTTTAACATACTGGCAAATTTTAAATGACGTCAGTTGACAGGGTGTTCCAAACTTGGTAAACAGGGCTCAGAAAATTATGCTTATATATTTATTTACACAGGCAGTACAAGTTTAGACAAGGTAAATGTATGCATACAATGTTAAAAGAGTTAGTTACGTAATAAAGACGAGAGGTGAATAAGATGATGAATGACTAATTTATTAGGTAACAATGTACTGAATTCTACTCAAATCATCGGTTTATTTTGGTTGTCTCGTGTTTCTATGATTTGAGTTGAAATTATTACTAATTAATTAGTCCTCCATCATCTTATGCACCTCTCGTTTTAATTACGTAACTGCTTTACCATTCATTGTATGCATACACTTACTTTGTTTAAACTTGAACTGCCTGTGTAAAATCTATATAGAAGCAGAATTTTCTGAGCACAGTTCACTAAGTTCTGTACTTAAACTTAATAATAATAATTCATTTAAGCTGTAAGCAGTTGATGAGAAGCCAACGAAATGAACAATGATGGTACCATATTATTCTGCATAAACCACTGTTATTCTTGCTTTATTCAAATTCATAAAGGGGAATAAATATATGAAGTTACCGACTTGTGTATGTTTGTCTTAGTGATGCAGCCGAATTTTCGACTGCTATAAGTTTCTTAGATACCCACAGAGGAGTAAACGGCTAAAACAAGCTGCTATACCATACTGGTAAACAGAACAATCGTATTTTATTTAGTTAGACAGTCATCTATGATAAATTTTCGCATGAAATGTCTACGTAACTGTCTCTCTTATGTATTTTTGGCAACCCATACATCTGCGGGAATTTACAATCTGATGGTTTTAATGAGTCAAGTTTATCTTTACTTATGGAATTTAGGCCATGAAGCTTCAGTAGATTAGTTGTCACTGTGCCCTGCAACAACTGAATATCTTCTGAGGAGGCATCACGGCTAAATTTGCTCTTATCATCAAGAATAGACATCGTTTTAGATTTGTAGTTACTTTTATTCATAATGACGACTACACAACCCTTATCAGGTTTAGTAATAATTATATTACAATTTTCCCGTAGCTCTTTCAAGGCTTTAAAATGCTGGGAATTTAAAATACCTTTCTTCTTTGGGTTGTTGTTTAAAAACTGGTGAGCTATATCCACCATCTTGGCTTTAAACCAACCCCGATCTTCATCGGATGTTGCGGCAAGAGGTTTGAGTTGGTCATATTAGTTTTCAAACTCAGCATGGATGACTAAATCCGTAAATTGCGTGCGTGGAACAAAAAATTTGAGTCCAAGGGATAAAGCTTCTTTCTGATGAGTAGACAGAGTAATATCAGAAAGATTTGTAACGTACTTATCAGGGTTCACCGGAAAGACATCTAAGCGGTTTCGATTATCAACTGAACTCTTCAACTTATTTTGTATATTCATCTTTGTTTTCTGAGTAACGTCTTTACAAAACTGAAGAAATTTCATGTGGCGTATTATTGATAATTCATATAAAATAAGTGACGCATCGGTATGAAGAACAAGTAGTCCTTGTAACGTTTGTTTAACATTTTCGATGTGACATTGTAAGACGAACAAGATTAGAGATATTTGGTTGTAATTTACTGAATTTCAAAGTTTTATAAAATTGCCTCGGGAAGGAATGATTTTTAATACATAATTCATAAAATTCCAACGTGTTATGTTCGACGATAATTTTACACCTAAGGTTAACAAGTTCATTTAGCCTTTTCATAGTGTGTGGAGGGAGCCTTCTCTTTAAAAATTTAAAACAATTAATTCCCTTTATGAATTTAGATAAAGCAATAAGAAGACGTAATTTGTCTGAATCGTGTAATGTATTTGCGCAACACCGTGATCCCTCCTCAGAAGATATTCAGTTGTTGCAGGGCACAGTGACAGCTAATCTACTGAAGCTTCATGGCCTAAATGCTATAAGTAAAGATAAATTTGACTCATTAAAACCATCAGATTGTAAATTCCCGCAGGTGTATGGGTTGCCAAAAAAACATAAACCCAATAATCTTCTACGTCCTATATTGTCAATGTCTCTCTTATAACAAAACATCTTGTTTTTTCAATAGTAGTTATCAGTAGTACTAAATAGCAAATTTACAGAAACTAGAAGTCGTGTTCTCCGTAAATTTAGCTCAGTATTCTAGTGCACTGTCTTCTTTAACTTTCAACATTTCTTAAATTGATTACGGTGTGTGATTAAAATCTCTTTTAAAATCAATAGAATTCATTTAAACACAACATGTGAGTATGAGTCTAATTTTATGACCTGCTATTGTGTTCATAAAATGTTTAACGAAATAATTTCACACTTAGAAATAATCATGACACTAAAAAAGACAATATACTTAAGTTGATATCTATAAGAAAAAGTCATTGAATAAAAATAATAGTGACTATAGTGATGTCCAACACTGTTATTGTGCTTTATTTATTTATTTATTTTATTATGAGTCCAAAATTTGTTTCAGCTTCTTTCTGAACACGTAGTAAGGTAAAGCGGAATATCACTGATAATGAATCCATGCAAATTATGTTCTACTTTAAATGTTCTAATTAACAAAGACAATTATTTATTGAGCCACCTTGTTATTGATAAAAGAAATGAATACATACTCAGGTATCAAGAGCACTAAACTTTGGAAAACTAAAGCGATTTAAACATATCAGTGTCTACTAAATATCAAGTGACACTTCTATAATAATGGAAGTAGAAGAAACTAAGACTATAAAGTGTGTATGTCTCCCTGGGAAGCATCGTTTCAACTACAGGCTGACGGAACTGACGAGGATATCAAAGCCAGAATCGGAAAAGCAAGACAAGCTTTCATTACTCTTAAGTCTGTGTGGAGGTCAACATCACCCAGCATCAAAAATAAGATCCAGATTTTTAACTCCAATGTGAAGTCAACGCTAGTTTATGGATGGATAAGAGACTTGGCGCGTCATAAAGAGCATCTCAAACAAACTACAGATCTTTATTAACAGCTGTCTTCGCTCAACACTACTAAAGATCAGATGGCCGGCCATAAAAGATCAGCCACAGGGTGGGATCTCTGGGAGCGAACCAACCAGGAACCGATTGTGAAACAAATAGGCAGGAAGAAATGGAGATGGATTGGCTGGCCATACGCTGAGGAAACCATCAAGTGACATCACTAGGCAAGCCATCGCTCGAGTGGAACCCGAAAGGGAAGCGGAGAGTTGGCCATCCAAGGGTGACTTCGAGGAGGTCATGTGAGGAGGAGATGAAAGCATGTGGGCAGACTTGGAGCCAGGGGAAAACTCCAGCAGAGAACCGAAAGCAATGGAGACGCGCGGCTGAATCCCTATGTTCCTCTAGGAAATAATAATATAGATAATAATTTGTCTTACTTGCCTAAACATTTTACAATCAACACATTAATTAGTAAAACAAATCACTATTTTCATTCACTGGACAGTAGACCTAAATGTAAGAAGTTAAATAATAATGTTCTCCAAGACTGCCTAATCAGCACCATGGTCAGGATCAACTGCAATGAATCTACATCACTCAGTGTGACTGTCGCGATTTCTGATCCCTGTGAAAAGACGAGGTCATACGAAGTCACACATGTATCTGTCTTATAAGTGAAAAAAGGGACAGAACCCAAATTCAGGTCTTCATGCTGACTAGCCCTTAATACCTTCCAAAATTAAGATTCATCATTTAGCTGTTTAACTCGAGTACAAGTGATTATTGATTGACAATCAAATATTGGTACTTATCTCTGATATGACATAATGCGAAAGTCATGAAAAGGCTGTGTATAACCGCATAAGTTGCATCTTGTTAATTTAAAGCGAAGCAATTAAAAACAAGATGACAAGATTCAATATTCTGAGGGTACACCTAGACATTTCTACAATCACAATCAGCTATTTCAGTCAGAAACGTTTCTGAATCGAAAAATATCAAATGATTATGAATGTATATAGGCGGAAATGCAATAAGCGGGATTTTGTCAGTTTTATCTTTCATCAACGATGGCCTACCTGCTTGTTTAGGATTTCAGTAAACATGTGAAAACTAGAGTAATCTCGCGATCATGAATACCTACTGTAGGTAACAAGAAAACATCACTTACTACTGCAGTAGGAAGAAGTTACGCAATAAGAAAGCTTTCTTATCTATTATATACAGAATAAACAGTTCATAGAAGAGTCTCTTTTCAACTTATTCATTCACTTAACTGTACAATCGCACTTATATATAATTAATTCTCGTACATCAGTGTACATTAGGTTTGTCAGACAAGAATAAGAAAATGGTTAGGATTATTGTTTACATCATCAAAATATTTCAGAAAATGTGATGAATGATCAAATTGTAAATAGGGTGTGGGGATAAAGATTAGTAAGTGCTGGCCACTCAGAGTGGAAGACATGAAAAGACTAGCTGTCTTTGATCATAGGTGCCTGCGCTCTATTTCCCGTGTAAAGTGGCATAATAAGGTGAGCAACATTGAGGTTAGGCGTAGAGTTCTAGGTAAACAGGGGAAATCAATCGACGAAGTCGTGAAGCTACAAAGACTGAGATGGTTAGGACATGTGTTACGTATGCCAAGCCATCGCCTCCCTCGACGAGCAATGTTAGCGGATATAGGGTCAGGCTGGAAAAAAGCTAGCGGCGGTCAAACAAAAACTTGGCACCAGTCAATGAAATCCACAACAGTTGGTCTAAGCCATGTAGGAAGGTGTAGACTTCCAGGCTGGGGTCCTCGGGACGGTAAAAATCTATGGTTGGAAACAATTGGTGACATGGCTCAAAATCGTTCTCAGTGGCGCAGATGCATCCACTCCTGTGACTTATGATCTTCAATGAAACTGTTTTGTATTTCTTTATTACTCCTTTGTCTCACACCTCTGCTCACTGTTTCTATTATGCTTTTCTTGTACTTTCTTCTCTTGCTTCGCGTGCTACACGGAGTGTGGCGACTTGAACTTCCGCACATTTGTGCAAAGTTCTATGTCGAAAACAGACAGACAGACAGAAGTGCTGACTTGAATTTGCCGAAAAGAGACTTTTCGCTGAACTGTTTATTTTTATATTCATGTCCGGATAGGTATTTTTCATGAATTAAAAGTTAGCAAGGATCGTTGGACAGTGAAGGAACTCAATGTGTATCTAAGCTTTTCTATCAAGCCTGCTGGAGTGAATGAGAGATCGATTTTCTCAGAAACTGTATAAATAACCATAGATATCGGAAGTGGTGTTTGGAAAGCTTTTCGTCGTAATCTTATTTATCCTAACTCTAAATCTCTTAAACGTCACATTTTGAACCACATGGAATCCATTCTTTCACGTACCCCAGATATGGAGTGAAATATAGCATAACAGTTCTCTGAGTTATATGAGTAGTCATTTGACGAAAGCCAGGCTTTCACCGACCATATAGGTTCGGTTAGGAAGAAACGCACAAACGCCATCCACTCATACCCATTAACAAGTCCAAAAGCCATTAAAAACGACGCAAACTTCCAGAAGCTCCTGATAGATTTGTGTTCAGCCATACTTCAACAACTGTATCTCCAATACAATTGGAGGCCTTGTCTGTAGGGCTGAAATGCTCAGACATGAACCAAAACATAGGCAAGCTCCATACATATGTTGAGTGAGAATTTTTAATCAATCAGACTAGTCATCTTTTTCCAATCCAGACGTTTTAGGTCAACAATTCTAAACTCATGCTATCAGCGCTTCAATGCAAAGTCTAAGTGCAATAACTTTTTGATCAAAAAACACAGGATAACTCAACTAACTGAGACGTAACAAGTAACTGTTGATCATACGCCCTGACAAAAGTATTGGCATAGTCCTGATAAACAGAAAAGATTGTATTGATAATATGTTGACAACTATATCACACAACAAGTTCGTTGCCTCTGATAAAGGAAAAGTTAAAACAGAAACAACTGCAATGCAACTGCCTGTGATACTGAGTAAGCTAAATAGTGATCAATTTATCTCCGAAAATGTCCACGACAGTATTCAGCCAAACGTCCAGTAATACCCTGACTATAGGGATCACCGAAATCTCACAAACACGGACTTTCGTTGCGCACTTCTTTTGATATGTCTGGATATCCATAACATCTAACTGTGAAATGGATGGCAGAATTCCTACAGCCTGTTAGAGAAAAAATTTCACAATACTCTCTTGGAGACACGTTTGAGTTGGTTGACCGTATCGATGTCGAGTCTCTCTTTATAAGTACCCCGATTACGGAAAATATTTGTTTCTTATGCAAGTACTTGGAAAACGATGACTTAAATATTGGAAAACCGACAGCCAAGTTAAGAGAACTTCTACTTAGATGCACTTTAAACGTCCAATTCACATTGAATGGTATTATCTAAAGACAGAAAGATGGTACGGCTATGTCCTTCATGTTTTTATTAGCTGCCTTTCCAGTCATCAAATTTACAATCGAAGTAGAAACTGGATAGACAATCTCCTTTCTAGGCGTTCAACTAACAAAGAAGGTTGATAGGACTTTGAGCAGATCAGTATATAGAAAGCCTACATGGGACAGCTAGCTGACAAACCTTTACCCATCAGTCGCAAGCGGAGCCTGATGACATCTCTGGCGACTAGAATCTGAAGAATCTACAGCCCCGAATCAGTAGAACAAGAGATCACTCTTTTCAGGAAGACACTACTTGAGAATGTCTATTCCTCACGTTTTGTAGATAAACACATAAAGCCCAAAACCAATAACGAACACTCCATCTCTGTACCGAAGAAGATGCTTTACATGAATATGTTGTTCAGTGGTGACGTTCTGGTTGAAATCCTAAAGAAGAAAATAGCTAAAGACTAGCAAAAACATTCCATGCTGCTACATTACAGCTGATATTCTCATGCCGCCCATTGTTCTTAAGTAACTCCAAAGGTAAACTATCGCATTTGGCCACTCCTATGTGTATATACGAAATTACTTGCTCATGTGGAGATGGATACATAGATCATTCTATGCATGTTTTATCTGAAAGAGTTAAAGAGTATTATCCCGCTTGATTACGAAAAGGTAACAGTGGAACAATAAAGAGTGCCACAATTTAACATACATTCAACACTGGTAACTAAATATGTAGGAAGACTTCATATAAAGTCATCTTCAAAGTCAAAAGAAGCCTCCTGAAAACGGTAAGTTTCCACATACTTTGCATTACTGAGACCTTAGCTATTTGAATGCAAAATGCTGATTTATATACACAGAAGAAACTTCTCCATCCCTTCCTCCTACCGTGAGTATAATTCCAGGCTCAACTATTTTATTGTTAATTCTGTTTTGTTTATTTTTGTATGACATTTTAGTAACATGTTTTTCTTAACTAATCCTTTACCTACTCTTTATATAAGTATAAAACTTGGGCACTGCGGTGGAGTATAAATTATACCTTTACCTACTCATTTTACCTACTAGACTTGTCTCCATGCTATTTCATTTACAACCAAATTTTCCAGTCGTCTTCCGTATTACGTAACCTTGGTCAAGACTTACTAATCTTTATCCCCACGCCCTATTTACAATTTGATTATTCATCACATTTTCTGAAATATTTTGATGACGTAAACAATAGTCCTTGGGTGACATCGTGCGTCAGGCCATTGCTCGAGTGTAACCCAAAAGAGAAGTGGCGAGTGGGACGTCTAAGGGTGACATGGAGGAGATCGTGTGAAGAGGAGTTGAAACACTATGGACTAAGATGGATGCAGGTGAAAAGTACAGCAGAAGACAGAAGCAAGTGGAGACGTGCAGTTGAAGCCCTATGTTCCACTAGGAACCCAAGGGAATAATAATAATAAACAATAGTACTAACCATTTTCTTATTCTTGTCTGACAAAACTAATGTACACTGACGTACGGGAATTAATTATACATAAATGCGATTCTACAGTTGAGTGAATAAATTAGTTGAAAACAGACTCTTCGATGGACTGTTTTTTCTTGTATTCTTATAGAAAGTACTGAAAACACATGAACATGATCTTACGATTATTTAGATATGATGATAATCAAGCTCCAAGTCATTTCAAATCATCTGAGTTAACTGTAGTATCAATAATATTTCAGTATTTCAACGAATTCTTTGTGGACTTAGGTATCAACAGTTTTGCTTTAAAAAAATTCATGTTGTAATGTTGAAATTCCGTTGTCCCTTGAATACATGTCCTAGCGTCAACAAAACCTAAGAAGTTTTAATTATTCAAATGGCTTTCACAGAATCTCGCTGGTAATTAAAAAAAAAACGTATATCCTGTCTCCATTAAATATTTTTTAGTGGTATCCATCAGTAGAGGATTATCTGGAAGCTGACTTCTCTTTAGATGAATTTCATGTCATAAATAATGCACCTTAATAGTTTCACCCACTAGAAACCATCATCGCTAGACTGCTTAAAGCAAGTGAAGGTAACCAGCAATGATTATCATCAGGTTTCACTGGGTTTTTTATTTATAAAAGTTAGTCTATTTAAATCATAGGTGACGAAGAGTCAGAAACACTTTGTATTGAAACTCCAGTGCAGACATATCGATGGTCTACGAAAATATCTTGATAAAATAGTCCATGATGCTCCATTCAAATCAGGCATAAAAGGTTGGATGAACTGAACTGAATTATCAGTGTAGAAGTCAGCACAGAAGTGCAGCCTCTCATTTCAGCCACATTTTATAAAAGTAGACACAAAGGTAAAGAAAAAGTGCAGAGAAAGTGTAACTAACGGTAATGTTGAGGAGAAACAATAATTACAAAGAGAACGTGAGAACTCAATTAATCTATGAGTTCATAAAGAGTGAATACATCTGCGACGCTGTGTAAGATTTCGGGTCATTTTTTGTGGCAATTAGCAGCAGAATCCGCGATGCGCACTTCATCCCTTCTGGGACTCGACATCATCTGAATGCACCTACATTCCAGTGAGTGACGATATTCCCACTGAGACTTAAACCATGCACCCATCTGTTGAGGTACATCCGGCTGACATCACGGATTCCACTGCTAGTTACTAAGAAAAAAACTTCACGGTCATCCTTTGACGTCATGGAAACCTCCGTACTAGGAGCGAGCATGTCAACGGACACTGAGTATTTCGGTTCAACAGTTTCGAGCCATTGGTTCTCAGCATCGTGACGACCCCAGCCAAGCAGGCTGTACTATCCGATGTGACTCAAACCAACAGTCAAAGATCTTATAGAGTGTAGCCGTTTTTCGTTAAGATCATCTTCAACTATTATTTTATAGAAATTAAAATAACCTTCGTTTCCAAGACTATAGGTTTTGAACTAAAGTTTCACTGAACCACACTAAATTTAAAAACTAAATTTATTATTTGAAATAGTCGGGAATTATGTAATGAATGTTTTTGTTACAATATTCTACTCATTTTTTCAAAAGACCTTTAAAGCAAGATGCAACTACTAAGAAAGTAACACATGGATTCTAATCGTATTCAATGCCAGCAAATGTAAAAAACAAAAATGAATTAGCTCTTTATAGAGAAACACTGTTACACAAATTTACAGCTTTTTCATAAAAATACCAATTGAATTACCTTTTCTATAGCAGCTACAAAACCGGGATGATCAGAGAAAAATGGCAATTGATGAACAATAGCAACTGATGGATCACTAGCCTTGTCAACAAAATCCCAGATAACTTCTGTGGAGGCTGGCAATATTTTAAATGTAAAATTTAACAGATTATAAATTAAATCCATAGAAATGGTTATTATCGTTATAAATGTAAAATATATACTCAAAAGTGATTTTCACATATGCAAATGGATATTAGTAGCAAAATTATATGGTTTGATTTCAGTATTAAAAGGAAAAATCTGTTTCAACTGTACAATGATCAACCTGTGGCAGTAGATTTCGATCCCGAACAAAACTTATGTATGAATTTATACATACAAAAATACTGAACAATGAGTCGGTGACACAGCGATAGGATGCTCACCGACCACGCATGTGGCTTAGGGTTTGATCCCCGACTGACGCACTCCTTTACCTCTCTAAGCCAGCAGCATGATGTTTCTTGGGTTACACAGTGTAATCAAGATGTTTGCATTACCCACGAAATGTCTCCAGTGAAAATTGTATCACAAAAGCTTTCTGGATAGACTACATAAAATAAACATAAAAATGCCCAGTTTATTAAACTTGGCTACACATGCGATGGAAAGTGTCGTGATACAAAAATCTGATGGGAGGGATTCCTGGTTCCATTTTTATTCACCGTTCATCATATCGCAATAAATAATGATGAAAATGTCGTTACAGGATTTTATCATGAGCTGACATTGGTTAGAGAACCATTGGAAAACCTGGGAGTACTTGACAGCTGTTTCGTCCTAGTTTGGGACTCTTCAGCAGTACGTAACCACCGGGGCTCGAACCCCTGTCCAGTACACCCAGGTTTTACATTGGTTCTCTAACCAATTTCAGCTCATGATGAAATCCTGTAACCAATCACATCCTACAAACCAACACTTGAAAATGTCGTTATTTGGATAATCAGTTACTTTTCTTAGTCATACACTTCGAATTTTAGATATTTTAAGGATGATTCTCAGGAAATCGTAAAATTGGTTGACGTTTTAGGTTTTAGTGCTTATACGTACATAACGGCTGAACCTTTTGTAAGTTAACAGGTTACATCTAAGTGGATTCGCTGAGCATCAACGTCGTAACTTTAAACTTCATAATTTCAATGTATTTCTAAGTGCAAATAAGAATTTCTTAACGGTCACTGGTTGTTTAAAAATTCACTTTCTCCTGCGTACGAAACGCGCACTTCCCAAGTGGATCTCAGTAAATCAACCCACATAGCTCGATTCTTTAACATCTGGCGAATTAGGACCACTCAACTCCGCCACAACCGTTCATCGGAATTAGTCACAAAGTAGGACTGAATAGGACAAGTGGCATTAGACTTCAATACATGCCCACGGTGAAGGTACTAGCAATTCATCAATTCAAGCACTGTGAATGCATGGCATATTTCGTCCGTTATCTCATTTCACCTTGATTTCGAACTCTTTCTTACTATTTCGATTGTATTTTTAGTGAATAATCAACATGCAAAACATTTCTTCAGTGCATTTTTACTTTCTTTACAATTGTCAAGCAGACGCTCAATCAGCTAGCTTTTCATATAATAGTGCTTTCATTTCATGAGTTTTTAAACCCTTGCTTTTATTGTCCTGTTCATTATTATGTAGTTTTATTTTCCGTATCCCTAGAAGCTAATTCTGGGTAGCTCTATAAAGGACAAGACTCCTCGCTATTATGTTTCAGTAAATATGAAAACAACTTAACAACCTCCCAAGACTACTCCGCTATCAAATTGTTCCTTCTTTTCTTTATCCATCAAAGATTATTTTTGATCTTTTTAAAGATTATTTTTCGACATCTGACAGTAAAGTATTTCTACGAATTGATGACAAGGCTAGTTGATTTTCAACTAGTGAACGCTAGTTTAAGTTCGCCTTTAAGTAGTTAGGTTTAGACAACCAAGTAACATAACCACCCTACATATAATAGTTACAACTCTCAAGTGGAACCCGAACGGGAAGCGGCGAGTTGGTCGTCAGTGCGAGGGTGACATGGAGGATGTCATATGAAGAGGAGATAAAAGCATGTGGGCAAACCTAGAGCCAGGTGACAAAGTTGGTGAAGAACCGAACGCAATGGAGACGTGCACACATACAGCCCTGCTAGGGATCTTAAGGTTATGAGGAAAAGCTTGTTAGTGATTAAGTCATGTGGGCCGGAGTTCAATAACCTACGAATTCCAAATCTGTCAACTCCTGATAAAACGCTACTCCAGCCAATGTCTTGGATAAGCATCCGCTTTACCTAGACATGGTAGACCTTACTGGTCACTTCTCATTACAGCTGCATCATATTCATCCAATAACTAACAATGGGCTGGAGACTGATGGGGTCTGATGTTTTTGTGACTGAATTCCCGCCCCAGTGACTGAGTGGTACAACAGCTTGATCTTGTAACCTGGAGGCTCAGCGTTCGATCCCTGGAGGAGTCATAAGTGTGCACTGAAAAATGTCTAAGACTAGGAGAAAACAGCAGTCCAGTGCCCCCTTGGTTTTCAATTACCTCTTAACTGGTATTGGTTTGTGGCGAAATCTAATGAATGAAGTGAAACTAATTTAAAACTCCATCGTATACAGTGAATAATCTTTAAATATGTAAAACGAAACAGCTATAAAAGTTCAAGTTTATATTATCATAGGTACAAAACAAATAGAAATAAAACTTGTGCATATGATGAATAAGCTTTTTAAAGAAGTATTTACTAGTTTATTGATTTACAATACGACCAACTTATGCTAACTTTTGGATAGATACATCTTAAAGTAACTGAATAAATTAGCAATATACATTTTATTTTGATCTTATGTGATCAACTGAGTAACTTAGAGTTATTTACACATACCAATAGATGTACATTTTAGCATCAATTGGCCTTAATACTTAAAAAAGGAAGGTATTTTTTTTCGTTTTGACTTTAAAACATTGTTTCATTTCATTCAAACCAGTTAAATAAGTTATCTTGGATAATACGATTCATAAAGATGGTATGCTCTCCGGCAGAATGGTGGTAGCATTTCAGAAGAAGTCAAAAACGATTCTTGAATCTAACACTAAGGATTCATGAATTCAAGTACCACTGTAACGGAAGATGACAAAAGACTTGGTGACGGACTTTTTTATTCAGGAAAAATACACCATATTTGTACCGTTTTAGGTGGACAATAATCTGTTCTGATTGGATGTCGATTTCTCGAGGGTTAAACCTTGAGACGAAAAGTTGTCCAATGAGATTATTGCTTGGTCACGATGATGATAACTAAATCCAGATTTGAGGGATAAACACTTCTACTTCTGCAGCCATTGACTTAAAATTTTTTTTAATTTTGCCTGCTTTCTGTCAATCTGCGCCCAAAAACTATTGATAAATCTTGTCAGTAAAACACGTCACACCAGTTGATTCCTATTAGTATACAATATTTGCCGTTAAATTTGATAACCGATGAGTTTCACAAAAACTTCCGAGCCACAGTCTGATGACTAAGGTTTCCATGTTTAGCTAGCCTATAAAGTGAAGTAGTTATTTTCCTAGTCTTGAAATTTCACGGACTGCAGTAATTATTTCAAAGATTTCACATCACAAACCTATGTCAGTAAAAAAATCCTTTGACGACCACAGAGCATTAAACATCTCTTTGGTCTTGGTTTGAGTCTCTCTGTTACGGCACATCCTTATAATTCTTATAGCCAAATAGTCAGGTTTTAATACTGTCATGTAATGTAAATTTCCGCCTTATTTTCTGTCATTCCTTTGTGTTTGTAATGCCGTATAGGGTTTCAAGCTCTTAAAGGTTCAGTAGAGGTGATGCACTATCAAAGAAATAAGGTTACGTAAAGTTTATGATATCGCTATTATGGTTACTGTAAATAATACTGGTCATTATAAGCTAATATTAAACAATACAATTCCTCCACCATAAATCAGTTATCCAGTAAACTAAATGAAACAGTATCATCTGAATCCAAAATTAAAACATGCACCAGGACAACATGATCGTCAGTTTTGATTTTGTGAACACAAACAGTTTGACTGAAACTTAACCTTTCATACTGAATGATGTAACGAACAACACAGAATTACAAATTATTATATAAGAGAGCTAAAAAATAGTGCTTCCGTTCAATCGTTACGGGGGTGGTGTTTGAGTCTGTGGATGTAGACGAATGAAACTTCAGTCCTCCCTAAATCGTAGTCAGTGTATTTAAGTGAAAAACATACAACATTCGCTCTGGACTGCAAGTGAAACTAATGTATATAACGAGTTCCGCAGAAACCAATCTGTGTTTAAAATTAAGGATTCGTTAAAATGAACAGAATTTCTGTCAATCAAGACCAGATATAATTGAATTTTTCTCATTAGTGATGAGAAGAATCTCATGGTTTGAACACCACACAAATCTCAAAAGTGATACAGATTTACTTTTGCAAATTTGAGAGTACTGAGGACCCATGGGATAGTAGTTCTTAAGACTTAAGAAGTTAACAAACTCATCATTTTGTTGTGTGTGGTCATGACTCTATCATCCTCAGAATATTTGATGCTCAGAACTTCACCTTGATCATCTATGCGGAAATTTAGTTTTATGTCATCCACAACAGATTAGACAATCACACTCACAGTACCACGCAACCTGAGTGTGAAAATGTCTGTCAGCATCATCAGGAAACACACTGTTTAGCGGACCTGAAAGCACAAAAATAGTTCCTTTCGTTGAAAGACATAAAAAAGGACTTTATTGTGTGATATCATGAACCTATATACGTTGTGTTTTAGTTACTGACACGTGAAATGCTTCCGACTACCTTGGTTTATGATCACTCAAAACAAGTCGAGGATTTCTCGGTAATCAGTGCAGTTATGCAATAAATCACAAGTGTAAAACCATGATGCATTTTGCGTCTAAGGGGTGAAATTGCTAACATATCCCTTTTGATGGCTTTCTACCAACTAAAGAAGTTTTAGGAGTGAGTCAAAGAGAAATCGAAACCGGGCTTCCCTCAAAGTTGGAGAACATTCTATCACTGAACCACCGACGCACTATAAATTAGTGCACTGAACTTCAAAGTGCGGAAATTATTTGCGATATTCGAATTAACGAAATAAATCATTATTTTATTTAACAGTTAGTATTTGATATCGAAATTTTTCGTTTATTGTCACTGGAATTGCACTGTTCAATATATATAACAGTAGAGTAAAATTAAGTGAACTTATGTAACCTTTAACGAGATTTTACTTCAATAATTCAGTACTTCTATGAGATAGTCAATTTTTTGTACTAACTTTTGTGAATAAATATGATAAAAACCCTAGGTCTTACTTAGGACCCAAAAGGGGACCCAGTATCATATATATAAATACTGTATGATAGTTTTATCATGTCACCTAGTTGTCACTGCTAAATATATGACGTCAACAGTTTTTAAGATAAACATTGCAACACCTCAAATATCAAACATTTAGAAACAAGTGAAGGATAAGGGCGAATGCAGGTGCGCCACTGAATGGTTTAGCCGGGAAGCATGCTTGAAAGCTTGGGAAATGTCATGCGCCTTAAGAATATCAAGACTTTAAACAGGCAGTTTTAAGACTGAAATAACCCCTATTGAGATAAAAAAAAATTTCTTTCAATGCACAGAATTGTGCAGAATTTGTCGATTACTATATTCACTAATGGGCGTACAGTTTATTTTGTTATAGTTGTATATTAATTTTAACCATTCAATGGCAAAGTTATTCAAATTATTCATAGAATTTTATGATCGTAAATGATGCATAATAAAGTTTATGAAATAAGTGCTTAAAATAACAATAACAAACCAACTTATATCAACACTTTAAATACACAGAAGAATAAATATATATGCATACATGTATTGGAAATTCACCTTTTACACGACTTGTACTGACCCAAACAAGATCATGGTTTGCAGATTCATACGCCGGAGCCATATTATGGACCATAGGATTGACAACGCCATCTTTCCCTCCTGTATATATATAAACAAAAAGATGAGCGCAACATATTAGTAAAACGATGAATTCTTTTTGTGTATAAATAATGTACAAATCGTCGGTTATATGAGAAGTATGTTAATTAAAAGTAAAACAGGTATAATCATTATAACTTTTTTAACTAAGAAAAGAGATGGATGCACACAATCTATAGAAGTTCACTAATAATATCATGTAATAAATTTTATTGACTGAGTAATACAAATTCTTACAACATAAAAATAGTGAAAATGTTTATCTCTTTTATTATTCTTTTACAATCCCAGTGGATCATAATGCTTCAAGCTACAGGCCTGAAGTTCCGGTAGCATTGGTGCTTATTTTTACGGGGTGGCATTTTTTTTTTATTACAGCTTGATTCCACACTGTATTTTTGGTACAAGTATGGAATTTTCAGCGTGGATATCGGTAGCCCGAATTTCGCAGGCCGACCATAGATATCAGGTGTGCGTCGGCGAGGGCTCGAACCCCGGACCATGTGCATGGTCGGCGAGAGTCCTAACCACTGTGCCACCGACGCACTGAGGCATTGCTAGCCTCATGCCCAACCTTCCGTCTTTAGCAGCCTTCTTGTAACAACAATAATACTATTCAAAAACATATCATGGAAACCAGGCGTACAGTAACATATACTGAGTAATAGGCGAAATTTGACTGGTTTTGTCACCGGCTTAGAGAGGTAAGGGAGTAAGTCGGCTGGGGATAGAATCCCGGACCACGAGCGTGGTTGGTAAGCATTCTACCTCTAAATCACTAACGCCTAATGAAACAGTAACTGCCTTAGATTCATGATGTTATAGTTTTCTTGACATTGAATTCATCATTGGTTTGAAAGATTTTTGTGAGTGAAATAGTAAAACACGTATATTGGTCAATTTATAGTCTTCTTTATTCATATCTTACTCACCTTGAAGCATGATATTTCGTTTATAAAAACAAAATTTATCAGTTTTATTATGATAACGGCTCCCATCACGTGATTTAGCCTTAGTCATGATATAGAAACAATTTCAAGAGTATATGGGTCACTAAAGTCTAGAATAACTGGAATAAAAAGCGCACGTTAGTGCTCGATAACTACTCTGGAGGTTCTAGTTAGACTGTCAGCGGATGCATTCCTACACCTCTCCCAATTTAGCAGCTGGTAGCTAGTAAGCCCAGATAAAATGATAAATTCAGAGTGACATTTACAACCCAACCCTATGAAATTAAATACTACCGCTTCTGAAGCTTCAAATATCAAAGCTCGAGTCCGTATGTTCGAAATGGAACACAATGTGACTTGTGAAAAGCTTAACAGATGTGATCATAATTTCACATGACTTAGAGTTAACACTACTGAAGATGATAGGGATATTCTGTACTTCATATTTCTGAATGTTGCCATAGTTCATCCAATATTTTTATCTTGTCAATACTTACGATTTGGCTATCAAACTATACAACTTGGGAGACAATTTCAATAACTTATACATGATTAAGATATTAAGCAAATGTAACTTATGACCTGTAGCTCTAAGGACAATCACACAAACTAACTAAAACATCTGGCATCATATTTTTCTGTGATATACGTATACGGAAATTTACCGACAAATACGGTCTAAAAGTGAAATTCAAAGTGAACTGGATCAATATTTCAAAAAGAGTTCCGTGTTATTTTGGAATTCAGTAACTCTGCTAAACATTCTGAATTAACTACAAAACGTCTTCACAACGAATATTTACTGTGCTTTAGTAGATTTAAGACTTCGAACAACTGAACAGGGGATTAGTACATAGGTTGATTTGAAATTAAAGTTTTCCTATGAAAAACAGTATAAAAATGTAGTAAGGTAATCCGCAGCTTCTGTGAACATCTAACAGTCTTCTAATATTCTCAAAGTATTTAGCATATGAAAATATTCTAGATTTGTCGTTCTCTTCAGCAGTAAACAATTATTTTCAAACTTCAACAATCAGAACATCACGAATGAACCTCAGCATTTTGTTTCAAGTGTTTTATGAGAAGTCACAGAGGAATTTTCAAAAAACGGCTGAAGTTTGGATGTTCACGCTAATGCGTTAAGATACAAAAAGGAACTTATAAAAACTTGATGGGTGCTGATGCGTCTAACTTTTTTTATATTTATGAAACAAAGCCAACTGTTCCCCATCATCGGTATTTTATAACTGCATATCAAGTTCATTTTAGGCTAGATATATTCTGAATATTTATAGAAGTCAGCTTAAAATAGTAATCATATTATGACTCAATGTGATTCATCGTGTGATCAGATGACCGTAAAATTTCATCTTTTTCTCACATCGATCTTGGTCATATCATCAACCAATCAGAATATTTATTTTCCGCCTACTTTGGCCTAATCGCCTACCAATCAGAACAATCTATTTTCACTGCCTTGGGCTTATTTTTAATGTTCTATAGTTTGGTTTGTAAGAATTGTTATGTTTTTACGAGTTGATCATGGATTGATATCAGTTAAAGAACCATTGAAAATCAGCACTGGAGTACTGGACAGCTGTTTCATCCTAGTTTGGGAATCATCAGAAGTACGCACCCACCGCACGACGTTCGAACCCACGACCTTCCGGTTACAAGGCAAGCTCGCTATTGACTTGCTACAGGATGGAGTTTCATGGAGTCCTAGTGAAAAGTCGTCGTGACCAGTGAGGTCCAATTAGATGTCACGTGTGTGGATGGATGTCCCACCAACAACAATGGTTGAGGTCGCGCTAAAACACAAATTGGTAGAAGTTATAATTCATGAGCCATTGAATCAGGTCCCAGTAGCTGAATGGTATGTTTAATGTGGTAAAAAATTATATAAATATGACACGTTTTTCCTAATAAAATTGTATTCTAACAGTCACTAGCCAGTCTTTATCCTCTGATATTTACATGACTCAGTGAAGCAGAAGATACTGCGGGCGAATAGAAGTATTTAGCGTATCCGTTGAGCTTTTCGTTGCATCAGTATTACAATACCCAGCCATAAGTTCACCTGGTCATATCGACTGTCGAAGAGATCATACTCAATTGACGACTGGTCCATAACAAATATGTAGTACAATGTCTGTCTATTTCTCTACACCATCCATCAACCTACACTTTAAGTAAATTTTTCTTCACCATACTGATGATTTTTATCTCCTACCTTGTCGAAACTGGCTTAACAACTTATCATATGCAATTAAGGGCATATGGTACACGAGAATCCCAAACCACTGAATTATAAACAAAGAATATATACTAAAGGTTAGAGATCACATTTAAAAGTCAAATAGCGCGCAAAATCTCAAAAGTATCTTTGTCGAGAAAAGTGAGTAAGAAAACAAAAATGAAGGAAAACATCTTATAGGGGAGAATAACATAGAAATATCTAGTATAAATTTAAATTAAAGACTAGGAGACAGAACATCTCAACTAGTATGACGTAATACTAGGTCAGACCACCATTAGCCTTCAGTAGGTTCGTAATGAAATCCACAGTGGAATTATGACACCTAAACTAACCCGACTTCTAAGTATTCAATAATTATCATGGAAAATAAACTAGTCCTAGCCGTTTGGCTGCAATAAAGGTGTTTAAAAGCAATTCAATAATCTTCAGTGTTCGATAACTCAGTAAATAGCATCATTTAAAGATATCTCAGATATGAGACAGGGTTATACATCTTAAGTGCAGAACTACAGAACTACGCTTACTTATACTTTAAGAAAGTATCCCTCATTGGTTCTGTTACCAAACGAATCAGATCACTTTGTTTTTCGCTTAGTTTCCGAGTTTACATAGATACGAACATAGATTTTCTGAAGTTTGTTTGTAAGGATTATATCTGTTTTAACGAGTTGATCACGGATTGATATCAGTTAAAGTACCATTGATAGAACGATAAAAAATTAATCTGATGCTCGCTAGTGACTTGCTACACGACGGATATTCCTGGAGTTCTAGTGAGAAGTCGTGACCAGTGAGGTCCATCCAGTCAAGTGTGAGGATGGATTTCCTACCAATGACATTGATTGATGGTTACGCTAAATTACGAATCGGTAGATGTTAGAATTTATGGGCTGGTCATTGGATCGAGTCCCAGTGTCTGAGTGGTATAATAGCTTGCCGTGTAGCCGGAAGGTTCTGGGTTCAAAACCCAGTAATTGACACTGCCAATGATTTCCAAACTAGGATGAAACAGCTGTACAGTACTCCCTGGTTCTCAATGGTTCTCTCTAACAATCCATGATCAAATCGTAAAAACGTACATAAATGCTAGAGAACAATTTTGGGCTGTACAATTATAAAAAAAAATTTAACACAAATGATAAACACAAACAAATGTATCTAAATTTAACAATATTTCATTGATAATGTTTTACCTTCGTAATTTTCAGTTACACCTGTTCAGAAATGTGAGTAAAATTTTTAATTCAATCAAACATTCTAACACATTTTAATTTCGCTTTTTTACTCCTACACAGCTATGCATGTACACAAACAACTTGAGTTGGTGGACAATGCTCAAAATTCATTTGCTGTATGTTTTCCTCATTTATACTCACAAAAAAACTGAAGTGATAATATAACTGGAAAGGAAACACACTTTGAAGCAAAAGACACTGACCATTTCAGAATTGAAAACACTTCACGTCTGATATGAATTTCAAATAATCCGTTGGAATAAAGGAATTTTATTTATTTTGATTACAGCTTGATACCACACCGTATTTTCAGTACAAATATGGAATTTTTAGCATGTGATATCGGTAGCCCAAATTTTGCAGGCCAACCATAGATATCGGGTGTGCGTCGGCAGAGGATCGAACCTCGGACTATGTGCATGGTCGGCGAGAGTCCTAACCACTGTGCCACCGACGCACGATTTAAGAAAATAAATACATTTGAACAAAATATCATAGCTGCAAGACGTTTTTTTCATCTCTTCACACCACGAGTGGGAAATAAAACACTTCATTTGCAGTAATGACGGATGGTAAGATTGCTGGCCTCAGGCTTAACCAACCCTTATTTTAAGGCCTTACTATCGACTAGTAAATTGGGAGAGGTTTTAGGAGTTCGTCTTTCGAGAATCTAATCCGGACTTTCAGCATGGTTGGTGAGCATTCTACTACTGAACTACTGAAATAAGAGCTCTGAAAGATATTTTATCTAAGAATGGTTATCCTGAGAAGTTCATGAATAAATACTCTAGAGAAATTAGCCCTTGCAAAACTATCCAAACAGTTCCGAGGAAATCTGTCTATATCAGTTTGCCATTCAAAAGAGATGATGTACAGGAATTAGTCAAATGAAGACTCGATAAATCCATCAAGAGAACTAATTATGCTGAAAAACTTGTTTACCTTAACACCACTAAGCGAGTGCTTCAACAATCTAGGAAAGACCAGTCGCCAATCCTTGACACTTCAAACTGCGTATATCAATTTGAGTGTGTTTGTGGAAGCAAATACACAGGTCATACAGAAAGGCGATTGTCTACTCGCATGATGGAGCATTTGCCAAAATGGTTGAAAACAGCTAAATGCAAAGTGCCAAAAACCTCAATAACAAAACATCTTGTGGACTATGGACATGATATCGACACTGTCAAGTCATTTACACTGTCGTCGGCAGACAAAGAAACAGGAAGATGCTTGCAATTGCAGAGGCTTGTACAATTCGAGTCTATAAACCAGGTCTCTGTGTACAAAAGGAGATGGTCGTGACTCTGAATCTACCATGGTAATATGTTTCACTTCTTATCCTACCTCTTATCATTATTATTATTCTTGATTCATTTAAAACTATCCTTTATCAGCAGCATTATCTTAACTCATTTCAACACTATTCTTATTATTGTTATTGTTATTATAACTATTACTGTTGATATTACTCTGTTTGCAATTCTTGTTATATTCTCTAATGACTAATTGTTTATCTAAGTGATGTTATTGAAACGCATTTTACCTTAATTTTAATCTCTCATACTCCCTCTCCATATGTATTTGAAGATAACCTGAAAAACATTCGCACCTGTCTTTTTGCATGACTAATTCAATGTAGTTTATTTGCTTATCAGTCTTATATCTCCTAATGTAATGCAGAGTATTCAGCTGACGAGTTCTACCAAAATTTGATGAATTCATTAAATCCTGCTTTATTAACCTTTGTAAGTTTCCAGACCGTAGGTGTTACGAACTTCCTGGAATAATTTGAGCGCCAAGTTAGATTATTAACCTTTGTTACTCGTCTTAAATTCTCAATCAGGAAATAAATGTTTTCAATACTATTGAACTGCCAACTCACATCTGAAACATTACTCCAGCAGAAAAAAAGCGAATAAATTCACCGCTTTAAAGGTATTAATAACCTAAACAGTTAAGCGAATTACTGAAGTTTATACAGAAGTGTAGAATTAACTTTCAAACTAAGCAGATTATAAGTGAATTACGTTCATTTACAAAAGGAAAAAATAAAATATTGAAAGAAATATCTTTGGTAACAGTATAGAGCTTAGAAAATATAGGAAGTGCACAACAATCACATGTCTATATATATGACTAGTTGTATTAAGCTAAGAAGCATAAAAATTTAGATAATCATAAGACGTGTAAATGATCAATAATGTCTTCATTTTTAGTCACTTAAGGTTATATCCACTCTAATATATAAATAGCTAGCTACACGTGTAGGAATAAACACCCAACATGGTGATTTATCAGCACTGTGGTAACAAGAATAAGGACTGTTCAGCCATAGTTATAATCTTAATAATAGGAATACATATCAATAATCCATTGAATTAAGGAATTCAATATGCAAAGTTCACCAAGTGAAATTCTCCATAATATATTACATAAATTGTCCTATCTGATGGACAGTGGTCACATGAATAAGGATGAAAAATGGGATTTTAGGATGATTTATTATTATTGCCTTAGGTTCCGAGTGGAACATAGGGCTTCAACAGCATATTTCTATTTCATCCTGTCTTCTGTATTTCTCTTAAGCTGACTCTATAATTACCCATACACTCTCATCTTCTCTTCTAAGTTACGCCCGGACATCCAACTCAGCAATTCCCATTCGACAGCCAGAATTGCGTCTGATGTTATTCAACGATCTCCTTAGTGTGAGTTCAATTCACCTCAATTACCTTTCGGCTTATTTATTGAGCAATCGGTTCTTGAATGTTTCGTTACCAGAGTTCACTGTTGCCAATCCTTTCTTGTGTGCATCGGTGGTATAGCGGTCAGGACGCTCTCCGACTATGCACATGGTCCGGGTTTCGATCACCGGCCACTGATGCACTCTTTTACCTCGCTAAGCCAGAAATAATGCTGGTAAAGAGGAAAGGTTGGGCATGAGGCTAGCAACCCCATCCTGTAAAATGAACACTGCTACAGAAACTTTAATCCACTAGCTTGAAGCCCTATGTTCCACTGGGGAACGTGAAGGAAAAATTATTATTATTATAATCCTTTCTAGTTGACCATCTAATTTTCATTATCTAGTCAGTGAAGGCAGCTGTTGACAAAAGTCTGCAGATTGTTTGAAATGCTTTTCATGACGTGCACTGCAAAATCACTGAACCATGTAGAAGCACTAACAGACTTGAAATTAGTATTGAAAACTCGAATCTGGTCCATTAATGCTGACTGAGTATAGAAGATTTCCACACTGAGTTCAGATTAATAAGGGTCTATTTTGGCTTTTACCATCCTGTCTTCGATATTCCCATCCTTGAGGCCTCTATTTGAAATGATGTTGCCTAGATGAGGGATAGGTAGCATTAAATGATCTACTGCACAGTTTTAAATCAATACTACTATGACTGTTCGGATGATCTGCATTTGACTGACAAATCAGAATGATGAGTATTCATTTCACAGTTATAAGTAAAACTATGCATTTTAGAGTTAAATTATAGACAAATGTAATTGTAGATGATAGTGAAGAGAGTGCAAATGGTGATAACTATTTTACAAAGTAAAAATTAATAAAGTTGATGATTTCTTTCAATATGGCATAAACATAATGTTATATTTAGGCACGCTCTTGTCAAAGAAAGTTTGATTTCCAGTGAAAATGATTTCTTTTTTTGTAGTTCAAAATATTCTTACTGGCCTCAAATATCTGTTCAATATGATTGATTAAACAAAATAATGAATAAAGTCTTTTTCTAAATTGTAGTTATCAAATTACTGACCATTGTATAGACTCATCTTCTCAGTTATTTTTTCTAGTTTTAATGATTGATTCACCAAACTAAATCGAAAACAGGTTTCAGACTAGTTCACACAAGGCATTAAGTGACACTTTAAGCTGATAGCCTACGCATAAGTTTCAATACTGCACTAACAAAGATTTACCTTCAAATCCAGTCAATGTTTCTGTACACATTATGAATAATTTTTTTTCAAAATGATTTGGCCACAGACTAAAACAAACTTGTTTCATGCTTCTAATATGCTTAATCATAAAATAACTACATTTTTAGGCTTAAAACCAGCTTAAATGGACAATTTAAGACAGTGGGCTTTTGACATTATTTGATTGAACAACGCCTAATACATACATAGCCCCTTTTATAACCAGTTCAATCACTTATCGATAGTGTGCATATTTAATGTATTTTTTTTTGTCGTTGAATACAGTTGATGTTTCCATCGACTCTAGCACTGGACAGTCTCGTCTTCTGATTTTTTTTCTGTGGGCTTGGAAGCATTGGATTACCTCAATTTTTATCCGGCATGGTAATATCTATTTTCCTCCGTTTCTTGTTCTTTTAATCTACTAATTATTACTTTTGATTGCAGCTTAGGTCTACTAAAATTTTTAACTTGCCTTCCACTGTACATTTCAAGAAGAAAATGAAGGGAAAATGTCGTAGAGGAGTGAGTCTTGCTTTAGATAAAACGATGTTGCGCCATACGATATACTGTTGATGAATATTTACGTGAAAATTTTGCAATAAATTACGCTGAGAATTCTACATAATGTACAAAAATAATTTCAAGGATAAGGCTGATATTATTATTCCAAAGACTGTGTTGTGAGAGAACAGTAGCACGCGATCTTCAGTCAAGTCGTTTGTTGTATTTCATTATGATGCCTAAAACGTAGCACTAATATCAACAGTTGTAGCAAATTTGACGACGTGATAACTGTCATATCACAGAGCCCTTATGAATCAAGGGACATCAGAGGGGTAGTATATCATAATGCTAGAAGTTGAAAAGCATGAGTCACAAGATATCAACTACTGTCTAAATGGTTATGGGCTTTACACAATAGGGTGGGGGGGGCCTGATGAAAGATAGAAAAGAAGGGAAAACAGTGATGTCTAGTATTATTAGGTTTTCAGTGGTTTTGTATTAGATATCAATTACAGAGATATTCATGAATAATCTCCATCCAGGCATTATTAAAAAGAACAAAATAAATACTTCACTGAAGAGGCTGTTTTTGATTAATTCATTTTCTTAAACTGTTAAATCTCATTTATATCACATTTTTTCAGGAAAGTGCTGATTTACCATAATCATATTTTCAGGTATTGGTTTTGTAGGAATTTTTTTATCGGTAGGAGGATTTCATCATCAGCTGACATCAGTTAGAGCAAAATTAGAAAACCTGGAACTGTTGGACAGCTGTTTCCTCCGCTATAGTTTGGGACTCTTCAACAGTACGCACCCACTGGAGTTCGAGCCGAGGACCTTGTGGTTACAAGGCGACCCCATAGACCAGGTACTTGCGGAAGACATTGGTTATTGGTCGCGTTATGTCGTGAATCAACAAAAGCTGGAATTCATGGGCTGGCAATTGGATTGGGTCCCAGTGGCTCAATGGTTTAAGAGCTAGCTCGCCTTGTAACCAGAAGGTCCTGGGTTCGAGCCCTGGTGGTGGGTGGGTGCTGATGAAGAGCCCCAAACTAGGCTGACGAACCGGCTTTCCAGTACTCCTTGTTGGTTTTCCAAGGGTTCTCTAACTGATGTCAGTTCACGGTGAAGTCCTGTAACAAATCAATCAAATCCCTACAAAACGACACTTGAATATCATTGTTAAATTAAAGAACACATACTTCTTAGGGGGTGAAGAACTGAACCTACTTAGTTGTCTTTAACCATAGGAAACAATTTAAGATCACTAACAAGTAACTATGGGGAAAAACAGAACAAGAACCAATCGCCCAGCAAATATGCAGGAGATGGGGATGGATTGGACACATTCATCAACCTGAAACCAATCTGGAAATCCTCGTCACTCAGCATCAACAAGAAAATTCAGTCAGATCTTCAATACAAACGTCAAGTCAGTCAGTTCTTCTATACGGATCAGAAACCTGACGGGCGGGACACAAAGAATATTTCCAACAGCCTGTTGCAGACCTTTATCAACAACTGTCCTCGCTGGCTCTAGACTGAAAATCAGATGGCCGGGCCGGAAAGAATCACCAACAAGAAACTATGGGAACAAACAAACAAAACAAGAACCAATCACCAACCAGCAAATATGCAGGAGAAAGTGGGGATGGATTGGACACTCGCTCGCTGAGGAGGCCGCTGGGTGACATCGCGCGCGCGCGCGTCAGGCCATTGCTCGAGTGGAACCAGGCCGAAAGGGAAACGGCAAGTGGGACGTCAGTGCAAGGGTGACATGGAAGAGATCGTGTGAAGAGGAGTTGAAAGAGTATGGACTAACATGCATGCAGGTGAAAAGCACAGCAAAAAACAGAAGCAAGTGGAGATGTGCAGTTGAAGCCCTATGTTCCACTAGGAATCCAAGGGAACAATAAAAATAATATTAAGTGTTTCATTAACTTCCCATTTATTGTTTACACAATCGATTCGTTAAAAAAAAAGAAAAAAGCTTATTACCCTGTCGTCATCACACATGATCAAATATACTGACGGTGAAATGTGAACACAGATGATCTCACTTCTTGTTAATATTTATTTCTTGTGTTGTGTGTTTTATTCCACTTTATATAAATATTACCCTACCTCTTTAAAATATTTTCATGTGATAGAATTATGACAAGTCACAACGTTAACAAGAATAATAATAATAATGAAAAGAAACAAAATTGAGTTTCATTCATTCATTTTATTTCTCTTTCTCTTTTCGTGCAGTTTTTTCCTTCCTTATTAACAGAAAATCATTCAATTGTTAAACAGACGGCGTCAAAATTCAATCTTTATATCATATCATATCTTTATATATATATATATATCTTTATAACTCTATCATGTGTGTATGCCGTAATCAGTTGTATAGAAATAGTGGATAGTGGATGTATGATTCACCTGAAGTTACACATTTCATTGAAGTGATCTTATAACAGAAATCACATTTTATGCAATAGCATTTCAGTTAGTTAGTGTCTAATGTAAACTCGAAATGTTTAAACATGTACTGAATGAAAGCACACACACATAAACACACACACGCAGGTATCTTAGTACCTAAACTTGAATTCCTTCCTTTCTTATCATAAAAAGTAAAGATGAATGGAAATGAATGTGTCTGTTTTTTTAGAAAGACATTCGCTATTCTATTCATTTATTTACTGACTGACCGACTGACTAATTGACTTTCAACACATAGAACTTTGAAAAGGAAGTGAAGTCGTTCAGGTTGCCATATTCCATGTATCACACAACGGTAGACAAAAAGAAGACAAACAAGAAGATTCACAAGAACTAATAATAAGCGTGGGTGGCGTAGCGGTAAGGACGCTCTCCGACCATGCACATGGTCCGGGGTTCGATCCCTGGCCACTGGTGCACTCCTTTACCTCGCTAAACCAGAAGTAATCCTGGTAAAGAGGAAAGGTTGGGCATGAGGCTGGCAACCTCATCCTGTAAAATAAACACTGCTACAGAAACTTCAAGCCACTAGCTTGAAGCCCTATGTTCCACTGAAGAATGTGAAGGAAAAAAATAATACGCAAAAATATGAGGGAGACAGAAGTAGTATGTATGAGGCCTTAAAAGCACTTCACTTTAAATATTTATGTTTGCTAACTATGCCTCAAGCTCAAACGTTACAGGATAAGAGAATGTTTAATCAACATTGAAATCTAATAAAGAAGATTAGCGCTGGTTATGAGTTAGTTTTGACGGAAAATCTATTATGTGAGTTGAATTAAACACGGAAAAATGTAATCAATTAGTTCAATTCCGCTTTTGGCCCCCTCGATATGTATTTATCGGTTAAGTTTTTCGTGTGGAGGAAAGTATATCGGCCGTACGCAACGTTAAGTCGACAAACGTATTCTGGAACACTATCCAGCTGGGTTAGCTAGAGGAGAAAAGAAGAACAGTAGCAGCTCCATCCTCGAACATCTTGTCAACTCTGGACATCGAGCACTCCAGCATGAATTTTTCACAGTGCTACACAGAATCCCTCAATAATGAACAAAGAGACGTCAAATACGCCATCTCTATAAAGCTGAACCATTGGCTATTCGGAATCTGAAACATGACCTCTGCATTCAAAAACACCACATACATTCACTCACCCTAATATGGCCAGAGTAACGCTGTTACCATAATTTCACCTTTTTTTTATTATGTAAGTTTACTATTATTATTGTTATTATTGTATTATCATTATTATTCTAATCATCCATATTTTATTATCACTCTATTACTGTTTATTAATAACACTGAGATTTCAAATAGATTTCATAAAAACACTTTAAATCACGGAATATACACATTGAATCATCAGAATTATTAAAAAGACGGTTGCAGCGAAGAAATTTCCTTACCAACGAAGTCATCAACTAGACTGTACATTCGTGTATTTATGATAAATGGGTGGGAAAGTTCCAGAATAATTTCCGGTCAAGGGTCAAATTAATCAAATTACAAGTAGGAATTAAAATGTCATAATAAACAGGGGGACGGCTAAAACTCAAACAAAGTATTTTTTTTATTGCAGCTTGATGCCACACACTAATTTTTGGTACAAGTATGGAATTTTCAGCGTGGATATCGGTAGCCCAAATTTTGCAGGCCGACCATAGATATCAGGTGTGCGTCGGCAGGGGATCGAACCTCGGACCATGTGCATGGTCGGCAAGAGTCCTAACCACTGTGCCACCGATAAATGTGATAACTAGGATTTTTAGACTTTAGAGGAACATGAGATAAAATGTTTGTCATCTTTCGTATTCCATTATTTAAAAATTTAATATTCTTATTTACATCTAACTCTTATGGCTCATTTCAGATAGGTGAGATGTTATTAACTCTTTACAATTATATAATGTCTAACTCACACAAATTTAGTAAGGGAGAAATGAAAACTAGTTTAGTTGATAAAATTGTTTTTATTACGAACAAAATGTGCGTAATAAGAAATGGTCTTAAGTCATCTATGTTACATTTTTCTTTACATTTTTAACCTTTTTTCCCTTTTTTTATGAACAAACTACGGCATAACTAAGATGCCGTATTGTGTAAAATATGAATAAATGTCACAAAAGCTGGACTGTCTCTAATTACGATCACTCGTATTAGATAAATAAAAACAGTCATCAGCTTGAAGAGTTTACATTTACTTTTGATAAAAAAGGTATTTACATACATTCAGATGAATTTTTTTTTTTTAATAAATATAAATACTGTATTAATTATCTGGATCTTTTACAAGAAATTTCCCAACACTACCAAAACCGACTTCTTCATAATCTTTTTCAAGTGCAGCAAGATTTTCTCTAGCTTCGATAAATTCAGTTTCTTCCATACCTTCAGCAATATACCAGTGAAGGAAGGCGCGTTTTGAAAATAATAAATCATATTTATGATCTATTCGACACCATGATTCAGCTATAGGTAGCCCAAATTTTGCAGGCCGACCATAGATATCAGGTGTGCGTCGGCGTGGACTCGAACCCCGGACCATGTGCATGATCGGCCAGAGTCCTAACCACTGTGCCACCGACGCACATCATAATTACTGAGATGATTGACATATTATGCGATTGAGGGTTAGAAATGTAGAAATAACAAAAAAGACGATATGTTTGGATAATAATAATAATAACATTGATTAGCCATTTTCTCACACTTCTTACGTCATTCCAACTTCTGCATCTTTCCTAACTTACAGTTAGTCAGCCCGTTTAGGTTACGCCCTAAATTAAATAGTAAGCTTTCCAAGGACAAATTTTACTAGTATCTAATATATGCGTAAAACTTGGGTATTGTGGTATTAAGTAATTCTATGTTAGTTTGTTTATTAGATATATGAAAACAAACCACGTAGTTCAGCGAAGTCTCTTTTCGGTGAATTCATTTTCTTAGCCGTACAAGCACAAATATATATAAGTTATTTTGTATGCATGTGTACATCAAAATGTCAAACAAAAACACAATCAATTATCGTTATTTTAACTAAACAGTGAATATTAGTAAGTTTTGGTTAGAGTTACGCAATACGAAAGTGGTCAAGAAAATTGTGTGTTAATGAAATTAGTGTAGTAACAAAGGTGATGAGTTGTCACAAACAGTTGTTAGAAAGGAGTTACGTAATAATATGAATAGTTTGATGATTGAGTTGTACTCAGGACGCACATAGGAACAAAGCAGAGAATACAAAACTACGTAAGAGTTGTAAATGAATACAAGAATTATAAGCAATTAAAGAAACAGGCAAACAAACAAAATTAAGTGGTCAAAAATCACCAATTTTGTTATCATGATAATAGTTGAGTTGGTTGAGTAATTCTCTTTAGTATGCACAGCTCCGGTTTTTCTACGTGAATGGCCGCAACTCCAGCGATACGAAGTAGACGAAGCTGTATTGCCTTTGGTCGGTTATTCCTGACTCTGTAGATTACTTTGAAACAGGAGGCGTTTGCTGAGATGGAGTGATCGGTGTTAATCAGGTGTTCAATTGTCACACTCCTTATAGCACCACTATTGCCTTTTCGCAACCATGCTGGATAGTGTTCTTGAATCCTCTTGGACAGGATTCGCGTCAAACGACCGATGTACCTGGCTCTGCGGCAGCAGGCGAAATGCTATGTGCAGATCTGCAGAAGCCTTAAGGACACGATCCCGCATCTGACCACTTCCATCTCAGCAAACACCTCCTGTTTCAAAGTAATCTACAGAGTCAGGAATAACCGACCAAAGGCAATACAGCTTCGTCTACTTCGTATCGCTGGAGTTGCGGCCATTCACGTAGAAAAACCGGAGCTGTGCATACTAAAGAGAATTACTCAACCAACTCAACTATTATCATGATAACAAAATTGGTGATTTTTGACCACTTAATTTTGTTTGTTTGCCTGTTTCTTTAATTGCTTATAATTCTTGTATTCATTTACAACTCTTACGTAGTTTTGTATTCTCTGCTTTGTTCCTATGTGCGTCCTGAGTACAACTCAATCATCAAACTATTCATATTATTACGTAACTCCTTTCTAACAACTGTTTGTGACAACTCATCACCTTTGTTACTACACTAATTTCATTAACACACAATTTTCTTGACCACTTTCGTATTGCGTAACTCTAACCAAAACTTACTAATATTCACTGTTTAGTTAAAATAACGATAATTGATTGTGTTTTTGTTTGACATTTTGATGTACACATGCATACAAAATAACTTATATATATTTGTGCTTGTACGGCTAAGAAAATGAATTCACCGAAAAGAGACTTCGCTGAACTACGTGTTTTTTTCACTAGTGCCTGGATGAGGATTATTCATGAATTATTAGATATATCACGCGGTGAAACAGTATTATTTACTGGATGACGTTCCGAACACAATTTATAGTTTTCTTTGTTCTCTCCTATTTGTCGTAGGGGTAGTAGGATTCTCTAGATATCTGGGACAGGTGTTGAATCATTCCTATTACGTGTGTTTGCAGTTGATTCGATAAACAAATCTTCCGTTATCAATCTCTCCCTCCACCCTGTTACATTAGATTTTAAAACTGCCATATCATCCCTCCTATTGCACGGTTGTGTGTAATTGCATTTGGTC
Source organism: Trichobilharzia regenti (assembly GCA_944472135.2). NCBI lineage: Eukaryota > Metazoa > Platyhelminthes > Trematoda > Strigeidida > Schistosomatidae > Trichobilharzia > Trichobilharzia regenti. The sequence goes on along the minus strand of OX235265.1, from coordinate 62,545,718 downwards.
AGTGCTGTAGCTGAACTGTTCCCTAGATTTCTTATCTTATTAGGGTCGACTAATCTACATTTTGCTAGGTTTATGCTCGGCTAGTCTGACTGTCCCTGTTCTACTACTTTGACCTATGTATTTGACTTGAGAATCATTGCAGGGTATTAGATAAACTAAATAGTTTTGTTTTATTGGTTCCACAGGATCTTTTAACTATCAAAGCTTGTTTCTAATTGAGTTTGTGGGTTTAAATGCCACTTTTATTCCTACCTTGTTAAGAATTCTGCATAAAGTTTCCTAGGTTCTTTCTTTGTTTGGAAGTACTACTGATAATTTAGATTCCTTATTGTTGGCGTTTTCATCATCCTGCGCATGTTTGACATGTATGTCGTCACTAATATTACTAATATTTTCATCACTATCACTACTTTCATTATTTATTTTATTTCTACATTTCCTTAAATACTTTCCGATTAATTTATCATGGTAATCATTAAGTTTCAAAGCCTCGCTTATATGCCTCACTTCCTGTCATAGATTTTCCTTGGTACTACTTAGTTTTTGTGCTCTATCACTTAAACATTTCACCAATTCTATTTTACTGACATAGGATGGGATGATTGGAAGTTCAAATATCTGTTTGAATGTGTGGATTTCCTGTAAACACCAGTGTTTAACTTTCCATCTTCTTTCCTTTTTACGCTACAATCTAACATTGGAAGCTCCCCTTCCTGACTTTCCAATGCATTAGTGAATTGAACTGCCTCCACCTTTGAGTTGATGTGTTCAAAAGTTCTGTTTATTTACTGTTTTCTGAGTACAATGAATGTGTCATCTGCACACCTCAGACATACTTTTGGGGTGGGGGTGAACATTTCCATCGTCAAGTTTTTCCACCTATCGATGAATATATCTGCCACAACGGGGGATATTGATGACCTCATGGCAACTCCCTCAGTTTGTTTGCATATGTTGCTGATTAACTTTATGGGTCAATGAATCAGTGATGGAAGACTCAGTAACCATACGAAAAGGTTTGGGTCCCATTCACTGTCAACCATAAGCTTGAGGCTAATGACTTCACCCTATAAAATAAACATTACGATCATTGAAACTTCAAAAGTTTGAAGTTCTGGTTTCCATTCAGAACATAAAAGAACGAGGGAAAAAAATTTCGATTATAATAAGAGTCAGTACCACTTGTTGATATCTAAACGCTAAAGTGTGTTTGTTTTCCAGATGTAGAATTTCCACGAATTCGAGTAATTTATTACTGGACTTCATCATGAGCTGACATCGGTTAGAGAACCACTGCAAAACCTGGGAGTACCGGACAGCTGCTCCTTCCGCTATAGTTTGGGACTCTTCAGCAGTGCGTTCCAGCCGCCAGGATTCGAAGCCAAGACCTTCTGGTTACAAGGCGATCTAGCTCGTAGACCATTAAGCCGCTGGGCCCCTATCCAGTGGTTCATGAATTCTAACCTCTGCTAATTCACGACACACAGAGACTATTTATCACTTATATTTAAAAAAAATTAGCTTATGAATTAGGCACAATAAAATAACATTTAAATTGTATTAAAACTTACCAATAAATAGTCTGGCATTCACGTGAGGGTATTCTTCACATAATGATTGTAATAACTGAATTACCGGATCATTTTCATTTTGTACACAAAACAATAGCTCAAACTATACGAAAACATAAAACAGTAAAAAGAACAGTATTAAGACATACTTTTAAAAACACAACCTGTGAAGACCACATTTCACATACAGTTAAATGTATAGTGTTAATTTGGTTGCGATTAGTGATGTATTTTTAGCTGGAGCGCATAAACATACACATAAGACTTCAGGCATTTAGAAAAATAAAAAGATGCTTACTAACTAAAACATATAGGCAAAGCAATAAAAAGATGTAATTTATCTGAAACGTGAATGTATTTGATCAACACATTTCGAACAGTCTAATCACCCACGGGCTTGTCATAGGAAAACATAAATATGTGAAAATAATAAAGAGTTAATAGGTGAGAAAAATAATTTAGATCAAGCTAAAAGGACATACTGGAGGTCAAAATAACAATGAAGATCACTACCTTATTATTATTATTATATCCTTTAATTCCTAGAGGAACATAGGGCTTCAGCTGCGCGTCTCCATTGCCTTCTGTTTTCTGCCAACTTTTTCACTTCGCTCCAGGTCTGCCCACAGGCTTTCATCTCCTCCTCACATGAACTCCTTCAAGTTACCCTTGCACTAACGCCCAACTCGCCGCTTCCCTTTCGGGTTTCACTCGAGCAATGGCTTGTCTAGTGATGTCACTTGATGGTTTCCTCAGAGTATGGCCAGCCAATTCATCTCCATTTCTTCCTGCCTATTTCTTTCACAATCGGTTCCTGATTGGTTCGCTCCCAGAGATCCCTGTTTCTGATCTTTTCTGGCCGGCCATCTAATCTTGAGTATTGAGCGAAGATAACTATTGATGAAGGTCTGAAGTTTGTTTGAGATGCTCTTTATGACTCGCCAAGTCTCTGACCCGTATAGTGAGTAGCACTGACTGACTTCACATTGGAGTTGAAAATCGGGATCTTATTTTTGATGGTGAGTGCTGTTGACTTCCACAAAGACTTAAGAGTAATGAAAGCTTGCCTTGCTTTTCCGATCCTAGCTTTGATATCCTCGTCAGTTCCGTCGGTCTGTAGTTGAAACGATGCTTCCCAGGTCGGTAAAGGAGGCTGTTTGTGGAAGCACTAGTAATTAAAAAGTTTAAACCACCTTTATGCGTTCATAAACAATTCGTTATCACACTGAACCTTCTTTGGTAAACTTTGTTTTGTTTTTACAAGTTTGACTACAAATCGATATCAGTTAAAGAACCATTGAAAACCAGCCACAGGGAGTACCGGATAGCTGTCTCATCCTAGTTATGGGAGTCATCGGCGGTACGAACCCACTGTTACGGTTCGAACCAAGGACGTTCCGGTTACAAGACAAGCTTGTGTAACATTCAGCCACTGGGACCCGATCTAATCTTTACAAACCAACTCTTGAAAACTTTATTTCGATATCATAACAGACGTACTATTACCTCTGTTAATTGGTTTAGTGATCTTCATTGTTATTTTGACCTCCAGTATGTCCTTTTAGCTTGACCTAAATTTATTTTTCTCACCTATTAACTCTTTATTATTTTCATATATTTATGTTTTCCTATGACAAGTCCGTGTGTGATCAGATTGTTCGTAATGTGTTGCGCAAACACACATTGCATACGATTGAGACAAATTACGTCTTATTATTGTGCATCCTGGATTCCACTGCTAGTCACCAACCTCCTATTAAATTCTTATTGCTTTGTCTAAAACATATAGACCGAACTCTGTTATCAATACATATTCAGTTACTACAATAATAACTGAAGTTATTGATTAAACGACTGTTTTCCGAGGACAGTGAACGCTTCTCATTCTTATACTTACAAGCAAGAGATTTAGTGAATGAAGAAGTGTCAAAGTCGATTAATTACTTGTGTTTTATCTAGACTATTAGTCAGAAAAATATTTTGCTCGCTTTTAGAACTTAAATCTAATATTTGACTTGGTTGACACACAAAAATATACTGAAGATTTAGTCCTTCACAGAAGTATATCAAATCAAGTTGTAGTAACATTTATTTAATCACTGTATATATTGTAGCCACTTACATTATTATTTTCTAGGAAAGACTTTGCGTATTCATTTTTAAAAGGTGGTTTAAAATTAGGAATATTTAAGTAATACAAAGAAATTTCACTGTGATAGGCAAAGTGTACTCAAGAAAAGTTTTAATTTCAACACACTGTTCTATCCATTGTATTGTGTTGTGGAAAGTCTCGTGATTAGCTTTAGTCGCAACAACAATATTGAATGATTTAACATCTACTTCAATTCAATAGGTCCAATAGTATTCAATTAGCTACATATAGTGGTTGGCTACCTGCTTAAAACTTGGGCTACTGAAAACTTCCATGTCTTTATTGAATATATTTTCTCTGGTTCGGTTTGTTTCAATCGATTAAGGTATGACCTTTATTTGTATTATCTACTCTTGTGTGTATTTTAAATATTTAAAAGCTTCTAATTCACAAGTTCCCATTAAACTTGAGGGAAAACCTGATTGTGAGTGACAACGTCTTCCAATACATGACATAACTGCTCTTCACTGAAGTCCTTGGATCACAAAATGTACTTCTGAACATCTTACAATTGGCTTCCAACTAGATATCGTAGATTTCTTGAAGGAGACAAAGCAGATATACCATAATGGAATGGTTTGTTTTTCAGCTCAGATACGACTGTGTCACAGGATATACTGTCAGTTAATATTTTACTTGAAGATATTATACGAAAGGAAATATCATGCAATAAACTCCTCTGAAAATTCTGTAAATTGTATAAATACTGTCCAGAATAAAGATGTTATTATTTTATAGTACTTGTAATTTGTAGTCTATTCTTAGGTATGGCTACCGTGTTAAATTTATCGCTTTATTTAATATGAACTATCCTACAATCAACTTACTTCTGTAAAACGAAATGTACGCTATACACACAGAAATAGATTCTGAAATGTATTTTATAGTTTCTACATAAAAATAAATTGAGCAACTGTTCTAAGGATGTTATTGTAAATCTACGGATGACACCCTTAAAACAAGTAAGAATTAAACATATTTTAATGAAATTAATTTAAATCCATGAAACAGACTATTATCATTTCACTGAACATAATTGAATTAGGATATGTTTAAAAGAAACGATGTCTCTTTTAGCTGGGATAAAGAGAAACTGATAACTCAGGAAACTGCAAATCTATGGTAGTCTACATTACTGCACACATCGAATTCAGTTCAGCCGAATATAGGAGAAAGAAGTGGAAATTACACAATTAACAGCTTTAGTATTTCACATAATAAAGAGGAGAAGAATTAAATGAAAATAAGATATATATATATATATATATATATATATATATATATATATATAATGGGGACTCGGTGGTTCTATGGTGGAATGTTCGCCAACCAAGTACTTGATCCGGGTTCGAATCCCGTCTGACGCGCTGCTAAATCTCTCTTGGCTTTTAGAGTTAGGTGTGAGGTTAACAACCATATTCCTTAAAAGCACCACCACTACCGAAAACTGAAAGCTCAATTATAAAACTTTATGTTCCTCTAAGAAAATAAACGAAATGAAAACCGGTGTACAACGCTACACATTCCAAAAGCTCTTTACTACTTAATGTTCCAAAAGGTTATACAAATAGACCAGTACTTTGTTAGGATCTCTCAGAAACTCAAAGTTACTTTCTCACATCAAAAAGTAACTTTTGTCATTCATTAGTAACTATAGTTACTAGTGAAAATATATTTTCGTAATCTGGAAGTTGGAAGAAATTCAGTGTCTTGCCATTAGACCAACAGATCGCCATCTAATGTTATTATGTTAATTTTCTATAACCAAGTCGGTGATATACGATGCTCGTAGATGACAAAAAACTTTGTAGCTCCCTACACTGTACGCCTTTCATTAAGGCACCTCAAATCTTCTTCAATTCTTATTATAAGTGTTTTATTTATTTTTATCTAAGAACACAAATTTGATACAATATGGGCACCAAGAGATGTGCAGCACAAGAATATTTAAAAACAATAGGAAGAGAATGAATAAAGGCTGTCATCCAGAAAGCAAGCATACTTTTCAAGGTCAACCAAAATACATCACCTCACGTTACTATCAGAAGGGAAGGAAGGGAGAAGTCACAGTATGTTCACCGCTGATTGCGATTCTTGGCCACATATCATAACGTTTCGAGCTACTGATTCGAATTGTCTCTCGGACCTCAACCAAGAAGTCGTGATTTACCAACTGATGTTAGCCTAACAATATTTCTCTCATTCTACCGCACCGTATCACACGCCAACCACCTCTCAGCTTTTCCCCTCCAGTTCTAGGGTTAGCAAACAGAGACCCGTAAAGAAGCCTCTGGGATAACATTCGTAGCACCTGTCCAAGCCACTGAAGCCGATCTTTCTAGATGACGATACTCAGTGAATGGTGACCTCAACCGTATCCAAAAACACAATGTCCGATCTCAGGATTACACCATAATGCTCTCGGACTAAAGCAGTTCTACGGAGACGGCGATAGTCGAATATGCGCAGCCGTCGTACATCCTTAGCTCTCATGATAATTGCTTAGTTTCCGCCCAAACGAATTGTTACTACGTCATCACTCTGTAGGACCGCAATTTCTATGATTACCTATGCTTCGTACAGAAAAAATATCTCTTATTTTATTGATTTGATGTAGATTTACGGTTGTATGTAGCTGAAGAGAAATGTGGAAATACAATGAGCACATTTATATTGTATGTCTTATACCAAATACTGTAGCAGAAGTCTTTAAGTAGGTAAAACAGATCGACTCAAGCGCTATAAGGTGATTTTACTTATTTGTAATTTAGCTAGTCAATAATGAAAGTATTCACCATTAGACAAACATCGCTAATATTCAGCAGGCTAATTAATTTACAAAATACTATAAGACAGATGAATAATTCTGTCACCAGATTTAGTAATGGCTACTGATGAAATATAAAGCCATTATAATACTTAGTATCGAAATGGACACACATTTCATGTTCTATGACTTTACAAAAATTATGACCAAACACCCGGACTCTACAGGTGCATTATGAATTGCATTAAATGCATACTGATGAAAATCTCTAGTAAGTGATGTTTTTATTAGTTTGATATTTACTGAATCAGATAGCCTTTTAGAGGTTTTAGAACAATTTTCTAAATTAAACCAATGTGGAAATTGTATTGCAAATTTTCAAACTTCATCACCTCTTTGCTTTACTTCTTTCATCATAGTAGACTGCTTTTTCGTGATCAGTGAGTGAAATAAGTTCATCTTATTTTGTTCTGAAGGATAAGCTTCTAGAATTTCTCAACGAAATTCCATTTAGTATTTTCATTTAGTTTTACTCGAAAAAAAATGTCAGTGACTTTAGCGGTAAAAAGTAATATACGTTATGGTGTTTTATTCCTGACTGCAATCAAGTTGCTTATAGGGGAAAAAATCGTGACCAGATGGAATCCCAGCAGAGCTTTGAAATAGACCCAGAGACAACAGCGGACTTGATGACACCACTCTGGAAAGGTGTGGAAAAGGGCAAAGTACCCGAGGATTGGAAAACGTACTTATTCAAACTTCCAAAGAAGGGACTTAAGTCAATGTAAAAACTGCGTGGAATTATGCTTCTGTCCATTCCAAGCAAGATACTAAGTCGCATCATCCTGAGAGAATAAACAAGCCTAGATGAAAAACTTCGTCCGAACAGGCATCAGGAGAACAAATCATGTATTGATCAAATCGCCACTCTACGGATCATCATTCGACAAGCTGTAATGACATTCACATTTTTATCTTCGTTTCATCGACTTGAAAGTCTTTGGACAGCGTCGATCGAGAGGTCATTTGGAAACTACTTCGCTACTAGGGGTCCATCGACAATTAACCTCATCAACAGTTATACGCAATGCTGCATGCAAGTAATCCAAACGGGAAACTTACGGAGCCTTCGAAGTGAGGACGGAGTGAGGCAAGGCTGTCTACTATCACCAATGATCTTCCTGATTGCAATTGATTGGTAATGCGACAGAACGGCAACCAACGAGGAACAGCATAAATGGACTGACACAAAACTTGGAGATCTGGATTCCCGATATATATGTCTGATTTCCCAAAACTGGAAGATATGCAGTGAAAAGAACAAGTGGCAGAAGAGCATCAAAGATAGGACTTCAGTGAACATAGATAAAAGAGTGATGAAGATTCCTGCCAAACAACACAACAGACAATAGCATAATGGAAGAACCTGAAAACAACCTCCTTCACTACCTGGGAAGCATCGTCTCAACTACAGCGGACTGACGGGAATCAAGCAGAATCGGAAAAGCAAACAAGCTTCATTATCTGGAGGCAACAGCATCAATAAAATAAATCCGGATTCAATCAATGTGAAGTCAGTGCTACTATACGGATCAGAGACTTGGCGAGTCATAAAGAGCATCTCAAACAAACTTCAAACCTTCATAACACTGTCTCCGCTCAATACTCAAGATCAGATGGCCAGAAAAGATCAGCAACAGGGATCTCTGGGAGCGAACCAATCAGGAACCGATTGTGAAACAAATAGGAGAAAGAAATGGAGATGGATTGGCCATACGCTGAGGAAACCATCAAGTGACATCACTAGACAAGCCCTCGAGTGGAACCCGAAAGGGAGGCGGCGAGTTGGTCGTCCAAGGGTGACTTGGAGGAGGTCATGGAGGAGGAGATGAAAGCATGTGGACAGACCTGGAGCAGGGTGAAAAAGTTGTCAGAAAACCGAAGTCAATGGAGGTGCGCAGCTGAAGCCCTATGTTCCTCTAGGAACTATGTTGTATAACCCCTTTTCTAGCCATTTTCAAATGTCTAAGTGACCTCTATTCTCCTACTGTTTATAGTACAATTAACGAAGCGCATTTAAATATTGTAGCATCAGTCTTATATCTCTTCGCCTAAGTAGACTCATACGTGGTTTGTTGATGAAGTTGTATTGTAGATATTGCCTAAAGATGACTTCATCCAGCTTTTTTATTCACTACAACAGCCTCTGCCCTATGAGCTATAAGCGGGGATTAGTAAGGACACTGTATGACAGGGCCAGAAAGTCATGTTCGCCTAACAAGGTAGAAGAAGAATTAAGCTTTGTTAGAAAATGCCTTAAGGAAAACGGGTATCCAAAAGGATTTATCCTAAAGTACAGCGAAGAAAGAGATGAGAAAGAGAAGTATCCAACAGTTGAAAAGAAGAAAGTGTTCATTTGCTTCCCATACGAAGGAGAAACAGTATCGCAAAAGATTGAAAAGAGGATGAAGGGAGCAATAAAGAGACGCTTCCCTGCAGCCAATCTGGTGACACTATACAGTACTACATGCTCTATAAGCCAATCGAAACTGGATAAGTACCCTGGTGATGTTACCTCCAACTGCGTTTATAAATTTACGTGCACCTGCGGCAGCAAGTACATTGGAAGGACAGAAAGAAGGGCTTCTATCTGGCTTTCAGAGCATATTCTGAGAAACTTATGCTTAAAAGGAAGCAGATATTTACAAAGTGCAATTGCCAGACACCTTGTGGATACGGCCATTTTGTCGAGATTTCCAAATCCTTCAAAATATTAAGCATACAAAGGACAGCGAATCTACTACGATTTGCTGAAGCAATTGCAATCAAACGTCACAGACCAAACTTATGCATACAGAAAGAGAGTGTGGTCAATCTCTCACTCCCTTGGTAACCATATCACTTTTTGATGTGGTTTTGTTCTCTGAGCTGGATGGTTAGTTTGCGAAGCTTTCATCACCTTACTGGGTGACATCTTCAGCGCATACTTCAAGTTGAACAAAACCACATCAAAATCATCCACCTGAGCTATAAATCTTCTCTATCATATCTAAACCATATCACTTTCATTACACTGATCAGTTATACATACTAGTGAGTTCAACTCACTAAGCAAGTTTTCAAATTGATGAACTTTGACCTTCTTGAGTTGCCATATTGACACTGTTCACTAGATTTTTTCTGTTTTCTGTCTTCTCTCACCCCCTTCTTTTTCTTTTTTCATAGTTTGACAGTATATAAATTGATGATGCGTTCACCTTTTAATGTTTTCTCTATTACCTTACAAACAATGAATTATGAAATGTTATTATTTATAACCATTGTATTTTCAGGTAGCTTGCAGCGGATGAGAACCTGTGAAATAGAATGATATCATTTTATACTGCCAATCTGGTCTTTCTTTCTCGATCGACATTCTGACTTCATTTATGAAGTCTTCGCTTGCTTAAATAGAATTTTCATACAACCTTCTATTGTTTGAAGTGAGTTAGTTCGCGTAGTAATTAGGGTTCGTTTTGTTTGCCAATATACTTTCTGCACACACTTATGTCTTCAGTATGTCTTTTTCTATCTATTCATGAGGATATCCAAAAATCATAAAATAATCTCGACTCACTATTCTGAATGTCACTTAATAAATTGTTTACATAGAAAATCTATATTTTGGGTTAAATGGTTGATTCCAGTCATTATATCGTGTCATTAATAACAGACATGAATATCAGTAATTCTGATGATCTGCCTTCATATCTAATTTGCCAGTTGAAAAACAATTTGTTGAGCATATATTGGAGGTTTGAATCAATAGTTGATCTGTACTTTTCGGAAGCTTCCTACTCACCACTTGTTTTCAACATCCTCAATGCTTTAATTCTATATTTGTAACTTAAGAACGACTACTTTCTTTTCCCTTATTATAATTTTTAAGTATTGGTTTTTGTAGGCATTTTTGTTTGATTGGACGAAGGATTTCATCATGAGCCGATATCAATTAGAGAACCATTGGAAAACCAACAGGGAGTACTGGATAACTGTTTCGTCAGCCTAGTTTGGTGCTCTTCATCAGTACTTACCCACCACCAGGGTTCGAACCTAGGATCTTCTGGTTGCAAGGCGAGCCAGATCGTAGACCATTGAGTCACTGGGATTCAATCCAATTGCCAGCCCATGAATTCTTATTTCTGCCAATTTACGACATAGCGCGACCATTTCACAATGTCTTCTTCAATGAGTTACTGGCTCATCCTCAACCTGCTTTGTTATAATACTTTCAGGTTACAAATGAAATGGCTTTATTATTAGAAGAATAGCATAACAGGACTGTCTTAGTTGCTTAGCTACAAATTCAACTATTTTTAGGGAATATATCTGTGCGTAAATATATTGGGTTTTTAATACAAAACAGATAGCTACACTAAAACAATAGACTGCTACATGAAAAAAAATCACTAATAGTAGTATCACATAGCCTCATAATTCAACAAGCACTAAGAAATATGCGCACATAAATTAAAGATGGAGACGCAAAATCGCCCAAAATAGTCAAAGCATGAAGGAATCTTATTTAGATAGTTTGCACTTTAATTAATGATTAGACAGTGAATCAATTAAATCATCATTAGGTCGGTAAGTAATTATGATCTTATTTGGGTCACTATTTTGTTATAAAATCGCTCTATTGCCAGCTGGCAAAAAAACAAGAACTAATTGGTTAATATATCAGCCACAAAATGGAATTCAAAGACCAATTAGAATGTTAACCTTACAAACTGATTTTAACTGATTTCGAATGGATCCCAAAAATTGATAGTCATCAGTTTTCGTTTAGCGTCGCGAAATGAGGTTAGCTGAAGCTACTCTCTCCAGAAGAGATCTTGTCTGGAGATTCAGTATGATGCATCCTAGTCGTACAAGTGACTCAGGCCAGAATCTACACACAAAGCAAAACTTCAACTTAAATAATGGTTGATTTTTTTAACAAAGTAGTAAGGTGACAGTCACCTTAAATAATTGCTTTTCAGCTGCTACAAGCAATTCGGATATCATGAAATGTGGTTACAAATTGAGTATATATATATATATATATATATGAAACTTTAGTATTACAGTCTAGTGAAGACGAAAGGATTTTTTTACCTCATAACTACTAGTGGAAACTTTCCCAGGATGACAATCCTTTAAAGTTTATATTGTCGCATAGAATTTATATAACATGCAAAGTAGACATGATAAAATATGCGTCCATGAATTCATGCAGTTACACAAGAAACTTATTAGTTTATCTTTATATACCTTGTTGAAATTCTCTAAGAGTAGATGCGACTACCTGATGGGCATTTGAATTTATTTCCCAAAAAATAATCTAAGAAAAAGCACATATGATTGAGGCAAATAGATTCACCAGACTAACTCCGAAAAACTGTTCAAACTTTGTTGGTATTACTTTTAAAAGTCTTTCGTTTATTCCTACGTGACTCAGATCGACTTGGACGTGTCAGAAATTAACTTGCCATCAAGAGAAACGTCTCTCCGATCCGAAATTCCCGGACGAGATGAAAACCTTAGCAATATGCTGCCTGAGTAAACAAGTGAGTATGGTTGGCGTATGATTCCAGCCTACCTGACGCAGCATGATGACGAGTAACTGGACACCACCGTCCCCTAGTTTGAAGTTAGGGAGTAAAATGGTAGAATATGAGGATCAACTCACTTATTTGGAAAGTTGCACCGGCCCTAAATGACTGATGGTAGGAAAAATCTCAGCAGCGATACGAAAAATCACTTGGCAAGGAACAAGTCAACTACTTAGGTTTTGAGACCCTGTAGACTGAGGTGGCTAAGTCACTTGCCACTTATGACAAGCCAATGCCCTACTCGTCGAGTAGTGTTAACCAAAGTTGTATTAGGTTGGAAAAGTATTAGAAGTGTTCAGACAAAATCATTTCAACATTCTGTGAATTACAGGCTGTTGATCTGAACAACACACGTAAGTGTAGATTCCCTGCCTTGGTTTATCATGAGCCTGGTGACCAGCACTTCAGGAGTCTTGATGAGATGGCTAAAAGCCGTTCACTCTATATCCACCTCCAGATTTTGAAAAGCTTCACCAATCTTTATCTAATTACTCCCTTCCCTGTATATCCTTTACCATTTTCGTCTCACTCCTTTTCTCCATTTGTGTGATCTTTCGAAGTGTAATGAAGTGAAATGAGACACTGTTATACAAATTCCTATGTTTTTTAATAGTTATCCAGTAGTATGTACAAAATCGCTTGCTAATAAATCGGACTCTTACAATAAGTTTCTTTCCGAAACCATTTTCATGGTACTAATTTATGCTGCGCTCAATCTTTTACGCTTGAAACACTTTTTGTTTATCCTGTTTATGAACCCTTATCTATGGTACGAATGATACCGTATTTCAGTGCGTATAAAACTTCACGTTACAGACAAATAGGATCTACCAAATTTCTTGTCAAAATCAAAAATTCACTTGACGAATTCTAAAGAAACTTGTGTGGTGGTATCTTTGTGGAAGACTCATAGTATAGATAACTGACATCAGAGCTTGAATGCAATTTCCATAGTAATAACTGTTTGGCAAGTTACAAAATGTTCTTAAATCTACACTCCTACCTTTCTTAGTAAGGTGCCTTGGAGATGAATAAGTCTCATATAGGAGCTAATAACAAGGATAAAATTTGTATATAACCATCCATAATATTTCCCATGCACCATTTCTTCATGATTTAATACGATATAAAGGAAAAGCTAATATGAAGTGCATAAGCCGGGAAATAAGCAGTAAATATGATCTTTCAAAATCCCAACACACAAATACCATGATTTCTCATAAGGTGGAATTTTAAAGGTTCTCCCTGATGCTTGTGGTTAAGGTGGAGAGATGTAGTCATTAGAAATATGGTACGCTAGTATCTACGACCTCTTATTTAGATTCCAGGTTCAGTGAGAAATGTCCTGTCAACCCTAGATTCATAGTAGTATCAAGAATGAAACACATTGGATGGACAGACCTCACACAGCATTATAAGCCGAATATATACTTCTGACCTTCACAAAAAAGGTAAGCTGCCGGATAATTGGCTATGCCTTTAACTTATCCTGGTCTCTAGTTTGACAAGAAAAAGATTGCTCCATTCCTGTTTGAAACCTGTAAGTGACTGAATATACAGCAAGTAGTTCAGAAAATCACAGCAGCTATTAAACTTGTGATGCACTTCTTATAAAAAACACTACCCACCATGAGAAACGAAACTCAGTGAAGTATAAGTCATGACCGTGACAGATTCCCAAACCCTTACCTTCACACAAGGTTTTGACCTTTCAAGTTTTAACCTATGGACAAAAAATATGATACTAAAGTTCCAATAAGAGACTAAACGGAGCATTTTGGACAACCACACGTCATCGAAATGCATATAATTAATGACAGTCAACTAAACAGAGTAGAATTTGAAAAGTTCACAGATTTGAGTTTATTGCTCACTGGCATAGCCCCACTTGAAGTTTCAAGAAATTGATTTCAGCTAACGGATTTATGATAACTGTTGTCGGAATAATTTTACTGTTCCTAAATTCCTAAATATGCTCCAGTTTCCGAAATAAGCAACATTTCAGAGTGCAGTTCACTTCTAAATGAAGTAGCGTAGTCAGTAGCAACAACATTATAGGAATATAATTAACATTACCATCAAATAAGCAAATACCGAAATTATGATCAGTACAGGTTTCGACTCAGTTGTGAGTGTCTGTTTTCATCAAATAGGGTTAATCTTATTGTTTTAGTGTGAGAACAAGTGAAATTTAGAACAATCAGGATACTCGCTGATCAAGATCGGGTGAATTCCGGCTTTCTGCTTTGTTACTCACCTTCTTAGGAGATAGCAGACAAAACACAAAAAAATGCCGACCCCTATTCTAACTTTGCACACTATCCAACAAAAATGAAATAGTATTTGTGAATAGTGTTGAGGACTTATTTTATCTGGACAGAGCCATTTATTCTGCACAATATTGCTTTCGAAGTGAACATACATGTGTCAACACAAAAATGACGACCGCACGACTAACACGAGGAAGTTTGGAAAGTGAGTAGCCGACATGAAACTAACGCAAGAGATAGTTACAGTTTTTACGTCTCTGATGGGCAATTATTATAGTGTACAGTGAAATAACCCTGAATTGGGCTTCAACCTTTGAAAACGTGATCAACATAACACAACTAAGAGCCTCTGTGATCGTATTGTATAACTAACGAATGCAAAATAAAGCAAGGAACCGTTTAATCGTACAACATGCCAAAATGAAACTGTGAAAATAAAGCACTATTGCAGCGTTACAACTCACTGTGCATTTAGTTTTAGTGAGTATATTGAGTACTAAGATTTATTTGTATTAATATGGAACTGGTGAGTTATGAAAGTTCAACTGGTATTATCCCAATAAACTCTTTTCACTGAAAAATTATCCTGTTAACTTTGGTTTCTAATGACCTGACTTAGTTCAGACCCCTGAGCATGTAGCTGCCTGTATGTTATGGGAGGTCGAAATTTGCGAAAATATTTGGTGGCCCTGTAAGCATTAGCAGTGACATATACTGACCGGCTTAATGATGTGAATAAATCTTCGACTGGATTATCTTTGGGGATATACTATTAGCTGATATATCACCTCCAGAAGAAAGAGCGAAATAAGAGTAGCTTCCAGAGTGACAATTCTCATAAGTTCGCGCTTAAAATAAAGGGCTATATGAGGCTCTATACCTTCCTTGCTTCCTGTCTTACTTTTCTTTGAGCTGCACCAAGCACATGCCATCTCATATATATATATATATATATATATATATATATATATATTCAAAGTTATCAGTTTCTGAAATGCACCAGTAGGTACTTTCTAGGTTGAGCCGGCAGTATTAAAGTTAAATTAAGTTCCGTGTCATCAGTAAGTTACCAAAATATGGAGTGGCTTCGAAACTGCCTGTAGTTCACCTGAGGTGTGTACCGAAGTGCTGAAGTGTGCTCGAAGACTGTCCCAAAGTGTCTGCAATGCATCCAAATTCAGTGCTAGCCGGACCGTGCATACTTGGAAAGCTGGTCTCTTTCACAAAGCATGGCACATAAAATTAAATAAGATATACATGTATTTCGTGCTCATGGTTAAATTCACAAGGACGTCATATTCAAAAGAAGTGCAATGATAAATATAGCCAAAAGTATGTAAAGACTCACCCGTGGATAGTTCATCGTAAAGTGGCTCAACAGATTTTCACGAAGGCAGCCATCCACACCCATAAGAGGTTTAACAACTGAAACCCCAGGGGCTTCAACCAATGTTGTTGGTCTTTTTGGATGCAGCAAATATCGACTAAATATATAGTAGTGGACAGGAATCAACTCACGCTGTATACAATGATATGACGAAAAAACAGAGTTGATGGAAATATACGAAGAGAACTAGGAGAGACAAAAGGAATATTCCTAGTGGGAACAACACTTCAGCTTGGAACATTTCTAAACACCGTCATATGTGTTACATTGAGTTTGAATTGTCGCAGCTTGTTTTAAGGTCGTAAGCAAGTTAAAGTGTATCCATTCATGAAGACTAACAATATTCTTCCACTTTGTGCGATTGTCCCCTACGTTCCAATATCCAATATCGTTTTTACGAGCTAGTATAAACCAATTTGATTTCTTTGTGCTCGCTTCTTGATTGTAAGGTATAGGTTCCTGATCTTCGGTAAACTTCTGCCTAGCTCGTCCCGCCACCGACTGTCGTAGCTTTGGTTGACTCCAAAGGGAGAATTACTGGGATTAATTATATGTGGTTTGTAGTATGAGGTATGTTAAGACTGTTACTACTGTGACTGGAGTCGATCCTTTCGCCAGTTAGTCCTTCGGTATCGTCGACAAGAGAGGAGATAGTAATAATAATAATAATAATAATAATAGATATAATTAGTGAAGTTATTCAGACTAAGAGACAGAAACGGAAATAGGAAAGCGCAACAACAGTCAGCTTGTAGCGGTAAATAATTCCCCGAAATTATTGACCACAGCAATCACTCATTGGATGCTGACCACCACTGTTTAAGTCGACTTGTTTAGCTGTAAGCTTCCGGTCAAGCATCCCCGCCATTTGGTACCCCGTCGTGTAACGTGCACGATCACTAGCTAGCTAAGCGTTTGTCTGAAGGCTTGTTTTGGTCCCAAAATATATCTCTTGGTTTGGACGATCAAATATTGGCTTTTGCTTTGTTGTTGGTACGCGAGAATAAATTAATTAGAAGTTGCTGAACGAGATATCCGTCAACCTTTAAATCTCATTAAGTTTGAAGAATAATATATATCGGTAATAATAATAATAGTAATTATAATATTAATAAGTTGTCAGGAGAGTAAGACGGGAGAGAATGTAAAGAAGTAAAACGACGAGTTTAATTATCTACCCTGATTGGTGTATGCGATTTTAAGGAGATAGGCCATTTGGATGCAGTCCTTGTATCGCTGCATGGTTGTCCAGCCTTCGCTTAAAGGCGTCCAAAGACGGTGCCATAGCTACATCTGCCGGTAAGGAATTCCAGGGACGACAAACCCGCAGTGAAAAGAAGTGGGAGCGCACCCGGGTCCTTGCCCTCTGGTGAGCTATCCTTCTGGGATTTCCACGTGGAAGCCTATACCTACTCAATGGCAGAACACCTTTGTTTGGGTGATTCTGGTCATTTGTTATTTTGTAGGCAGTAATCAAATCCCCCCTAAGCCGACGGTAACTAAGTGTGAACAGGCCTAATTTCTTCAGCCTTTCATCATATGGTTTGTTTCGGAGACCAACCACTCCTTTTGTTGCCCGTCGTTGGACTCTTTCCAAGAGGTTGGCATCTCTTCTCAGCATTGGGGGTGCAATAATATTATGCACCTCAAGGTGTGGCCTGACGTATGTTTTGTACAACATTAGAAAGAGCTCAGGAGTGAGTGCACCTAACTGTCTATGCGTAAAGTGTATGACCGCATATGCCCTCGCTACATCCCCTGTGTAATTTACGCTTGTGTCCATTTTTTCCGTTAGAACTAGACCTAAGTCGCGTTCCGACGTTGTGCAGGACAAGCTTTCATTGCACAGGGTGTAACTTGCATTCTGCAGTCTACAGGTGCGCAACTTCACTACTTTGCACTTTTTCAAGTTGAAAGTCATGCCACTGGCCACCGCCCAGTCTTCCAGAAGGTTTAGGTCTTCCTGTAGCCTATCTGAGTCCTCCGGACACTTTATCGCCCTCCATATTTTTACGTCGTCAGCGTACAGGAGAGTCGGGCAGCTCAGACGGCGTGGTAGATCATTGATGAAAATCAAAAACATCAGTGGTCCTAGGATAGAACCCTGCGACACTCCTGATGACGATCTGTGCCAAGATGATCGGACTCGGTTAACCTTAGTGCAAAATTGCCTGTCGGCTAGGTAGTCCTTCAACCATGACAGAAGTGGCTCACCTATGCCTGCCTGGCTTATTTTATGTAGGAGAAGGTCATGGTGAACAGTGTCAAATGCCTTCTCAAAGTCTAGGAAGACCACATGGACTGGTACGTTCAAGTCCCAGCATGATGTCCAGTCGTCCCAAGCTGACAGTAGGTTAGTGACGCAGGATCTGCCTTTTCTGAAACCATGTTGGGCTTCATGTAGTATATTAGTCCTATCGAAATATTCCCTGATGTGGTCGTCAATAATACTTTCCAGTACTTTTGATACCACTGGGAGTAGAGCTACTGGTCTATAGCTAGCAGCGTTTTGCCTGTCCCCACCCTTGAAGATTGGAGAAAGGATGGCTCTTTTCCACTCCCTTGGCAGGGTCCCCGAATCCATTGAGTGTTGGAACAAGTCGCACAGGGGTCTACAGAGAGCCTCGGCGCACTGTTTCAGAACAGATGGCCTGATGTCATCACAACCTGGGGACTTCCCAGGTATGAGTCGCTGTAGCTTCCTTAGTACTATTGCGGGGTTTATTTGGGGAGTAGTCGCTAGGTCTTCCTCCTCTGAAATAGTGGTGCCACCATTTTGGTCCGTAACTGTAATATCCACATTGCTGTTTAGCTGTTTAGCGAAGGCTGAACTGAATGTTTCAGCCATCTCCAGACTAGTGAGATATTGACCGTTTGGGCCTACTAAGGCGCATGCCCCTTGGTTTGTCGGTTTTCTTTCCGACATGAATCGGTACAAGTTTTTAGGGTTTGATAGGAGTTTTTTAGCAAGGTTAGCCTGGAATGACCTTCTGTCCCTCCTGACTCTTGCATTACACCGGTTCCTGAGTTCGAGGTATGCATCATGGTCGGTCTGACTCTTAGATACACGCCACGTAAACCAAGCCTCCGCTTTGCTTGCAGAATACGTTGCGTGCCTCTCTTCAACCATGACGTCTTTCTCTCAGGCTGTGTTGTGACTAAAGGGACGGTATCCGAGATTGCTTATGGATAATCTTTTTTACCACTTCCCAGTGTTCATCCACAGATAGGTCGTCCCATGCTAAGGGCCAGTCTGCGTCGGACAAGAGCCTCCGCATTTCAGCATAGTCAGCCTTGCTGTAGCACAGACATGGTCGCGTAACATCCCATTGCAAACGCTCACGGAGGACAAGATCGAAACCTATGACTGCATGGTCACTGCTTCCCAGAGGAGTCATGATCTGGACCTTTTCGACGAGTAGCTGGTCACTAGTTAGAATATAATCTAGTTTTGATGACTTTCCACTAGGGCCCCACCTAGTGTCGTCTCCAACATTCTCAGTCAGTCCCGTGTTTCGAATAGTTTGCAGTAGGTTTCGGCCAAATTTTCCCTTAGCACACCCGGAGCCGAGGTTCAGTGATGGAGCATTGAAATCTCCAGCTATGGTGATTTGGTCGTAGCCCAAATCTCGTATTCCTGTGATAGTGCTGAGCAGTAGCTGATTGTGCTCTGCCCCACAGGTGGGAGATCGGTAGATGCCACCCAGTAAGTGCTTGGTGTGGCCTACGGTGAAATGACACCATATGGAGTCTGGGAGTTCGATAAGTGGTGGGTCCGTTGCGCGCACACATTTAAGTTGCCTATCAAAGTATATAGCAACTCCCCCTCCTTCCTTATTATCCCTGTCTCTCCTGACCAGTACCATATCACCTATACTGATTTCATTGTCGGCGATAGTGGGGTTTAGCCACGTTTCAGGAGAATGATTATTTTCAGTTGAAGGTGTGCTTGGAGATTTCGGAGTTCACCTACTTTTCCTCTCAGCCCCCTCACATTGCTATATAGGCAACTGACAGTGAGTCTAACAACCTCAGAGTGTTGTGGGGTAGTTGACGTGAAACCGTCTGCTGGTGGGGGACTTGATGTTGGAACTAGTTGGCCGATTCCGATAGAACCGGCCCGTTGTAGTTTTTTTCAATGGATTTAGGCAGGACACTTGGGAGACACAGACTATTATTCTCAGAGCTGCATCGCTCTAGTGTCACCGAAGCTTGGGGTCGTATTAAAGCCTCAGTTTGCTGCCTCCTTATATTTCTGGGTCTGCTTTCACAGCATCGGATGTGTCCTCCAATTTTTCCCTTGGTCTCATACCACCGTTGAAGTGATATGGACAACTGCTCCGGGGAGTTGAATGTGACACACAGCAGCTTTGGAGAGTTAATCAATGTTAGATGAGCGGGACGAGGTAGTCGGAAAATGGAGATGGCTCCAGAAGCGCCAGGGGCCATCTGAGATGACAGCCATCTCCATTGTTGTACGTCGTGCATGTGTTTTTCACAAGCAGTGCCGGTTTCCAGCTCCGGAACACCGTGTACCACCATAGAGGTGGAAGGCATCAGTTCCGGTGACTCCCTCGCCATATTTCTGAAGCCCATGGTCTATCTTGCCGCTCTTATGTTAGAACTTCTGTCCAGGGCTAGTACCTGAGCCATTAACAGTACTTTTTCGGCCTCTTCGGCAGAGTCCAGTGTAACCCGTAATGGGGGTGGCTTACCCTGAGGCGTGTGGACACCCCTGTACAGTCTGCACAGTTTTGCTGAACTAATGTTCAGACCTAGTTTGTTGCACAGGTTGGACCACTGTTCCTGATCAAACAGGGCCCGTTGTTCGAGCAAGCTATCCGTGCTCACAGGTACGTTAAAGAGGATGAGAGAGTTAGACCGACTACCCTCAGACTTAGGTTTTGCCTTCGGCTTCTTGCAGTCCTTTGCATCATTAGCAACATTAGGCTTCATCGGTATCTGGCCGGCCTTTTTTGTGTTGCCAGGCTTGCTAGTGGATGCAAGTGGTGCCTTTGTAATTTTGCCTTCCCCTGATGTGGATGGAACCTTGCTAATCTTCACCTTGTGAGAATTGGCATTTCCAGTCAGTAGGGCTGGTGTGTCCTTCTTTAAGTCTTTGACCAGTTTCGGCAGTGCGAGTTTAGCAGGGGGGAGCTGCATGATACTGTGTTGGGGCACAAGAGCGTGTTATTTCTGCTATCCGCAGACACGCTTTGTGGGACTATGCCAGGGCGACAAAGTGGACACACGTACCAAAACCATGGGCATGGGTTATTTCTCATAAACTCATAGTATGCTTTCGGTACTTCTTTGTCACAACGGCAGTGCACCCATCGTTTGCAAAAATTACATTCAAACGCTGAATCAGTTTTAGAAACTGTGATGCTGCACGCCTGACATTCATCCCCTTTCCTTGATGACGCCTTCGAGGTCTTATGACGTCTTGAACGTTTCCTTTTAGGCTTGATGTGTTTCACACACTGGCCTACAGTTGATGCAGGTGTAGAATTCTGTCCTTCTGGTATTGCCTGTGCCGTTTCAGTACTAGACTGTGGCAATGCAGGCGTTGTATCAGGGCAGACTAAAGCTACACGAGTCTTTAGGATCGGTATGCGGGAAGGGGTTGAAATCCCTGGATTTTTTCCTTCCCTGGCTGAAGCCCTTGTGACTACAGAGTACGGTATTTTAGTGGCTTTTTTAAGGCTGCTTTCGACAACCATATTAACAATCACTATAAATTATGCTATGTACGTCTAAGAGAGCAACAGTTTCTATCCAAAAGAGCAAGAATAAGACTGAAAAAGTATAAGGCAAGGAAAAGGAAAGGTTTTCGACTTTACCTAGTACTTTCTGGATGATCGGCTTCACGGCAATCACGTGGTAGACCAACAAGTCTTGTTTCTCTGAACGAGTGAGGAAGATGCTGCTACAAAAGTAGCACCTGAAGCTTTGGCAGTAGTTCGAGACAGCTGGACTTACCACACAGAGATTTACTATGTAAGTAATGGTTGAATTAAATTCACCGGCTAGGAAGATCAGGCTTCCCAAACGGATAATTCACAGAATTGGTATTTTCCGGTTATTAAATCTTTCTACATTCAGCTTGGTC
Organism: Trichobilharzia regenti; assembly: GCA_944472135.2. Lineage (NCBI taxonomy): Eukaryota > Metazoa > Platyhelminthes > Trematoda > Strigeidida > Schistosomatidae > Trichobilharzia > Trichobilharzia regenti. The sequence continues at coordinate 62,523,826 of OX235265.1, read as the reverse complement.
AGAATTAGGGGCGGATTTACAATCCGATACCGTGTTTAGTAGTCAGTGTAAAACAGTTCGATTTCTTTATTCTCGCTTCTTGATTGTGAGGTAAAGGTTCCTGGTCTTCGGTAAATTTCTGTGTGTTTCGTCCCGCTATTCTAATGTTGTAGCTTTGGTTGACTTCAAGAGGAGTAGTGCCGGGATTGATTATATGTTATTTGTAGTATGTGGTGTGTTAAGACCGTGTAGCTACTGTGAAGGTAGTCGAGTCCTTCACCAGTTAGTCCTCCGATGTTGTCGACAAAAGAAAAGGGAATAATAAAAACAAATATGATTAGTGTAGGTTATGCAGACTAGAAGACAGAAAAGGAAATAAAAAAACGTAAATAAGGCAGCCAATGGAATTTGAAGATGATGTATACGTATATGTATAATATCAATAATAGCGATAGTGTCACGGACGTAATATTTGGGGTAGACAGAAGAATAAGACAAGAGATACTGTGAAGAAGTAAAACAGTGGGTTTAGATGCCCACCCAGTAATAGTATTGAGATTTTGAAAGGGTAGTCCATTTGGACACAGACTTTGTGTCTCTCATGATTGTCCAGCCTCACTTTGAGCCGTCCGCGGACAGTCCGTAGCTGCATCTTCCGGTAAAGAATTCCGGGGACAGGAAACCCGCAGTGAAAATTAATATGATCGCACTCAAGTCTTTGCCATCTGATGAGCTATCCTTCGCGGATTTCGGTGTACTTAATGGCAGAACCCCCTTCTTCGGGTGATCCTTGCCATTTGTAATTTTATAGGTAGTAACCAAGTCCCTCCTAAGCCGACGGTAACTCAATGCAAAGAGACATGAATTCTCTAGCCGTTCACCCATCTTTGGAATCTTTCCATAGGGTTTGCGTCTCTTCTAAGCAGTGAAGATGCGGTGATATTGTGTACTTCGAGGTGTGTTCAGACGTACGTTTTGTACAACGTCAGAAAGTGAGTGTATCAAACTGCCTATGTGTAAAGTGTATGACCGCAAATGCTCTCTCCATATGTCAGCCACGTCTCATAAACCGTCATACCCAGCTCTTCCTACGCTGGGACTCACGCTGTTCCTTGAAGTTTCTCAGAAACGCTTAGTAATAACGGACGCAAAACCAAAACACCGATTGGCTACTCGAGAATTCTTTATTGTAACACCAATATATATATATATATTTCTTCCTGTTTATACAGGAGCATACCAATTGTACAGGCATGGATAAGTTATTATATAAATTACACATAATTTGATGTATAATGGATTTACAGTTTGGTTGTTCTTTCTGACATTAGAGTCAGTCGGAACAGTCTGCTATAAAGTCTGTCTGTGTAGCACATAAAGAGATATAGAAATATTGTCTTCGCATTAACAAAAAACCCAGACATCACTTGAATGCAATACAGATATCTGGGAAAAATAAAGCTTGAAGTCAATTCTCCTATATAACTTTGTTGTGAACAGCACCCTTGGCTTAAAGTTTATTGATGCATTATGTTGAGATCAATGATATATATTCCATTATTTCAGCAGTCTTATCGTAGTTTCATAACAGGAAAGAAATTTGATCGTGGAGGCGAAAACTAGATAAGGTCATGCCAAGTTGTTTTACTGCATCAAATAGTGCCGAGGTCGATTCCAGAATTCTCCATTTGCGCCATTTGTGTCTGCATAGCGGACTGTACTCGTAAGTTGAGTAAAATGTTGAAAACTGTTTGAAAACCAGTTGCCTCTTCATTTCAGATCATGAATACTCATTTACAGCATGTTCGCTAGCGTCTTCAAATGGTAGAATTGGATCGTTCCTGGAATTTGAGTGGTTATGAGATAGACGGTTTGGAATTAATCCTCATTTCAGTTTAGATGCAGGGTTGTTCGACCTCGGCCAGAAGATGAATAGGAGCAGCAGAATACCAGAAAGAGAAAGTATGTGAACATGAAAAGGATATTAATGTATATATATAAATTTTTATGTCAATTGTATATCATACATTAGTAAAAATTTATCTGAATTGTAGTTGTGTTTTCACGTATTTATGCAAAGTCATAGAGTTTATTTAGTGTCATAATGTGTATTAGTGAGTCTGAGCGTTTTAGTGTTCTAATGACTGATGCGTTCTAGAAATAAGTGATGGGTTCTGGTAGGGATAGTCATTGGGACAAAACAGTTTATATAGCAAGCGTTTGAAGGTTACAATAGAGTGACAGGTCCTATTTCTGAGGGTAAACTATTCCTGTATGTTCCGTACTAAGTCTTCATGCATCCATGCTACTAGTTTATCTATAGTTTTTAGATAGCTAAGGGTGTTGAAGTGCGTCTTTTAGGTGCTGTAGTAAATTAGTAGTTGATTCTTTCTAGGAGTAAATAGTTTTTGAATATAATCAGTATATAGCCAACTTTAAAATTAAGCTTTAACTAAGGTCTATGAACAAATATTACAATAATAAATCACAATATTACTTCTGACAGTTTTGGCCTGACATCTTTCTGAACAGCGACCGATGAGACGATGACTGGTGTATCGATGTCTCCGCGAAAATATAGGGAAGTTGGGTTTGAGCAAACAACCATGAATTGATCGTTCAATCTTCAACTACATTGACACCATATTTCCCTGTAATTCACTCCCCTGTTTATTGTTTCCGCTAGAAATAGACCTAAGCCACGCGCCGAGGTTGTGTAGGACAAGCTATCATTGCGCGGGATGCAACTTGCATTCTGCGGCCTACAAGTGTATGGTCACATCACTTCGCGCTCCTTCAGGCTGAAAGTCATGCCACTAGCCACCTCCCAGTCTGCCAGAAGCTTTAGATCCGCCTGCAGTCTATCTGACTCTTCCGAAAAATTTGCTGCTCTCCAAATCTATACTTCGTCAGCGTATAGAACAGTAGGGTAGCTAAGACGGCATATCAAGTCATTGATAATAGTCGGAAACATCATTGGCCCTAGGATAGAACCCTGAGACACTTCTGACGACAAGCCGTGCAAAGATGATCGGACTTGATTGACCTTAGTACAGAATTTCCTTTCAGCCATGTAGTCCTTTAACCGTGACGGAAGCGGCTCACACACACCTGCCTGACTTATTTTGTATAAGAGAACATCATGGTGAATTGTGTCAAATGCTTTCTCTAAGTCTGGGAAGACCACATGGATTGGAATATCCATATAACGCCATGACGTCCAATCGCCCCAAGCTGACAGTAGGTTTGTCACACAGGACCAAGGTTTCATGAAACCGTGTTGTGCTTCATGGGGTCTATTAGTCCTGTCGAGGTGCTCCCTCATGTGATCGTCAGTATTACTTTCCAGTACTTATGATACAACCGGGAGTAGCGCAACTGGTCTATAACTAGTAACATTTTGCCTATCCCCACCCTTGAAGATCAGAGAAAGGATGGCTTTTTTCCACTTTTTTGGTAGCATCCTAGAATCCCCTGAGTGTCGTCACAAGTCCCATCAAGGCACCCAGAGAGCGTTGGCACATTGTTTTGGAACAGATGACCTGATGTCGTCACAACCTGAGGATTTTGGAGATGTGAGTCAAAGTAGCCTCTCTAGCACAACTGTAGGGATTATATGTAGAGCAGCCACTAGATTTTCCTCCAGTTCCGCCATTTCAGTCTGTACCAGTAATACTCACACCGCTGTTTAACTGTTTGGCGAAGGCTAAACTGAATGTTTTCGCCGTTTCCAGGCTGGTGAGATATTGACTGTTTGGACCTACCAAGGCGCATGCCCGCCGGCTGTTTTTCTCCCCGATACAAATCAGGACTGGCTTTTACGTTTCTCTAGGAGCTTTAGGCAACATAAGCCTGAAATGAACTCCTATCATTCCTGACTTTCACGTTGCGCCGGTTCCTGAGTTAAAGGTATGCATCACGGTCGATCTGGCTCTAAGATACTCCCCACGAAGACCAGGCCTTCCGCTTTCCTTGCAGAATACGCTGTGAGCATCTACTCAGCCAAGAACGCCTTCTCTTCGTCTGTGCTTTGACCAAACGAACGATATTCCAGATCTCTGTGTGAATAATCTCTTACCGCTCCTCATTGCTCATCCACAGATGACTCAGCCCATTCTATGGGCCATTCTGCATTGGACAAAAGCCTTCAGATTTCAGCAAAGTGTGCGTTGTTTTAGCAAAGACAAGGTCTTGTAGCCTCCCACTGTGAGCACTAACGGAGAACAGGACCGAATCCTTTGAATTCGTGGTCATCACTTCCTAGCGGGTTCGCGTTCTAGATATATTCGACAAGTAGTCGGGTAATACTTAGAATATAATCTGTGCCAATGCAGTTGAAGATTGAACGATCAATTCATGGTTGTTTGCTCAAACCCAACTCCTCCATATTTTTCGTGGGAGTCATCCATCTATCGGTCATCGTCTCATCGTTCGCTGTTCAGTGGAAGAGAGAAAACTATCAGAAGTATTACTGTGATTTGTTCCCCTCAAGTTTGAACCCTTGCGCTACAGGTGTTCAGTTTCTGCGTAAATTATTTTTCCTTAATATTTTGGAAATTAGCCGCTTTCCTCACATTATCCAGTTATCCATAGTCAACAAGGATTGTATTGTATCAACTGGAACAACATATAGCATTCACTCGTGAAATCTACGTCAAGAATCTTCAGATACCCTATTTAACCACGTGGAACTCAGGACTTTATCCACATCAAACTCTGTAAAGGAAAGTCTGACTTTTTATTTTCGCAATATACATCTGTTTATCGTTGTTGTTTTGATACTTCAATAATACAGCTATCTTATTTTTATATCCTCATGACTTTTTTTCCCGGAAATTGTGAAGTTTCTTATTTCTGTAATGGTTAAGTCTATCAAACGTGTAAGCACCGTCAAGAGACTGAGATCTGATACTAGTCAACCATCTGAAGGTCTCAGCTCCGTTGACGGTTCTACAATTTTTGCACCAGCCACACCCAGAGTTATGGTATCTGATATCATGGAGGAATTGACAGAGAATGCGGCTTGTAGCAAAAATGATTTACTGACACTTCAGAAGTCAATAGCGGAACTACAGAGCAAGTTTGACAGCATTACGCCTCTCACGCAACTGTGTGACTCATCACAAAACATCTGTCTTGAATCACTAATCAAATCCGAGCGCATAATTGACTATTTGGCTGAAGGAGCTGTTAAGAGGATTATGTCTTCACATAACGTCTTGGCCTATAACATTCCAGACAGAGAGCCGATTGCCAAACTTAAGAATTCGTGTCTAAAGACTCGTAATATGTCGTTGACAGAATGTCAGGTTTTGCGTCTTCGTAAGAAATCTGCAAACCACCCGTGTCCTGTGCTTTTCAAGTTTAGGTCTACTGAAGAAGCCAGGAATTTTCTGAAATCGGATAAGACAATAGGCTCTTCAACACCATACACTAACATTAGGGTTGTACCTGATTTAACACCATGCCAAAGGCGATGCCGCCCAGGAACAGTGAACCCTGATAACTCTAATAGGATAACTGTAGATGATGTTCCGTGCGTTATTCCGTCTATTGAAATATCTGATCACGGCATGCAACAGACATTTTCTCAGGCACTGGCTAATGTTAGCCAAGCATTATACAATGATGTTGATGCTGACACTGAAATGGTGGACATAGATGAGTCAACGGGAAATAATGTTGAAATACACCGTTTTCACACTGACGCAAAAGTCAAGACACCGAAAGCATCAAAACCCATCCCACTGGTGGTCCAACCATTGCCTTATAAGTTAGTTACTCCTCAGTCTGACAACCCACACTCTGTGAAGCACCAGTCGAATGTAGCTACCCAAGTTGGCAAGTTTTCTAGGTGTCAATGGAGTTGAAGATTGAACGATCAATTCTTGGTTGTTTGCTCAAAACCAACTTCCCCAATTTTCGCGGAGGCATCAATACAACAGTCATCGTCTCATCGGTCGCTGTTCAGAAAGAAGAGTGAAACATCGTCAGAAGTAATCTTATGATTTATTATTGTAATATTTGTTCACAGACCTTAGTTCACTTATTCTTTTTATATGTTGGTGTAACAATAAAGAAATATCAAGCGGCAGATCGGTGTTTTGGTCTTTTCGTCCGTTATAACTAAGCGTTTCTGAAATCTTCAAGGAACAGCGTGAGCCCGAGCGTAGCGAGAGCTGGGCATTAACGGTTTATGAGACGTGGTTGACACTAGGCGTTATGACAGACGTCCCATTTTCATTAAGAAAACTAAAGCTCATGAGATGTCCAAGCCACAGAAACCCTACATAGCATGTGCTGGCTGCCCTGTTAGCCATCATCAGCCAGTTGATCATAAGATAGGGGAAAAAGAAGTAAATAAATTAAATACTAAACCCGGAGCAAGAAAGCCCTTTGATTGAAAGAGACGAAAGCACCTCTAGGCCTTCTCTGTAAGAGAAAGTCAAATATGGTAGACGAAGCTCCTAGGGGTAGGCCTAATTGGTGCCAAGTGGAAAGCCAATTTTATCGAATCCCTAATTCTAGACAAACAGCACAGCAAGGTAGTAGGTATTGTTCTGCACATCCACTACGTAAACCCCTTGTCAACCAGCCCACTTCTAATATTCTGTCGACTGAAAGTTATAGAAAATACCCCAAACATCGGCCACAGACCACATTTAGCAAGCCAACAGAACCCATTCATATATCTTATGTGTCTAGTGGGGAGCATGTGCCGATTTCTGCACAAAACTTGCCATGGTCTGATGAATACCAGAAACAGATACCAACACTTCATTCTTATACTGGCAACAAATTACCGAATACACATATCGGTTATACCTTAGGGCAGGATTTTCACCAGCGTCAGTTAACAGAAACACCTGGAATCATGCATATAGCACGCATGATATCGGATCAATTCCTTGCTGGCATAGCGAACAGTCTACAGCTAGGGCAAGGCATATTTCCCGGGAGATAGCTGACACAGTGTCGACACCAAACGCGGATACTAATATCTCTAAAATATTAATATCTGATTATCACACAGGTGTCTCTCACTGCATACCATATCCAAACGTAAGCCCATCCCTGACTACCACCTCAAAAATCTACCTGAAGTCTTCCTACGATCCAAAGATATTGGTAAATGAGTCTGATAACATGTATATAGAGGATACTCACGGATTATTTTACCAAGATGTTGTCCGCTCACTGAAACCACATAGCCAGTGTTTATCTATTATCCTAGTAAATACGAGATCAGTTCTAAGCAAACATTTAGCACTAAGTACAATAGCTTCTATATGCAGACCGTCATTGATTATGATCACCGAAGCCTGGTGCACAAGTGAAATCTCCAATGACAGCCTAAGGATTGATAAATACAACCTTTTTCGCGGGGACAGACGGACAGGTCGTGGGGGTGGAACACTAATTTACTGTGAACAATCCATGTGTGCAACCCAGTTTAGTAACCCAATTCTGTCACAACTCAATGACTCGATCTGGGTCGAAATAAAAGTTGTCAGAAGTAAACCTATACTTGTGGGTTGTGTGTACCGGCCCCCTTCATCCAGCAGGGAATATGATAATATGCTTAGCAATATCTTTAATGTTACAGCCAATCTTCCTTTCAGTTATAAAATTATCGGAGGCGATTTCAACTTGCCAGAAGTATCATGGTCTTCACTCCGAGGACCCCAAAGGTACGATAATCTCATAAATTCCATCGTCACAGGAGGGTGGACACAACACATAAATTCACCCACTAGATCCGCAAATATCCTAGACCTTATTTTCACGAACAACATAACGCCATCTACCGTACATGTTGGACATGAATTTCCAGGTAGTGACCATAGAATAGTAGTTTGTTCTTTTGACATCTTTCCTGAAACAAAACGCAGAGATGAAGCTGGCCAGATACCTATGAGATTGTACACACATGCTGACTGGGACTTGTATCAGCACCTAATTAGATGTTCTAATTGGGACTCGTACTTTTCGAACCAGTCCTTAGATGCAATTCTTAACAACTTCTATCAGAATATTAACTCAATTCACGACGTCATTGCACCCGAGAAGATTCTTAACTTCAGATTCCCCCAAAGTGATTATATTCCGACATCGTTTAGAAGAAGTCTACGTAAATACTACAGATATCATGACTTATCGTCATTAATTGCCATAACGTCCCTTCTCAGTAGAATTGAAGAGTTGAGAAATATAGGCCTCAGAAACAAAGAAATGCAGGCCATTCATGCACCGCATAACTCAGGAGAAATAGCCAAACTTTTTAAAAGTAGGTTGATGAACTCCAAAACACCCTATCCGAAAATAATATACTTAGACGGCATTGCTTACGAAAATAATGAGGCGATATGTGAACTGTTTAGCAAGCACTTCGCCAGATTATACACCTTAGAGAACGATGAAGTCGTGGATTTCCCACGTAAAACAGACGAATGTTTAAGTGACATAATTTTCACCACACATGAGATCGATAAAGCTGTCGCAAATCTTAAGCTTAGTAACACTACTGGCCCAGACGGTATATCTTCCGTTCTGCTGAAAAAAGGTGGTAATGACATGAGTTTACTCTTACTCAAGTTATACTCAATTTCATTAAGCGATGGGACATACCCTAACTGCTGGAAGAAGTCTTATATTGTACCTATCCATAAATACGGGCCTATAGCTGATATCAACAACTACCGCCCCATCAACATCACGTCTGTAGTTTCACGTGTAATGGAAAAGATAGTTAAGACTCAAATCATTCAGTACTTGCTGTCAAATGACCTACTATCCCCATCCCAATACGGTTTCTTAAGTAGAAGGTCGTGCATTACTTGCCACTTAGATTATTTTGACTACATCACACAAAGCATTGATAATGGGCGTTCGGTAACAACATTGTTTCTTGACGTTAGCAAGGCCTTCGATAAAGTCCCACATATCAGACTCCTAACAAAACTCCAATCCTACGGAATAACCGGAAATCTTCACAAATGGATAAGTTCTTTTCTCACAGAAAGAGAGCAATTAGTCAAAATCAACCACCAGTTGTCTTCCTCAAAGCCGATAACCAGTGGTGTAATACAAGGTAGTGTTCTTGGCCCTATTCTATTCCTCTTATTTATAAATGACATAGTCTCTGTAATCAAGTATGGCAAGCCATACCTTTTTGCAGATGATCTCAAGATAGTATATGATTATGGGTACGGTGATATGAGCGTCGAAAGCAAGATCCAACAAGACTTAAATGATCTAGGCGATTGGAGCGAAAAGTGGCAACTGACTTTCAACCCAGACAAGTGCGGTATAACCCACCTTGGACGCTGGAAACCGATAATGTGCCTATATATGTACGGTAAGCTCCTCTCAAAACTGAACACAGTCACAGACCTCGGGATAACATACTCAGATTTATCCTTTTCCGATCATGCAAATAAGGTTGTATCTGACTGTAAACGACTTACTGGCTTTGTACTGCGTAACTTCTACACCCAAGAAGCAAGATTAGCTATATATAGGACATGTATCCGTCCCAAACTTGAATATTGTGCTCTCCTATTTAGTAACCTCAGGACTGTAGACAGAAAAAAAATCGAAAGTGTCCAGAGATTCCTCACGAAACGCATAATAGGGTTCGACCAACAAGTGGAATATGTTGACAGGTGTGTACGTCTGAAATTAGAGCCTCTGTGGTTAAGGAGAGTGAAGTGCAACCTATTTCTACTCTTCAAAGTCATTAGGAAACACTGCTACAGTAACTCATCCATAACTTGGGAAAATATTAAATCATATCAGCTGCGAAACCACGACTACCTTGTCAAGGTGGCTACCCACAGAAAATCCATTAGGGCAAACTTTTTCACCATAAAATATTGCACTCTTTGGAACCAACTACCACCTGAAATAAGATGTTGTGAAAACCCTGATGGGTTCAAACGGAGCCTAGAAAGACACTTTAACATGTCCACCCTAGCTCGTCTAAAAGACCACAACTGTTGGTAGAACGGAAATTGAAGGCCAGTCCAGTCTTCAGTATAGTCACATACGTATATCTCGACTCTAATACTCACGCAGCGAACGTTAACTAATTTACTGATTTCTATTCTCTATAATTTTCACTAAGTTGTGTTGGTGAAAGTAACACTGGAAATAATTGTAATAGCATCCACACCTTTTAACGTTTTACATATGTATATACTAATATAATAATACTTATTAATCATGCATGTTCAATTCTTAAATTAGATGGATATTAAAATACTTAAAATATTTATGCATCAAATGTTCTCTTGCTTTACCACGCTTGTTTCCCTTATAACACTCAATTATTGAACCTAGTGTAATATTTGATATACGAACTATATTATTGATTATACTCTTATCATATATGGTTTGATTTACTCTACGGCTCCCTGTAGACTAACCACCATTCTTCAGTATACACACACTGCAGTATTGTTAAAAAATGCCAAAATTTCGTTGGTTCTGTGTTAATATCTTTTTATAATATGTCTAGACACGTTACTTTGCAATGTCAGATGTTTACTATATATAAGTACACTAAGTCCTGCCAACCGACCTTACCTTCAGTCCATACTACCTAAATTGAACCTTAACTATAGTATTCTGCTAAATCTTGCTCCACTATTCACAATACCTATTCGTTTTACTCTTTAAGGTTTTAACTTCTTATAAAGTAATCTGTTCATCAGGATGCATGCACACATATATAATATGTTCGTAAAGATGTACGTGGAGACCTATTGGAAGCACTCATTAAGAAAGCTAGGGAGATGGAATATGGGGTACGAACATGTCTGGTACCAAGCAATATATTTGCGGTAGCCATAATAATCATAGTCTCAGAGCCTAACATCAAAAAAGGAGGGAGGGTGGCGTTAGCTGATCAGTAGATATGGTGGTGGTCACTAAGGTGAATCGCCCCATTCTGCAGGAACAGCAATATACAAATTAAAGGCTCGAGATATTTCTGATTTTTATGAGGGCTTAGATCTTTATCTTGAAAAAGATAATAATGAACGCCTTGACAGATCATGCTTCTACCTTTAAATATATACCATTCGCTCAGCCTATTGTTGAGATGCGACCACGTGGGATCTGCACAGATTTATGGGGCATCTTATAAATTAACTTGCTATCCATTGTCAGATCTTTAAATACCACTTCACAATATCTTGTCTCACTTATTTTCTAATAACGTCTTTACTTGATTCTCATTATATTCCATTAAACCTAACATTTTATAGCTCTTTATGAATTTGATTCGACTTATTCTATTCCTATTCTCTGGAGGGTACGGTTGTGCACCAAATAGACAAAAAAGCATGAAATAAAAACAACTGGCTTGAAAATAATTGTATTAAAGCCAAAAGTGGACATCATGATAGTACCAAATATATTGGTTTCATTATACATTGCAAATGAACGTTGTCGGCCTAAGGATTAATTACTTCCCCATTCTGTTTTCTATATAAATGTGTTTATTAATGATATATTTCACTCACTTAATCTATTACACTTTAATGATTCACCTTAGCACTTTAACTTTTCTAAAACAGCTTCCAATCCCTTGTAAACGTTGTACTTACCTCAATATTGGTTGGTTATCGTATGCCTACAACCACGGGATGAAAACGAAACGAAGTCGATTTTCCCGCTCAACCTGGAGGACAACTGTACAATTCAATAACTATACGGCCTGGTTCAGACAATGAGTGTATTTATATTATATATATCAAATATTTAACTGTTGAAACATTATTAACTTGTAGACAATTTAAGATTTGACATTATATCATACTTGATCGTGCCTGTAAAAATGGCGTGCAGTTTCATGTAAATTTATGTTTATATGAAAATAAAATTATTATTATTATATTTGTTCTTAAACCTTGTGTATAATAACCTTATTGTTGGTTACGTGTAGGCGTAAGAATGAAGGATTCTCGAGTCGCCAATCTGTGTTCTGGTTTTCGTGTTGGTTAATACAAAGTGTTTCTGAAAGTCTTCCGTGGATAGCGTGAGGTTCAGCGTAGTAAGAGCTGGACATTGACAGTTTATGAGACTTGGCTGACAGTTTCTGATAGTTTCTGTTCGTCTTTCCTGGTGCCCGTCAGTCTTCTTTGGACAAGTATTATCTGAAACTTTTCTGAAATTTTTGATCAAATTCAATGATGCCTGGGTCAAAGAAGGAATAAAGCCTCTTTGAAGTGAGCAGGAAAGTAAGTAATGCTGAGTTGTCTATTACAAGTGATGATATGTATGATGCTCAGCATGATGAGTCTGTTGTTCATGTTTCGCAGTCTAGGGTTAAAGGCCTAAATATGAACCTCGTGGTTTCGACGGAAACACGGCCGACTATCCACAGTTTGTAAAGCAGTTTGAAGTCATGTTGAGTGGACTTGCAATAAATGATAAAATGAAGTTAATGTATTTGTTGAAGTATTGCACTGGTTTTGCTGCAGAAGCCATACAGTGCTGTAAGTTTATGAAGCCAAACGAAGGATATACTGAGGCGATGCATATCCTGCGTCAAAGGTTTGGAAGACCTTCGATGATTCTAAGGAACGTATTCGAGGCTGTTAAATATAATGGTAGTCAATTACGAGATAACTTCATGGCACTCACTGAGTTTTTGGATAATAGGTTGACTTACAAGAATATGTTGATTTCGATCAATTGCATGAGCGATCTGAACTCAGGTTCCGTCCTAGAGATGGTAGCGAGACGCCTACCCACTCGACTGCAAAGGAAGTGGGTTAAGATAAGCTCCCGTATAGAGGGTGAAGGTTTTGAGCCAAAGTTCGATGATAGTCAGAAACTGGTAAAAGAAAGTGTCAACCAGGCTATCAGCGAGTTTGCCAGTATATTGCAACCCACCTCTAGAATAGAGAAGTCTGAGAGCGAAACGCAATCATTTATGACGAAAAGGTTTCAGAGAAGTGGATATCGAGAAAGATGTATGGTGTCTAGGAATCCATATAGATTTAGTGAATGTAACAGCCTTCGTGGGACATCCCCAACAGATAGGTTACAAGTACCGAGACAAACACGTTTGTGTTTCACACGTTTGCAAGAAGTGCATACAAAGGCGAACTGTGAAGCAGTGAACAAGTTTAGTAGTAAGCTAAATATGAAATCAGCGTCAACAAATCATCATCGACTCCGAATTGTGTGACGATAGTGGTGCAGTGAAGAAGCTCGTATTTGTAACCAGTAAGCCTTTGTTGAATAGTGTCACAAAAAATTTAAATCACTGCCTATACAGCGCCAATAAACCTGGATATATATGATATAACGAAAACATGCTGAAAGCTGCATCTCAGATCAAGTTGATTCATTCGATGGTAATGATCTGCCCCCGCATGCCTTATTCGACATATTGAATGGAATGGTCCGCGGTTATTCTGGAACCAGATCGAAAAGAATAAAAAATTCACCGGTTGCTGAATCAAAAGTACTTCTCTGCATGTTTAACTGTACTCTAACTGCTATGATTAACTCCAAACCGTCTATCTCATAACCACTCAAATTCCAGGAACGATCCAATTCTACCATTTGAAGACGCTAGCGAACATGCTGTAAATGAGTATTCATGATCTGAAATGAAGAGGCAACTGGTTTTCAAACAGTTTTCAACATTTTACTCAACTTACGAGTACAGTCCGCTATGCAGACACAAATGGCGCAAATGGAGAATTCTGGAATCGACCTCGGCACTATTTGATGCAGTAAAACAACTTGGCATGACCTTATCTAGTTTTCGCCTCCACGATCAAATTTCTTTCCTGTTATGAAACTACGATAAGACTGCTGAAATAATGGAATATATATCATTGATCTCAACATAATACATCTGTCAATGTAGTTGAAGATTGAACGATCAATTCATGGTTGTTTGCTCAAACCCAACTTCCCTATATTTTCGCGGAGGCATCGATACGATAGTCATCGTCTCATCCGTCGCTGTTCAGAAAGAAGTCAGGCCAAAACTGTCAGAAGTAATATTGTGATTTATTATTGTAATATTTGTTCACAGACCTTAGTCATACGTCATTTATTTGTTAGTGTAACAATAAAGAATCCTCGAGTCAACAATTGGTGTTTTGGTTTTTTCGTCCGTTATAACTAAGCGTTTCTGAGAAACTTCAAGCGACAGCGTGAGCCCGAGCGAAGCAAGAGCTGGGCATTAACGGTTTACGAGACGTGGCTGACAACATCAATAATCTTTAAGCCAAGGGTGCTGTTCACAACAAAGTTATATAGGAGAATTGACTTCAAGCTTTATTTTTCCCAGATATCTGTATTGCATTCAAGTGATGTCTGGGTTTTTTGTTAATGCGAAGACAATATTTCTATATCTCTTTATGTGCTACACAGACAGACTTTATAGCAGACTGTTCCGACTGACTCTAATGTCAGAAAGAACAACCAAACTGTAAATCCATTATACATCAAATTATGTGTAATTTATATAATAACTTATCCATGCCTGTACAATTGGTATGTTCCTGTATAAACAGGGACAAATATATTATTATTAAAACAATATTTATACATGCCTATGCAATTGGTGTATCCTATATAGCTAGGAAAAAAATGTACCTTATTATATTATCTTTACTAAATATGCTTATTAATTTTATGTGTAACTTATCGAATTGATGATGCCTGTAAACTGGCGTCCCTCATGTAAAAAATGAGAATATATATTATCATTATTATAAACGACACCACAGTTTGTGCAGGAGAAGATAGTTACAGTTTCAGAGTCCACTTCTGACCCCACAAGTTTTCAAGGCATTACTAGTCAGAGTAAAGGTATAAAACCTCTAGGAATTTATGATGAAGAACCCAAATCATCTACTGCTTTTATTAAGGAGTTTGAAAATGATGAAGTTGATCATACAAATGGAGGTAAAGTGGATATTTTTGGTAGTGGTTACGATAGTGCAGAATTGTGTTTGGCTGATCAAGATCAGATGAGCGGAATGCCTACTACCACTACTGTCAATGTAGTTGAGGACTGAACGATCAATTCGTGGTTGTTTGCTCAAACCCAGCTTCCCCAATTTTTCGCGGAGGCATCAATACACCAGTCATTGTCTCATCGATCGCTGTTCAGAAAGCAAGTACAAAACCGTCAGAAGTAATATTGTGATTTATTATAGTAATATTTGTTCATAGACCTTAGTCGTAAAGTTGGCTAATTGTTGGTGTTAGAATAAAGAATTCTCGAGTCGCCCATATGTTCTGGTTTTTGCTTCCGTTCGTACTAAGCGTTTCTGAGCAGCTTCGATGAACACCGTGAGGCCCAGCGTAGCAAGAGCTGGGCATTAACGGTTTACGAGACGTGGATTACAACTACTGAGTTGAATAAAAGTTCCGTACAACTTGAACTGGAAGTAGATTTAAGAGAAGATGCAGTGGTAGAAGGTATGAATGCTCATGAGACTGTCGGCGTGTAGCCCACCTATCCACAGATGTTAATGCTAAACTATAGCTAATGGTAAAGGACAGCAATGGTGGTAATCTTGCAGTTAGACAAACTTCTAAAAGCCGAACAACAACAGCTTCTGATCCATTGCTAAGTTCATTTACTGGTATCAATCAGTCGTCGCCAGTGTTGTCATCCATGATGAAAAGGACGTCCACGAACTCACGTGTCTTATGCTATGACTATGCTAGTATCAGTGCATTTGAAAAGACGAAAGATATTGGTCAGTTTAGTGAGGATAAGCCAAGTGTAAACGAGAGGGTAATTGTTAAATTGACTTGTGTGAATAAAGGTTTTTCGGGTTCCAAGTTACTATTTGAATGCTATCATCTTTGGTGTAAATTACTCTGTTTCTACGCTTGGTTGACTAGATACGTCGTGTGTTTGTTAGTCATCTATATTCTACGATACAATGACATGAGCGTGTTGCCGTTCAGATTTGAGGATATAGCTGATACAAGGAAGTCAGCAAATGAACTCTGTGACGATTTTTCAAGCTAGGGAGTCAACTTGAGAAGGGTTGTAGGCGTACTGCTGAAGACCCTGCAATTCTTCAAAGGAATTATATCGAGACATGATTTCCGAGGTTATGTGCACTGTTTGTAAATACGTGTAATGTGTCATATCAGTTGGTGTTTTCGGATTCACTGGGTCTACTTGTTGTTATGCATAATTTTGTTTAAATTTTCGTCGTGCTTACTTCTGTAGTTGTTTCGAGTATTCTACATCCGTGAATGAACTGATTGATGTTGAAGACAGCAGATGAGTCGTACGCGCCGGGGAGGCTATTGCTGAGAATGAAATGCACACGGAGATAATAGTTAGCTGCGGTCCCACACGCCGGGGAGAAAGAGTGTAAACGACTGAGGCTTGCATACGTCACCGCTACTAGAACTGAGGGAGAAAGAGTGACAAGCGATCACAGTGGTAATTGGTAGTGAGTAGATAAGAGGATGTGCGTAGAGTATCATGAGTTGGTGCTTTGATCACGTTGCATTCTGCAAGAGTCATTCTAGCAAGTGGCGATTGTGTTGCAAGATGTCAAGAGGAGGTCTCTGTCTGGAGGCGCAGTTCGTCAGCGATGTGTGAGATTGTGCTGTGGGTATGCTTGTGGTGTGTTGGCTTTTCTGTTTGTTTTCCATTTCAGCTCTGTCCGTGTGACCCAGGTTCTCGCAATGGCACCCAAGTCAACGTGTATTGGTCGTGATGAAAAAAGGAATGGATCCGTTTTGTGCCGGGGAGTGTCAATTTAATTGAAGGCTGAACGATTAATTCATGGTTGTTTGCTCAAACCCAACTCCTCCATATTTTTCGTGGGAGTCATCCATCTATCGGTCATCGTCTCATCGTTTGCTACTCAGTGGAAGAGAAAAAACTATCAGAAGTTTTTTGTGATTTATTTTTATAATATTTATTCTTAGACTTTGTGTACAATAACCTAATGGTCGGCTCTATATTGGTGCAAAAATAAACGGTTCTTGAGTTACCAGTTCGCTTCCTGGTTTGTCGTGTTAGTTATTACGCATAGTTCCTGAATGTCTTCCTAGGATAGCGTGAGGTCCATTGTTCTAAGACCTGGACATTGAGAAACATCGATGTCCTATTCGTGTCCACAATCTTTTCTGTTCCCTCTGGTACTTTACTCCTTGCTTTTTGTATTCTATTTCCCTCTTAGTGGAAGTTTCACATATCTGCAGTAAGACTTAAGTTGAACAGGATTTGAAGCCACTTACTTATATATAGCATAACATCTTTCACTGTTTCGGCTAGAAATAACTGTTGAAAATTCCACTGTCACCATATCAGGACGCTGTAAAATAGGCAAAGTTAAACTTTCGACACTACTAACAACCAATCAGCAAACGATTTGAACGGACCAATCACATTAAATAGGCACTTATGTTAAATGGAAAAGTATATCTATAGAAAAAAGCATAAAAAAGCGTAAAACGGTTACAGGGAGTATCTTTCCCTAGCATGCGGGAGGAACATCTCTCAGTTTAGCGTAGGACTTTCAATGGAGAAGTCACATCACATTCTATGCATATATTCATTCAAATGACTAAAAATGGTATGCTTTTGAGATCCTTTTATAGCCCTTATTCTTTTTTTAATCGGCCTCAAAAGCCTTCAATAGAATTTGTATGAGTTCTCGTATCGGGATCCACGAAATCCCTCGAATGGTTGACACGATGATGAATATATCCTAGGGTTGACAGGGAACTATAGTATTTCCATTCGTATGTATGTACTATTGATCCACGTTTTACAAGTCTCATAATAATAGGTATTAAAGTAGTCGCCTTTCTGTCTGCTATCCTTTCGACGAATCCAAATGTCGTTCGCTCGCTGGTGACCACCGTTGTGTTTCTTTTTCACCGAAACTGTTTCATCCATGTGCACGACGCTGCCCTCTCCGCCCAACAATGTAGTAATTCTCTCCATTTTCCATGATGCGATGTCTCTGCAATGCTGGCACCAATGAACTGTTGAAACCAGGCTATTCTCCGCCTGAGCAGCTGCAGCTATCACTGGCTGTTTTAATACCCAGTAGTTGCAGATATACAAAATTTGCGTCAAACAGAGGTGTGACTTTGCAAAATCGTCCCTACGAAATATAAAAATTATCAGCTTACCTTCTTTAATGCTAACCCACTTCAAGCATTTTGCACAATGATGAACAAATCCATCAGTTGAAGTGCTATAGCTTTTTAAAGTCATGACACAGCAACACGAACAATACTGGCAAACACCGTCCTTCTCTAATTGCAAACGTAACCTTGTAAGGGCACGCATTTGAAAGGAATCAAGAGCTATGCAACATTGAACTAACGTTCGTGAATCTCGTTGGTTAATTCGACGTAATTCGCTGACTGGTAGTTAGTGGTGATTAAGGTTTAACTTGGCAGTAAAATATTTTTATACATTCATCATGCAGGGTCTAAAATGGTTTAAAAATAGCTTTCAACATGTTAACCAACTCACTCGTACAGAGCAGCCATGCAGCGAAAAATGGCGGCTGACCTGGACGCAGTTAAACGAACCTGTCTGACAATTTCTGATATTACATTGGGTACAATTCATTTCAGGTGCTACTTACGATGAAAATGCTGATAAAATTATCCAAATATACCACATATTTTAAATTACTACCCAATTTGGATATAAATAAAAATAAAATTCGATGCCATACACAACAAAGTTATATAAAGGAATTGACTTCAAGCTTTATTTTTTTAGGTATTTGTAATCCATACAACATATTTGGGTGTTTTTGTTAACGTGGAGACAGTATTTGTATATTTATTGATGTGCTCTACCGAATGACCAGTTAGCAAATTGTTCCCACAAAGTGAAGACAAAAAGACAGCAACCATGTAATTTCACCATAGACCAAATTTATATAACATAAATAATACTTACCCATTCCTGTACAACTGGTGTGTCTTGCGTAGATAAGAATAAATATATTATTATATATACACGCCAAAGCACATACAGTGGATGAATATAAAGAATGATTTGTCATGTCAGGTCCCAAGGAACTCGCTATTGAAAGGTGTGTAAGTCTATCACTGCGGGATCACTGACCACTAGGTAGACACTGGTAATAAAATTGATATATTAAAGTTATTTAAGACCAATAAAGTCAAGGTAAGCTTCGTTTTACCACGTAGCGCAAGAGCCTGAGCCATTGGTCTGTTCAAACCTAATTCATGCTTTACCAATATCGTCCTATCATTGTTAGCATATTCTGTCATTGAATATCCAGTTTCATTTCTGTTACAGCCACTACGTGGTTGACTTGCGAGGAAGATACGAACTTGCAGACTCCAATGGAATAGTCAGTCTAAATACCGAATTATTCAAAACAGAGTCACTTTAAAAACAAAAATGTCAAAGACATTACGAAACTGTTCTATTTAGGAAATACATCAAGTAATTATACTATGGATTTCGAGCTTACGGTTATCCAGTTCCATAATACAAACTAGACTGAGGGTAACCGGAATATTCAAGATTGTTCACTGGAATTAACGTAATGGATGTAGAAAATGACCGGCGGGTAATAAGGGTGTGAATTCAAAGAAATAATCTGCAGCAGTTCAAGATGAGCCTCTTTTTATACTCTTATCCAGATTACTTTTAGCCTTTCTTCAGCTAAATTATTCAGCCCTTCTGTGTTTGTGTTAGATTTCTACTAAGTTCGCAGCATTCATTTTCAACTCTAGAATATTCTGGTAAGCATTTGTATACAATAAAAGCCTAACAAAAGACTTTCTGCTGATCTTGCTGTTTAACTACGTGACAATTATAGCCTTTAAATTCAAGATAAATAAGTGAAGCATGTGAATGCATGTATATTGATATTACAATTATTCCACATCGTATTCAGTTTAAAAAGTAAAATGAAGTTATGTCATCCTGCTTATATTTTTGTAGCTTGAAAATCCCCACTGAGCCATACGAAAAAGAGAAGACGTTCGGCTGAACGTCTTATAGCAGTCCATCTTCTTAGATTTATCAGCAGACCTGAGAAAGGAACTTAATCTGCTGTTAACACTCTTATCTATTGGCGTAAGGCGTATTTACCCACGCTTTCTCTAGGAAGTATTGTTCGATAAAGGGTAACTTGTCTCAAGACCATGCTCTTCCTTTGTGAAAAGTTTATTGCTCTCCAAATACTGAATAAAGGCACGACAAGCTGTCATCCCTAGTTGTTTGGAGACAGTAGCAGTTATAGCTATGGGATGGTGGTTTCCTACCAAATTGCTAAATCAGGTTTTGAGGATAGGGTGGATGATTCCAACTGTTGGCTAAGATTAGGCGAGTGTCATATTCAGTAGCTACAATAAGAATTTGGTCATATCTTCGGTCAGTTAAGATAGAATTGATAAACTGTGTTACCAAGGCCAATGTATTCAGTATGGTTGAGCTCTAGATGAAATGTTATGAATGCTGCTTTCTCAATGAGTTGTGGTCTCATTCCTAGATCCGATAATAAACGTGCGCTAACTGAGGAGGCCGATAAATGATATAGTGCGCCGCCAGTGGACCCGTATGGGGAACGATGAGTTAGGCGTACTTGCTACGGTGACCGGCTGGAGGTTGTGTGACCAGAGGAAATCACATGGGAAACAGTAGCGCCAGTTATAGGGGACTGAAGAAAGGAGTACAAAATGGAGACGTGACGTTGAAACCCTATGTTCCACTCAAGTGAATAATGATAGCATAACTAACCTTCTGACAGGAAACTTGAGTATGCTGATTGGACATTTCTTAGACATTGTTGAAATATCATCAGCCAAATTTACCAGACCTCCACAGACTAGAAGATAGAGAATCCGAGAAAAGATTTCTGGAAGAGCTGTATGAGTTCCTCCTCGATTCGCAAACAGAATCCTTACGATGATTTTGACTTTTGATTTACAGCTAGATTCCACACTGTATTTTTGGTACAAGTATGGAATTTTCAGCATGGATATCGGTAGCCCAAATTTTTGCAGGCCGACCATAGATATCAGGTGTGCGTCGGCGGAGGCTCGAACCTCGGACCATGTGCATGGTCGGCGAGAGTCCTAACCACTGTGCCACCGACGCACAGACTTCACTAAATTTCGGCTGAAAGTAATGCAACCCAAAAAATGGTACTATAAACGTTTCCCCTCCTTAGTGCAATGTCGCAAACTGTCTATTAACTTATGAGAAAAGGTTTGTCAAATGCTTTATATTATGTGATAAATCAAACTTTGGAACTTCCGTATAGCATTTGTGTGGTACATCTTGAAAATCAACCACTGAAAGTATGTTGCTTTGAACTTACAGTTAAGGAACGGACAGATTACTCAACACCAAAGAGGGAGGTCGAAAATATGATTTGGTTGTTACTAGGTCGTGAAAAGCAGGTAGCATATTACATGAACAACCCTAGATAGGATATAATTAGGAAACATGTGAAAATGACAAATAACAGCTGCATTGTCTCCCATGGTTTTAACTTGGCATTGGTTTGTTGGAATCGATCAGTAGTGTTTACTTTCAAGAGCAATATGTGAAGTTGGTGATATGATTTATAGGGTGAGGGTGGTGATTTTGGTTTATTTCTTCCGCTTTGGCGAGATTTATCTTAGCGGTTAGAATGAAGTCAAACTCAAAACCTGGTTCCAAAAAAACTGCTACCGATACAAAAAGACGAAATGAAAAGCAAGTAGCTCAAATGTCTAAAATGCCCTCTAATGTGGTTTCTACAATTTCTCAAAACAAATTGAAGGAGATTCGGAGATACTTTGACTGTATGCTGTGTCTTTCTGTGATATAATTTGATAGGTCCAAATTTAACAGGGCAAAAGAGTCTTGCAAATGAATCCAGCTTAGAAGCAGTAAGATCAGTCTGACCCCCGTACATTCTCATGCTTAGAATATTTCGAACAAATCATTTGACAGCGAGGTGATTATTGATTCTGTTATGAGGAAGGTTGTTGAGCTAAACCGTGATAAACTCACAGACGCATCCCTTCTAAAAGTTCTCACCTCAGTATATCTAGATGCAAAATCAAAGCTCGAAGATAATGGTAATCATTCGTGCTAATTTCACTAATTACTTTATAGTTTCGAAGAATTCAGTCCACCAGGTACATGAGTAATTTGCCATACATATTCTAAGAACTTGAATTCTATAAGCGCTTCAAATATTCCTTTAGACTTAAAAAAGTCTGTGTCAGAAGGGGACAATATGCCAATATCAGATGAAAATTTCCACCAGCTAAGGGAAGAAGGTAGGTATTGTACAGTTAGTATCACATCCTTATTGTTTGTCTCATGAGGTTGTTAAAATATTTGTTATCCTAACTTCAGCTGGGTTTGCAGTGAGTGCGACCCATGAATCTGCAGACAAACTACTAGCCAACCCTGTAACTGACTCAGATTTGTCGAGACAGAAGGACTTATATATTCAGTCGAACAAAGGAGCCTCTATATCTTCGGACAGACGTGATGCTGAAACGACAGAGAAATTTAAGGTTAATGGCACTTCATCTAATGGTATTCAAACAAGCGTTGTTTCCGCCTTCCCTCCAGCTCTTACTCCTATGGCATTTGGTTCTGGACAGGACGCCCATTTGCTAAAACAGGTGTGCCCAACTTTTTTGATTACCAACATGTTATTTTTTGTTTCAGTAGTCACACTTAAACTTTTAATAATCTTTAGATATAAAGTTTGTAGGCTTGTGCAGAGACAAATAATAACCTGTTGGCATTAGTCGTGTGTACTAACTTTGTTTTCACCTCCAGTGTTGTAAAACATGACAGGCAGTGGGTTTCATGTTTATGTATCATCGCACAAATCAGTTTAACTTCTGCTGGTTGTCTGTCTAAATTGACTTTCGTATTTTTGCCAACATTGGGCTATTTCTATTTTGATTTCACTGATAACTACCGTATACTTCGTCTGTTTATTCTGGAGGATGGTTTCAAATTAACTTGCTTGACTTAGAAGTATATTGGCTAACAATATCGTCACGTAAATTTTATTCAATGATTGACTACCAGTGTGAGTAATTCAGATACATCTTAATGCTAGGATTTTTATAATCAGCAGTGCGTCGGGGGCACAGTGGCTAGGACTCTCACCGACCATGTACATGGCCCTGGGTTCGGTCCCCTGCCGACGCACACCTGATATCTATGGTCGGCCTGCGAAATTTGGGCTACCGATATCCATGCTGAAAATTCCATACTTGTAACAAAAATACAATGTGGAATCAAGCTGTAATTAAAAAAATAAATAATTATCGTCTCTTTCGCCGCCATTCTGGCGCTGCAGTCTCTTTTCACTCTTATTTGTGGTATCATGTATCAGGTATCACAGTGTTAATAGCTATTTCCTCCATATAATACACATTAATTCTCCTCTCCTTATCTTTTCTGTGCATTTCAGTATCTAATTGCAACCACCTTTTTCATAATGTTTCAAAATATGTCACCTTTATGTGACAAACCTCTTAAAAAAGCTCTACCTTTACTCAGTTGTGTTGTTCACGCACTGACTACAAAATTCACAGGTTGTTATTCACCAGTTAGTCCGAACATTTCTGATTGTGCAACTTTTCTTTTTTCGTTCATTCTAGACATCAGTTTCTAGGATCTACTTTACATTAAATTACCAGGTAACGGTTCATCACACACAGGTGCATTTTTCTCTCATTCCGTGATCATACGTCGAAAATCAGTTTCCTAAGTAGACATAATGTATCATATTACTTCATATGACTCTATTGTACTGGACTTAGGCAGTAAAACTCAGTTTTTCTTATAGTGCGGAATTCCTCTTGATTCAACCTTGAAAAGTGCAAGTGTGGTGTGAATGACATGTTCATAAAACTCAAATCACTTTTTCCTCCTCTCATTTCTTAAATGTTACGCATCTTTTGTCTCTTGAATTTTCGGCACTATCAGAAATGTATATTTACTTGTTGTGAGCTTTAATTTCATTTTTAGGAAGAAAATCGTCGACAATGGAAAGCTGCATTAGACGAACAGCTAAAAGAACAGCAACTTAAGCGGGAGAAACGTATACAACAGACACAGAGGAAAGGTGGAGATGATAAACATCAGGAAGAATCTATTGCAAATGATCTACAACACGTTGACACTCATTCGTGTGTTAATGGGTCGAATAAACTAGGGTAGGTCACTAAGAAGATTTTTTTCTGTATATTGTTTGAACAAAATTCCTTCTTAAATCAGTAGTGTTTTTCGATTACTCAAATTTTTACATATCTAATATTACTGTCTGTCTGTCTGGATTCAACATAGAACTTGGCACCGAAGTGCACCACTTCGAGTTGCCACGTTCCAAATAGCACACAGAGGTAGACAAGAAGATGAGTGAAGAGAATCAATAGAGTTTGACAAGTATAAGAGTGAAACAGAATGGGTAATGGTAGAAAGGAATATGAAAGATTACAGAAACTGAATACATCCGCGCTGTCATTGACCACGATTTTGAGCCATGTCACCTATTGTCTCCAGCCATTGATTCCTAGAGTCCCGAGGGCCCCAACCCGGAAGTCTGCATCTCCCTCCCTACCTGACTCAGTTTAACTGTCAAGGATTTCATGGATTGATGAGGCCATGCTTTTGTTTGGCCACCACTTACTCTTTTCCAACCTGCACCTATATCAGCTAGTAATTCCCGTCGGGCGGGGGGGGGGGCGATGGTTAGGCATGCGCACCACGTGATCTAGCCATCTCAATCTATGTAACTTTATAGCCCCGTTGATTGATTTTCCCTCTTTGCTCAGCACTCTACGCCTAGCGTCAACATTACTTACCTTATTAAACCACCTAACGTGAGAGAGGGATCGCAGACATCTATGATCGAAAGCAGTCAACCTTCTCATGTCTTCAACGCGTATTGGCCATGCTTCAAAGCCATAGAGAAGGACGGAGCGAACTGCTGAGCAGTACACACGTCCCTTGGTTGATAGCCGGATGTCACGCCTACGCCAGAGATGGTGTAAGTCAGCGAAAGCAGCTCGAGCTTTTTGGATCCGTGCTGAGATTTCGTCGCCAATCAGTCCGTTGGTGCTAATACAACTTCCCAAATAGGTGAAGTGGTCAACATGTTCTATCACTTCACTCCCTATCACTAAGCTAGGAGTTGACGTGGTCCAGTCCTGTAGCAGCATCTTGCATTTTGCAGGGGCGAGTCGCATGCGAAACATACGAAGATTGCTGCTCAAGGTGTTCAGAAGTCTCTGCATTTTGTCAGCATCCTCCCCTAACAGGACTATGTCATCTGCATACTCTAAGTTCATAAGACTATTCCCTGGTAACAAGTCGATTCCTAAGTCGTTGCGTTCAGTTAAGGATACTTCCATTAGCATATCTATGATGAAGTTAAACAGGAATGGGAAAGTGGGAAGCCCTATGTTCCACTCGGAACACAAGGGAATGATAATAGTAACAATACTTCCTACTCAAAACGTCATCCAGTGGTTAATACTGCATCACTGTGTAATAATTAAAATAAACTTATCTAATATTGAGTTTTTGATTTGACTCATAAATGCGTTGACAGGTTTCTTAATCTTCTTATATGGACCTGTCTGAATATGTTCATTAATCTTACTAATGTAATCCAATCTTTCTATAACAAATAAATAAGCATTTAATGTCATCTTCAACAACTAAGATTGTGAAAAACTACAAGCCTTTTTGATTGTATTAGCTTCAATTGGAACTATTAAATCTAAGCTAAGACAAATGACTCTATAATGTTTTCACAATAACATGTAAATGAAGATTCATCGTAATGCTGTTGAGTTGTTGTAAGTTTGTGGTTCTCAGATTATTCTAATGGCTGTTGGAAATATGCATAAAAGCTTGTTTATCTGTTCTTTTAGTTCGCTTATTTTTGGGGTATTTAGATTACGTTTTGAACAGGAAAAAGAGTATCTGCAAAAAGGACGTTCTCCAGGATCATCAGTATCCTTTCCAGTGAATTAACTTTAATCCTTTGAAGTGTATAAAAGTACCTTTAAGATTGGAATATAGAAAATAATGACATATAGTCGTCAATCGACTACCCTACCATTACAATATTTTCTAGAATAAAAGTTTCTCCCTTCAGAGCTATTGTTGAATAATTTATTTATTCCGACTACTAACTATTGAGTTACAAATTCAACTCCAATCCACTTGCTCCAATCTAAACGATAGACTAATATTACTTAGTAAGTATGGTTGTTGACGTGTTACGCCATTCCATTTGAGTATTACACACTTATCACTTATTCGCTTTCCTCTAAAATCTGTATCCCCTTTCGCTTCGCTTGTCTAACAAGTTGCTTAAGTGTGATGAAACTATGTATAAAACTGGTGTTTAGTTGTAAATAAAAGTGGAGATTTGCATTTATAAGTGTGAACCTTATCTACCTGTGATATTTTCTTGAAAAAAACTTCTATGCTGTTGAAGTGTTCCTTTGAATTGTGACTTTGAATTACAGTTTTTCACATGTCACACAGTTTCAATGAATACAATGCTATCCTGTCGTCAAAGCTTTATTCTCTTTCTCAAATCGATTATGCTAATTGTTTTGTTTTAAACTATTATATATTTCTGTTATATTGGATTGGTTGGATTATGCGAATGTTCAGTGTTCATTTTGTATAGTTTTTTTCCTGTCTTTGCTAAATGTGCGTCGGTGACACATTGGTTAGGACTCCCACAAAGGCAGTCAAGAAGGGAATCAATAGAGTTTGACAAGTATAAGAGTGAAACAGAATGGGTAATGGTAGAAAGGAATATGAAAGATTACAGAAACTGAATACATCCGCGCTGTCATTGACCACGATTTTGAGCCATGTCACCTATTGTCTCCAGCCATTGATTCCTAGAGTCCCGAGGGCCCCAACCCGGAAGTCTGCATCTCCCTCCCTACCTGACTCAGTTTAACTGTCAAGGATTTCATGGATTGATGAGGCCATGCTTTTGTTTGGCCACCACTTACTCTTTTCCAACCTGCACCTATATCAGCTAGTAATTCCCGTCGGGCGGGGGAGGGGGGGCGATGGTTAGGCATGCGCACCACGTGATCTAGCCATCTCAATCTATGTAACTTTATAGCCCCGTTGATTGATTTTCCCTCTTTGCTCAGCACTCTACGCCTAGCGTCAACATTACTTACCTTATTAAACCACCTAACGTGAGAGAGGGATCGCAGACATCTATGATCGAAAGCAGTCAACCTTCTCATGTCTTCAACGCGTATTGGCCATGCTTCAAAGCCATAGAGAAGGACGGAGCGAACTGCTGAGCAGTACACACGTCCCTTGGTTGATAGCCGGATGTCACGCCTATTACTGATCAAAACGATGGTTAAAAATTGAAACATTGAAATCATTATTATTATTATTATTTATACAACTAAAAGTCAATGAAATAATTGTAATTAAGAACTTGTTGATAGAGCACTACTTCCTCATACGTTAAACCAGTCAAGAAACACAACAGTTTTTAATTATGCTGTCACAAATATGTTTTCTTCGACTTTTAGATGACTGCTAAAATTGTTTATTTAGTCAATATCATCTTATTTAGTATATCACACTATCATTTAACAATTTCGCGATAGTGGTAATTCGCAAGTCTACTGTTTTTCCTCAAAGTTGTGGGTCGTACGTTAATCCAACTAGTGTCCATAACCCGACGTAGCCCTTAGGCTTTATTTCTAGACTTCGTGAATGCCCTTAGAGTTGTTTAAAATAGTTCTTACGTATATATCTATATATATGTATAAAGTCAGTAAAGTTTTGAATTTTCCCTGTGCCTAGTCTTCCCATCCTCATCTCCTGCTACTTAAACTGTTGGCTATAAAACGTCAGAAAGAGCTTGACGTGTTTAGCGTAGTGGCTTGTCTCAGTCAATTCAAGCAATTAATCCACCTTTTTGGTAACATATGTGCAATGCACCTCACGATTGCTTTCTAGTGGTTCATTTGATACTTATTGAAGCCTCATTTTATTAGCTGTATGTCATTTAGTATACTTACCTTTACTTTTATATTCAATACGGCAGTTCAAGAAGCACGTTGTTTGTTTTTTGACTGTGTCTTCATTTGCACAAAAGTACATGCATTTTTAAAAAGTTATTTTGTATATGCTTATGTATTTGTGTTTGAAGCAGTAATGTGCGCAACAATGCATTAGTTTCACACCCTTCAGCTAGTCACTTCTTGTCATCGGACTTTTCGTTACCTGACTCGACAGTAAACACCGATTACACATTATCCCATGGAGCAAAGAATCAGTCCAGCAAACTGAGCTTTAATCGTGTACGTGGCTTTACTCAACAAATATACAATGATTCTGTAGAGGCTGCCGAACGAGCAAGACTTGCTCACGAAACTAGAGTAAGTTATAAACTTGATATTTTATCTGGCATATTTATACTATTCATTCTGGTTTCTAAAATGTACGCTTCTTAAGTTTGTATTTGTAAAACTCAGTTTGCCATTTCCCACGGTGTTCTGCATCTTCACCTTTCGTAAACCTGTGTTCATTATTTCTTATGAAACCTGTAAATTGCTTTCCATCCTAAATGCGAGAAGCTTTTAAATCTTTAACGGGAATAAACGGTTAAGAAAATTCCTTATTGGGGAAAGTTGGTTTAGCTCCATCACCATTTAGGCATTACATCACGCATCATAATTATCTTGATAAAACTTTAGTTTGTGTTTGAACAACTCTTTATCGTGTAGAACCTTCAGAGTGTGATAGACGCATGGGATAATAGTTGGTTGCCAAGTTCCATTTCAGTGGACTGTCTTGCTACCCATGATTCTTTAAGGCTTGGTTTAGTTCGAATACCTTGTTGTAGTCAAATTATCACTATGTGCAGGATTGCACCACATTCTCATTCAATTAGTTAATTTTAGCCGAACTTAACAGTCTTTTGACTTTAATGCTCTTGGTATCAAGTTATTACTTACGTATTCATGGGGATAGATTTCACATGAAACTCCTACTACAGTAAGTCATATGTACTAACATCTTCACCGGGGTTTCTTTTGCTATGCATTATTTTGTGACCTGGTGTGCAGCTGTTCTGCGGCTTGGCATAGGTAACAGAAAGAAGACAGCACTTACGTAGTGCAGTAAGATCTGTATACTGTCAAGTGTTTCAGAAGTCCAAAGCCAATAATTTGTTGTATTTTTAGGCGCTGTGCAACATGGTTCGAACATGGAAAACACTTTCAGTTTTCGGTATTAGCTGGTTTTTACTATTTAAATCCTTAAATATATGTGGATCTGTGTTCTAAGCAATACGCCACTTTTATCAATCTTGATGTTATGCTTCTACCTTCCCGCATGGGTCAAAATAAATAACATAAATTTGAACCCCCTGCTTATAGTTTGCACCGATGCCTTCAGATCACAGTTTAACTGTTTAGTTATGCAGATTAGGATGATAGTAGACATATATGTAGACGCATAGTCGACACGTAGGTGATAGTAGACACTCCCACTGAATTCAAGTCTGATTTATGGGATTTCCTACTTCGATGTGCTACCGTCTAGTTTTTTTGCTAGTCGGTGGAGTTTTATCCTTCGAAGCTTCCTACGATTGTAATGATTTGAAAAGATCTTAGGACGATCAATATCGTTGTACTTTGCTGTATTATAGAGAGTATTGGTGACTAGTTCAAATATATACTTTGGCATTGCAAAAAAATGAATGATATTGTTCGATGATTCTTTTCTATTTTCTATTTGTTTCTAGTTGATAAATTTGAAACAGATTGAAGAAAGACGTCGTCAGAAAGAAGAAGAAAAGGCAAGACTCATTATGGAAGAAAAGATGGAAGAAGAGCGTATTGCTCGTGAGCGTCTTCGGCTACAACAGATGGCTGAGTTGGAAAATGCTCGAAAAAAAGCGAAAAATGTAGGAATTGTTGTTTTTTCATTTATTAGTTGATTATTTTCTGCATTACGCCACCATATATTCCACGGATAGCTGAATCTGTTGTACTAGAGTAAGATCGTGTTTAACTGGAAATTCATTGTTATTGAGTGCAGAAAGATGAATATAAAATTTAATACTTACCTAAAACATAATATCTCACCAGTCGTCTGCTCAGGTAACGGCTTTGTTCTTAACTAAGAAAATTGTGAAAGTGTATGTGTTAGACTGATTAATTTTACTTGACTTAAAGTCTAAGATGGACCAATAAGTTGAAAGTTCTGTGTGTAGTTAGCTAATCGTCAGTATCTTCTTCTGCGTAAATTCCCAATAAAAAGTTGGTAGAACAATAGCTATTTCCTCACTAGGTAGAAGCGCTTACCAAAGCGAGCTAGAGATGTTTCCGTGCCTACATGGTGTATAAGATAAAATTTCAAAGGTGAATAGAATGAATGATTTAATTATAAACGATGACTGCCTATCGCCTAGTGTTATGGTTTTCATCATCTTGTATAGACATTTAAAGAAGAAAACAGTAATTAGATTAATTAGTATCTGAACTTTATTCCCTATAACTAAGCTTGATTTATTTTCATTGAGTAATTCCAAATTTTTACATGAATTTCAGTTGGAAGAATTTCAACGTACACAATACTTATATGAATCACTTGCTCGTGCTGAAGAAGAAGCAAAGTTGAATAAAGTTCGAAAAAATCCATGCTATTCTGAAATTCATCAAAATGATGGTTTCCTAGAATTCAATAGAATTCCAAAATCCGAATCTCATAATGCTTCATCTCTTACGGGTGGTCAGACTAAAATTACTAATCCTGCTTTAAGTTTCACATCTACATCTCCTTGGAATGCGTCAGATAACCCGTCTTACAACAATCACTATGTGAGTGTGTAGTTTGTGCATATTAGTGTTTTCTTTACTTGGTTGAAAGCAAATAATGATTATGATGATGAAAAACCATAAGTTTCGATAGACAAAGAAAGACCAGATTTGCAATATGAAATAATATCATTGTATTTCACAGGTTCTCATCAGCTTCAAAATACCTAAAATTACAGTGGTTATAAATAATTGTAATTTGCCTTCTTTCTCTATCGAAATTAATCAAGGGAAGCAAATGTATGAACAACCACAAGTTTTCACACTGTTGTTTTCTGTGGAACTCGTTTCGATACATAAAAGTATAACTGACTAATGCCTCTGACACAACTTATATGCTACTTTTACTGTTTGTTGTAAATCGTCATTAAGGAATTAATAAAGTAACAGAGCGAAATACTTTAACTGAATTATGAAGAGTACTAAGAGCACTTATAAGTAAAGGTTCCAATCTTGAGACTGAGATGTTTTCTGAGCTTGACTTAAGATTATCAAATGCTTCCTCAGGAAGCTGTTCTAACAGCCTTGTTAAACTTGGCACTGAAACGTCTGGTAATCATAACATCAATTGTAGCACTATGTAAAACATTTTCAGTTTTAATTAAATCTAATAGTGGCAACTTTATAACCCTTTAAATGTGTTAATGAATTGTTGATTCATCAAACTTTAAGTATGGCGTCAATTAGAACAAATGAAAGTTCTTGGACAAGGGAAGAACGACAATGTACGAGGATAGTATGAACTCATCTTTTATTATTTCAAGGATTCTTCTCAACTTTTTAAAACCTGAACAATACGATGACACCGAGTAATTGATAGAACTAGAAGAAACATAAGTTCGGTATGATGTAAATTGTTGAATTATTAAGAGGAGTGACTACTTACAGGATAGTTAGACTAATGCTCTTGAGAAAAGTTCAAAATTTTTGGGTGGAGACAAAGTTTAACTAAAAAGGGTAAAACAATATAACAGGTTGCGTAACTACAGAAAACATATTTTTACAAAATAGCAAAAACAGGGGTCGAGTGAGCAATGTTCAGATGGAACAACAGAATTTTTCTAAAAATGACAGAAGATAGGGAAGAATGTATGACTCAATGAAGTTGTATACTGTGTTATGTAATTTTAATCACCAAGGTAGCGCTAGACTCAATGCTTTCTTTCTGCATACATAAATTTGGTTGTAATCATTTGATAGCGATTGACTTGGCAAAACGTAGTGAGCTAGGTTTTTTTTGCCTGTTGATTATTTTAACCGCTTTCAGATTGTCTACAGCATGACCACTGTCCAATAGATGGCGTGCAGTTACACTGTTTATTGTTTGTAATCCCTTTAGTTTCAGGTTCTTAGGTATGTGTTCACTGATTTTATGGCTATTTAATCTGTTTCAAGATTGATTTTGCCACAACCTCACGTCATATAAAGAAGCTTGAAAGCTGAAAGGTTCTATACTCTTCAAAAATTCACATAAATGTTTTGTTGAGAGGTCGAACTGAAGACCGTCAGACTTCCAACTTTTGATGATTCACAGTTTTATGTTCTGCCTATCAACTTAACCACTGTGCGTCGGTGGCACAGTGGTTAAGACTCTCGCCGACCATGCACATGGTCCGGGTTTCGAGCCCACGCCGACGCACACCTGATATCTATGGTCGGCCTGCGAAATTTGGGCTACCGATAACCACACTGAAAATTCCATGCACGTACCAAAAATACAGTATGGAATCAAGCTGTAATCAAAAATAAAAAATAAATAAAATATATGTAATAAGTTAAGTTCCTTCTCAAGAATCTAACTTTGTAGGTCAGAATGAGTCGCTATCTATTGATATTTCTTTTCGACGGAAAAGTCAGATGGTCAAAGGCCTGAATAGAAATCCAGCATGATCCATTGCAAAACACTTATTAGTGTCAGGTCACAAAATCAATATTAATGACTGTTTCACAATTATTTCACATAACTCTAATTCAAGGTTATAAAGCACTTTGAATTCATCACATACAGCCTAAACTGTGTGTACAAAAAACACTAGACTTCAATCTTCTCCTACCATGGACTACATGACCTATTTAAATATAATTGGTCATTAGTATGTACTTTTGTTTTTTATTTAACTGAGTAATTGTCATGAACTTTATTTGATTGTTGTTAACCATGTCAGTTGTAAGCGGTTGTAAAGAAATGATATCATCTAGCGAAAATTGTCCTCTAAATGCCTTATTCAAAGACCAGAACGTTTAAAATGTTAAATAATATTCTTATCGCAGCGATTTTCATAGCTAACTAAATTTTAATTGTCCTACTGCTAACACTTATTTTGTGCAAATATACAGGTACCACTGGTGTAAGTCTCCGTGTATTTTCTCTCTAATGTTTCATTCCTTTGCCTTTCGAGTGGAACGCAGAGCTTCAACTTTGAGTTTTAAGGTTTTTCAGTAGGGGTGGGTTTGTCAGTCAAAAGCGAAACCCTCTCTCTTTACCTGGTTTACAACCGTCTAAGCAAAGGTTAGGAACGTCTGTCGGGAATTGAACCCCTACCATACGCTTGGTTGGTGATTATTCGACAATTGAACCACTCATGTACCTGTCCAATGTTTACAGCATATTATCTTAAATGATCTGGAATAGGTAAACACATTTTTAATTCACGGAAAATACCCATCCGGACACGAATATAAGAACAACAAAGTTCAGCGAAAAGTCTCTTTCCGGTGAATTCATTCACTTAGCTGTACAGTCGTATTTATATACAATTATTTTGAGTGTGTGTCCATTAGGATTGTCAAACAAAACTAAAATAAAAATTAGTAAAGGTCACTGCTTACGTCATCAAATTGTCAATACTTACTAGTCTTCACCCCCACCCTAGTTACAATTTTGATTATCCATCACATTTTAGAGACATTTTGATGACGTAAACGGTAACCTTAACTAATTTTTATTTTATTTTTGTTTGACAATCCTAATGTATACACAAACATGCACACAAAATAATTACATATAAATTCGATTGTACAGCTAAGTGAATGAATTTGCCGGAAAGACACTCTTCGCTGAAATTTGTTGTTCTTATAAACACATTTTGACAATCAAGCTGACGAGTGTATAGAAAAGCTGTCATTTTGTATAGCTGAGATTATGACTTTTCTATTTTCATTATTTGTTGTTTACATATAAGGATACCATTGCTATTTTAATTTGACACTAGTAACTAGTGTGATGTGTCTAGTCCTCTCTTTGGTGCAGACTGAATTCCATCAGTCAAGTTGTAATGTGGCCACCATCCATCAGATCAATGTGCACCGTGATGGCGAGCTACCTGGAATGGTGGTCACATTGCAACCTGACTGATAGTATTCAGTCTGCACCAAAGAGAGGACTAGACACATCACACTAGTTACTAGTGTCAAAACAAAATATTCACTACAGTCCTACAAGAGGTCAATCACGAGCCGGAATAGCTCGGTGGTAACGTCTCTGACTGCAGCACTGGGTGACGCGGGTTCGAATCTCAGAAGGAACATGAGTTCCTTAAAGGTTGCAGATACGCCTTGCTGACGGGTGCCAACTAGCACGAAACCTAGGTCCAAGGCTTCAAGCCGATCACCTCCAACCATCTAATAAGGATACCATCGCATTCATAGCTCCACTAGTATTCATAGGTTATTAGATTGAGCCGTATACAGCATTTAGCCTATATGATACTGAACATCCATTGACATTAAAAAATTATTTTCTTGCCTCCAGGATTTGTGAGTTGAACATTTTAGTATCTCCTGTTACCTTTATCATTTTTATCTTGTTTCTCTATTGCTTTCGTCATTTATGTTTTATTGTTTTTCATTGTTCAGAAATAAATTGATGTTATCCAAATATTCATAACTCCAATCAGAGTTCTTCTTTATGAAGCAATTCTCCACTGTCAAGTGAATGTCGACTTTGATTAGTTCTTAAATTAAATTATAAAAACGTCATTAATTCATGTTGTAAAAAATGCTTATGGAAGTAGGATGTTAAATCCAAGTTAAAGTATACCTTCATCCTTCATTTGTACTTAGACAGTTTGAATTCCATTTAATGTTAAACGCCTTTAATATGAGGAGATCCATAAACTTTTCAAGATTTTTGTGAATCGTTTTAATTTTACCGATGTCATTTATTTCGCCTGATACTATAGTGCATAAGCCCATGGCTGAAGATTTGTTAGTTTCGATTGTGTTTCTCAGTAGTCGGAATAAAACTCTCCGGTTTTTATTTCTTCGGAATTTCAGTTTTAAAGTTTTTTATTGCATCACTGTTCAAACATCTTATTTTGTAGATAACCAGGCTGTAAACTCTTCAAAAGTTTGTCTTTCACACGAACAAGTTTGTTTCGCAGTGTATCTTATTTTCTGATATTTTTATTAAGCAATTTTATGTTCGCATCTGATGTGTGTCCTCTTTAGGGTAGAGTGACTGTTATAGTACATAATTTTGACGTACTTTCTCAGACTCGTTTAGTGTTTTTCATTACATTGTAAATAGAATTCTAGGCATAGCTCTCTCCCCTAAGAATTATAGTTATGTTTTTTGTTTTGTTTTTGATTCATTGGGATATACAGATTTCTAACAGTTTGGTACAAGTAAGAAGCATTTTGTGAAGCTACTTCTAATTACAGCTAAATTTTCGTTCTTTTTCGTAATATTACGTCACGTCATTCATCATACGTCTCGCTGTTTGTTCTCTTTTAGTCTATGGCACCCGCTAAATCATCGTTTGCTATTCAAACTTCATTTCTTGAAGATATTGGCATTCAAACAGGTAAATAATTCAATGTATGAACATACGTGGCATGAAAACTGATTATTATTTTTAGTGTATTGATGTTTTAACAACTCGGTAGGGTTAAAACCCAAAGAATGGTGCTTTGGTAATATCTCTGACAGATTCTGTCTTCATACGTGGCATGTAACTCGATCTATCGACAAGTATTGTGAGAATACTTGGCTGTTTAGGGAGTGTTGAGAAACTATATCGCACCAATCAAGGTGCCATACTCAGATTTGTGCATCCATGTAAGAGGTTATGGAAAATTGTTACTACAACTGTTACTACCTTTTGGGGAGAGAATGCTGACAAAGAGCAGAATATTCAGAACACTGAGTAGAAATCTGAATATGTCTGGTATGCAGTCTGCCCCTGTCAGGTGAAGATGATGCTAGAGGACTAATCCGCCCTTAAGGATAGATAGCGGAATGGCTGAGCCACTTCATTTATTTGAGAAGTTCCATCAGTATTGGTGGACTGACTGCTGATGAAGTACAGATACAATGGCCCCATCTGGCATTGCTGTTAGAGCAGCATAAGATATATGTGTCAGTGTTTCTCACGTGATCTGTAGACCAGACATTCGACAGTAATCCAGATTAAAGGTCACTCCACTGGATTATTATAGTTGCATGGTTTCCAGCCAGAGTATATTTCTCAGATCGTAAACTTGCTACATGGAGTAAGGATATAATTAGCTATAATTTCTAGACATGTTGGCTTTTTCTCTGGGGGAATAAATGTTTGCCATTTCAATCAGTGTTTTGTGTCCTCTCAGTTTGAGAACGGTAGTCAAGCAATCAGTCATCACTGTTTTGCCGTAAATTCTCAGTAAAACGAATCCGAATGTAGTATTATCCTAGTCACAATAATTACTAACTTGTTTCACTTTGGCGTAGGTGTTATATTGGACTGCTTACGCAAAGGGTGTGTATGCTGCACGTCCCTTATCTTTCTCCTACATTACAGTTGTGGTAAATAACAACTGAAGGTAGATTAAAAAGACTGATAATTCTTTGACCCCAGGTGTTTCGGTTCAATCTCTTATTTCAGTATCATTTGAAATGAGTTGAAGTGGGACAGAAAGGGGAAGGTCATAGAGTAGGTCTTGGAGCTTCTATTGTTTAAAATAGCAGAAAACATGCCACTACCTAGCAGGACGACCAGAATGCAGCAACGCTATGGGTGGTCGAGTGAAAACGTGATATTAATTCGTAACGTTATTGAGTATTGATCCGAGTCATTTAAAAAGATGTTGACTGCTTGTCTATGCTCTTCGTAATGTTAAAGAATATCTCCATCATGAATGGAAAGCTCATTTGATAATAAGGGCCCAGCGATATACCTTCGTCTGATCTATCCATGAAGTAAAAAATCCACTAAAACCTGCTTTTCCTATATTTAACTCAAAAACAGTGAATCTTAAGAAGACCTTCTAGTTATGAATCTGTCTAGATTGACCAACTATCAATCTAACAGAAATTAAGAATTTTATATTAAGGCTATATATCAGTGTTGATGATTTTTTTTTCAGAATCTGTCTCAACAGATAATTCTGAGAATCTTCGGGCTTCAAATAGCACAGAAGGTAAGACTGGAATGAAAGGCACTGCTACTTACAAACTAACTCCAAGTGATAGCAAACTGATGAAGAACTATTCAAACAAGGCAGTTAATCAAACTAAATTACCTTCCAACCGCTGTAAGCGAATTCAATTATTCTTAGCTTTTTGTAGTGTTACATTAAATAATATTAATGACTACTGTGTGTATTCTAAGTAAAATGTGTTATACTGTAGGTAAGCATTTCTAGTGATCTTACTATACGTAGTAAATGTTCATTACTACATACTATATCATTTTATTTATATGATTCTATTTCTTAACCCTACTAACTGATAAAATGATTTCTTATTTATTTGTAAACGTAATGGATTACAATCATTCCTGCCAATTTGTAATACTATTCACGTTGACACTGGGACGGGTAACTCATTGTTTCAAGCAGTTGTATCCCTTTTTATTGAATCTTCGGAGCCACTGAATTACTTTTTGACTGATTATATCATTGTGATTCTTTCTAATCAAATATCACTTCATTCCACGTACTTTCCCAAGTTTCATGTACCAAACTGAAAGCCACACTTATCGTTTGAGAGCTAATGATACTGCTCAGTTGCCCATGATGAAGTAGATGAAACCCTGAACCTGAAGTAAATTTGCAGTAAAATAAGATCTATGGTGTAATTTTTCAACGGGAACAGTGTTGATTCTTTTCCATATATTAAAGAACCATATCGATGTCACCTAATAAGCATTATTTTATGCTCTCTATATTTGCAACAACTAAAATTTCACAGCATTTCCTTTAACGATGGTCTGAATGTTAGGCTTAAGTACAAGAATTGTATGTTTTTTACCTTTTTTTGTGTAATATATGCGTTAGACGTATTCCATTGTCAGAATGTCGTTCGGTTAGTGATTCTGAACACACTGAAACGGATTATCTGGTTATTTTATTAAAAAGAATCTCGAATTTGACTCTCAATGCAGAGAGCAAATAGATTTGTAACTCTCAATTAGCAGGTAGTAGTAGTTGATTGTGTGCTACTGGCAAAATATTCAAGTAGTCTACTAGCGACATTAGTGTGCATCGGTGGCACAGTGGTTAGGACTCTCGCTGACCATGCACATGGCCGAGGTTCGATCCCCTGACGACGCACACCTGATATGGTTGGCCTGCAAAATTTGGGCTACCGATATCCATGCTGAAAATTCCATACTTGTACCGAAAATGCAGTGTGGAATCAAGCTGTAATAAAAAATAAATAAATAAAATAAACAGTTTTGGCAGGGAGGCGTCTTCAAAAATTTCATACATTTGGTTCCCTTGATAAATTTTGATAGAGAAAGAAAGACCAGATTGGCAGTATAAAATGATATCATTCTATTTCACAGGTTCTCATCAGCTGCAAACCACCTAAAATTACAATGGTTATAAATAATAACATTTCATACTTCATTGTTTGAAAGGTAATAGAGAAGACATTATAAGGTGAACGCATCTGGAATATAAGTATTATAATCTAAGTCACCATCAGTTTATATACTGTCAAACTATGAAAAAAGAAAAAAAGGGGGGGTGAGAGAAGACAGAAAACAGAAAAAATCTAGTAAACAGTGTCAATATGGCAACTCAAGAAGGTCAAAGTTCATCAATTTGAAAACTTGCTTAGTGATTTGTGCTCACTAGTGTGTATTACTAATCGGTGTAATGAAAGTGATATGGTTACCAAGGCAGTGAGAGATCGACCACACTCTCTTTCTGGATGCATAAGTTTGGCCTGTGACGTTTGATTGCAATTG
Source organism: Trichobilharzia regenti (assembly GCA_944472135.2). NCBI lineage: Eukaryota > Metazoa > Platyhelminthes > Trematoda > Strigeidida > Schistosomatidae > Trichobilharzia > Trichobilharzia regenti. Next base: position 62,484,791 of record OX235265.1, on the reverse strand, counting down.
CTTCAGCAAATCGTAGTAGATTCGCTGTCCTTTGTATGTTTAATATTTTGAAGGATTTGGAAATCTCGACAAAATGGCCGTATCCACAAGGTGTCTGGTAATTGCACATTGTAAATATCTGCTTCCCTTTAGGCATAAGTTTGACAGTATATAAACTGATGGTGACTTAGATTATAATACTTATATTCCAGATGCGTTCACCTTATAATGTCTTCTCTATTACCTTTCAAACAATGAAGTATGAAATGTTATTATTTATAACCATTGTAATTTTAGGTGGTTTGCAGCTGATGAGAACCTGTGAAATAGAATGATATCATTTTATACTGCCAATCTGGTCTTTCTTTCTCTATCAAAAAATAAATAAATAGTTATTATACTTATTATCATTATGGATAGATAGCAGGTTACATTCAAATGAAATGGTTTCTTGTGTTTACATTTGGTATCAGTTTATTTCATGTTCATAATTTGTGTACCTAAATCTAACTTGTTAATTTTTCTTAAAAAGTGTGTATATTGCAGTGAAATTGTTTTCATAACGAACAGTTTTGTTTATATATCCACATTTGTGTTATGAATACTATCTAATCCTTTAATACTACCTATTTGTATGTTGATATGTATTTTACATTGCAGAATTATTAGTTCATTGTAGGATGCTCATAGTTAGGTAAGAATGTAAGAATCAATCAGCTGTTGTTTGTTTTCCAAATTTTCATTCACAGCTCGACAGAATCGTTCTTTGCCAACAGATAAAAATATACAACAGAAGATTTCAAATGTAAATAAAAAGGAAACCCTAAATGTGTTGAAATCTAAACAGAATTCAAAAATTCAACCACGCCAGCTTGATGTCCCTAATAATAACAATGATATTAAATCAACCGGTGAACAATCAGTCCTATCTATCAGTAGGACGCTATCATCAAGTCTGGATAAAATAAATACTCTAAAATCAGGACTGGGAAGGTAAAGTTGTCTTTTCTACATTATTGATATCGTTTTCACTTGTACACATTGTAGTATATTTAGATAGATTATGTTTTGGTATTAAAACTGAATCACTTGTAAAAGATGGTGTTCAACTCAACGCAATAATTGTATAACATGGTTCACTATTATGTACAGATATTAAAATGCCATAGGATGTCCAATGGAGTGTGAAGGATTAAGCGAAGATATGTTACTGTGCTATTCATATATTGTCACATTTTTGGATAAATAGGGTTAGTCAGTGATGTCACTGTATTTGATAATGACACTGTTGAAGAGGCAACAAAATATGCAGAATATAGGTTTGCCCTAACAAGGTGTTTTTGCAACCTTAGTTTAGTTTGATGCATTTAGAAATGTTAGTAGTAAGCTAGTTAGACTAAACTGTAGTGCTGTATTCGGTTAACCGTTGGGTAGTGTTAAGTCGCCTGAAGCATCAAACTTTTTCTGTAAAATACGTTCTCATCGACACCATGCTGTTATTAGTGGAAACCTTGAAAAAGTCATTCAGCATCACTGATATCAATTCTTAATCATGGCCAAACGTAATCTAATTGATTATTTGCATTGCTCTAGAACTCTTTCATAGGAATTGCATTTTTATATATTGAGTGTGATCTACCTGAAAATGTTTGCAATGCCTTGGTCATAAATTACGAAAAAATGACCAACCTACAGTTCTTAGTTAACATTTAAAGAGACTAGCTTCAGCTTTTTATTCAAGATATTTGTATTCAACAGGCGTATATAAACTAATGCACAATTTTTAGTGGGCCTCCTGTGAACTTGAAGACCTAGTGCTTTAGGCGACAAATTTCAAAAAATACATATGCTACATCACTATGGTTCAACTGACTGCTTGTTCGTTCAATAAGAATAAGCTTGGGTGATTCTAGTTGACTTATTGGTCGCACTGAATGAAAGTGTGACTGCGGGTGAACACTACTCACGGACAGCTATATTGTTCACACAAGCACCTACTAAACTGACAACAGAATATGGAGCAACTAAATATTCATCAATATATATATGTTAAAAATACAATCAGCCACTTATCAGCGTTCACCATCAACTAACTCCTTTTTCAAGTATTGGTTTGCAGGAATTTGATTTATTTCATAAACTCACTTCAGTTAGTGAACGATTAAAAATCAAGGTATTCTGAACAGCTGTTTCGTCAGAGTCTGGGACTCCTCAACGATATGTACACTGAGGGTCGAACTCAGGACATTCAGGTTGTAAGGTGAGTCCGTTGACATTTCAATCAACTGGACAGGGTCCAATTGCCCATTAATTCTAATGTCTACTAATTAGCGATATATATAGAGCACCACAGCCAACCAATGTCATCGGCAGTGTACCTATCTCCACACCCAACTTGATTGACCACAATGGGTACAAATTCTCACCAGAACTCCAGGTCACTTCATCCTATAGTCAGTCACTAATAAGCAGAAGATTAATTTTCAAGTGCTGATTTTCAGGGAGTGATTAGCTGTGCTAAGGTTATCGTAGAGTTTAAAATTATATACACTTTAGTAAGCTGCTTACTCGATTTGCTTCGTACTTCTTATATGCTCGGGGTCTCGCTATTTTTGTTTGCATCTTTCAACTATTATTAACACAAGTGTCAAACATTTATTAAATCAATATAGTGATCTATATCTTTGCTTTCTTTTTTTCAATAAAGAACTGTCCAAGACGGTTATTGCTTCAAAAGTCGTATCCCTGTGCCAAGTAAGTTTTGGAAACTATTCCTTATTTAATCTGCTTAATTATCACAGTTATATTTAAAACACTCAAAGTGGTTTGGATACAGGTTATGCACAACAAGACTTCATGTTAGTTAGATGCGAAATCCGCTGATTCATACTACATTATTTCGTTTCGTAGGTATCTTGGATATCCGTTTAGCAAGTTTTTTTTCAGAGGTGGAATTTCTTAAGATTATTTCAGTTTGCGTAGATTAAAGTGAGATAAATTGTAGAAATACACACAAATTAGCCAGTGAATTATTTCATCAGTCCAGACGACAATGGGATAATTCCTGGTTTACCTCTTGATTTCTCTCTAGTTATTCTAAACCTTTCTCCAGGTGTGTCCTAATTAGTTTAATAGTGTCTTTACAGGTAGAAATTTCTGTGTCAGACTGAGTCAGTTTATTGCGGCTATTAAGTAGAGGACGTATGTGATGCTCAGCATTTCTCTCCATCTGCCTTTATAGCTGTGAGACATAGCCATTGAAAGGGGATGACATGGAAAGCTTAGTTTCCGTGGTCATTGTTGTCTGCATTCCGTCACCAGTGTTAAGTGGGATAATGTGGTAGATAATATTGAGGTTGGATGTAGGGTGAATTCACTCTTTGTAGTCCTTCAGATGTATAAAATTCTCATGTCTTTCTATTTTTCACTAATCTTTCTCTCGCATTTCTGTTTATTGCAGTTCTTTCGAATCTTTTCTTTCCCTCTGTTTTGTGTGTTACATGGAATGTGTCAACATGAACTGCGACATTTCTGTGAAAAGTTCTATGTTGAAACTCATTCATTCAGCCAGTCAATTCTTAAATTTGTTATCATTGAACTAAATTTTGTTTAGTTTTCATTGCTATTGATTTTTGATTTCTTTATCCAGTGTGCGTGTGTATGTACACTGCGTCATTAGAAATCATACTTGATTTAAGCTAATCGGGTCATTCATTGTGTTCATTCATGTCCAAAGTAGTATGAAGATATCTGTTTATGATTATTATTATTATTATTATGATTATTTCGGTCACATTGATGGACTTAAATAACGTTTGACGTCGAAATACAAATCTATTCGTTTTTGATGTTATATCATTTTTCTTAAAGTTTAAAGCTTGCATGCTGCATACATATTAAAATCAGTCAGATCGAACGATATATTTAGGTGTATTATTATGATTATTCCCTTGGGTCCCGAGTGGAACATAGAGTTTCAGCACCGTACGTCCATTTCACTCTGTCGCCCTCAGTTGTTTTTAGCTAGTTCCACGATTGCCTATAAGGTTTTGTCTCTTCCTCACATGATGTTTTAGACATCACTCTCGGACTAACGTCCAGCTTATCGTTCCCCATTCCGGTTCCACTTGACCAGGGTGCTTTGCGTTTGATGTCGATCAACGACCTTTTCAGCGTGTGTCTGTTTATTCTATCTGTATTTACTTCTGCATATTCGTTGTGCGATTTGTGTAGATTACGATTGTTTAAATGTGGGGATACTATGATAAAGTGTTTTACAATAAATGACAAATGTTATAACTTGTATACATGTCCCTTAAAAGCATACTGTTATCAGTTTACATTAAAATTAAATTCATTATCTTAGTCAAATCCTGAATTGGATATTCCTTTCAATAAAACATTTGAAACAGATAGTATTGTAGTGTTTAACCTTCATTCTATTAAGACAAATATTTATTCCTTGTAAAGTGTATTGTGAGATATAAATAACACTATCGCCTGGTTTGAATCACACTTTTAGCATTTCTTATTGCCTTGCACGCGTGAATGGTGAATGGATAGTGTTAAATGCTATTTATCCTTATCCTTATTTCTCTGTATTTTGTAAGAGTACATTTTGGCACTGAACCGTATTCTTCAAGCAGCACTGCTTTTAGGGAACGGGTGATGTTGGTCTTTATTCCTATCGTGATTTGTAACGTTAATGGTGTATGTTGTTTATAAATGAACACTTTGTATGAGAAAATAAGGACTAAAGATTGGATGCATACTCAGCTTACATGATAGTCTGAGATTCAATAGGATATTCTAACATTCATTATCCCTACTACGCATCCAACTGTATTGATTCTAAACTTCATCATGTCATAATAATTGGTTATAATGGATGATGTAATTTGTGATTAAACCGCATAATCTGATTCGTGATCCCGACATTCATGCAAATAAAAAACATGGAAATTTAGATCACGAATTGACTTCAGTTAGAGAACCATTGAAAACCAGCTGTTTCCTCTCTGTATGAGACTCTTCATCAGTCCGCACATATCATCCCATCAGAGATCGAACTCAAGATCCCAGGTTACAAGACGAGTTCGTAGACCATTCAGCCACTGGGACAAGATCCAATGGCCTATCACTTCTAACCTCTGCTTATTCACCATATGTAGAGCCACCGGCGGCCAATATCATTGGGGAATATTTGTCCTCACAACCAACTTGGTGGACCCCGCTGGACTGATGGACTTCCCATTAGAATGGAATAACTTGTATCTTTTATTCACAGTAATTATTTTCTGGTAGTATTATTATGTGTCCGGATAATCTAAGTTATGTAGTGTATGCTGTGAACCTACGTTGGCGTGTCAGAACCATAAACAGTTCTCGTAGTACAAATTTTTATTTCATTGTATATATGTATATAATTGCTTATTTCTTTTCTTTTGAAATAATTTTTGTCAAGTATCCACAACCCACAGTATAACAATGAATTCCCTACCTAGACAACAAGTCGCCACCACCTATTCTTCATCTAAGAAAACATCGTATCCTGATAATCAAAATCCTTACGGACCTTTAGACCTTATCCGTACATATGATGTTTTGAATCCGAATGTTATGAGTCATGTGGCCCCAATTGTAAGTGAAGAAACTGAAAATACCGTTGCAAACACAAAGAAAACAGATGCTAAGGTAATAAGCTGTTTTGTCGTTGTTTTGTGTTTGCATTTCTTCTGACCTTATTTATTTGTAATTTATTTATTAGTAGATTTTTGTATAACTCTATCTCTTCGATAAATACGTTCTGTATTCTTCACGTTTCTAATGCATAGGTTTCGTACGAGAGATAATTATTCGATTTGTACGAATATGGGCTTGTGCTGGGAATCGATTTTTATATTAAAAAACAATGTATTACTTTGTCTTCTGTAGGACTGATCTTCTAGGACCTGGAGAATCAAACACTATTGATTGAAATCTCTTGTATTATTTTAAGGCAGTTCAAGTGAATGAAGAACTTCTTTCGATAACTTCTTCATTCGTTCTCACATTTAAATACGCATGTTAGTTAACGAACACTTGGTATATGTTAACAACAGTGGGGTTTTCATAACAAAGAATCAGTTAAAGTGAATAATTAAAGAAATTTCAGAGCTAAAAGGTTCATGAAAGACAGTGCAGGAGAGGACCTCACTTATCATCTTTGCATACGTATATTATTATTTGTTCCTTGCTTTCGGAATAGAATATAAGGTTTTGGCAGCACATCTCCAATCCACTCGGTTCTTTACTATCATTTCCAGCTGGCTTTATGACTACCCGAAAGATTTTATTGCCTGTAGGTATGATTTTTTCCTATTTCCCCAGACATTCAACCCATAAGTGTTCCACTCGATGTCACTTGAATGTCTTCTCATCGTACATCCAATCCATTTCCTTCTGCATATTTTTCGAGCCAGGCATAGGTTGTTGCATGGTTCGGTACCCGACAGAATTCCTTGTTGCTTATCCTTTCTGACCGGCCATCCAATCTTCTTTAATAACTGGCTGTGGCTGTTGATAAAAATCTGCAATTCGATTAGCATTACCAGCTAACCTCAAACCTGTTGCTGATATTCTCTGCCCCCGTGCTTATTTTTGTTTCCGTCGAAAGAAGTCACATTGACCTACTGACTTCCTAAAAGCTATCTCCATCTGGCGTCAACCGTCCTCAACTTTGAGAAGTCTTCTTTATCTCAGTGTAGAGTAAGATTTTTCTGTGGTTTTGAAGTTTCAGTAGCAATGGGGTTGTTTTTCACAACGATGGTATTGCTAGCCCAACGCTCAACTTTTTCTCATTTCTGTGCTTAGAACCGGTTAGTAAACTAGGCGAGATTCTGTGTGTATGTGTGCACTAAACTCTATGGTTTATCCCATCTATCTGAGCTCATCAAACACCTACTTGTTTCCATATTTATTCACATATGGTTCATAACCACCGAACTGATCAAAATCCATTCTCCAAGCTAATCATAAACATTCATTATTACAAATTGCTGTATAATTTACAGTTACTAGTCCTGAATAAATGTTTCGTGAAATATTGAATTTTGACTATGTAGTATAAGTATGTTGATAGATGTTAACTCCATACAACCTAATGTATAATTTTAATGTCAACATAGAAAATATTCGCACACTTGAACTGTCTAGCCTGTTAAGTGCTACACGGAATGTGGCGACTTGAACTTCCGCACATTTGTGCAAAGTTCTATGTCGAAAACAGACAGACAAGTATATTTTATGTACTTCCTTTAAAGTTAAGATGAACAAAGTGTGTATGTCTTTGCGTTTTGTCTCATATATTCTAATTTTTTTTCTATAAGAAATGTTAGTATTTATTTTCAAATAAGAGGAATGGTTTGCTTGTAAAATTTTATGGGTCAAACCTTGTTCGTATTAAGTGCTTTGATTTATCTATTCACTAAGCATATTCCTGTACAGTTATTGATTATATAATTAAGTATTGTCTTTTAAGAACTCCATTTAAATGTATTGGAAGATGGTTGAACTTGTATTTCATTTTATTCTTTTATTTGTGGATATTCGCTATACAATGTGAAATTGTTTTATGGATTTCATACTTACTCCACAGTCTAATACTTTTATATATAAGGAATAAATGAAGATGTAGGGAAAGTACTTTTTTCTGGCTATCATCAGGGAAATACTAAAAACGAACTGTTGAACACTGTTGTCTGCATCCTGCAATGTTATCTGACATAGATCTAGTCTAGAAAAGAGTTCAAGATAGCAAAAATAAAATTCAGCATCGATACATAGATTGATTGTCCATCTGGTGTCTTTACTAAGAATCACTAATTCAAAATTGTTTACAATAGTACAGATCTGTTCACGCTTTTTATTAAACTAGATACTGGAAATCTCTCATCAGATCACTTCGTCTAGTTATTCTCTTCAATACCATTCATGCTTGCTTATTGTATTATCCATTGTATTTCCCTCCTCCTGTTTTCTATGGTTTATCACAGTTTAACCTACTTGAACTGTTTCGCCTTTTTAATTCATGAAAACTTCCCATTCGAACATTAATAGACAGAAGACCAGTAGTTCAACGAAGAGTTTCTTTTCGGAGGCGAATTCATTTTCATAACTGCACAATCGCAAATATATATGGTTGTTTTGTATGTGTGTGTACATTAAATTTGTCAAACGGAAATGCAATTGGTAAGTTCAGATGGATTGGATGTTGATATATGAGGATAGTAACAAAAGTGATGAGTTGTCACAAACAATTGTTAAAGAAGAGTTACGTAATAACGTGAACAGTTTGATGAAAGAGTTGTGCTCAGGGTGTACATGGAAACAAAATAACATACGGAATTACGCAAGAGTTTTAACTAGTTAGAAAAATAAGCACATAAACAAGAGAAGTTAAGTCAAATCAACGGAGTTGTTACCATGAGAGTTGAAGTGGTTGAATAATTTTCTTTTGTATGCATAGTTCTGGTTCTTCCAACTGAATGGCTAGGGCTTCTGCAATGCTAAGAAGACGGAAACGTATTGTCTTTGGAAGGTTGTTCTTCACTTTGTAGATTACTTTAAAGCAGGAGGTGTTTGTTGAGATGGAATGACCAGTGTTGACGAGATATTCGATTATTGCACTCGCCTTTGTTCTACTTTCTTCTTCGATCCATTGTTATAAAAATGACTTAGAAGAGAATCTTGAATTAACGTTGTTTAATGAAGAATTCTACATTGAATTTGTTTGTTTGTTATACGATACAATAATATACGTTCCACTCATTCGTATTATCATCGGTATATTATGTGTACCCTTGAGTTAGTTATTGTAAAATATCATTTCCACATGAAATTTGCTTCTTCAACTATTAAAAATGCTTGCCAGTTTTGAACACCATTGAAATTGACATTCTAAAAATACTGTAGGCACATAACTTTCTCTTTAATCAAGTTAATTTTGGGAATTATTAATAAAAAAACTTTGATATGATGTATCATGAGTGCATGTGTAACCGAAATCAATTGAGTATTGGAAAACTCTAGTATAGTGAATACCTCACGTGGCTGTAAACTTCTTCAGTGTCTGTGTGCTGATATTTTAATTGAGAAAAAAATGCTAGTGAAGAATGCGATCATTGCAATGAAAAATTAAGTTATCAGCACGCCTTATGTAATACAAACGATTAATATAAGAGTAGGATTTTTTTAAATAATAATAATAATTTGCTTTATTCCAAAACAGTACTAATGTTACAGTGTGGAATTTTCAGCAATTTGTATAATATTGCATCTAATCTTATCGAACAATATTTTTTAAAAATTATAAAGATAGTATTACAGGATAGCTAATGACGTTCTTATATGGTATTTGTAGTGACAGCGAAGAATGTGGCGGTTTTCTCACCCACCATCTTGAATATTTTCGTATAGGTAGCCAGAAAGACAAGATCAGAAGCTTTCAATAAATCCAGGGATACGTTTTTATCTCACAGTTTATCACAGTCTGCCATAGTTAATCCACTCTGTCCAACCCTAAGAGAATGTGTCACCCTCGTATCTCCACATTTTAAAATCAGGAGTTAGCGTTTTAAGAGCTCTACGTTTCCAACTATCCATAAATATGTCCACTACTACTGTGATATTGACGATCCTATTGTTTGTATATTGGATACTTAGTATTGTTTCTTCAACCACGACTTGTTACTTTGAGACTCATTTCTTCATCGTTTTCTGTTTGAATCTACTCTAGCTTCCATTTCATTACGTGTAAACTAGTAAGCCTACAATCTGGCCGATCTCTAATGTAAAATAATTTTAATGTTAAATATTTAGATAATTCATATGTTGGGTTATCAACTATTGACCAAATAGCGTATTCTTCTTCATGAATTTCAATAGTGACATGCATTCTACTAGAATTATTAGTTATAGACATTAGATTGAGTCATTTTGACTCACCCAGAGTTGAATCCATTTGGTGTTCTAGATCAGCTTTAGAGTTTTTGATTTGTTAATGTTAATGTAAGTGTAGAACTTGGGCACTGTGGTAGGATTTAATTCCATATTAGATAAGTTTATTTTAATTATCACACAGTGATGCAGTATTGACCACTGGATGACGTCCCGAGCATAAATTATTGCTTATAATCATATCAATTTATTCACACGTTTTCACAATGATATACTCCATAGTGGAGATCAAATATCCAGAAAGAATAAGCAAAAAGAAACTCTGCAATTGGACAAACAAACCAAAAGCCGATCGCTCAACAACAAATATTTAGGAGAAAGTGGAGAAGGATCGGGCATCCATTGAAGAGGCCACCGAATAACATCGCACGTCTGGCCCTGGAGTGGAATCCCAGTGGGAAGCGGTGAGTGGGTCGTCCTAGGGTGATATGGAGGAGATCGTGTGAGGAAGGGATGTGAGAGTTTGGGTAATCGTCGAACCAGGTGAAGAGGACGGCAGAAAACAGAAGGAAGTGGAAATGTGTTGTTGAAGCCCTACGTCTGTCTGTCTGGATTCAACATAGAACTTGGCACCGAAATGCGGCAGTTCCAGTTGCCACGTTCCAAATAGCACACAAAAGTAGACAAGAAGATGAGTGAAGAGAATCAATAGAGTTTGACAAGTATAAGAGTGAAACAGACTGGTTAATGGTAGAAAGGAATATGAAAGATTACAGAAACTGAATACATCTGCGCTGGCCACTGACAACGATTTTGAGCCATGTCACCTATTGTCTCCAGCCATTGATTCCTAGAGTCCCGAGGGCCCCAACCCGGAAGTCTGCATCTCCCTCCCTACCTGACTCAGTTTAACTGTCAAGGATTTCATGGATTGATGAGGCCATGTTTTTGTTTGGCCACCACTGGCTCTTTTCCAACCTACACCTATATCAGCTAGTAATGCCCGTCGGGCGGGGGAGGGGGGAGAGGCGATGGTTAGGCATGCGCAGCACGTGACCTAGCCATCTTAGTCTATGTAACTTTATAGCCTCGTCGATTGATTTTCCCTCTTTGCCCAACACTCTACGCCGAACGTCAACATTACTTACCTTGTGAAACCACCTAACGTGAGACAGAGATCGCAGACATCTATGATCGAAAGCAGTCAACCTTTTCATGTCTTCAACTCGTACTGGCCATGTCTCAGAGCCATAGAGAAGGACGGAGCGAACTGATGAGCAGTACACACGTCCCTTGGTTGATGGCCGGGTGTCACGCCTACGCCAGAGATGGTGTAAGTCAGCGAAAGCAGCTCGAGCTTTTTGGATCCTTGCTGAGATTTCGTCGCCAATCAGTCCGTTGGTGCTGATACAACTTCCCAAATAGGTGAAGTGGTCAACATGTTCTATCACTTCACTCCCTATCACTAAGCTAGGAGTTGACGTGGTCCAGTCCTGTAGCAGCATCTTACATTTTGCAGGGGCGAGTGGCATGCCAAACATACGAAGATTGCTGCTCAAGGTGTTCAGGGGACTCTGCATTTTGTCAGCATCCTCCCCTAACAGGACTATGTCATCTGCATACTCTAAGTTCATAAGACTATTCCCTGGTAACAAGTCGATTCCTAAGTCGTTGCTTTCAGTTAAGGATACTTCCATCAGGATATCTATGATGAAGTTAAACAGGAATGGGAAAGTGGGAAGCCCTATGTTCCACTCGGAACACAAGGGAATGATAATAGTAACAATACTTCCTACTCAAAACGTCATCCAGTGGTTAATACTGCATCACTGTGTAATAATTAAAATAAACTTATCTAATATTGAGTTTTTGATTTGACTCATAAATGCGTTGACAGGTTTCTTAATCTTCTTATATGGACCTGTCTGAATATGTTCATTAATCTTACTAATGTAATCCAATCTTTCTATAACAAATAAATAAGCATTTAATGTCATCTTCAACCACTGAGATTGTGAAAAACTACAAGCCTTTTTGATTGTATTAGCGTCAATTGAAACTATTAAATCTAAGCTAAGACAAAGGACTCTATAATGTTTTCACAATAACATGTAAATGAAGATTCATCGTAATGCTGTTGAGTTGTTGTAAGTTTGTGGTTCTCAGATTATTCTAATGGCTGTTGGAAATATGCATAAAAGCTTGTTTATCTGTTCTTTTAGTTCGCTTATTTTTGGGGTATTTAGATTACATTTTGAACAGGAAAAAGAGTATCTGCAAAAAGGACGTTCTCCAGGATCATCAGTATCCTTTCCAGTGAATTAACTTTAATCCTTTGAAGTGTATAAAAGTACCTTTAAGATTGGAATATAGAAAATAATGACATATAGTCGTCAATCGACTATCCTACCACTATCAATATTTTCTAGAATAAAAGTTTCTCCCTTCAGAGCTATTGTTGAATAATTTATTTATTCCGACTACTAACTATTGAGTTACAAATTCAACTCCAATCCACTTGCTCCAATCTAAACGATAGACTAATATTACTTAGTAAGTATGGTTGTTGACGTGTTACGCCATTCCATTTGAGTATTACACACTTATCACTTATTCGCTTTCCTCTAAAATCTGTATCCCCTTTCGCTTCGCTTGTCTAACAAGTTGCTTAAGTGTGATGAAACTATGTATAAAACTGGTGTTTAGTTGTAAATAAAAGTGGAGATTTGCATTTATAAGTGCGAACCTTTTCTACCTGTGATATTTTCTTGAAAAAAACTTCTATGCTGTTGAAGTGTTACTTTGAATTGTGGCTTTGAATTACAGTTTTTCACATGTCACACAGTTTCAATGAATACAATGCTGTCCTGTCGTCAAAGCTTTATTCTCTTTCTCAAATCGATTATGCTAATTGTTTTGTTTTAAACTATTATATATTTCTGTTATATTGGATTGATTGGATTATGCGAATGTTCAGTGTTCATTTTGTATAGTTTTTTTCCTGTCTTTGCTAAATGTGCGTCGGTGGCACATTGGTTAGGACTCCCACCGACCATGCACATGGTCCGAGGTTTGACCCCCTACCGACACACACCTGATATCTATGGTCGGCCTGCAAATTTTGGGCTACCGGTATCCATGCTAAAAATTCCATACCTGTACTAAAAATACATTGTGGAATCAAGCTGTAATCAAAAATAAAAATAAAATTGGCATTATGTCAAAGCATAGTTATAATCATAGGTGTACTCAATGCGAAATGATAGGAATATTCTATATCAGTGATTGCCTACAAGATATGCTATTGTTCTTTTCCAGGACCCACTCGTAAATCCCAATTCAATAAATGAACGACCAATCAATCAACAAGAGACTATTTTACAACAATTATCGGAAATTCGTAAAGTAAGCAACATTTATATGTTAGTTTAGTCGGAATGCATATTGATTTAATCCCCTTTCTCAAATGAGACAACAATTAATATAAGCTTGATCACTAGTATCTTTAAGTCCTGAATAAGGCCTAATTTGAAAATCGTATCTGTGAACTTCATCTATAAATATCATGTGGACGAAAGAAAGCACTTATCAATGTTATAAAACCGCCTAGTTACCCACAGCTTTTGTAAATTGAATCCTACTAGACTGACATCTCGTGCATAGTACATCTGATGTTCACTGTTCGTAGCCATGTATTAGTACACATCGCAGTGCTGGGATACCCATCGGTTCTTCCTGTTTATTAAATGTAACCCCAATAGTAGACGCCGGTCAGGTTCTTCGTTCCTGCATCCATATTTTGTTGGTGGGAAATTTAGACTGATATTAATCCGAAATTCTAGGTGAGCAGAGTGTTAAAAGTGATCATTCATCGCTTCAACTACAGACGGAACTGACAAGGATATCAAAGCAAGGATCGGGAAAGCAAGACAAGCTTTCATTACTCTCAAGTCTGTGTGGAGGTCAACAGCACTCAGCAGGAAAAATAAGGTCCGGATTTTCAACTCCAATGTGAAGTCAGTGCTACTCACTATACGGATCAGAGACTTGGCGTGTCATAAACAGCATCTCAAACAAACTACAGACCCTTATTACCAGTTGTCTTCGCTCAATACTCAAGATGAGATGGCCGGTCAGAAAAGATCAGCAACAGGGATCTCTAGCAATGAGCGAACCAACACAGCAGGAACCTATTGTGCAACAAATAGGCAGGAAGAAATGGAGATGGATTGGCTGGCCATACTCTGAGGAAACCATCAAGTGACATCACTAGACAAGCCCTCGAGTGGAACTCGAAAGGGAAGTGGCGAGTTGGTCGTTAGTGCAAGGGTAACTTGGAGGAGGTCATGTGAAGAGGAGATGAAAGCATGTGGGCAGACTTCGAGCCAGGTGAAAACGTTGACAGAGAACCGAACGCAATGGAGACGCACGGCTGAAGCCCTATAGTCCTCTAGGAATTAAAGGAAATAATTATACAGTTTACAGATATTCCATCATCGTGCGACTGTCATTTCAACTTCATGCATGTATGGCCGACATTTGTTACATTTAGACACTGAAAAATAAGTTTCCTGTTAAAATAATTCCTATTAGTGATTAAGAATGGAGATTCTAACAATTCAATGATCAATGACTCAGGTATTTAGTTTATGCCTTCATTTGTATTTGCTTCAGATAAATATATAGTTTTCTATCAGTTGAATCCATAATATGGAGCTAAGCGTAGTTGAATCGTATTGTCAATTCTCCCTCACTTTCTGAATTCTTTTGTTTTCAGGGTTTACAACTACGCCAAATGTTATACGAATCAGGAACATATGAAGATGATAGTGATGAGTGAATGGCATGTCTTCACGGTGACTTCTAAATGAAAATTTCTATTTCATTTCATATCATATTTGTATTGACCATATATCAGTAGATTTCTTATGATGCCTTACGTAACTCTTTCTTATCATCATCCACGCAACATATCATCATCATCACCACCATAATGATCCTCATACACTTCTTCTTCGTACTCATTTTCTTTCCCATTCCGAAAACAGCTGTTATACCTGTTATATTGTCTGTGATGTAGAGATGTAGCTGGTCAGTCTTATTTTATAACTTTCAACCTGAGCAACTTAATTCTGTAGTTCAGTTCTCATACAGTTTGTGCCATTCCGAGCAACTTAGTTTCAAGTAACTAGTGTTTATGTGTGTGTGTGTGTGTGTGTGACTGTCATTCAGCAGACATTAAGTGTTCTATGCATTTATCATCTTGTCTCTCTAGTTTAATTGATGTGTATTCGGCGTGTTTCCAGTGGACATATTAACACGATTAAGCATCTTGCTTATTGAAAATGTAACTTTCTGAGGGAAAGTTTAAGGATAAAGTCAAAGAGGTTATTGTTTATTATAATACCAAAGTATTTTATCTGAGTTTAATATATATTTTGCCTATTTTTATTTTCTTTCGAAATTTAGTTTTCTGCTTCTTTTATATTTGAAATTTTGATTGGTTTGAAAAATATTTGGAACAAATTTAAATAAAACGATTTTATAAAGTAGTTTCTCGTTCTGTTTTTAAAAGATTTGTCGTCTTTAATCGTCTTTATTTTGTTGTCTGTTTGGAAATAATAAATAATGTGAAGTTTTGCACAAGGATAGAAGACACACGTCAATATATGACCTGTAGATAGTTATTCTTTCTGTGTAGAGCTAAGTCACTTTAACCTAATTAGTTGATCATGCTATGTTGTTGGTTATTTCCGCCTTTCAATTGTTCTTCGATTCTCCTTAAACGTATATAAGTAGTTGCTATTAAAGTGTGTTAACGACTCCTACTTGTTATGTTTAGTCTATGATGTCTAATATTCAAGATTATGATTTTTTTCTGTTGGTTATTTAAGATTTCTCCAATACCTTTCATTATGTATCAAGTATCGTTTTCAAGGTGTACCATCGGGGAAATAAAGCTCGAGTATGTCTTTGTTGTAATTAGAAATACTCTGTAAGACAAGTGGTTCCATTCATCTTGTCTACAATTAATTTAAATTTATACATGTTTAGTTAAGCGTATTCATGTTCTAAAATAAGCGATTAACTTAACCTGTTGATGGGTATGCCTAAAAATGCTTTCCTTGGATGAAGAATTTTTGTTCTATTTCACCAAAAGTCTTTAAAATATAAATCCTCAGCATGTTGTTGAGTACTTTTGTACACTAAAATATAAAAATCTGAAAGTATAGCTAGTGTGTGAGTGTGTGTGTGCGCGCAACTAACTCGTGTATAATGTGTGAGAAGTTATCTAGTTATAACTGTATACATGTGGATCATTTCATTCCTTTACGTTCTGACTGAAACATAAAGCTTCAAGCTTAAGCCGAGTGTTCTTTGGTATAGTTGTTTTGCTAGCCTTACGTTGAACCTTCCCTCTTTACTAGGTTTACTGCTGGCTTGTCGAGTTTTTGGAGTGTGTCGGCTGGGAATCGAACCCGGACCATGTAGGGGCGATTGTGGAGCATTCTATCATTGAACCACCAACATGCTCCACTCATAATTCATTATTTAAACTGGTGTAGTAGTTACTTCATATTTATCATCATGACAGTAATTTAGTTAAAACTTACTTTCTATTTGTTTTAGTTTTTGCTTAAAGCCATATTCATTTTGCTTAATTGTATGAACTTTTTAAAAGAAAATTAATCTCACTTTCTTTTCTTTATACAAAGACTACTTTAGATCTGTCTGTCATATGTGTCTACATTAGAGTCTATCCTATACCATAATCTCAATGCTGCTAGATTTGATGATATAAAAGAAAAAACATACAACATATATTTATAATAAATTGGACAAGCATCGTTTATGTCCTCCAAAGTAAATTACCATACACTTTCACCGTCCAAGTATAAGCTGAAGTATTTCATGAAAGTAAGTGTATAATTTACACAACTCAAAGATTTAAATGTGATAGTTTGTTTTCTGTGCATAGCTATAAAAAATGTATGGATTTGTCATTCCTTTTTCAATAGGGCTTTTATTATCAAACTGTTTACATACCTTATTAGCCCATTTTCACACCTGTTAGTTTAAAATAAGCTGTTTTTGTAACTGGGATGATACTGAGATTTGCGGGTTCACTCCACTCTGTTATATCAACATTCAACTAGTATTCTCACACTGAGAAGACACAGCCGACTGACTGACAAGGCTCAAAACAGTCAAAAACTATTGATATAATTTTTTTTCTTACATAACCAGTAAATGACTATTTTAAGATATAAAACGTGTGTTTTGACTAGTTCTCATTGCTGTGACCCATAATCTACGTCAGGGTCAAATCTTTGGTTTATACAGGTCAAGTAGAAAAAGCTGATTCGTAATACTTCACTACCTGACCTAATGGATTTTTTCTATAGTCTTTATTATTAGATTCACATATATTGTGTAAAACTATCACTTATACCTCTGATAAGAGTGCTCAAACAATTTATCATCAATCTTAGCAAATGAGTTTTGTGGTCACGTTTAGTACAACCTGTCACTGCGCGCAGCAATCATTCTTTTCGGTTATATATATATATATATATATATATATATATATATATATATATATATATATATAACGTCATCAAATATACCCCATGAAACAGAAAGTAGTATACTGTTGGGTGAATGGATGGATGAAGAAAATGGTGATGCAAGTGAAGATAATATTGTACCAATTATAACTAATGGAAATCGTGTTGGTGGTGGTGATATATCCCGTCGGCCAATTGGTCGTGCACCCTCCAATATAGGCATATCTAATGTAAATAGCACACTGGCTGTAAACAATGCAATAATAAATAGTACCAATATCACTGCAGCAACAACAGCAGCTGGGGTAGCATTAGCAGGTAGTAACGTTACTGGTGGAAGCGGAACTTTACGCAAGTCGAATTGTGTTAAAGAAATTGAACGTATACAACAAAGACGTGAAGAACGACGTGCTGCACAAAAAGCAGTTCGTGATCAAATCGATTTAGATCCTAGTAATCCAAGTTATGAATTTCATATGATGATTCATGAATATAGAAATACATTGGATTATCAACCGTTAACAAATACAGACCCGATAGAAGATCACCAAATATGCGTTTGTGTACGGAAACGTCCTATGAATAAAAAAGAACTTGGTCGACGTGAAATTGACGTGATAACTGTCCCGAATAAACAGCATGTTCTTGTACATGAACCAAAAACTAAAGTCGACTTAACTAAGTATTTAGAAAATCAACAATTCCGTTTCGATTATGCATTTGATGATACTTCAAATAATGGAACTTCTTTTGAAAATAATGTGTATTGTTCTCTTATCCGACTCGCTTGCTTTACACTTACCACCGACTTATAAAATCTTGTGTTTTCCACACACACGTGTGTGTTAGTTTGCTATACTGTTCTCTCCGGGTACTTATTTTGTCCCCATTTTTGTTTTTTTAGTCTTCTCTCCGGTCCATTTTGTTGTATTTTCACTTATTCTATACCGTTTCTATTGTTTGATCGATTGCAGTCTCAATCTTCTTTTTCACAAATTAAGGATTGTTATATGGTACACATGCGCATGCACGCTCACACACACACACAAAGCTACATACAGAAGTCCTCCTGCCTCGTCCAACTGTACACCGATAGTCTATCAAATCGAAGGATGGAAAGACTTCTTTTTTCCGTTTTTTCTTTTCTGTATCTTTTTTTTTGAACAACAACTCACTTGAAAGTGTGCGCATGCATGCATTTTTGTGCATTCAAAGATGTTTTTGAATGTGTGCGTGAGTGCGTGCGTGATTTTGTTTTTCCTCTTTTTTTGTGTTTCGTCGCCTTTTTACGCATATCTGTCTCTCTGTCTGTGTGTGTGTGTGTGCGTAGGTGTGCAAGTGCGTTTCTTCACTAGGCGTTTTATTTTGTTTAATATTATTTTGTTAAATAACGTACAGTATAGAAATTATGAATTACACCAGATAAACGACTAAATCACTGGTGTGTATCGTGTTTTTCACTGACTAGTACAAAACAGATGTTTAAATGGTATATCCAACACGATAATTAATTAGAGAACACAATTTAAACAATATTTAGGGTAGTTTCTCATCAGGCTTCGCAATTATATGGTAAAATACTAATCATGGATACTTGAAATCAATTTGGCAAATAGAATTAAAGTTCAGTCATATAACTTATTTATTATTATCATTATTCCCTTGAATTCCGAGTGCAACATGGAGCTTCAGCACCATAATGTGTTATATTTGCATATTGTAATTTTTATTATAGAATCAAGCAATATCTAATCACTAGGATTCGATAATTATTCTTTTCTCTTCCCCGCTATTTATGCACCTTTTCTTTCACGCTCACAACGATTTTCTATTCTAAACACTCGCATGAGTTTATCCTTATAATAATAATAATAATATTATTATTATTATTATTATCATTATCACCTTGCTTCTTGCCCATTGATTCATATGCCTGAGCCTTAGTTCTACTAATCACATTGGTTGTAAATGTTTATGATTAATATTCTGTTGTGTAATTTAATTATAAAGCATTTGCCTAAACCGCATTCTCAAATGCGTATCTGTTTATGATTTAAAGTCGCATATTATTTTGCAAGTCCTATATGATGAATCATCTATGTAATGAGATTATTGTCAATCAGAAATGACTTCTTAAGGAAATTCAAGTTATCCCCATGTTTGGATAAGATGCTTTAGTGACTATTTCTGTCCATTTAGATATCCATTTTCGCAGATCTTAGTCATTTTATCAGTGTCAGTTTTTCTCCTGTGAATAATTTTGACTTGGATAAAATGGTCAGGATCATAGACAATACTGGTCTAAGGTTTCTCATTTATGTATTTTCGTAACCTTATCTTTATTTAGCCGCTGACTTGTTACATTATAGTCCTTATTCCACTAGTTATTATTTATTTATTGAAACAAAAACTTGATACATTATGAGCACCAAGAGACAGGCCACATAAAATCTCATAGTTTGTATGGGGTAGAGGATACTTTCTGGAATCACAGACCGCAGTAGGTGGCTGTCTTAAGGGGCCACTCTCCGAGCCTTTGACTGGAGGTCTGTTCCACAGAGCAGTGGAGCAGCATCTGGAGCTACGTCCCCATGCTTGACGGGTGACTAAAACAGGTTCATACCTCATATCATCTATTTGGAATCTGTATCCTATGTACTCCACAGATTCGGAATGAGGTAGACCTGCATGTCGGCCAGTCTGGCTGTGTGATTCAGATATCCTCATTCGGCCCCTCACTATTGTGACTCATGAAGGCGTGGGCGAAAACTTACCTGGTACAGTAAGACTAGGAACGCATGGCCACATGAGAGCATTTTGAGAAGGAGACGGAGGTCTACTCACCGTCTGCCGTACTAGGTCGTTTATGAGGTGTATTCCACTAAGACATCTTTTAGCGAAATTGTCTTGTACAAATGATCGTTGTACAGTATGTGACCAAATTATGCCTTTTTTGTAACATAAATTACATTTTTTTCTCTCATTATTCTTAGCCTAAAATAAAACAACTGGGAAATGGCTGCACAATATTTACACGTCAATTACGAGTATATAGTTTATTTTCATTTATTGCATGGTTATTTCTCATTGGAACATTCCTGTATACAACATTGCAATTATGCTCTTTAATCTTAAAGCAATCAAGTTTTAGCAGTAATGCATATGCGAGTTATTATGGCAAAAACTGGATACCATCTATTTATACTGTATCACGTTTATCTGATGCAATTCTTAATATATGGCCTGCGAATATTGCGAAAAATATTATGCCATCATATGGTTTAACTTTGGTGAGTTGATTTTTGTCCTTTAATATATATATATATATACTGAGGATCAATCACCATAAAATGAAGGAAAGTTGTTTCATTTTGTTCAGCTTCAAGTTCACTTTGATTGTAAATCGCAGTGTGTTAAACTTGCTGAAATCAGCCATAGAGGCATTATTAGTTGACTGAATTTCTCTATCAGTTAACCCTGTTTTACTAATCTGCTTTATATGTATCACGAATATCATGTGGTCCTGTCGATGAACAATAATTTTCCTGTAGCATAAACTGGTGAATCGTGATTTCCAATTCATCAGGTAAATGATAGTCTCTTGATGAATAATTTAATAAGGTTAAGTAGAAGAGGTGAAAAATGAAGAAATCATTGATGTATTGTGTTATAAAAATGAATACGGTTTCAGGTAATAAATCAGTGTCAATTCTTCAAAGGGGTGGTAACAGTTTTTCATTATCTTCATCTGGTGAAAATTACAGGATATATTGACCTTGAAAATCCATATTTTCATGGATAATTACCTCATGACTGAAAATAATTATTATCGTGCAGAGTACGAATTTTAGTCTTTTATTTTAATCAACTAAAAGCGATTTTTAAACGTCACTTTGGCAAAGGAATTCTTATTGTGTATGTGTATTAAGACACTTGCTACGCATACTGAAACATCGGCTTCCTCGGCGAACAATGTTAGCCGACATTGGATTAGGTTAGAAGAGAGTCAGACCAAACATTGACACCAGTCCATGAAGTCTTTGACAGTTGGTTTGAGATTCTTAGGGAAGTCCGGTTAGGTCCTCGCTATGCTAGAGACTGTCGGTGATATGGGTCAATTTTGTTGTCAACGGCGTAGGTACATTCGTTCTTTATGACTCCCCTGATTCATTAAAAACTCTTCTCTCTCCTTCAGACTCCTGCTGATTATAGTTTTTTTGAATCTTTTCTCTACATGGAGTGTGGCAATTTGTGTAAAGTTGTGTGCTGAAACCCAATCAATCAATAAGTGCATTTTGACTGTGGGTATGATATGATAATCACTGTTCATATCAATTATCAACATTATATCTCCGCTAAAAACCACAGTTTAGGGCTTCTCTCTAAATCTATGGATTTAACCTTCTGTATATCCAAGGATATATGACGCCTAATCTTGTTATCTTGCTCTTGTATTTTCCTTATACGACATTTATTTCCTTGAATTATTATCTCTTTTCCATTTAGTCATGAAGACAATAAAAGACAGATTCAGCGAAGAAAATTTTCTTGATCGATGAAATCATCTTCAGAAGCTGTACAGTCGTATTTATACTTACAAAAATATATAGTGGTCTATTATTCAGTTATAGGGGTGGGGGTGACGTAATTGATATAATTATTCAGAAGTGGCTTTAGAAGAGAAAATTAAAAGTTGTAAATTACGTGGTACTCAACGGCACAAAGATAGAAATTTGATAAGGTTAAAATTGCTCTTCAGTGAGAATACACGTATTTGAGTGTCAATTTAACAAGTGTGAAACGAGTGGGAAAATATACAAAAGGAGCATATGAAACTAATAGTAGTGAATTAATTA
Organism: Trichobilharzia regenti; assembly: GCA_944472135.2. NCBI lineage: Eukaryota > Metazoa > Platyhelminthes > Trematoda > Strigeidida > Schistosomatidae > Trichobilharzia > Trichobilharzia regenti. The sequence goes on along the minus strand of OX235265.1, from coordinate 62,462,452 downwards.
ATAAAGCAAACTGAAAGTAAAATTAAAAATTACAAGAAAAAATCGAATTCTTTTACAGGGAACGATTAGTGAAGAGGTTAAGACCAAGGTAGAATAAGAGACTGGACAAACTTTTTCTGTATACAGAGTTCAGGTTTGTATTGATGAATTGCCAACGCCTTCGCCATACACAAAAGCCGAAACCTGACGCCTTTTGTACCTTTTGGTTTCACTTTGTAGATGATCTTGAAAGATGACTCTGGTGGAGCTACGTGGCCTGAGTTCACCAAATGCTCGAGAATTGAGCTAGTAATTGTCTTGCATTGTCCCTTTGTTAACCATGTCGGATAATGTTCAGAGATGCGTTTGGAAAGCGTGCGCTTTGTTCGGGCGGTCAATATAACTAGCTCCACACGAGCAGGTGAATTTATAAACACACATTGAGGTGGCCCAAAGCGGCAGTTTATCCTTCACACATCCGTTGATCATTTGTCGGCTGTAGAAATTGATACGTGTCTCAGCCATAAAGAAGACTTTTCTCAGTGATCTGCATTGTTTATTATGTCTAACAGAAATATAAAAGTCTATTTTATTATCTTCAGTCGATAAAACTGATGTGATACATACTGCATTCGTATTTGGGATGACTTGGGTTGTGGTAAGTAATAAAATATGCTTAATCTACTGAGCAAATGAGCACTTACAGGGAAGCATTTATACCGATACTTCTTAGTTTTAAGCAGTTCTTTGACTAGCATTTTTGAAAGATGGAATTTGCTGAACATTTTATCATGATCCTCTTTCTTTTTGCGTCTACTATTCATAGGTCAGTTTCAGTAATCAAACACCGTTTCCATATACCGATCAGTTAAAATCTGTTATTGCATTCGATGAGAGAGAGCAGTCTCGAGTATTTTTAAGTAGTGTACATCAAGGTAAGTTCCTATGCATCATTTAATGAATATTTATTCAAATATATTCTGACCTGTATAAATGTGTGGCTCTAATTTGTTTTCTAAATCCTTTGTGAATGTAACTAGATACAGTTGGATTGTAAAACAAATAAGTTGCTATAGTGACATTATTATTGTTATCGTTATTGTTTATAGTATTTCGCCATTATCTGTAATAATTTCGAATGCCCGTTTACTGACTTTTATTTGTTCAATCTGAAGTTGACCTATTTTCTTTTGTTCACTTTTAATTTATAAATCTAATAGTTTTCGCGCAGTTTACGTTTTATTATTGCATGTTCTATGGTGGGATTCTGTTACGCCTTCTTTTTTTATTATATTAGTGTTGTGTGTTCTGTTGAGCTAATTTACTTTTCAATGGGTTGAACTCATAGGAAGTATGAACGAATATCTCTACGGCTATCATAATAATTACTAGATTTTTCTTACAGCAGATTAAATAATCTCTTTGAGAATTCTATTCTCCTCTAACACATACGTACAGTAGCAGCTAAACTCAATTCGAAAAAGTCTTCACCGATTACGATTCGTTGTACTCTAGTCTCTATTTTTGTGATAAAATCCTCCAGTTCCATACAATCGGTTGATTAATTGGTGGATGGTGACTAGCAGTGGAATCCAGTATTCACATTTTGTCCTGTTTGGGACCCATCATCTGGATGTACCTGCATTTCTCAGTGAGTGATGATGTTCCCACCGAGGCTCGAACCCAGTGCCCATAATTTCAAACGCCAAAGCGTTATCCACTAGACCACTTGGGCCTCGAGAGCCACCTCTTGTTTGAATAAAGAAAGAGTCAACATATTTGCAAGATAATACGAGCTGGCTTTTATTTCATGGGTTCCTGTCAATTGCATATAACCTACACAATATCAAAATATAAGCTCAAACGTTCTGAACATACTTTCATCACAGTGATTTCGATTTATCGATAGAAAGTATAAGCAACATAATTCCGAAATGATTATTCAGTTTTAAACAGAACCAACTGTTTATAATATAAATAGACAGGAGAGGAAAACAGAGTTCAAATTTGGCATAGAAACAAAGATAAACTAAAGACGAATACAAAATTTAAAAAATTAGTAAATTTTTGTATAATATGATGGAAAGATCAAGAGGATGAGAGTGAAAAGTAAAATCATGACAGAAAAATAATTCAGTAAATTTGGAAACTTAGTAGTGAGTTCAACTCACTAAGTGAAAATCAAACTTAGATGACGTATTGTTACGCAACAGGACCAAACACAAAAACACACGAACAAAACAATTACAGTTACTAGGGTAGTTAGAGGTTTATCACACTATCTTTCTGTGTACAGAGGCTGAGTTGAAATCTTTAGACAGCAGTGGCAAAATGAAGTAATCAAGATTTTCTTTGAATATTGATTATTTTAATATCAGTAAAAAGTTTGAGCATTGTGGATTAGATCAAATAAAGTATAATTATATTTCAATAGTTTACACACAATGATAAGTTTTGTTATTGGTAATATTTCGAGCAAAATTACTGCCCGTGTTCACACCACTGTTGGAATTGTTTTATTCACACATTTATGATTTGTACTCATGATTATTTTGAAATCCTGAATCATTTCAACTGTATATGTCTCATGTCATTCAAGTGTCAGGCACTTGCATTCGAATCTCACACTTTTTAACGTTTAACTACAGACTATTTTTACAGTATTTGTTGTAAAGCGGTGTTTGCTCTCAAAATATCCTCTGAACACCCTTCTTGTCTTTCAAGTATTGGTTTTTAGGGATTTGGTTGATTGGTTACAGGACTTCATTATCAGCTGACATTGGTTAGAGAACCATTGGAAAACCTGCAGGGAGTAGTGGACAGCTGTTCCCCGCTTCCTACTTTGGGACTCTTCAGCAGTATGCACCCACCGGGATTCCAACCCAGGACCTCCTGGTTACAAGGCAAGCTCGTAGATCGTTAAGCCACTGGGACCCGATCCAATGGCCGGTCCATAAATTCTAACTTCTGCCGATTCACGACATAGCGCAACCGCTAGCCAGTATCTCCGGCGAGTATTTGTCCTCACACCCGACCTGCTGCACTCTACTGGTCACGACTTCCCACTGAAACCCCAGGTAACTATCTACCTGAATGGGGCCAGTCACCAGTGAGCATCTCATTGGTATTCAAGTATTGGTTTGTAGGGATTCGGTTATAATTCATGAGCCATTGGATGCGGTCCCAGTGGCTTAGTGTACGAGCTCGCCTTGTAATCAGAAGGTCCTGGGTTGGAACCCCAGTGGGTGCGTACTGATGAAGAGTCCCAAAGTAGGGCGGGGGAAACAGCTGTCCAGTACTCCCAGGTTTTCCAATGGTTCTGTAACCAATGTCAGCTCATGATGAAATCCTGTAACCCTTCTTGTCTGTTTGTATTATTTTCTGAATTGATTTGTTATTGTACTTTGGTTTCTGAATATCGCGTAATTTCATTTTTTTATTCGACGATTGTGCGTTAACACTCGGCGAATCAGTTCCCTTCTACACTCTGCTAATGGGATTTATTTTTAAAAATGTCTTTTCACAGGAAAAAATATTTTTCATGGCCTCCTCCCCATAAATATGATTTTTCTTTACCATTATGTGTCTCTAAGTGGTATTTTTTAAAGAAAACATTTCGTCCCTTCTTATCAATCAATCGACGAAGTCGTGAAGTTACAAAGACTGAGGTGGTTATGACATGTGTTACGTATGCCAAGCCATCGCCTCCCTCGACGAGCAATGTTAGCGGATATAGGGTCAGGCTGGAAAAAAGCTAGCGGCGGTCAAACCAAAACATGGCCTCACCAGTCAATGGAATCCACAACAGTTGGTCTAAGCCACGTAGAAGGTGTAGACTTCCAGGCTGGGGTCCTCGGGACGGTAAAAATCTATGGTTGGAAACAATTGGTGACATGGCTCAAAATCGTTCTCAGTGGCGCAGATGCATCCACTCCTTGTGACTTATGATCTCCAATGAAACTGTTTTGTTCTTCGTTATTACTCCTCCTTTGTCTCACACCTCTGCTCACTGTTTCTATTATGCTTTTCTTGTACTTTCTTCCCTTGCTTCGCGTGCTACACGGAGTGTGGCGACTTGAACTTCCGCACATTTGTGCAAAGTTCTATGTCGAAAACAGACAGACAGAGACAGATCTCTTATTTTACTGAACATTCGCGTAAAATTAAAAAAAACAAAACAAGAGTCCCTTCTATTTATTCAAATCAAAATGTATAGATATTACTGATACGTTCTGGCAAGACTTTGGAGATAAGCGAGGTTGTGAATAGGTTCACTTTTATGAGCGTTGACCGTTGGTAGCTAATTTAAGTGCCTCGTTTATTGTCTTTTGATTAAAATTCATCGGCAAGGTGCTCAGTGTGATCGTCACTATAATTAAGGTGAAACATCTCAACTGGGATCTTATTTACATTTTAATTGCATAAGAAATTTGAGTGCTAGGCTATGCGCGTAATAAAGCCTATATCTTCGACAGTCAGTGCCACAGTTTGAATCTCTCAGCACAAACTTGTTCAAACACACTTTGTTGCTAAAGTTTAAGTGTCAGCCAACACGAAGACTAAATCTGTTGTCTTCCTGTTAATTGAATTCTCACTATACCTGTTTAATTGCCAAGATGTCGTGTTAGTTCCTGACTGAGTTTGTGAAAGTTTTACAGGAAAATGCCGCACAGAAGTGAAGGGAAATACCTAGGCACATAGTTGTTTTCTTGAATTTCTCTGTATTGGTGTCTCAAAAATACTTGCGTACACGTGAAAATTAGGTACAGATGATTGATGATTGTAACCCGTCATCAAACATCAAGTTCCTCAACTTTCGTTGTACATGATCGTTGTATAGTGTAGGTATAAAACATCCTTTAACTGTATTATTTTGTCATTGATATTTGATTCGCGTTTTGTTTGTTTTACCCTTGTTTTTCTTCTTAGGTTTAATTACTAGATTGATATGGGTATATCCATCTTGGAAACAAATATCCGTTGACCAATTTTATAAAAAGGCACAATATCATGTTGGTTTAGCAAAAATTAATTTATTAGAACACGAAAGTGATTTGTTCGTGACTGATATACCGATGAGTTTTACAACGTTTTGTTTGTGTACAGCATTTGAAAGTGTGTGCAGCCTACCTTTACTGTCTTTAGTAAGTTAATAATATGCATATCATCCATCTATTTTGTCTACAGATAGTAAATAACTGAAAAAATCTAAAAGTAATAATATTTCTGACTAAATAAAAACGTCTTAGAAATGTTCCAGAGCAGAATTATGAACAAGTTTTCCTGCATATTCCTTAACGATAATTTGTGCATTAAGATCTATATGGCATAAATATCATACAAAAGCAGAATAGAAAACAGCTTACTCATATGCATCCTCTTAAGTTTCGAAAGTCTACTTTTTTAAAATAACATAATATTACCGAATGTCATTTCGTCTGAAACATGCATAATCAGTAGTATGACAATCTTACATGATTAATTTACTCATCCATTGTGCAACAGTGAACCGGTAAAAATCTTAGATTGTAGCTATTCTGACGCATGACCTCACCAGGGACCGAACCCCCGGACCTCCAAGTTATTAGTCCTCACACTCGAGTTGAAGGACAACATTCCACTAGAACTCCAGACAGCTTTGTCCTGTAGTTGGTCATTAGGGAGCGCTAAAATCGAGAATTGATAGAAGTTAGAATTCATGGCACGATTGATTCCAGCCTCGTAACTTGAAGGCTTAAGCTTCAGTCCTCTGTGAAGACATGGGTGCCTGCTGCTGAAGTATCGCAAACAGGTAAGAAACAGTTGTCCACTACTTCCAGGTTTTCAATGGTTCTCTGACTGGCATAAAACTTGAAGCATATCAAAACCCTGGGAGCTAACTCTTGGAAATTGTAACAATTACTGTATGCTTTTATAAGTTCTCATTGTCAACTTAATGTCAGGGAAGGAACCATTTATTTTAACAGTAACTATACTATAGAACAGTTACCTTAAAGAACGACTGATTTTTGTGCCTTTTGTAATACTAAATAAAACAAATTGATTTGAAAAAGGTGCGTTCGAATTCTCTATTGGAAATTAAAATTAAAATCATCTAAACCACTCCACAAGTTTTCTATCCTTGACAAACTGCTCTTTTTTATAAATCAACTTGACACTATAGTTGAGTTGTAAATTCTACTCTCATTCGGAACACCGTAGCTCCCTAAGGTCCTTGTACATCCATCTGATGAGCTCAGACCAGAAGGAAACTCACTTCTTGGATTTCACTGTTCACTGTTAGCCAACATTAAATGCAATACCATCATACTACAGTTGGCTTCTTTTTGAAATGCCTTTAAAATTAGTCGTGTTTTCATGAAAGCTGTGTAATTTATTCATTGCCAATTCTTGTGTACGTCATGTAAACTGAGTACTTATTATTTATTATTATATTTAAAGGATTTTTGAGGAAAAAATGTATTATTTAATTGATTTTTAGATTTTCCCGTTGGTTGATTGGACCGAAGTGCCCTGTCTCAGGTTGACCTGTCGGCTTCTTGTGCAGGTGCTTCGACAATGTCTGGGCATGTAATTAGAAGTTAATTGGTCGATGGTGACTAGCAGTGGAATGCACGATGCGCATTTCATTCTATCTGAGACTCTCGTGGCCCAATTGGTCTAGTGGATAACGCTTTGGCGTTTCAAACAATGGGCACTGGTTTCGAGCCGCAGTAGGAACATCATAACTCACTGAGGAATGCAGGTACATCCAGATGACGAGTCCCAAATGGGACGAAATGCGCTTAATCCTGGATTCCACTGCTAGTCACCATCTACCAGTTAATAAAATGTATCTTTCTGAGTGTAGTCTGTCTAATTTTACTATTGATGAACTCTATTTTGATACAAGCGAGATATTTTCCGGACTGTTTTAATGGAATTGTTTAATTTCTGCGTCGTTTGCACAGTGGTTAGGACGCTAGCCGACCACTTCCATGACCCGCGATTCCATCCCTGGCCGACACACACCTGATATCAGTGGTCATCCTGCAAAATTTGGTCTACCTATATCACATGCTAAAAAAATTCCATACTTGTATCAAAAATACTGTGTGGAATCAAGCTACAATAAAATAAAAATTATTGTTGGTGTGATGCTGTTGAAGTATATGTATAATCTAGTGAACTTTATACACTTATTTAATTGTAATATATCTTAATTTTTTTATATATTTTACATTACAGCCTAATTTACGTATATCAAGACAATCATGTTCAGTGAATGGTAGTTTTATCTACGAAGAAGTTATTGACCTGATGGTTGAATCATTACTTTCAGAAGAGAAAACCAAAGATATAACAAAAGATTCTATTTATGTATTTTCACGTACAAGTTTTATCCACTCAGATAATATAATTTCATCATCATCATCCAATAGATTGACACCATGGTTTGATAATCCATTTATATTACACATTGATTTGAATTATTTCATTGGCTCTGTTACTAGTCCTAATCTTGTGACTGTTTCATCAACAATAAATGTCACTTCGCCTTCTCAATTAGCTCCTGCATTTATTGAATATCTTCATATAAATACACTCAATGAAAGTAATAACAGTGAAAATAATAATAATAGTAATAAAGAAAACACACAAGGGACTCTGCCTAATGATGACAATGATTACTACAATTTGGATGATGTTGATTATTTCTATATAGTCATATTGACCAAATGTTAAACGCTTCTTCTCTTCACCACCATCATCATCGAAGAGACCCAGCTCTTATTCATCAGGTTTGTTTAAATTGCTTCTTCTTTTTCGATGACATGAGGATGTTATTTACGGCACATAGGAATTTATTATTACTATTATTATTCCCTTTAATTCCTAGAGGAACATGTAGCTTCAGCCCCGTGTTTCCATTGCATTCGGTTCTCTGCTAGAGTTTTCACCTGGCTCGAAGTCTGCCCACATGCTTTCATCTCCTCGTCACATGACCTCCTCCAAGTCATCCTTGCACTGACGACCAATTCGCCGCTTCCCTTTCGGTTTCCATTCGAGCAATGGCTTGTCTAGTGATGTCACTTGATGGCTTCCTCAGAGTATGGCCAGCCAATCCATCTCCATTTCTTCCTGCCTATTTGTTGCACAATAGGTTCCTGCTGTGTTGGTTCGCTCATTGCTAGAGATCCCTGTTGCTGATCTTTTCTATTTCTGCTAACAGCAACATGCTGTAGTAGTCTATGACACGTCTCATCCACCTGTCTCATATTTGAATCTATGCTTAAACTGCATTACATGTTGGGTTCGGGCCAAAGTAAAAAGTATAGTGGAGATGATAATAGTCAAATAGAATATATCCCACGACTCTACCTTTAGTGAATTTTCCTAAGTCGTTTACTAAGAAAGTAAACTCTGGTGAGGAGTACACTAAATTTAAATGGTCGACGAATTATGTTATTCATACCATGATTTGCTCAGCTGGACGACATACGACCAAATCTTTTGTATTCGTTTTCCGATCCCACCACCCATTAACTGAATGAGTCTGATGAATCTCTTCAGGTAGTAGAAATACCCCACTGTTGTATGCTGAAACGGCACAACAAAGCCAACTGCTTTTGAAATCAAGATTTCCATGCACTTAAGTGGTTATAATGGAAACTCACATCAAGCAATCGTCATCTGATATATCCAGCATACTTCACTCCTTATCAGCCTCTTCCCACGTCAACTGACGAATTTATAGCTCCTATACCCTCAACTTATGTTAGGAGGAAAGTTAATGTCTCCATTAATACATCTGCGATGAAATTTTTAAAAAAATCGACTTTGAGAAGGTGGACATCTTTCAGGAATACTTTACGACAGAGAGACTTAGCTAGGTAGCCTATCATAGGCTCATCCATTTGTGATTTTGTAAAGTTGCTTCTCATGTTCTATACAGTTAATACAACATTTGGCCTATGTACTCAGGCTAAACAAAGTTTGTGCACGGATATATTTTCAAGGCAATAGTTTATTCTCGAAATATCATCAGTTAATATTACTGCACAACACTGTGTGATTTGTCACAATAAAGTCTTATCCATAATGGAGTTACACTCTACCATAGTGCCCAAGTTTTATACTTTTATCGATAATACATTTTAATAGTCTCTCATAATGTCATTGTTTCCTCTAGTTGAAGTATCTTTTGCATAAATTCTAGTAAAAAAAATATGCTGTCTACTAAATATAACGAATTGTGAATCTTTTCGAAATATTGGGGGTCTACTTTTCGTGTTTGTTTTTACTTGTTCCTTCAAAATTTTGATTTTCACCTGCTGTTTTACACATTTGATTTTTGGCACTTTTTTCTCTAAAGCGTAAATTCAGTCTTCTATAAAATGTTGCACTTTATGACTATCATAATCTTTTCTTAATATAATTATGGGATCTTCAGGTAAAAAGTATCATACACAATATTGTTACCTTGGTTGATGCACAGTAGTTGGACACTCGTGGAGTTATGTCACTTTTCTGCATTAATGCTTTCTTTTTTCCCGAGATTTGTAACCATGGTGATCTCGAAAATCAGTATTTGATAATCGAGACAAATACAAACAGTCTTTTCATAATATTGATTTTATGTAACTGTAGCTTACACATATTTCAAATCTTTAAATATTTCCATTGTTGATATTACAATAAGACATATAAGCGAATAATATTGTGGTTTTCAATTAGATCTTCTTTGGATTTTACTCTAACTTACGTAGATTTATATGTAGAACTTTTAACTGATGACGGTGAGTTTGTGGATCAAATAATAATAATTTGTCCAGTGTTTTGAACGTCAGTAATAATAATGATAACAAAAATAATGATAATAAGGTTTGTTATACGCATGTGGTGATAAGAATAACGGAGTTAGTAATATGTCTGAGTAGACGGTTCAATAAATAAATTAGATTAAATCTTAAAAGTTACGTAATACTAAAGATCAAGTGGACAGATAATCAGAGTTTAAATAATTATCAAATTTAACGGCCTCTGCGGAGAAAGCTATATAGGGTGAACAACTAGACTGATCAACAGACATCTTCCTTCATGATAACAAAAAGGCCAAGCAAAATCTATAAGAAGTTCCATTTCGCCTCATTCGGTTAATAGCGGTAACCAAGTGGATAGAAATAGTGCCTTCAAAGTTATCTATAGTATTACATCAAACCTTCCTAACGGAATTCAAACCCGCCTTTTATACATAGCCGAAGCTATGGGAATTCGAGAGAACAGTCCTAGTCTTTGCATACAACAAGAGAAGTTTGTTCTACGTTTGTCTCTCCCTTGACCTAGATAAAATCTAATTAAAACCCTCTCACTCTTTATTATTTTCCGTTTCCTTCGTATATTAATGATATTTATTTAAACTCTGATTATCTGTCTGCTTCACCTTTAGTATTACATGACTTTTAAGATCTGACCCAATTTATCTATTGAATTATCTACATATATGCATATTACTACCTTCTTTATTCTTATCGCCACCTTTCTATCATTATTACCATTACTTTTCTTACCATTATAATTAGCGTCATGACACACTTCTCAGTCTGTCTCTTGTGTGCATTTCGAATTGTGAGGGCGTTTGTTACTTCCCGGCTGCTCACACCGTGGAAGTTGGTTGCGTGACCGCTGAGCCCAGCGAACAACTGCTTTGAGCCGGTGACACGCGGCCTGCTTTTGTTTTGTGTGTCTCGGTATCATAATTATCACTCCTGCCCTGTGACACGGCAGCAGGAAGCGCGGTCGTTGTTAATCCGGGCCACGGCCGATCCGGCATGAAATTTTGTGAATTTGTTTGAATCATGGTATTGGATGGGGTAGCTGCTTTTTGTTTAACCGCTATCCAAACAACCTGCCTGGCATGGTAGAACCTCAAGAGACATAAGTCTCAGCCAGTATAGCTTGATTCGGTCATTGCGGTGTTCAAGCCCGACCACCACGTCAAGGTAGCAGCTTTCGGTCGGGACACTTCTCAGTATTTCTCATTTGTATAGATGCCATTTACTGATAAATGCTCTTCTGAAGGTTCCCATAATGTATCAATAGGTTTTGAGATTACTGTGCAATCACGCTATTTTGAATGTCAATATGTACCATGATCAAATGTTGCACACAATATTTAATACCTATTATTTGTCATCGTTTGTGAATTTTCAGCAGTACGCAGTACTCAACCAGGATCTTCAGGTCACTAAGCGAGCTCATAGACACACACTGCCACTGGGATGCGATCCATTGGCGTATGATTAAACAGCCAGTTGCTTTTGTTTTCGTTAAATGTATTAATTTTTTAGTGTTATTTTCTACTTAGTATTTTTATTTACACAAACTGTTATTTCGTTTACTAAAGTATGTTGTTCAGTTTCTTTCTCACTTAATTCACAGAAGTTAGTTTTACGTTTTGCTTTTATATATATATATATTTCCCCCTTATTTTTAGTACATAACACTAGTCAAAAATCTGTTCAACAAACTCTTTAAATTTCGATCAATTGAAAAAATTCATCTACTTGATAAATTGAATCAACTTATTAGTGCAATGCTGCTGCTTATGAATCCACAAAATTCAAATATGCTGTCAAATTGGTCGAATGAAACATTACTATTACATACAGCGTGTTGTACACCATCATCCTTTGAACCACTTCTATTTGATACAGATATAAAAGTTAATATATATAATCAATGGAAAAAGAATTTGCATTTTGCATTTTATTATGTAGATAATTATTGTTCATATTCTACAGAAATTATTAAAAAACTCTTGAGCTTGTCTCTTGTAAGTAGACTTTTTCCGTCTTTTTTTTTCTTTTAATTTTATTTATTATTTTATAAGTGTGTATTGTGTGCGTTGTTGGTTCAGTAGCAGAATCACTGCCAACCATATGCATGGTCAGGTTTCAATTCCTGGCCGATACACTCCTAAACCTCGCCTAATTTACCGTAAAACATCACCAACTCTACTTAGACTTCAAAGATTGAAGCCCCATGTTAAACATGAATTTCAAGGAATAGAAAAATGCATAATATCAATGTAATTACTTTTTTCTTTTCCACAAATTATTTTTTTAGGTCTTTTAATTAAAAGGACTTTAGATTTCCTCATGCTTGCAGATATTGCTAACCTGTCCATAAAAACTGTTTGTGATAGATTTATCCTAATAGTCAGATAGTTACCTTCGTTGTACTTGGTTTCAACATAAAATCCTAGATAAACTGGAACTGACTAATTGTATTATGCAGACTTAACAAATTTAAGCATTTCGAGATGTGTGATCTCGTGTAAAACAATGGTAGGAATATTATTATTATTATTTTGATTGGACACCAGTAACTAGTGTTATGTGTCTAGTCCTTTCTTTGGTGCAGCCTGAATTCTATCAGTTAGGCTTGCCTTGCTGATGAGTGCCAACTAGCACGAAACCTAGGTCCAAGGCTTCCTGCCGATTGCCTCCAACCATCTAATATTTTTATTATTATTCCTTTGGATTCTGGGCTGAACATAGGGTTTCAGCAACACATGGCCATTTCACTTTGTTGTCTGCAATCTTTTTAGCTGACCCTACGATTCCCCATGAGCTGTCATCTCCTAACACGACCTCTTTTGTGTCACCCTCAAACGTCCACCTCATCGTTCCCCAATATAGTTCCATCCAAAAGCCCAACATTTGCTGTCACTCAAGGGTATCCTCTACATGTGTCCGATTCGTCAGCATTTACCTCTGCATATTTGTTGTACGATAGGTTGTTGATTGGTTCGTTACCAGAGTTCTTTCCTGCGAATCTTTTCCAGCTATCTGATATTCAGTTTTGAACGAATTTTGCTGTTGATAAAAGTCGACAGTCTATTTGAAATACTATTCGTGAGGCTCACGACATTTCTGAACCATATAGAAGCTTGAATATCGTCATGTTTCTTCACATTGTTATTTTCAAGTGTATTTCTTCAGCTAAAAAAATGTACCACATATTTAAGTCATCATGAATATCTGTAGTTTAGGAAATACTTACTAACTTGTGGTGGAAGTATATACGACCTTGAGTTTTTTGATGAACTTTCAGTGGTATACAGGTCATTATTTTCAGTGTGACTTAAGAGGGAATTGAGTGGGTTTTTTTCTTAAGATCACTGATTCCTTGTATTTCATTTGATTATATTCATCAGTTATCTGGTTTTCAATCTTCAAAAATATCCAATTCATCAAGGTTTCAAGTGTTTTTGCTGATAACTTGTTGGGAAAAAATAATACGGAATTGGTTTGTTCCTTTTTTGAACAACCCACGAAACTATAATATCATATATTTTGATTAAAAAAACCTTATTAAGATTTGAGTTTAGATAGAGATCGTCTTGAGTGTGGCAATTTCCGCATATACTGTCTATAACTGTTTGGTCTTTAGGCTTACACTATTTTTGCGTTGCATTAATATACTGTGTTATGATAACACAATTATTCTTCATAGTTTCAGGACAACGAATTAATCATTTACGTATTTTCTACCATTCGCTTTTGAACCAAAATGCCTGGCGCAGCAACTACTGATGTACAATGCAGCTTGATGCATTTCCTATATACAAATAACTATATAAGGGAAATCTCTTTAACCAAATTAGATTTGTATTCAGTCTGTGGTTAAGCTGCTTAGCCCAATGCATGCTATATGGTGCTAATACAGCAGAGATGGCGAGTTTGAGTCTATTTGGTGGAATGCTTTAATCACTGGGCTACCTATATTTCAATCCAAACTTTCTCTATATCAGATTGTTTTAACTATTCAGTTATGTCTTTGGGTTACAGAATGTACTCCTGCACATTTTTAATTAACTTTCAACTTATCCGTAGGCTCATCTGGGAGACAAAAGCAAAACACCATAAGGGATTAGATTTTGCTTTAGATCGAACAACATTGTGCCACATGATACAAGACAGACTGCCATTTTATGATGTAGATCCTGGTTGAATACAAAATTTATTGTTGTAAATTGCATTGAGAGTTCTATACATTGTGTAGACATTTTGTCCAAAATAAAGTCACTGTGGAATGCAGGTACATCCAGAAAATGAGTCCCCAGTGGGACGAAATGCCCATCCTGAATTCCACTGCTAGTTACCATCCAGCGAGGCGTTTGGAGTAGACGAGGAGTCAGACAAGGGTGCTTATTATCACCAATGATATTTCTAATTGTGGTGGACTGGATTATGCGTCAAACAGTGGGAAACGAGAAGACAGGGATATCCTGGACCGACGTGAAGAACCTATAACTCCATTGTGGATAAGATTTTATTTTTATAAATCACACAGTGTTCTACAAAAATAAAATCTTATCCATAATGGAGTTATACTCTGCCACAGTGCCCAAGCCTTATACTTATATCAATCTAGAAGACCTGGATTTCGCGGATGACCTATGTTTGATGTCACACAAAATTGAAGACTTACAAGCGAGCGAAAACCGACAAACTGGTCGAAGAAGCAGCCGGCGAAGACAGGACTACAAGTGAACATAGACAAGACGGAGGTTATGAAAATAACCAACCAACAAGAACAACAGCAGCAACATCCAGCGCCAATCATCATCAATAGGAGGGATTCGAAAGGGGTTACTTCATTCACCTATCTAGGGAGCATTGTCTCAACTACAGGAAGTCGGAACAGACGAGTATGTCAAATCGAGCGAGAATCGGGAAGGCAGGCGAGAAACACTTTCATCAACCAACTGAAACCAATCTGGAAATCTTCATCACACAGTAAAAACATGAAAATTCGGTCGGATTTTCAATCCAAACACGTCAAGTCAGTCAGTTCTTCTATACGGATCAGAAACTTGAAGGGTCACAAGGAATATATCCAACAGGCTGCAGACGTTCATCAACAACTGTCTTCGCTGGCTCTAGACTGAAGATCAGATGTCCGGGTCGGAAAAAATTACCAACAAGAAACTATGGGAAGGAACAAACAAAACGAGAACCAATCACCAACCGACAAATATTCAGGAGAAAGTGGAGATGGATCGGACACTCGCTGAAGAGGCCGCTGGGTGACATCGCATATCAGGCAATTGCTCGAGTGGAACCAGGCCGAAAGGGAAGTGGCGAGTGGGACATCGGTGCAAGCGTGACATGGAGGAGATCGTTTGAAGAGGATTTGAAGCAGTATGGACTAACATGGATGCAGGTGAAAAGTACAGCAGAAGACAGAAGCAAGTTGGGACGTGCAGTTGATGCCCTATGTTCCACCAGGAAGGGAACAATAATAATAATAATTAACTTCTATTATTATTTTTAACCTAAAATCTTCATTATCACAACAGTTGAGAGAAGACGGTATAGTATTTTTGTCGTCAATGATTTATAACTACTTCAATCAGTCACCCAGTCAACAGTATATGTTATCCTGCAATTATAGTATCTTTAAATGTAGATTTTGCTTATTTTGCTTGCTTTTTTTTGCTTCACTAATATATTTTATTCTTTCTGTCTTCCTCTTTTCAAAGGGTAATTTTCATTCTAAAGAGGAAATATTCAATTTATGGAATTGGTTGTGTAGTTTAACAAAAGCTCAGTTAAAATTTATTGGACAATTTCTACTATGTACTTATCAAAGTAACAGTAATACTCATTCACTTGGTCTATGTGAACGTCAAAAGTCTGCAATCATTTCATTTAGTGGAATACCTATTATCCAGCGAAATTCTTTAACTCTGCATAGATTAAAAAATATTTTCACTTATTTACCACGTCCAGTCATTGTAAATGTAGTCATGTGAGTTAAGTAGTGGTAGTAGTAGTACTCTTTGTTTTATATACATGAACAAATAAACTGACTCAAATCTTTATGATGAAAAGAAAACTTCTCATGATACAAACTGTCATCACTTGACTTTTATTTATTTCATTACGTTCCCAGTGGAAAATAGGGCTTCAAGCTAGAGGTTTGCAGTTTCGGTAGCACGGGTGTTTATTACTACACAATGGAGTTGCTAGCCTCGTGTCCAACCTTTCCTCTTTACCAGTATTATTTCTTTCTTAGCGAGGCAAAGGAGTGAGTCAATCGGGGATCGAACCCCAAACCACATGAGGCATGGTTGGCCATCATTTCTACAGCTGTTCCACTGACGCTGATAACTTGACTCGTTAAATACTCTACTTACTCCTTAGTCTTAAAACTTGTCTTTTGTTGCAATGGACAAATTCCTTTTTTAATAACTGTCCACAATGTTTATATATGTATGTGTTATATTTTCAAAGAGAAAAGAGTAGAAGGCTCAACAAAGATTGTCTTTTCGATGATTTCATCCTCAAAAGCTATATATTCTCATTTTTCTACATACATTTCCACATAGTTACAATTATTATTCATTTCAATATACTAACAGAGGTATGACAATATGGATTTAGATCACCAGGAAGCATAGAAACAAAATTATATATGATTAGAAAGTCATTGCGTAACATGTAATATAGTTTCTTTGTTTTTTTTTCTAACGAGGATAAGTGTAAACGGGATGTAACAACAACGAACTCATTATTCAGAGTGAACAGAAATCTACCAAAGCTAATGTATTTTCGACTTTTTCTACTTCGGAAGTCCCTACCATATGCATTAGAACAGCTGAAGTTGTGTTCAAAAGAAACTAGATCAACCTCTTCATTTACCATGAATCTGATTCTGTTTGGGTTCTTAGTTTTTAATAATAATAATAATTTGCCTTATTTCAAAACAGTACTTGTGATACAGAATGGAATTCTCAGCATTTTCCTACAGCACTGCATCCAGTTAGCACATGAACAATAAATAAAATTCTACATAGATGAAGGTTATCTCAGTCAGTTTTGACAACAACATAGTGGCATGTCGTCGCGTTTTTTACTCATCCCTTCTTTTTTTCACCTTTAATCTCGCTTCTTTACTATGCTGAATGTACAGCTTTTGAGGATGATCTCTCCGGAAAGATATCCTTGCTGAGTTTCTTATTCTTTTCTACCTAATGTTGTATTTGCATTCTTAAATTATATTACTTAAACATATTTATCATTTCGCTAACGGCTTAAAAATGTTAATCATAAGATATGTTATTCAGATAATTTATGTTAACATATTAGCATAGTGATTAGTAGTTAAAAATGGGTCTATATGACACGAATATTAATCAAGAAATTTAAGAACAAATTTACTTTGGTGATAACACGGATAGTGTAAAAATTTCACCAAATAGTCAATGAAATTAATGACCATATCACCATTACTATTAGTATAAATGGAAAAAAATTGGTGGTAATAGTTAAAGAGATATTATTGATGCAAGTAATATTAACAGATTAAAATGGGTTGATGTCAGTATGAATCAGACAATAATACGCACGATTTGATTGATCAACTGACTGGCATATTAGCGTATAAATTTACACAAAATTGCTTGACCTCATGCAGATACATTTTGAGAAAGTATACAACAAAGTAGAGGAAGACAATGAATTTAAGGAAACTACAATAAACTAAGATTAACATATGAGATAAGATTAGTAAGGTCTCAGGATTTCATCATGAGCTGACATTAGTTGGAGAACCATTGGAAAACTTGGCAGTACTGGAAATCTGTTTCGTCCTAGTTTAGGACTCTTCAGCAGTACGCACCCATCGGGGTTCAAACCCACGACCTCCTGGTTACAAGACTATAGAGCTAGCTCGTATAGCATTAAGCCGCTGGGACCCGATCCAATGGCCCATGAGTTCTAACTTCTGCCAGTCCACGACATAGCGCAACCGGTAGCCAATGTCTTCGGCAAGTATTTGTCCTCACACCTGACCTGCTGCACCCTACTGGTCACGACTTGAATATTAGTGAGGTCTTCCAGAATCTTTCAAATCAAAGCTTTTTCATCCTTTTTCGGTTCTCAGTGTTTAGTGGGTTTATCCGTTGCTGGCTTTATTTGTTTATGATAATGAAAAGGCTTTCTAAGTCAGATTCACAATTATCATCACTCTAGATGTAATTGTTCTCTATCTGTCAAAGTTTGAACAATCCACTAAGTGTTAATGACTATATCAAAAATAGGTATCTGTCGTAACCTTTTATTCGACAGCATGCTACTGAAGCACTTCACAATATTAACACCTCCTTTGGGCTTCGATACTAGCAAAAACTACTTCAAGTTTGGTTACAGATTAATGTCAGTTAGACAACCTTTGAAAACTGGGGAGTACTGCATATCCCCAGTTTGGAGCTGTTCCGCAGTAAGCATCAATAACAACACTGAGGGTTGGACACGTGGTAAGCCATTTGCTTATTCCTCCACTGGGACGGAATCCAATGGTCCATAAACTCTAAATCTTATCGATTCGCGAATGCTAGTACCACCGCAATCCAATGTCATCGCTAGGTATTTGTTGTCTCATCCGACCTGGTGTACCCCACTGGTCAAGAATTCTCACTAGAACTTATAGAACTCTGTCCTGTACTCAGTCATTAGTGTGCATCATATTAATTTTCAAGAGTCACATTCATCATCAATAAGGCTATTTCATGAATAAAATGTATCTGAATAACACAAATATACAACCATCTTACCCGATTAGACGAATAATCGACTAACTGGGTAACAGTTAAAAGTGTTTAAGTTATAAATGAAGAACACAAGGACCTTAGTTCCAACAAAATTCTATAGCTTGTTTAAATTGTTCAAGTCGAAGTATTCCATGACTTTCGATGAGTCTAATTCCGGAAAACCTATCATTCTGTATGCTGATAAATGAATGAACAATAGATAATAAAAATTTAATAACTTGAAGTTATTTTCGCCGGTGGTGGCTAGCAGTGGAATTCAGGATGCGCTTATGGTCCGAACTGGGACTCGTCTGCTGGGAATATCTGTATTCTCACTGGTCACTTTCATGGGCTAGTAGATAATGCTATGGCGTTTTGAAAGATGGGCACATGATTTGAGTTTCAGTGCAAACACCATCATTCACTGGGAATTCAACTACATCTACCTGACGAGTCTCCCAAATAGGACGAAATGTGCATAACTGAATTCCACTGTTAGTCACCGCCAACCAAAACAACTTCACTTTAACCCTTATACATCGTTGGAGTGTCCGATATATTCAACTACCCAATCAACATGAATGTAACATTAACTTAGACACAAACTTTATAACTTGTCTGTTGATCTTGCCTTTGATATTAATAAGGATATGTGTTATTTTTGATAATCTCCCCCATTCCTTTCTCATAAACTTTTTTAAATCTTCATTTTAGGCATCCGTATTTGGGACGAGTTATTCACAAGATCCACTTACCACATGAACTGTGCAATATGCTCAATCAAACTTATTCCAATTAAACAAGTGCAATTCATTGATTTCTCATCTAATCTCCAGAGAAATAATAAACATATTTCCTTGTTTCAAACATTTTATTTCTCCCAAATTATTATTATTATTACTATTTTTTCTCTAACGATTTTATTTCCGTTTTAATATAATGGAGATCATTACCCTTCAGTAAACTGATGTTGTTGTTCTTGGTGTTGTTTTATTTTTTTTCACATTCACCACTTATTGATCAATCATTTTCATCATAATCATCAAACATACTTTGTCTATGTGTTTGTGCAAAACTAAAAGCACCTGAAAATTACTAGTCTAAAAAGAGAGAAAAAAACAGAAGTTATTTTCCTCCTTTATTTCTTTTTCTCATAATCATTCCATGAGATTTGTACTTTTTCTTTACATGAATGATCACCAACCCTCTCCACCCGTCCACCGCCATCGTTATCATGCACTCTTCACAATTTGTTTTCTCACCTATGCTCTCTATCTTGTACATAAATGTACGTTTCTTTTATCTTACCATCCTTATCATGTATTTGTTTTTGATTGGTTCCCAAAAAGGAGTACTACATCATACATCTGAACTTTGCAACATTGCATCAATGTGAACCCGCATAAGATGAAACTTTGGAACGTTATATATCTGTCGCCATCCTGTCACTCTCTGATAGAATCTAACAAAATGTGTTTTTGTAAATTTTGTTGATTCGGTAAACAGATTGGCAGTCATCTGTTTTATGTTAAGCTTTCAAATGTGCGGACGTGTAAATATAATTAGAAGTCGATGACATGCTGATGATGTTCCATCGAGTTATATTACTATTGATTTTACTGCTTTTAAGCCTTTTTGGATGAATAATTGAATTAAAGGTAGACATATCGCATTTTAACTAAGCGCTATGCAGTTATATTCAAGACATTTAAGCAATGTAAAAATATGTAAACATTTTAGGCTTCATAATATAGTTAATAAGACATCGGATGAAAACTATGTCTGTCTGGATTCAACATAGAACTTGGCACCGAAATGCAGCAGTTCCAGTTGCCACGTTCCAAATAGCACACAAAAGTAGACAAGAAGATAAGTGAAGAGAATCAATAGAGTTTGACAAGTATACGAGTGAAACAGAATGGGTAATTGTAGAAAGAAATATGAAAGATTACAGAGACTGAATAGATCTGCGCTGACCACTGACAACGATTTTGAGCCATGTCACCTATTGTCTCCAGCCATTGATTCCTAGAGTCCCGAGGGCCCCAACCCGGAAGTCTGCATCTCCCTCCCTACCTGACTCAGTCTAACTGTCAAGGATTTCATGGATTGATGAGGCCATGTTTTTGTTTGGCCACCACTTACTCTTTTCCAACCTGCACCTATATCAGCTAGTAATGCCCGTCGGGCGGGGAAGGGGGGCGATGGTTAGGCATTCGCACCACGTGATCTAGCCATCTCAGTCTGTGTAACTTTATAGCCTCGTCGATTGATTTTCCCTGTTTGCCCAACACTACGCCTGACGTCAACTATGTGTACAAATCAAACTCTATAACTTTGGGTAGGTTCTATTGTGGTGAGAGCAGGCTGCTAGCCGATTGGTTGGCACTAATCTACGTTAATGTCTAGGTCACTAATATTGGCCGTGAACAAGGCTGTTTCAACAACCAATCACAGCAAACCTAAATGTGGACAAATATGATTCGCAGATAGATGGCTCTACTTTCCGAGAAATATCGAACACAACCAATCATAAGACTGTGTTTGTCTGCTTAACTTCCGAGAAACAACCAATCAGAAGACTGCCTTTTTCTGCTTGCATAAGCCTTATTAATGCATATAAAATATATATAAATACGTGTTGATTTTCGTAATAAAACGATCTGTTGCCAGCCCTTGTCTTCTGTTGTTACATTTGGTGTCGCTGCCTCCAAGAAGATGAAGATCCCGTGGCCAGCTGCGTTTGAAGAAGGAGACATACGGAGCTTCTTACGTGACTTCGAAGCCGTTGCTGAGCTGGTGGGTGTCAAGGAGCAGGCGGCGAAGGCAGTTGTCCTGGGGACGCTGTTGAGAGGCCGAGCGAAGGCTGCATATGACAGCGTAGACAGGTCAAATGGCACAGCGTCTTGGAAGAAATTGGTTGAACGACTAGTGTCCGAGTTTGACAGCGAAACAGACAGACAGCTAGCAATGCAGCAGTTCCGGTCAATGAAGCTTGGACCTGATGGAGACCCGCTAGTGTTGGCGGTGAAACTGACTAATCTACTTCGACGCGCGCTTCCCACTTTAGATGAAGAATCAGAAGCGCAGTTACTGTCTTCCCAATTCATCGAGAGTGTCCCCGACCACATTTCTCAGCGATTAAAACTGGTTAACGCAACGCAGCCGATGGATATTAGTGAGCTGGCGAAGGTGACCAGACAGCTGCTGAGCACAACGGTAGCCGCTATAGACCAACCAAAACCAAACGAATATGAGCAAAAATTGAAGCATTGCAGCGGGAAGTGGCGGCGTTAAAGTTGGCTGATAGAAAAGACCGGTGTTTTGAATGCGGTAAGCCGGGACACTGGAGAAGATACTGCCCAGAAAGGCGAAAAAGAAAAAATTTCAGACGGTATAATGCTTGTTCTTTCTTTCGTATGAACCTAGGTTTAGTGGGGGCTATTGAGAAAGGCGCTCTGTATTCGAAGTTGCGAGTGAATGATCGAGAAGTAGTATGTTTGATAGATACAGGGCGGCCGTGTCGTTAATAGATAAGAATTTATGTAAGAGTGTTAATCCGTGTTCATTGACAGTACAAACAGTAGGCGGGTATGTGTTGCGTATCACGGGTAGATCGAACTGTACGGTCGTTGTTGGTGGCTGCGAGGTGACGTTTCCTTTCATTGTTGTACCCGAACTACAGCGAACGATATTAGGAGCGGATTTTCTGCGTGAGATTGGTGCCATAATCGACACGCAAGCGAACGTGGTGATCACGAAATACGGGCATATCAACATGTATGAGACCAGCGAGATAGCAGCGATTAAGCTGTCGACGGTACACAATGTGACAGAGTTAATTAATAAATACGATCATCTGTTCACTGGAGATGGGACCCATACGGTTATTGCGATAAGGTGAATCATGAAATTCCGTTAAGTGATCCTAAAGTAAGGTCATTTTTAACGCGAAGAGTTCCATGTCATCTGGAAGGCGAAGTGGAGCGACAAGTGCAAGAGATGTTAAAAGATGATATTATTGAGGAAGCTGATAGCCCATACAACTCTCCAGTGCTGTTAGTAAAAAAAGCGAATGGGAAATATAGATTCTGTGTTGATTTCCGACAGTTAAACAGTATGACAGAGTTAAGACCGTGTGCCATGCCAACAGTGATAGAAACCTTAGATCGACTACAAGGTGCGAATGTGTTTTCGGTTCTCGATCTTCGCTCAGGATACTGGCAGATACCGATAAAACAAAGTGACAGAGATAAGACGGCTTTCATCGTGGGTCAGACGCAATATCGATTTAAACGCATGCCGTTTGGACTAGCAGGTGCACCGTTTACGTTCAGGCGACTGATGAAGCTATTACTTAAGAACTTGAAAAACGTGGAGGTTTATGGTGATGATCTCGTCATATACAGTCAGAACGAAAACGATCACGTCAACCATGTAGAAGCCGTGCTGCGACGCATCGAAGAGTTTGGACTACGCGTCAACAAAACCAAGTGAAGTGTAGAGACAGGAGATATACAGTTGGAGGCGGGCTAGGTTCACGGAAACTCCTTCCAAAGTGGGAAGGACCATACACAATCACAAAAAGACGGGGTCAAGTATATACCATCCGAAGAGGTGATAAACAGAAACGAGTTAACGCCAGTCAGCTACAAAGATGGGTACAGTGGGACAAGCCGGTCAGTAACAATCCTCAACTAGAGGATGTAGCACCCAGAAGGTCGGAACGTCTGCGCACAAAGCTATTTGACGGGGGGACGAGTGTGGTGAGAGCAGGCTGCTAGCCGATTGGTTGGCACTGATCTACGTTAATGTCTAGGTCACTAATATTGGCCGTGAACAAGGCTGTTTCAACAACCAATCACAGCAAACCTAAATGTGGACAAATATGATTCGCAGATAGATGGCTCTACTTTCCGAGAAATATCGAACACAACCAATCATAAGACTGTGTTTGTCTGCTTAACTTCCGAGAAACAACCAATCAGAAGACTGCCTTTTTCTGCTTGCATAAGCCTTATTAATGCATATAAAATATATATAAATACGTGTTGATTTTCGTAATAAAACGATCTGTTGCCAGCCCTTGTCTTCTGTTGTTACACTATTAGATGAGAAACTTTGTGGTGAAAAATACTAAACTGATATGCTGGTGAATGAATGAATTTACACTCACGTTTCTTTCAGAATAGCTTTTTCAATTAATTTCAGTGATGGCTGTTCTGAATTTCGAACGATGTATAAACATTGTTTTACTGAAGTGCATAACATCTCTAGCTTCGATTGCAGGTTTTGTGACTGGAATTTTTCTCCTAGCTGGAATTCTTTCAGTGATATTCTAGTTATCATCTACTGAAACTTGATCAGACCGCGAAGAGTACTACCTCACAGATAACTTCAATCATAACAAAGAGAATTAGTGCCTACATGGATGAGTGCATGTGTACTTGTCATTATGAAGTATAAGTGATCTAGATAATAATTGCTATCTTGTTATTAGACGGCTGGAGGAAATTGGAAGGAAGCCTTGGACCTAGGTTTTGTGCTTGTAGACAATCACTAATCAATAAGGCGTCGGTGGTATAGCGGTTAGGACGTTTGCCGACCATGCATATGGTCCGGGGTTCGACCCCCGGCCGGCGCACTCCTTTACCTCACTGAGCCAGAAATAATGCTGGTAAAGAGGAAAGGTTGGGCATGAGGCTAACAACCCCATCCTGTAAAAATTAAACACTGCTACAGAAACTTCAAGCCACTAGCTTGGAGCCCTATGTTCCACTGGGAACGTGAAGGAAAAATTATTATTAATCAATAAGGCGTATCTAAAGTCTTAAAGGAACTCATATCCCTACTGAGATTCGAACATGTGTCACCTAGCGCTGCAGTCAGATGTTGCCACTGAGTTATCCGGGCTCGCGAATGACTTCCTGTAGGACTGTATTAGATACTTTTGATTGGACACTAACTAATGTCATGTGCCTAGTCCCTTATTTACTGCGGACTGAATTCTACCAGTCAAGTTTGCCATATGATGGCTCAGTGGTAATGCCTCTGACTGCGGCGTTGGGTGACACAGATTCGAATCTCAGAAGGGATATGGGTTCCTTCAAGATTGCAGATACGCCCTGCTAACTGGCGAGTGCCAACAAGCACGAAACCTAGGTCCGAGGCTTCCCACCGATTGCCTCCACCCATCTAATAATGACAACAGTTCTGAATGTACTGTGATGGCTACATCGCAAACTTGACTAATAGAATTCAGTCTTCAGTAGACAAAAGACTAGACACGTGACACTAGTTAGCATCCAAACAAAAATAATTACGATTTATTACCCCTTAATAATAACGAAAGTTATGTAAAACAAACCATTAGGTTCTTAGCAGTGAATATACTTAATTGATAGTCTACACAATAGTAAGTGTTAGAAAGTATAAAAAATTTAGTAGTTGTCTACGTCCATTATGGGTAAATTTTTGTTTTGATAAAGTCTCACAGTGTTATGCAGTAATGTTTACTGATGACGAGGTTTCAAGCACAATTTATTGCTCATAATCATATCAAGGCATTCACACGACTTCCTAACTT
The DNA here is from genome assembly GCA_944472135.2 of Trichobilharzia regenti. NCBI lineage: Eukaryota > Metazoa > Platyhelminthes > Trematoda > Strigeidida > Schistosomatidae > Trichobilharzia > Trichobilharzia regenti. The sequence continues at coordinate 62,437,304 of OX235265.1, read as the reverse complement.
CATTTGTATAGTTCCATTATTTTTCACTTAATTTGATTGGCGGTAGTATTTTCCATATATCAGGTATGAGTGACGACTCATTCCTATTGCATGTGTTTGGTGTAGACTCGATGAACAAGGATTCCGTAATCAACCTCTCTCTTCACCTATCTAGATTACTTTTTAGAATTTTAACCCTCTCCCACCCTATTGTGTGGTTGTGTGTTAATGCATACATTGCAATTGCTGATTTTTCTAAATTAACACACAACCACACAATAGGGTGGGAGAGGGTTAAAATTCTAAAAAGTAATCTAGATAGGTGAAGAGAGAGGTTGATTACCGAATCCTTGTTCATCGAGTCTACACCAAACACATGCAATAGGAATGAGTCGTCACTCATACCTGATATATGGAAAATACTACCGCCAATCAAATCAAGTGAAAAATAATGGAACTATACAAATGAAGTTAGGAAGTCGTGTGAATGCCTTGATATGATTATGAGCAATAAATTGTGCTTGAAACCTCGTCATCAGTAAACATTACTGTATAACACTGAGACTTTATCAAAACAAAACTTACCCATAATGGAATTGTACTCTACCACAGTGCACAAGTTTTATTCTTATATCAGTTGTCTAGGTCGCCTAAGAATATTCATAAACGAGGAAAGAATCAGCAGTCACAAATTAGCATGTAACTTTCTTAAGTTCTTTTGCTTGTTCTTTATTAATTTGCTGCTAAAATTCGTGAAAATAATACCTTTATCAACTATCAGTCAATTATCAACCATTTATATTCGGTCTATACAATTCTGTTGTGAGGAATATTTCCTACTAATCCAATTACGTTTGCTTTCCAGTTGAATGAAGCAAATAATCATATGGAAATGTGACTGACAATTGGGGACTGAATTTCCTAATACCATAAGTTAGCTGCAGAGTTCACAGAATAATATCATCACCATTACTTTTGAAAACACACAGTATTCAGATCGCTATATATGTCATCTGCTTGACACCATACATGACATCAGGGGTAGCTAGACAGAATTTTACATAATATATGCGACTGGTTGCGATGGGAATTTAGGAACCACTGATATTAAGTTGATTGACAGACATACGAGTGCTACCATTGGCTTAGAATATGCTTGTCCAGATTACATTTTGAAAGCACTCTGTGTTTCGCACCAATTACGACGATGACAGCCTATTTGATTTCCTTTGCCTTCATAAAGCATACGCTGCAATAGTGAAAGATGAAAAAGGGCTTAAGCTATTTCGACCAGCGTTAAGTAACTGGCGAGGAGATTTGGCATAAAATCTTAAACAAGCGAGATAGCTAATCTGAAGTAATTGTAGACCTTCGTCAACTGGAGTAACTAGTAGTTACATTTTGCCGTTTGCTGAATGGCAACTAACTACGAACTCAAGGATGCGCGTTTTGTTCTATTTGGGATTCGTCATCTGGATGTGCTTTCAATTCCTAGTATGTGACGGTGTTCCCAGCTCTCATCGTTCCAAACCCCAAAGTGTTATCCACTGATCACTCCAGAATGGGACGAGAAGTACATACATGATTCCACTGCTAGTCACCATCCACTGAACTTCACTTTAACCCACAGACATCGACTAAGCGTCAGCAGGAACCGAAATTTTAGTCCAGTATAGTTAGTCAACGGGAAATACAAATTAACTTAAACAAGTAGCTACGGTTGTCTAATACTGTTTTACTATGTGTAGCGCAGGAAGAATGAGTTAAATGCAGATGAAATGTGGTTTGACGTAGACATAGTGACAGTCCATGGACGCATTGCTTGCAGATATGAGTTTCTATAGAGAGATGTCTTTCTATTTTCAGCTAGACATCAGAAACCTATAATCACAGAGCTAAGGCTATTTGATCCCAACTCTGTTATAACTCGGCCTTGTATACTGATGTCTGATAATATGTTCTGCTTCTTGGGATTTGATTGATTGCAGCATAGATTTTATCACCATCAGTTACAGGAACACTGAGCAACTGTTTCAGTCATCATCATAAGTGTTTATCTATTGGGAATCAAGCCTAAGATCTACATGTTTCGATTCAGTTACTAGTTTGGAATTTAGTGACCCAGGAATTCTAAACCTCTATCAGTTCGCCAAGTATCATTTTATAAGAAAGTTGAATTTATAAGTTAAGAACGGTTTAGTTTAATCTTTCTTTTCCGAAATTTGTTTTCATGTTTTGCACCAGATACCAATGCTAATGCCCCTGAAACAATTTTAAGCATTTCTAGAGAGATTTGAACGGTTGTTTTTATTGTAATGAGCCACTGTTGCTTCGTAATTTTTACTGACCTCAGTTTGTATTATGGTATACTTCTAAGCAAAGAAGAAAATGTATAGTTTTAGCATCGTTGCCAGTGGAAACGGTATAAAGCAAATTAATAATTCCATATCACCTATGTTGTTTGTATTATTGTTCTTATTTGAAATTATAAATACACACGCAAAACATCTAGTTTAGACCACCTTCGCTTATCTTTTTAATATGCTCATCCCACAATTGCATTTATATTGGTAAAAGCAATTAGGGATAACATGCACAGGATTTGTTTCCTTTATTGAATAGATTCAGTAGGCGTTTTTTTGTGTATACAAAGATTAAACTAGTTGCAGGAAACGTCCTTTTTAATACGCTTTTGGACCCCACCCCCCTCTTTATTACGAGGCGGATGTAAACCAGTCTTTATTATCGATTCCAAGTCTACTTTGTTCCGTATTGTGTTTTTGTATTTTAAGATATGCTACCTAGGATGCTCAATCCCTTGAAGATTCTTTGCAGTATCTACGAATTTCTGTGTTATTTGCTGAACCTAGAGCAGTTGCTCATCTGAATAATATTTCCACCAACCTCCAGCTGCAGAAGTTTTAAATGCAATCGAGCTACTAGAAGCCAGCGAGAAAGGCAGCAGTCTTAGTCTAAATTCCCTTTGAAGCATTGAAAACGGGGCCAGAAATCGCAGCGGATATGCCCAAACCCCTGTTGCAAAACATTTAGAAGGAAGAGAGGGTAACTACAGATTGGAATAAAGGCTACTTTGTCAAACTACCAAAGAAGGGTAACTTAGGCCACTTCAAGAACTGCTGCGGAATCATGCTTTTGTCCAGGGAAAGTAAAATACTAAGTTGCCTCATCCTGAAGAGAATAAAAGGCGTACTAAATGCAGAACTCCATCAGCCGGGAAAATTCTGGATTAAGGAAAGGCGTATTATGTGTGGATCAAATAACATTTCTACACATCGTCATCGAACGAAGCATAGAATGGCAGTCAAACCTATATCTACCTCAATTTCAGCAACAGTGAAAAGCCTTTGGACAGAGTTGATCACGAAAAATTTGGAAGCCACTCCAACACTACGGCATGCACTGCTCAAATCTTTATCAACTTCATACAACCAGAGCTATATTACAATGTCATGTGTCAGCTGATCCACAACGGAAAACTCAGTGAAGCCTTTGAAGGGAATACAGGAGTAAGACAAGGCTGTCCGCCTGCTATCTCGAGAAGACAGGAATACGCTGTACCACCGATAAGAAAACTCTAGGAGATCTGGATTTCGCTAACAATTTGTGGCTAATATCAAGCAGTTTTGAAGATTTACGGGTGACAACCAACAGACTGGCAGGAGAGGTAGGCAGTGAAGACAGGACTCCAGGTGAACGTAGAGAAGACGGAAGCGATGAAGACAACCAACCAACAGCAACAACAACCAGCACCAATCACCATCAAGGAGAGAGATTTGACAGATGCTACTTCTTGTCCTCACTTTTTTAGGAAGCTTCGTTTCAACTACAGGCGCACAGCACATGAGGATGCCAAAGCCAGCCAGATCCGGAAAGGCCAGACAGACCTCCATTAGAATAAAGAACAGGATTCGGATTTTTAGCATCAGTGTTAAGTCAGCCGAGACTTCTATATGGGTCAAAAACTTGAAATATGCGTCATGGAAAGCATTTACAACAGGCCACTACAGACTTCAATCAATAGCTGTTTAAGCTGGACACATATCGAAGATCAAATGGCTAGAAGTGATTAGCAACAAGAAACTATGAGAACAAACTAACGAAGAAACTATTGCTCAACAAATATCTAATAGACAATGAAGGTTGGTTGGGCACACATACTTTGAGAAGAGCGTCGAATGACATCTCTCACCAGCCCATCACTCCAGTGGAATCCGAATGTGAGACGGAAAATGAGGCTTTGGTCCTATGGTGACATGATGAAGGTAGTGCGAGAAGGAGGCGGGGGCCTACGGGCAGTCTTAGGGCTAGCTTAACAGAAACATAGAGAATAGGACAATGTAGAGTTGAACACCTATCTACTACTCAGAGCACAAGGGAACAATAAGAATAATAAACACCAGTTGCAGTTAATAGATCGGAATTATTTCAGTTCAAGTCTCAACTGGTTTGTATATCTTCCCTCTGTGTATTTTGCTCACCAGTACTACAGGAAACCATGTGCAAAGCTAATGGTAAGATAAGCTTCAAGGAGCTTGTTAAAAGTCTGGGATGCATGAAACCTATTTCTGCAATCACAAAAGCGTTGTTACCACACTTGTAGTGATATCTAATCTTCTTTGTATTATTATTTTCATCACTTCTGTTCCACATAGTCCAGAAAAGCAACAGTTATGATACAGTCTAATTGGGAATCTGAAGTCTTGTTCCGTCAGAAAATACACTTCAGACTTGGATAGCCTTCAAATCAAATTGCCCATTTACATAGTTCAAGGAGGTGGAATTTCCCCACAGTTTTCTCTGGTAACCGAAATTATTCATAACACAATATTTAACCACCTTCACAATATATATGGTAATCAAGCATAAATGCATGACACTCTGATCTGGCTAACAAACACTAGTGGATTATGTGAATGCCATAGAACTACTTATCTCAATCACTCAGTAGTATAAGGTGTCGTGCACTCAACAGCCTTTGCTACAACTATTCTTGTAAGCAATAAGCAAGCATGATGCGGAACCAATTTATCAGAAATTTGTAGGATTGTGAACTACTAGCCATTTTCTGATAGTTGTTAACGTGTGTACTAACCAAATAACAGTCTCACAAATTCACCATTAAAAAGAAAAGAACAAGAAGTTCAGCAAAGATATCTTTTCTAATCCTACGTAATTTTGTGTACAAGCCCCTCTCAATCTATATTCACACCTTCGAACTTTTATATCAGGTTGAAAACTACCATCACCTTTAATCTCCTTCATTATAATATGAAATCAAATAATAATTATAACCATGATAATTTATACATACAAATGTGATTTTAAAGCTTTTGAGAATGAAATCACCGAAAAGATATTTTTGCTAAACTTATTCTTCTTTTCTTTCTAAAATTCACCATTTACAGCATTTTTCACATTAAGTAGATAATAAATATACAACATGCTAGACTGTTTGAGGTCAGAGAAGGTTACATTGTCAGTTAATACTTTCTTAAGAAAGTGTGTCAAGAAGTTTATTTGCTTACTTTTCAGCCTGTGTTGTTATATATATTTCTTTTTACCTGCTAATTTATATCATATAGTTGTACAGATCCGTCACACCGCTGCTTACACTTTAATACAACAATTTAATAATTTGTTCCAGAGTTTCCTTGAGACCGATGTATTCTCTGTAATGAAACGCTTTCTTTGTACTGATAAAGAAATGCTATAGAACAATATCATCATATAATAATTTCATTTGGCTAAACCACAAACTTTTTCTTGAATGATAATTTAAATAATATCCCGTCACATATGACTGTGTTTACCACGCGTACATAGGGGGGACCCATCGGTCTGTAGCAGAGGACTTAGACTTTATATCCAAGTAATCCTTTTTGTTGATACAACTCGTCACTGCATTTTTTGGTAATATATTGTTATTTAACACTCCATTGACTTGGATTATTATTCTTATATTTATAATGTTAGTGAACTCTCGTATAAGTCCCCTACAGGTCTCTAGAGATTATGGCTACAGAACACATTCCAAAGTGGATGCAAGAACAAATAAAGCCACTGGATACAATTAATCCTGGAAATAGATGTCCAGCATCACTGATCACAAAGCACATTATAGAGATAGCTCACATGGTTGATTTCCTTAATCCCCTTAAACCCATACGCGAGAAAGGTATGAGTCACATACTTAAATTCGCCGAAGCCTTAGCCATAAAAATGCTGAGGCCTGCTTTACGTGCTCAAAAATTATTTATCATTACTCTGAACCTGCCTTAGTATTCCAGTTTTACTTAATAGTAATTTCACCCCCTCCCTCTCGTTTTCTTCTACTTACTCCATATTCTTACGCCATCTTCCTACTTCTTATCTGTGACCTTGACCCGTAAACAATCTGACCTACGTCGCAGTCATTTATCTCGGTTGTCTTTCATATAAGTGCGTATGACAGGTACATGCGTGATCAGAATGTCAGAAATGTGTTGTGTAAATACATTACACGCTTCAGATAAATTACATCCTTAATTTGACACTAGTAACTAGTGTGATGCGTCTAGTCCTCTGATTGGTGTAAACTGAATTCTATCAGTCAGGTTGTAATGTGACCACCATTCTAGGTAGCTCGCCATCACGGTACACATTGATTTGATGGTATTAAATGGTTGGAGGCAATCGGTCACAGGAAGCCTTGGACCTAGGTTTCGTGCTAGTTGGCACTCACCAGTCAGCAAGGCGTATCTGCAACCTTGAAGGAACTCATGTTTCTTCTGAGATTCGAACCCGCGTCACCCAGTGCTGCAGTCAGAGACGTTACCAGTGCTAACTAGCACGAAACCTAGGTCCAAGGCTTCCTGTGACCGATTGCCTCCAACCATTTAATACCATCAAATCAATGTGCACCGTGATGGCGAGCTACCTAGAATGGTGGTCACATTACAACCTGACTGACAGAATTCAGTTTACACCAATCAGAGGACTAGACGCATCACACTACATACTAGTGTCAAATCAAAATATCCACTACAGTCCTACAGGAGGTCAATTGCGGGCCCGAATAGCTCAGTGGTAACGTCTCTGACTGTAGCACTGGGTGACGCGGGTTCGAGTCTCAGAAGGGACATGAGTTGCTTCAAGGTTGCAGATTCGCCTTGCTGACTGGTGAGTGCCAACTAGCACGAAAACTAGGTCCAAGGCTTCCTGTGACCGATTACCTCCAACCATCTAATACCATCAAATTACATTCTTCCTATTGTTTTGTCTAAGCTCACAAAGGGAACTAAATGCTTTGGGCACTGTATCCTATACCTCTGGTATTGGTGTTGAGTCATTCCTATTGTACGTGTTGGATGTAGATCCGATGAACAAAGATTCGGTTGTTAACTTCTCCCTCCACCTACGTGTATTACTTTTTAGAACTGCACCTCTGTCCCACCCTATTGTGTGTTAATGCACGCACTGCAACTGCTGAGTTTTTCTCTAAACTATTCATCTCCGTGGAGTCTAATTTTTCGATAATCTGACTACTCCCCTCTCATCTATTGGCTTGATCTATGTAGTCGACCTCACAATTATTGCAACGCATTTTGTAGATTACATTATTTTGTCTAATTAGGTCTCTAGGTTCCTTTAGTCCCAGGAGCATGTGTCTGAAATTGTTTGTAGATTTCAATGCCACCCTGATTCCCGCTCTGTTAAGAATCCTACGTCAGGTTCCAGACTTCCCTTCCTTATGTAGTGAAACTAAAGATGCATTGAAATATTTCTTATTTATATCATGTTCAAAAATTTCACCACTATCTTTCCTTTTCTCGTAAGCTTTTGCAATCTTCTTAATGAATTTCATGGAATAGTTATTTAGCATGAGTGTTTTTTTCTGTTTCATTATTTAGACTTTGCATTTTCGCACGAATGGTTAGGCATTCAGCTAAGTCTGAATCTACGGATAACTGATGAAATGACCTAAAGTCTAAATTTCTACTTTTTCTAAACAATGGTGCATAATTTTCCTTTTACAGTTCGTTTTATTTTACATCCTAACATGGCTGATTCTCCTTGCTAATTTTCGAACTTAAATATGAAATTAATTCCCTCTAATACTGAGTCTATATGTGTGATGAAACCAAGGGTGCCAGGAAAGACAAAAGACAATATTACGAAGTTACGACAAGTGAAGCAGAGCAAGCTGAGGTCGAAGAAGCCGTCGCAACACTGTACCAAACAATTAGGTTCCTATTATGGAAAGGATCAACACAAATTAAGTCAGTGAAGGATGGCAATGGAAAGTCAATCACCAAAGAGACGGATCAAAGGAAAAACTGGGCTGAACACTTCAAAAGACTTCTAAATAGACCGCCACCTACAACGCGCCCAATAATACCAACAGTGGAAGAAGAACTCTCAGTGGACATCAACCCTTCGACGAAAGCAAAAGTCCTGAAAGCACTCCATACGCTAAAAACTGGAAAAGCAGCAGGATCTGACGGAATCCCCGAAGAAGCATTGAAAATGGACCCAGAAACATCAACGGATTTGATGACACCACTATTGTAGAAGGTGTGGAAAGAGGGCAAGATACCTACGGACTGGAAGAAGGAATACTTATTCAAACTGCCAAAGAAAGATGAATTAGGTCAATGCAAGAACTGGCGCGGGATTATGCTCCTGTCCATCCCAAGCAAAATACTGAGCAGCATCATCATGGAGAGAATCAAACAAGCCCTGAATGGAAAACTTCAACTGGAACAGGCTGGATTCAGGAGGAACAAATCATGCATCCACAAAGTCGCAACACTACGCATCATAACTGAACAGAGCTTGGAATGGCAGTCAGCTCTCTACCTCACTCAACTTCATTGACTTTGAAAAGGCTTTCGACAGCGTCGATAGAAAGGTGATTTGGAAACTACTTCGCTACTACGGGGTTCCGCCAACAATTATACATCTCATCCAATAGTTGTACGACAGTCCTGCATGCCAAGTAATCCACAACGGGAAACTCACGGAATCCTTCGAAGTGAGGACGGGAGTAAGACAAGCTGACTGTCTACTGTCTCCAACGATCTTCTTGACTGCGGTAGACCGGATAGTGTGATAGGGAGAGGGCAGCGAGGAAGCAGGAATAAAATGAACCCACATAAAAAACTCGGAGGATATGGACCTTGCCGATGATATATGTCTGATTTCCCATAAACTGGAAGATATGCAGATGAAAAGCAACAAGTTGGCAGAAGAAGCATCAAAGATAGGAATTCAGGTGAACATAGAGAAAACAGAGGTGATCAAGATTCCTGGCCAATAGCAACAGCTGTCCTTTGTATGTTTAATTTTCTGAAGGATTTAGAGATATCGACAAAATGACCCATACCACCAAGTGGGTGTCCGGTAATTGCACGTTGTAAATATCCGCTTCCTTTTAGCATAAGTTTCTTGGAATATGCTCTGAAAACTGAATAGAAGCCCTTCTTTCTGTCCTTCCAATGTACTTGCTGCCGCAGGTGCAAGTAAATTTATAAATGCAGTTGGAGGTAACATCAGCAGGGTACTTAGCCAGTTTCGATTGGCCTATAGAGCATGTAGTACTGTGTAGTGTCACCAGATTGGCTGCAGGAAAGCATCTCTTTATTGCTCCTTTCATCCTCTTTTCAATCTTTCTTGATCCTGCTTCGCCTTTGTATGGTAGGCAAATGAACACTTTCTCCTTTCCAACTGTTCGATACTTCTCTTTCTCATCTCTTTCTTCGCTTTACTTTGGGATAAATCTTTTTGGATACCCGTTTTCCTTAAGGCATTTTTCAACAAAGCCCAATTCCCCAATACCTTGTTAGGCGAACATAATTTCCTGGTCCTGTCGTACAGCGTCTTTACTAGTCCCCGATTATAGCTTAAAGGGCGGAAGCTGTTGTAGTGAAGGTATTGTCCAGTCTAGGTTTCTTTTCTGTGGATGGACTTTTCAACCGTTCTATCGTTTCTTCTTTTTACATTTAGGTCCATGAGATTGAACTCGTCGTTGTTTTCATATTCCATGGTGAATTTAAAGTATAGGTGTTTGTAAATTGAAAAGAGGATGAAAGGAGCAATAAAGATACCTTCAGGATATGGGTCATATAGTCGAGATTTCTAAATCCTTCAAAATATTAAACATACAAAGGACAGAGAAACTACTACGATTTACTGCTGAAGCGATTGCAATCAAACGTCTCAGACCAAACTTATGCACACAAAAAGAGAATGTGGTCAACCCCTCACTCCTCGGTAACCGTATTACTTTGAATACACTGACCAGTCATACACACTAGTGAGCTCAGCTCACTAAGCAAGTTTTCAGAATGATGAACTTTGACCATCTTGAGTTGCCGTGTTGACACTGTTTATTAGATATTTCTGTTTTCTGTCTTCTCTCACCCCCCTTTTTGCTTTTTCATAGTTTGATAGTATATAAATTGATGGCAACATACCCTAAAAACTGTAATACTTATATTCCGGATGCGTTTACCTTATAATGTTTTCTCTATTACATTTCGAACATTGAAATATGAAATGTCATTATTTATAACCATTGTGATCTCAATTAGTTTGTGGCTGATGAGAATCTGTGAAATAGAATGGTATCATTTTATACTGCAAATCTGGTCTTCCTTTCTCTATCGAAACTAGGGTTATGTTCTGTTTGAAACACACTACTTTTGAGGTAGGATTAAATATTTTAAGAGACATATTTTCTAAACTGTCTATTAAGATATATGCTACGATTGGGGATACTGGTCATCCCATCTCTACGCTTTCCATTTGTCTATGAATTTCGCAGTGAAATTTGAAGATAGTAGATGTCAAACATTACTGAACTCCTAAAAAGGTTTTCCTTCTGGATAGCTTTGTGTTTTAGGTAAGTTTGGGATCAGCAGTTATTTCTTTGCTGACTACTCATTACGCCATATCAAATGACTAGGTTGCTTGCTATCCGAGAAGACATCAATACATATGAAGCCAGTGAAGAGAAAACAATCACCAAAAGAGTGGGGCAAATGAATCTCTGACCTGACCACTTCAAAGGATTCTTGAGTCGACCACCACCTACGACTCGTCCAGAAATACTCTCAGCAGATACAGTACTGCCATCAAAAAACAACCCTTGGAAAAACAAAGGTATCAGAGGTCAAACGAACAAGATCTGAATTTTAAAATAATTCCAGCTCAGTATCACTTTATGGTTCACAGATTCGGCGAGCAAGCTACGAAGATCTTTTCCAACAGGCTAGACTTTTATCAATATCTGTCTTCACTCAGTACTCAACACCAGATGACCGGTCAAAAGGCATAAGCAATACAGAACTCTGGTAGGCAACAAACAAGCCATTAAACTATTATACAGCAGTTAAACAGAAGGGAATAACAGTAGATTGAACATAAGCTGAGGAAACAATCAAGTGATATTTCACGATAAGCAGACCCTCAAGCGGACCCAGATAGAAAGGGAGAGATGGACTAGGCGTCTGAGTGTAACATGGAAATATTACATGAGGACCGGATGAAATCTTGTGGACAGTTGTGGAGCCAGCTGAAACTGACTATAGAGAACAGAGTGCAATGAAGATGTGTGCTTAAGCCTCATGTTCCACTCATAACCAATGGGAATAATAACAATAATAATAGTAGTAATAATAATAATACAATAGTTGTTTCAAAGAATGTTCTTAAAGCTATCTTTACTTTTGTTAATTTGTTTCTTCAAATTGCTATAACTGTTGTAATATTAATGCATATGATATTTGGACGTTGTCAGAAGCTTTCTCATCTAATCATATTAGCACTACTTTTGTATTAGTGATGATATTTTCAAGTTTCGATTTCGACTTTCAAAATGTTGACAGATATGAAACTTCAAATCCAAATTGTTAAAATTTAGCACTACATTGACTAAAAACCAGACGGTAGGATAAAGTTACATTTCCGAAAACCAAGGCAGATAACTGATCACCTAGATCGATTATTAATTCCTGCTCAGTAAAACCAAGTGTCATTTATCCAACAAGACTAAAATGGTACCATAAATCTCCACTACCAATAAAAAAATATAATGATAGTGAACGATAAACAATAATCTAATTCTTATTCTGCCCAGCATGATCATTAAATCATCTATTATTATTATTGTTCCCTTGGGTTCCTAATGGAAAATACGGCTTCAGCTGCACGTTTCCACTTGCTTCTCTCTTCTGCTGTGCTTTGCACCTGCATCCATGTTAGTCCATACTGTCTCAACTCCTCTTCAAACGATCTCCTCCATGTCACCCTTAGACGTCCCACTCGCCTCTTCCCTTTCGGCCTGGTTCCAATCGAGCAATGGCCTGACGCGCGCGAAATGTCACCCAGCGGCCTCTTCAGCGAGTGTACAATCCATCTCCACTTTCTCCTGCATATTTGTCGGTTGGTGATTGGTTCTCGTTTTGTTTGTTCCTTCCCATAGTTTCTTGTTGGTAATTCTTTCCGACCCGGACATCTGATCTTCAATCTAGAGCCAGCGAAGACAGTTGTTGATGAACGTCTGCAGCCTGTTGGATATATTCCTTGTGACCCGCCCGCCAAGTTTCTGATCCGTATAGAAGAACTGACTGACTTGACGTGTTTGGATTGAAAATCCGACCGAATTTTCATGTTTTTACTGTGTGATGAAGATTTCCAGATTGGTTTCAGTTGGTTGATGAAAGTGTTTCTCGCCTGCCTTCCCGATTCTCGCTCGATTTGACATACTCGTCTGTTCCGACTTCCTGTAGTTGAGACAATGCTTCCTAGATAGGTGAATGAAGTAACCCCTTTCAAATCCCTCCTATTGATGGTGATTGGCGCTGGATGTTGCTGTTGTTCTTGTTGTTGTTGGATGGTTATTTTCATAACCTCCGTCTTGTCTATGTTCACTTGTAGTACTGTCTTCGCCGGCTGCTTCTTCGACCAGTTTGTCGATTTTCGCTCGTTTGTAACTCTTCGATTTTGTGTGACATCGAACATAAATCATGGACGCGCGAAATCCAGGTCTTCTAGATTGATATAAGTATAAGGCTTGAGCACTGTGGTAGAGCATTACTCCACTATGGAAACGATTTTATTTTTGTTTTTTATTTTTGTACAACACTGTGTGATTTATGAAATTAAAATCTTATCCACAATGGAGTTATAGGTCTTCTAGGTTCTCCAAGTCGGTCCAGGATATCCCTGTCTTCTCGTTTCCCACTGTTTGACGCATAATCCAGTCCACCACAATTAGGAATATCATTGGTGATAATAAGCACCCTTGTCTGACTCCTGCGTTTACTCCAAACTCCTCGCTGAGTTTTCCGTTGTGGATCACTTGACATGTGCCGTTGTTGTCGTACAGCTGTTGAAGAAGGTTGATGAATATTTGGGGTACGCCATAGTACTCGAGTAATTTCCAAATTACTTCACGGTCAACGCTGTCGAAGGCCTTCTCAAAGTCTTTAAAGTTGAGGTAGAGGTTTGATCGCCATTCCATGCTTTGTTCGATGATGATGCGTAGAGTTGCAATTTGGTCAGTACATGATTTGCCTTTCCTGAATCCAGCTTGTTCTGGTCGGAGTTCTGTCTCCAGTGCGTCCTTTAATCTCTCCAGGATGATGCGACTCAGAATTTTACTTGGCGTCGATAGGAGCATGATTCCTCGCCAGTTCTTGCAGAGTGAGGCGTAAGTCGCCCTTCTTTGGTAGTTTCACGAGGTAACCTTTCCTCCAGTCAGTAGGCACCTTTCCCTCCTTCCAGACCTTTTGCAATAATGGAGTCAGCATGTCTGCTGTAGTCTCTGGGTCCGCTTTCAGTGCTTCAGGGGGTATTCCATCTGGTCCAGCTGCTTTTCCAGCTTTCAGAAGCTTGAGTGCGTTCAAGACTTCAGCTCTCGTTGGAGGATCGGTGTCAACTTGCAGTTGTGTGCGCGCTGTTGTTGGTATTTCTGGACGGGTTGCAGGTGATGGTCGGTTCAAGAGTCCTTTGAAGTGATCCGCCCATTATTTAATCTGTTTTTCTTCCTTGGTGATTGGGTTCCCTTGGCTGTCTTTTATAGGTTTCGCTTGTGTTGATCTCTTCCCGGATAGAGATTTGGTTATCTGATATAGTGTCCTCAGGTCCCTTTTGCCTGCTGCCTTCTCAGCTTCAGTGGCTAGATTGTCGTAGAATCGTCTTTTGTCCTTCCTAGCACTCTCCTTCACTTCTTTGTCCAGTGCTGTGTAAGTTGAGCTCATCGTCTCCTTCTCCTGTCCGTCCTTGCATTGAATCATTTTCTCTTTCACCATTCTCCTCTCTTCTATTAATTTCCAAGTGTCCGTTGAGAGCCATTCCTTGTCTTGTCTCTTCTTTCTTCCTAGAACCGTTGAACACGTTTCGTTGAGAATCGCCTTCAGAGACTTCCAATGTTCTTCCACGCATGATTCTTCAGTGATGTCGCGTAGTGTTTCCTGCTTTGCTCTGACAGTTGCAGTGAAAGTGTCTTTTGTGGTTGTGTCCTTCAGTTTTTGAGTGTTGAACTTGCATTGTGGCCTATCCCCTATTATCCTCGAGGCTTTTAGTTTCACCTTGAAAGTCCCTTGTACTAGATAGTGGTCTGAACCCACATCTGCTCCTCTCCTTGACCTTGTGTCCAGTAGGCTCCGTCTCCACTTTCTTGAAATTGAGATGAAGTCTATTTGGTTCTTGGTGTTTCCATCTGGTGAAATCCATGTCGTCTTGTGTATATCCTTGTGTTTGAACACACTACCACCAATCACCAAATCATTGAAGGCGCAGAAGTCTGAGAAGAGTTCACCATTGTCGTTCATTTCGCCGAGGGCCTCACGACCCATGGTGAGTTCTCTTCCTGTGTTGTCTCGTCCCAGCTTCGCATTCATGTCGCCCATCAGGATTTTGATATCGCCATTTGGGACGTTGTCCATTATTGCTTGTAGTTGTCTGTAGAACGCCTCCTTCTTCTCTTGTTCTGAGACGTTTGTAGGCGCATAGCATTGAATGACTGTAACTTTCCTTCCTTTTGAGTTGAACCTGGCTGTCATTATCCTGGAGGAGATTGGTTCCCACTGCATGAGAGCTTTGGCTACTGTTGGTGACATCATGATGGCCACTCCCTCGGTGTGCTCGTGGTTTTCCTCTGGGTGGCCGGAAAAGATTATTGTCTCTCCAGTTGGTAGTTGGCACCTTCCAGTTCCGTTCCATCTGCTCTCTCAGATTCCCAACACTTCTATTCTGTACCTTCTAATTTCAGCGGCTATCTGGGAAGCCTTTCCAGTTTCGTACATTGTGCGAACATTCCATGTACCCATCCTTATTTTTGCTTTCATCGAAAGAATGCACATCGGCTGACTGGCTTCCCGAAGGCTTTGACCAGCCTGCGTCATTTCACTTCCCCGATTCCAGCGAAAAATAAGGTTACTGTTTACACTTTTAGAATTTTTAATATATTGGTGCATTGAATTTTCTGTAGCCGTTTGGTTGAGTTTTGGGGGTGGAGTTGCTAGCACCACACCCCAACGATCCCTCTATATCCGGCCTAGGGACCGGCTAGAAAACTAGCGAGCTAGTAGTCTAGGCGAAGTTACTAAATCATCTAGTAAATAATGATGTATTATTCTAGCATACGTGATAAAGAAGCAAGCATGGAATTGAAATGACCACCCTTGAAAATAAATTACAACCAGTTACAAGTCAACTTCAATACACCAATTTGTTACATTGGTGGTTCAAATACGAAGCGCGACTATATACTATATCTCATTTTAGCCTGATCCATCTCTCACATGAATGAATGATAGGTGGCTGTAATTTATTTAGCCCTACATTGGCTGTCTAGTCAGGCTTCTACACCTAATCGTCATTAAGCTAAATTTTCTGTTATCTAAGCTGTCTTTCTCCAATTCACTTTCAGTAGACAAATGTAGGTCTCTAATTTTGAAAAGTATCAACGTCTAAACAATAACATTCTTTTTCTTATTCAAAATTACCCTTGGTTATTTATTCCGCTTCGTCATATAACTACATTAAACAAAAACAATGAGCAATTTAGAAATTGAAACATTGTATTGTTCCATTAAAAACAACGAACTAGGGGAATTATGAAAAATATTGTAATAAAAATTATGCGATAGAAAAAGGAAGCGACTATGACTACCAGTCAGATGTTGATGGTATTGATTAGAGTGTGCAAATGAATTTGAACAATACACAGATACTTACATTCTATTATAAAGTTTGGTAGAAAGTAATCCAATTGATTTTAGCTAGTCATATTATTATTACTATTATTATTGGACTTTTTTGTAAACTTCTAAGCAGAGCGAAAATAGGACACATAATTCTATCCATGTTTCTTAGTTTTCAGTTCATGTTTTTTAGTTCACCAACT
Organism: Trichobilharzia regenti; assembly: GCA_944472135.2. Classification (NCBI taxonomy): domain Eukaryota; kingdom Metazoa; phylum Platyhelminthes; class Trematoda; order Strigeidida; family Schistosomatidae; genus Trichobilharzia; species Trichobilharzia regenti. The sequence continues at coordinate 62,420,911 of OX235265.1, read as the reverse complement.
CCATAAACTACTCTTAAATCAATTTGATTAAATTCATGTCAGTAAGTTAATCATTTTACAGCTCATCTTATTGTTTAGATATGATAAGTTGTTACTCAAAGTAATGAGATTTCTGTTGAGAAGATGACCACATTTCTGCTGAAGAGTTTTGTTTTAGAACGAAACAACTGTTCGATATTCTTTGATTTTCAGCGATTATCTAACTGACTGGTGTCACTTCATTACGATATAATAGTAGTATCACACAAGTTTCTTTTTTTAAAAAGCCAAATTATAAATATACAGTTAAGTAGCATGTACACTGAAGTTGTTTATCGATTATTTATTCGTGTTTAAACTGTCTTTATTTAAAAGCAAACTGGACATTATTCATTTGTCATCAATATGTTTAAGCCATCTGAATAAGCATGTTAGTTACACTCGTGTTTTTTGTTTTATCATCAGCGTAGTAAATGTGTGAGAACAAACAAACCACAATAAAGTGTAAGATTCGTAACTATGGTGACAGTGAGTAAATGTCTTGCATCAAAACGAATGTAAACTTTAACATAGTCGTGATAATTGTCATCATCGAATAGCGTGATATTAAATAGATGTTATGAACAAAATCAGGTCAGAATAAAAATAGTAATCTAGACACGTTGACATACCGTGCAAATATATTTGAATAAATATGTCCAGTGTCTAGTTCATTAATAAAATAATCATGTGTTCAGATATCTTTGTGACATCTTTTATACTATCAGTTGTAATCTCAGTGTTTTCTGTTTCAGTCTGCATTCTATGACATCAAAAATAGTCTAGAATCAAAATATTCACCATGTTGACTGCAGGTTTGTGACAATAATGCTGTGTAGGGTGATTATTATTTACTAATAGTATTCGTCCGTTGGGTTCAAAGTAGATTATAAATCTTCAGAAGCATACCCACCCCTGGATCCATGGCTGACCGCATCATTTCATTTCCTATCCACAAGATATTCTGCATGTCACACTCGAATGTCCAGCTCTTTGCTTCCCATTTGGATGCCTTTCGAGAGTCTGTTTGGTGTGCGACATCCTTTGAATATTTCTTCACTAAGTGTCCAGACCATCTGCATTCCCTTCAGCATATTTGTCAAGCCAGACATAGGTTGTTAGCTGTCAATGATTATGAACATTGAACGTTTGTTTATTAGCTTTATTCACCATTGGCGGGCAACTTGAATGCTCCAGTGATTCAAACGTGTACAAGTTAGAAGATGAAAGAATACGAATAAAAGTAAAATACATTCCTTGTTTATAGACTTAGTATACTATATTGATTTTAACAATCGAAGAATAAAATTTCTTGTCATCTACTGTGTTTTGGAATTAAAGTTGACATCTGTGCTTACTGGTTTTCGATTCGGAGCGTTTTCGGAGATAATAGGATCTTGGGATTAAGTTCCTTGACATTGGCTGACTTGTTGGTTGCTAGACTTCCTTGTTGCTTGTCCTTTCCGGCCATTTGCACAGCAAGGTCAGTGTTTAATTTTTATGTTGAAGTAACACATTAAAACAGTAAAGCTTAACTGAATATTTTATTAGAGTTGTCAATTTTTCACGTGTAATTCACAAAGCAATATCATTCCTTCATATTAATTCTGCTGAATAAATAGATTGTGGTTCTACAACTTTTGTATATTTGGTAATCTTTGTGGAAATTTCGCTTTTGTTTTTACCTACATATATATTTCCAGGTAGTGTTATTTTGTATACTAAGAATGCTTATTGGTATGCAGAATTTGTTTCTTGAACCTATGATGTTGATGTTCACAGGTTTGAAGACATCCAGACAGAAAATTCTCAGGTATACTATGGTTTCTTCGGCAGGAAAATAAAAAAAAAATTGAGAAACATTTCAAAAAATGACTGAATTATTGTGTTTTAAGATTGAACTTTTGACAGAAGTGCAGCAATTCAAGTTTAAAGCTCAATATAGCACACCAAGGTGAAGGAAAAAATTCAGAAGAGCTGTAATGAGCAGAAATGAATAGGAGAAGGAATAATAATATGGAGAAACATCAGCATTTGATGACTATGAGAGATTACAAAGAGCGACTGCCTCTGTAAATTGAGAACTGTTTTGTTTCGTGCCATTAACTATCTCAATCCACTGCTTCTTACAGCCTGAGGACCCTTATCAGGCCGTCTAAGCCTCTCTACTTACCTGCTTCTAACCAACTGTCAACAACTTCATAGAATGATGCCTGGTTTTAGTTTGAACAAAACTTATTCCTTCCCAACCTAATCAGCTAACAGTGCTCATTGAGGAAATTGATAGTTTTGCATGCCTAGCACGTGTCCTATCCACGCCAACTAATGTAGCTTCACAAACTGATCGACCGACTCACAACGCTTAACCTCAATATTGCTCACAATATTATACCACAGCACGGGAGACAGAAAGCAAATATCTATGACCTTTTCACATCTTTCATTTTCAATGTCTATATCTTACAGCCAAAAAGAAGGATAGAGTGAACTGCTTCACAGTACACACGTTCTTTGATCTGTAGCTGGATATCACCTCTACGACGGAAATGACGTAAGTTGGTAAATACCAAACTAGACTTTTGTATCCTTTTCTGAGATTCCGTCAGCAATCAGTCCACTAAAGCTAATCTAGCTTCTCAAATAAATGTGAAGTGTTCAACACACGCAACCAGTTCACTCTTTAAACTAGGAGTGGATGTAGTGTAGTCTTACAGCGTCATCGTACATTTGAAAGGGACACATGCCAAACATTTCAAGATTTCAACAAATTGTGAATGATGAAAAGCTCGAAATATCTAGTATTTTAAGAACCAGCTGAACTGTGCTTAGAAAATTTCCAGTCAAAAATAATAATGTTACACAATAGGAACCAACAATGAAAAAGTGATAAACTTGACATAACTGAGTAAATCATACGTTAACAACTACCGTGAAGTAATAGTACCAACATAATAACATTAAAAAAGACACAAAATATGTTCAAATATGGCCTAAAAATGTGGGAGCATTTAACCTTCTGATGGACAGACAGAATAGCTGCAATTTTATTGTCTTCAGATCTTGAAAACAGAAGACTAATCTAAATTGTAAGATAGACTTAGTGAAGCTCGACAATACTTAATAGATTGGGCGAAAAATGCATATTTGACGTCAATACAAAGTTACTGAAAAATATATCATATATCAAATATATCCTGGTTTACTAACTACTAGTAAGCTGAGTTTTAGCAATGCATTTGCCAGAAGCCGATCCCGGACTTCCTGTCTCATTTGTTAACATTCAGATTCAGATGATAAGGATAGAAGGCTCTGTGTTAATCCTTGCAAAATATATCTCTGCAGAGATCTAAGTTCTGTTTGAAAGCGTTCACCGATGGAGCTTATACTACTGAATCAGGTAAGGAGTTCCAGTCGTTGACCACTCTGTCAGAGAATCTAAATTCTGCACGTATTTTAATTGTCCTTGGTTTGAACACCTTTTTGCAGTGACCCTGTAAATGTATCCTAGATGGGGAGAAAAGGTTAGAAAGGTCAGTTCCTAAATCACCCTCAAGTTAAGTTGCCTCTCTCCCTTCGGTATGATAACGGGAACAGATTTAAATGCTCCATCCTCTTATCATAAGGAAGGTGTGAGATACCACTAACTATTTTTGTTCCTACTCTCTGTACTCTTTCCAGAATATGTGCCTCCTTTGTGAAGCATGGACTCGCCGCTTGTATACAGTATTCAAGATGAGGTCTGACATATGTTGCGTAGAGTGTTTGGAATATGCCCTCGTCTATTCGTTTGAAAGCCCTTCGAAGTGCCCATAGCATTCGAAAAGCTTTAGCTGCGGCTACATTGCAATTTGCAGTTGTCTTCAAATCATTGCTGACAATGATTTCTAGGTCCTTCTGTCGGTTAACATCAGGTAGTTCTGTGTCCCCTAGGGAGTACGACGTATAAGACTTCTGACCTAAGTGCACTAGCGCGCTTTTCGTAGCATTCATTTCCAAACTCCATAGGCTTGACCACTCAGCTAATTTATCTAGATCAGTTTGTAGGGCCGACCTATCCTCGTTATTATTTACAGTTTTCCATATCTTTATGTCGTCCGCAAATAATAATGAAGATGAAGTAAGAATCCCTGGTAATTCATTAACGTATAATAGGAATAGCAAGGGGCCTAATACAGTTCCCTGGGGCACTCCACTGGATACTGCTTTCCATCCTGATAGTACACCGTTAACTCTAACCTTCTGCCTTCTGTCCATTAGGTAATCTCTAAACCACTCACATAGGCACTGGTTTAGTCCGAAACCTTTAAGTTTTCTAAGGAGACCTGAGTGGGATACTTCATCGAATGCCTTGCTAAGATCAATAAAAACCACGTCCAACAGATGGCCTCAACCCAGTCTTCCCTAGCCAATAGTAGGTTTATCAGGCAGGATCGTCCTGGTCGGAATTCATGCTGTTCCACAGCCAACAAGCCATGTGTTTCAATATAAGCTAATAGCTGATCCCTTATAATAGTTTCCAATACCTTTGCAATAATGCATGTCAGACTTACCGGTCTGTAGTTAGATACCGATTGCCTGTCCCCTCTTTGAAGATAGGGCTTATAATGTCATCCTTCCAGTCCCTGGGTAGCTTAGCTTACGTCAGAGACATTTGGAAAATCTCCGTAAGCGGAATATGTATTATATCCGCCAAAAAAATTAACAGTTTACTGGTCGAGAATTTAATAATCCTGACGCAAGAAGGCATAAATCAGAAGACCACTAGGTTTGCGATGATACTTCTATTTCCAAACACAAGGAGAATGCAAAAGTGGTATCACACCAAAGTAAGTAAGTAAGTCACACAAATTGTGAGAGCGAAATATATATGACAAGGGTGTGAACAATCATTAGACAGTCTTAACATGAATGGCTAATTATAATGAAGTATCGATCCATATATACATAGCGAAATATAGCAGACATGTCAACAACCACCATATATGGATATATGTCACCAAGCAACGGACTGTCAACAAACACTCATATTATATATAATATAAGGGGAATATACATTGTTAAAGGAGACAAGTTCATACAAGTGAAATGGTCACAGACTAAGCGAGCAAACAGAAAGAGAGACCAACACACACACACACATAAATATATATAGGGTGAAGTCCATCCGGCCCAGGTGATTTACCTGTCATTGATGTTATTGATGTATGTTGTTTCAGCTAGATATTCTTTTGTGAAGCTTGTGAATATTTTCACTGCTTGTTAAGTTAAGCATGAAGGAGAACGTTGTTTCATGCTATTTTGAATAAATGCTCGATTGCCTGTTGGATTTAATTGATTCATTAGAAATACTGAATATATTCTCAGTGACTTTCTAGATGAGTTAATTAATCGCTGATTCTCGTAATCAGAATAATTTTTCGTTGTGAAGTTTATGTTCAGGTTTAATCAGTTAGAGAACTACTGGTAAACCTGGGAGCAGTGGAAAGCCGTTTCTTCCCACTTCTGAACTCTTCATCGGTGTACTCTCACTGAGGTTCGAACTCAGGAAATTCAGCGTACAAGGTGAGCTTGTAGACCATTCATCCACTTCGACTTGACCCAATGCCCGCTTGAGTTCCAGCCTCCACCGATTCGTGATATATATAGCGCGACCAGCTGTCAGTCACATTGGCGAATAACTATTCTATTACCTGACTTCGTGGACCTCACTGGTCAGGACTTGGCAGAGGCGAAATGGCAGAAGTTGGGACTCATGAGCTATTGGATCAGGTCACAATGGCTGAATGGTCTTTGAATTTAATTTGTAACCAGTAGGTCCTGGGTGCGTATCCTGAAGAGTCAAAAACTGTGACAAAACAGCTATTAAGTACTCCTTGGTTTCCCAGTGGTTCCCTAACTGATATCAGCTCATGATCAAGCCTGTAACCAACCCAATCCCTGCAAACTAAAACTTTGAAATTTCCACGAAATAATAATCAGACTTAAACATAAATGGCTTTAACCTGCTTTATGTGTTTAGAAATTATTTGTTATTACACTGAACCAGCCTTACTAATCCAGTCTTTAAAATGAGGTTTGGTTTATTTAATATTATTTTCATTCTACTTTTCTCCTTGCTTCATTTTCCTACCTATTATCAGTGACTGGGACACGTAAACATTTTGACCTATTATCATTTTTAAGTCAATTTCGATGACTTTATTGTTCGACTTCAGTTGATATGTCGGCTTCTTGTGCAGATGTGTTGACAATATCTGGAGATTCAATTGAAGTAATTTGGTGGATGGTGACTAGCAGTGGAATTTAGGATGCACATTTGGTCATATTTGGGACTCGTCATCTGGAGTACCTGCACTCCTCATTAGGCAATGGTGTTCTCATTGAGGCTCCATCTCAGTAACCATCGTTTCAAACGCCCAAGTGGTCTAGTGGATAACGCTTTGGCGTTTAAAACGATGGTTACTGGGACGCAGCTTCAGTGGGACCAACATCACTCACTACAAAATCAAGGCACATCCACATGACGAGTCCCAAATAGAACGAAATGTGCATCCTGGATTCCACTCCTAGTTACCATCTGCCAAGTTATTCTAACCTACTGATGAAATTTAATCTTTCATACTCTGTCACCTTTTATGTAAATGTGAATAACAAGTACGTGTGCAATTTAAATGTTAGTTAAATCCATAATAAATATATGCTCTTAATATCAGTAAAAAGTTTGAGCATTGTGAATTAGATCAAATAAAGTATAATTATATTTTGATAATAATAATAATAGCTTTATTCCAAAAACATTACTCATGATACAGCAAGGAATTTTCAGCATTTCAGTACAATATTGCATCTAATTTACTCAAAAACGACAAAAAAAAATTAAAAATACACATTACATAATAGTAATGAAAAGATTGTTATAGCAGCTACGTAGCAAAATACTGTGTGCCATACGGAGAAAAATATGTATAAAGTACAAAATTGTAGTAATAATAGTAATACCAACTAAAAATAAAATAGCAGAGTAACGATTTAAACGATAGAAAGTGTGACACCATAAAATACAGAAAGATGAACGATAAAAGGGTCGATTCACTGTGCTAATTACATAGTAACTTGTAAGTTTCACGTCTAACAGAGTCTTCGTCACATAAAGTACGCGCTAAATAAGGTATTGTAGAATTTCTATACTTAGTAGTACGAGCATATATCTTTTTATATTGACTTCTCGTCCTACCTGATGAGATACAAGGGGACAGGTGTGAATAAAGGGGGTGCAGAGGGTCTGACATTATAGCCTTTGCCCATTTCGTACAGGAATTTATATGCCTCTCGACTATAGTATTAGCGAGCTCATGCAGTGGCAGACCACAAGCTCTACTCACAGCATTTAATACTCTTCATAATATGATATAATCTTTTTTGAGAAGCCCAGGAAAGATTAATGGAGAGCAATAGAGTACAATAGGTAAAATACAGGAGTTTAAAAATTGCAAAACTAAAGGTTGGTTGATACCTGATTGTCTTAACTTTTTAATGTAGAAGGTAAGACGAAACATTTTCTTAGAGATAGATAAGATGTGAGATGACCATGAAAGGTCAGAGGAAAGAACTAATCCAAGGTATTTAATGCTTGATTTGGTTTCAATTTCCGTGCCATCTATGCTACAGGCATCATGCGAACTAACTAGTTCATGTAAGTCACGTCGATGCTTGAAAGTAAAGTTAACTGCCTGACATTTGGAAGGATTTAACATAAGACCATTTGACTTGGACCACTTGATGTCCAACAGAAAGCTATTAAGTTTGGAGCTGTCAGACTCGGAAGTGATAGGCAGTGATACAGTCAGATCATCTGCATATTTGACAAAGTTAGTTTCGTTTGAATGAGGTAGGTCATGTAGGAAGAAAGAAAAAAGAAAAGGAGAGAGTACAGCACCTTGTGGAACACCGGATTTTGTAAACGAGGTAGAAGAAGATTTGCCGTTATATACAGTATACTGCATTCTATCAGAAAAATAGGAATGCAACCAACTCTTTGCCCAGGATCCTGTTTGTGTCAACGATAGCTTATTTAACAAAAGGCCCCTAGGTACAGAGTCAAAAGCAGATGTGTAGTCTAAGAAAGCACTACGAACATGTTTAGCACCTTTGTCTAAACAAGAGACAACATTGTGATATAAGACGACCGCAGCATCCAAGGTACTTCTACCATGTTTGTATGCAAATTGTTTAGGATCATTAAAAGGTTTCAAAGCGGGTTCAAGACGAAGTAAAAGTAATTTTTCCATCAATTTTAAAAAGGGGGAAGTAATTGCAATAGGCCGAAATTTAATATCAGAACCAGAAGATGGTTTTGGTATAGGGATAATTTTAATGTTTTTCCATGCAAAAGGTAGAACGTTACCGGAAAAAGAAGCATTAAAAATGTTAGTAAGAGGATAACGCAAAATATCAGCACAAGTCCCGAGGACAATGGCGGGACCAAGGCTTTGAGAAGGCTTAAGAGACCGGAGACATTTAAGCACATCAAGGGTATTAAAACCACTAAAATTATTGTCTATATGATTTATATCATTTGGAAGGGTATCAACAGAAGAGCGTATGAAAGATTTATTAAGAGGGTCAACATTAAGAGATGGAACAGAAATACATCGCTTACCGTTAGTAATTTCTTTGAAAAGTTTCCATAAATTAGAAGGGGTTTTACATGACAAAAATCTTTGATAGTTTACATACAATGATAAGTTTTGTTATTGGTAATTTTGCTCGAAATATTACCAATAACAAAACTTATCATTATGTGTAAACTATTAAAATATAATTATACTTTATTTAAATATATGCTCATACGATAAAATTAAATCAAATCACTCAGCGATATGTTCATTTATTTTGTTTTTATTTTTGATTACAGCTTGATTCCATACTGTATTTTTGGTACAAATATGGAATTTTCAGCATGGATATCGGTAGCCCAAATTTTGCAGGCCGACCATAGATATCAGGTGTGCGTCGGCAGAGGGTCGAACCTCGGACCATGTGCATGGTCGGCGAGAATCCTAACCACTGTGCCACCGACTCTGCAGAAAGTGTAGGATCCAAATGATGGTACAGTCACTGGTGTGAGAGGCATTATGAATACTACAGAGAAATATACCTAAGCATATGATACGTTAGCTGCAAGTTCAAAGGTAACAAATAACAATAATAATAACGATTAAACAATAACGATGACGTGTTTAAACACAAAAGTACTATTAGTGAATGATTATTCGGTGATAAGGAATTTTCAATAGTTGCTTTGTAAGGATTTGATTTGTTTATGGAGTTAGACCGCAGACTGGTATCAGTTAGATAACCACTGAAAATCAGGGAGTATTGGACAGCTTTTTTATCCTAGTCCGGGACTCATCGGCAGTACTCACCAACTGGGGTTCCAACCCAGGAAAGCTCGTATACTGAATCAGTTCATTTGTTTTTCTTTGCCTTTATCGACTACATCTACATGAACATTTGTTTGTTTTATTGTGCTGTTTTTCGTTTTTCTTGTTATTACAGATCACCTCACTTGTTCATCCTTATAACTGATAGAAGCATTATTATTATTATTATTACCGTTAATATTATTATGACTAACTGAACAATTTATATGCACTATCTTATTATCCTATAGACAAAACACCATGATTGGTTTATATGTGAATTTACATTAGTAAAGTTAAGCATATTAGAATTAAGCCTGATGAGCTCTAATTGAAACAATATTATTCGCTTAAATGTGTTGTTCTAAGAGATTATAGTCCAAAATATACGTATATGGGTTATATACCGAATTCCGAATTCGTTATCACGTACAGTTCGCTTACGTCTGCTACACATAGCTAAAGCAGTTGCAATCAGACCGACTAAATCAGAACTTTGTATCCAAAATGAACATTTCCAGACGCTGTTCCTACCCTGGCCGAGCTTGGATTGATGATTTATCTTCTCACCAAGATTGCTTCTTCCCCTTAACCCTCAAGGTTTTTTCTTTCTTTGCTTATTATTACTATTACTATTCGTCATAATTTATACCCTTCATGCAAACATTCTCTCAATACCATCGAATTCTCCATTTATACTATCCGGACTTATGATTAGTGATATTATCTCTTTTCTCAATATATATGCCCCCACCTGTTTCGTTTCACACATTCGTTATTTCATTATGAACTTCCCATCGCAGTCTTACTATCTCCTGTTTAACACAGACCACTTTGTACTAGCCACTCACTCACCTGACACCTTCTATAACCTTGAACTGACTTGTCAATTTTCCTACCCCACACTCTACAAATTTATTATGATTAATCACCACCATTTTCTCCCGTTTTACAATATTTTCTAATCGATTTCAGCCAACTAGCACGTTTGCCACACAAATAAGACTATCTATTTTGCACACCATAACCACTAATCTGTTATTCTACATAGAAAATTTATCAGGTGCATAACTGGCCACTATTGTAACGACAATAAATATTATATTTTATAATTGTAAGAACCTGAAGGGAAATAATTGGAAAGAATATTCTTCGTTCAGATTGAATTTTTAATTCATGATATGAGAATATCTCACACTATTAGTTGGTATGATTAGTTGGTATGAGGTAAAGTTGGATTACCAAGGCAGGTTTAAGGTGATAACAAATAACTTTTGGACGCATAAGACAGGTTTAAGTCTTTTAATGGCTAAGGCTTCAATGAATTTAAGTATGTGACCCAACCTTGTCTTATATATCGGCTTAAAGGCATTATTAAAATCAACCTTATGACCCGTCTCTATAATATGCTTCGCTATAGATGATGTTGGACATCTATTTCCCGGGTCAATTGTATCTGGCGATTTCATTTGTTGTTGCAGCCACTTTGGAATGTGTTCTGTAGCCCTAACATGCAGAGACCGATGGGTCCTCCCTATGTACGTGTCTCCACACATACATGTGAATTGATAAACACAGTGGGATGTGACACTATCGTTCGGATAATGTGAGGGTTTACAGGACAGCATAGTTTTCGTTTTCTCTATGAAGATAAGTTTAGCTGCATAATAGGTTCTACTAATTGCGGCCTTTAGTCTTTGTCTAGTGACTAGACTTTGTTGATCACCTCTGAACGGCAAGGATATGTAAACATCCTTTTTGGGAACTGATTGGATTGGTAAAGCTGTGTGGTTGACACTTCCATAACGTCTAATAAATCTCAGTGGGTAATTGTTATCTAACAATATTTCAGTGAGATGTTGTCTTTCTTCTTCAATTGTATCGGCGGTACATATACGGTGAACGCGCTTGAACAAACACTTAACCAACGCCTTTTTATACTGTAGTGGACAGAAACTATAGTAATTTAGATACTGTCCAGTCCATGTTGACTTCCTGTAGACAGATCGTTTTATTGACCCATCTTCTCTGCGGGTTATGAGTACATCTAAAAATGGCAGGCATCCATTATTCTCTTTAACATAAGTTAGCGATATACTATTTTGTGCTCTGTTGACCTGGTTTAGGATTTCTATGGCGTCGATCGGTTGATCACAAATGACAATTATGTCATCTACATATCTTTTATAGAAATACACTTTTCCAATTTCTTTCTCCACTAGGTTCTCAACATGCGACATATATATGTCAGCTAACAATGGACCTAGGGGGCTTCCCATAGCAACACCATCGATCTGGCGATAATGCTCGCCCTCGAATGTAAACTTAACATTTTTAGTACAGAGAAGCAGTAACTCTTTTAAGTAAGATGTAGATACTGGTAATAAGAAATCGTTGTCAGAAATGAAGTCACATAAAATGTCAACCGTCTGTAAAAGAGGTACATTTGTAAATAAAGATTCGACATCTAGGGAGAACATGGTTTTGTCTTTTATATTAACGTTATCAAGACAATCAATTAACTCAAAAGTGTCTTTCAAAGAGAACTTACAGAAACTTCTTCTAACAGGCTCTAGTATTTCCACTAGCCACTGTGCAAGTTTGTGGGTTGGAGATCTGCACATTGACATTATGGGACGTAGAGGAATGTTAGGTTTGTGTGTTTTGGGTAGACCATACATGTGTGGTAATTGAGACTCTGTGGGCTTTAATGAATTGAATTTCTCTCTGTTAATTGCATTCATGTTTAAAAGTTTTACTAGATTATTTATCACCATATTTTGTACATTCTTAACATCCTCAGGACCGGAGTCTTTCATAAATTTTTCGTTGTTTCCAAGAATGCATAACATTTTACTTTTATATTCAATTTTGTCCATTATAACTACACCTGACCCTTTGTCTGGTCTGAGGATAACGATGTCAGTATTATGTTTGAGTTCTTTTAACGCTTTAAAATGCTCAGGTGTTAGGATGCTTTTCTGAAATGTACGACCGTTGCAAAATTGGTGAGCAATGTCCACTAACTTTGCTTTGAACCAACTGTGATGATCTTCAGAAACAGGAGTAAGAGGCTTCAGCTGGTCATATAGATTTTCAAATTGTGCGTGTACTTCAAGTTCTGAGAAATACTTTTGAGGAACGCAAAATTTAAATCCAAGTGATAAGGCTTGTTCTTGTAACGATGAAAGAGTTATGGAAGATAGGTTGACAACGTATTTCTCTGGATTGACAGGGAAAGCAGTTACAAGTTTATTGTCATTGAGTGATTTGTCTAGCTTCTTACGCATATTTGCTTTTGTTTTACCAGCGAGAGATGCACAGAAGGCAATGAATTTCATGTGACATATTAAAGATAATTCCGACAAAACGGATGAAGCAGATGTATGGATCAGCAATAATTGTTGCAGCTTTTCTTCTGCTTTTTCAATATGCGATTTGGCAAGGCGAATAAGGTTGGAATTATTTGGTTGCAGTTTACTTGATTTCAAAATTTTATAGAACTGTCTTGGGTAGGTGTGATTAGAAATACAGGATTTATAAAATTCCAGTCTTTCACGTTCAGAAATAATTTTGCACTTAAGGTTCACAAGATCATCCAGCTTCTTGATAGTGCAAGGAGGGAGTCTTCTCTTCAAAAATTTAAAGCAATTGGTTCCCTTTATGAATTTCGACAAAACAATAAGAAGACGTAGTTTATCTGAAACGATCTGTCTACAGAAAGTCAACATGGACTGGACAGTATCTAATTTACTATAGTTTCTGTCCACTACAGTATAAAAAGGCGTTGGTTAAGTGTTTGTTCAGGCGCGTTCACCGTATATGTACCGCCGATACAATTGAAGAAGAAAGACAACATCTCACTGAAATATTGTTAGATAACAATTACCCACTGAGATTTATTAGACGTTATGGAAGTGTCAACCACACAGCTTTACCAATCCAATCAGTTCCCAAAATGGATGTTTACATATCCTTGCCGTTCAGAGGTGATCAACAAAGTCTAGTCACTAGACAAAGACTAAAGGCCGCAATTAATAGAACCTATTATGCAGCTAAACTTATCTTCATAGAGAAAACGAAAACTATGCTGTCCTCTAAACCCTCACATTATCCGAACGATAGTGTCACATCCCACTGTGTTTATCAATTTACATGTATGTGTGGAGACACGTATATAGGGAGGACATATCGGTCTCTGCATGTTAGGGCTACAGAACACATTCCAAAGTGGCTGCAACAACAAATGAAATCGCCAGATACAATTGACCCGGGAAATAGATGTCCAACATCATCTATAGCGAAGTATATTATAGAGACGGGTAATAAGGTTGATTTTAATGATGCCTTTAAGCCGATATATAAGACAAGGTTGGGTCACATACTTAAATTCATTGAAGCCTTAGCCATTAAAAGACTTAAACCTGTCTTATGCGTCCAAAAGTTATTTGTTATCACCTTAAACCTGCCTTGGTAATCCAACTTAGAACCAAGGACCAACTTTACTTCATAATATTTTCAAACCCTTTCTTTGCCTTTTTTTTCCTCTCTTTATCTTTCTTACCCACACCTTTTGCGTCTCCCTACCCATTATTTTGTGACCTTGACCTGTACACAATCTGACCTGTATTGTAATTATTCATGCTTTCTTGCCTTATATAAAAACTGTGTATGACAAGTACGTGTGTGATCAGAATGTCCGAAATGTGTTGCGCCAATACATTATACGTTTCAGATAAGCTATGTCTTCTTATTGTTTTGTCGAAATTCATATACTTGTCGCGATTAATTCTATCGTCTGATAACATAAAGAATGTTGGTCTGTTATTCAAAATTGTAAGATAATTATGTACAAAAACGAATCCATTCATATCCCATATATTTTAGGCGACTTACATCGTCAGCCTAAAATGTTGAGAATAAATACAATTGATTTCTATCTTTCGACACAGTGTTGTGACTATATATCTCCTGGCGGTGTAAGACATGGTTGCTAAGTTTTTTTAAAAACAGTATTGTGAGTGAACTAGTTTTTGGACATACTTATTTTAATCGATTTCAATAGCTCCGCGAGATTACGTTTAACTTCAGTCGCATATTTCATACCTTGACCTCACTCGATACCTAATTTCTGATATTTTATCCCGTTTAACTAGGCTTATTTCTTCTTCGTATTTATAAAGCTTAAAAGTATTTCCATAAGTCCGATTTCACCATATATATCTCCTTTTCGCGCCATCACTTAACTAACGTACTATCTGTTCACGTCTAAGTTTAAGTAACTATGAATTCATTCGATATCGAACACACCTAATAATTAGAGTGTTTACCTTGTACTTTTTTGGTTTGGAATTAAAACTCCAACCTCACCCTGCTCCAATTTTAAAGTAGCTTCTTCGATTTCATCAGTTGGCCTGATCATCTAGAGGTCAAAGTAACATTAGAGTTTCACTTAAAATCAAGCCCCAAATAATTATTAAACATATAAAAAGCTAATACCTATTCAGTAATAGATCACTTACAGATATACGCCAATCATGAATTATAAAATCTATAATGTAACTAAATCTATCAATAGAATATACAGACATGTCTGTGATGTCATATTATTACATAATATAGTCAATATCAAATTGCTTAATATCTACTTATTATTTACCTATCATGTCACCTTATCTACTAATTAATCCCCAATAAATATTAATTAATCAAGTAGATAAAAGCAAAAACAAGTTATATTGACATATGACAGATGAGATATTGTCATTTCAATGTTATTTTTGTATTGTATGCTATCACAACACCAATATATGTATATATATATTCACATGTCTTGTGATAGTGATTGAAAATTTTGCATATTTCATTTTTATGTAGTTACAAGTGTCTGGAATATAAATTTTCCATTTATTAAATATTTTGTTCATGTAAATGTTGTACAGTTTCGTTTATTGATTGATTTTTTTTGATAAATTTTATGCAGTAAATAATCACTTAATATTCGTGATATTTTTTGTTCAAAATTAATTATTGTCTTTTCTGCTTTATTCTTTATATTTCTAGTAATAATATTTTGTTTTATTCTTTTTTCTTCCATAAATTGAATTAATATTCTTCAGCTTCGCCTTCTTCACCTCCTTCAACAGTATCAGCACCAACTTCTTCATAATCTTTTTCTAAAGCTGCTAAATCTTCTCTTGCTTCTGAAAATTCACCTTCTTCCATACCTTCACCGACGAACCAATGAATAAATGCACGTTTTGCATACATTAAATCAAATTTATGATTTAATCTAGCCCATGCTTCAATAACAGCTGTTGTATTAGATAACATACAAACAGAACGTTGTACTTTGGCTAAATCACCACCAGGTACTACAGTAGGAGGTTGATAATTTATACCAACTTTAAAACCAGTTGGACACCAATC
This sequence comes from Trichobilharzia regenti, assembly GCA_944472135.2. Lineage (NCBI taxonomy): Eukaryota > Metazoa > Platyhelminthes > Trematoda > Strigeidida > Schistosomatidae > Trichobilharzia > Trichobilharzia regenti. The sequence continues at coordinate 62,405,042 of OX235265.1, read as the reverse complement.
AACGAATTGGATTGTACGTTTTGATTTAATAGTTGCTATTGATGTATTTACTTCTTTTGGTACAACATCACCACGATATAATAAACAACAAGCCATATATTTACCATGACGTGGATCACATTTAACTAATTGGTTCGCTGGTTCAAAGCAACTGTTTGTTATTTCAGTAACTGTTAATCTTTCATGATAAGCTTTTTCAGCATTAATAACAGGAGCAAGTGTTGCTAATGGGAAGTGAATACGAGGATATGGGACTAAGTTAGTTTGAAATTCTGCTAAATCAACATTCAATGATCCATCAAATCGAAGAGAAACAGTGATTGAACTAACACATTGAGCTATTAATCGATTAAGATTGGTATAGGTAGGGCGCTCAATATCTAAATTGCGTCTAATTAGGGAAGAGAAAAATATTTTAATATATATGTATATACTAAAAAAGTAAATTAACTTACCGGCAAATATCATAAATAGCTTCATTATCAGTCATAAATGAACAGTCACTTAGTTCTAAAGTAGTATGTGTATTGAGAATAGCATTATATGGTTCAACTACACATGTAGATATTTGTGGTGCTGGGTAGATGGCAAATTCAAGTTTTGATTTTTTACCATAATCCACACTGATACGTTCTAATAATAAAGATGTAAATCCAGATCCAGTCCCTCCTCCGAATGAATGAAAAATGAGGAAACCTTGTAGACCTCCACATTGATCAGCTACTTTACGGATACGATCTAGTACTAAGTCTACTATTTCTTTCCCAATAGTATAGTGACCACGAGCATAATTATTAGCTGCATCTTCTTTGCCGGTTATGAGCTGTTCTGGATGGAAAAGTTGACGATATGTTCCCGTTCGGACTTCATCAATAACAGTAGGTTCCAAATCTACCATAACTGCTCGTGGAACATGTTTCCCAGCTCCTGTTTCACTGAAAAAAGTTTCAAATGAATCATCCCCTCCACCAATTGTTTTATCGCTTGGCATATGCCCATCCGGTTGAATACCATGTTCCAAACAATAAAGTTCCCAGCACGCATTACCAACTTGAACACCAGATTGACCAATGTGAAGACTGATACACTCTCTCTGTTGATGGTTAAAATCAAAATTATGTTATAGAACGTACCATTTTGTCAATAAATAGCTTTTTATACGAACAGCTCCCAGAAAAAAGGGCCTATACGTAGCGCCCAGCACAGCTTTATCGAAAATAATTTGAATTATCGTTGTGCGCGATAGCTACTAACTTTAAGCGTAGGCAACCATTATCGAACTGAATTCTGATTGGTTAATAGATGGCTATCTTATCTACTTATCTTTCTTAGGGTATAAGCGAGTTTTCCCAGCATATACTGGATCATTTTTAGATCTAAGTGGTATAAAATGATTTAAAGCATACTTTTTAAGGGTTTTTATCATATTTTTAATCAAATAACAGTTGTAATACAATCTTTTTTATCAAAAATCCCTAAAGTGAGTTAAGTCTACATCTGCCCGCACACAATTTCGGTCAATATTCGTATTGATTGCCAGCTTATTTAAAAAATAGCAGACAGTTTAGGAATGTATTATTTTATAACAATTCTTCATTTTAGGATTTTTGCCATTTATTGTGTATGGTGAAACCAGCTGCTCAAATTCAGTAATGCTAAACAGTAATTTTTAAGATTAATTGTCATAAACACAAATTATTATTGTTTCCTTTAGTTCCTACAGGAACATAAGGCTTCAGCCACACATCTCCTTTGGTATTACTGGGCGCGTTCTCGGTGGATGTCAATTTAGAAGTCTTTTAAAGTGTCCAGCTCAGCGTTGCCTTTGGTCCACCTCCTTTGTGATTGCCTTCCCATTGTCATCCTTCACTGGCTTTTCCACGATAGGAACCTAGTTGTTTGGTAGAGTGTTGAAAGGTTTCCTTTGCCTTCAGCTTGTTCTGCTTCACTTTCCATAGCTTCGTAATATTGTATTTAGTCTCTCTTGGCACTTTTCTTTACTCTTTTGTTCAATATATTGTAGATTGTATTCAACTCCTGTTTTTGATACTCGTCGATGCACTAGATAATCTTTTGTTTCACAATCCTTTCTTCTATTAGTTTCCATGTGTCTGTAGTCAGCCACTGTTTGTCCCGTCTCTTCTTTCTGCGGACAACTTCCATTCAGATTTGACTCCACACTACTTTTAGATTGTTCCAGTGTTGATTTGTGCCTCTGCCTTTTTCCTTATGATTGCGGTGAAGACATACTTTGTATCTTCATCCTTCAGTTTTTGAGTATTCAAATTGGCTTGTGGTCTATCTGCAGCTCCTGTTTCTTTGAAAGATTTTAACTTGATTTGGATTGTTCCTTGCACCAGATAGTGGTCTGAGCTGACGTCTGCTCCTCTCCCCACTACTGTATCCAGTAAGCTGCGTTTCCACTTCCTTGAGCAGCATTGAGATGGTTCGCCCGTCTGGTGACAACCATGTGGCCTTGTGGATATCCTTGTGTTTGTATACGCTGCCATCAATCACTAGTTCATTGAAGGCACGGAAGTCAGAGAAGAGTCCTCCGTTTTAAATCATCTCTCCAAGTGCTTCTCTACCCATGAGGAGTTACCTTCTAGTGTTGTCTGGTCCCAGTTTGGCCTTCATGTCTCCCATTGGGGATTTAATGTCACCGACTGGAGGATTTTCCATTGTTGCCTGTAGTTGTCTGCAGAACTCTCCCTTCTTTTTGAGGTCTGCGTTGTTTGTGGGTGCATAGCACTGTACTATTGTCACTTTCCTTCCTTTTGAGTTGAATTTGGTGGTCATTAACCTGGACGAGATCGCCTCCTATTGTATGAGAGCCTCCATTGCTGTTGGTAACATCATGATAGCCACAGACTCGGTGTGCTCATGGTTATCTTCTGAGTGACCTGAGTAGATCACTGACTATCCCGTTAAAAATTTGATGAGTCCACTCCCATTCCATCTGCTTTCACATACTCCCAGTACTTGAATACAATATCTCTTCTTCTAATTTGCAATCCGGGCAGCTTTTCTAGTCTCATACATAGAGTGGATGTTCAATATCCCAAAACAGACCTTTTCTTTCGTTTCAAGGAGACTCATCATACTGAAGTTTCTGTAGCAGCTTTCTTTACGAGGTGGGCTTGCTAGCCTCACGCCAGAGAAAAGAATTGTTACATACATATTTAAGTTACAGAGGAGCAACTTTTGGGTTGCTCCTTTTAGAATCAGGAAAATAAGAAATAAGGAAATCAGAACAACAAAAAGCACAACAGGAAGGGTAGAGACAACAGCACAAACACCATAGCAAAAATAACACATAAGCCATAAACTGACTGATTTGGATCAACTTGGGCATGTAAATCCATTAATGCATACAGTTATAGGTAGTAATAGTCAACAAGACTATATCCACAGATTCATTTTTCTAAGGTAAACGAATTACAATAAATTCTACAACTTCCTGACCAGAAACACCAGAGAAAAGACAGATTAATGTAACTAAGGAAATGCAACAAACAAATCGAAAAGCACGTCCCATAAACACAAAAGCGACCATAATATTATGTTTCGATCCATTTACAAGTAAGCACTAAAACGATAACGTTGACTAATAAAGAAAAATTATGGAAAATTGGTGATCTCATGTTTGCTGGATCTTTCAAGCTTAAAGATAGGTAATACGATTTACTAGTGTTAAGCGTAAGACAATTTTTTGACAAAATATTGTCATTTAGTTATGAAAAGTATATAGCCTGTCATGAGTAGTCTTATTGTAGCAGTATATAAGACAAACTAAATAATATCTCAACAGATTCTCAGTTTTTGGTTAGGTTTGCAGAAATTTGGTTAGTTTCGTTAACTGCTAGTATCGATTGAAACATCCACTGAAAAGACATCAGAAGTGGCCCGATCTGTTGTCTAAGTTTAGATTCTTCAACAATTAACACATGACTGTTCGATGGATTGATCCCTTAGACTATAAGGTTAACATGTCACTAGTAGTTAGGAATCTGACTACAAATCATTCCCGAATTCAGCTGTTTGTCAAAATAACTCATCTATCATACATTATCCCCCGGTAGTAACCGTTTTCACATTCGACTTAGATGAACTCACTATGATTTATTATGACCCCCTGGAAGCCTATTTCAAAGTGAGTGAGTAGTCAGAAATGAAGTGAGGATGATTTGTTAGTAGTAAAGATGAGAATCTACCAGTTACAATGACTGATAGCATCTCTATATTGAAGTTTAGAAGAAGCTAAATATTTAAAGCCATTTAATGGTATTGAGTTTATCTGGAAATATGTTATGTCTATCCGCTACCCTCTGATGGATGTTCAATTAATAATACTACAGTGCACCAAACTGGGAAGAAATAGTTTTCTATCGACTTTTGGTTTTCCATACTTTTCCCGTCTGAGTCAGTTTGTGACACAACAAACCAATAGACCTCACTCAATATTTAAAATTAAACTGAAGAGAACGACACCAGATACGTCACGACAAACTTATAAGGATATTGTTCTAAATATACATCAGTTCATTTACATCAAAAACGCCTAATGCGTATCAGGACCGAAACGCATGAAGATGAAAGTTTAAGATAAGTATTATGGTTCAGAAAATAGATCATTTCTAAGGATTTTAAATTTCCACAACTTACATTCTCAAGCCATGTAATAGTCCTCCTTAATCATAACTCAATTCTTTAATGATATTATATGCTGTAGAAATTGAAGAACAGGTGCAATAACCTGTGAACACCGTTCTTAAATAACCAGGCTTTTGTCATCATGTCACACTCTTTATTTCTTTGTTTCATTGTTGTTTTATTCATGTCACACTTACATTTATTCTTATTTTGATTCAGTGCGGGTGCTCATCAGATTTCGGGTGGTTTTATAGTGAGTTGTTGAACTCTGTTTTTTTGGAAAAAGAACATTAAAAATTTAATCATTCAACTTACATCGTTCACACTTTGATTCAAACTGGACAACAAGTAATTTCAGTCTAGTTCTGACATTTCCTCTTATATATGCCTTCTGTATGGATAAAATCTCCAAAATAGAATGTAGTGAAATTATTATGTTATTATTCCCATTGGAACAAAGAGCTTCAGCAGTATATCGCAGTTTTATACTGTCCTCCGTAGTCCATTTAAGCTGGCTGCACGGTCGCCCGTAGGCTTTCATCTCGCGCATGTCACCCAAAGACACCTAACTCGTCGTTTCCCATTTGTGTTTCACTCTACAAAATAGAGTGGAATGTTACTCAGGTGTTTATTCAGAGTATGTCTTATCAATCTCTATTTATTTCACCATATTTGTCAGTTCAGGCATATGATTTTGAGTGGTCTGAATACATTAAAATATTATTATTTTTACTCTCTTGGGTTCCAAGTGTGCATCAGTGGTTCAATGGTAAAACACTGGCCAAACATGAAGGTGCTCCAAGGCTCGATCCACTACCGGCCCACTCCTTTGCCTCTCCTATCCGGTAGTGAGCCATGCGAAGACGGAAGGTTGGGGTTAGGCTGGCAACCTTACCGTGTAAAATACCAATGCTACAGAAACTTCATAAGCTCTGGCTTGAAGCCCTGTGTTCCACTGGGAACAGTAAAGAACAAAATTTAAAAATATAAATATGAGTTCTGAGTGGAACATAGGGCCATCCTCTTGCTCTGTCCCCTATAGTTCTTTTCAGTCTACCCCACTATCTCCCACAGTCCTCCTCCATGTTACCATCGACCAACGGACCGATTTTTGTTCCGCATTCGGGTTCTATTCGAGTGATGGCCAGGCATGAGATGTCGCCAACGATCTCCTCAGAGTGTGTCCGATCCAGCCCCATTTTCTCCTACGTAGTTGTTCAGCAATAGGTTCTTGGTTGATTTGTTTCCATATTTTCTTGTTGCTAATTCTTTCTGGCCACTCGATCTTCAAAATGGACCCAGACAAGATAGCGGTCGATGCAAGTATACAGTAGCTTGTTGGAAATGCCTTCCATAAAGCGCGCACCAAGTCCTTGAACCAGTAGAGTTGAAAATTCAGATCTTGCTCCCTATGCTGAGTGCAGAATGTTTCCATACTGTTGGTTAGACACTAGTTAGCAACTAGTGTGGTAGTAAAGTCTCTGACTGCAGTACTAGGTGATGCCCGTTTGAATCTCAGAAGGGACATGAGTTCCTCCAATGTTGCAGATACGCCCTGGTGACGAGTGCCAACCAGTATGAAATCTAGGTCCAAGGCATCTTGCCGATCGCTTCCAACCATCTGATATTTCCATACTGACTTCAAATTAATGGAAGTCTATCTTGTATTGCCGATCGTGGCCTTAATGTTGCTATTCTCGTTGCCTGTAGTTGAAACGATGATGCCTAGATAAGTGAAAGAGGTAACTTCCTTTAGATTTCTCCTGTCAATAGTCACTGGTTCTTGTTATTGCTTATGTAGCTTCAACATCAATGTTTTCCCTTTGTTCACTTGAAATCCTGTCTTTGCTACTTACTTGTCAACTTATTTGTTATTGCCTATAGATCTTTGAGATTTTGTAATAGTAGGCAGCCTTTTATTTTTATTGTGTTCACTTCAGAGGAGTCTCTGAGTTTTCCACTGTGTCTGGTTTCTTCCCATGGCTATGAAGTAAGGGTTTATTGGTTTCATTTGTGCTGATCTCTTCACGGACAGTAACCTGGTTATCTGGCATAACGATCTGAGGTCCCCCTTACCTGTGGCCTGTCCTTCTTCAGTTGCCAGTGTATCTTAGAAATGTCTTTCGTCTTTTATATCACTCTTCTTCACCTCTTTGTTCAGTGAGATGTACGTTGAACTCAGCTTCGCCTTCTGTTGTCCATTTTTGCAGTGATTTGTCTTCTGTTTCACCATCTCTCTCTTTTACACTAGCTTCCACGTGTCCACAGAACTAAATTCCTCGTCTTACCTCTTCCTCCTTCATAAGATGGCTATAAGGGTTTTCGTCAATATCGGTTTCGGTGAGTTCCAGTGTTCTTCCACAAAGGTTTCCCCAGTGATGCTACGTAATATCTCCGACCTTGTTCTGATAGCTACAGTCAACGTGTCTTTCGTAGTTTCGTCTATTGGTTTCTGGCCACTGAACTTGAATAGTGTGCTATCTCCAGCTTCATGGAAGACTTTCAACTTGACTCTGAGGGTTCCTTACACTGAATGATGGTTTAAGCACACATCTGCTCCTCTTCTTGATTTGCCGTCCTGCAGATTGCGTCTACACCCTTTGAGTTTCAGATGATGTCTGTCAGATTTTTTGGTGTGGTCGTCCGATGAAACTTATGTCCACTGTGTACATACATTCTTGCTCTTTTACACGAACTCATTAACCACGAAGTCGCTAAACGCACAGTAGTCTGCAAAGAGTTCTTTTTCATTTTTCCAGGAGTTTCACGACCCATGACGAATTATCTTCCTGAGTTATTTACTCTTTAGTTTGACCTGCATTTACACTACCCATTAGAATTTTGATCATACCATCTGACTAAGGTCTTGTCCATTTCTGCTTGAAAATGTCTATAGAAATCTTTCTTCTTCCTCTTCTTTTTCTTCTTATCGTAGTCTAAGTTGTTTGTAGGAGCCTAGCATTAGATAATTATCTCTTTCATTCCTTCGGAGTTGAATCTTGCCGTCATTATCCTGCAAGAGGAGATTGGTCCCCACTGAATAAGAGCTTTGGATATTGTCAGTGATATCATGATAGCTACTTCCTGTGTGTGTTTCTCGTTGTCGTTTTGGTGACCAGAGCAGAATACTAACTCTTCAGTTGGCGATTTCATTAGTCCATATCCATTTGACCTGCTCTCACAGATTCCTAGCACTTCTTAGCCATTTTTCTCATTTTTTGCAGTATAAGCAACTTCAAACTTTAGGTGAATATTCTATGTGCCAATGTGTATTTCATAGAAAGAAGACAAATCGGCTAACTGGCTTCACCAGCGTCATCATTTTGTCACTCTATTCCCAGTGAAGAATAAGTATATTTTTACATATTTTAAGTGCCTTAAAGTTTCGACAGCAACAGGGTTGATATTCCGAATTAGGGTTTTTAGGCGCACTTCAAACCCTTCCTCTTTTTTGGGCTTAGGACTGGGTAGTAAATTAGGCTAGGCTCTTCAGTGAAATATCTCTAATAAATTTACCATCCAATAAGCGGAATGGTACTGTTTAGGTGCTCTTCTCTGAAAACACTGTAGAGCGCACACTGAGTAATACTAAGGATGGTGTTCTACCAAACGACAAAACTAGAGAGGTATTATTTGAATGAATCTTTGTTATTAGTCATTTGTTTACTGCAAAGCTAAAACAGTTAGACAAATTAAAATTTAACTGGGTAGAAAAGAAATGTTTGCTTTCTGCATTCATGCTTACGCTTTGTCAAACGTAAATTAGAATAAATTCTGTCATCGACCGAGCGGCTTTCTTAATCAAGTAGTATCAATAAGTATAGTAGTGATAACAGGGAACCTAAATCCACAGATATGTTGTCCAGGGTAAGATGCGAGTCGTTTAACTAACCAGTTAAGAATAAATGGTTGTGTTATGGAGAAATCTTTCCAGTTACCTTTATAGCCTGGCGGTCATTGTTTTCGTGTTCATCAATGAAGCCCTGACTCAAATAGATTACATTACAATCAGGTAGCAGCGGCGTAGATGTGTACAGGACTTCAGCATTCTCTGGAATTACTTATCTGAGCTGAATTTGTCTTATTTTTCGGTGGTCATCATGATCGCAATCTCAGGTAGTCTGACTTGAGTAAGTTGTCTCCACCGGTTGCATTCAAGAAAAAGAACCCAAGTCTAGTATGATCTAAGTCACAACACTACTTTTCCAGCTAGCCTGATGTTCAGTGAGATCACTGTAGTCTATTTCTTTGACCGTTTGACTGTTGAGCGACTCTCCCTTCACACATAATATGGTCCTCAATGTTTTTGAAACTCCTACCACACATGAACTATTTACAGAGAAGTGAAACACGTCTTTGAAAAGAATCTCACACAATGATCTGATATTTCACTGATAATGAAAACATACTCACTTCATTCTTTTTGTTGAGCACCTACACTTTAATCACTATTATAGCATTATAACTACTATCCTTAATATTAGTTATTTGGGTCCCTAGAGGAAAATAGGGCCATGGTGGTACACTTCCATTTGACTCAGTTCTCTGCTGCTATTTTCAACTGACTTCACCATTGCTCAGAAAATTTCCTTCCCTATTCTCATAATCCACCTACGCCAACCTCGGACTATTCACCCGTTGCGTCCAGCTTAAGCTACATGCAAGACTCTTGCATAAGATGTCACCTCAATCACAAGATCCGTGTATAGTAATTTAATTTTAAAGCCTTACTCTTTCCCAATTTACTTCACAGATCTTTATGTAGCTACGTGAGTTTATTCAGATAACCCCACTGGTACCACTCACTGACATCAAACTTATATATTAATACAATAAGTGTTAACAGAAGATTTTAAAATACCATCTTCTAGTTAATAATGGTGACAACTTTATAGCTCAGGCAGGTAAAGCTCTATTTCTGAATTCAGAAGAAGTTAACTACAGGTGGATTTTATGACGTTTAGTAATTTAATAAATCCTGATGATATAACTTCATTCAACCACCTGTGTACGACTAAAATTATTATCAAAAACTGGAGTTAATCAGTGCAACAAGAACGATTGAGTTGTATTCTTTTCTTTACTATTGTCTTACTTCCTGTGATATAGAGGTTACATTATTTATCTTTCCTCTAAACTTCAATTAAATAACCAATCAAAATATAACTCATTAGTATTGACATGATTCCATTGATTATTCTGCATATGTATACATAAGTGTGATTGAAACCATAAGATCTGTGTAAATTCTAAACCTTACCTTTAACTGTAAAAGAGAGCACATATTAAACCTTTAAGAAATAAAATGGGAGTAAGTTTTACTACCTTTTAAATATTATTTATTTCATTTATTCCCTTTATAAAAATTATTTAGAGAGAATGTATAAGCATACATATTGGGCAATGTGGTATCCAGTTAGGCAATGCATGTTGGGAATTATATTGTTTAGAGCATGGAATTCAGCCAAATGGTGCCATACCATCCAGTCAAATGCCCAATTCTCGTTATGATTCAATGAATACATTTTTTATGGAAACATTATCTGGGAAACATATACCAAGAACTTTATTTATTGATTTAGAGGAAACTGTTGTTAATGAAATACGTACTGGAAGTTATGCAAAGCTATTTCATCCATGTTCATTAATTACAGCAAAAGAAGATGCTGCAAATAACTATGCAAGAGGACATTATACATTAGGTCGTGAAATGATACAAGTGATTTTAGATCGTCTACGTCGGTTAGCGGATACATGTGACGGACTTAAATCCTTGCTAATATTTCATTCATTTGGTGGTGGTACAGGATCAGGTTTAACTGCACTTTTAATGGAACACATTTGTGTAGACTACAGTAAAACGTCCAAGCTGGAGTTCGCTGTTTATCCATCACCTAGAATTTCAACAGCAATAGTTGAACCTTATAATGCTGTGCTAAACACGCATACAACATTGGAGTTATCTGACTGTGCTTTTATGGTTGATAATGAGGCTTTGTATGAAGTATGTAGACGAAATTTAGATCTTCATCAGCCAACTTATACTAATATTAATCGTATTGTTGCTCAGGTTGTAAGTTCAATTACAGCTGCACTAAGATTCGATGGTTCACTGAATGTGGACATAACGGAATTTCAAACAAACTTAGTTCCCTATCCAAGAATACACTATCCATTGGCTACCTATGCACCTATTATACCACCTGAAAGAGCATATCATGAACCTCTGAGTATTTCAGAGATTACCTATTCTTGTTTTGAACCTGGAAATCAACTTGTTAAATGTGATCCTAGGCACGGAAAATATATGTCATGTTGCCTGTTATATCGAGGGGATGTAACACCCAAAGAGGTGAATTCAACAATATCCTATATCAAATCTAAACGAACAATTCACTTTGTTGACTGGTGTCCAACTGGATTTAAAGTTGGCATTAATTACGAACCACCAACGGTTGTGCCTGGAGGAGATCTAGCCAAAGTTGCAAGAGCAGCTTGTATGTTATGCAATACTACTGCTATCGCTGAATCTTGGGTTCGATTAAATCATAAATTTGATCTATTATATTCAAAAAGAGCATTTATTCATTGGTATGTGAGTGAAGGCATGGAAGAAAGTGAATTTCAAGAAGCTCGAGAAGATCTTGCAGCTTTGGAAAAGGACTATGAAGAAGTCGGTTTTGAAAGCATATATGGTAAACTTGTCTCTGAAGACTAGATGTAAAGTTTTTTTCTCATCTGCTTCCTTGAATTTTTATACTGAATTATTGCATGGATCTTTGATATATACATATATAGTTTGCATTTAACAAAAAACAACATATTGTACAGAATTCCAATACCTTTTTGAGATTATTTTCTCAAAAAGGCCATCCATACTTGCAGTGGATATACATATTTTTACTGCTGTTATTATAACCATTATTGCAATGTATTACGTTTCAAACGTAATAGTGAAATCTTTGAACACCTCCAACACTACAACTAGTTGTAGTGGATTAAGAATAACAGTGTAACTGTCAACTGTAAAGTTTCACACTGCCATTCATATTTCCATTATCAGTACAGGTTTGATAATACAACAAAACCTGTAGAACAAGTTATTTACTATCTGTTGCATACCACTATACATTTCGTAAAATATAACATATTAAACACTGTACTTTTCCATGCGTTTTGCTGTTTTCGGTCTTTACATTTGAAAAGGAAATTATTTCGCATCGCTGTGAGAAATTTTCTAGTGGTATGCTTATTTGCATGAGGGATAAGGTGATCACTTATTTGCGATCATCACTGTCACTGAGTGCTTCACTTTCTGCACTTGTTCTATCAATGTTTGTTAGTGAATTAATTGTGTTCATTAAACTGGTTCATTTAATTGTGAAGCTTTAGTCGTCCTTCTAGATAGCAACATCTTCAGCGAAGGTTTTAGTTACTGCTGGTTACCATTTTATGTCTAAGTAAGTGGCATCAACGCGTTGATCAGCCAGAGGTTACCCACTGTTGTTGCGGAAACTGACTATTTATTTATTTATTTAAACTCATAAAAACTTGGTACAATATGGCACCAAGAAAGATGCGCCATACAAGTTGTGTGAGGGCTGAGATACTGCTCGGGCGCCCAAACCGAAGCAGGTGGTTTTCTCAAGGGGCCACCCCCCCCGAGCCTTTGACTTGGAGTCTAATCCCCAAGGCAGTGAGCAGCGTCAGGGGCTGCATTCCCATGGTTTCTGGTGACCCATATGGGTTCATACGCCATTTGATCCGATTGGATTCTGGAGCCGAATGTACCCCATGGTAACTGCTTTTAGTCTAACCGCTATTCAAACAACCTTCCTGACATGGTAGGACCTGCAGGGACAGAGTCCCAGTCAGTTTAGCATGTTGGGTCAATACGGTATTCAAGCCCGACCACCGCGGCAAGGTAGCAGTTATCGGCCAGGGGAAACTGACTACAATTTTCGTTGTATACAAAGATTAGTTTTTATTAACTGACAATAAGAACAGGCTGGTACGTGATTCGCCAAATTACCACACATTTCCAGAGTGTGAACTATGTTTTTAAATATCACTTGTCTTCGTAACTTCCATACGCAAATTATGTGCTGCTGTAGGCTTACACTAATTTCAGGAAAACCAGTGAAAGAAGTCAATGAAGTCTGGGTTTCATTCACTATAAGTCAAACATCGATAGTGTTTTGCAGTATAGCTGACCACGCGAATACTGTCCTTTTACTACTGAGACGATACACAAGACAGTCTCAGAGAGAAAGATTTGGTCTTCGTTGTAAAAATTGAGCACCACAAAGCTGTATTTATTCGTACAATTATTTAATATTGCCAACAATTCGCTGTTCTAATGGCTTTTCTTAGTCCTGACTACTTAATTTTTAGTGTCGTGACTTCTAGTAGGTCTTTGGTTGAGAGAACAACTGAAGTTACCTCATGTGTCCTTTTACTCTACAATCTTTTTAGTTGGTTTTTAGCTACACTTCTGATTGCTGTTTACTTAATAGGGTCATACTCACGTCACGACATAAGATTTCCACCAGTAATTTTTTCTGAAGCCGGTTGCTTTTGTTAACAGGACCTTCTAATTTTCTTAGATAGTTTACACGTATTAAACCAATTAGCCCTCTGGCTGTCACTTTGTATGTAACTGGTTCAGTTTCCTTTCAGATGACTGTAGATACCCATTTTGGTTTCATAATTCGAGGGTCACGAAAGCATGAGGAATATCCAAGAAAACATAAAACCTTGTGTTCAACTAAAGGTTATTTTTGGTTGGGATTTAATTATTTATTTATTATTTATTTTATTTTTGATTACAGCTTGATTCCACACCGTATTTTCGGTACTAGTGTGGAATTTTCAGCGTGGATATCGGTAGCCCAAAACTCGCAGGCCGACCATAGATATCAGGTGTGCGTCGACATCAATGACGTGTCAAAGAAGATTAAAATAGCGCATTATATGACTCCATTGAACGATACCAAAATGTGAGTTAGTGGAAAGGTGTTATTATTTACCTTAGGAAAAGTCCTTATCACTTGGCCGTGTTTAGGTTTATCTACAGTTTTATCCCCTAAGTTCGAATAAAAATATTAGAATACGAAGTTTTCATCTGTGTCTGTCCCAAAATCGAGTACTGAAAGTATGCTCACAACTGTGGTGGTGATCTTGTTGTAAATACCTCTATGAAAGCTTTGTTTCCTATTACAGTTGTGACAAATTTATATATTTGCGCATTAGTCAGAACTTTCCATATAATTGTATTTGTGATTGGATGGAATGTAACTCCCGTAGGAAGGCAGAATATATTAATTACCATAAATAATCTATTATTGACTTCGATTTTCTACAGGTCAGTGGACTGCACATAATAGAATAAACCAATGCATTTTTCCATTTAGGTAAAACAAAAATTTCGTCTTAAAAAATTTTTTCAAAAACAATAAAATAACAAACGTTGTTTAAATATAAAGGGTATATAACGATTCATATTTGCAAAAGCTTCATTGTTTATTTGGGTGCCTATAATTTACAAATTTGTAAAAATTTAAATAAAACAATTCTTTGGGATTGAAACATAATAACCCCATGGGATTTTTACTTTTAAGTTACCAATTCCCATTTAAATTTGGTTGTTTAATAAAAATTCCATACGTTATAAAAATTGGGTAATTATTTTTTTAATTTCTTTTGGGAAAAAATTTTGTGCATGTTATTTGAGACATCTCACGGTTGACGATTCAAGCAAAGTAACCGGCTAAATCAGTTCAGAATAGGGGGACAGACAGATAATTCACCAAACTAGTGCATATAATGATGGCTATTCTACACATTCTCTTCTTTCATTCTCGTCCAAGTGGAACATATGGCTTTAGGCTTCGAAGTTCCAGTAGTGGTTGTGTTATTTGCATAGAGTGAAGCCGCTAGCTTTACTCCCAGTTTCCCCTCTTTTCCGAGGTCACCGCCAGATATACGAGATGTAAATGCATCATTCGGGAATCTAACCCTGATTACATGTGAGGTTGACGAGCACTCTATCACTGAACGCAGTCATATTTTCCTGAATAGTATATAGGATTTGTATTAGGTAATAAGGCCTGACAGATGATGTTATCTGGAAAACAGCGGGGCTATTCAGAAATTATAGTATAAATAATCTAGCAACATGCTCGATACCTCCACGAGTCGTTAGGTTTTTACCCAACTAACCATTACTGTATCTGCCATTTTTAGTTATTTTAATCTAGACAAACTAAAGCCAAGATATAAACTTCCATTTAAATCTGTATATTATGCAGGCTGAATTACAGATATTTTCTGTCATTTGATGTGTGATGATCAAGTCGGCTCATTAATTTTTTTCCTTTTCAACTTCGGCAAAGCTGTTAGTCATTAAATGCTGAATAAATAAATTTTTGAGTTCATCGTAGAATTAAAGTTCAGCAGACTTAGAAGACTATAAATCTTTCAGAAAACATAACAGTTAATTTCAATTGAAGTGAGGATGGAAAATTAACCTGTTACTATTGTAACGATAGAAGGCAAGACACGGGAGCCAAGGTATATCTTTCATTAGTCAAACCTCTGTTTATTTATATACAGTTTATATTCGTTAACCAATCACCGAGCTTGTGATTTCGGTTTACATCAAACAACATGATATAAAACAGAAAGATTGAGCGAAGAAATATTTACTTTTCAATTAGATCCTCATCTTTGGCTCTACTCTAATATATATAGCATTTTAATTACAATACAACAGTTTGCCAATCAAGTGGCGATAAGTTTGTTAACAATAATTAAACAGTGTCAATGGGTTAATAGTTAACGAAGAAAATCAATACAGATTTAAAAGGTGGAAATGGATAGAATAAATTAGTTTTACAAGAATAAAACGTAAATTAAAGATAAAGTGGTCAAAATAAATAAAATAAAATAAATAATTTAGACAAATATAACTTTATAGGTTTAGGGCGAGGGGGGTGACGCAGTCCTGTTTATCCATTCTTGTGACGATGGCCACGGTAGGGAAAGTGGCTGTACAAATTTTTTCTGTACACATAGACTTGGCTTCTTCAGATGAATGCCAATCGCCTCAGCCGTCTGTAGAAGACGAACTCGCAAAGCAAAATTAAGATAAGGTGGAATGCGATAAATAATTTTAAATGCTGTATTAACATCAATCTTATGCTCAGTATCAACGAGGTGGGCTAAAGTAGAGCTACGAACAGATCTTTTTTGTCCCTTACTTAACCACGTTGGATGATGTTCGGAAATACGACGATGAACTTGCCTAATTGTACGCCCAATGTAGCTGGCTCCGCAGCTGCAGTCAAACTGGTAGATACACATAGAGGAGGCGAATTTAGGTAGTTTATCCTTATTTCTCGAACATAAAATAGGTGTGGTTGTAAAGAGACAACGTACCTCTGCTGCATAATAAGTTCTTTTAACTGCATTCTTCAGGCGCTGTGTTATTAATTTGCTAATGTTGTCACCGTGGTACTGCAATTTTATGAATACGATATAAAATGTTCAAGCATAGATAGCATTCTTTTGTCAATGCAGTATATAACTGTGGGAAATATATTCTGTCTAACATCAAATCGAATGTTCAAATAGATATATTGTATGCATTATCAAACTGTGGGAATATGTGAGCATAGTATTGCGTTGGCAGACATTGTCTGTATCACACCTCCACACTACTATTCATTACTTTTCTTCGTACAACACAACAATTCAAATCGTTCTAAATATTCCTTATTTTCAAGTAGGGGACTGCTGAATACATTTACCATAATTTTTATGAAGTTAATTTAACCTAAACTGATCCTTCTTGTGAAGCCAACAGTAGTATATTTCAAAATGAATAAACAAGTTATTTCCTCAGTTAACACTAACTAGGGTTTGCAAAATTGCGAAGACGATTAATGGAATCACCAGTTCGCACAAGTAGCTAGCCAGAAATCGTGTGGTTTGAACTTATTCAGCTCTCTAAGTTGACTCAAACCGAGCACACAGCTAATTGTCTCGGTGTCTTACGAGTGATATGGATAGCATACAGTACTGATTGGTGTAAATGCTATAAAACTTCTCACATAAATCACTTATTAGTGTACAGTGTTTTAAATTGGAGTCTTCACGCAAATATTTGTAGTCGTAATTCTGTATTAATACAAGATTCAGAATGCGTACAAACAGCTAGGTACCATTTCACTATATCATTATCGTTCCCTTGGATTCCGAGTGGAGCACATGTCTTCCATATCACATCTCCACTTTCTCCTATTCTCCGTGGTCCTCTTCAGCTAACCTGACAGTTGCCTACAGTCCACCACCTCCTCCTGTCAATATCTACTTCATGTCTTTATAGGACCAACGCTCCATTTTTCGCTTCGCATTCCGGTTTCACTTGAGTGATGGCTTGATGAGAGATGTCATTCGACTATCTCCTCTGAATGTCTGTGGTATCCGAACATCAATAAAAGCTGGTGCTGAATGTTCCCGGCCGAAATGGTATTAGGAAGTGCATTGAAACTACCTGACGAGTGATAAGATCCCGCATAAAATAGTATAGCATCATCTCTCACGCATGTCTTGATTAATTATGCCATCAATTATTTCTCACAGCTGTGAGGCCAACTTTATTGATGTAAAGAAAATGTATAAATACCATGTGTTGTTTTCCTTGTTGTTGTAGTGATTACAATATACAGTCACAGGCCAGCCCTTGTCGTTTGAAATTTGTGTGGCTCAGTGAGTTCGAAGGTACCACAGGCAGATAGGTATATTAGGAAGGCTTAGACAGAACAAGGTGAAAACGGTTCTCATTCAGTTTTGTATCAGTTATAACATGAGTTTACCAGCTCTAGTGCTGATAGGAAAAACCTTGGCCAGGCTACGAATGTTGATAGACTCCGGCTTCACGTGGCCAACTTAAGGCCGCTTCTTCTATGAGAACAATCAAAGGCGGTGTACATACCAAAGAACTTGGACTCTTGCTGCTGATAAAACACAAATATCTCTCAGTCCAATATTCTATTACTGTATTGTCTGAAAATTAACTGTTATTTGTTAATATTTATATATGAATTACAAATTATTCTGCTAAATACAAATTCCTAAATTCCTCTCTCTCTCTGTGTTGCTACTTGATTTCTTGTAATTCGGTCATTGCAAAAAACTGCCATTACAAACAATTATTACACTGACCCACATAGACACAGTGACTGACCTAACATGCGAATCTTGTTCTTTATACTGCGGACTGCAGAGCATTTTCAAACTGATTTCAGAGTGATAAAGGCGTATCCTGCCTTTCCGATTCTTACTTTGACACCTTCACTCGTTCCTCCTGTAGTTGAAACAATGCTTCCTAGATAAGTGAAGGGAGTAACCTCTGTCAAATCTGTCTTTTTGATGGCGATTGGTGCTGGTTGTTGTTTTGTTGCGGTTCGTTGGTTATCTTCATCGCCTCCGTCTTTGCTGCCGGCCTCTTGTACCGGTTTGTCGCTTTTCCCCTGTAAGTATTCAAGTTTGTGTGACATTCGACATAAATCATCCACGAAATCCAAATCTTCTAGAGTTTTCTTACCCGTGGTCGAGAGAATTCCTGCCTCCTCGCTCCCCACAGTCTGACACATAATCCAGTCTACCACAATGAGGGGTATCATCTTCGATGATGAGCAGTCGGCTTGTCTTATTCCTGTATTCACTTCGAACGCCTTACTGAGTTTTCCGTTGTGCATCACCTGACACGTAGCATTGTCATATAGCCAATTGGTGAATAAGGTTGATAAAGAGTTGGGCACTGCACACCATAGTGTTAAGGCAGTTTCCAAATTACTTCTCGATCAGCACTGTCTGTCGGAGGCCTTTTGGAAGTCGATGAAATTGGGGTAGATAGAGATTTGACTGCCATTCTATGGATCGTTCGATGACGATGGGTAAAGTTGTAATTTGATCCGCACATTATTTGCCTTCCCTTAATCCAGCTTGTTCCGGATTCGGGGCGGCGTCCTGTATCCAATGCATCCTTTTTTCGCTCCAGGATGATGCGACTTAGTGTTTTACTTGGTATGGACAAAAGCATTATTTCAGGATAGTCAGTTCTTGCAGAGTGAGGCCTAATTCGCTCTTTTTTGATAAGCTAGCTTTTCTTCCAATGGATGGGTCCCTTTGCTTCTTTCCAAACCTTTTACAATAATGGCACGAGCATATCTGACGTAGTCTCTGGGTCTGGTTTCATTGCTTTGGGCGAATTCGGTTTGGTCCTACTGACTTTTTCTCTGACTTTCAGTAGCCCTATGGCATTCAGGACTCTTCCTTTTGTCGGAGGATTGGTGTTAACTGACAATCCTGTATGTGCTATTTGTGGTATTTCTAGATGATTTTCAGTTGAAAGTCGATCAAAGAGTCCTTCGAAATGGCCAGCCCATTGTTTTATTTACCTCTCCTCATTCATAACCAGGTTCCCTCAACCGTCTTTTGTAGGCTTCATTCGTGTCAATTTCTTCACAGACAGTGAATGGGTTATCTGGTATAATGATCTGAGGTCCCTCTTACCTGTAGCCTGTTCTGCTTCAGCTAACAGTCTATCTTAGAATTGTCTTTTGTCCTTTCTGTCGCTTTTCTTCACCTCTTTATTCAGTGTGATGTACTTCGAAATCAGCTTCGCCTTCTGTTGTCCATCTTTGCACTGGTTTATCTTCTGTTTCGCCATCTTTAATTAGATTCCAAGTGTCTATAGAGAGCCATTCCTTATGTTGTCTCTTCCTTCTTCCCTGACCAGTTGTACATGTTTCCTCTAACATCACTTACAGAGAGTTCCCATGTTCTTCCACGTAGGTTTCCTCAGTGATAACACGTAGTGTCTCCGACTCTGCTCTGGTCTGTTCTGTAGTGAAGCCATCCCTTGCATTTTTGTCCTTCTGTTGCTGAATGTTGAACTTGAATTGTGGCCTGTCTCCAGTTGTTTTGAGGGATTTCAGCTACACCCTGAAGGTTCCTTGAACTAGATAGGTGGACTGAGTACACATCGGCTCCCCTTCAAAACTTTGTGTATTGCAGGCTAGCTGCATTTCCACTACTTTGAGCAGCAATGAGATGAAATCTTTCTGGTTTTTTGTGTGTCCATCAGGCGAAATCCATGCTACTTTGTGTATATTTCTATGCTTGTACACACTGTCTCCGATCACCAAATCATTGAAAGCGCAGAAGTCTGCGTTCTCATTCATTTCGCTGAGTGAGAGCCTCTCGACCCATGATGAGTTCTCTTCCTGTATATCTGTTCCTAGTTCGCCTGGCATTCATATCGCTCATAAGAACTTTGATGTCACCATTTGGGATGTTGTCCATTCCTTCTTCTCTTGTTCTGCTTTGTTTGTAGGTGCATAGTATTAGACAACTGTAACCCTTCCTACCTTTGAGTTGAATCTTGACGTCATTATTTGTGCAAGAGAGGATTGGTTTCCAATGTTGGTTACTGCTGGTGACATCATGATAGCCACTCCATCGGTGTGATGGCGGTTGTCGTCTCGGTGACCAGAGTGGGTTGTCGACTCTAATTAACAATTTGGAGAATCACAAAGATAATAAAAGACAATTCAGCTTGTCCATACCACTGAGAAAAGCCTTCTTTTCTGATGAGCTGTGGATCGATTTCTACAGATGACAAATGATCAGTGGATGTGTGAAGGATAGACCACCACTTTGGGCGACTTCACCATACATTTATAAATTCACTTGTTACTGGGGAGTTAGTTATATTGGCTGCACAAAGCGAACACTTTCCAAACATATCTCTGAACATTACCCGGCATGTTTTGCAAAACAACAATGCAAGACAGTTACCAGCTCAGTTTTTGAGCACTTGGTGAAATCAAGCCATGCAGCTCCACCAGAGTTGTCTTTCACGATTTTCTACAAGATCAGACCAAATTGCACAAAGAGCGTAAGGTTGCGGCAACTGTGTGTGGCGAAGGTGTTGGTGATTTATTAACAAAACCCTGAACTGTGTATACAAAAAGGTTTGTCCAGTCTCTTATTCTACCATGTACTTAAGCTCTTCACTAGTCGTTTCCTGTAAATTTTTATTTTTACTTTCAGTTTGCTTTTACTTAAATAATAAATTCACTATTATCACTCTCACATGTTCTTTTTGTACGTGTTTTCACCCTCTTCACACTTGTTTAGTGGTTACTCAGATTCTTTTCTTCTCACTTAATAACAATTTTAACCCTTTTTTCTAACCCTTTCTTCCTTTTTGCTGTTGAGTATTACGTAATTAAAAACTTTTACTTTTGCTCTCGTAGCCACTTATAAATAATTATATCGACGTATGTAACCCTTTATTAATCAATAATGGACTATTATAAATTGTTGGTAAATATAGATACGACTGTGCAGTCTCAGAAGATGATTTCATCTGTAGGGGAAATTTTCTTCTCTATATTGTATTTTATTTTCTTCATGACTCAATGGATATTTTCGGTTTTTGGACAGTCCACATGCATTCCACCTGCTCCCACAGATTCTGAGGAATTCCATACCTTATCTTCTAATTTCTTTGGCCCTCCTGTCTCCGTACATCAAAAGAACATTCCATGTCTCTATGCCAGTTTTCTCTTTCATCGGTTTTCACCACTCAACACCATTTTGTCTTCAATTCTAGCGAAGAATAAGTTTGTTTTCTATATTTTTGGGGGCTTTGTAGTTTTTATATCCCTTGGATTGATTTTCCAGGATAAGGTCACCAGCCTCGCGCTCAACCCTCCCTCTTTTCCTGGGCTTGGAATCGGCTGGAAAAATAGCGAACTAACTGTTTAAGCTAGGTTAAAAAACTAGTGCTGACTAGACAGCTGTTTGGTCCTAGTTATGGGCTCATCGGGAGTACGCACCCACTGGGGTTCAAACCCAGTACCTTCGGTTTGTAGGGTACTCTCCTAGTACATGTTCATACCACTAACCAAACATAGCCATGTATCACAGAAGTGTATTTGGCAAAATGAAATACACTGATGGTGAAATATGAAAACTTAATATTGACACTTCAGTTCGCAAACTGTATTCCTTTTCTACTTCTTTTGTCTTCATTTCATACTTTCTCATTGCTTCACAGTAATTTTAATTTTCCGTTTTGTGAAACTTAACCCATTGCTCCACTATTCGCCACTCTTGAAGAAGTCATCATCAAGATACTACTTGCAGACTTTTGTGAGTAGCTTGCTCCATACCAAGATACAGTGTTTATGAAAGTACAAAATTAGTCCCAAGTTAGAATTCTTCACTAACTAACAGAAGTTAAATAATTGGGTATAAAAGCAACCTACAGTGAACAACTACTTCCTTCTATTTTATAACTCTTTAACCATGCAAATATAATCTCACCCACCAGGGGACCCATAGTCATTAAATTACAAGGTGATCAGATCAACATTTAGCCTCTGATATAAGATGCAATGTCACTTGAATTCGAACTTTTATCACTGCATTATACGACAGCATGTCCTTCACATGTCATTTGATTGATGTGTCTAAATATTGATTCATTTCTGTGTTTAGTGGGAAAGCAATGGAATTCTCACAAACAGAATTTGAAAACAAAGACATTGTGACGTATACGAAATGATCAATAATAGGACTAAGTTGGTATATCTGTTTGAAACGTATGTCTTTATGTTAGACAGAAGGCAATCAAACAGACCAACATGACTCATTGATTCATATATGTATTAAGTGTTTGTTGGTTTACAATTGACAGATCACCACAATAAGCATTCAGCGAAAAAAGTTCAAGGCGAGTTGTTTTAATTTGTAATAAATTATAATTGATTATGAGTAAACTATGTAATTTGAAAACATTTCCCTGGTTGGAGAATTCTTTGTGAACATAAGTGAAGTTGGTTAAAAGTGTGGATTATATTACAATCAAATAGTAGATAGTGTAAGATATTTCTGGAAATGATATGGGTGAAGTGAGAAAATGTGGGCAGTTCTTTAAATCATGCGATGAACGTGTGAAAGATGGGTTATAAGTTCGTTAAGATTGTGGGAAAACTGGGCAAGAGTAGCTAATAATTTTCCAATGAAATTAGAAAAACAGAAAAAGGAGACAGCAACGTCAGAAAAATTGGGAGGAGTGGGGAAGGTATGGATTGAAAGAAAACAACATGTTAATAGGCTATTCGAATACAAAATAATATTATTATTCACCCGGGTTCCAAGTGTAAGATGGGGCTTCAACAGCCTCTCCCCTTTTTGTTCTATTCTCTGTAGTCCTCTTCAGTTGAACTCACAATCGTCCATAGGCCACCATCTTGTCCTCGCATTATCTAATTCATGTCACCGTAGGACCCACGCCCCATTTATGTTTCATATCTGTATTCTACTCGGGAGATGTCATTCGATGATCTCCTCAGAGTGTGTGTGCCTAATCCATCTCCATTTTCACCTACGTAATTGCTGAGCAATAGGTGATTGGCTGATTTGTTCCCATAGTTTATTGTTGGTAATTCTTCCTGGCCATTTGATCTTAAAGATGGATCCAGTGAAGGCAGCTGTTGATACATCAGGATAAACGTATCAAATATTAGCTGACTCATAATTCCATGTCTTTTGAATAACTTAGCAACATGGCGTTTACTGTTAGTAGAAAGTGAATATTCTATGCTACATTTTTCCCACCTTTTATCTACATCTCATCCGATCAAAACTGTCTTTTTCTCCAGTTTCCTCTCCATTTTACTTAAGTGAATTCTCCTACTGTATGGACCAAAATGTCTTGACTTTCTTCCACGCTAAAGACCATTTAGATGTTGGTACAAATACTCATAGTCGTAGACGGAGAATACACTAACCTACAGAGTTCCTTCCTATGGTCTCTTAATCAAGAATTAATTAAGTAAAGGGAATTGTTAGGAGGGAAAAGCTTTTCTGTTAGCCATGAAGGCATGATTTATGCACATCCTGACATGACAATTTTACTGTACAGTTTTGATTCGTTTATTCGTGGCTCAAGTGAGTCAGTGGCTTTGCGGTTAGGACGGTAGCCGATCATGCACATGGTCCGGGGTTCGAGCCCACGCCGGCGCACACCCGATATCTATGGTCGGCCTGGGAAATTTGGGCTACGATATCCATGCTGAAAATTCCATACTTGTAACAAAAAAAGGTTTGGAATCAAAAAATAAATAAATAAATAAAGAGGAAAGGTTGGGCACGAGGCTAGCAACCCCATCCTGTAAAATAAAACACTGTTACAGAAACTTCAAGCCACTCGCTTGAGCCCCATGTTCCACTGAGAACGTGAAGGAAACTTTGAAAAAATGTGTGGCTTAAATTTTCAAGGGTTTTTAAATATACCACATATTTTATCTGATAAAAGTTATCGTTCTGGTCTGACTGTTTGTCTGTCTCAGTGTGGAAGATATTTTCAAGCCATCAGTTGCTCATAGTATCGCCTTCTGGAGGCGCATTCTAGTCAAGTTAGACTAATCCACAAATCAGTGTCATCCCGTCATAACGCTCATTAACTTACTATATTAATAAATGCTAAATGTAATATCAGTGTATATTTATTATTTGTTGAATAAAAATCGATAAAAGAGTAACTTTTAAAATCTATAGCTGATATAGGCTGACTAAATTTATTCCATGTTCGTATGATATAAATAAAATATACTGGATTAATTATCAATGGTGGTTAGTTTACTATATTTCATTTATCTTTGATAGGTTATAATTTATTTGTAGAGAGAATGTATCAGTATACACGTAGGTCAAGCGGGTGTACAACTTGGAAGCACATGTTGGGAATTATACTGTCTTGAACATGGTATAAAGGAAGATGGAAATTTAAGAAAAGGAAATTGTACTTTTGATGAAGACTATGGCGCTAGTGTCTTTTTCAAAGAATCCTCTTTAGGAAAGTTTACTCCACGATGTATTGCTGTTGATTTAGAAGAAAGTGTCATAGATGAAATACGTAAAGGATGCTACAGAAATCTTTTCGATAGAGACAATTTAATAAGTGGAAAGGAAGATGCTGCCAATAATTATGCTCGTGGACACTATTCCATTGGTAAAGAAATGATTCATCATGTTATGGATCGAATTCGACGATGTGCTGATGAATGTTCTTCATTACAAGGTTTTATGATCTATCACTCTTTTGGAGGTGGAACTGGGTCAGGTTTTACATCACTTCTTATGGAACAAATATGTGCAGATTATGCGAAGAAATCTAAATTAGAATTCGTCATCTATCCAGCTCCTGAAACTTCCACTTCCGTTGTGGAACCATACAATTCCGTTTTAAACACCCATACTACATTAGAACTTTCTGACTGTACATTCATGTTTGATAATGAAGCATTGTATGATATTTGCTGGTAAGTCAAATTTTTCCAAAACGCTTTCTAATAACTTATTTACAGTAAACGTTTAAATTTACAAGCTCCAACGTACCTAAATATTAACAGGCTAATAAGCCAGGCTGTTAGCTCAGTTACTGTGGCAATTAGATTTGAAGGGTGCTTAAACGTAGATTTAATGGAATTTCAAACAAATCTTGTACCATATCCCAGGATCCACTTCCCACTTATCAGTTATGCACCATTTATTGCTCCAGAAAGATCTCATGATTATCGTTTAACACCGATGGAACTAACAAAATCAGTTTTTCAAAAAAATAATCAAATGGTTAAATGTGATCCACGACATGGGAAATATATGGCTTGCTGTCTACTCTATCGAGGTGACATTTTCCCTACTGACGTCAAGAATGCAATAAGTTCTATTAAGTCTATCAGATCAATAAATTTTGTGGATTGGTGTCCTACTGGATTCAAAGTTGGCATTAATAAACAATCACCTACCAATGTACCTGGTGGTGATTTAGGCAAAGTGACTCGAGCTGTATGTATGATGAGCAATACAACAGCTATAGCTGAATCATGGTGTCGAATAGATCATAAATATGATTTATTATTTTCAAAACGCGCCTTCCTTCACTGGTACATTGCTGAAGGTATGGAAGAAACTGAATTTATTGAAGCTAGAGAAAATCTTGCTGCACTTGAAAAAGATTATGAAGAAGTCGGTTTTGATAGTGTTGGGAAATTTCTTGTAAAAGATCCAGATAATTAATACAGTATTTATATTCATTAAAAAAAAAATTCATCTGAATGTATGTAAATACCTTTTTTATCAAAAGTAAATGTAAACTCTTCAAGCTGATGACTGTTTTTATTTATCTAATACGAGTGATCGTAATTAGAGACAGTCCAGCTTTTGTGACATTTATTCATATTTTACACAATACGGCATCTTAGTTATGCCGTAGTTTGTTCATAAAAAAAAGGGAAAAAGATTAAAAATGTAAAGAAAAATGTAACATAGATGACTTAAGACCATTTCTTATTACGCACATTTTGTTCGTAATAAAAACAATTTTATCAACTAAACTAGTTTTCATTTCTCCCTTACTAAATTTGTGTGAGTTAGACATTATATAATTGTAAAGAGTTAATAACATCTGACCTATCTGAAATGAGCCATAAGAGTTATATGTAAATAAGAATAATAAATTTTTAAATAATGAAATACGAAAGATGACAAACATTTTACTTCATGTTCCTCTAAAGTCTAAAAATCCTAGTTATCACATTTATCGGTGGTACAGTGGTTAGGACTCTCGCCGACCATGCACATGGTCCGAGGTTCGATCCCCTGCCGACGCACACCTGATATCTATGGTCGGCCTGCAAAATTTGGGCTACCGATATCCATGCTGAAAATTCCATACTTGTACCAAAAATACAGTATGGAATCAAGCTGTAAATAAAAAAAATAAAAATGTATATATAGATAGATTTAATATTCACAGAAATGGGAAAGAAAACTAATTGTTTAGACTGACAATTATAATATACATCTAACAAGTTGGGAAAGTAGAAATACTAATTTAGAAAACTTCTACACTATGAAAGGTTAATTGATCAAAATCTTGTTTTACATTTTAGTGGTATATTTCTACTTAATAAACAGTAAAATCTGGGTACTCTTTGTCTTCATACGCCTTCTGTTTCTGTCAAAATGAAATTTATTCATTAAAGAAATTGTTTTAGTAATTGTGACCTGGAAGGTTCTGGAGGGTTTTCCAGTTAGCTTTATCTAAATAACAAGGAACTCTGGTGGAAAACCAGTGTAGCGGTAAATAATTCCCCAAAATTATTGACCACAGCAATCATCACTGAATATTGGATGCTGACCACCACTGTTTGAGTCAACTTGTTTAACTGAAGGCTTTCTGTCAAGCATCCCCGCCATTTGGTACTCCGTCGTGTCACGTGCGGCACGATTATTAGCCAGCTAAGCGTTCGTCTAACAACTCATTTTGGTCCTGGAATATATCGCGTAATTTGGACAATCAAATACTGTCTTTTGCTTTGCTTTTGGTACGCGCGAATTAATAAGTTAGAAGTTGATGTATAAGAGCTTGTGTTAATATACCCAATACTGTGCGCGAACGTCTATACCGTCAACCCTTTAAACCAGCCAAGAATCTAAAATTCAGCAGATATACTGAAGGAAATGGAGATTGGTTGGATATTTAAGTGATATCACGTTCCAAGCAGACTCCCAAAGTGGAAGCAGAATTAGAAATGACAAGTTCAGCATTCAACAGTGATACGGTGAAGACCGTATAAAGATGACAAGACATGTTGTGGGTTGTCGTGAAGCCAGTTTAAAGTATTAGCAGTAGGCCTAGTGGGATAAAAATGTGCTACTGAGGCCCTATATTCTCATTCGAACTCAAACAATGAATCGTAATAACGATTGTCATTATTCATATGGTGTGGTTTATTTAACAATGATTAACACTTCAGTTAATAAAAATCGAGGGAATGATTGAAAACCATCATTAAGTGATAATACTAAACCTTTTGGTTTCATATTTTAAGGGAATTTTATAAACACCAAAAGCATTTAAACATGAGGCACTTGGTGTCCAATAGAGAATATTAATAAAACAGAAGTGGTTTAGCAAAACTGAAAGACACCATGGAGATTCTGAAGTTCGACTGCTTAATATCAGCTCAAAGCACACCACCGCAATTAGTCTCCTAGCCAGGTGACCACATTTAAAGCATGGCCGACATAATTCAGTCAGCTCTAAATTCTAAGCACCTCAGTGGTTCAGCGGTAAACACTAGCCAACCACGAGAGTTGTTTGCGGTTCGATTCCTAGCCGACAAACTACTTTTCCTCCCTCAGCTGGTGGTAAGTTAGGCAAAGAGTGGAGGTGGGGCATTAAGCTAGCAAACCCACCTCGTGAAAAAATACCGCTGCTACTGAAACTTCAAAACCTCAGCTTGAAGCCCTATGTTCCATTGGGAATGAAAAGGAATACAATAAAATAATAATAAGGTCTAAGCACTATGACATAAATTACGGCCTAGTGACTAAAGAGAATATTGCTTAGAATCAGAGAAGGTTAAAGTAGCTTATCGGTAGTGTTTCTGACTACAATGACGATTGGTAAACCTGAATTTAAAAAGTTGGTATAGTAAAAGCTTCTGAACGTCTAGAAATACATGTAAGGAGTACTATGAATTATCTGTTTAACACTGAAACATTTACCTTTTGTTCGTTTAAGCATCATTTCATAAATAATCGTTATTGAGTTGTACTTTCTGAATTTCAGACCAATAGATGGGGTGATTTTCCAGCTGACCTTCACACTGCGTTATCACTTCTTGCTCCAACCAATGTATAACTTTGTAGAATACTTCATATCGATTGTGTTTTACTTCCCTTGACTACATCCTGAAGAGAAAAGCAATATAAGACTGAATTCTGCTGAGAATGTGGTAGCAGACATACTTCAACGCAGTAGAATAAATCAATAAGCGATGTAAAGTATTTTAATAACTAAGCAGCAGACTTAATATATTCATTAGAGTTTCAATAGAACTCTTCAGGTGGACCTGAAAAATATGTACTGTATGTGACCTAAACAAAGGTAAATGGAAAATAAACCACAATAAGTCACACGTAGTAACATTACACTGAATAGTTACTGGTCAAGTTCACAAAAATAAGGGGTTAGAAGGAAGCTACGAATGCGCTATTAAGATTGTTCACAATATTATACTCTAGATACTTGAATTTAACAACACTAATTAGGGCAAATAATTATTTTGAGTAAATGTTAGAATACAATACAGTAAAGGCAAATCAAAATTATATCAGAAACTTTATTCTGATATAAGTATAAGGCGGAATAACAATTAGTGAATTTTAATTGCCGCTCAGGTACATATAAAATATATGGTCAATGAGAACAATGAGATTAGATGGGATTGAATAAATAAATAGATAATAATGATAACGATATGGTGTAAACACAGTGGTACTATTGGTGGATGACTATGGAGTTATGAAGAACTGAATAAAAGAGTAAGGAAAACATCCTGTGAATATAATAACATATGTCAAATATACTACATAACCATAGGGTAATAGACCTGGTAGGCAAGGTAATGAAATCGTAAACCACTTTGGTTTCTAGTGGGAAGCCATGACCAGTAGGGTGAAACAGGTTGGGTGTGAGAACAAATACTCGCCGGAAACATTGACTAGCGGTCGCACTATGTCGTGCATGAATTCGTAGAAGTTGGAACTCATGGGTCACTGGATAGGTTCCCAGTGACTTCATAGTCTATGAGTTCGCCTTGTAACCAGAAGGTCCTGGGTTCGAACCCCAGTGGATGCGTACTACTAAAGTGTCCCGAACTAGGCTGACGAAACAGCTGTCTAGCAGTACACCCAGTTGGTTTTTCAATAGTTCTCTAATTGATGTCAGCTCATGATGAAGTCCTGTAGCCAATCTGAAACAAAGGTTTATTAATGACGCCTATTGTAAATTTCAAAACATTGATTTCTTCTAGTTCTACAGTGATAATTCCATAATAGTTAACATACACTTGTTGTTGACATCAATAATGGTTTTTAATAACACTGAGTCATATGATCAAAAATGTGAAGAGATGTGAAGCGATTATCACAAGATTACAGTTCAAAACATGTGTATATTCTAAATTTGACTATTAAGAATGCTCCACTTCCTGACATATCTGTCACTTCACAACAGATCAAGAGATATTCAGAAATCCATTAAGAGATGCACGTGAATACAGACTGTTTATCAAGGAACTAAATAAATTCCCTGTGGAAAATCAAGCTGGCCACTATACAAGAATATTAAATGATTATTTGGAAAGAAATCTACTTGGGAAAAGTACATGGACGGGGCAACAGACATGTTTCTATATCTTCTTTATTATCTTGTACAGAAGAAATCTGATCAAAACATGTAGCTATAGAGTGAGAACCACATATTCGGAAGATGTTACAGAAGATGAACTAAAGACTTATTAGACAACTTGGTAAGAAATAGCTATCTATAGAAGTTCATAAGGAAGCACATGACTACGAAATTCGAAGGAAAATGCTTCGCAACAGTGTACCAGAAACCGTTGTACATGAGATTGCAATTTAGAAATGATTTACAAAATGTAGCCGAAATAAGCAAGTTAGGAGATTCAATTCAGAGAACTTTTAATGCTGATAAATCGTAGCTCACATTTTCTACACTCAGTTGTGACAATCAACCAGAAAGATGGAAGGCCCAACCTAGCCATTCTTTCATATATCTATCAACTCAATAGTTCCTCTAGAGATAATTAAATCAACCGTTGCTTCAGGAAATTATTTTTTCGTGCTTGGGGATACTTACCACTGTGGCTAATTAAAAGTGTAGTCAAAAGCACTAACAATTCAACATTAGCGCAAATGGTCAAAATAGACTACCCTTTTATATCGTCTATTTTATACTGAATAAATAACTAAAGGATACAAGATAGAAAATTCTCCAAGCAGCAGAAGCTATAGCAGTTCACATGAAATGATCCAAAACTAGTGTACAAAATAAACAAGTCCAACGGCTACTGTTACCGTGACCCATTTGGAAATCTGTGAATCCATTAGTACTATATTACATTACTTTGGGTGTGACCTGTCGTCCTGTATACATGAATTCCCCCTGTAACAACAGAAGACAAGGGCCGGCAACAGATCGTTTTATTACGGAAATCAACACGTATGTATATATATTTCCTGTACATTATCATAGACAAGTAGACAAACGCAGGCTTCTAATTGGTTGTTTCGGGTAACCATCGAAAAGTGCAGCCATCTATCTGTGAATCATATTTGCCCACGTTAAATTTGGTGTGATTGGTTGTTTAATCAGCCTTGCTCATATTTTCTCATTGCCAATATTAGTGACCTAGACATTGACGTAGATTAATGTCTACCAATTGGCTAGCAGCTTGCTCTCACCACACCCCTATCCCTTATTACACTTCAACGAACAGACCTTTTATTTTTCCAATGTCAATTTGGAAGGATTTCACTGTTTTCAAGTTAAATCACGAAGTGATTTCATGAAGAGAAATAGTGGAACCAGGGAGTACTGAACAGCTGTTTCGTTCTAGTTTGAGACGCTTCAGTAGTAAGTGCCCATGGCCGACCAGGAAACAAACCCAAGGTAGGCCGGCTGACCACCCAGACATTCTGACAGGACCAAGTGACCCATAAATTTTATCTTCTGCAAATTTGTCCCTTATTATTCACTTACTCCACCATTGTCTCTCCCTGTTTCCAATGTTCTCATCCATTCACAAGTACTTCATAATCAGATGGAATAAAATTCACTTCGAACTTGAATCGTGAACATTCATGATAATATATTCATTGATATTCATGATCACTTATTTTAATATTTGACATTTAGTTTAATATTGTATATATGCATGTTGTAACATATACGCCTATTTTGAACTGTAGTCTTGCAATAATTAATTCGCACATACATCTTCCATTTTTGATCATAATGACTCGATGTTATTAGAAATCATTAATGATGTCAACAACTAGTGTACCTTAACTACTACAGATATATAACTGTAGAACCAGAAGAAGAAGAAGTTATCAGAAAGCATACTATCTGTTTACTAATGAATGTTTTGATATTTATAACAGGAATCTTTAATCATCTAAAGTGTTTTAAACAGTTTGACAGTGAAACAAGAGGAGAAAGGAAATGAAAGGGATAAGGATTGGACGCCGTAATTATCATTGTTTATCAGGGATTTTCTAACTTTATTGTAAGCCACAATGAATAAAGTGGCTGAACACATTTCTTCTGGATGCAGAGATCTGGTCTTTTGTAGTAGCAGTAGCTTCTACTCCGACTGTCAGTTGGAGAAGTAGTCCATCTTCTTTTGATGGGTTCCTGGGGCCACGGTAGGTCATCGAAAACTCCAGGTCTGGATTATCCTGATGTGTAATACTCACCAAGTGAGATGAAGTCATACTAACTATGCATTCGGTTGTACTTTTACCAAACCATATCGGTATTTGTCCACGCGATCGTATGGATTAAGCTCTCAGGGCTCAGTTTATTTGACTAGTTCCATAAAGGCGGCTAAAATGATAGGTACACATTGAATTGGCCTTATTCAGTCATTTCTCCTTAATTCTTAGTGTGAGTACTGGTTTAGTTAAATAAGCTAACAGCCAGTTCATCCTCAAGGAATGTTCTTTTGACTGACCTCTTCAAATGAAATTTTAGAACATCAGTGGCGATATCAGCTTTGTAACTCGATTTGGATATAATGTATTCTTATCTACGGCATATATCTTTTCAACCTGTATCGTTATTGAAGTTCTCCTTGTAGTCATTTTCTTCCAATGAAAGCTTCAGTTTGCTATTAACACAGTATTTATGTGGTGATATTTAGGGTTATGCAATGGACGAAGATAATTATAATGATGATAATAATAAAGGTTAATGAACCCAGATATGCTATCACAATAAATTCAAAATAAACATTATTTCTTTTAGATCACAGAGACTTCATCCTATAAACTCTAATTTAACATGCCTCTGAGATTACAATTATCTTCTTCGCTATTTACTGATAACGATGACCAACTTGACAATTCTAATATCATATCCATTGTTTAGAAAATGCTTCTTTATTGAACTTTTAATGAATTTTACTTCTGTGTGTCAAAACCATTTATATGGTGGCTGCATACCAATAAAAATCGACAGTCAACTTTATGTACGACCTAAGTGTGTTCATCCACTTTTGCACTCAAATGGATATGTGCAGTTAACATTTTCTGGGTTGAGTGTCCTATAATTCCCGTTCATTGCAGTACACGTGTAGGAGTTCCAAGAACCAGTCTTGAAACATGGTGGATTCTTCTGATAGATTTCTCACGCCTTTGTTTGACAAATTCGCTTACATCATCTCCAATAAATGGAAGACTGATGTATACTGACTTCGCTGTATCTGAGAACATAGTTTTCTTGATTTGCGTCCACTATTATGTGTTGAGAGCTGGCTGTTAGCCAAAGTTGGTAGACAGTAATTTACGTCAATGTTTATGTCCCCAATATTGGTCGTGAGAAAAATGAGAACAGAGACTTTGAGTAGGCGGATACAGTTAGTATATAGATAATCTAACATTGAAGAAACAGCCACAAAGAGACGCAAGGTTAACTTTCTGTGAGAAATAACCAATCAGAAGACTGTGTTTTCTGCTAACAATAATCTATAATATGTACATGAAAGTGTATAAATATGTGTTGATTTCCATAATAAACGATCTGTTGCGTGGCACTTGTCTTCTGTTGTTACAATGACACAGGTTTTCTTTCATTTTTCACTTCATATTCAGTTATGCTTTCAAATAGATTTATCGTGTTCTTTACAACAATGTTTTAACCGTGATCTGTTTGTACAGAATAGAGACAAAGCATAAAAAATTGTTTACATTGTCCTGTCCACAAAGATTTACAACAACATAGGTCATTCTGTAGTCCCAATAATCCTTTTTACAAGAGGAACTGATAGCATGATTCTTCTCATATTCTCCAGCTAAGTGAATTTTAAGAGGTTATAATCTGAATTTCATCCAAAGATCTTGCAGCTCTGGCTTGTAGTTATAAACAATAAAAACTTCATCCATATATCTATCATAAAATGTCCAAATGTCACTTCATGAAGAAGTTTCAGGAAGTAGTCCTAGGGTAGTCCCATTGCAGTGTCATCAGCTTGATAGGTGGTTATGGGGATGCGACTGAATATCTCTAGCACATAAAAGCAAAAGTTTCCATCGCTGAGTTCATTGGAATAGATATACTGCAAAGTTCAATGCGGGCGAGCTTCCATTGTCACTCGTGTAAATTAAAGACTAACAAATTGGGTATTAGGACGGATAATCGCTTAATATATTGGCTGGTGGTGGCGTTATATGTATCAGTAGTCAGCAGGAGTTAGAATTTATGGACGACTGAACACCATATCAATGAGTGAATGGTAACCTGCTCATCTCGTAACCTGAATGTCTCTAATTCGATCCTCAGAGGGGTTGTAAAGAAGTAATGCTGATAAGTCACGGACTAGGACGAAAAAATTATCCAATAATACATGTTTTTTTGATGATTCTCCAACTGAATTCGTTTCGTGATGAAATTTATAATCTACGGACATTATTTGATCTTTTGTGACGGGTACACGAAAAATGTCACGAACATACTTAGATGTGTCATGTAAAAGAATATCACTTACCCTACACCACAAGATTTCGGTTGTTGAGACAGAATTAATCCGATTATTATAAACTAATTTATGGGATTTTGTGGTACGCCTTGCACTCTGTTGGTAATTTGTTTTATTTTCTTCACTAACCTTCCTATAATTTACTTCATCATCTTACCACCCTTATACACTGTTCATCTTTCTAGCATTTTCCACTATCCGTCAAATATTTTGTATTATAATCTTTTTTCTTAACCTATCGTTTACTGTTTTAGCATTATTTCGCCCTACTATCATACTACTTCCGTCATACATTAACTGACCTAAGCTACATTAAATTCAATATCACTCTGATTCCTAATCTCACCTTTTCAGTACAACAAGGAATTATTATTTGCATGAGAAAAAGACGAAAACAGAGAAGAAAAATTTTATTTCCAACGATTCACTTTCATAAGCTGCACAGTCATAATTATATTTTACAAAGAAATCATAAGACCAGTCAGATACTGGTGAAATATGTCCTCGAAAAACGTATTACGCAATGTAAAGTGTGGTCTAGAAGGGATGACTAATTGGAAGTTAGAAAAGAGTCAGAGGTTGGTAAGACGTAATAGGTGTGAGAAAATGCCTAGTCAATATTATTGTGTAGAGTGAACAGAAACTAGTGGAAAGACGATAAAGTGTTTTTATGAAATCTGTATGAAGACGCAATGTTTATTAATAAACAGCAATGGAGTGATAATAAAACGTCGATGATGGAATTAATAACGATAATAAAATAATAATATTAACAATAATAATAGACTTACTTAATAAAAAGAAGCAAAATTATAGTAAGAACATCACTCTAGCCATGGTAGGGTGAGTGAATGTATGTAGTGCCTTTGAATGCAGAGGTCGGTTTCAGATCACGAATAGTCAATAATTCAGCTATGTACAGATGGCGTATGCGAAGTCCCTTTGTACTACATTGAAGGACTCTGTGTAGCACTGTGAAGCACTCATGGGGGTGGGGTGTGCTCGATGTCCAGAGTTGACAAGGTGTTCGAGGATGGATCTGCTACTATTCTTCTTTTCTCCTCTAGCTAACCCTGATGGATAGTGTTCCAGAATACGTTTGTGAACTTGACGTTGCGTACGGCCAATATACTTCGCTCCACTCGAGTAAGTAAACTGATAAATACACACTGAGGTGGCCAAAAGTGGTATCTTATCCTTAACGTTAGACTGGATTAACTGTCTGATGGAGAATGTGATAAGTAAGGTGGCTGCCTGAAATATCTTATTTTGTTTTATCTGGATCAGATTTAAAGTATGTTTCATAATCGTAATCACAGTTTGAGCTGGTGGTATAAGACATGTTGCTAGGTTATCCAAATACATTAGGATAACTGTTTACAAACAATAGTTCACTCAAAATCCTATCCTTAGAATGATTTAGTTATACGCTTTCTATTACCAACTAAAACTTGCAATTTATAAGCGATGACCGATCACGTCATGAACTACATCGTTTTAGTACCAGCATATATTGTTGTATGTATGCGAAAAAACTTATTCTGGGTTGAATGTACCACTGAACTATATCAAATTACTTACATTTAACAATAAAATATTAAACTACTACGTTGTACACACATTTGAAGTAAACTGGTGGATGGTGATAAGCAGTTGAATCCAGGATGCGCGTTTCATCCCATTTGGGACTCGTCAGTGAATTGAATGATGTGCACAGAATTTTAATTTAGTTCGTGTATGGTAGATTTAGAGCACGAGAAATGAAGTTAGATTCAATTTATCCCATTAGGCTTGTTATTCGGCAAAGTTCAACAATAGCTTCCCAGGGGATGCGAACGCACAAGTGACCTCCAGTCGATCAATCATAAAAATAAGTAACTTTTGCACAAAAAATGACGTATATTTACAAGAAAAATGCATGAAAACACATTAAACAGCGTATCTTTCTCTGACATGACTTAAAAATACATCCCAGTTATAATGAGGAGTATGAGTTTCTAAGTTAGACTAGTTTCTGTTCATGTAATCACCGAGATGACTAAAGATGAGCTGTTTTTGTGAATTGTTTATCTCTCTTATCCTTTTTTGCAGTCTTTCCCAAAAGACCTCGGTTGAATTACTATGGTTTCCAGTAAGAGGATCGATGACTACTTACCAGGAAAATGTGGATATGAAAACAAATTAAAATAAATGACATCAGTTATAAATCTATTCCTAATTGTAACCCGAACCTTAATCCTAGCCATTATCCAAACCGTAATTCTATCCCTAATACTAATTATAACCCTGGTCCAAAACCTAACCCCAAAACTTATCTTAACCCTAACGAGCTATTAACACACTGTCGAAAGAGTACTTAAAAACGTGATCTGGGTAAAATTTGCTGCTTAGCTGGTGAATAGCGTTGATATTTAAGCTATGATAATGACAGGTACCGTTAGACAATGACTAGGATGCGTTCAGGGTCATTGGAGTGTTGGCACTCCTGGGACGCTATTGTTGAACTTCGCCTACTATTCTTGCATTAGAAAAGTTTATAGAGAGGACTGATCATACTGAAGAGAACTGCAAGACTGAGTCCTAGTTTCTAGTTTCAATGTAAATATTTTCAATGGCGAAGTTAAACTATCATGGACAAAATGGCAGTGACCTTGAGCTACCAACCAGAATTCAAATGCGAAAAGTCACATAATCGTTAAAAATGCATTTTTTAAATTGTGAACACAATATTACACTGGATAATCATCTCACTTGACTTTTAAGGGTAACTACAGTAACTACAAGGATAATCTATGGAGAAATCATACCATGCGCAATAGATGTATTCGTCCAGGTCACTGTAGATCATGATGCTTTGGGACCCATTGATATTTCTGACTGTATTGTTTAACCTACTCCTACTTCTAATCCTACCTAACAGTATACATTTTCAGAAAAACGTACTTAAGGAATCAGTAGAATACTGTATCTACTCTCATAAAATCTTTAAAGGCAAGCATGATTTGATGTGGAATGAAATTTTGTAGCGTTCCATAAATCTGATAGGCCTTTGAAGGTCAACTTTTTGCAGACCTTGACTTTGACTGTAATAGTCTGACTTCGGCATATTACCAACTGTAATATACGTAACTTTGGGAAATCCCAGAAAGGAAGTTCACTGGCTTCTTTAGTATTATCATATTCTTTTCTACAGCTTTACTTCAATCGTCTAAAGGATTTTAATTGCTGTGCACTGTTTTCTCTTTTCTCGTTATTCTCTTGTTAACTGAAATGTGCCCCTTAATACATCAAAAAAAGAATAAACAACTTTGTTTTCACTGAATGTCGTCCACATATCACTACAAATTTAACAACTTGAATCGATGCGCAGGATACTGGTGGTGCTGTTAATATGCTACAATACACCAGCCGTAATAAATGCAGTATGCCTAATTATTCACTTAGTACATTGTGTGACCTGTAAGTGCTGGTTACAAAACACAAATCAAAAGACTCAACTAGTTATAAATGTGTCCTAATGAACAATTATATTTGAATACAATAAAATATTAGAATTATTGAAGAAAAGATACTAGAACTTATTTGACTAATATAGCTAAACTGCAGACTGTGAAGATGTGTGAAATGATGTCCTAACTTGATTAGATGCGTATTCGTTGAAACAAAACTTAAAACTAGACGTTTACTTATTCAATATTAAGTTGATTCAGTTTTGTTCATTTATTTCAGCCCTAGGTTCATTTCGGTGTCGTGCAAGATGCACTGTACATCAGTGAATCACTTTTCAGTAAGGAAGCTACACACATACTACGATCTACTCTACTCTTCAATTAACTCCCAGCTAGATTGTACCAAAATAAATAGCTTTCTGTCGGGAGTCAGTGAACGGTCTGAGTCTAACGGTTTTAAACTGAACCCTTCTAAGTGTCAAACTGTTAATTTCAGCTTAAGATGTAAACGACAGTTAAAAGAAGTCATCGATTCTCATGGCAGTTGTAAGATTGACGACAATGATATAGGAATCAAATCAGAAATTAAGTATCTTGGACTCATTCTCTCTTCTGATCTCTCCCGGTCTTCCCATTTCTTAGAAATCTCCAGTAAAATATTCCGCCTGACATTTTACATTAAGAAGTTAAGACACTCGGGTATAACTCAACCCCTCCTCTTACAGCTCATAAACTCTTGCATCCTACCTATTCTTCTTTATTGTTCACCCTTATTCTTTCCTGGTTTGATTAAAAAGGACTATGTCACAATTGGTAGAATTCTGAAGACGGTCAGTAGGGCGAGTGGTGTCCCAGTGGATCACATAGTTAACGTCGTTGTCGATAGGCACTTAACTTCGTGCAGTAAATTTGCTAAAGGGATGTTGTCTGACTTGGAGCATCCACTTGACCCTCAGCTCTTACCTTGCATCTCCTCAGGTAGAACAAGAAGTAATTTCAGAAAACTGTATGCTCACACGTCTAAGTATGAAAATTCTATGATACCATAATTGGCACGTATTTTATGTGATGAAAATAGTGTCAGGCAAGAATTAACTAACCTTTTTTCATCTAGTAAATAAACAAGTTTTAATTCTATTATTTCTATCATATTTATGGTCCTGTTACTTCTTTATTTTACTCTCATAATTGCAAACACCAACTTATGTCTATGACTGCTGTAATCTTTGTTTCTCCCCTCACCATATCATGTAAAGAGAACATTATATTCAAAATTTTTAAACATGCTAGGATTTCTATACCGCATCAACGATACTGTGTGAAACAAGCCCACTGCAAATTTCAGTTGTATTATTATTATTACCTTAGCTGTTATCACTACTATTATTTCCATTTTATATGCTGCATGTTTTTGATATTACCTCTATTGTAAATGTGGAAGATTTTCTGTGTGATTAATTTCATTTATAATTTGAGGAAATTAGATGCAATATTGTGATTAATGCTGAAAATTCCATTCTGTATCACAAGTACTGTTTTTGGAATAAAGTAAATTATTATTATTATTATTATTTTCCATCGTTCAGTATCTAACTTCAATCGTACAAAAACATTGCTTTTTATCACTAACATTTCTTCATGCTATATAATTTTTATTATGAATATACTTTGATTGGACACTAGTGAGTATCTAGTTTGATGTGTCTGGCTAGTCCTTTCTTTGGTGCAGACTGAAATCTATCGTGCCAACTAGCACACAACCTAGGTCCAAGGCATCCTGACGATCGCCTCCAACCACTTAATATCATGAACATATATATATATATATATATAAATTTAGTGCCTATCAATATAGATTTTTAAAATATTCCCATACTTCAAGAGGGTGTTGTTCATAAGACTGGACTGTGAACAGTCAATTTAGTAGGTGGTGTAGACAAAATAAGTCGGACGAACTTCAAAATTTTCTTTGTGTATTACTTAGTCGAAACTTATGTATGCGATTAGGAGAATAAAACAACGAATTCCATGAGATAGAGCGAATTATCAACTAACAGAATCTTATTAATGTAATAGAATGTACATTTAATTTATACATTGTCCTGGCCTCTTAATGCATATGAAGAGGGCTTGTAGAGTGGAAAGAAGTTGGAAGCATACTGCCTTTATTAGATTTCCGTTTGCTCTGTAAGTAATTGTGAATGATGAATTCATTAAGATGTTCTGATGAGGTATTTAATTATAATTCTTTTGATTGAACCAAAGCTACCTCTTTGCAGTCATCCTGGGTAGTTTTGCCTAACGCGTTTTGAAAGGACGCTTATAGAATGATCAGTATACCCAGCTCTACAGACCATTTCAACTATAACGTATTTTTAATGCAATTTATGTTGGACTGGAAAAGTTAGCTGATAGAGCATGCCCAACTACTGTGCACTTCTTTGGAAAACACACAACACTAAATATTCACAAACAGACACACACACACACACACACGCTTATATATACACATTCTTTCAATCAGACAAAAAAATAAAATTCACATATAAACCAATCATGGTGTTTTGTCTATAGGATAATAAGATGGTGAATATAAATTGTGCAATTAGTCATAATAGTAGTAATGATAATAATGGTTTTATCAATAATAAGGATGAAAAAGTGAAGCAATGTGTGATAACACGCATGATAAAAAACAGCATGATTAAACAAACAAACAATTGTTCAGGTGGAAGTAGTCGATAAAGGCTAGTAAAAACAAATAAACCGATTAAGTAATGTTAGATTGTAAGGGAAGGAAATGAGACACGTTCTTAATGAAGATGTGGTAAGATTAAGGGATGGATATGATAAAGAAGATTTGTAGCTCAGGTGGATGATTTTGGTGTGGTTTTGTTCTCTAAGCTGATAAAAGCTTCGCAAATTAACCATCCAGCTCAGAGAACAAAACCACATCAAAAAGATTAAGGGATGATGTGAAAGGGGTTGAAAATATAAACAAGGGGTGGAGTAGAAGTCATAAGTTGGTTATGTCTTAATAGGCCAAGAGAGGGATAATGGCTGTACGAACTTCAGACTTAACTCTAATATAAATAACTTTAAAAATAAAAATTCAAATATAAACACAATCACTTAGGAGAAGCGCGTATAGAAAAAGCACATTCACAGGGCCATACACACACTTCCCTAATTACGTGCCCATTAAATGTTGTTAAATGTCTTACGAACAGAGCAAGAAAGATACGTACGGATGACTTCTTACAAAAGGAATTTGAATATATTCACGATTCCTTGACGGAGATGGGCTATCCGAGTAGTTTCATAAAAAAACATGAAAACATCAGAGAAAAAACCTGATACTCTGACTGCACGTAAGAAACCTCTATTTATTAAGTTACAACTTACTGGTGACTTATCAAGTGAGATTTTATTCCAGAGACTTTCCAGGAGTATACGAAGAACATTTTAGGCAGCACACCTTATGTTGGTAATTCTCTAGCCGATGAATGATTGGGACGCAAACGAAGAATAAGCATTTATCAATTGAGCTGCACCTGCGGTGACAGTTATGTTGGGCGTACTACTAGGCAGCTTAGCCAGCCAACGTGTTAGTCAACATATCCCATCGTGGTTTGGCGAAGGACAGACAAAAACAATCCGTAGCTCAATTTCGTCACATTTAATTGATAGTGGTCATGTAGTGGAGAAAACGAGAGCTTTCAGAGTAATTCATCGTATCCCACCGAATCTTTCCAATAGACTTCGTATTCGTCTACTGCACACAGCTGAGGCAGGCGATAGGCATTCGAACTATTAAACCTAAACTATGCATTCGAAAGTAGTTCGTACAGCAATTATCCCTCCCTTGGCCTATTAAAAAAATAAAATAAAACCCGAAAATCTTTACAATCCATCTGTTTTTATTTTCTTTTTGTATTGAAGAAATAGCAGACAATATTTTATTGTTATTATTAAGCTGAATTTTGCACAGCTTATGTAAGCGATAGTGAAGAAATCTTCTTTGTCTCTCATTACATTTTCAAATATGTAATGAACGCCCATTGATGCTTGAATTATACAATTCAATCCAGTTTGAAAATCTATCATATTTTTATCAGTGATAGATTATGAATATTGCTTTATGTAAGAACAGTAGCAGTTGTAATAGAGATATTACAGAGTAGAATTAGTTAAGTGTTAACTAATTCTACAGACAATATATAATGCAGTAATTTAACGGGGGTTTAACTATTGTCTTTATGACTATACTAATAACAGATTCATAATTCTGTTATATTAGTATTCATAAAAAGGGTAGAAATATGCATATATACGTTCATACATTGACATACTTTGACATAAGTGAATAATACATCATTACTACTATTAATTTACACATTCAGTATTCATCTTGTTCATTTTCTGATGCAGCATCAACACTATCTGCTCCAACTTCTTCATAATCTTTTTCTAAAGCTGCAAGATTTTCTCTAGCCTCAGAAAATTCACCTTCTTCCATACCTTCACCAACATACCAATGTATAAATGCACGTTTTGCATACATTAAATCAAATTTATGATCTAATCTAACCCATGCTTCAGCTATTGATGTTGTATTACTTAACATGCATACAGCACGTTGTACTTTGGCTAAATCACCACCAGGTACTACAGTGGGAGGTTGATAATTTATACCAACTTTAAAACCAGTTGGACACCAATCAACAAATTGGATTGTACGCTTTGATTTAATAGTTGCTATAGATGAATTAACATCTTTTGGTACAACATCACCACGATATAATAAACAACAGGCCATATATTTACCATGACGTGGATCACATTTAACTAATTGGTTCGCTGGTTCAAAGCATTGATTGGTAATATCAGCGACATCCAGTTGTGTATGATAAGCTTTTTCAGCAGATACCGCTGGTGCATATGTACACAATGGATAATGTATTCGTGGATATGGTACAAGATTTGTTTGAAATTCCATAAGATCAACATTTAAAGAACCATCAAATCTTAATGATACGGTTATTGAGCTAACGGCTTGACATATAAGCCGATTGACATTGGTATATGTTGGTCTTTCAATATCTAAATTACGTCTGGATTTATTTCAGAGAATAAAAAGGAGACGAATTAAAAAGAGGGACAATAATTAGAAATAATCAGAGAAATCATAACTTTTACTTACCGGCATACATCATAGACAGCTTCATTGTCAACCATAAAAGCACAATCTGATAAATCCAGTGTTGTATGAGTATTTAGTATGGCATTGTAAGGTTCCACAACACATGTTGATATTTGTGGTGCAGGATAAACAGCAAACTCTAATTTTGATTTTCTTCCATAATCAATACACACTCTTTCCATGAGTAATGAGGTAAATCCAGACCCCGTACCACCACCAAATGAATGAAAGAATAAAAATCCTTGTAATCCACTACAGTTATCTGCTACTTTACGAATTCTGTCTAAAACAAGATCAACAACTTCTTTTCCTATAGTATAATGTCCACGGGCATAGTTATTCGCTGCGTCTTCTTTTCCGGTAATTAATTGTTCTGGATGAAACAACTGTCTATATGTGCCTGTTCTGACTTCATCAATAACTGTTGGTTCTAAATCGACAAATACAGCTCGTGGTACAAATTTTCCAGCTCCAGTTTCAGTAAAAAAGGTTGAAAACGAATCATCACCAGCTCCGATTGTTTTATCACTTGGCATTTGTCCATCAGGTTGAATACCATGTTCAAGACAATAAAGTTCCCAACACGCATTACCGATCTGTACTCCTGACTGACCTATATGAACACTGATGCACTCACGCTAAAGGTTTGTTTTTAGAAATTATTGCAATAATTTATATTATAATGCTCCAAGACTTACCATTGCTGTTATAAAGAACTATGATCTACACAGCGTTTGAATATAGATCGATAATGTAAGTTCGATTGATTTTCATTCACTTAGGTCATTCAACTAATCATTATGCTGGGAAACTTTTCGAAAATAAATCAGGATCACCCATGAAATAAGTGTAATAAGTAAGTTGGTTTATCATGTTTGTGATAATCAGTATTTAAACATAGTCTTTGAAAGTACTTAGAAATAAATTCTTATACATATTTCATCTT
Source organism: Trichobilharzia regenti (assembly GCA_944472135.2). NCBI lineage: Eukaryota > Metazoa > Platyhelminthes > Trematoda > Strigeidida > Schistosomatidae > Trichobilharzia > Trichobilharzia regenti. Next base: position 62,361,074 of record OX235265.1, on the reverse strand, counting down.
GTTATTTTTTATTTTGCATAATATTAATTGATACTGAGTTTCTGCAACCTTTATATTCATAATAAATGTTTGTTGTGAGACCTTTTTCTAATTTGATTTTGTCCCAGAAACCCACAGAGTTTTATATAGTGGCTTCCCCTAAGTATAAGCAAATGTTAATCGTTTGACTATAACGTATATACCCGCGAGGCTGATTTGTATCTAACCTAATCGACCATAGTGGCTCACTAATCTGTGTAATCTCAATGTCATATGACTCTCATCAACACAATAGTTATTAGAGGTTGATTTCTCTTTTTTGAAGATGTAATTATTCCTGCTACATGGAGATGAAACAACTTGTTGAGGCTTCAAATGATCATAGTTCATATATGGTAAGTCCCTATATAAGCAGTGTAGAAGTTGCACTCTAAGTTATGAATACAGATTTTACACCATCATTTTTAAACATTTCCCAATCTAGGACTTATTTTTTCTCTCTACTGTCATGTTTATTTGTTGAATTAAAACGTCATCCGACTATTACTCACCTCTTCCTAGAGTATGGCGCAAAATTCACCTCTGTACAAGGTACATCGTTAATTTATTTTCAACTGCTGACACTCAGTGATTCATTATTTCAATATGAAATCTGATATTAGGCGTTATGAAACATTATCAACTTACTATCCGTGTTTATGCGATATCCATATCTATGAAATAACTGCGCAAATCATATCATACAAATGTCATAAACCGAGTGAGATAACACATATAGTAAAACACAGATTGTGAGACTACTATTCTTGTGAATAATGCTCTAGAACAAAATTTATTTTGTTCAATTTGGTATTTTATTATGTTTGTCTATATTTCGTGAAATATTCATGCAGTATGACTTACTTACTGAAAGTATAAGTGTTCCACGGATAGCAGTTCATGATGAACACTGGAATTTTATTAACCCTATTTTCAGTTTTGATTCACAGATTGTCTTATCATCTCGTTTGTGTACTGTCAACGTTAGTGTGTGCTATATGGAGAGTGGTCACTTGAACTGCAACACTTCTATGCAAAGTTGTGTATTGAAAATCATCAGTCAGCCGATTACTTTTATTACTAAATTTAATAGTATTATGTATTATTTATCAAATCTCCTGCCCATATGCTTTCTTTTCTTTTTCTTTTACAGAGTGTAACGTTGAATCAGTTTACGCATCACTTTCTTCACCTACCTACAGATTACCCGAAAGTCAATCTATAGCGTCACGTAGGCAGTGTTTGCAACTGACTGAAGAAGGATGTTATATATATATATATATGTATTGTGTAGATCGTCTTGTTGAATATCTCAGGAGTACGACAGCTGGAGGTTTCTGTATACAGAAACCTTTTTTTCTATTTGGATGGCAAATTACTTTTCGCTTTGTAGATGACTTTAAAGGAGGAGGTTATAGAGACAGAGTGATCAGTATCGACCAGATGTTTAATGATTGCGCTTCTAATCGCTCCACTTTCACCTCTTCGTAACCATGCAGGATAGTGTTCTTGCACCCTGTTGGACACAACTTGAGTCGAGCGACCGATATACTTAGTGCCACACGAGCAGGTGAATTGATAAACGCACAGAGAGTTGGTCAGCAGCGGGATCTTTTCCTTCAGGTTACTGAACAGTAATGGTCGACTGGTAAAGGCTATTTTCAAAAATGTAGCAGGGACTGTGATATCCTTCCTTTCATGATATCGGAAGCTAAGTCACCTTTGAATCCCTAGTTCATGTACAGTATTTTCTTGTGTCCAGATGATAAGTCACATTTCATAGGATTTGGCTGATTGTAATTGTCTATGAAATGTGGTGGAAATCCATTTTCTATTAGGATTTAACTCTTTCTCCACAGCATCAGGTATATATATGCGCCGAATGCAAGTGGTCTTATTCTTTCTATGCTAAAGTATGATAATCCCCACTCAGATTTTATCTCTGCTTATTTTTTTGCTGTTTATTCAATTTGTATACTCTTCCCTTATTGCTTCAATTGTTACTATTATTATTATTCTTACCTTGAACTGTTCCCAGTATTATTTCACTCGTCCCATTCTAAATGATTTTCGTTTTGCTACGTTCAATTCTATGTTATCAAATTCCACACAGTGTTGAGTAAAGTTTTTATTTTTATTCTATTTGTCTACTAACCCTAACAAAATATACCACCTGATATGAACTCATTACTGATAAAAAGTAATGAGACAAGGAAACTTACAAAAGGACTAATTGATTGTAATAAATGTGAAGGAGATTGATGTTCAAGTCTCTTGACTATTATTTATAAAGTGAGATGGATGCAGGATACTGATTTGTATAAAGTAAACTTGTTTAACATAATTAACGAGATTATGTAAAAAAGGGAATGATCTACCACATCTATGGTAGGCGGAATACTGTTGTTTTACAATGCTGTCGGTTTTAGATTGTTGTTTATGTAGCTGAATTATGAATATTTTATTTGCTTTCAACTGATTGACTATTTCGTATAATTTCTGAGATTATGTGTATAAGAGTAGGATAATATACTTAAAATAGCAGACAGTTTAAAACGGGAAATAGTACATTGGTAGTCGTTTTTTCACTGTTTCTTGATCCTTTGGCATCTTAAGTTTTTTGATTGGACACTAGTAAGTAGTGTGACGTGTCTAGTCCTTTCTTTGGTGCAGACTGAATTCTATCACTCAGGTTTTGCAATGTGGCCACCACTCCAGGTAGCTTGCCATCACGGTGTACACTGGTTTGATGATATTAGATAGTTGGAGGCGATCAACAGGAAGACTTGGACATAGGTTTCGTGCTCGTTGGTACTCATCAGCAAGGCGTATCTGGAACCTCGAAGGTACTCAGTGATAACGTCTCTGACCACAGCACTGAATTACACGGGTTCAGATCTAAGAAGGAATATGAGTTCCTTCAAGGTTGCAGATACGCCTTGCTGATGAGTGCCAACTAACACGAAACCTAGGTCCAAGGCTTCCTGCCGATCGCCTCTAGCTATCTAATATCATCTTAAGTTTATCATTATACAGACAGGATTAAACAATCTCAACAAACAACCAATAGAATAGAAATATTTAAGAGTAAAAATATAAATGATCACTTTCATGAAAATACAGTTTACAATGCATTCAACCCTTCAAAGTTATTGGCTTGCAGACAAAAAACATCTCTTTTTGTGTTCTGTATTTTATACTACTTCTTATTTTCAAGTAGTATCAAATATTCCACTTAACTTACAACTCATAAGTTTTACAGGCTATTGATTGTTTGTTCTAATAAGGCTTGAATTATTGCTTATTTCATAACCATTTCGGTGTATGAAACCGTGCTCATTTAGTATTAAGTATTACGGCGTTGAAGTCTAATCATTTTGTAAATTTTCAGCTGCCTTCTCTTGGTGCTTGTGATTGTTAACTATTTCCATCTATTAGAAGGGTGCTTCAAATTTTGTCCTCACTTCACTTTTAGGAATAGTTATTTCAAGTCAACATTAGACCTTCACTTCCACACTGGATGAAATTTTGTTCCTACTTTCATTTGATAGGTTTCTGAGTTTGGATGTGAAATAATTTGATTTCTAAATACTTTTCTGTCTAACTGTGAATATTCTATTGTTTTCATAGTAGTAAAGCGATGCTGGGGACATCACTCGTACCAAATTCCCATGAAACTTCATCAACTCTCTTACAAACATTCGAGATGTTCATGAAGCCAGTTCATCCTCCCGTAGGAGATAGCCGAAGTAAAGAAGAAAAAGAAGAAAGAAGAAGATAGTAGTAAATATTCCAGGATAGTTTCACTGTCTCTTTAGATGACCTTTCTTCTTATTTGTTATTTGGTCAAAGCTTAAAAAATCCCTCCCTATTCCCCTGAGTAGATTTTGAGAGAAAGAGTTGAATTAGGAATCTGATCTGAAGGTTTTCATCTCAGTTGGGTCTCAGATGTTTCCATCCTTCATTGACCGTCCGCTCATCTTGAATTTCAGGCACCTCTGAATGGCTAAAGCTATGTACTGCTGATTGGTTGAGAGATGAATAGTTATCTACCACTCATATCAATCAGTAGTAAATGCTTGAAGTGAGATAGAAGTGGTCGAAACATCAGACAGCCGTTTCTCTCGTTTTGTTCCGGGCTCATCACTCGTGTACCAAGCTTGACTGAGCTAAGACAGCTGAATCAGTTCAGACCACTAAAATTCTATCTGTCAACTTGGACAAACTGGTAACATCAGAGATCATACTCGTAATATGCAATCTAAGGTACGATTTCACCACAGTTTCCCATGCAAACCAAAATTATCTATATCACAATATGCGATTTGCTTGATGCCATAGACTGTAATCGAAAACCAAGCAATGTTGTATGAAACTATATACTACCGTTTGATTAACTGAGCATGTATTTTAGTGTAATTTATACTGGGTTTTTTGGTTACTATTTACACTATCAAGCAAATCACATATTGTGATTTGAAGTTGGAATTCATGGACCATTGGATCGGGTCCCATTGCCTTAACGGTCTACGAGCTGACCTCGTAACCAGAGGGTCCTGGGTCTAAACTCTGGGTGCGTACTAATGAAGAGCCCCGAACAGCTGTCCAGTACTCACCGGTATTCCAATGGTTCTTTAACTGTCGTCTCATGATGAAATCCCGTAACCAATCATTCAAATCCCTACAAACCAATACTTAATAATTTTGCTTGAGAAGAAAACCGTGGTGAAATCTCACCTCGAGTTGTGAGAATTGCAAATTAACTTACAACTTGAGAATTGGATCTCTGAAATGATTCAAACTCTTCTAGACAAGGTTGTTCAAAATGAAAAACAAATCTGGTGTTGAGAGAATGAACACTTTGATTAAGCTTGAATTACAAAGATTGAATGCTCTCTATAACCAGAAGTTTCTTTCATGTAAATCCCCATCAAATATGTGGAAGTTATTAAAGGAAATCACAGGTGGTAAGCAAATGATGAATGATATTTCTGTAGATGTTAACATGCTTAATGAATCCTTCATATGTATCCCAGCAAATGTTATGATTCCTAACTCAAATAGTGTAAATAATGACTGCTTCTCATGCTTTAACACGAATGATGTCCTCAAGTGTCTTCAATCTCTCAAGCCTACTCAGTCCCTTGGTCCTGATGGTGTTCCTGCTGTTATCCTTAAGAAGAGTGCCGACATCTTGTGTTCCCCATTAACTGACATTTTCAACGAATCGTTTTCCAAAAGTATTATACCTGAATCATGGAAAAATATCAAGATCGTTCCAGTGCCTAAATCAACAAGTGGACCTAATGTTAAGTTTAGACCCATTGCAATTACCTCACCTTTTTGAAAGTTATGGAAAGACTTATTTTACTTAATCTTGAACCCTCTTTAAAGCCTTTCAACGACCCCAACCAGTTTGCCTATAAACATAGTAGGTGTACGTTAGATGCCGCTGTTGACCTACATCATAGTATAGTCTCTAGTTTAGATAAAGGAGCTAAATATGTTCGCTGTGCCTTCCTTGATTACACATCTGCATTTGACTCTGTTCCCAGGTCTCTCTTGCTAAGTAAGCTTGCTGCAACACAGGCTGAGAGCTGGACAAATAAGTGGTTGCATTCCTATTTTTCTGAAAGGAAGCAGTACACCGTCTACAATGGAAAGTCCTCCACTACCTCACTTACTTTAGCTGGTGTTCCTCAAGGTGCTGTTCTTTCTCCCTTTCTGTTTTCGTTTTTCTTACATGACTTGCCTCATTCTGATGTAGCCACTTTTGTTAAGTATGCCGATGACCTCTCGGTTTCTATGCCTGTCAACTCTCAGTCAGATTGTTCCAAATTAAATAACTTTCTGTCGGAAATTAGTCAGTGGTCCTCTTCAAACGGACTTAAGCTTAATCCGTCTAAATGTCAGGTAGTCAATTTCACTTTCAGACGTAAATGTGACCTACAGCAACTAGTTAGCTCACATGGCCCCACTATCATTGACGGCACAGAGGTTGAAAATACATCTAATGTCAAGTACCTTGGGCTGAGTTTTTCCTGGTCTTCCCACATCTTGCTAGTTACTAGAAAGATGTTTCGCTTAACGTTCTACATTTGGGCAGTCTTTGCTTTCTCAGTTCTTGTATTCTACCCATCCCCCTTTACTGCTCCCCATTAATCTTTCCTGGACTACTTAAGAAAGACTTTGCTTTGCTGAGAAGGGCACTAAAAGCCGTTAGTAGGGCAAGTGGGATATCGTTAAACCAACTGGTTAACACTATTGTAGATAGACATGTTATATCATGTAAGAAACTAGCGAATACAATATTGTCGGACCCCGAGCATCCTCTCTATACGCAGCTGTCTCCTTGCATTTCATCTGGTAGAACTAGAAGCAGCTATAGGAGGCTATATACTAGGACTACCAAATACAAAAACTCCACAATACCATATCTGGCACAGCTGTTATGTGTGATCAGAAATCCGTTAGGTATGACACGATCAACCTACTGCGGCACTCTAACAAATAGTCCCATTAGTTTTTGTTTTCCTTTCCTCGTTACTATTACACTGTTGTTCTCATCTTCTACACACATCAACTTTATATTTCATATCCGGTGGTGCATTGTTTGAAATGTAAACTCTACGCTGTTTGTTTGTTTCTTATTTATCTTTTATTTTTTGGCGTTGGTTTTTATTTATTTATTTATTTTATTTTAAAAATCTTATAAAATTTATGAGGTAATTAGATGCAATATATTGTAATGCACGCTGAAAATTCCATACCTGTACCAAAAATACTGTTTGGAATAGAGCTGTTAATATATAAATATAATAATATATATATATATATATCACGGTAACTCATGTCACTTCTGAAATTCGAATTGCGTCACCTTGTGCTGCAGTTGGAGACTTTACGACTGAGCTCTTCAGGCTTGCGATTAACCTCCTGTAGGATGGTATTGGATACTTTTGAGGTCTTTTATCTTCTTCTTACCTAAGATGGTTATGATTTAGGATTTTAGGACTGTTGCATAATATCCTGTGGCAATGTAATTATTTGCTTTGTAAACATATTTCTTAAGCTTAAACCAGAGAATAAGAATTAGCTGTTGGTATCAAGATATCTTTGCCTATTTTGAATATTCACCTAATTCAGCTGATGTATGTTTCCTCCATGAGAAAGATAAGTTCATGAACGTTAAATCTCTCACAACGTAAATCCAGAGAAGGAGAATGAAAATTTTCTTTAATTCTGATCTTTTCAGTGCATTTATTTCACATATCAGTTTATGATTGAAATTTAACACTGTTAAGACGTGACAGATATCCTACTTTAGTTTTCAGGTCAACTTATGATGATTCCCTACATCGCACAAACGCATTATTAATCTAGTACAGTGATATATTACACATTGATATTTTCTACTATTGGTTTCAAAATTCACTGGGACTCTAATCGAACAAGTGAACTTATACGCTTGACACGAATATACTTTAATAACTGTCGTTTCTGTTTTCGACATAGAACTTTGCACATATGTGGGGCAGTTCAAGTCGCCACACTCCATGTAGCATAAAAAGCAAGAGAAGAAAGTACAAGAAAAGCATAATAAAGACAGTAAGCAGAGGTGTGAGACAAAAGAATAGTAATAACGAAGAACAAAACAGATTCATTGGAAATCATAAGTCACAAGGAGTGGATGCATCTGCGCCAGCCATTGAGAACGATTTTGAGCCATATCACCAAATGTTTCCAGTCACTGATTTTTTAACGTCCCGAGGACCCCAACCAGGAAGTCTACACCCTTCTACGTGGCTGGCTTAAACTAACTGTTGTGGATTTCATTGACTGGTACCATGTTTTTGGTTTGACCGCCGCTAGCTCTTTTCCAGCCTGATCCTGTGTCAGCCAGCTAACACATGTTCTAACCATCTCGGTCGATGTAATTTCATAGCCTCGTCGACTGATTTCCCCTCCTTACCTAGCACTCGACTGACGCCTAACCTCAATATTGCTCACCTTATTATACCACTTCACACGGGAGATAGAGCGCAGGCACCTATGATGAAAGACAGCTAATCCTTTCCTGTCTTCCACTTTCAATGGCCACGTCTCACTCACAGCCATAAAGGAGGACGGAGCGGACTGATGACCAGTACACACGCCCTTTGGTCGACAGCCAGCTAGCCGGATATCACGTCTACACCAGAGACGGCGTAAACTGGCATATGCGAAACTAGCCCTCTGTATGCGTGCTGAGATTTAGTCAGATATCAACCCGTTGGCACTGGCTGATGGTACTTCCCAAATGAGTGAAGTGGTCAACGTGCTCTACCACTTCACTTCTTATTTCTAATCTAGGAGTCAGTGTAGTCCAGTTCTGTAACATCATCTTGCATTTGGCGGGAGTGAATCGCATGCCAAACATTCGTAGATCGCAGCTCAAGATGTTCAGAAGATTCTGTATTTTGTCAGCGTCTTCACCCAGGAGGACTATATCATCAACATATTCTAAGTCAACGAGATTATTCCTGATGGTAACAAGTCAGTCCCTGAGTCGCTGAAGTGACTTAGGGTTAAGTCTATCAGTACATCTATGATGAAGTTGAATAGAAATGGGGATAATGGGCATCCTGACTGACACCACTAGCTGTCACCACTTCAGCTGACAACTCGCTGTAAGCCTTCACCTGGCTGGCTGCTTCAACTCGAGTAGAGTGCCTTAATCAGTGCAATGTATTTTCTCGGAATTCCCTTTACAGCCAAGCATCATCAGAGTAACTCTCGGTCGACAAAATCGAATTCCGCCTTTAGGTAAAGAAATATAATGATTGTTGGACGCCGGTAGGAATGTCGAAGGGTGTGCAGGATTAGTTTTGCCTACAGATTTAGTCCGTCCTCAGTACTGACGACACAGAGTCTTAGCTTAACTATAGTTAAAAACAGAGTAACTTGACTTAAACTTTATCTGTTTCTAAAACATAAAATAAAGCGTACAATTACACCAAGAAAGGCACAAATCCATTGTAACTCAAGAAAGGACAAAAACACATACAGAACAGTATTGAAGGAACAGACAAAATGAACAGTTAATTATATATACACACCACAGAGTGACAGGAAATAAACAACATTCAAGGTCACATCACGTGGTGAGAGTTACAGTAAATTAGCCAATAATCGCGACAAAGGGTCACATATATCGATTAGCCGTCCGTCAATCTATCTATCTACGCGATTAACAGGATGGAGATATGATCGATACACCCTCTTCCTGGTCTAAAGCCTGTCTGGCTTCTCGTGTCGTTTCTGAGCTGTTGAGACTATTAAGAGAAATAAATGAACACAATTCCCTGCACTGAAATGTATTGTTATAAATAGTGTACCAGCATCATAACCAGATAGTGCATTTCAACCACTTCCTGGTCGAGTGTGCCACTTTCCTTTCAGTGGCCATATAATGTCCAAGTCTATGGCTGTTTTACACTATTTAATTTAAGGTCAGCTATTTCAACAGCTGCTGAGTAATCTAAATACGGATAATCAGTTGTTTACAGTCATATATTTAGTACACAAAGAGGCTCTGTAAGCCTTTAGTTTTTTATGTTTATGTACTGGTGCTTGTCTAGGTGAAAGGAAACTACGCAAAGTATTTCGTTAAGATCTCATGCATAAGGTCAAAGAAACAACGCTAACGACAGTAAGGCATTGTTAGCCAATGATCAAACTTGTTTTTTGTTGAAACTACTTTCGTAAGCGAATGTTGCAGGTGGAAAGCTTAACAATGTGTCGTTTCAAAATAACATAGCACAGAATAACTGCTTTACACAGGCATTGGGTATAAATTCAAAAACACTACAAACATACTATAGTTTCAAATAATGGTGAACAGTTGAGCAGAATGCAGAGATGAAAATGGTAATAATTGAATGACATAACCATTATTAAATGAATGAATGCAAGCCTCACTCATATATTAGAACAGACAGTGCTTTGGAATTTTCATTGAAATAGTTTGGCACCATTTTGTAAAAATTAAGGAACTATGGTGTGCAGTGTACTCAATTCGACTTCACTAGAGTTACAAGGCACATGCAGAGTTTCAGGAAAGCATGTTATCAGAACAACTAGATTAAAAAAAACAAAGTCGCAACAAACTGTAATGATTGACTAACTGACTAATTTTCGACATAAATCTTTGCACAGAAGTGCGGCTATTCAATTTGGTACACTCCATATATCACACAAAGGTAGATAAAAACATTCAAATGAAATGTGATGAACAGAAATGTGCAAGGAGGAATAAGAAACATGTGGATTTAGAGAATCTGGACGATCATAAAGAGTACCGTTTTGAGCCATACAACCAAAAGTCTCCAGCCAATGGTTCTTAGTATCTCGAGGACCCCGACTAGGGCAGCCTACACTTCCCCAAGTTGGTCAAAGACTTCATGGATTGACGCCAGGTCGCGGTTTGACTATCTCTAAATCTTTTCCAGCTTAATCCTTTATAACCTTACATTGCTGGTCGAGGAAAGTGGTGGCTTGGTATGCTCTACAGGTGATCTAGTCACCTAGACTGATGTAGTTTCTGAACTCAGAACTGCTGAACATGTTGTACCACTCAATACAGAACATAGGATGCAAACACCTCTGTCTAGACATTGAGTTACAAATAGAAGGGTTTAAAAAGTGGTCTTATTATTGTTTTTCCTCAGTGGGACATATATCTTCTTGGTTCTCCACCATGACTTCCAGCCGGCTCCAGGATTTTCCACAACCTCTCATTTCCCCCTTCTCATGACCTCTTGCCAGTCACTGTCGGTCGCCAGACTCGTCACTTATAAATCCGGTGCCATTCGAGGGCTTACTTGGCGCATAATGCCAATTAAATTGCACCTTAAATTTTATCCAATCCATCTTCATTCCCTCTGCATATTTATTGGGCGGTAGGTTCTTGGTTAGTTCGCTGCCAGAGTTCCTTGTCGCTTATACTTCCCTTTTGGCCATCTGATTTTCAGTACCAAGAGAAGAAAGCTGATGATGAAAGACTACAGTAACCTGTTGAATGTGCTCTTTATATTATTTGCGCCAGGTCTTTGAACAATACCGAAGCAGTGTTTTAAAACCAGTGTGAAATTAGGATTATGTTACTTCAACTAAGTACTTTGAATCTCCACACTGATTTAAAGCAATGAGCGCTTGTCTTGCTTTCCCCTCCGATCCTGGCTGTCTTTGACATCTTCATCTTTACTAAATTTAGCTGAAACGATGCTACCTAGGTAAGTAAGCAAAAGAGAAAACTTCCTGTAGATTTCTCCCGTTGAGGTACTGCACTCAGTAGAGTTAAAGCAGTTTCCAAATAACTTAGCAGTGGGTGTCTTTCCAGAGTCAGTGAATTTCAGCTCAACAGTAAAAGGTGATCTTAATGATCTTATTTGCATCTAAGAAGCATGCAAGTGAATCATTTCTTCAGTTTAAAAATGTAATTAAACTTCATCTAACATAGAGCATTCCACTTTTTATTTGTTACATTCATTAAATTTATCGCCAGTCATATATTAATCCACTTACAATAATTAAGAAGCGACAATTTTAATCTGCATTAAACGTATAATTGGTATACTCACTGACTGCCTTCTTGTGACACTTATTTTTAGATGAAGTAGGATTAGTTTAATTGAATTTGAGATTTTCCCGTTGATTGATTGGACTGAAATTCTTGGTCTCAGGTTGGCTCACATGGCCCAAGTGGTCTAGTGGATAACGTTTTGGCGTTTGAAACTATGGGTACTGGGTTTGAGCCTCGGTGGGAACATTATCACTCACTGAGAAACGCAGGTGCATCCAGTGACGAGTCCCAAATAGGACGAAATGTGCATCCTGGATTCTACTGCTAGTCACCATCCACCATTTAGAAGTAGGATTAGGTTGGAAAAATGTTTTCTGTAGTCAAACCAAAAATAACATCTGTTCATGAAGTAATTGTGAGCTCAAAATGTGTACATGGCCTGTTCAAGACTTCTGATAACATGATCTGAAATCATCCATTCTCATTAAGCCAGACTTACTTTGATCTACAGGATTTCATCATGAGCTGACATCATTTAGAGAACCATTGGAAAACCTGGGAGTACTGGACAACTGTTTCGTCCTTGTTTGAGACTCTTCAGCAGTACGCACCCACCGGGATTCGAACCCAGGACCTTCCTGTTACAAGGCGAGCCCGTATACCATTGAGCCACTGGGACCCGATCCAATGGCCAGTTCATGAATTCTAACTTCTGCCAATTCACGACATAGCGCGACCACTAGCCAATGTCTTCGGCGAGTATTTGTCCTCACACCCTACTGGTCACGACTTCCACTGGAACCCAGGTAAATACCTACCTGAATAGGGCCAGTAGCCAGCGAGCATCTCATTGATATTTAAGTGTTGGTTTGTAGGGATTTGATTGGTGTACAGGATTTCATCATGAACTTAATGGTACACGAGCTCGCCCTGTAACCAGAAGGTCATGGGTTCGAACCCTGGCGGTGGGTGTGTGCTGATGAAGAGTCCCAAACTAGGATGAAACAGCTGTCTAGTACTCCCAGGTTTTCCAATGGTTCTTTAACTAATGTCAGCTCTTGATGAAATCCTGTAAACCAATCAAATCCCTACAAACCAACACTTGAATATTACTTTGATCTGAATATTACTCTTTCCTTCTTTTTCGTGAGTTTACCCATTATAACTCTAGAGGTTCATTCAATCCCCTTCATTTTTTGAAAATAAAAGCAAAACACAGATTTATATAGCAGTCGATCACTTATATTATTACTCTGACAAATGGATGTGATATATAACAGTGATCGAACTGTACTGAGGTATGTATGGAATTGTACAAAATCATCGTTACTTTACTTACTATTAATACGAACAATCGTAATAATAGTAGAACGATAATATAAGCTCTTATACATATAATTGTAATAGCATAAAAGTTCAAAGTTCGTAGAAGGATGATAATTTACACAAGAGATGAAAAACCTTTTTTTTCATTGTTTTGTTGCTGTTTTGTTTATTTTTCTTTTCTAAAAAACAAATGCTAAGCCCTTATTATTATTCTATTTCACCATCTTCTCCTAGAATTATACTATCAAAGCCAACTTCTTCATAGTCTTTTTCTAAAGCTGCTAGATCTTCACGTGCTTCAGCGAATTCACCTTCTTCCATACCTTCACTAATATACCAATGTACAAATGATCTTTTTGAATATAAAAGATCAAATTTTGATTTAATCGAACCCATGCTTCAGCTATTGCTGTTGTATTGCTTATCATGCATAAGGCACGATTTACTTTGGCTAAATCACCACCAGGTACAATTGTTGGCGGTTGAAAATTAATTCCAACTTTAAAACCAGTTGGACACCAGTCAACAAATTGTATTGTTCTTCGTGATTTTAATGAGGCTATTGCTGCATGAATATCTTGCGGTATAATATCACCTCTGTATAGCAAACAACATGCCATATATTTTCCATGTCGTGGATCACATTTTACCAATTGATTTGACGGTTCAAAGCATGAATTAGTTAGTTCAGAAACGCTTAAACGTTCATGATAAGCTTTTTCTGGAGAAATAGTCGGTGCATATGCGGCAACAGGATAATGAATTCTTGGATATGGTACTAAATTTGTTTGAAATTCAGTAAGATCTACATTTTGACAACCATCAAATCTAAGAGCAGCTGTTACTGCGCTAACAACTTGTGCAATTAAACGATTTACATTTGTGTAAGTAGGTCTTTCAATGTCTAAATTTCGCCTTTTAGGAAAGATTGATGAAAAAATCATTTGTATTTTGTGAATTAAATATAATACAAATACTTACCGATAGACATCGTATAAGGCTTCATTGTCTACCATAAATGCACAGTCAGTTAGCTCTAGAGTAGTATGTGTGTTCAATACGGAGTTGTATGGTTCAACGACAGCTGTAGATATTTGTGGTGAAGGATATATTGAGAATTCAAGCTTAGTTTTCTTCCCATAGTCAACAGTTAATCTTTCCATTAAAAGTGCTGTATACCCTGAACCAGTACCACCACCATAAGAATGAAATATTAAAAATCCTTGTAATCCATTACAGTGATCGGCAATCTTTCTTATCCGATCAAGTGTATAGTCAATAATATCTTTACCGATAGTATAATGACCACGTGCATAATTATTAGCTGCATCTTCTCTTCCAGATATCAGTTGATGAGGGTGAAATAATTGCTTATACATACCAGTTCTTATTTCATCTAATACAGTAGGCTCTAAATCTACCATAACTGCACGTGGAATAAGTTTTCCAGATCCAGTTTCATAAAAAAATGTATTGAATGAATCATCAGCACTCCCATCCACATGATCTTTTAGCATACAACCATTCGGTTGAATTCCATGTTCTAAACAATATAGTTCCCAACATGCATTTCCAATTTGTACACCTGATTGACCAATATGTAAACTAATACATTCACGCTGAATTAAATGCGAAAAAAGTTGTTATAATATTTGAAAAGATGTAAACATAAATCAGTAGAACTGATAAGTTTATAAACTTACTAACCATTTTATTAGTATGAAAACAATACTTGGTTTATATAATCTGTAGTTCCAGACAATTATTATTAGCCTTACTATATTGCATAAAATTTCAAATGTGTATTGATCACAACCACTTGTAATAAAGACATAGAATAGCTGTGATTGGTCGAATGCTTTCTAACTATATAAATCAGCAAAAAAGTGAAGTAATCATAAGTAATAATGCAGGTATTTCTATTTTATGTAACGATATAATTAATAATTACTATTATACGATTGAAACAGATGGATAAATTAGTCACTAGGATAGATGTTACTATCAGATCCATTACACAGTGCTGAGACATGTACTGAGTTTGAACAGGTTATTGGCACTTTAGTTGACCTACTTTGGAACAGGCTGGGTTAGAAGACTTTTAGAATGACAAGTGTTGGGCTAGGTAGAATTGACTGCATCATAAAAGTAATAAAAATGATCAAAATCTATATATGTTGAGAAAGAATAGGCTGTTAACCTTCAATCGAAAGTTTAAAGTAAGTAATTTTTCCAGATTAAAGTTGGATATTATTATTGTTTTAACCTTTAATTCCTAGAGGAACATAGAGCTTTAGCCGTGCGTCTCCACTGCGTTCGGCTTTCTGCCAACTTTTTCACCCTGCTCCAAGTCTTCCCACATGCTTTCATCTCCTCTTCACATGACCTCCTCCAAGTCACCCTTGGACGACCAAAAAGTTGGATATTAAACAATTAAAACTGTAAGTTGGATAACTAACTTCAAAACGTAGAAAATTTAATATTTTCATCACATTGAATGCAAGTTCGTAAGAACGGATGTAAAATTTTCAGCTGTTGACTAGCTACTATTTATGTGGTTCAGCAATAAGCTTTCTATTATTTTTTTCTACAAATTCTGTGATTACTCAGATATCACATCATACAACTGCCATGTCGCTTCGAACTACTCATAATTATTTTAATTAATTCTAGCTATTTGGAATGTCCACTATGTGCCGCATCACATAACTCAACTTCCCACAGTTCATCTCTGTTACTTGGATTTACCGCCTTCAATATTAACACTTTGGTCTAGATAGGAAATCAGTCATTCTTGGTGAACATTCTGAAAATATTAATGCTGGTATACAATGCATCTCAAAAAGTTACAGTTTACTATTCGTCATGTTTCCTATTTTCGAAAAGGATATTCGTGTTCCCATTATAAGGCGTGAACGTACACTCACAAACTAAAGATTCCGAATATGCAATTCTTGACGCTTATTGTTTAACGGATGCCTACTTGTTTCAGTGAGGTTGCTGGATTCAAAACTAACATTTAAGGAGCAACTAAATGAAAGGAAAAAGGCATGAGCAATAATTAGTAAGGTTCAGCTATTTAGACTCAATAAAGACACAAGTTCATATAAAACTATGGTAAATGAAACGATATGACGAAATAATAAAACACTGGCTAATTCTCTGAAAAGACGGAAGAAACATGTGAGGAGCAGTTAACCTGGCTTCCAGCTTCCTGAAATCAACCAAATCCCTACAAACCAACACTTAAATATCAATGAGATGCTCGCTGGCTACTGGCCCTATTCAGGTAGGTAGTTACCTGGGTTCCAGTGAAAAGTCGTGACCAGTAGGGTGCAACGGGTCGGGTGTGAGGACAAATACTCGCCGAAGACATTGGCTAGTGGTCGCGCTATGTCGTGAATTGGCAGAAGTTAGAATTCATGAACTGGCCATTGGATCGGGTCCCAGTGGCTCAATGGTATACGGGCTCGCCTTGTAACAGGAAGGTCCTGGGTTCGAATCCCGGTGGGTGCGTACTGCTGAAGAGTCTCAAACAAGGACGAAACAGTTGTCCAGTACTCCCAGGTTTTCCAATGGTTCTCTAAATGATGTCAGCTCATGATGAAATCCTGAAATCAACCAAATCCCTACAAACCAACACTTAAATAAACTGTAATTATTCACCACTTTACCTAAGTTTGAGCAAAGAAAGAACAAACATTAGTACAGAATAACATGGATCCATTTTATTTCGTTGGTTCTCATCACCTACATATAACCTATAGTCTTTAATAAATAAATAATAATAATAAATAGGTAAATAAAAGTTGGCGTAAAATTTAACATACTTTTGCCATCAACAAGCATATTATGAGTGTCATCGTGAAGTAAAACATCAGGATAACAAGGTAGCTGACGTGTAAGAGAGAGAAAGGAAATTTTCTAGAAAATTAACTGACAAGTTTTCTGTTAGGGTGGTTATGGTTACAAAAAACTAGTAACAATTACATAGCTAGATAAGAGAAGATCGAAATTTGGTGTGGAAGAGGTCAGATGAAAAGGTGATGATGTAATATAGCGAGTCAAGAAAAGTGATCTCTTATGGAAGTCAAATAAGAAACGAGGTGATGGGGGCGTTGAAAAGATAAGTTAATGATGTTAGAAGAGCAAGAGTGACCAACGGATGTCATCAGGGTAATTGGAGTACAACGACAGATTCCTTTAGGACACGTAGGCCAAATTTCAGCCATTTTATTGTGAAAGCCTCAGCAAAATGAAGAAGACTTGAGCTGATTTGTCTGTTAATTATTTTGAATGATCGCAGTGTGTCTACTCAGTGTCTATCAGGCGTTTGGTAGCTGAAGAGCTTAAACTACTTGGCCCCTTTAACCGGAAGCTCATTGGTACATGTTCGAAGAATCTGACGTAGGCTCTTCTTTCTGCTCTTCCAATGTAACTGCTCCCGCAGATAAATGTGAATTGGTACATACAGTTAGAGGTAACATATGAGGGGTACCTGTCGACCTTTGACTGCACCAACGGGGAAGATACTTGGAGCAAAGGGACTAGTTTATTTTACTCACTTAACCTTAGGTTGAACGAGATACA
Source organism: Trichobilharzia regenti (assembly GCA_944472135.2). Classification (NCBI taxonomy): domain Eukaryota; kingdom Metazoa; phylum Platyhelminthes; class Trematoda; order Strigeidida; family Schistosomatidae; genus Trichobilharzia; species Trichobilharzia regenti. Next base: position 62,343,577 of record OX235265.1, on the reverse strand, counting down.
GGTATCGAATGTCCGAATTTGAGTTAAGCCTACCAAATCTGAAACCAGTCACGACAGCAGGGCCTGATGCTTTGATACAGAAGTGTTTAAAAATATTGGCAATGAATTAATGGCTAGACTAACTGAGATACTCGTTTTGGTGTATGGAAATCCCACATAGTCCCACTACATCAATGATCATTCCGATTGGCCAGAATAGAGGGAACCGATTAAATTACTACAGCATCTGACCTTCTAGACTCCATATTTCTACGAAGACTAAGTAGGGCTCGGGGAAAACAGCTTTGATAAAGCCGGGAAATTGTCATCCATAAGTAAGGGATACTCTGTTCCCAATGGGTTATAACCACGGGTACTACAAGACACACTATATGTCATGTTTCTTGATGTGAAGGAGGAATCCGACTCCGTCCACTGAGTTTTGTAGTAGCATTGTGTAGGTAATGCGGAGGAAGTATACATTTGTAAGCAATGAACCCCATCCGAACTCATGCAACTATGTAACTGACTATGGAGAGATATCACCTGAAGTGACGACAACCAGTAGTGTCCTTTACGCACGTTCAGTATCATCGCCTCCATTTAATTTTATCGTGAATGCATTTATGAATACAACTTAAACATGTTAGCTGAAAGAGGTTTCGTTAGTTTATATTATGCAGATGATGAATACGCTGACAGAATCCAACCTTCTAAACTCTCCGAGGATATTTTTCATAGAGTTTGCCTTTTACAAATCTAACATTATGTTACACAACTGGTCTGCATCAACTCTTGGTTTAAAAACACGAAATGGAAAAGCTCAATATATCGACCATTTTACTTATGAAATTACATCAGTGTGAGTTCACCACAGGGATACAATTCATTTCTTTATGCGAATTATCCACTGTTCTCTGAGCTTTGATATTGCATCATATCTAATATTCCATACAAGATTGTGTGAAGTCTTTAGCACTAACTTTGATAATAACATCCGTGAATAAGTGTCACGGGTCAGAAAACTCTAAGCAATTTTCACCAACGTACTAAAGTACCAGTCTTTTTCTGAAGTCGATGTTAATTAATTGTCAGACCCATAGAAGCAATTTTCACCAACGTACTAAAGTACCAGTCTTTTTCTGAAGTCGATGTTAATTAATTGTCAGACCCATAGAAGCAAATCGACACCACTAATTACTTATTACTCTTAAAACTAATACCCAAAGATCACCACCACTCACCATTGAAACGGTGGAAGACGAAAGACTTGGTTAGGGGAATGTTTATTTTGAAACTGGCATCTCCATATAGCCAAATTATGTATACTTTATCTTCAACTCACCATTTGCACAGATCGTCGTGTTGTGGTACTTCGGACTTCATATTGTTTCTTTATGTTCCTTTCACGTCTCCCACATATCTCCATGACGCTCCATCATTTGCCCCCTCTGGAATCAAATGTACCTTCCTGCCATTTGATGTTTAATGCGGATGAATATATCTTTATATACTACTGATGAATGTTGTCAGTAGCACTCGCCACACCATGACTTATCCCGTATTGTGCCTCATTTCTGTACATTACCATTTGGAAAGAATTAGAAAGTTCCTAGCATAGACTTTACAAATATAATAAACAGCAGTTTCTAAAAGCCTTTCAAATACACGTATTATGGTACCCCTAGATTCTTATCGAATAATTCAACTGAAAGACACGCAAATAACTAAGTCAACAAAGAAAGGAATTTAATACCATTAATACATTTGAACTTTTCTAGGGACTGGTAAACGTCATATATCAACTACTGTTTCAAAAGAATGCCTAATAATAAGCAAGTATGTCTGTTTTAATAAACGCAACCTGCTTATCTGAATTGAGAGACACTAAATTTGATCGTGAGAGCAGAGTCACTTTAGCATACCTCCGAATGAGCAGCTACAACTAACTGGTAGTCGTTGTAACAATAAGAGAAAGTGAGTTAGGAAGACTAATAAGTAGGGCATCATCCACTGTTATATCTGTGCACATAACAAAATCTCTCCAGTTTATTTATAGTTTGAAGTAGTAGAGTAAGAGAAGGAATTGGGTATTTGAAAGTTCCTGTGTTCTTCTTAGAGAAATCAGACGAAAAGAAACATAGAAAGAACAGCTAGCAGAATTTCTGGTTTGGAGTTTGATCTTATCCTTTCTCAGATTGGGGAATACATCAATTGGTGATGTTTGTTTGCCCAGAATAAAACATGTTCATAAGATTAAATTTTATTCGTCAAAGCCATAGTATAACTTCATCCTGACAACCTCACCAACGAGCAAATACGTGTTTTTAAACTCACCTCTCATCAACAGAGAATTCTAGAATGTCAGGATACAGCTAATCAATTAATACGACTGATAAGTAGAATTGGTTACTTCAACAGCATACAAGCTAATGGAAGACAAGTATAACTGTTCACAAAATCAAATAAATCACTGTTACAGTCATTTACCCAAAATTTACGTTTTAAAAGAAAATAATCTTTTAAAAAAAATTATTGACTAGATGAAGAACCTTTTAGTTCTCGAAGGCATGTGCTTTCTTTGCTAATCATTTGTACAATGAACGAAAAGTGGCAAATATAATTAAATGTTCTCAGTATTTCAAGAAGCGATAAGCATATGCAATTGCTAGGTCTCTTAATTACTAGATTTCTTCTAATCTCTTTTCAAAAGAAGTAGTCTAAACCACATTCTTACCGGCGCCCAACAATCATTATATTTCTTTACCTAAAGGCGGAATTCGATTCTGTCGACCGAGAAGTTCTCTGGAGATGCTTGGCTGTAAAGGGAATTCCGAGAAAATACATTGCACTGATTAAGGCAATCTACTCGAATTCAAGCAGCCAGCCAGGTGAAGGCTTACAGAGAGTTGTCAGCTGAAGTGGTGACGACTAGTGGTGTCCGTCAAGGATGCCCATTATCCCCATTTCTACTTAACTTCATCGTAGATGTACTGATGGACTTAACCCTAACTCACTTCAGAGACTCAGGGACTGACTTGTTACCATCAAGGAATCATCTCGTTGACATAGCATATGCAGACGAGGCGAGGACGCTGACGAAATGCAGTCTTCTAAACACATTGAACTGCAATCTACGAATGTTTGGCGTGCGATTCACTCCCACCAAATGCAAGATGATGTTACAGGACTGGACTACGCCGACTCCCAGATTAGAAATAAGAAGTGAAGTGGTAGAGCACGTTGACCACTTCACTCATTTGGGAAGTACCATCAGCCAACGCCAACGGGTTGATATCTGACTAAATCTCAGCACGGATACAGAGGGCTAGTTTTGCATATGCCAGTTTACGCCGTCTCTGGCATATCGACCAAAGGGCGTGTGTACTGGTCATCAGTCCGCTCAGTCCTCCTTTATGGCTGTGAGACCTGGCCATTGAGAGTGGAAGACATGAAAAGATTAGCGCTCTATCTCCCGTGTGAAGTGGTAAAATAGGGTGAGCAATATTGAGGTTAGGCGTCGCAACCTAGGTAAGGAGGGGAAATCAATCGACAAGGCTGTGAAATTACATCGACTGAGATGGTTAGGACATGTGTTACGTATGCCTAGTCATCGCCTTCCTCGACAATGGGCAATGTTAGCTGATATAGGGACAGGCTGGAAAAGAGCTAGCGACGGTCAAACGAAAATATGGCACCAGTCAATGAAATCTACAATAGTTAGTTTAAGCCACGTAGGAAGGTGTAGACTTCCGGGTTGGGGTCCTCAGGACGGTAAAAACCAATGGTTGGAAACAATTGGTGATATGGCTGAAAATCGTTCTCAATGGCTGGCGCAGATGCATCCACTCCTTGTGACTTATGATTTCCAATGAAACTATATTGTTCTTCGTTATTATTATTCCTTTGTCTCACACCTCTGTTTACTGTTTCTAATATGCATTTCTTCTACTTTGTTCTCTGGCTTTGTGTGCTACATCGTGTGGCGACCTGAACTGCCGCACATCGGTGCAAAGTTCTATGTCGAAAACAGACAGAGGTAGAACTGTTTAAGTAATAAAATATCTACTCGTTAATAGACATCGATAGGAAAGCATAATGAAAGCCCATCTTGGATGACAATGACTGGTTTACTGATGAATATGACTTAAATTTATTGGAAGCGATTAAAAATATATTGAAAACTGAATTTATTTGTAATACTGCTTATAAAATTTCTACTGACAGATGAAACGGAACATATAACTCAGGTTCTGCAATTTAACTGGGATGAAGAATAGGTATATTGACTCCCGCATTTATTCTCCAACTATTAGGTCCCGAGTTAGAAACCCACTCCACGTCCTTTAGACTAGGCAGCTAGGTATCACTGTCAGCTCTCACGCTATAAGTTAGAATAACCTTGTATATCAGAAATCTGTATCACTTAGCTGAGTCTTCACTATAGCTTAGTAGGTTTTCTCCACTCTCAGAAAATGCAAACCAATTCATAAATTAGCTAAATAAACTCTTCCATACAAGCCTGAAGATCTACCGACAACAAATGACAAGCTGGCAAAAAAGATAGCAAAGGTAGGACTTCGAGTGAACCTCGAGAAGGACACAGGTGACGACGAGACCTATGCAACAACAAAAACAATAACAACAGGCATCACCAACAGAAGAAATGTGAAGGAAGTCACCTCTTCCATTTATCTAAGCAGCATTGTTTCAATTACAGGTGTTACAGATGGCGATGTCAAAGCCAGCATCGAAAAGTCAAGACAGACATTCGTTAGGCTGAAATCAGTGTGGAAATCTGCTGCACTCAGTATAAGGAACAAGATTACGATTTCCAGCATAATAACAAGTCAGTCAGTGCTTCTATATGGTCCAGACATCCGTGTCACCAAGAACATTTCCAACAAGCTGCAGAATTTCATCAACAAGTGTCTTTATTGTCTTGATAGTGAAGATTATATGGGCAGTCGGAAAGCATACGCAACAGGGAACTCTGGAAACGAGCTAACCAAAAAAACCTATTACCCAACAAACATGCAGTATGAAGTGGAGATGGATTGAACATACGCTGAGGAGACCATCAAATGACGTAGCATGCCAGGCCCTCAAGTGAATCCCGAATGGGGAACCAGTTAGGTGCCCGAGTGTGACATAGAGAGGACCGTATGAGGAGGAAATGAAAGCTTACTCGCAATCGTGGAGGCACTTAAGGAAGACTGCAGAGAACAGGCTGAAATGGAGATGTGCTGCTGAAGTGCCATGTTTCACTTGGATCTCAACGTATTACCAATAAAAAATTAATAATACAGAACCCCCATTTTATCCAAATTTGATCCATTAGTGTATTTAAAATACAAAAATCAATGTACACATTAAATCCCTGTGAAAATGATATATTGTACAGCTGTACAGTAATAAAAAAGGAGTTGTACAAAGTCATTCGCTCATTCTATGTAGACATAAGAACTTTCGGGTACTGATGAAATATTTAACTGGCCTAGATCAGGTGTATTTCTGCATAATCTCTTTGAAGGTACTTTATAATCATCTTTTAATATTCCAGCAGCGTAATCTGCATCTTCCTGTGTGAAAATAAAATGAAGGTAAGTATACAAAATAAACATTTGAATCAGTTAAACAAATGAGAAATCACAATTTCTGAAGCTATACATAATTTTTCAACGATGCAAAATGCAACTAAGCTTTATAAAATTTATTTTAGGTTGACGATTCTGATAACCTTTGTACTACGAATTACATACTTGTTTTACTACAATAAGTCAGGTGATTTTTAACTTGCAAACTAAATTCTTTGAAATGCAAACAGGTTTGCTTTATATTACTGTTTTTAAGAAGAGAAAAAATACTTCGGAAACACACGACATCACAACTAAAAGCACTTCAAAAAGATTGTTGACTCACAGTATCGTTTGTACATAGTAAGTGGCCCATGATTCATATGAACATGTCGAACTGGATAGCAAATATTATAGTGATCATACTTGATAGTTATGTATCGCCCAGTCAGCTGACAACACCCCCTCTCCACCACGTGAGGAATGTGAATTAAAGACTGGATGGACTTCAATAAGTATAAGTGATCAATTTGAACCATACAGTGACTCAAGTTTTCGCTTTAAAAGCACTCACTAATCAATATATATTGAAAGATAGTGTAACAACAGAAGACAAGGGCCGGCAACAGATCGTTTTATTACGGAAATCAACACGTATTTATATATATTTCACATACATTATTATAGCTTATTTAAGCAAACAAACACAGTCCTCTGATCGGTTGTTTCAGGTAACCATCGAAAAGTGGAGCCATCTATCTGTGAATCATATTTGCCCACGTTAAGTTTGCTGTGACTGGTTGTTGAATCAGCCTTGTTCATATTTTCTCACGGTCAATATTATTGACCCAGACACTGACGTAGATTAATGTCTACCAATTGGCTAGCAGCCTGCTCTCACCGTAATAGGACTGTTTCAAACGAATGATATTTAGTGTTCAATGTTTGAAACTAATTTTTCAATTGCTCAGAGTATAATCGAGTTAATTATGCAATATACATGTATCAGTCAATATCACTATAGAATCATAAATGACTGATATAGTATTTAGGAAATCTACAGATTGAATAATTCAGTAGAGCAGCAAAACGGTGTTATGAATTTTGACAAAAACCCAACTAATTTGCATGAATCAACATCCAGCATGAAATATTCAAATCAAACACTGCAGTAGGATAGCATCATTAAGTAACGTTGAAATTTTAATTGAGTCAACCTGATTGAGTCAATCTATCCGCATAAATCGAGTTATCATTAATTTATCCAGCAGAAATGCCCTAGATTCTTGGATATAGAGGTCATAGTAGGAGTTTTCTCTATACGATATTCATAACTCCCCGAAATTTGATTAAACTTTTTTGTTAGAGCATATCTAGTGAGATGGTTATATTAGATTTAAAGCAACTAGTTCCCTTTATGAATTTCGACAACACAATAAGAAGACGTAGTTTATCTGAAACGTGTAATGTATTGGCGCAACGCAGCTCGGACATTCTGATCACACACGTACTTGTCGTACACAGTTTTTATAGAAGGCATGAATAATTTACAATACAGGTCAGATTGTGTACAGGTCAAGGTCACAAATAATGGGTAGGGAGACGGAAAAGGTATGGGTAAGAAAGATGAAGAGAGGAAAAAACAAGGCAAAGAAAGGGTTTGAAAATATTATGAAGTAAATTGGCAGGTTTAAGGTGATAACAAATAGCTTTTGGACACAAAAGAAAGGTTTAAGTCTTTTTATGGCTAAGGCTTCAATGAATTTAAGTATTTGGCCCCACCTTGTTTTATATATCGGCTTAAAGGCATCATTAAAATCAACCTTATGACCCGTCTCTATAATATCCTCCGCTATAAATGATGTTGGACATCTATTTCTCGGGTCACTTGTATCTGGCGATTTCATTTGTTGTTGCAGCCACTTTGGAATGTGTTCTGTAACCCTAACATGCAGAGACCGATATGTCCTCTCTATATACGTGTCTCCACACATACATGTAAATTGATAAACACAGTGGGATATGACACTATCGTTCGGATAATGTGAGGGTTTACAGGATAGCATAGTTCTCGTTTTCTCTATGAAGATAAGTTCAGCTGCATAATAGGTTCTATTAATTGCGGCCTTGGATCTTTATCTAGTGACCAGACTTTGTTGATCACCTCTGAACGGCAAGGATATGTGAACATCTTTTTTTGGGAGCTGATTGGATTGGTTAAGCTCTATGGTTGACACTTCCGTAACGTCTAATAAATCTTAGTGGATAATTGTTATCTAACAATATTTCAGTGAGGTGTTTTCTCTCTTCTTCAATTGTATCAGCGGTACATATACGGTGAACGCGCCTGAACAAACACTTAACCAACGCCTTTTTATACTGTAGTGGAGAGAAACTACGGTAATTTAGATACTTTCCAGTCCATGTTGACTTTCTGTAGACAGATCGTTTTACTGACCCATCTTCTCGGCGGGTTATGAGTACATCTAAAAATGGCAGGCATCCATTATTCTCTTTAACATAAGTTAGCGATAATCTGTTTTGTGCTATGTCGATCTGATTTAGGATTTCGATAGAAATAAAAAAACCGTGTATGACAAGTACGTGTGTGATCAGAATGTCCGAAATGTGTTGCGCCAATACTTTACACATTTCAGATAAACTACGTCTTCTTATTACATTAGATTTACACCAAGTAACTACAATCAAATGCATTGTTGTACTACTTGATAAGTGCAACTGATTTGTGAGTACAATGAATCGGCGTACAGTATATATATATATATATATATATATATATATATATATATATATATATATATATATCAATGTATCCGTCTATCTTTCGAACACCGATGACCGATTTCCAGTATTCTTGTAAAAATAAAACTTGAGTATGAAGAACTATTACCATCACCTGAGGATCAGTGGCTCACATCTTACAGTAATCTAACTTTTAACTTAACCTTCAATCAGCAAACATGACGTCAAAATGAATCTATCAAAATAAGACTCCCTCTCTGGCAGTCGCAACTAATTATGTTCATCATACTAAGTAAACTGAAAACTATACATCTAACAGAACACAATATGTGATGAAAAACGATAAAATTAAGCTTCATGTGTACAAATGAAATAATTAAATTGAGCATACTTGTGTATGTGGTGGTTCATTCAGTGATTTCAGTCTCCGCTTATGAGGTTTCTGTTTTTTGTGTAAATCAAGAGTTTCTTGGTCAATAAAATATTTATCACAAAAAATGCAGAAAAATTGACCTAAACCAGGTCTATCTTCATCTGGTTCCATAGCCTCATTCATACGTTTAGTAATATTTTCCTCTTTTAGATCGGTGCATATCTAAGGAGAAAAACCACATAAGCATTATACATGATGAATACAAGGAGTACAAAACCAAACCGCGAATGTATGAACAGATAGAAAATTCATCGGTAAATAGAAGATTTAAAGATGTTATACAAGCCTTGTCAGGTTTACTAACCGGTTCCAAGCTAGGAAAAAGGGGGAAGGTTGGGTGTAGAGAGCGCTAAGCCCTCTAATAGGACCTGAATGGGAAACCAGCTGGTCATTCAATAGTGACATGAAAGAGATCGTGAGGGGCGATGAATACTCATAGCCAATCGTACAGCCAGTTAAAGGTGAATACAGAGAACAGGATGAAGATGCTCTGTTGAAGCAGTTCCTATAGGGTACATGGGCTCCAGAATCCAATAGGATGAAATGACGTATGAGACTGTATTGGTCTCCCGCAACCATGGGGAGGTAACTCCTAACGTCTATCCGCTGCTTAGACTCCAAGTCAAAGGTACGACGGGTGGTCCCTTAAGACAACCATCTAATTCGGTCTGGGCGCCCAGGCAGTAATGTCAGCCCTCACATAATGGAATGGAACAACGAACTTCCGGCAAACTATCTGCATGCTGATTACAACGCTCTCGAACATTAATGATGTTTCAAGTGATGCATTTCCTTTTAACCCTACTTTTATACTTAAGCTTTTGTGTTTATTTTCGTTATCATTGGTATCTTCACTTTTTTCAGCCCTTCACCTTCGTCCGGATTCTCAGCCTAAATGTGATGTTTCGAGATATCAGTGAGTAGCTTTCAAAATGGTGGTCCCCAGTGCAATATCTAACACAGGTGTCCTGAAGCCGCGTCCAAGTCTGTCACCCACAATGGTCGGATACTAGTGCGAATCGGACAGCAGGCAGGTTTGGTAAGAACATTGGAAAGCCTCGATATCGATGTCTGATAAATTTCGGAGACCCTCGGTCAAGACCCCAGGGAAGTGTTTCGATTATCCTCTTCATCTCAAAGTTCGAATAGTATGTAGCACCTGTTGCAGATCAGATAATGGGGACTGTCTTCTGCAGCTTTGCATAGATCACAACCTATTTTTTGCCAGCACCAACTTCCGGCGCAGCCATCACTGTAATGCTATTTTGCGCTCTCCCTCTGCGAATCAAGCCTGAACTCAGATTGATCATATCACGGTCAGTTTCCAGTGGCGAACAGCTCCTTCTGGACTCCGACCATACGTTAGTGTGACAGGTTAATCTTGAGACTTGGCGGGGTTCATAAACAGCGTCATCTGAATGTTGGTGTGAGCAAACTGGGTTCACCTGTTACCTCTTTGAAATGTCAGACTGAATTTAAACCAACGGTTGCTAACAACTCCCCAAGCGGTATAGATGAATAATGGCTTCATCTCCAAGGTGTCCTGCAAAGGGCAATTGTAGCCGTTTGCGGCCTAAGAGAATGCTTCACTAAAAACCACTGGGTTTCTGTGCCTTCATTGCAACTCCTGGATGAACGCCAGTCTATTTCGGCTGGCAGCGAATACAACAATATGTGAAAGGCGCTTATGCGCAAGACTAGACAGTGTTCGTGTAATGACCACAAAGTCTGAAGGACAGAACGTGCTTATGCCATTGAGTTAGCTGCTGTATCTGCCAGCAGTCGGAAGCTGTTCCAGATCATCCGAGACACCGGCAGCAAGAAACAAGGTGTCAGAGTGACGGTCTAGCTCTTTTTAAAGATGGTGACGAAACTCTGGTCATGGCTTTAGCTGGATTATTCTTGAAGGTATGAGAGATCGGGGATGTACCATCAACGTGGAATGAAGTCATTAATATCCCCATCTCTAAAAAACGGTTAAGTTAGCACATGAGACAACCATAGGGGTACCAGTTTACTACCAGTTACGTGTAAAATACTGGCAGCTGTCTTGCTTCCCAGGCTGTGCAAAACACATAAGAGGTTGATTCGTGAAGAGCATGCTGCGATTCGTCCAGGTCGTGGATGCAGTGACCATGTTTTCACCCTCCGTCTGTTGCTGGAACACCATCAATCGTATTACAGGCCAATAATCGTTTTTTCTTGATATTATAGCTGCCTTTAATTCGTTGGATGGAACTGTGCTACGTAACTCTGTCAGAGAGTGGGGTACCTGAGAAATTTTTGAACATCCTGGAAGCCCAATACAGAAACACCTCAGGTAGAGTGAGTATACAACCAACAATCATCACTGTTCCCAACCAACAGTGCGATAAGACAGGGTGGCTTTTTTGGTTTCGTTTTGTTTAAATTCGAATCTTTTGTGTATAATTTACATAAGTGTAATTTCTGAGCACTATTTATCAATTTTAGAGTCCCCTGTTAACTGACATCATGTCGCCTTTTCAAGTATTTCAAAATTGCTCTGTCCACAAAGACAGGAGCTGGTAATTTTCATGTTTATTGTGACTTGAGAAAAGGGTTCATCACAAACCTGTACATCATCATAAAACGGATGCAATGGTTGCAAGAAACAATTTTATCGTATCGGGTGTTTAATTGTTTTTTTCGGAGAACAGATAGGCAAACCGGAGCTAAATGGAGTTTGTTACGTTTATCACATTAATGTACATTCTAGGTGTCATAGGCACATAATCCTGAATTCCATGTACATCAGTTTTCAGGAACTTGAATTTTTCAATTTCCAAGTCCATATAGATTTTATAATAGGAAAGGGACATATAAATTTTTGTTCTTAATTCTGTAGAAATGCATCTAGTGCATGATGGTAAGCTGCAAAATGAAGCGTAAGATTGTGAAATACTATGTCCTAACTATCCCTGGTCATACTTAACACCAGAGGCAATCAGACTACATAATTTAGATATATTCACGTGGTAGTCAAAATCCTTCCGCTGATCCACCAGCGTCAACTTTGATAAAGTCTATATGACGACAGTCATACGAATTCTTTGCTGTCTAGTGATATGGTAAAAGCTTTTAGGCTTATGATGCTGACGATTAAACAAATTTTCAGCTTTTATGTATTCATAATTTAGAACATACGCAACTATATACGGAAGAGCATCTTCATTTCCTATGCCGAAGGTTAAAACTAAAATTAATCAGCTGAGTATGGCCAAGTTTAACTTTGCTATTGTATGATTACACGTTGTACAACTGCAACTTTTAGCACAAAATTCGTTTACAGAACCAAATGGAGAAACTAAGGACTTAGCTTGTTGAAATTAAAAAAGGTAAACGAAAAATAATAATAAAAATAATATTACTTGCCAAATAAATATTATAAATTACCTGGTCAATATCCCTCGTTTTGTTCTTAGTTTTATAGCGAGCGTTGCGAATTCCCTTTCGGCCCATCAATTTCGGTAATAAAGATGTTAGTATTGTGGTATTGTATATCGTAATTCCCTGGAATTTTATGCGCTTGTACGGGGGTTACTTTATCTGGAGACAAAAAGCTTCCGTTGTATTTTCTTAGGAGAATATGTTACTTATCTACAAATATCATTTAGATTTATTGGTCTAATTAATTCAGGATTTTACATTCAACAAAACAAAAATACAATATTAATATCAGGAATAACCACATTTACGTAAACTGATTGATGTAGATGGATACTTCTAAGAATATTTCAGATCCGAATGTTATCAGATCTGTGAATGTCTGAACAGCCAACTAGAGACATACAAATACAAGTAGTACACACTACCTAGCACACATTAAAATTATCATAACTGAGTTACATTTCGTTGTTCATAATTACTGCGCATACTAGTGATGGCTGAAATTTTTATAAATTAGTTTAGTGGTTAGAAAATGTTTAAACAACTCAAAGATGCATTTCCACTGACTAAATGACAAACTGTTCACTGGAATAAAACAGTCGGGTCTTCAAGTTTACAATTTTCGACTGCTGCAATCAATACCTCAACTAAAGTTCCAAAATGCACCTTCAACTTAAGCACCAAAACTTAAGTTCGATATTTGACAAAGGAACACAAACAGCAGCTTAAAGACTTGAGAAACGACAAAGATCTAATCATTAAACGTCCAGACAAAGGTTCAGGAGTGGTCCTTATGGACAGTGGTGAGTATATCGATAAATTGACAACTCTAATCTCTAATGATAACAAATTTTCAAAACCAGACAATGAGAAGAATAAGACACAACAGATGGAACAGCAACTGGCAGATATTCTTAGGAGAATGAAGAACGACTGCCCCATAACTGATGACCAACTTGAACGTCTGAGACTAACATGATGAATTATCCCTCGACTCTACGGTCGACCAAAAGTGCACAAAGCAGGTCTGCAACTTGGACCAAATTTAGACATGGAAAGATCACCGTACAAACCAATTGCCAAATGGTTGTCCGAAATGCTAGAGCCTGTGAGACAACTTTGTAACTACTCTCTTCAAATACTTTTGAATTTATTGAGTGCGTAAGACTTGAATGTAAACGGCAAACGAATGTTATCACTCGACGCAGAATCTATATTTACGAATGTGCCGCTCACTCACACAATTTGTTTCTTTTGCAAATAAATGGATTATGAAAATCTCACTTTAAAACAATTAATTCCCTCTATCGATTTAGATAAAGCAATAAGACGTAATTTGTCTGGATCGTGTTATGTATTTGCGCAGCACATTCCGAACAATCTGATCAAACACGGACTTTTCATAGGAATATATCTTTAAATATTCCCATTTTTAATATTAGAACAAGACATATAAGCGAACAATATTATTTTCAAGTAGATCTTCAGGATTTACTCTAGTTTACATAGATTTATATTAAAAAATTTTAACCAATGACGGTGGTTTTTTGGATCAAATAATAATAATAACAATAATGTGGCAAATGTTTTGAACGTAGTTAATAACGATGATTATAATGATAACAAAATATTGATAATAAGGTTTATGCAGGTGGAGATAATAATAACAAAGGTAGTAATCTATCTATATGTAGACCATTCAATAAATAAGTTAGGTCAAATCTCAAAAGTTACGTAATACTAAAGGTGAAGTGGACAGATAATCAGACTTTAAATAAATATCATAAAAATACGAAGGAGATGGAAAATAAGAAAGGGTGGGAGGGTTTTGAATAGAATTCACCTAGGCCAAGGGAGAGACAAAGGTAGAACAAACTTCTTTTGTATGCAAAGAATAGGGCTGTTCTCTCGAATTCCCATAGCTTCGGCTATTTGTAAAAAATGGATTCGAATTCCGCTCGGAAGGCTCAATGGATTGCGATAAGTAACTTTGAAGGCACTATTTTTGTCCACTTGGTGATCTCTATCAATCGAATGAGTCAAAATAGAACTTACAGATTTTATTTCACCTTTTCCGAACCATGAAGGAAGATGCTCATTAAAATGTGTTTGTTAAGCTGTCTAATTGTTTGCCCTATATAGCTCTCTCCACAGGAGCAACTAAATTTATAGATACACATAGATGTGGCACAGCTAGGTAGCTTGTCTTTCACTTGAGCAATCATAATTGTTCAGCTGGAAAATGACAAACAAAGGGTGGCGGCAGCATAAGTCTGTTTTATCGCCCTCGATAATCTCAGATGTAAGAATTCGCTAGCCACGTACGTCCCCATTAAAATTGTAATTTCATGAACAGTTGTTTCTTTTCAACTGTTGTCAGTTTTTCTTTATTGTACTTGGTGTTCATGTGTCTCCTTACAAATCTACTAGGATAACCCATTTGGACCAGCGCATTTTGAATGTATCTTAACTCATTTTGTCTGTCTGTCTGGATTCAACATAGAACTTGGCACGAAGTGCAGCAGTTCCAGTTGCCACGTTCCAAATAGCACACAGAGGGAGACAAGAAGATGAATGAAGAGAATCAATAGTTTGACAAGTATAGGTGTGAAACAGAATGGGTAATGGTAGAAAGGAATATGAAAGATTACAGAGACTGAATACATCTGAGCTGGCCATTGACAACGATTTTGAGCCATGTCACCCATTGTCTCCAGCCATTGATTCCTAGAGTCATTTTGTAGGAAGTCATCTGTACAGATACATCTTGCTCTATTCGTGAGACATCTGACCAAATTGATTTTGTATCGGATTGGTAGAAAACTGAGGAAATGTGTACATTGTCCTACCTATGTAGGTTTTCTATAAACATCTCTCTTGAGGGGACCATCCTCTGTTCTGCCCAATTGGATGTCAAGGAAATGTAGTCTACCATCATGTTCTACTTCACAAGTGAAGATGAGCGATGGATGTGCATTTCATTCTTGTCAGCTTTCACATCAAGAATAATAAACGTATCATCAACATAACGAAAATAAGAATCAGTTTTCCCAATTACTTGTCTCAATGGACCTAAATCTAAAGTTGAATCATTTGTTTGGGTAATAAGGTTTTCAAGTTGTGCATGAGTATGATGTCTGTCAGCATTTGGGTTGCAGTCAGAAGCTTCACCCGTGGGTCCGAATTTTTGTGACATCAACCTAAATGCTGACAGATATGTACAACTTGAAAACCTTATTACCCAAATAAATGATTTAACTTTAATCTTTGGACAGGAACTACAGAGATTCAAGTCAGCAATAATCGCTTGTTGTCATTAATATCTGAATACATTCTTCCATAAATAGTTGATCCTTTTCACTCTCCATTATTTAACAGCCCATTATTCAACAACTACCCGACCGAAAGCTGCTACCTTGACGTGGTGGTCGGGCTTGAACACCGCAATGACCTATTCAAGCTATACTGGCTGAGACTTATGTCTCTTGAGGTCCTACCATGCCAGGCAGGTTGTTTGGATAGCGGTTAAACAAAAAGCAGCTACCCAATCCAACATCATGATCAATACAAAATCACAAAATTTCATGCCGGATCGGCCGTGGCCCGGATTAACAACGACCGCGCTTCCTGCTGCCGTGTCACAGGGCAGGAGTGATAAGTATGCTACTGAGGCACACCAAACAAAAGAGAACAAACAAAAACAGGCCGCGTGTGACCGGCCACAAGCAGTTGTCCCCTGGGCTCTGCGGTCACGCAACCAACTTCCACGGTGTGGGCAGCCGGGAAGTAACAATCGCCCTCACAATCCGAAACGCACGCGAAACCTCTCTATTACTCATTCATCTTTGTCTTCATCTTCATCTCTACTACCTTGCCTTCCTCCCACTGATGCAACTCCTCGACTTGATAGCTCTCCACTTCCTCTCCACTCTGCATCCACTAAAAACGATGGAAGCCAAAAAACCACCACCGACAGCCTCTTAAAGCCGCGCCACCAATTTCATACAGGAGCTTTTAATGTTAGGACACTGTGCCAAACAGGACAACAAGCATCACTAGCCAAGACCCTGGTATCCCGAGCCATTGATGTATGCTGTGTTTCAGAATCACGCATACAAGACCCAAGTGTGGTTATTCACCTAACCCCACCTGGCCAACAGGTTGAATCTGCAAAATTCACCTTGAGGGTGTCAGGAGATGCCACAGCTAGTTCACGAGGATTAGCTGGCGTAGGGATAGCTCTGAGTACTAGGGCAGAAAAGACATTGCTTGACTGGATCCCGGTAGATAGCCGAATGTGTGCTGTCCGTCTGAACGGGTCAGTAAAAAGGAGAAAGGACTGCACTACTCGCCGATGCCTTTTCGTAATCTCCGCCTACGCCCCCACTGACTGCAGTTCCGATGAAACGAAGGATGAGTTCTACCAAAAGCTGTCTAGTTTGGTGCGAAAGGCTAAACGCTCAGACATAGTCGTTCTAGCTGGTGACTTTAACGCTCAAGTAGGGAAATTGTGTCAATCTGAGAAGGATGTTATGGAGTTCCGTGCCAGCGAACCGACAACGGTGACCGTCTCCTACAGTTCTGTTCTGATAATCATTTGTTTCTTGTAAGCACTAACTTCAAACACAAGGAGAGACACTGTTTGACTTGGAGACCCCCTTCATCAAGCCAACGCTGGACACAAATAGACCACATAGCAATAAGCTATCGTTGGCGTGGGTCGGTAGGAGATTGTCGCTCCTTCTGGAACACGTGTGTAGATAGTGACCACGCACTGATCCGCGCTCGGGTGTGCTTACGACTGAACGGACGTAGTCTGTCTGGATTCAACATAGAACTTGGCACCGAAGTGCAGCAGTTCGAGTTGCCACCTTCTTTTTTTTTCAAATAGGTAGATTAGAAGATGAGTGAAGAGAATCAATACAGTCTGACAAGTATAAGAGTGAAACAGAATGGGTAATGGTAGAAAGGAATATGAAAGATTACAGAGACTGAATACATCTGCGCCATTGACAACGATTTTGATCCATGTCACCTATTGTCTCCAGCCATTGATTCCTAGAGTCCCGAGGGCCCCAACCCGGGAGTCTGCATCTCCCTACCTGACTCAGTTTAACTGTCAAGGATTTCATGGATTGATGCCATATTTTTGTTTGGCCACCACTGGCTCTTTTCCAACCTGAACCTATATCAGCTAGCAAAGCCCGTCGGGGGAGGCGGTGGTTAGGCATGCGCAGCACGTGACCTAGCCATCTTAGTCTATGTAACTTTATAGCCTCGTCGATTGATTTTCCCTCTTTGCCCAACACTCTACGCCTAACGTCAATATCACTTATCTTGTGAAACCACCTAACGTGAGACAGAGATCGCAGACATCTATGATCGAAAGCAGTCAACCTTTTCATGTCTTCAACGCGTATTGGCCATGTTTCAGAGTCATAGAGAAGGACGGAGCGAACTGATGAGCAGTACACACGTCCCTTGGTTGATAACCGGATGTCGCGCCTACGCCAGAGATGGTGTAAGTCAGCGAAAGCAGCTCGAGCTTTTTGGATCCGTGCTGAGATTTCGTCGCCAATCAGTCCGTTGGTGCTAATACAACTTCCCAAATAGGTGAAGTGGTCAACATGTTCTATCACTTCACTCCCTATCGCTAAGTTAGGGGTTGACGTGGTCCAGTCCTGTAGCAGCATCTTACATTTTGTAGGGGCGAATCGCATGCCAAACATAGGAAGATTGCTGCTCAAGGTGTTCAGAAGACTCTGCATTTTGTCAGCATCCTCCCATAACAGGACTATGTCATCTGCATACTCTAAGTCCATAAGATTATTCCCTGGTAACAAGTCGATTCCTAAGTCATTACGTTCAGTTAAGGATACTTCCATTAGCATATCTATGATGAAGTTAAACAGAAATGGGGAAAGTGGACGGACGTAGGAAACAGCTGGCGGTAAAACCATCACGTCCCCAGCTCGATCAGGAAACTAAATCCGTATTTGAGGAAGAACTAGCTAAACACATATCTGTGTTCGACAGCTGTGCTCACACTGAAGAAGCTTGGAAAAATATCCAGGCAGTCATAGATACAGCTGTAAAAGCTGTGAATAAGTTAAACCCAAAGGTGAGTAAAAGCCACTGGATCTCTACCGCCTCATCCGAACTGATAGATGCTAGACTTATTCCGGCGAGCTCCGAATTCAATGAGGAGCGAAAGCTGCATAAAAGGAAACTCACGAAAAGTCTCCGCAAGGACCGTGAACAGTGGTGGGTGACGTCTGGGAATCAGAGGAAGTCCCATCGGGTTGGTGTAAGTCACTGATTATCCCGATATACAAGAAGGGAGACAAGTCTTCCTGTGATAATCACAGAGGGATTAGCTTGACTAATATAGTATCTAAAGTCTTAGGCTCAATAATCATGCGTAGACTAAGTGGTGCTCGGGAGACAAAAACACGACAGAGCCAGGCAGGCTTTAGACCAGGAAGAGGGTGTATTGATCATATCTTTACCCTCCGACAGATTCTAGAACATAGACATTCCTACCGGCGTCCAACAGTCATTATATTTTTGACCTAAAGGCGGAATTCGACTCTGTCGATCGAGAAGTTCTCTGGAGATGCTTGGCTGTAAAGGGAATTCCGAGAAAATATATTGCACTGATTAAGGCCATCACTCTACTCGTACTCATACAGCCAGGTGAGGGCTTACGGCGAGCTGTCATCTGAACTGATGACGACCAGTGGTGTCCGTCAAGGATGCCCATTATCTCCTTTTCTATTCAACTTCATCATAGATGTGTTAATGGACTTAACCCTAGGTGACTTCAGCGACTCAGGGATTGACTTGCTACCTGGGAATAATCTCGTTGACTTGGAATATGCAGACGATATAGTCCTTCTAGGCGAAGACGCTGACGAAATGCAGAGTCTTCTAAACACCTTGAGCTGCAATCTACGAATGTTTGGCATGCGATTCGCTCCCGCCAAATGCAAGATGATGTTACAGGACTGGACTACATCGACGCCTAGTTTAAAAATAGGAAGTGAAGTGGTAGAGCACGTTGACCGCTTCACTGATTTGGGAAGTACCATCAGCCAGTGCCAACGGGCTGATCTCTGACGAAATCTCAGCACGGATACAGACGGCTCATTTCGCATTTTCCAGTTTACGCCGACTCTGGCGTAGACGAGATGTTCGACTATCGACCAAAGGGCGGGTGTACTGCTCATCAGTCCGCTCCGTCCTCCTTTATGGCCAGCTGTGAGACCTGGCCACTGAGAGTGGAAGACATGAAAAGACTAGCTGTCTTTGATCATAGGTGCCTGCGCTCTATTTCCCGTGTAAAGTGGCATAATAAGGTGAGCAACATTGAGGTTAGGCGTAGAGTTCTAGGTAAACAGGGGAAATCAATCGACGAAGTCGTGAAGTTACAAAGACTGAGATGGTTAGGACATGTGTTACGTATGCCAAGCCATCGCCTCCCTCGACGAGCAATGTTAGCGGATATAGGGTCAGGCTGGAAAAAAGCTAGCGGTGGTCAAACAAAAACTTGGCATCAGTCAATGAAATCCACAACAGTTGGTCTAAGCCACGTAGGAAGGTGTAGACTTCCAGGCTGGGGTCCTCGGGACGGTAAAAATCTATGGTTGGAAACAATTGGTGACATGGCTCAAAATCGTTCTCAGTGGCGCAGATGCATCCACTCCTTGTGACTTATGATCTCCAATGAAACTGTTTTGTTTTTCTTTATTACTCTTTTGTCTCACACCTCTGCTCACTATTTCTATTATGCTTTTCTTGTACTTTCTTCTCTTGCTTCGCGTGCTACACGGAGTGTGGCGACTTGAACTTCCGCACATTTGTGCAAAGTTCAATGTCGAAAACAGACAGACAGACAGATTTAACAGCCTATATCATTCCTAACCAATGTTACTCTTAGTTCCAATTAATCATTCCTTATCATTGTAAAAAAAGAAAGTTCAGATCGTTAATTTACTTTATAATTTTAGTATTGTTCAGATTGTAGCCAGTTTAGCAGAATCCACGAAATAAAAAAAGAATTGAGCTCAGATTATCCTGGTACATTTATCGTTCTTGCTTTATTCAAATTTATTAATAGGAAGAATTGTATGAAGGTTGTTTTTGTTTCAGTGAGCAACCCGAAATTCGCATTATACATTCGGTCAACAAGACTTGTTTCGTCGGTCATTGATATGTGCCATCTGGATAAATTGTATGTGACACAGCAATAACTGTTATCATCGTTTGACTCAGCAGCCCTATCTGCATTCGGCACAGTGGGCACTGCAATTGCAATTTACATGTTTACGTATGGTGAAAGCAGCATGTGGAGAGTCACAGAATGTAGGCTTTCTTGCTGCACTTAGGTTCGGCAATATTGGAAAATGTATTAACTAGACCTATGTATTTTAATTTTCATTAAGTATCTACCTATTTAGTCACCCTAGGGTGTGCAAAGATATGTGCAGTGGACTGGAAGTCGGCTGGACTAGGTTCACAGAGGAATATACACATCTTTATGGTTCGGAACACGTAACTTACGACGTCCATTCTTTGAAGTACTTACCCAGGGATATAGTGGTTCGTGGGGAATT
Organism: Trichobilharzia regenti; assembly: GCA_944472135.2. Classification (NCBI taxonomy): domain Eukaryota; kingdom Metazoa; phylum Platyhelminthes; class Trematoda; order Strigeidida; family Schistosomatidae; genus Trichobilharzia; species Trichobilharzia regenti. The sequence continues at coordinate 62,322,803 of OX235265.1, read as the reverse complement.
AGAGCATTCCCTAGCGTTCCTACTTGAATCCCACATGAGTAACACTAGAAGACGTATAACGGTAACCTACCAGGCAGACAAGTCGTGCAGCGATTTGTCGAATAAGTTTATGCAGAAGGTACAGCTTGGCCAACTGCTTTCATTATCCTCAAATGCACAATACACGGAAATATCTAGGGTTAGGGATAGAATAAGTTTGGGTAATTTCGCACTTCACAGTGATAGTTGGTAACACTCCAGATTCCATGACAGAGATCTACGAGGATAACATGAAGCTAAGGACTTATAGGGATTTCAGTAATTTCTTCACCAAATCTTCCGATTCTATGATATTAGGTATTTTTAAATGTACCAATTCTACCCACACAACCACTAAGGTATATCCGAAAGACATAACATGTAAGTGCTTTGTAGTAGCCATGTGTCAGCATGAGGTTATCATTCCTATTCTTCATGTATTCAGGGACGACTGATACACAGCATTACTTGTTCCAACAACGCTCTTAAGATGCTCTGCCTAAATTCTCCCGGAATGTAGATTTGCACGGATGAATATTTACTAATTCAGCTTTTTCCCCTAACTTTTATTGTTCTCTATTCACTTTAAATTTCACTTGTTTATAGCAACCAACGTCGCAGGAATTTATGCTTTTAGAGCCAACCGACGGCACTGAATTAATTCTGATAACGGATGCAAGTCAATTGCCCAATGGAAGTTTACTTTACAAGAGGGCTATTGAGGATAACATCCCTAATGTCTGTTCCTCCTTAAAAGTCGAATGGGCAATAGTTTAAGGAACTGTGGTTCTCACAACCAGTATGTTGAGTGACGCTTTTTTTTTTATTAAAATCGCAGATTTTCATACTGCAAAAATGGTTAAAGAGCAGTTAAACATAGACGAAAAAATTCACAAAGCTGTTTGACGATGGGAAAGCTTCATCTATGACGGCAATATCGAAGAGGTGAACGATTGTTTTGTGTTAATTCGTTCGTAGGAAAGCGCAAATTACAGATAACAGTTTCGTCTACAACTCCTTCAACTCGGGGTTGCTGAAATCCAGGCAACCCGTCGACCAGTTAAGTACCAAAAAACTAATTTGTTCGCCCAGGAAATACCTCCAACAACAAGGTGTATATTCGTGTATATTCACTTAAAAATTACTTCACTGTTACATTTGCAGCAGTGCGCATCAAGCTTTGAAAGCTTCCACCCCAATTTCAGTTTCGGAAATACCAAAGTAGGCAATATTTTGAGATTTAATTAATCTTACAAATGCACTAACCAAGAATAGCTGGGGGAGGCATGAAGGTTACCATCAATCCCATATCAAGTGGGTGTGAAAATCTTGTGGTCTTTATGTACACTGCAAAAACAATGAGAGTTTATTAAGCCTGTTTCCGACATGAAGGCTTTAGTTCAACAGTTGGTGTCATTCAAGGAGAAGACATCTACATTTAGGGATGTAGTGAAGATGGATTTCTCAATTGATACCGAGGAAGACCTAATTCTATTCGATTATTCTTTGTAAGAATTGGAAAGAGAATTTTGTAAGCAACCGTTTAATCACTTACAATTTTTAGATTACAAATTTAGCAACTTTTTTCTCTGATGGAGCTAGAAAAACTGAGAAATATACTTAACTGCTTTATTTATACACAGCGCGATAAAGAAACCAGGAATAAAAAATTCCACTTCTTATCAATTTAGCAAAAGTAAGCACTGAGATTTCCTAGAGAGAGAATTCGATGATGAGGACGATTTCAGGACAACAATAGATACGGCTCTGCTCTCTCTGACTTGAGAGACAATTTGAAAAGGCGTCAGAGAACATTCAATAAGCCAGTACTCATTGATTGATACCGTTAATGTTACCTGTTTTTCAGCAAGTCTTTTTCACTCAATTGTTATCAATCGCATAGTCACGCTTTATGCATACTGCGTTGATTAACTATCCATTCATTATATGTTAGCAACCCTAAACGTCTTCAGATAAGAATGTAACATTATCACCGGTAAGATGTCATTTCCTATTAAGTATGTATATTATCCTTAGATAAGTGTCATTAGTTTCTGATATCCCTCCCTTACAGAACGTCATCAGTGACACTGACAGAGGGAATACAATGGGCAAACCATCTTAACGACGAAGTGCACTTTTTATGTTAGCGAAGTCTATAATGTACATATATCTATTATGATAAAAGCTAATACTTCGACATAATTTCTAAAATAACATTGCCTTTAGTTGAGTGTAATTGTGTACATACACTTTACTGAGTATGAAAATATGTATACTTTTCCAGATTCATATTCGGATTATACGGATAGAAGGCTCTTGTTGCCTCTGTTAATCCTCGAGACATATATCTCTGCAGACATCCAGTTTCTCCTTGAAAGCTTCCAACAGGGGAGCTGTTACTACTGAGTCAAGTACGGAGTTCCATTACTCATGGTGTCTTATGAGTGCGATTTGATGCTTATGTTAACAACAATTATGGCTGATTATCAAAGAAAATTATGTGAGGATATATTTTGAAGAAATTGGAGGTTTAGTTATTTTAGCGGGTAAATTTTGAGGTTCAAGGAGAAAAAGTAAGCATTTCCTAATAACGTTTGTAGTCAGTTGTCTCGAAATTGTTTCCATTTTTTTCGGAAGGCAGCCGACAGTGAAAACATTACTGACCAATGAAATGAAACTTTACTTAACCATAAATGTTAAAAGACCATCCACTAAACCCGCATTACGACGAACAACTCTATTCAAAATTTTGTGAAGACTGATTGCTCGCAGAACCCTTTGCTTTACCTTCCTAGTGCTACATTATGTGGTTCTGTGACACAAACATAGACAGAGCATGATACGTAACCATAGGACTTACTTGCATGGTGTGACAGCGTGCTGTCGTCCTGGATAGAGGATAGCGGCACAAATGGCTTATGGAGAGGCTGAGCACTTGAAGGTCACTTACGCACACTGTGATTGGTAGATTTTCCTTTGCATAAACGTTGCGGCTAATACGTGCCTTACGTTACTGAGGCGGGCTTTGAAATAACAATAATAAAAGCGGATAAACATTATATTTTTTAGCTTAAGGGAACAAGTTAACATGCTTATAAATTTCACAGATGTGAGAAGCATTAGATCCAGTAACAAGGAGAATACTACTGGGTAACTTAATCAAAGAAATATAAAGTTTGGAGATTTTATGTCTTTCAGTTAATTGTAACGGATGGGTAAGAGTCACTTGTATAATATTTGCTTTTTATAGAAGAAAAAGTGTGACAGGTGATTTGGAAGTTACATGATTCCTGAAATCTATCGTGGAATATATGGACGACTAATCTGTAGAATTTCACCAACTCTGTGGTTGTTCTTTGCCTTGTTCACATATTCACTGTGGCTAAGATTAGGAATTGTTCACCAAAGGTAAGATTAATTTACCCGATATGTATACATCCTCAGATATTTCTCAATACGGCCGAAGGCAGTCGAAGGAATATAATCTCAATCTCTGCTTGAAAAGTTCACATCCAGTTTCTGCGAACGGAACTGGTGGTGACGAAAACTGCAAAGACTGGTCCAACACCACTAACAACGGAGGCAAACTGACACAGATGTTGCGGTTAGAGTGTTTGGTGGACTTTATGATGACTACGATGCAGCTACATAAAAACTCTACAACTGTGATTTTTTCACTGGATTGCTATTAACTCTTTTTTGTGTATATATGTACTCTTTTATTATGAGTCATTTTTAATTTGATTGATTATTGTTTCCTTACAAATATATGCATTTATGTCGACTAACTTTGTCTCTTTTACTTATTATTTTGAGGACATTGCAGAGTTAACGAGAATATGATAGGCAACGTTTTAATACTTATGTGAAATGCGTCAGTCATAAACTGTTATTACTTCCTCTTCATCAAGCCTTGCGTAAAGTGTTTCAGTTGCGTATAAGATTAATATTCAAGATTGTTAAGAAGGTAGCCGTCAAATATGTGTTCGTACTGTAATAACGAAACAAAGTCTAGCAAACGTAGGTTCTATATGCAGACGACATGTATTAGTAGTCCAGGCACTTCAAGTACACAATGCGACGTGTGTCCCACTTATCACAAATACTCTGTTATTATTATGTTGCGTTTAACACCACTATCTCGAAGGGTATCATTAGGTAATAAGGAGAAAACTACATTACTCTTCTTGTGTTATCATTTCGTATCAAAAGGCTCTTACATGATCACACCAACACTTAGACTCGTGCATTAGTTGACTACGTCACTAAACTTCGTTGATTATTTTGCTATCATGAAATACTGTGACGCATTAAATAGGCCTTTGTTGTGCATATCGCCTGTTTAAGATTTACTAGCGAAAGCGATAACAGTACCCCCATCGTGACGAAATTCAGCAACGTGTGAATATGCCATTTTACGAATATTACGTCTTCTACATTGGCATCACTTTGCAACTCGACAAACACTAAGTATTATTAGTGTACGAATATGGAGCAAAATTTGTAAAACAATATTTATTTCGATAAATACATTATTAATATCACAAAAATTCCATCATTTACACAAATATTATCGTTTTTAACCCAATTAGAATGTCTAAATGTATTGAGTGATTGCGGGATTGAAGACCATAATCTGGAAATTAAAAATGACAAACATTCAGTCAAGATGTGATGAGTTAAATAAATAACATATAATACAGTACGTACTAGTTAAATGACTATCTCTTCACCGTTATCTGACGAAATAACCAACTCAATTTCCTTTATTTCTGAGCAATTTGGTAAAAATCATGAAATTATAATTACCTCGATATTTAACCCTTTTCTCATCATATACGTAAAATAAACTTCAAAATTTGTAATTATTTAGCATTTTCTATCATAATTGACATTTTCCAATGAATTGTTTCATTTCTTATGCATCTCGGGATGTCAATTCGATGAAAAAACAGCATTTCGTCAACACAATGAAAACGATTACTTTTCTCACTTTTTACACGTTTTTTCGTTAAAATATGATTTTTAAAATGCATTTCTGTCGAAAAAACCACTAAAAACAACGTAGAATAGCCTAAACACAACACCACGATAACACCTTAAAACTGCAGCAATCAGCTGATTTGTGCCTCTATCCTATCCCCGTCCTGTGAGATAGGATAGCGGCACAAATGGCTTATGGAGAGGCTGAGCACTTCAAGGTCACTTATGCACGCTGTGATTGGTAGATTTTCCTTTGCATAAACGTTGCGGCTAATACGTGCCTTACGTTACTGTAGCGGGCTTTGAAATACCAATAATAAAAGCGGATAGACATTATATTTTTTAGCTTAAGGGACCAAGTTAACATGCTTATAAATTTCACAGATGTGAGAAGCATTAGATCCACTTACAAGGAGAATGCTACTGGGTAACTTGATCAAAGAAATATAAAGTTTGAGGATTTTATCTCTCTCAGTTAATTGTAACGGATGGATAAGAGTCACGTGTATAATATTTGCTTTTTATAGAAGAGAAAATGTGACAGGTGGTTTGGAAGTTACACAATTCCTGAAATATATCGTGGAATATATGGACGAGTAATCTATAGAATTTCACCAACTCTGGTTGTTCCTTGCTTTGTTCACATATTCAGTGTTGCTAAGATTAGGAATTGTTCACAAGAGGTAAGATTAATTTACCTGATATGTATATATCCTCAGAATTTTCTCAATATGGCTGAATGCATTCGAAGGAATACAATCTCAATCTCTGCTTGAAAAGTTCATATCTAGTTTCTGCGAACGGATCTGGTGATGACGAAAACTGCAAAGACTGGTCCAACACCACTAACAACGGAAGCAAACGGATACAAATGTTGTGGATAGAGTGTTTGGTGGACTTAATGATGACTATGATGCAGCTACAAAAAAACTCTACAACTGTGATTTTTTCACTGGATTGCTATTAACTCTCTTTAGTGTAGATATGTACTCTTTCATTCTGAGTCATTTTTAACTTGATTGATTATTGTTTCCTTACAAATATATGCATTTATGTTGACTAACATTGTCTCTTTCACTTATCATTTGGACGACATTGCAGAGCTAACGAGAATATGGTAGGCAACGTATTAATACTTATGTGAAATGCGTCAGTCTTAAAATATTACTATTTCCTCATCAAGCCTTGCGTAAAGTGTTTCAGTTGCGTATAATATTGGTATTCGCGATTGTTAAGAAAGTAGCCGTCAAACATGTTTTCGCACTGTAATAACGAAACATAACCTAGCAAATATGGGTTCTATACGTACACGACTTGTAGTGGTAGTCTAGGCACTTCATGCGCACTATGCAACGTATATCCTATTTATCACGAATAGTCTGCTATTCTTATGTTGCGTTTAACATTACTACCTCAAAGGAAATCGTTGCGTAATAAAGAGATAACTACATTACTCTTCTTGTGCTATCATTTCGTATTAATAGGCTCTTACATGATCACATTAACTCTCAGACTCGTGCATTAGCTGATTACGTCACTAAATTTGATTGATTACTTTGTTATCATAAAATACTGTAACGCATTAGATAGGCTTTTGTTGTGCATATCGCCTGTTTGAGGTTTACTAGCGAAAGCGATAACAGTACCCCCATCGTGTCTAAATTCAACCAGGTGTAAATATGGCACTTTACCAATATTATATCTTCTACACTAGCATCACTTTGCAACTTGACAAACAGTAAGTATTATTAGTGTACGAATAAGGTGCAAAATTTTTAAAACAATATTTATTTCGACAAATACATTCATAATATCACAAATATTTCATCAATTACACAAATATTATCCTTTTTAACCCCACTGGAATGTCTAAATGTATTGAGTGATTGCGGAATTGAAGACCATAACCTGGAAATTAAAAATGACAAAAATTCAGTCAGGAAATGATGGGCGAAATAAATAACTTGAAACACAGTACCTACCAGTTAAATGACTGTTTATTCACCGTTATCTGACGAAATTACCAACTCAGTTTCCTTTATTACTGTGAAATTTTGTAAACATAATGAAATCATAATTACCTAGATATTTAACTCTCTCCTAATCATTTACGTAAAATACACTGAAACAATTGGAGTTATTTTGCATTTTATATCATAATTGACATTTTCCAACAAATTCTGACATTTCTTATGCACCTCAGTATGTCAATTCCATAAAAAGCGAGCATTTTGTAAACACATTGAAAAAGACCACTTTTCTCACTTTTTACACGTTTTTTCGTTAAAATGCGATTTTTAAAGTCCATTTCTGTCGAAAGAAATACTAAAAACAACGTAGAATAGCCCAAACACAGCGCCACGATAACGCCTTAAAACTGCAGAAATCAGCTGATTTGTGCCTCTATCCTATCCCCGTCCTGTGAGATAGGATAGCGGCACAAATGGCTTATGGAGAGGCTGAGCACTTCAAGGTCACTTATGCACGCTGTGATTGGTAGATTTTCCTTTGCATAAACGTTGCGGCTAATACGTGCCTTACGTTACTGTAGCGGGCTTTGAAATAGCAATAATAAAAGCGGATAGACATTATATTTTTTAGCTTAAGGGACCAAGTTAACATGCTTATAAATTTCACAGATGTGAGAAGCATTAGATCCACTTACAAGGAGAATGCTACTGGGTAACTTGATCAAAGAAATATAAAGTTTGAGGATTTTATCTCTCTCAGTTAATTGTAACGGATGGATAAGAGTCACGTGTATAATATTTGCTTTTTATAGAAGAGAAAATGTGACAGGTGGTTTGGAAGTTACACAATTCCTGAAATATATCGTGGAATATATGGACGAGTAATCTATAGAATTTCACCAACTCTGGTTGTTCCTTGCTTTGTTCACATATTCAGTGTTGCTAAGATTAGGAATTGTTCACAAGAGGTAAGATTAATTTACCTGATATGTATATATCCTCAGAATTTTCTCATTATGGCTGAATGCATTCGAAGGAATACAATCTCAATCTCTGCTTGAAAAGTTCATATCTAGTTTCTGCGAACGGATCTGGTGATGACGAAAACTGCAAAGACTGGTTCAACACCACTAACAACGGAAGCAAACGGATACAAATGTTGTGGATAGAGTGTTTGGTGGACTTAATGATGACTATGATGCAGCTACAAAAAAACTCTACAACTGTGATTTTTTCACTGAATTGCTATTAACTCTCTTTAGTGTAGATATGTACTCTTTCATTCTGAGTCATTTTTAACTTGATTGATTATTGTTTCCTTACAAATATATGCATTTATGTTGACTAACATTGTCTCTTTCACTTATCATTTGGACGACATTGCAGAGCTAACGAGAATATGGTAGGCAACGTATTAATACTTATGTGAAATGCGTCAGTCTTAAAATATTACTATTTCCCTCATCAAGCCTTGCGTAAAGTGTTTCAGTTGCGTATAATATTGGTATTCGCGATTGTTAAGAAAGTAGCTGTCAAACATGTTTTCGCACTGTAATAACGAAACATAACCTAGCAAATATGGGTTCTATACGTACACGACTTGTAGTGGTAGTCTAGGCACTTCATGCGCACTATGCAACGTATATCCTATTTATCACGAATAGTCTGCTATTCTTATGTTGCGTTTAACATTACTACCTCAAGGGAAATCGTTGCGTAATAAAGAGATAACTACATTACTCTTCTTGTGCTATCATTTCGTATTAATAGGCTCTTACATGATCACATTAACTCTCAGACTCGTGCATTAGCTGATTACGTCACTAAATTTGATTGATTACTTTGTTATCATAAAATACTGTAACGCATTAGATAGGCTTTTGTTGTGCATATCGCCTGTTTGAGGTTTACTAGCGTAAGCGATAACAGTACCCCCATCGTGTCTAAATTCAACCAGGTGTAAATATGGCACTTTACCAATATTATATCTTCTACACTAGCATCACTTTGCAACTTGACAAACAGTAAGTATTATTAGTGTACGAATAAGGTGCAAAAATTTTAAAACAATATTTATTTCGACAAAAACATTCATAATATCACAAATATTTCATCAATTACACAAATATCATCCTTTTTAACCCCACTGGAATGTCTAAATGTATTGAGTGATTGCGGAATTGAAGACCATAACCTGGAAATTAAAAATGACAAAAATTCAGTCAGGAAATGATGGGCGAAATAAATAACTTGAAACACAGTACCTACCAGTTAAATGACTGTTTATTCACCGTTATCTGACGAAATTACCAACTCAGTTTCCTTTATTACTGTGAAATTTTGTAAACATAATGAAATCATAATTACCTAGATATTTAACTCTCTCCTAATCATTTACGTAAAATACACTGAAACAATTGGAGTTATTTTGCATTTTATATCATAATTGACATTTTCCAACAAATTCTGACATTTCTTATGCACCTCAGTATGTCAATTCCATAAAAAGCGAGCATTTTGTAAACACATTGAAAAAGACCACTTTTCTCACTTTTTACACGTTTTTTCGTTAAAATGCGATTTTTAAAGTCCATTTCTGTCGAAAGAAATACTAAAAACAACGTAGAATAGCCCAAACACAGCGCCACGATAACGCCTTAAAACTGCAGAAATCAGCTGATTTGTGCCTCTATCCTATCCCCGTCCTGTCGACGGCCGTAATTTAGAGTGCCCGCGAGTGAGATAAACAAATATATTCGGTTGGCTGAAATTATCCGTAACTTATCAAGGTCATTGGTGGAGTGAGACGCTCGAAGGTCATTTTCGTCCATTTTAGTCGGCCATGTTGGATCGTAGTTCCGTAGCTGTTCGTTCGCGCGTTTGTTGTTCCGTTTATCCTGCCGTTATACACGACTTATCTTGTTGCGTATCGTTCACAAATGTTGCGTTTCACCTCATTTTTTGTTTCTGTTGCTGTTAAAATGAATTATTTCTTTGGTTTCGAAAGCTTTCACTACCAGGCCAGTGCATTCATTTCGGTGTAATTGTTTTCATACCTTGCATTCATGCGGCTTTCAGTGTTGTGATTGACAGTTTGAGGTTAGAGTTGCGCTAATTTCAAACACCATTTTACTGCTTCTTGAAGTTTGCATTTCCCAAAAGCATTTTATCCGGTCGGCTGTATAACTGACGATAAATTCCATTACAGCACAGGAAGGCTTTGAGATGTCACTGGATGTTTTTGCTGAATTCAGTGAATGCATCCCACACCAAAGTCTAAGGATCTGGCGCCAGTATCAAGAATGAATCCAATATTCCAAATAGGTGATAACTTCACACAACCTCAATTCCTGCTTGACTATTATTTTCAGCGAAACTTAGTTTGGCATTAAATACACAGCAGCCTAGTAAATCATGATGAAAACGGCATGGTTGATGCAGCACATAAGTTCTTATTGACGGTCTATTCTTGTCATGAAGATCGGAAAACAAGCATCAAGACATCACAGTGAGCAGTAACACATGCAAGCTTCATGCTGTTAGTCGAAACACAATGGGTTACCTATTCACTTCCAGAATTAATCTTGAGTTCAGTTGGAATAAACTACTTGACCCCATCAGTATTGCGAGATTAGAGCAGTGAAAGTAAGTAGACACCTCCATTCTGGACTAGATTTTATTTCGATAAATCACACAATATTCTACAGCAATATTAAAAGAAGACGTTTCGAATAAAAACTGTTGTTCGTATGAAATCACTCACTCAACTCTTTCGCTCCACTTATATACATGAGTAAAATTGAATAGAAATTTGAATAAAATCAACATAGGATAAAGTGCATTTAGAAATAATATTAGTGTTATCAGTCAACTAAAATCAGTTGGGAAATAAGATGTTTTCATAGTAAAAATAAGTAACTTGTTAGAATGTCATAATTTGAAGTGAATATATTTTAACATTATTTACTGCCCTCTGATTTGGCTGGTAATAATATTATATAATAAGAATAATTTTCATTGAGTCATTTATGTTGCTGGTGTTGGGTGTAGACCCGATGAACCAGGGTTCAGTAATCGATCTCTCTCCACCCCCTATATTGAACTTTAGAATTTGGACTCTGTCCTACCCTGTTGCGTGGTTGTGTGTTAATGCATGCAGTGCGACTAGCGAGTTGTTTTCTAAATTCTTGTCTTCGTTGGATCAATCACTTTAACCTCAGCTAAGTTCTTACGTCCTGACATGCAAATTCACTACTCCTGATCTACTACTTTGACCTATGTAAATGTAATGAACACTTTTTCAATGAATCTATGTTCCTTTTGCTATAATGCGATCGTGTTCCAGTAACTTTAGCAATATGTGCTAGGGTAGAAACTAAGGGTCGACTATTGGGAATTAATGCGGAATCTGGGAAAGATTTCTCTATGCGATTAGATGAACATATAGTAACGTACCGTGTTCTGTGGTTGCAAACAGTAGATATTCTGTTTTAGATTGACAGCACAAGTGTAGTTGTGATGAATCATGCGTCTAACAGTATAGATTCACTCTTTTACTCATGGTATATTGAGGTATCCAGAAATCACAAACAACCTTAATCAGGTAGATTTATTTGAACTCAGTGACTATGGTCCGCGAGTGGGTTGATGTGTTCTCCCAAGACAATAGATAACTCTAAAAGCTTTGTATTCTCAATACGTCCCTTAGGATGTGAATATATTTGCTACATTTTTCTACAACATAATCCTTCTATCAATAACCTTCGCTAAATATCTACTTTTACTTAGTATTTCAAAGATGACCTCGTGTACTGTGTACCTCACAACATACGCAGAGACTAATATTCAGTAGCATCCAGTGGACTTTACATATAAAGAATACATTTATTGATGAATTAAAAACGTTGTAACGTTAGAAATTTCTCAGCATTATCAGCCAAGAAATTCATCACTGAATATTGGATGCTGATCCTCAAAGTTTTAGTCGACTTGTTTACCTGAAGGCTTACGGTCAATCATCCACGCCGTCTGGCAAGCCCTCGTGTTACGTTTGTTCTTTCGCTCACGATCCCCAGCTTAACATATTTATTTTCGTATATTAAATAAAAATTGTCCATTCGCGGAAGCGGCTCAATGTAAAATCTGGTATTGGATTCGCGAAGTTTGTTGGCGATCAGCTTGAGGACATCGTTCTATCTCTTGCCTCTGACCTCATGAGTAAGAGCACAATGCTGAAGAATATGTTGAAGATTTTCTGCTTGACCAAACCCAACTCTGCAGTTGATGTCGACTCTAGGACGTCCCCGTGCATTTCTCGTTTTTATGCCCAAGAGTCATCCGCGCAGTTGGACGCCCGTAGATAGAGTTTGGGCAAGACCATTTCAGGGTTGAGAAGCCATTTGTGAGATTCTGGACATGTCGTTGATTCCGTCAAACCATAACCATCCGCTGATGAGTGTAGCTGTTGTGCCCAGCTGTCGTGTTCTTCTTCTGCAGATATTACTGTTTGCCTGTGGGCTTGCATCGGAAGATTGCAGATCCTAAGAAAAGTCGTGAAGGTGGCAAAGGACGCTATGCTGCGTACGAGGGGATTTCTATTGTTGAGCAGTGTCTCGATTCTGTTGCGCCTATGGCTTGGAACCGTTGTTGAGAGATTCATGATTCCCAGGCCTCCTTTTTTGGTATCAGCGTGGAAAAATGCAGTCGGAGTGTCCTTCGGGAGGTGAAGCCATGGCTCGTTTTGGTCTTCCCTATGGAATCTCCAATACAATCTGAACAAATGTGGCTGGATCTGCTTCGGTGCACCCTCAATCGACCTGAAATTAACGCTCCAATCTGCTAACCTAACAAGACTCCGAAATGTCGTTGACCTAGGCCTGAGGTACTCTAGTGACTTGACATTCTCAGAGCAAGTAGCATCACAGACTAGAAAATCGAGGATGCTCTTAGGATGCATACTCAGGAACTTTCACGACAATGAAGCCAAGCTAATTCTGTACAAAACATGTGTCAGACCACTACTAGAATACTGTCCATTTATTATAAGCAGCACTCGCACACGTGACAAGCTAAGGATGGAAAGTATCCAACGATATTTTACCTCAAAACTGCTTGGCTACGATTGTAAGGAAGACTACATCTCACGGTGCATGATCCTAAAACTCGACCCACTTTGGACAAGGCGACTTATTATAAACCTAATATTCTTCTTTAAGGTCCTTCACAAAATATCTTTCTCAGGTAACAGGGACATACAATTCGCACAGGAAGGTTCTTACGATCTGCGTAACCAAACTTCCACAGTGACAACTCATTCTTTTAAGTCAACACTCCGTGAAAACTTCTTCACAGTCATGTATTCTAAAATATGGAATAGCCTACCCCTAGATGTCAGAACTTGCTCTTCGGTTACAAGCTTCAAACGCTCTCTATACAGACTGTTTCACTCTACTGATTATATTAATAAACTATTTACTCCTAGAACGAATCAAGCACTAATCTACTACAGCACCTAAAAGACGCACTTCAACACCCTTAGCAATCTTTAAACTATAAATAAACTAGCAGCATGGATGCATAAAGACATAGTACGGAACATACAGGATTAGTCTACCCTTAGAAATAGGACCTATCCCTCATTGTAACCTTCAAACGCTTGCTATGTAAACTGTTTTATTCTAAAGACTATCCCTACCAGAACCCATTACTTATTTCTAAAACGCATCAGTCATTAGAACAATAAAAACGCTCAGACTATTAATACACATTATGACATTAAATAAACTCTAAGACTTCGCATAAATACGTGAAAACGCAGATACAATATAGAAAAATGTTTACTTAAGTATAATTAAGATAAACATTTATAAATGAATCATGTATTAATGTTCTTTTCATGTTCACATACTTTCTCTTTCTGGTATTTTGCTGCTCCTATTCATCTTCTGGTCGAGGTCGAACAACCCTGCATCTAAACTGAAATGAGGATTAATTCCAAACCGTCTATCTCATAACCACTCAAATTCCATGAACGATCCAATTCTACCATTTGAAGACGCTGGCGAACATGCTGTAAATGAGTATTCATGATCTGAAATGAAGAAGCAACTGGTTTTCAAACAGTTTTCAACGTTTTACTCAACTTACGAATACAGTCCGCCATGCAGACACAAATGGAGCAAATGGAGAATTCTGGAATCGACCTCGGCACCATTTGATGCAGTAAAACAACCCAACATGACCTTATTTAGTTTTCGTATCCACGATCAAATTTCTTTCCTGTTATGAAACTACGATAAGAGTGCTGAAAAAATGGAATAAATATATCACTGATCTCAACATAATACATCAATAATCTTTAAGCCATGGGTGCTGCTCACAACAAAGTTATATAAGAGAATTGACTTCAAGCTTTATTTTTCCCAGATATCTGTATTACATTCATCTGATGTCTGGGTTTTTTGTTAATGCGAAGACAATATTTCTATATCTCTTTATGTGCTACACAAACAGACTTTATAGCAGACTGTTCCTACTGACTCTAATGTCAGAAAGAACAACCAAACTGTAAATTCATTATACATTAAATTGTGTGTAATTTATATAATAACTTATCCATGCCTGTACAATTGGTATGTTCCTGCATAAACAGGAAGAAATATATATATATGCCTCCTACCTACTCAGACAATTCAACAACGCGCATACAAATATTGTATTTACTATGGGACATGAAAATGATGGAAAATTCCATTTCCTTGACGTTGCTACGCAACGCCCAGATGACAGTCTCCAGAGGTCAATCTACCGAAAGCCCACAGGGAATGGACAATACTTACATTTTAATAGTTTTTGTCCAAATAGCCATAAACGAGCACTAGTCAAGACTCTGTACTACAGAGCAAGGAGAATGTGCTCTGCAGAGAAACTAGAGGAAGAATTAACGAATCTCGAAAAGGTGGTGAAACACAACGGCTATCCTCAAAGATTCATCAACAAATATGGAAGATTTGAAGGTTCAAATACAAAACAAATCACAGTTGAAAAAAGCCTGTTGTCAGCCACGTTTCGTAAACCGTCAATGCCCAGCTCTTGCTACGCTGGGACTCACGCTGTTCCTTGAAGTTTATCAGAAACGCCTAGTAATAACGGACAAAAAAACCAAAAGACCGACTGGCCACTCGAGAATTCTTTATTGTTACACCAACATATAAAAATAATGTTTTTACTAGGGTCTGTGAACAAATATTACAATAATAAATCACAACATTACTTCTGATGCTTGTCTCCTGACTTCTTTCTGAACAGCGACCGATGAGACGATGACTGTCGTATTGATGCCTCCGCGAAAATTGGGGAAGTTGATTTTGAGCAAACAACCAAGAATTGATCGTTCAATCTTCAACTCCATTGACACTCCCCGGCAAAAAAGGGATCTAACCCTTTTTTCCTTCACGACCAATGCACGTTGACTTGGATGCCATTGCGAGAACCTGGGTCACACGGACAGAGCTGAAATGGAAAACAAACAGAAAAGCCAACACACCACAAGCATACCCACAGCACAATCTCATACATCAATGACGACCTGCGCCTCCAAACAGAGACCTCCTCTTGACATCTTGCAACACAATCGCCACTTACTAGAATGACTCTTGCAGAATGCAACGTGACCATAGCACCACCTCATGATACTCTACGCACATCCTCTTATCTACTCGCTACCAATTACCACTGAAATCGCTTGTCACTCATTCTGCCTCAGTTCTAGTAGCGGTGACGCATGCGAGCCTCAGTCGTTTACACTTTTTCTCCCCGGCGTGTGGGACCGCAGCTAACAATTATCTCCGTATGCATTTCATTCTCAGCAATAGCCTAGCCTCTCCGGCGTATACGACCCATCTGCTGTCTTTAACATCAGTCAATTCATTCACGGATGTAGAAGACTAGAAACAACTTCAGAAGTAATCACGACGAAAATTTTAACAAAATTATGCAATAAAAACAAGGTACGAAAACAACGAGTAAACACAATGAATCCAAAAACACCAATTGATATGACACACCACACACATATACATACAGTACACACAAACTCGCGGATCATGTCTTGATGGAATTCCTTTGAAGAATTGCAGGACTTACACCAGTAGGCCTACAACCCTTCTCACGTTGACGATTGTAAGTTGTGGAATGTCCGGACACAAACAAGATTAACCAACAATTACATTAATTGGAACTCACACAACTATTTAACACAAACATATGTACAATCAACACATCAAATGTTGTGGATTCTGGCACGACAAACTACCCTTGAAGAACTGTAGGACTTACAGCAGTACGCCTACATTCCTTCTCAGGTTGATGATACAAGTGGAAGACGTCCAGACACAAACAGAATTACCAACAGACAGATGACAGATGATATCAATTCAGTATATACAATATGAACATATGTACAAAATCACACACCAAGCACATTGGACTGCTCATTGATGCGCTACCCTTTGAAGAATTGTAGGACTTACAGCAGTACGCCTACAACCCTTCTCAGGTTGACGCTCTAGGTTGGAAAATCGTTGCAGAGTTCACTTGCTGATTTCCTTCTATCGTCTATATCCTCAAATCTGAACGGTAACACGCCCATGTCATTGTATCGTAGAATATAGATGACGAACAAACACACGACATATCTCATCAACCAAGCGTAGACACAGAGTAATTTACACCAAAGATAATAGCATTCAATTAGTAACTTGAAACTAGAAATGCCTTTATTCACGCAAGTCAATTTAACAATTACTCTCTCGTTTACACTTGGCTTATCCTCACTAAACTGACCAATATCTTTCGTCTTTTCAAATGCACCAATACTATCAATGTCATTGCACAAGATACTTGAGTTGATGGGCGTCCCTCTCATTGTGGATGACAACACCAACGACGACTGATTGATATCAGTTGATGAACTTAGCGGTTGATCAAAAGCTGTTGTTGTTCGGCTTTCAGAAAGTTGTCTAACTGCAAGATTACCACCACCGCTGTTTTTTACCACTAGCTCCGGTTTAGCACTAGCATCTGATGATAGGTCGGCTTCACTATTATCAATTACACCGACGGTCTCACAAGTATCCATACCTTCTGCAACTGCATCTGCATTCAATTCTACTTCACGTTGTAGTTGTACAGAACCTTTATTCAAATTAGCAGTAGTAGGCATTCCCCTCATTTCATCATGATCAACCAAAGACAAATCTGCACTATCATGATCATTATCACAAATATTCAATTTACCGTCAAGTTCATCATTTTCAAACTCTTTAATTACAGAAGTAGACAATTTTGGTTCCTCCTCGCAAATCCTAAAAGGTTTTATAACTTCACTCTGACTAGTAATACCTTGTAAACTTGTGGAGTCAGAACTAACCTCTGAAGCAGTAACTATATGCTGTGACACTCTATTCAACAATGGCTTACCAGTTGCAACTACAGACTTCCTGGCCAAACCGTTATCGTCACACAATTCGGAGTCAGACCTGGAGTTTACATTTAGCTTATCACTGAACTTGCTCACTGGTTCACAGT
The DNA here is from genome assembly GCA_944472135.2 of Trichobilharzia regenti. Lineage (NCBI taxonomy): Eukaryota > Metazoa > Platyhelminthes > Trematoda > Strigeidida > Schistosomatidae > Trichobilharzia > Trichobilharzia regenti. Next base: position 62,305,242 of record OX235265.1, on the reverse strand, counting down.
TCACCTTTGTATGCACCTCTTGCAAACGTGTGAAACACAACCGTGTTTGTCTTGCATCTTGTAACTTATCTGTTGAGGATGTACTACGAAACCTGTTACACTCACTAGGTCTATATGCATTACTAGACATCATGGAGCCTTCTCGATATCCACCTCTTTGAGGCCTATTCGTCATCAATGAGTGCGTTTTTCCCTCGGACTGCTCTATTCTAGGGGTGGGATGCAATAGACTGGCAAACTTGCTCATAGATAGATTGACGCTATCTCTTACTAGTTTCAGGATATCATCAAATTTTGGCTCGATACCCTCATCCTCCATACGGGAGCTTATCTTCACCCACTTCCTTTGCAGTCGAGTAGGTAGGCGTCTTGCTATTACTTCTAGTATAAAACTCGAGTTGAGGTCACTCATGCAATTCATCGAAATCAAGGTATTCTTATAAGTCATAAGATTATCTAAAAACTCAGTAAGTGCCTTGGAGTCATCTTGTAATTGACCACCATTACCCTTAACAGCCTCGAATAATTTCCCTACAATCATCGAAGGTCTTCCAAACCTTTGATGTATTATGCTCATAGCCTCGTAGTAGCCCTCTTTTGGCTTCATAAACTTACAACACTGTATAGCTCTTGCAGCATCTCCAGTGCAATACCTCATCAAATACGTTAACTTCATTTTATCATTCAATAAAAAACTACTCAACATGATTTCAAATTCCCTTACAAACTGTAAATAATCAGCTGGATTTCCGTCGAAACACCGTGGTTCAAATTTAGGGAGTTTGATGTTCCTATTATCCCTGGACGGCGAAACAGTAACATCAACCATGTCATGTCTAACATCAGACACATCGTTACAATTAACAGACAAGTCACCATGAATTACTTTCCTGTTTGCATCCAAGACGCTCTGTCCCTTCTTTGACCCAGGCATTGTTGAACTTGACCCAATTCCAAAAAAATTCCAGATATTGCTTGTTCAAAGAAGACTTGACCGGCACCAGGAAAGACGAACGGTGACTATCCAAACTGTCACAAACTATCCAAAACCTTTTAAAAACTGACGTTGTACTGTCAGAAACGGTCAGCCACGTCTCGTAAACCGTCAATGCCCAGCTCTTGCTACGCTGGGACTCACGCTGTTCCTTGAAGTTTCTCAGAAACGCCTAGTAATAACGGACGTAAAACCAAAACACCGATTGGCTACTCGAGAATTCTTTATTGTAACACCAATATATAGCCAACTTTAAAATTAAGCTTTAACTAAGGTCTATGAACAAATATTACAATAATAAATCACAATATTACTTCTGACAGTTTTGGCCTGACTTCTTTCTGAACAGCGACCGATGAGACGATGACTGGTGTATCGATGTCTCCGCGAAAATATAGGAAAGTTGGGTTTGAGCAAACAACCATGAATTGATCGTTCAATCTTCAAGTACATTGACACCTGTCTTCAGTCAACTAGATTTTAAAGGTGAATGCGTTGCAGAAATGGTCAACAGAAGACTGAGAACGTCACTAGCCAGAGCCTATTCTGCAGCTTAGTTGGTTCCCGTCCATCGAACAATATGCTCTTTGGTGCAGTCAAAAGTCGATAGATACCCTTCTCATGTTAACTCCAACTGTGTATACAAATTTACGTGTATCTGCGGGAGCAGTTATATTGGGAGAACGGAAAGAAGGGCACACCTCCGATTTTCTGAACATGTGCCGAAAGCCTACTTCTCAAGTGAACAAACTCTTATAATAGAGCTACTACCAGACATCTCCTCGATACGGGTCATGAGGTGGAAATCGAGAAATCCTTTAAAATTATCAATAGACGAAAAAGCTCCATTCCCCTCAAGTTTGCCGAAGCAATTTCTATCAAACGCTTGAAACCAGATTTATGTGTTTAGAAAGAAGCAGTTATTAGTCTTTCCTTGTCTTGGTAACTGACTACGTAATCTCTGCCTTTAACCTCACCCTCCCTTTATAATCTGCAATATTGCTTGTCTCTTGTTTCTATGATTTGAGTTCAACTGAGTACATTGTTACCTAATTTATTAGTCACTGAGCATCTAACGCACATCTCATCTTTATTATGTAACTCCCTTACCATTATATGCATACATTTATTTTGTTTTAACTTGAACTGCCTATGTAAAAACTATATAAGCGCAATTTTCTGTGCACCGTTTACTAATTGTGGAACTTTCTGTCAACTGACAACATGTAAAATTTGCAAGTATGTTTAAACGTTTCGGTACTTAAACCTCAAAATTTATTTAGGCTGTAAGCAGCTGATGAGAAGCCAACGAAATGAACACTGATGGTACCATGTTATTCTGCACAAACCACTGTTGTCATCGCTTTATTCAAATTTACTCAAATATACCAGACGAAGTGATAAACAGCGATGGGTAAAGACACTTTCGATGTGACCATGAACAACGGTAAGGGGGAGGCTACTTTATTTACTTCTTGAGCAAACTTGCTGTATTGCAGCTAAACAACAGGGAACCCATTAACATGCACGACACTCTGTGGGTCAACGCACATTTGAAAAAGGGTACATTACTTAACAGGAGCACCTGGTACCTTTAGTGATTACGCGACTCGACTCATTAATGCACTTGAACAAGTATCCACTCTTCCACACAAGCATAAGATCATATGTTGAGACCTCAACTTATCCGAAATCAACTGAGATTAATTAACAGGCCCAACTAAATATGACATGCTCTTAGGTACACTGGAAATTTTCGGCTGGAAACAAACTCTCCCTATCCCTACAAGAGGTGACAACGTACTGGGCTTAATATTCTGTCACTATATAGGTCCCCTCTAAATCTTAGTGGGTTCTAAGTTTTCAGATAGCGATCACAAAACAGTGCTGCATGCACGGCCACTTCCACTGAGTAGCAATGCAGCCTACCCTCCACTTCCCAACGAATAACATTTAGGTACTGCAGTAAGGCAAACTCGGCTTTTGTAAAACCAATGCTAAGATCCTATGAATGGGGTAAATACTTCACCACTGATGACCTTACGAGTGCTCTGGACACCTTTTACCAAAACTCAAACACATGCTTAGATGTTGCCATTCCACTCCAAACACTAAAGGTTTCCCCACATAGAAAGTCATCTATAAAGCCAAAGGATCACACAAAACTGAAGATTCTCGACAAGTAACTTCAAACACCAGGACTTCGACACATTAGAGACAATACTCAACTCTCTTAGCTCAGTTTCACAAACTCAAGATTTGCGCACGAGTAGCGAAGAACGCATCACACTAGTCAGCCCGGCTAGAGTGTGTGCTGTCACAGAAATCCTAAAGAAACGACTTAATCGTAAAAATCACAGCATTTCTCTCCTTATAGGCAAAGTTAGGCTAAACAATTGCTTTGCAGATATGTGTGAGTTACTCAACAAAACATTTGAAGCTAACTGCCTCAAGCCTACAGTTACACAAGTGGGTATACACCCTACTAATATGGAGCAATTTCCATCTTTGCCCACCACAAAACAAGTGGGTACCGTTGAATTCACTTATGCTAACAATAACCAAACTATCGGATCTCTCAAAAGCTCTACAGGTTTTGGCACTGGCGGTATATCATCGTATTCCTGACATTCCTTTACTATTGCTTAAAATCTTCACAGTATTCTTAGAAACCTAAACTTACCCGGATATATGGAAAACGACATTTACTATACCTAAACACAAATGCGGCTCGAAAACAGAAGTTAACAGCTACAGGCCGATCAATATCACACCCATAGCATCTAAAATTATAGAGAGACCAGTTTAAGATGACATACCCAGGCATATGCTTAGCTGAAGTACCGAAAGTCCGAACCAACATGGATTCTCAAAATCCAGATCATGTTTATCCTGCCGCCTAGACTTTTTTAAATTTGTGACCGGCAGTCACGACAGACGATAACTAATACTTGTCATCTACTTTGACATTTCTAAGGAATTTGAGCCGCCACTATTTACGCTTTATATCAACCACATATGCACTCGCTTCTCACATGGTAAACCATTCATATTTACAGATGACCTAAAAGTAGCGTATACATTCCAGTGTGATGAATAAGGGTACCTCCAGAATGCTGTGCCCAAAGAATCAGATAGAGTGACTGCTTGATCATCTTTATGGAATCTACAATTCAGTCTACACAATTGTGCTTGGATCTGCTTCGGTGCACCCTCGGTCGACGCTTCAACCTACTGACATACCCAGACTCCAAAGTTTCGTTGACTTAGGCCCCATGTACTATGGTGACCTAAAATTTTCCGAGCAGGTGGCATCACGACTCGAAAGTCAAGTATGCCCTTAGGATCCATACTCAGGAACTTTCACGACAATGAAGCCAACCTCGTTCTATAAAAAATACGTGTAAGGCCGTTGTTAGACTACTGTCCACTTATTATTAGCAGTACTTGCATACTTGAGAAGTTAGGGATCGAAAGTGTCCAACGGTATTTGACGTCCAAACTACTTGGCAATGATTGCGAGAAAGACTACATCTCACGGTGCACGATTCTAAATCTTAACCCAATTTGGACAAGACGACTGATTATAAACCGAATATTTTTCTTTAAAGTCCTACACAAAATATCATTCTCAGACAATAGGGACATAAAACTCTCACCGGAAGGCTCTTACGATCTTCATAACCAAACTTGCATAGTAACAATAAAAGCGTTAAGTCATCACCCCGAGAAAACTTCACACTCGTATTTTCTAAAATATGGAACAGTTTGCCCTAGAAACCAGAATCTGCTCCTCGGTAAATAGTTTCAAACGCTCCTTGCGCTGAATTAAGAGGTGGGGAAGAGTGCTAGGAGAGACAAATGACAACTCTGCGGCACACTGGATGGAGATTATGGCAGAAAAGACGGCAGGTTAAAGAAACTTCAGAATATCATATCGGATAACCAATTCTCTATTCAAAAAGAGATCAACCCAGATGATGAAACGAAAAAAAGATGTTCAGGGAAACATGATTACGAAGGAGGAGAAACAAATATAACAATGAGTTGATCGCTTTAGAGGACTCTTGAATCGACTACCACCAGCAACTCCCCCGGAAATTCCACCGCTAACAGCACTCACAGAACTACCTTCCAGTGGGCACCAACGCTCCAACGAAATTATAAACCCTCAAGGCAATCAAGCTACTGAAGTCAAGTCGAGAAGGCAGGAGGATCAGACGGAATTCCTCCAACCGAAAGTACTGAAAAAGGGCCCAGAAACTGCGGCAACTGTGCTCTAGCTCCTGTTGCAAAGGTTTGGAACGGTGGAAACGTACCCACAGATTGAAAGAATGGATATTCTGACTAGCTGCCAAGTAAGGGCTAATAAAGCCACTGCATGAACTGGCATGGAATATTGCTGTTGTCCAGGCCGAGTAAAATATTACGTTGCATCATTCTGGATGGATACAGAACTCTGCCTGGAACAAGCTGGATTCAGGAAAGGCAAATCATATACTGATCAAATTGCAACTCTACGCATCGTCGTCGAACATAGAATAGAATGTCAGTCAAACCTCTACCTCAACTTCATCGACTTCGAAAGGGCCTCTAACAGACAGCGTTGACCGAGAAGTAATTTGGAAACTACTTCAACACTACGGTGTACAGTGCCCAAGTCTTTGTCAATCTTATTCAACAGCTGGCTATGACAATACCACATGTGAGATTATTCCACAACGGAAAACTCAGCGAGACATTCGAAGTAAATACAGGAGTAAGACAAGGCTGTCTGCCTATTATCAACGATGATATTCTTAATTGTGGTTAACTGAGTTATGTGTCATACTGTTGGGGGCGAGGAGTCAGGAACACGCTGGACAACCGATAGATAAGAAGACTCTAGAAGATCTGGATTTCACGTGTGGATGATATGTGTCTAATGTCACACAAAGTCGAAGAGTTGCGCGTGAAAACCAACGGACTGGCTGAAGAGGCTGTCAGCGAAAACAGGACTTTGAGTGAACACAGAGAAGACGGAGGTGATGAAGATAACCAACCAACCAACTAACAGCAACAACAACCAGCACCAATCACCATCAACAGGAGAGATTTAACAGAGGTTGCGTCCTTCCTATATCTGAAAAGCATCGTTTCGACTACAGGTGGAACGTCTGAAGACGTCAAAATTAGAACCGGAAAGGTGAGATACGCCTTCATCAACCTGAATCCAGTTTGAAAATCTTCTGCGCTCAGACAGCATGTAGAATAAGATTCAAAATTTCAACACAGATGTGAAGTTAGTCAGTTCTACACGGGTCAAAAACTTGCACTGCGTGTCAGTCACGAAAAAGATTTTCAAAAAGTGGCTGCAGACTTTCATCAACAGCTCCCCGCTTTACTGGCTCCATTTTTAAGATCGGATTACAAGCCAGAAAGAGTTAGCAACAAGAAACTGGCTGGGAAGAAACTAACAGAGAACTGAGTGATCAACAATTATGTGAGGAAAAATGGATATGAACCAGGCAAACGTTGGGGAGACCATCGAACGACATTGCGCGCCTGGCCCTTGAGATGAATCCCATTGGGAAGCGACGAGTGTGTCCTTCAAGTGTGAAGGGGAGAAGCTCGCTTGGGGAGGAGCTGATGGGAGATTATGCGCAAATGTGGACTCAAATGAAGAGGACGGTAGAGAATAGAACAAAGTGGAGATGTATTGTTGAAGCCCTTTGTTCCACTCGTAACCCGAGGGAATTAGAACAAGTATAACCCTAGTAGTTCCTAAAGAATCCACGTCAGCAGAAGTGGAGTTTTTGAAGCCAGTTTCCCTGTTTGGCAAACGAGATGTTGTACTGAATAAAATTATTCGCAAAAACGTACGAGAAACAAATAAATAAATCTACAAAATAACCAGAAACAAAATGAATTTGAAGACTATAGGCAGGTATAACCAAATATGAGGTAAAATGGAACTAAAAAGCAGGCCCAATAATAAAGTAACCGGTTTTTTTTCAGAATGATTACAAAAATCGCCAACCGATGAACAGTAATGTTGTGGAAGACCAATGGTATTTATGAACGTTTATTTCCGAAAGCGCGGCAGAATGCAAGTGGAGCGAGGGATGGCTGATCAAACAAACGTAAGGGCATTCACCATTTGGTAGGTAAAGAAAGATTTTTAAGTCACAAAGAAGGTAAAGGTCCTACTTGTTTGTTTGTCTCAACCTTGTGTATTTTCCAGACACCTACATCATTTTAGTGTTATGTACTCGTCGCTAAATTATTGTTATGGACTGGTCGAGAAATTAATAGTCCTGACGCGAGAAGGCGGAAATCAGAAGACCACTAGGTTTACGATGATACTTCTATTGTCCAAACACAAGGAGACGAAAATAAATGGTCTCACACCAAGTGGTAAGCAAGTCAAGTAGTTGTAAAGTAAAGTAGTTCACACAAATTGTGAATGCGAATATATATAAATAATTCAGACAAGCGTGGGAAAATCATTAGACAGTCTTAACATGAATGGCTAATTATAATGGAGTGTCGATCCAATTATACATAGCGAATATAGCAGACATGCCAACAAACATATATGGATATATGTCACCAAGCAACGGACTGTCAACAAACACTCATATTATATATAATATAATATAAGGAGAATACACATTATTAAAGGAGACAAGTCCATACAAGTGAAGTGGTCACAGACTAACCGAGCAAACAGAAAGAGAGACCAACATGCACACACACATAAATATATATATGTGGATACATATCATGGCCATACAATATTGTGTTGAAGTGGCCCTCCAAGTACGCTACCTGACTTGTAAGTGCTGACAACAGAACACAAACCAAAGACTCCATTACTTTTAAATGTGCTCTGAAAATCAAAGTGGTTGAATAAACAAAATGTTAAGGTTTGTTGGAGAAAACATTGTAGTATTTGTTCGACCACTGTGAGTGAATTATGAACTGTGATCATGTGCGTGTTACCAGTGCAAATAAGAAGTGCTGAATAGATTCTCTGACTTGTCAGTTGCGTTCTCATTAGGACAAAATCTTAAGACAACCTTCCACGGGCGAGGGGTTCATTCAGTTGGCATTTGCCTTGTCACAAGTTTGCCTGGGTGTCATGGATAACCACCACAGAGTGTTCTCAGCTGAACAGGCCAGTAGCCATTGTTGTACATTGTTAAAGGTTCAGAGTTTGCTTCACAAGAACAACTTTTTTTCGAACAGTATGTTATACGGATATTTTTTAGTTCCTCTTGAATGTAGAGATTACTTATATAACTCTGGATTATGTATGATTCTGACGTCGGTCCTACAGTATGAAATTCTTCACATTGGACATTTCAATAGTATTTGAAAGCAAATAGAAATAAATAATTTTTAGGAAGCATACTGCATATGATGTGTGTATTTTAAAACGATGAATTTTTAACGTATATATATAGTCTACTTTTTTTAAAAGCAACAAAACGGCAAATTTGTTTAAAGCAACAACGGTTACCACGACCGGGAAATAGTATCATGTCTCCCTTTATGTATTTAGCTCTATCTCACCATGTAGGCGTATGTATTCATGTAAGTCGTCTAAAATTTCTTGGTATAATTCACTGACTATTAGGAGATGTTAACATTTCTACAGTTCTTCAGCCTAATGCGTTTTAACCTACTCATCTCAATATTAAATGTTTGAATTTCCTTAATGAAGGTCGTTTTTTTAACTAAATTTTTGTGTTTCACTATGGACACTATTAACAGTCTCAGTGTACAAGTAACTAAAAGACAACGTATTATCTATGTGATAATCGTTTGAATTGATGTCGTTTTTTGAGATGCAGATGTCCGTATTATATATATGCTATGGATACAAAATTCTTGGATAATTCCCAGCACCATTTAGAAATGACGCTCAGTGGAGATGTTTGTTACTTTGCATGTAGAATTTGTACTTCATAAATTATTGACCATTGTGGTGATTACTTGCGATAGCAACATTTTTGGTAATACTGAGTTGCTTGTGTTGCACCGTAATAGTGGATGGAATACTGTCAATCGGTCGCACAGTTGGCATTCTTTCATTTATTTGAATAAAATTGAAGTCAGTAACCACCATAGTGGTTACCGTACTGGTGAAAATTTTAAGCAATTGAGATGTATACCATATGTTGATGGTTTCATTTTGGGCGCTGAAATACACGAAAAGATTGTGAAGCAATGTCTTCTCTAAGCTGCATGCAGCAATTAGTGCAAGTTCATTCACTGTTGTTGAGTATCTACACTTAAATAAATATCCATGGTTCCCAATATTGCCATTCAGTTAGCACTCTTATATCTTATAAGCTCCTGCACTTCTGAATATTCTTGCTCATTTGTGTGGTGTGCATTGTTTCTTTTTGTGGTTTTCTGAATATCTGGTGTCGTCTTATAAATGAATACGTTCGCAAAACTAATTAGTTGGTTGGAACAATCGACGGTTTTAAATTAATGGTTACTGAATCATTGTTGAGATTATATAGTGAAGACAAGAAACAAAATTCAGTTAACAAGAAAATAAAAGTAGAATTGTAAAATTTTGTTACAGTTCTCATGGTATTACTGTGGATTAGCGTATTAGTTGTTTTCGAAGACGTAATCGTCATCTTTGGGACCATCAGTAGTTACTAAGGCAGTTTAAACAAATGGGTTTTACGACTCATAAATGGTACCAAAGACCAGTGGTCTACTTTTGTTGATACTAGATGGTATATACGTTGGGTGAAGGCCAACACCAAGGTGGAACAAATTTGGAAAATTCGGTACTGGCCTGATGTTAACAATGTACATGCGAAAGTTAAATTATTGCCTGTGGATTGCTTGTTCATAGTATCGTGTAATAGTATAGAATAACCAAGTTCACGGTGTTTGGTAAATCAGTAACCTAAACAGTTTTGTTAGTCTTTGTGGTGGTGAACTCTATTTACGTGGTGTTAGGTTTTTTGTGCAAACAAATCCTCGAAAAAATATGCATGCACAAATTCGAGCAGAGGTTCTCCAGATGACACTAACGACGCTTTCAAATACAACGGAAAGCAACTAACTTAAGCAAGAAATTAGTCATTCGTGCATATCCACATTCATGTTTCGTCTTATCATTAAGTATCTACCTTAGTGGTTAGGGTGGCTAAGACTCATGTTGAGTGGATATTGACGAATTATTGTCATGGATGAAAAAGCCGAGTTTGGTGCTTGCCTACTTACTTCATCTCTGGCGTAGACGTGATATCCAGCTATCGATCAAAGGGCGTGTGTACTGCTAAACAGTTTTCGTGTTCCTCCTTCATGACTGTGAGACATGACCATTGAAAGTGAAGTTATGAAAGGGCTAGCTGTTTTCGGTCATACGTATTTGTGTTCTGTCTCCCGTATTGGGTAGTAAGCTGTGGTGAGTAATATTGAGGCTAGTTGTCTAGTGTTTGTTAATGAGGGACGGTTAATCTATGAGATGGCTATGATATGTTACGTTAAGCACGTCTAACAATCAGCTTCCTCGATGGACACTTAGCTGACATATCAGTAGGTTGGAGAAGAGTTGATGGTCAGTCTAAAAAGTAGCATTAGTCTTTGTAGCCTTTGACACGGGTTGGGGCAGCCACATAGGGATTTATATACTACGTGGTTGAGATCATTGGGATGCCTAGAACCAGTGGTTAGGAATTAATAATGTAACTCAGAATCGTTCTTAGATACATAGATCTATTCACTATTTCTCATCTATGTCCATAAGTTCTAATGTGTCTGCATGTTATTATTCTTTCTCTTTATTCCTGCTGATTACGGCTAATTATTCCACTTTTGCGTGATTTATAAAGTGTGACAACTTGAATTGCTGCACTTCTGTGCGAAGTTCTTCTTTGGCACTCAGTCAATCACTTCCTTGCCTTCGAATTTTTTATCTCCAATAATATATCACTTTGAAAAACTTGTCTGTAACCAACGCTAGTAGTGTAAGTTCGTGAAACAACACACCAAATGTAGTCATCGTTGGGGGTTGAATCTTAATTTACAATTAAGGAAGTTAAAGCGTACCGACATCATACTTTTACTGTCAAAAATCACAAAAGTATTTGTGTTTGCTTGGTACAATTATCTACATGATTTGTTCGTAAAAAATACTTCAAAGGCAACAGAGGTTGTCTGATATTACGGACTTTGAATCAAGTGATGAACTCAGAGCACCATGTCTTCAGTTATTTTCAATATAAGATGTGTTTTTGATAGTAACCACGTGATAGTCTTTGTGCACATTTATTTGGAGGAGATGTAGTGACAGTGGTTCCTTGCTGTTTGAATTCTTTATTTGAACTTTTTGGATCGCCAGTCATTCACTGCTATATAATTATCTTCTAGACTTTATTAAGAGGTTTATAAGACCTGGTGAAAAACAAGTAATAATGTATGACACTTGCAAGTAAAATATAGACCTGGACTTCCTGTAGTTAATATATAAATATATATATATATATATATATATATATATATATATATATCATGCAAATGTGTTTGATAACTTGGGCGACATTCATCTCAACTAATCCCATTAGATGTCCGCTTTACGTAGTGTTCTTCAGCTCCATATTGGATATGCTTATGGAGTTTTATATTTTCTTATCCGAATCCACAGGAGACCAATGATCCCAAAACAGATACGCTAGTTAACGTCGAATATTAGGTGAGTCTTGTGAGGTGATGGCATTGATGAAAATCACAGTCTTCTGAAGACAGAAATAAGCCAAATATGGGTCATAATTGTCATTCATACGTAAATTGGGACTTGAAAATTAGTCTAATTAATATAAGTATAAAACTTGGGCACTGTGGTAGAGTATGACCCCATTATGGATAAGATTTTATTTTCATAAATCACACAGTGTTGTACAGTTATATTAATTGATGACTGATCAGTTAATATAACTGTACAACACTGTGTGATTTATGAAAATAAAATCTTATCCATAGTGAAAATTAGTCTGTGTAAATGTCCCATCTAACTACAGAGAGTAAAATAGTTGGTCGAACCTATCATTTTATTCGCTAGTGATTTCTGTGTTGGATTAATGATATCTCTCGCTAATTCTCACCATACGGCACGGGAGGTATATCCTATTGACCATTATGAATACTGCTAGACAGTGCTCTATATCCTTCATTGTTGCCGTTATTAGAAGTGATAAACATTTAAAGTTTTCAGCCATTTGACCAGCGTTTCCTTTGTAGTATTGTCTGTACTCAGTGAAACCATCGTGTAGGCGGTGGAGAACTTAGGTAGTTTTAGGTAGATCAGGTAAGTCAATCGTAGTTTATGAATCTCTGTCGCCTGGGTTTATTCAAACATTTTACACATGCTTACACCATCTACCTCAATGTGCAGAAGTAGGGATGTGTTAGACTTTTATGATTAAGTTAATGACTGTTAGTCTGTTATGTGTAAACAACTACAGGTTGTTCAATAGAGTCCCCGTGACCTTAAGAACCAATGAGGTTATATGGCTGAGGCTCGATTGCAGTGATGCATGGATCCCGATCGAAGGCTGCTACCTTGACGTGGTGGTCGGGCTTGAACACCGCAATGATCTATTCAAGCTATACTGGCTGAGACTTATGTCTCTTGAGGTCCTACCATGCCAGGCAGGTTGTTTGGATAGCGGTTAAACAAAAAGCAGCTACCCAATCCAACATCATGATCAATACAAAATCACAAAATTTCATGCCGGATCGGCCGTGGCCCGGATTAACAACGACCGCGCTTCCTGCTGCCGTGTCACAGGGCAGGAGTGATAAGTATGCTACTGAGGCACACCAAACAAAAGAGAACAAACAAAAACAGGCCGCGTGTGACCGGCCTCAAGCAGTTGTCCCCTGGGCTCTGCGGTCACGCAACCAACTTCCACGGTGTGGGCAGCCGGGAAGTAACAATCGCCCTCACAATCCGAAACGCACGCGAAACCTCTCTATTACTCACTCATCTTTGTCTTCATCTTCATCTCTATCATCTTGCCTTCCTTCCACTGATGCAACTCCTCGACTTGATAGCTCTCCACTTCCTCTCCACTCTGCATCCACTAAAAACGATGGAAGCCAAAAAACCACCACCGACAGCCTCTTAAAGCCGCGCCACCAATTTCATATAGGAGCTTTTAATGTTAGGACACTTTGCCAAATAGGACAACAAGCATCACTAGCCAAGACCCTGGCATCCCGAGCCATTGATGTATGCTGTGTTTCAGAAACACGCATACAAGACCCAAGTGTGGTTATTCACCTAACCCCACCTGGCCAACAGGTTGAATCTGCAAAATTCACCTTGAGGGTGTCAGGAGATGCCACAGCTAGTTCACGAGGATTAGCTGGCGTAGGGATAGCTTTGAGTACTAGGGCAGAAAAGACATTGCTTGACTGGATCCCGGTAGATAGCCGAATGTGTGCTGTCCGTCTGAACGGATCAGTAAAAAGGAGAAAGGACTGCACTACTCGCCGATGCCTTTTCGTAATCTCCGCCTACGCCCCCACTGACTGCAGTTCAGATGAAACGAAGGATGAGTTCTACCAAAAGCTGTCTAGTTTGGTGCGAAAGGCTAAACGCTCAGACATAGTCGTTCTAGCTGGTGACTTTAACGCTCAAGTAGGGAAATTGTGTCAATCTGAGAAGGATGTCGGTGGCACCTATGGAGTTCCGTGCCAGCGAACCGACAACGGTGACCGTCTCCTACAGTTCTGTTCTGATAATCATTTGTTTCTTGTAAGCACTAACTTCAAACACAAGGAGAGACACTGTTTGACTTGGAGACCCCCTTCATCAAACCAACGCTGGACACAAATAGACCACATAGCAATAAGCTATCGTTGGCGTGGGTCGGTAGGAGATTGTCGCTCCTTCTGGAACACGTGTGTAGATACCGACCACGCACTGGTCCGCGCTCGGGTGTGCTTACGACTGAACGGACGTAGGAAACAGCTGGCGGTAAAACCATCACGTCCCCAGCTCGATCAGGAAACTAAATCCGTATTTGAGGAAGAACTAGCTAAACACATATCTGTGTTCGACAGCTGTGCTCACCCTGAAGAAGCTTGGAAAAATATCCAGGCAGCCATAGATACAGCTGTAAAAGCTGTGAATAAGGTAAACCCAAAGGTGAGTAAAAACCACTGGATCTCCACCGCCTCATCCGAACTGATAGATGCTAGAAGACTTATTCCGGCGAGCTCCGAATTCAATGAGGAGCGAAAGCTGCACAAAAGGAAACTTACGAAAAGTCTCCGCAAGGACCGTGAACAGTGGTGGGTGACAAAGGCGAAAGAGATGGAGAAAGCTTCGACGATAGGTAACTCTTTAGACTCATCAAGGAAACGGGTGGGAGAAGACAAATCATTAGTGAAACAATCTCGGAAAAAAATGGCACCATAATTAGCTCCTAGGATAGACGACTGGATCGCTGGAAAGAGCATTATGAGGAGCAGTTTAATTGGCCCACAGCCACGCTCAACCTTCCGAGCATCCAACACCTCCCTGAATGGGATATAGACACAGGTCCTCCATCCCTAACTGAGGTTACTAAAGCTGTCACCAATCTGAAACTAGGCAAAGCCGCGGGACCTGATGGAATGACTCCAGAGGTATTTAAGTACGGTGGAGACAGTTTACTGTCTGCACTAACTGAGGTACTAGGCAGCGGCTGGGAATCAGAAGAAGTCCCATCGGGTTGGTGTAAGTCACTGATTATCCCGATATACAAGAAGGGAGACAAGTCTTCCTGTGATAATCACAGAGGGATTAGCTTGACTAATATAATATCTAAAATCCTAGGCTCAATAATCATGCGTAGACTAAGTGGTGCTCGGGAAGCACAAACACGAGAGAGCCAGGCAGGCTTTAGACCAGGAAGAGGGTGTATTGATCATATCTTCACCCTCCGACAGATTCTAGAACATAGACATTCCTACCGGCGTCCAACAGTCATTATATTTCTTGACCTAAAGGCAGCATTCGACTCTGTCGATCGAGAAGTTCTCTGGAGATGCTTGGCTGTAAAGGGAATTCCGAGAAAATATATTGCACTGATTAAGGCACTCTACTCGTACTCATACAGCCAGGTGAGGGCTTACGGCGAGCTGTCATCTGAACTGATGACGACCAGTGGTGTCCGTCAAGGATGCCCATTATCTCCTTTTCTATTCAACTTCATCATAGATGTGTTAATGGACTTAACCCTAGGTGACTTCAGCGACTCAGGGATTGACTTGCTACCTGGGAATAATCTCGTTGACTTGGAATATGCAGACGATATAGTCCTTCTAGGCGAAGACGCTGACGAAATGCAGAGTCTTCTAAACACCTTGAGCCGCAATCTACGAATGTTTGGCATGCGATTCGCTCCCGCCAAATGCAAGATGATGTTACAGGACTGGACTACATCGACGCCTAGTTTGAAAATAGGAAGTGAAGTGGTAGAGCACGTTGACCGCTTCACTTATTTGGGAAGTACCATCAGCCAGTGCCAACGGGCTGATCTCTGACGAAATCTCAGCACGGATACAGACGGCTCATTTCGCATTTTCCAGTTTACGCCGACTCTGGCGTAGACGAGATGTTCGACTATCGACCAAAGGGCGGGTGTACTGCTCATCAGTCCGCTCCGTCCTCCTTTATGGCCAGCTGTGAGACCTGGCCACTGAGAGTGGAAGACATGAAAAGGACTAGCTGTCTTTGATCATAGGTGCCTGCGCTCTATTTTCCGTGTAAAGTGGCATAATAAGGTGAGCAACATTGAGGTTAGGCGTAGAGTTCTAGGTAAACAGGGGAAATCAATCGACGAAGTCGTGAAGCTACAAAGACTGAGATGGTTAGGACATGTGTTACGTATGCCAAGCCATCGCCTCCCTCGACGAGCAATGTTAGCGGATATAGGGTCAGGCTGGAAAAAAGCTAGCGGTGGTCAAACAAAAACTTGGCATCAGTCAATGGAATCCACAACAGTTGGTCTAAGCCACGTAGGAAGGTGTAGACTTCCAGGCTGGGGTCCTCGGGACGGTAAAAATCTATGGTTGGAAACAATTGGTGACATGGCTCAAAATCGTTCTCAGTGGCGCAGATGCATCCACTCCTTGTGACTTATGATCTCCAATGAAACTGTTTTGTTTTTCTTTATTACTCCTTTGTCTCACACCTCTGCTCACTGTTTCTATTATGCTTTTCTTGTACTTTCTTCTCTTGCTTCGCGTGCTACACGGAGTGTGGCGACTTGAACTTCCGCACATTTGTGCAAAGTTCTATGTGGAAAACAGACAGAATGCCTTAGGTTTCTCTGTGAAATACTATTTTATTTGCTCTATCTTTTCCACTCTTGTCTTATAGCACATTTAGTTATTTGCATTTCTGTTTCTTTTTATTAGCTACTTGATTGAACAAATTAACAGTGCCGATAGGTTCTATGTTGATAATGCTCGCCTGCTAACTCAGCCAGAAGTTTTCTAGCAAAGAAGTGTTATAGATCATGTACTGCTAGTGATATATTATAATATCTCTTGATAGATGCCACCAAACACTACCTTCAGTTCGTCGATTATAGCCAGTATCGACATTCGTCAGATGTCCTTTTATTATAGAATGTGGCAAAGTATAAAAATCTGATTGATGCACTCATTGGTAGATATAAAATCGAATTGGTTTCCTCGGGTTTGATATCCTGAAACAATCAGGTGTTTGCAGGACATAGGATTTAATTTAGTGGAGTTAGCGTCACTTTTGCTATCAAATGAATTTTGTTTCTGGAAGGCTAAGACAACCGAATGGAACTATTCGGAAAGAGTCATGTGCGGTGTTTACGCTAACTGATTTTCTTCCTATCTAAATCTCAGATAATATGCAACATATTGATTGTTACCTATCATCCATGCGTTAACCACTGAGTTATTCTATTAATCATTGCTTACTGTGGTTTCGTAAACCTTTCGTTAATCTGTTTGTTATTGCTTTCATCTCATTCTGTACAAAATCAGTTGAAAAGCGTTCCGACGAAACCCATAACTCGAACTGATTGTATCCTTTGTGGTTGGTAGCATAGATATGTGTTGACTAAGTATTCTTTCCTACAGTTTTCAGCAAAAAGTACTCCATTTACATTTGCAATACTTGTGTGTTCATACGGCGTCCTGTAATCGTCCTTTCTCTTTCTCTGCATATATATATATATATATATATGTATATGCAGTGTAGACTTCCAGTCTGGGGTCATCGGGACGGTAAAAATCTATATATATATATATATATAACAAAATAATTGAGCAAAGAATGTTCTTTTCGATAAATTCCTCTTCCGGCTCTACAATTATATATATGTTTATATACACAGAATATTCTGGATGAGTAGTTAATAACAATATTAGTTTTTTTAAATAGTATCGGTTTGTAAAGTATGATTGATGCAATTATAGTTCATTAAAGATGCTTAAATTATAATAGTAATAAAGATATAATAGCGAATAGAATATCAACTAAAATTCCACAAAAATTCAGGATTATTCAAACGTGGACGGCCAAGGTAATGATAATGTCTGAATTAACTTCTTTTTGATGCATAAATTAGGCTCGTTAATGTGGATCCCAACAGCCTCAGCAATATTTAGTAGTCGAACTCTTAAGGCAAAATTGAGATTCGTAGGTATGCGGTAAATGACCCTGAAAGCATGGTTAACATCAATCTTGTGTTCTGTCTCCACAAGATGAGACAGAATAGCGCTGCGAATAGATTTTGTTTGTCCTTTGTGGAGCCGGAAGAGGAATTTATCGAAAAGAATATTCTTTGCTCGATTATTTTGTGCTTTATAGATGTCTGAATATTTTTGCTATATATATATATATATATATATATATATATATATATATATAGTTTCAAATCTTCGGATGAACATTTGCCTTTTCCATTGACGTCAGAGAGATGTTTTCAGTTACTCCCATACATCATTTATTCTTGTTCAAATGTGGATACTGTCATTGGTCGAAAATTTTGATCTCTCGACAGATTTCTATAACCTTAAAGGTCCGACTTTGAAGGTCTTATATATCAGGTATATGATCCTCTAGTTTCTAATGAAATGATCGAACAATTGAAGTTAACGGTCCTGAATTACTGTCATCAATATACTAATACTAAATCCTATGTTATGTAAAATGTCATATGATGTTTTCGTTGGAACTATTGAAAAAGGTCAAACTGAATTAATGGAACTAAGGCTTGCACATATCCAATTGTCAGCTCAAAATTTCTTAGCCAGTTATGACTCTCGGGTTCTTTAATTTTATGTTTGTATAGCCTTCTGTAAGTGCATAAAGAGAAAGAACCATGGCGGTCAATTTTAAATAAATAATTGCCCATAGCATGCTTTTCGTCGTATGACAGAAATTATTCTACCAGTCATAAGTTATCTGAATAATCGTAGTGTGTCAGATTCATTTGTATTCGTTAATCCAGTGAGTATCCAGATGAAGTCATGTCTTAAAATGTAAAACATGCCAGGAGATTTCTCATCTCACCTGTTTACCTTTAATGAAGTTCTCACAATGGGACTTGAAAGTAGTTAATACCGGTTGCCTGACATTTATTTTTAAGTGTTAAAACTTAACTAGATCAATTTCCTGTATAAAACAGTACGAGCTAAAATTGCAGTTATTCGATTTATAACCAATCTCCAAAGTCTTTCCTTTGTACATTGAAAACCTGATTAACTTTTTCTGTGATAAATGACCCATTTCAAGGGGCAAGCTTGTGTGACCTATATAGCTCGTCATTCTAATAGTTAACTGTGGAAACAAGCCTTAGAATGTAAAAGAAACATTTTTATCTAACACTTGAAAAACAGTCGCAGTCTCAATGTCGCAATGATTTGTTCATGATGTTTTCATTTTTTGTCTCTTTTTAGAGTCTCCTGTTGTATTGATTTCAACAATCATTCTAATCAATGCTTTTGATCCATTCAATGTTACTGAGACATGACAACTGTTTTAGATGTCTTTGGACCTTCGAATGACGCCTGTTCTGTCTCTGTAAATAACGTATGCCAATTTACACCTCTTATTTCGTGTTCACCAAACAGTAATGACGATCAGCTGTGTGGCAAAAATGACTTGTTTCTTGCTGAATCAACTCATGATGAGTCACTTCAAAGGTCATCACCATCTTCTTTCAAAACACCTAGTAAAGAAGTTTCTTCTCCGGGATCATTTGAATTACCATCAATGCCGAGTGAAAAAAGTAGCTCTCGTGATTGTTCCGACGGACATTGTTCAGTAAACTTCTTAGTTTCTTCAGACTTAACTGATACTGATCGTTCAAACAGTGTATGCTCCCTTTCTCCTTGTGCACAACCAGTTGAACATTGTTCAAATACTAGTGATGACTTTTGTGTTCTTTGTCCAGAGGAATTATTAGAAAGTGCCTTCGTCAGACCTATACGTGCAGACATGAACCATGTAAGTCGCTCCATTTCACACGAAGTTTCTATGAATTTCACGAGTACAAAAACGCCTCAGGATGCGTCGTTTCAAATTTCATTTCCGAATAATGAAAGTTCCGCTGCATTTACATCACTTGTTCACAACAATTTAAGTCGTAACTGCCCAATTCAATACGAACACCAAGCTAAGCCTCTTAGATCTGATTGTCAACAGCAACGCGGAACTGCTCCTCATTCTACTGTTATGACTGCATCATATATTTTACCGTCAAAGGTATGTAATACAAAGCCTAGTTCTGGTGTTTTTGAGGCTTCAAACCTTTCTACTTCCTATGGTCATTCAGTTACGTATCCTATGAATTCGTCAGCAAATTTTAACTCCCGTCAATTCAGTGATATCTATCAAAATTCACAAAGTACACCTAATCGCTTTTGTGTTCGAGAAAATCCTGTCCCTGTTTCAACATCTTTTTTCCCTTATCACAATAAAGACGAGGCGTTTCATTGTCAAATGGATGTTCGTCTTCAAAGATCAAAATCTACCTTTGCACCGTCAACGGTTTCTCTAAATGCAGCTGACTCCTATACTTCCCAATATGATCCTGTTAATCCAAGAAACAAGTGTGTCAATAATTCTTTTTCTCATAATCGAGTCCCTGCTATTCCTGAAACAGAAAGATTAATAACTAGCTCTTTTTGCAAAAAACGTTGGAATGTGTGTTCTAATCCTAATATTATATCATCTACACCTCACAACCCTTACGTTGAGCCAAGACAATTATTATTTAACCGCGGTCGTCATAAATGCAAAGCAACAACTACCACTGCAACCACTTACCCCACTTACATTCATGATCAAAATGCAGCTTTTAGTCGCGACAAAATTCTACCAACTGACAGGAAACCTTTTATCAGCAGTTCAGAGTCAGGGCAGGATTGCAGAACTAGTGAAGCGAGTTCAGTTACCAAGACAGATTGTTTCCCAGTGTTTGAGTGCCATGATTCTTCTGCTTCCAAATACAAGCGTAAAGGTACAATTATGTCAGAACGTGGTGGTAAGCGTCATAGGTCATCAAACAAGGAAATGCCTGTTTGTCTTTCAAATCAGTGTCCGGCAGATGTATTTCTGCGTTCTGTTTTGTCACAGGACGTCAGTCGTTTTCTTCAAAATCCTGTACTTCACCCATCACTACATCTAAGTGCTCCAACTCCTTTGCCACTGTGTACTCAGAATAATTTCCCTGCTAGTAACAATGATATTTGTTCTCGGGGCCAGAAGTATTTCCGTTTTCCATTTTATTTATGCAAACCAGAAGAAAAACCTGTAGCAGAAGAGACCATTTTTAGTTTTTTGAGTCGGTATCCTGACGTTAAAGGGAGAACTGGCCATTTAAATCAAGAAAATTTCTTGGTTGATGCACATCGACGCGCACTTGATCGGAATTTTAATTCTGTATATTTATCTCCCACACCCGAGAGTCAGGTATCATCCTTCAACCTTTTAAATATAAATCACTTGTATAATCGCTATGCTGTAGACTGTGTGACTCCACCTCTCTCACCCAAAGTTGATGACAAATTTCAGTGTTCTACATCTGAGTTAATTCGAAACACTAAATGTGACCTGAAGTATCGTGAGGAGGCTGTTTTACTTGATCAGCTGGGTGGTGAAGCAAATAAAACCTGTTTTCATTGTAAAATGCAAATCATATTGCCCCAAAAGGCCATTATGTTTAAGACGCAAGGTAAAGATACTTCCTTGCCAGTTTGCAGTTCTCGTTGTTTAATAGAGTTAAAAAAACAAGGGCCTAGTTATATAATGCCATCTGTTTCTGATGCAAATAGTTGTGATTTTCCTTTCACGGTTACTTCAACGAATGAATCTCATCCACTAACTGTATTTTTAGTGAAAAATATCTCTGCTAAGCGTCTAAAGCAAAATTCAAGGCGTCTTTCTCAGGATGCAAAACTGAATCATAAGCGAAATACAAATGACGTGTCTTACAATCGTTCACCTTTTGGAATTATTTCGTCTGTCAAACGCTGGCGCAACATGCGTTGGCGGAGATATACCAGTAAATCTTCACTGTGTTCATCTAATGTGTTTCAAAAGTTGCAAAATGCATCTGTGTTCAACAAAAGCTGTTCTCTGCTGCAACAGAGTTCATGTAGTGACACTCGTGTATGTCAGTTATGTCATCAGAAAGGAGATGGATCGAACAACGTAACTAGTAGACTGCTTAATTACAATGCAGACAAATGGTTACATCTCAACTGTATACTGTGGTGCTACGAAACCTATGAAACCATTGATGGTTCATTGATGAATGTGTCTTGTTCTTTGAAAAAGGCGTTAAAAACTCACTGTACTCATTGTAATGATCTTGGTGCAGGCTTACCGTGTTTTGATTCAGATTGTCAAGCTATATATCATCTTCCTTGTGCTTACCAAATAAACTGTTCATTTCATCCTGATCGAGGAATGTATTGTCCGTTACATTGTAGTAGTGCAAACAGTGTTCTCTGCCTTGATAGTTTGGCAGTGGAAAGGAAGGTTTTTATTTCACGAGATGAACATTCACAAGTGGAGAGAATTATTTCAGATGAGGACAATTTAAGCATAGTTCAAAATACCGAAGGATCTAAAGCAAAACTACGTGTCGGAACACTGATACTGCATAGAGTAGGACAGTTATTACCCGAACAATTGTCCAGTGGTTTTTTCCATACAAGTAATTTTATATATCCCGTCGGATATTGGAGTACTCGGATTTATTGGTCATTTCGCCATACAGGTCGCCGTTGTCGTTATGATTGTCGAATTGACGATGTGATACCATCTGATAATCAAGATGCATCAAATTTAAAGTCTATTTTGGTCAAGTTTACTGTCGAAGTTATAGAACCAAATGAGGAGAATATATACTTCGAAGACTCAACATGTGATGGTGTTTGGCGAAAGATATTAAATCGCATAAATTCATCCCGAAGACGTACATCATTTCTTCGGATATTGCAAAGTAATATTCAAGGTGAGGTGTTGTTTGGGCTCACAGAACCACACGTCGTTCGTGCTATTGAATCTTTACCCGGTGTTGATCGTCTGAGCAATTACCTATTTAAGTTTGGTAAAATGCAGTTAATCCAAGAGATGCCTTTAGCAATTAATCCTACTGGATGTGCTCGATCTGAACCAAAACTCCGTACATATATCCGGCGAAAGCCTGCTGGAGAAATCAACAGTTGTCCCTATATTACTCATAATCATGTTACCCTTGAGACTCCGGGTCCCTCCTACAATTCCGATGTTGGAAGTCCTACTTATCTGAATTCTCAATCTCCTACTATGACTAGTAAGTCGCAGCAATATCGGCGATTACGGTGGGAGTGGAAAACAAATGTTATCTTGGCTCGTTCACGAATCCAAGGATTGGGACTATATGCTGCTCGTGATTTAAGCAAAAGTACATTCATTATTGAATATCTAGGTGAAGTCATTCGTAACGAGGTAGCTAATCGCCGAGAGCGTTTGTATGAATCACAAAATCGAGGAATATATATGTTTCGAG
The DNA here is from genome assembly GCA_944472135.2 of Trichobilharzia regenti. Classification (NCBI taxonomy): domain Eukaryota; kingdom Metazoa; phylum Platyhelminthes; class Trematoda; order Strigeidida; family Schistosomatidae; genus Trichobilharzia; species Trichobilharzia regenti. The sequence continues at coordinate 62,282,193 of OX235265.1, read as the reverse complement.
TAGATGATGATTGGATTGTAGATGCAACTATGTGTGGAGGGTTAGCTCGTTATATTAATCATTCTTGTGATCCAAATTGTACCGCAGAAATTCTTAACTGTGATAATTCCAACCATATAGTGATAATTGCTTGTAAAAATATTGAAAAAGGTGATGAATTGACCTATGATTACAAATTTGACTTTGAAGAAGATCGCCGAGATAGGATTCCATGCCTATGTGGTTCAGCTAATTGTCGAAAATGGATGAACTAATAATTACTAAGGTTGTGTTTCTTACAACACCACTTTAATTTCATTTCTGTAAAGTATGAATTTGCGCCCATATTTCTCCCACTACTTACATTACCTTCTCATCTTATATTTCTTTGAATATACCTAGTTCATTTTGACTTTCTAATCAAATGTTCTTTCAGATATTTCTTCGTTTAATTTTGTTCTCACTACACAACTTATCCGACGTTTTGTATAGATATGGTTGCATTTTTTTCTGTCTTTGCACTATGTGATATTCTTTCTGGTGTATTACTGCTGATTTAATAAATTTAGTTCTCTTAATTAAATTTCAGATTTACATTGTGTACATACTGATCCTTTTGGATCTGTGTATAAAACATTAATGTGGCTGTGGGTTATCATTCACTTGAAGCTAATGTGTATAATATCTGTATCATATTTTCCAAAGTTATTTAATAAAAACACAATATTCCATGATTATCAGTGTTGTTTTTTTTAAAACTTTTGTTTGATGCTTGAGTGTTTTGTTTGCTTCTGTATAACAATTTTTTCTTATATGCATTAATATTTGTGATATATTTAATTTGAAAAAGAAGTATGTTGTGTGGAAAAGGTAGAGAAGTCTCATGGTATATATATTATATATGTTTAGACATGTTAGCGGTAGCATTTTCATTAACTGAGTAATGTTCATTAAATTTATCCACAGGAAGTTTGAAAGCGATCATACTGTACGGCATGGAGGTTTCATGTGGTTTTTAAACTAAAGGCGAAAAAATAAACACTTATATTATTGATCATATATAATTCGTCAAATGTTTAGTCATTCAGATTTCTCATTCATTCTACAGACAACTAACTTTTTGGCGAATTCTGTATTTCATTAAGTTTGTCTTTAGATGGTTATTTCAATCTTTGTGATATATTTATGGCTTAAATTCGCTGACTATCGCACACATGTATTAACTCCTTGTTACTTTTCAGCATATGAAGAGGCCTTACAATTGTTCTCTTTATCCCACTCATTGCTGTATATTTTGGGTAACATTACATCCCTGTTAATTTGTTTTCGATTCTCCGATGTGAAGTCAACGTTCTACTTCGATTCACCAGTCAGTGACATCATCCCAAACATAATACGTTCCAGTTGTTAAATTTCATCATGAACAATCGTCATTTAGAGGTCTTTGGAAATCAGCAAGCGTTGGACAGCTGCTTCGTCCTATTTTGGAGCTCTTGAACAGTGCGCATCTACAGTCTTAGCAGATCCAATTGACTGGGTGGTTAACGAGCTTTGTCTTGTAACCTGAGGGTCCCGCAGAAGACAAGGGCTGGCAACAGATCGTTTTATTACGAAAATCAACACGTATTTATATATATTTTATATGCATTAATAAGGCTTATGCAAGCAGAAAAAGGCAGTCTTCTGATTGGTTGTTTCTCGGAAGTTAAGCAGACAAACACAGTCTTATGATTGGTTGTTTCGATATTTCTCGGAAAGTAGAGCCATCTATCTGCGAATCATATTTGTCCACATTTAAGTTTGCTGTGATTGGTTGTTGAAACAGCCTTGTTCATATTTTCTCACGGCCCATATTAGTGACCTAGACATTAACGTAGATTAGTGCCAACCAATCGGCTAGCAGCCTGCTCTCACCACACTCGTCCCCCCGTCAAATAGCTTCGTGCGCAGACGTTCCGACCTTCTGGGTGCTACATCCTCTAGTTGAGGATTGTTACTGACCGGCTTGTCCCACTGTACCCATCTTTGGAGCTGACTGGCGTTAACTCGTTTCTGTTTATCACCTCTTCGGATGGTATATACTTGACCCCGTCTTTTTGTGATTGTGTATGGTCCTTCCCACTTTGGAAGGAGTTTCCGTGAACCTAGCCCGCCTCCAACTGTATATCTCCTGTCTCTACACTTCACTTGGTCCCCGACTGCAAAGGTAATGCACTGCGTCCTTTCTTTCATCTGAGACTTCGTGACATCACTGCGCTGCTTCCGTATTACATTCTTGACTGCCTCTTTCCTCTCTGCTTTTAATTTCGTCGTACTCCACTTTTGGTGCATGGGCCAGGTCTCATTGTGTACCGGTAATCGTGGTTTTCTACCATACATCAGTTGGAAGGGTGACTTCTTCGTTGTTTCCTGAGTGGTAGCCCGATGTGTTAGTAAAATCAGTGGAAGCTCCGTTTCCCAGTTCCCGCCCTTCGAGCCAGCCACTCCTTCAGTGTACGGTTGTTTCTCTCCGTTAGGCCATTCGTTTGTGGATGGTATGGGGTCGTTCTGATCCTCTTGATGCCCAGCTGTTGCAAACGGGAAGTAAACTCTTCACTCTCGAAACAGGGACCTTGGTCTGTCAGTATTGTCTTCGGTACGCCGTGGTCTGCAACAATGTGTCTAACTACTGCATCTGTCACGGTTCTTGCACGTTGGTCTGGGATTGCTACGGCGTCTACCCATCGTGTCGCGTGTTCCGTCATCACCAAGAGGTACTGATTACCATTGGATGTCTGAGGAAATGGACCCATGACATCTACGGACCACAAGTCACCTATCGCGGTAACTGGAATCGACTGAAGTGGTGGTCGTATATACCGGTCACCTTTCATCAGCTGGCACCGTGGACATCCAAGTACGTATCTTGCTACGTCTTCTCTCATACCTGGCCAGTACATACTTTGTCTTAGGAGGTCGGTCGTTCTGGCCACGCCTGTATGCGCTAGCTGGTGACATTCTTCTATCATGTCGTGGCGCGACGATTGAGGTATGACAGCCAGCCAGCTTCCGTCGTTCTCTCGCCAGGTCAGAGTCCCGTAGGCATTCACTCTGAGTCGATCCCTCTGTCTGAGTAGTGTGGTTAGCTCCTTACTCGCCGTAGTTTGATCCACTTCTATTCCGTTGGTGATCACCTGTATTACTGTATTCAGCGTATCGTCCAACCTCTGCCTACGTGCAAGTCTTAGTGGGTCTTGTTCTACTGCATGCACTCCGTAAGCGACCTCGGGCAACTCAGACTCATCTTCTGGTCTCGATAACAAATCTGCCAAGACATTTTCACTTCCAGGAACGTGTGAGATCGTAAAATCGTACTCCTGAAGACGCAACATCCACCGTGACAACTTCCCCCGTGGGTCTCTCGCTGTCTTCAAAAATTGTAGCGGCTTATGATCAGTTTCGATGTGGAACCGCCGGCCGAGTAAATAAGGTCTCCATTTGTCGACTGCCCATACCATTGCTAAACATTCTTTCTCTATCGTTGAATACTTTCTCTCTGTGAGGGTCAAAACCCTACTGGCATACTCAACGATTCCCTCGTCCTGTCTTAGGACCGCACCTATAGCGTAGTCACTGGCATCTGTGCACACTGTGAACTGTCTTCCTGGCACAGGTAGTTTTAGCGTCATTTGTTGGTGGTCGAGCAGCTGTTTAATTCTGTCGAATGTCCTCTGCGATTCTTCCGACCAAACAAACTTTGGCTCACCTAGTAGCCTGTATAGAGGGGCTGCTATCTCATTGAAGTTCTTCACGAAGCGACTATAAAACGCTGCTCTACCCAAGAATTGTCTCAGTTTTCTCTTTGAATTCGGGGCTGGAATCGTTTTAATCGTCAAAATTTTCTCCGGCAGTGGTTTAATCTCACCATTTCCCACTTTATGTCCCAACAGAGTAACATTCTTTTTGGCTATCTGAGACTTGGTTTTGTTGACGCGTAGTCCAAACTCTTCGATGCGTCGCAGCACGGCTTCTACATGGTTGACGTGATCGTTTTCGTTTTGACTGTATATGACGAGATCATCACCATAAACCTCCACGTTTTTCAAGTTCTAAGTAATAGCTTCATCAGTCGTCTGAACGTAAACGGTGCACCTGCTAGTCCAAACGGCATGCGTTTAAATCGATATTGTGTCTGACCCACGATGAAAGCCGTCTTATCTCTATCACCTTGTTTTATCGGTATCTGCCAGTATCCTGAGCGAAGATCGAGAACCGAAAACACATTCGCACCTTGTAGGCGATCTAAAGTTTCTACCACTGTTGGCATGGCACACGGTCTTAACTCTGTCATACTGTTTAACTGTCGAAAATCAACACAGAATCTATACTTCCCATTCGCTTTTTTTACTAACAGCACTGGAGAGTTGTACGGGCTATCAGCTTCCTCAATAATATCATCTTTTAACATCTCTTGCACTTGTCGCTCCACTTCGCCTTCCAGATGACATGGAACTCTTCGCGTTAAAAATGACCTTACTTTCGGATCACTTAACGGAATTTCATGATTCACCTTATCGCAATAACCGTATGGGTCGCCATCTCCAGTGAACAGATGATCGTATTTATTAATTAACTCTGTCACATTGTGTACCGTCGACAGCTTAATCGCTGCTATCTCGCTGGTCTCATACATGTTGATATGCCCGTATTTCGTGATCACCACGTTCGCTTGCGTGTCGATTATGGCACCAATCTCACGCAGAAAATCCGCTCCTAATATCGTTCGCTGTAGTTCGGGTACAACAATGAAAGGAAACGTCACCTCGCAGCCACCAACAACGACCGTACAGTTCGATCTACCCGTGATACGCAACACATACCCGCCTACTGTTTGTACTGTCAATGAACACGGACTAACACTCTTACATAAATTCTTATCTATTAACGACACGGCCGCCCCTGTATCTATCAAACATACTACTTCTCGATCATTCACTCGCAACTTCGAATACAGAGCCCTTTCTCAATAGCCCCCACTAAATCTAGGTTCATACGAAAGAAAGAACAAGCATTATACCGTCTGAAATTTTTTCTTTTTCGCCTTTCTGGGCAGTATCTTCTCCAGTGTCCCGGCTTACCGCATTCAAAACACCGGTCTTTTCTATCAGCCAACTTTAACGCCGCCACTTCCCGCTGCAATGCTTCAATTTTCTGCTCATATTCGTTTGGTTTTGGTTGGTCTATAGCGGCTACCGTTGTGCTCAGCAGCTGTCTGGTCACCTTCGCCAGCTCACTAATATCCATCGGCTGCGTTGCGTTAACCAGTTGTAATCGCTGAGAAATGTGGTCTGGGACACTCTCGATGAATTGGGAAGACAGTAACTGCGCTTCTGATTCTTCATCTAAAGTGGGAAGCGCGCGTCGAAGTAGATTAGTCAGTTTCACCGCCAACACTAGCGGGTCTCCATCAGGTCCAAGCTTCATTGACCGGAACTGCTGCATTGCTAGCTGTCTGTCTGTTTCGCTGTCAAACTCGGACACTAGTCGTTCAACCAATTTCTTCCAAGACGCTGTGCCATTTGACCTGTCTACGCTGTCATATGCAGCCTTCGCTCGGCCTCTCAACAGCGTCCCCAGGACAACTGCCTTCGCCGCCTGCTCCTTGACACCCACCAGCTCAGCAACGGCCTCGAAGTCACGTAAGAAGCTCCGTATGTCTCCTTCTTCAAACGCAGCTGGCCACGGGATCTTCATCTTTTGGAGGCAGCGACACCAAATGTAACAACAGAAGACAAGGGCTGGCAACAGATCGTTTTATTACGAAAATCAACACGTATTTATATATTTTATATGCATTAATAAGGCTTATGCAAGCAGAAAAAGGCAGTCTTCTGATTGGTTGTTTCTCGGAAGTTAAGCAGACAAACACAGTCTTATGATTGGTTGTTTTCGATATTTCTCGGAAAGTAGAGCCATCTATCTGCGAATCATATTTGTCCACATTTAAGTTTGCTGTGATTGGTTGTTGAAACAGCCTTGTTCATATTTTCTCACGGCCCATATTAGTGACCTAGACATTAACGTAGATTAGTGCCAACCAATCGGCTAGCAGCCTGCTCTCACCACAGGTTCTATTCCCGGTCGTCAGTGTGCATTGCTGAAGGGTTCCAAAATAGGATGAAACAGCTGTCAAGTTCCCCGGGTTTCTAATAATCTCTAACTAATGTTGGTTTGTGAAGAAGTCTAACAAATAGAATTACTTCCAATCCTCACAAGTCTTGTAACCTAAACGTCATGTGTTCATCGTTGATTAAATTGCTGTGTTAGTCTCTTTATTTTTAAGATATGTTCCAGTGATACTTTTCCGTAACATTTACTTCTCTAAGCAATTGCTATCAGTTCAATTTCCATGTTTTTGAAGATGAAACACTCGTGTCGTTAGTACTGAAGTGCTTTAAATGGTAGTGAAAATATTTACATTTTTTGCATTGAATTACTTCTAAAATCACATTGTAAACTAGTTGTACTTTTTTTACACTGAGATTTCTTTATTAGAAGTTGTCCAGAGTTCTTTCGTTGATAACTTCCATTCTCCAAGATGTAAGTTTCAAGCATGACATGTTTACTCGTGTACAATGAGTTGTTCGTCTTTAAGTTCCAAGGACACATTGTCTAAAAAATGTCTTATTTATTTATTGTCGTTTTTCATCATAATTTAACATTCTTATCGGTCTATGAAAGAAATGCTGGCTACCTCGTCAAAATTCCAAACAAGGGCGAATTAGGCCGCTGCAAGAACTAGCGTGGAATAATGCCGTTGTCCACGCATCATTCTGGAGAGAACAAGGGATGCAGTGGATACAGAACTCCTCCTGGAACAAGCTGGATTCAGGAAAGGCAAATCATATACTGATCAAATTGCAACTCTACGCATCGTCGTCGAACATAGAATAGAATGTCAGTCAAACCTCTACCTCAACTTCATCGACTTCGAAAGGGCCTCTAACAGACAGCGTTGACCGAGAAGTAATTTGGAAACTACTTCAACACTACGGTGTACAGTGCCCAAGTCTTTGTCAATCTTATTCAACAGCTGGCTATGACAATACCACATGTGAGATTATTCCACAACGGAAAACTCAGCGAGACATTCGAAGTAAATACAGGAGTAAGACAAGGCTGTCTGCCTATTATCAACGATGATATTCTTAATTGTAGTGGACTGGATTATTCGTCAGACTGTTGGGGGCGAGGAGTCAGGAACACGCTGGACAACCGATAGATAAGAAGACTCTAGAAGATCTGGATTTCACGTGTGGATGATATGTGTCTAATGTCACACAAAGTCGAAGAGTTGCGCGTGAAAACCAACGGACTGGCTGAAGAGGCTGTCAGCGAAAACAGGACTTTGAGTGAACACAGAGAAGACGGAGGTGATGAAGATAACCAACCAACCAACTAACAGCAACAACAACCAGCACCAATCACCATCAACGGGAGAGATTTAACAGAGGTTGCGTCCTTCCTATATCTGAAAAGCATCGTTTCGACTACAGGTGGAACGGCTGATGTCAAAGTCAGAATAGGAAAGGCAAAAAACTTGAAACCAGTTCGGAAATCTTCCGCACTTGGCATAAGGAACAAGATTCGCATTTTCCACACCAATGTGAAGTCGGTTCCTCTATATGGGTCGGAAACTTGCACTGCGTATCAGCCAGAAAAAGGATTTCCAACAGTTTGCAGACTTTCATCAACAGCGTTCCGCTTTGCCGGCTCCATACTGAAGACTGACTGGCTAGAAAGAATAAGCAACAAGAAACTATGTGGACAAACCAAAAGGTGAGCGCCGATCGCTCAACAAATATGTAGGAGAAAGTGGAGATGGATCGGGCATACATTGAGGAGACCGCCGAATGACATTGCACGCCAAACCCTTGAGTGTAATCCCATTGGGGGAAGCGGTGAGTGGGTCGTCCTAGAGTGACATGGAGGAGATCGTATGATGAAGAGATGAGAGAGTTTGGGCAATCGTGGATCCACCTGAAGAGAACGGCAGAAGAAAGTGGAAATGTGTTTTTGAAGCCCTATGTTCCACCCGGAACACTTTTTAGTCGTAGAAACATTTCTTATTCTGTTTATTCCATACAGAGATGAAGTTTGTTATCATCTGTTGTCATATTCAGATTTACGAATCTACTTTCCGTCACTGAATATTATTTATCTGGATTACAATTTTAGCAATCATCATACTGTCGCCTAAACTCCCCTGTGCTTAACCTTACTTTGTTAAGGTTTTAAGCGTATTTATCTTTATACACGTTAAAAATTAATTTATTTGCTGGTCGTGTGAAGTCAGTTTCATCTTTGTGTGGTTGATCAAAGTCTTGCTTCCAACCGCATTACGGTATACTTTACTTATTGACCATATGTTCAATATTAACTGTCATTCACCATTGAACGACAAAGAGTGGGGCTTTTCACATATAGATTTTGCATTATTTCTGGAAAATTATCGCAGTTGTGTATTGGTTACTTCACTTTCTCAGCGTAAATATTAGTGAAAATTGGCCTATTGGGTGTAGATTAATGATGTTAACTTGAGCTGCTGTTGCACAAGTCTGTTGAAAACTATCGTCGGCGACATCGCATATTTACACCTCCACAGTTTGACACGGTTTCGACTCGTATGAATGCACCTAAATGTTTGACTGAGTTAACATTCATTATCCTGAAGACGTTTATTTAGTAAAATTTAACTGAACCGGCTCTTCCTGAACTTCTCTTTGTCCCTGCAAATTTCTTTTCCATGTTAACAAATATATTCATATTTTTGGTGTCTTATTATTCTCCAATGTTTATTCACGCAAATATATAGTGCGAATTAGTTTATTTTTAGAGAATAACCAGTTGAATTTCACTGATGAAAAATTTGAAAGATAGTGATTCAATATGAGGAAACTGGGAAGGGGGATTTTCGGAGTAAATAAACAGTGGTCGTACAGTTTGTATGTTTCCTTGTGAAATGATACAACTATGTAGACTATTAGTCGTTTGTGTGCATCATATTGTTCTCTATTTAATGATTCCTCTAATTCATTGATAATGGTCCCGAGCAGTTTTCCATTTGATTGTTTGCTTTCACATAAAGTTATCTGTTTTAGTTAACAGAATGCCAGATTTGAGCGGTAATAAAAGCTCTACAAAGACTTTGGCACCTACAAAGAGACCTGCCGTAAGGAGTTCAGACAAAACCAGCCATTCTTCAAGTTCCAGACCACATGACAACAAATATACCCATTCTAAAGTCTCTCGAAGTCCACCCAGACGGCGTGCTAGACGTAGTCACTCTTCAACATCCAGTTCTTCAGACTCTGGTTCTTCATCATCTGAGTCTGACTCAAGCTCCTCTTCGTCTTCTGGCACATCTAATTCCTCCAAAGCTTCAAAGAAGTCTAATCGTGGTTCAGGTTTGTTTAGTGACACTTTCGTTTTTATGCACGTTATGGTCTGCTCGGTAGTAACCAAATAAAATAGCGCTTTCTACCAGGTGAATACTAATTAGGTTAATTGTGTGTGAAGAAGACATACATTGTCTTTCTCTTCCACGGTGTGGGCAGCTGGGGAGTGACAACTGCCCACACACTTCCAAAAAGACAGACATCGTCTTTCTGTGCGCTAACGCACTGACGTAGTCATAGTACTTTGATGTGCGTTACGTCTGTGACATTTCTAGTACTCAATATACTAAATCAAAAATTATTCTGGCGACTCGTGGTGAGTAGGCTAGTCCAGAGATTGTATTTGTCTAAATGAAGTTGGAAATAGTTAAAACCATCGAGTTGCAGGTATCATATATATTAGAGAGTTTACCTGTCAACACATTTCACTAGATCAATATGCAATTAATATATAAAGATACTAATAATTATAGAGTTGTATTTAGTTTTCTAGTTTCTTAACAATTAGTATTTCACTCTTTCTTATTTGTTGTAAGTAACTTCTTTTCGGTTAATACCAACGTCATACATTTGTTTTGTCTAGCTGAATATTGTTTTCTTATTATGCAGTTACGCGGAACACATTATTCATGTTCCAGACTATGAACCACACATATTGTGTGATGGTTGATGATACTACCCAGCTGTTTTTGGCTGAAACGAGTAAAGTGGGATTCGATCCAAACCGACGCGCTGAAAATCAAGTGCTCAAGCCAATCCACCATACTTTCACCTGGCTAAATATTAGTTATATGTTCTTTCTTTCTTTAGATGTTTAAAGTTTATTACTATACAAAAACTACGTAGTTGAAGCATCTAAATAGATTTTGTGAAGAGCTAGATATCTTACTTTATCGGTTCAGTTGATAGTATGTTACGCATCAATGGCTAAACTGTGAATGGAATTCCTTAGTGATGATTTGAAGTTCTTTGTCACAGTAGTAAATAGATGCGTTGTTTAAGTCTTAATTATTTATTTAACAGCACTGATTACCTTTAAATTAATCTTAACACCATGTAGGTAGCGCACTTTGCTCGTATTCATTTTACATTCATGAGAATATGATAATATTTATTGACTTTAATGAACATTAATTCCGAAGGCTTATATCACTATTTTTGACAATATTTCTAATGATTTCAATCCTAAATTAGCAATGGATGTAAAGAATCCTAACGAACGCCCTCATGTATCCAGTCAAACAAGTTCTGTTCAGTCAAAAGTAAACGACAAAACAGCGTCTCATAAATTACCTGAATCTTCTGAGTCAAAGAAGAAGCTCAGTTCACAGCCATCAAAAGATGAACCTACTAAGTCTGATTCAAATGCGAAATCAAGTTCAACGGATCATATCAAGGTTTCTGACACTTCTGGTGTTGCAGGGTCTGCACTGGCATCTGCACAAAAATCTGATGAAAAGGTGACCGATACTTCTAAAACCCGGAATCTTGATAAATCTTCACATAATCCACCTAAGTCAAACAAGGAGAACACAGTAGAAAAACCCATTCCAAACAGTGACGGCCCTACTGAAGGTCAGTTCACTCGCATATTGGTCGAGAAGTTAACTAAAAATATAACAAGAGTAAGTGCTTAACTACTGTTGTTGTACATGTGGATTTGTTCAGTTTTTCGAACCATGTGTTGTTAACTACAAGGTTGACGTTTTCTAAATATGATCAGTATTTTATAAAGTCTAAGTGGTTCGTTATTCTGTATGTTTACAGGATTGAATGTGATTGTATGACTTTAAAATAGTGGAACTTCTTATCTTTAGGGTGATATTAATCGTATTTTTTCCTTGTCCCTAAGGTTTAGCAGTAATGTCTACCACGTTGAAGAAAAAAGACAAATGAGCATTATCATTATTTTCAAACCATTAAATCAGGATTGTTACGTTAACCAAATATAGAGATCTTTGATGGCATGGAGGATTTCATCATGAGCTGACATCAGTTAGAGAACCCTTGGAAAACCTGGGAGTACTGGACAGCTGTTTCCCCCTTCCTAGTTTGGAACTCTTCGTCAGTACGCACCCAACACACGGGGTTTGAACCCAGGACCTTCTGGTTACAGGGCGAGCTGGTAGATCATTGAGCCACCGAGACACGATCAAATTGGTCCAGTCTACCAATTCACGACATAGCGCAATCATTTCGCAATGTCTTCTTCGATGCCTTATCTTCAACCTGCTGTGCCCTGGTCACGGCTTCCCACTAGAACCCCGGTGGGTGCGTACTAATGAAGAGTCACAAACTAGGACGAGACAGCTGTCCATTACTCCCAGTTTTTCCAGTGGTTCTTTAACTGATGTCAGCTCGTGATGAAGTCCTCCATGCAATGAAACAAAAATCCCCACAAAACCAATACTTGAAAATAGAGATCTTTAGTTTGAAATCACACCAAAATAAAATTTTCACTATTATCTGTGAAGGACAAGTTATACAGTAATGTAGAACGAACTTGAATCCTACTTTAAAAGAAACTTTGAAATCATATCACTATACCTTTTTTCATACCATGCTCTAATTTGCTCCTTTTATTCTAACAAGTGTTATTATTTATTAAGACACAAACTGAGTACATTGTGGGCATCAAGGTATGGTGCACATAAAATCTCATAGCTTGTGAGATGGCTAGAATGCTGCCCAGACGCTGAGGCGGAAACAAGTGATTATCTAGGGGGCCAACTCTGAGCCTTTGACTTAAAATCTGATCCACAAGGCAGTGGGGGAACAACAAGACCTACCTTTCCATAGTTTCTGGTACCAAAACGCTATCCTATTCGTTCGGTTTCTGGAACCCATGTACACCATAGCTTTGGAATCAGAGCTCTCCATCTCCCTTATGTAGACGAGAATACCCACCAGTCCTGTTGTAGGCACTAGACGTTTACATTTTCCTTTCCAGTTTTGTGAGGAATACTGCCGCCGCATGAAGGGAGTGAATATGATTCATCTAATAAAAGCTATGTACTCATGGCCATTTAGTGGCATTTCGACAAAGTAACCAATGTCTACCCATCCTCAGCTGTCTCAGATCATTTATGGGGGCGTTGTAATTGGTATTTTGTAGACCTATCCTCTTAAAGTAGATCGTGTATGTGTTCATTTAATTACTGTATTTAATCTGTGGGTTTTCATGAATTAATCAACTTGACTGACTGTCATATTATCAACATTCGAAACCACTTAAATATCACATCATTATAAAACTATTCTGTCAAATCTTGACTACAGTTCATTTGATTTATCACATCATTAAACTGGAAACATTTAATTTTTTCCTCTAAGGATAGTATCATGTGAACAGTGAAGAATTTATGCACACGATTTCAAATGACCATGAGGTTCTAAAGGATGAATTACATGTATCACTCGTTGTAATCATTCAGTCTGAAGAAAACCATTCCATTCATAATATGTTAATGTTGTGTCCAAAGATAATACTGGGTTCGTATTCATTATTACTGTTAGTTCATCATACAGTATTATAAGAATGATTACTGTAATACCATTTCACCACTGAGAAAGCCTCAGGAAGCTGTCATGGGAAAGACAATAGGATAGCTGATTACAAAGTTATTTCAAATGACCGATATACCATCAATTCAAGATATAGACATTGTTTTTACCTAGTGAGGAAGTACGCATAGAGATCCAACGAAATGATTTTTAATCTATGTTAATGTCAAATGTTTGGTTTGTGGATTACGTGGGAAACGTTAAACAGTGTTATTATCCTCTGTCCTAACAGTTAGGAACCACAGAAAAAAGCGTTTTTTTTTTGGTGTCAAGCGGTCCAGGAAGTATTATCTGCTTCATCCATTACGTCATCATCATCATTACGTCTTTAGTTGACAGATGTTCGTAGTGTGTGAAATCGTTTTTATTTTCATGAACTCTAAAGTATTAAAGTGTTCTACAAATAATAGTGGTAACAAGTTTTATCATATCGTCTATATATATTCAGAGGAGAAATATTACACTCGGAAATAATTTATAAATTGTTTTTATTTTAGGCCCATATTCAAGAAATATTTTCTGTATGGGGTGAAATTCATTCTGTTGACCTTCCACCAGATCGTATTCATCCAGAATTCAATCGAGGATATGGCTATGTTGAGTATGTTGATGCTAAATCAGCCAATGATGCAGTTAATTTTATGAATGGAGGACAAATAGATGGACAAGAGGTTAGAGTTTCTGAAGTTTATTCGCGTCCATCACATACAAGCGATCGTGGAGGCCGATCGGATGAACGAACAAGCTATCAGTGAGTCAGTCAATTTTTATCAATCATTAACTACAAACAAATTTGTAACGGTTTAATTCGCTGCATTTAGAAAATAATAGGAAATAAAGATAAACATGAGAGTTCACTAGTTCCTTGATGTTTGGTTAATTTTTTGTGACGTTTCTACATGCTCACCTTATACTTGATTCAATGTATTTTTGCGCAATGCTATTGTGTATATCATAAGTATCTACTTGAAGTTATCAAATTTATTAAGGGAAGAGATATTAAACAATTATAGCATCCGGTTGTTGCGGTATTTATCAGCTTTTGGGGCTTATTTAGGCTAATTTTTTAAATTTTTGATTACAGCTTGATTCCACACTGTATTTTTGGTACAAGTATGGAATTTTCAGCATGGATATCGGTAGCCCAAATTTTGCAGGCCAACCATAAATATCAGGTGTGCGTCGGCAGGGAATCGAACCTCGGACCATGCGCATGGTCGGCGAGAGTCCTAACCACTGTGTCACTGACGCACATGATTATATCTTGCTGATTCATCTCATACTAAAGCTATTTCTAATTCATTGCTGTGTCAGAAAGATTGGTAATAATAAGGTGAAAGTTACATATAAGTGTACTCAAGTTGTTTTATAGCTGTTACATCTTTTTATTTGTATTATGCTTTGTGTATTTTTCATAAACTTTTTTCCTAATTTCTTTAGCAAAAGGAGACATGATTCATCTAGATATGGTCGTGAAAGGTCACGTAATCGTGATGAGCATTCTTCTAGAGGATTAAATGATTCTACTGAGCACAATCGCATTAAAGAAGATTCTACTAAAAAACATTCGTCTGGCAATCATTCACGGACTCATGACAGACAAGATCGTTCGCGGATGCATGAACGCATTGAAGATCGTGAGCGTATTAAAGAACGTGAACGTGAACGGCCACGAGGTGGTCGCTCAGATGGTATGGACAAACCAAAAACAACAAGACGTGGAAGTAGTGGCAGCCCATTTGCAAATCGTACAACTGATCGCCCTCGCTCTCCTCCTGCTAGTTCTCGTTATCGTAGACCTAGTAAGTTTGTTGTATTAAAATATGTTGTGTTCACATGACCGTCGAGTTCACTAATTATGCATTCTATAATCTAATGTATTGTTGAAATCCAAATGACTTTGAATTATAAAATGAATTTTCAATTTCAGGTCCTCCAGGTGCTCGAACATCGGCAAAGCGACCTAGGTCTCAAAGTCCTAAACAAAAAGCACAGTTAGGATCAAGTCGAGATGTAAAGAATTCAAATACTAGCCATCATGATAGAAAAGCCTCATCCCGTTCATCATCCTCGTCTTCTTCTAATTCAGGATCATCATCTTCCTCATCAAGTTCTGGTTCTGGTTCTAGCTCATCTTCAAGTTCGAGTAGTTCTCGTTCTTAACTACGATGTTTTTTATATCATGAAACAATTAATATTGTAGTAAATATGCTGTCTATACAAATGTCTGCATTTTTGTTGTACGTTTATAATCATATAATTTGGCAACATTTATCTTTGTCGTACAACATTAAAATTTTATTTTGGATTCACTTTCGCTTTTATTATCTGAAATCAGATATTAGTCTATTAGCAGAATATTTAAAACGTAGAATTTAAGTTCATTTTCTGTATTCTTCTTTAAGTCATCCGACTATTGTATATCAGAACTTATTTGTTTCCTTAACTTTTGTCAAATGTAAGTCTAAGCATGAGTATATACTTCATCATCGTTTACTTTCATGCATCACTTAGAGCGAATAGAGGGAAGAAATCGTTGCTAGGTCGAAGGGTTATTTACGAACTAGATACTCAATTCTCTACTGTTAGCGACAGATCTCATGGAGTGCAACAGTTCCTGGATATTCAAGTATTGGTTTGTAGGGTTTGGTTGATTGTTTACAGGATTTCATCATTATCTGAAATTGGTTAGAGAACCA
The DNA here is from genome assembly GCA_944472135.2 of Trichobilharzia regenti. NCBI lineage: Eukaryota > Metazoa > Platyhelminthes > Trematoda > Strigeidida > Schistosomatidae > Trichobilharzia > Trichobilharzia regenti. The sequence goes on along the minus strand of OX235265.1, from coordinate 62,266,514 downwards.
TTGGAAAACCTGGGTGTACTGGACAGCTGTTTCCCCCCGTCCTACTTTGAGACTCTTCAGTAGTACGCACCCACTGCGGTTCGAACCCAGGACCTTCTGGTTACAAGGCGACCTCGTAGACCATTAAGCCTCTGGGAACCGATCCAATGACTCATGAATTCTGACCTCTGCCAATTCACGATATAGCGCAAGCGCTAGCAAATATCTTCGGCGAGTATTTGTCAATGAGATGCTCACTTCCGACTGGCCCTATTCTGGCAGGTAGTTACTTGGGGTTCCAGTGGGAAGTCGTGACCAGTAGGGTGCAGAAGGTCGGGTGCGAGGACAAATAATCGCCGAAGGCATTTGCTGGCGCTTGTGCTATATCGTGAATTGGCAGAGGTTAGAATTCATGAGCCATTGGATCGGTTCCCAGTGGCTTAATGGTCTACGAGGTCGCCTTGTAACCAGAAGGTCCCGGGTTCAAACCCCGTGTGGTGGGTGGGTACTGATGAAGAGTCTCAAACTCAGAAGGGGGAAACAGCTGTCCAGTACTCCAGTGCTGGTTTTCGAATGGCTCTCTAACTGATGTCAGCTCATGATCCTGTAACCAGTTCTTGGATATACCTATGCCTTCATGTTGTGAGTAACTAGTGCGCTTTTGCCTAAGGTCCTAGCCATTTTCTCTTCTGACGTTTTCTTACCATTGGATTTGCTACCAATGGGCCTCATTTTCGTCACCTTATAATATCGTGGAACGAGTACAAACCTCCCCTTTTAAATTATGATTGGAGTTGACAGAAGTGTGTGATAATGTTGAGAAGACATATCGCTTACATAATATCTTTATGTGATCCTGGATAGTCTGGGTCTTAAGTTAGATGGTAGGATGATTCGCCAATAATCCTTAGGTCGCTGGTTCCAGTCCTAACACTTTCGATTACCATCCCCTCTCTTACCAGTATAAGTTTGCTTGAAAAGTCTTCTATATTGATCTTACTTTGTACTGATCATTCACTTTATTCACGTCAAGTCGAAGGTAGATCATGAAGTAATAGAAAAGATTTGTGTCTTAGGTGGATGGTTTTGGTGCCGTCACGTACTCTGAGTTGAATGGTTTAATTGCAACGCTTTCAGTTTTCCTTCTAGACAACATATTCAGCGCAGACGTTATATTGAAGTTTTTGGACCGAGCACCCGATGCATATTCATGTTTTGAAAGCAGTCTCATTTTCCGTTTTACCTGGATTCTTATTTATCGTGATATGACAGTTTTGATAACAGATTTAGACATATGATTTCTTAGTTGGTAAGTTCTGCGTCAGGTTTCCTAATTCACATTTGATTGAATGGCACACTTGCTTAGTGTTATGAATAATATTGCTGTCAGTGGGGAATGAATACATTTTGCCTTCTGCTTATACTGTCGTTAGATTGAAAATTTGATTTATAGTTTGATCGTATGATCCATGGGGAAGGCTTGCTTATAGCACAACAAAGTGTTTACACTTTGAATATTTCTCGACGCGCAGTTATGGATGCGTTGATGATAAGGATGTCATGATTATGCAGAAATTTGTGGAGATTATTTAGTATATTGATGCATTATTTGATACAATAATCGATGGAAAATATCCACCAATTCTTTTGCATAAGTAGCGAAATTACTGGGTGAATGATGAAATCTAAACACTTGAAATCTTTATGGTAATCGATGTGAATATGAGAAGAAAGCAAACTTTTCACAGTTGGTACGATTTATCCTTCTTTGTTATCACTTCTAGCCTATGTTGTGGGCGATGAAGTGATTGTTTTGATATATAAGTGAAGTATTTTTAAAGGTGTCAGCGTTGTAGCTGTTGTTCTGTAGAAAATACTCTCTCTCTCTCTCTCTCTCTCTATATATATATATATATATATATATATATATATATATATATATCATGGGACAACTAACTCGGTTTGTGAGTCTAGAGTTTGAACGATTTCTAATGGGGCATGATATTAATGTTTTGATAATTCATAAGTAGGGGTATTCCCAAAGTCTACCATTGGTCGTATGGGGTAACCTGGCTTATGTATTTTAATCGTACCATATAAAAAACCCAGTGCCCATAGTTTCAAACGCCAAAGCGTTATCCACTAGACCACTTAGGCCACGAGAGCCACCGTCCACAAATTAAATTCTAATTAAATGCCCAGACATCGTCGAAGCATCTGCACAAGAAGCCGTCATGTCAACCTGAGACCGAGCACTTCGGTCCAATCAATCGACGGGAAAATCTCAAATTAAACTAAATTAAACCATTTAAATTCACCCAGTGACGGCTTCATTCTGCGTATTAAATCCGCTGTGGATTTTTTAACCTTATTCATTATTGTGTCTACAGGCTTCTTAATTTACTCACATGGACCCGTCTCAATATATTCAGTGACTTTCTTGGTATAGTCAGATTTATCTAGAACTACGATAGAGTTCCCTTTATCAGCTTTTGCGATGACGATGTTTTTATCCTGTTTTAGACTAATTGGAGCTAGTCTTCCAGATTTTTTAAAGTTTGATTTTGCTTTCCTTTGATTTTTCAAGGAATTGCGCTCGAACCTCTTCTGCTATCATCTTATTTATTGAACTTAGCACTACTAGAAGAAAAGACCTAAATTATGAAATAAAACAGACAGAAGAAGCGTTGGTATCAAATAACTATCTTATAAAGTTCATTAGAAAGATCAGAAAAGGTCAAAAGCAATATAAAAATAGTTGTAAAACTAGTGTAACAACAGAAGACAAGGGCCAGGCAACAGATCGTTTTATTATGAAAATCAACACGTATTTATATATTTCAAATTTATTAAAAGCTTGTTTTTAATGAAAACCGTGTGTTTTGGTCCAAAAAGTTCTTTGAATTTTGCTATTTGTGTTTAACCTAATTTTTCCCTCCCCACTAGTACTGATAACATATATAACAGAGAATATAAGACGTCTACTGTTATACCATATAAGGAGGGGACATCTGAGACCCTACGTAGGATTCTTAATAGAGCAGGAATTGGAGTGACACTTAAACCTACAAACTCACTCAGATAGGACAAGCTCTGTAGGTTAAAATAATATAATTTACAAAATACCTTGCAATGACTGTGAGCTAAGTCAACTACATAGGTCAAACTAGTAGGTCGCGGATAGTCAGATTGTCGGAACATAAGAATTTAGAATGGTTGACCCCGAGAAGATAAGTAATTTTGAAAAAAAGCTCATCACTGCATGCATTAACACACAACCACACAATAGTGTGGGAGAGGGTTAAAATTCTAAAAAGTAATATAGGTAGGCGGAGAGAGAGATTGATTACTGAATCCTTGTTCATCGAGTCTACACCCAACACGTGCAATAGGAATGACTCATCACTCATACCGAAATTTTGGAAAATATTACTGCCAATCAAATCAAGCGATGGAAAGTAATGGAATTATATAAACGAAGTTAAAAAGTTGTGTGAGCATCTTGATTTGATTATGAGTGGCAATAAATTGTGCTCGAAACGTCATCAGTAAATATTATTGTATAACACTGTGAGACTTTATCGCGATAAATTTTACCCGTAATTGAATTGAGAATTAGTGGATTGCAAAAGTTTCGGTATTAGGGAAGCGATATTAATTACATTTCAGTTGCTACTGTCTTGTGATGTAAAAAGTAAATCAGGATTGTTTTTATTGACATTCTCCTGTTTCCTGCTAAATAGCTTTATGGAAGTAATGGTAAACTGGAAATTTGTATGTGATAGGCAATATTTAGCCGGATGGATGAAACTGTTATTCAGTATTGTAACAGATCCTGAATATCGTTGGTGTTCCAGGAGATCTGTAATTCTTTCATTGTTGACTAAGCCAGTACATTCTAGGGGACTGGTCATCTGAATGCAGTATTGGTTTTGAACTAGTCTTTGTGGAGATTTGGCTCCTTGGTTTAAGCACTCGAGGTACTGCAGATAGGTACTGGGTTTGCATCTCGCTACACCCACTTCAGTCTGAGCGACTCGAGTGGGGCTCATAGCCTCGAATGTGAAAAACCTGTTTCGGGAGCCGAGTCTGGCTGATTGAATTTCAACATAGAACTTCCTACAGGAATGCAGCAGTTCAACTTGCCACACTCTATAGAGCACACAAAGAGGTATTTAAAAGGAACAGCTACAATGGGAATCATGAAGATTTAATGGATCTACGCCACTGAAAACGATTTTGAGCCATATCACCTGGATCCAAGTGAAATTAGGCAGTAAACGAAAAACGACTGATTAAGATTTACGAAATTCATTTGATCCTACAAAAACTTATTACTAAAATCACTTCTAAGCGTTTTATTTTTATTAGTATTTTTTTAGCTAAGTGTGTAAACATATGCTCCAGAAGTAGGTTTTATATTTTGCGACGTTATAGACAACGATTGGCTCTTCGTTGGTTTGTTCCCAGTCAGAGTTTCTTGTTGCTAATTCTTTCCAGCTGGTCAGCCATTTGATCTTGAGTATGGAGCCGCCAGCGGAGCGGGATTCTGCAACTTGTTGGAAATTTTTTTCGTGATTCACGATCAGTGCAAGTTTCTGAACCTTATCGAAGAACTGAATGACTGACTTCCCATTTGTGTTGAAAATCCGAATTTTGTCCTTTATGAAGGTGTATCTTTCCCTTCCGAATTTGGCTGGTTGGCTTTGACATCTCCATCCATGCTATCCGACTGACGGTGGTTGAAAACGTGCTTCCTGGCTAGATAATTGAAGGATGTGATCTCCGTCAAACCTCTACCGTTGATAGTGATTGGTGCTGGTTGTTGTTGCTGTTAGTTGGTTGGTTGGTTATCTTCATCACTTCCGTCTTCTCTGTGTTCACTCAGAGTCCTGTTTTCGCTGACAGCCTCTTCAGCCAGTCCGTTGGATTTCACTCGCAACTCTTCAACTTTGTGTGACATTAGACATATATCATCCACGCGTGAAATCCACATCTTCTAGACTCTTCTTATCTATCGGTCGTCCAGCGTATTCCTGACTCCTCGCCCCAACAGTATGACACATAACTCAGTTAACCACAATTAAGAATATCATCGTTGATAATAGGCAGACAGCCTTGTCTTACTCCTGTATTTACTTCGAATGTCTCGCTGAGTTTTCCGTTGTGGAATAATCTCACATGTGGTATTGTCATAGCCAGCTGTTGAATAAGATTGACAAAGACTTGGGCACTGTACACCGTAGTGTTGAAGTAGTTTCCAAATTACTTCTCGGTCAACGCTGTCTGTTAGAGGCCCTTTCGAAGTCGATGAAGTTAAGGTAGACTGAAGTGTGACTGGCATTCTGTGCTTTGTTCTGTTGCAGTTTGGTCAGTAAATGATTTCCCTTTCCTGTATCCAGCTTTTCCTATCGACAGAAGACATCCACGAATTGTATGAAATGATTCATATATTTAGTTGACAGACCAAAATAATAATTTTGGAGTTTTACTAATGCAGATGTATTTTAAATGAAGCGATTTAGGAAAAAAGAAAGGGTAGTAGTGGTGGACTGAAATACGGTTGCTGGATGGACGTCTACCATCTGGCATAAGTGGCCTAGTGCTTCTCTGTTCACATGCGTTTTGCTCTTATTCCTCTTCTAAACAATCAACAAGAAAAGAAAAAAACTGCACTGAAACAACTAATCAGTGAGTATGATTTGATTTCCAACAGTTTTTAACAAAAAATAAATTCAATATTTCAAAGGTTCAAAGACAGACAGCATGACGAAGGATGTTATAATGTGTGTGTTGTTATTCTTCCTACGCTATATCTGCTCTACGTAGACTATTTAAAATTGGCTGCTGTGAATACATTTCGTTTATTGTTTCTTTTGTTTATTATTTTTATAAAAGTAGCTTTTGTTCTTCATGTTTAAGATGATGCGGAAATAGAGATTGTTCTTTATTAGTACAACAACACATCACATAGAAGCATAATTACTCAGTCTATCTTTCTCTCTCTCGTGCTTTACACTAGAACAAGGTGCTAAGCATTAGTAATAGAAGTATGATTAATTTTTATGAATGAAAATGATGCTTACAAAGCACATAATTAAACAGCACTTAGTAAATTAAAAGGTTAGTGTTTTTTTAGTATTACAAAAACAAATGCTCCATAACTTTATCGTAATATAATAGTAAACAGATAGATGGAAGTAAGAAAAGTGAAATATCTACTTAACCTCAATGAGAATAGGTGAGATTGTGGAACTACAAGATAATATGTATGCTGATAAATATATAAATGTGAAAAATCAATGAAAAGAAGTTGAATCCACTGGTGATTGGTTACTCATACATGTAGAGAATTAAAGTACTTGAAAGTAGATGTAAAAGGCGGAGAAAATATTCATTTCGATGAATCATTTTCAGTAAGTGCTCTATTGTATTTATATTTAACAAAGAAGACATAAAACTAATCAGATACTGGTAATCATGTCCTAGAAAATATATTGCATCATATGAGGTGTCATCTAGAAGGGAATGACCAAAGCGGAGATTAGAAGAAAGGGATAGAAGTTAGAATCGTGTAATAAGTGTAAAATAAAATGACGAATAAGTTTGAATGGACAAAACGATGGCAAAGTGTTCATATAAAATCTGCACGAGAAATGCAATGTTATTAATAAACAATAATAGTGATATTTATAATAATTACAAAATAATATTTATAAACTAAAACAATAAAATGAGACAGAATTATGGCAAGAATGTTACTCTGGCCACAATGAGGCGAATGAGTGTTTGCAGCGCTTTGAAACGCAAGGACGGGTTCCGAATACCTACTGTTTCGGTGGCTGTGTGTAAATGGCATATTTGAATTCTTCTCGAAAGATCTTGAGGAATTCTTTGTAACCCTGGTTGAGCAATCCTGTGGGGATGCCTGAAATTTAGAGTTGACAAGGTGTTTGATAATAGAACTATTGGTATTCTTTATCGCTCTTGTTAGCAAAGGCTGGACGATGCTCCAGAATACGTTTGCAGACAATGTTGTGTAAATCCTACATACTTTCTTCCACAGAAACAAGTTAACTGATAGATACTGAAGTGACCGATAGCGGTATTTTGTATTTAATGCATGACTTCGTTTGTAACAACAGAAGACAAGGGCCAGGCAACAGATCGTCTTTTAAGGAAATCAACAGATATTTATAGATTTTCATGTACATTATTATACATTATTGTAAGCAAACAAACACAGTCTTCTGATTGGTGGTTTCTCACTGAAAGTTAATCTTTCATCTGTTTGTGGTTGTTTCTTGAATGTCAATCATCTATCTGCTAATTGTATCCGCCTATGCAACGTCTGCTATGCTTGGTTGTTGAGTCAGTCTTTGTTCTTGTTTTCACATTGTGGTGGCTGCTAGCCAAAATCGATAGACAGTAATTTATATCAATGTTTACGTCCCCAATATTGGTCACTAGAAAAATAAGAACAAAGACTGACTCAACAAGCAATTACAGCAGACTTTGCGTGGGCAGATGTATAATCCGAACTTCAAGAAACTGCCACAAAGAGATGAAAGATTAATGTTCAGCGAGAAACCACCAATCAGAAGACTGTGTTTGTGTGCTTACAATAATCTATAATAATGTACATGAAAATCTATTAACATCTGTTGATTTCCCAATTAAATGATCTGTTGCTTGGCTCTTTTCTTCTGTTGTTACAACATGACCAATATTTGGGACGTAAACATTGACGTAAATTGTTGTCTACCAATTTGGCTAGCAGACAGCTCTCACCAAAGGCTGACTGTGCTGGAGATTGTGACTCGTAAGATAGCTGCTTGAAATGTCTTCTTCAGGCATCCGGAAAGATGGACGCTAAGAATTTCTACTTTCAATGTCACCTTTGAACTGTAGTTTCACCAAGAGAATTTTCAAGAACACTTGCAAACTCCAAATATTGAGGCTTTTCTCTAATGTTTCTGTCGATAAAATTAGGTGGATACCTTTTTTCTACTAGGGTGTTACGTAAAGATCTTCATTCAGTTTCTATTGTGTCTTCCGAGCAAAGTAGTTGTGATTATTCATACTGGATGTTGAAGACTTTACATGCGCATTTTATTCTCCAGAAGCTGCTAAAATAATTATTTCTAGTAGCATACTCTTACCAGCATAACTGGTAACTTAACAGATAGGCCTTAAAGTATATATGAATTTCTGTCAACGAGGTCCGAATTCAAACCAAGTTGCATTTAACTTTAGCCTTGACAACCGGATTGTATCATAATTCCTCATTCTAATTGGTGAAAATGATGTAAGTAACTTTGTTATATTATCTTTTACGGTGACCTAAGTTTTAAGGAATTTCACCCTCAAAGTATCATATTACTTTGATAGTGACAGAGACTCAAATAGTATTCAGTTTATGAGAGTTACAATGCATGCTGATTAAAGTAGAATTAACCCTATTTTTATACGGTCTTTAAAAAGTCAAATTTCGGATTAAGTTTGGTTTCAGAGTCTTCACAAGGACAGATATTTAATTTCTAGCATAAGATTTGACTAGAATTCACTTATATATGTAACTTTGGCCTACATTTAGCTGAAAATGAGTATATCAAGTATTCTTTACTAATATTTCGTCAAATTCACGAGCCACTTACGATGTGATAATCAAATTAGTGACACTGATAACTGTGAAGCATTTGAGAAACCTTCTATTGCCCTAATTTTTCGTATACTTTAATAATAACTGATGTTTGTGGAGATGATTTTGAGGTTGACCAAAAACATATAACACCTAGTTTATTTACAAGGTAGTCTACACCACTATTTACAGTTTTAATTTTATCTTGTGTAAATTTTAGTTAGTATCTTCATTTTCAGTTAGGTATTATGGAATGTTTATGAAAGTATTCAAGATATTGATATCTCTAAAAATGTGGGTATAGAAAAGGTAAACCCTAAATACAATAACAAAATTAATGCATGTTAAAACATGCAACCATTGTCATAAAAAGGCAGTAGTTAATGAATTCATTAATTTCTGTAAGACTCTTAAGCTGATGTTAAATACTACTGATCAGTATTAGTAGTAGGAAACCACTCAAGTCAAACAGTGTTGTTTTCTGGCTGCATCGAAGTGATCTAGTCACCATAAGACAGTTTCGCTCACTTCAGACTTATCTCATCAGCGGTCTAGGAGGAATGGTTGAGCTTAGAAAGCCAAACGGATTCAAATCCCTACAAATCAACACTTGAATATCAACGAGATGCTCACTAGCGACTTGCCCTATTCAGGTGGGTAGTTACCTGGGGTTCTAGTGAGAAGTTGTGGCCAGAAGGGTGAAGCAGGTCGGGTGTGCGGACAAATACTCGCCGAAGACATTGACTAGAGGTCGTGAATTGGCAGAATTTGGAATCCATGGACTGGCGGTTGGATCGGGCCCCAGTGCCTCAATGGTCTATGAGCTAGCTTGCCTTGTAACCAAAAGATCCTGTGCTCGAGCCCCGGTGAGTGCGTACTGATGAAGAGTCCCAGAGTAGGACGAAACAACTGTGCAGTACTCCCAGGTTTTTCAGTGGTTCTCTAACTAATGTCAGCTCATGATGAAATCCTGTAACGAATTCAAAGCGCCCGAATTCCGGCTGGCTGCTTGGGTGAACGAGAAACTATGTAAGTTGGAAATGATGAATTCGAAAAGTAGAACGCGTCTATAAAAAATATACTTGACAGCTTAATACTACTGACATTTTAGTGAAAAGTATGGCTGGAAAGTTTGTCAGAATTCTACGAAAAGAATTTCAAAATTTAGAGGAACTAACCACTGGCATGACATTTAGATGCAAGCAAATTAAAATGACAGATAAACCTTGATAACATGAATGGTTTATTTAAGTAGGTGCTGTATTTCAGTGTTTAGAAACAAAGCAGTTTCTACAGGTAAATGTCAAACAGATTTGTGAAATATTACTTCCAAAATGTCCCGATTTTTTTCTTTACAATGGCTAGATCATCTTCGGAATACGTGCAGTTATCAGTGCGAGATAAGCGGGAGGATGCATACCACTGAACAAACAACACAGTAGTGACAGTTTTGTTAAATCTTATTACAGAAGATTTAAGTCGATCGTCAAACATTACTCCAGCTTTATTTCTAGAGTTTTTAATCAGTTCATAATACCTAATATAAGAAGAACGAACATGATCATTTAGTCGAAAGAATGAAATACAGGCTAACATTAACATGCATTTGGATACAAGAAAGCGAACAAAACATTGCGAAGTGGTCACGCTATGTCATGAATTGGCAGAAGTTATAATTCATAGACTGGCCACTGTATCGGCCGGTCCCAGTAGCTTGATGGTCTACGAGATCGCCTTGTAACCAGAAGGTCCTGCGCTCGATCCCCTGTGATGGATGCGTACTTGTGAGGAGTGCCGAACTAGGAGGAAGCAGCTGTCCAGTATTCCCAGGTTTTCTATGGGATGTCAGCTTATGATGAAATCCTCCAACCAATCAAACGAAAATCTCTACAAAACCAACACTTGAAAATTTAGAGAAGTCTATCGTCAGTCATATTTGGTTGAACTATTCTTAATCCCTGTTATCATTATTCCCATTGGAGTATATCTGTAGCTTTTGTCAATCACCGACTTCGCTGCTAGTTATATTCTAAATTCTGGTGACGTCGATTCTGAATGAGAGGTTCAAATATTACAAAGTAATTGAGTTTCAACATTGGTACATTTGCACCTAGCTAATGTGTTCGTAAGTAAAACAAGTATTTTAAGAGGGGCTTCCTGCTAAACTGTAATATGGAATTATATTGCATCGTAGTTCCGCGTTGCTTCGCATAACAACGACGCTGTACGCCTTGGTGATTACTTTACATTAAATAATTCGTGTACAGTAAGGCACATTACCTGCTAATAAGTGGTAAGGTAATGAAACACAAGCATATCATGAATATTTCTACTGCGGATTCAGCAGCTATTAACCAAAAGAAGTCAAGACATCTATTCATGTAAGTTAGGCATGTGACATGTACAACCGCTTCTGTTTCCAAGCGACGCAATTATACAACAGCTGTTATTTTAATGGTGAAAAAATCACTTCTGCTTCGACATCAGAGCGAGCATGAAATCGTACATTTTTCTGTAAGAGAACTATTCCACAATTCATTTATATTTTTGAGAGAAAATAATAATACTCTCAACAACCCCAGAAAACATCTCAGAGTGGTATTTACTCATAAATATTGATAATTATATAAACTGGATGATACATACTGTGTCAGTTCTCATTGTATCACTTCTAACTACGTAGATAATTTGAAATGACAGAAGATATTAGTACCAAACTATACACAAAAAGGTGTTAAAGTAATTTGCCACCACTGCGTCGGTGGCACAGTGGTTAGGACTCTCGCTGACCATGCACATGGTCCGGGGTTCGATCCCCTACCGACGCACACCTGATATCTATGGTCGACCTGCAAAATTTGGGCTACCGATATCACATGATGAAAATTCCATATCTATACCAAAATATACGGTGTGGAATCAAGCTGAAATAAAAAAAAACATTTTTCCGTTGAGATCAAATACAACTCCAGCATAGGGGGCTCAAGAGAGAGATAAATGAACACCACTAGGTAAATAAGTACCCATTCTATCGTGTTTTCGCTAAGTGCTAAGCTGACCATTCAGGTTATTTACAAAGATAACTAAGTGGTGCAGTAGATATTCACTGGACGTATACATTTAGAAACTCTACTTAGATCATGTGCGTCAGTGGCACAGAGGACAATGCTTGCCGACCATGCAGGTGGTTCGAACCCTGGCCGACGCACTCCTTTACGTCGCTAAGCCAGTAATCAGAATGGTAAAGGGGGAAGGTTGGAAACCAGTCGTACAGCAACATGTACTGAGTAGTAGGCGGAATTTGACTGGCTGTTTGTCTGAGTAACAGAGAGATGGTCAATACTTATGCAACTTGAATCTTAATTGATTGATTATTGTTCAGCTAGTCTGTAGCCGCGTATAACACTCCAAGTTTACGAAGATCCATGGTCAGTTGAGTGACCGTTTTAGGGGGATATGGAATCGTGGCATTCGTTAACGTTGCCAGTCATGGTCTCATTGAATACAGCTTTGTCGAATCGCTTACTCTATGCACTGTCGTTTGTCTGGTTTAACGTTCGAACGTAGATGAAATGTATTCAGTAGTTTTTCAAAAAAAAAACGGTTGTTTTTGACTGTGGTGTCTGAGTGACGTCAGATTAACTGATTGTAATGACAGGTTTAGATATCATTGCCAAATTTTATACGACACATAAATTATAATTGTTGCACCCAAACGACAAGGATTCGAACCCAGGACCTTCTGGTTGCAAGGCGAGCTCGTAGACCATTAGGCTACTGGAACCCGATCCAATGGCCAGTCCACGAATTTTAACTTCTACCAATTCACGACATGGCGCAACCCCTAGCCAATGTCTAGTAGAGTCTACACTAGCCATCAGAAATATCACTACATTGAAAAACTTAACGAAATCAAAAGAGCTTATATAATGCACTTTGCGTTTTTTGTTGAACAGATATAGTAATTCAAACAGTGCATTCAGTTATTATGGCCGGAAAGGATTAGCAGCAAGGAATTCCGTCAGGCAATCTATCAACCAAGAATCTCTTGCTCAGCAGATATACTGAAGAAAATAGAGACAGACCGGGAACACATTGAGGAGACCGTTGGGTAACATCATTTGCCAGATCTTAGAGTAGAACCCAAATAGAAGAAACGATGAGTTGGATGACATAGAGGAGGTAATGAAAGCTCATATGGAATCGCGAAGTCAGACAGAAAGGATGACTACAGAGAAAAAAATAACGTGGAGATGGGCCTGTTCCACTTTGAAACTAGGGGAATAATAATCATTATTATTATGCTTTTTTTAAATTCCATTTATAACTTGTATATCTAGCTCAAAGTGTAAATGGGAATCAACACATAATATACGTTCTATTGATGGTATTAAATGGTTGGAGGCAATCGGCCACAGGAAGCCTTGGATCTAGGTTTCGTGCTAGTTGGCACTCACCAGTCAGCAAGGCGTATCTGCAACCTTGAAGGAACTCATGTCCCTTCTGAGATTCAAACCCGCGTCACCCAGTGCTGCAGTCAGAGACGTTACGAATTTCAGAAGAAATATGAGTTCCTTCAAGGTTGCAGATACGCCTTGCTGACTGGTGAGTGCCAACTAGCACGAAACTTAGGTCCAAGGCTTCCTGTATATTGCCTCCAACCATTTAATACCATCAAATCAATGTGCACCGTGATGGTGAGCTAGCTAGAATGGTGGTCACATCACAACCTGGCTGATAGAATTCAGTCTATACCAATCAGAGGACTAGACGCATCACACTAGTTACTAGTGTCAAATCAAAATATGTTCTACTGCTGGTGCAGATGCATTTACATTTTACACTTCAATCTATGCTAGAGATACACTGAGCGATTTCCTACTCTGTTAAGCTATTGAAAAGACTTTTAAATATCTTCTTAACTGATTTATTTGTCAGTGAGTTAGAAAATTACTTCCGCACTTTTTACCGTCGACGAAGTGTGTAGCTATGCTTAAAGGTCGAAGAAAAAAGAAATTCTCGTTTCATCATCAATCATCGTCATCATCTCTCACCACAAAAATAATCAAAATCGAGTAATACACATATATACTCAGTAGTAATAATAACAAAAACAACAGACAATTATATATTTACAGTTTACAGAATACCACTTACGAGGATAAGGTTGCACAAAACCACATATACACATAAAGAAATAAACGCAATCATATTGAAGAAAGAAAAAGAAAACACGCAAAATAATGAATTTGTACAGAAATACATAAATTATGTGACTGTTCATAAGACTTAAGGCCATAAGTTGGCTTCCTTCATCTTATTGATAAAAAAACGCTCTAAAGTATTTGCAGTCTTATATAGATATGAGTCTTGTTGATTATAAGTACGACAGTTATGAAACATTCGCATCATATCAGCGATAAACAAAGATTTGGTAACATAATAGTTTGATTTTAGGCGATCCCACATTGTACCTAAATCTGTAAAGTAATAAAATAAAAACTTTATGAAGAGATGTATATTTAACGGTTGACAGATAAAAAAACATAGTGTCGAATAATGTTGTGTCATGGGAAAAACACAGATGTAAACTTGGAACCATGTGATCTGAAGCACAAACCCTAGCATCATATCCTTTCAGGGATAACAAAGTTGAGAAAACTTCTATGTGAAACATTGTAATCCGCAGGAGTAACGATTCCTCCGAGGTTTCATCACATATAAATAATACTTTGAAAGAGTGTGTAAGTGGTTAAGGCGCAGAATACTCTCCAGATACGTACGTGCTCCCGGTATGAGCCCCAGATGACACACTCCTAAGCCTCACCTAGCCGGTAGTAAGCGAGGAAAAGGGGGAAAGGTTGGGTATGAGGCTGACTAGAAACCCAAGCCCGTAAAAGTAACATAAACACTACTGGAACTCCACACCTTGAAGCTCTATGTTCTACTCGGAACTTAAAGAAAAAAAAGAGAGAGAAAACTTTGAAGGCAGCAATCATTAAACATCTACAGATTATTGCAATTTTACTCAAATTTTATTATGATTAATTTAGAAAACTGGAAGTAAATGCAACATGAAATCAAATTTTATCCAACAACCATTTTATCATTTCAGTGTTGCTGACAATGAACCACAACTATTGTTTGACAGCCAGAGACACTAAGTGGCTGCGTCGACCCAGATAATGAGGAGTGTGGGTAGTTCGAGTGCTTAAATCAATGACTCACAGATCCTATTATCACCAAAGATATTCCTATTTGTGATGAACTGGATTATACGGAAGACTATGGATGGCGAGAAGACATGAATACACTGTACCCATAAGAAGAATCTAGTTCTGGATTTCGCGGATGATTTATTTTATGTGTCACATAAACTTGAAGACTTGCAAGTGAAAACCAACAAACTGGCTGAAGAGGCTGTCAGCGAAGACAGGAGTACAGGTGAACATAGAAAAGACGAAGGTAATGAAGATAACCAGAAAGCCAACAGCGATAGCAAACACCACCAATCACCATCAACGGGAGAGATATGACGGATGTCACTTCCTTCAATTATCTAGCCAGGAAGCACGTTTTCAACCACCGTCAGTCGGATAGAACGGACGGAGGTGTCAAAGCCAACCAGCCAAATTCGGGAGGGCAAGATACTCCCTTCATAAAGAACAAGATTTAGATTTTCAACACAAATGGGAAGTCAGTCAGCTCTTCTATACAGGTCAGAAACTTGCACTGAGCGTGAGTCACGAAAAAAATTTCCAACAAGTTGCAGAATTCTGTCAACAGCTTCCCGCTCCGCTGGCGGCTCCATACTCAAGATCAAATGGCTGACCAGCTGGAAAGAATTAGCAACAAGAAACTCTGATTGGGAACAAACCAACCAAGAGCCAATCGCTCAACAAATATGTAGAAGAAGGTGGAGATGGATTGAGAAAACACTGAGGAGACCGTTGAACAACATTGCGCGGCGGGTCCTCTAGTGGAAGACGAATGGGAAACGACGAGTGAGTCACCTGACGGTGGCAAGGGGGTTAGTGAGAGGTTATAAGTAATCGTGGGCCCACCTGATGAGAAAGGGAGTAAATATAACAAAGTGAAGATGTGTTGATGAAGTCCTACGTTCCACTCGGAATCCAACGGAACAATAATAATAAGTATATTTCTTCACTGAACACATTCAGTCATTTAACTATGTATCTAAAGGATACAGCAGTTTGGTGATATTATAACAGGATGGATACGCAATAAGTCAGAAAATAAGACTTTATACTCATAGGAGCTATTATCATTATTATTATTCTATTTAAACAATTTATATTTAATGATATATTTGTGAATGAATAGACAATAACTATTTTCTCCATATTGTAAGAAAATAAAGGATTTTCAAAAGGCATACTACGTTATATCTATCTATTTTTATACAAATAAAAAGGACAAGGAAATTGTATGTATAAATAGGATACTTTTAAGTGAAAGGACAAAGAAAAAACACTAAGAATAAGAAAGAATGAATGAATAAATGAAGGGAAGACAAAATCTTCAATAATTCTACTTTTGTTCCAAGCTAGACTCACAATACTATCTAGACAACAAAGAAACAGCTGTCTAGTGCTCCTCCAGTATCCAGTGATATTAATAATAATAATAATAATAATAAATAATCCATGATGTTGATATTAACCTCTAGCCTATGATTAACGGTTATTGGATGGATGATCTCCTGAAGTTCTGACGAGAATCTGTGGCAGGTGGGTTTTATCCTGTCAGGGTAAAATAGATGCTCATCGATGACAGAGGTAAGATATTCAAGGTGTAACTGAATTCTAACCCAGTGATTGAGAGCCTAAACCTCGTAACCTGAACGCTCTGATTCTGGTCCCTACTGCGAAGTGCAGTTGAACACTCAAAAATTTCTTTTCCGAACGAAACGTTTGAATTATTCCTCTCAATTTCGCCGACATTTATACAAACAAATCTCTACATATATCTACTTTTTATTCGGTGACCAATTATTGCGGAACTATCGGGTCAAATATTAACTACAGTTAGTGTAGAATAGTAATATTCTTATTCAAGTATCGGTTTGTAGAAATTTGATTGATTGATTACAGGATTTCATCATGAGCTGACATCGGTTAGAGAATCATTGGAAAACCAATAGGGAGTATGATATGTATCCACATGATGTGTGTGTTTTGTTTTTGACAGTCTGTTATATTTTGCTATGTGTAAATGGATCGATATTTCATTATAGCTGACAACATGCTTTTGTCTGTCCACTAACTAAATAAACAATGTATGACCTTGTTGTCATATGACATTACAACCAATCATGTTAAGACTGTCATTTATTGGTTCATGTGTATTAGCCATTTTCATACATACTTTTGTACTGTACACTTATATATATTCTGGTTCACACACATTTCCTTGTCTGGAAAATACAAGTATCATCGTAAACCTGGTGGTCTTCTGATTTCCCTCTCTCCGCGTCAGGATTATTAATTACTCGACGAGTACATAACAGAGTACGGGACAGCTGTTTCGTCCTAGTTTGGGACTCTTTTTACTAGAATCTCAGCATGAATAATTTGCATTGTCTAACGTCCTAATTGACTTAAAATTTCAAAATGAAATACTTTTACTTATCAATAACTAGATGATAACGGTGTTTAACTGAAGTTATTTCTGTTCAGCTGTCTACCAAAAAATTTTATATACATGCAATATTATTCCATAGGGAAAGAAACACTTGATTCAGTGAAGACTGGTTGGTTTCAATATAGAACTTTGCACAGAAGTGTAGCAGTTCGAGTTGCCACACTCTATATAGCACGGGTAGACGGTAAAGGGAGATTCAGAAGCGGGATAATAAACAGAAATGTGAGGCAAAAAGAATAGTAATATAGAAGAACAATAAAATTTTATTGGATATGATAGATGAATCACAAAGAGTGAATGCACCCGCGCTATTGCGAACAATTTTAAGCCATACCACCAATTGTTTCTAGCCGTCATTGGTTTTACCATCGCAAGGACCCCAACGAGACGGCAGTCTACACCTCCCTACATAGGTGGCTTAAGCTAACTGCTGTGGATTTCACTGACTGATATAATGTTTTGGTTTGACCATCACTAGCTCTTTTCCGACCTGATCCTATATCAACTAACACTGCCCGTGAAGGAAGGCATGCTTCACGTATATTCTAACCATTTCAACGGATACAACTTCACAACTTCGTGGATTGCTTTTCCCTCCTTACCTAACACTCGAAGCCTAAGTTCAATATTAGTATTATGTACTCGTCGCCAAATTATTGTTATGTACTGGTCGAGAATTTAATAGTCCTGACGCAAGAAAGACGGAAATCAGAAGACCACTAGGTTTACGATGATACGTCTATTTTCCAAACACAAGGAGAATCAAATCACACAAGAATGTGAATGCAATATATATATATATATATATGAATGTCCAGACAAGTGTGTGAACAAATCAATAGACAGTCTTAACATGAATGGCTAATTACAATGGAGTATCGATCCATATATACATAGCAAAATATAGCAGACATGTCAACAAACATACATACTATATGGATATATGTCACCAAGGTCAGATTGTCAACAAACACACATATTATATATAATATAAGGGGAATATACATTGTTAAAGGAGACAGGTTCATCAAAGTGAAATGGTCACAGACTAAGAGAGCAACAGAAAGACAGACCACCATATATATATATATATATATATATGGATACATATCAATTAGTCACCCTATTATACCAAGCAACATGGGAGATAAAAGGCAGAAAACTATGATCAAAGACAGCTAGCCTTTTCATCATGTCTTCCACTTTCAATGGCCATGTCTCACAGACAAAAAGACGGACAGAGCGAACTACTGAGTATTAGACACGCCCTTTGGTCGACAGTTGGATATCACATCTACTAAGCCAGAGATGCTGTGAGCCGGCAAACGTCAAATGAGCTCTCTGTATGCGTTCTGAGATTTCGTCAGCGATTAACACGCTAGCGCTGGGTGATGCAACTTCCCAAATAAGTGAAGTGGTCAACAGGCTCATCCACTTCATTTCCGATGTTCAAGCTATGAGTGCATGATGCAGTTCAGTCCTGTAGCACCATCGTACATTTGACGGAAGAAGAGACTCTTTCTGTTGATTTTAATACATACAGTTGTACAATTGTATTTTTTTCATGGATTTCTGTAACAGATTCACATTTAGAATACGTAGTAACAAACAGAATAAATTCAGTGTTTCTACCGGTGAATATTCATCAAAATGAGATGTTTAGGAAAAATGAATATTTGTAGATAATAAGTTATAAAACAAGAAAAACAAGCGAATTACTATCAAAATAAGTATGTAAACAGAAAACAAGTAATGTTACAGAATGATCAAGACAGTTGAAAGAAATGGAAGCTTTTTTAACATTGATGGATTACGACCTTAAGGTTGAACAGACTACGTATGTGTACGAAAATTTGGTTTTTCTATTTCCATGACTAAAGATTTAGAAATACGGATGAGGGAAACACAGAGATTTTGGAAGGTTACTTTTTGCTTCGCAGATAACTTTAAACGGGTGGCTAACACAGAATGGCCAGTAACACAAAAAAATTTACAACTTTTGCAAATCCTTAAATATCCCCTTCTACGACTTTTTTAACCCCACACAGGGCAGTATCGCTACACTCTCTTAGAAAGGACACTTCTAGGAGCGGTATATTGAGCCCTGCAGGGGCAGGTGAAATGGTATGCACACGTTGAATTGGTCAGGTGCTAAATATTAGCCTTCAAGTTGTTAAAAAATAATGGTCGCTTGAAAAACACAATTCTCAATTATACTACTGTGGTTATTCTTCGTGAATTTTGAAGTCCTTTTTGTTCAATATCCCAATTGCTAAGTCGTCTTTGAAGTCTAGGTTTATAGACAGAAATTCCTTTGGTGCACAAGATACGTCACACTTCAAAACTTTTAGTTAGGCATTTTTATCTATGAAAAGCGGGGTTATTCAGTTACTATGAATAAATTTCTTAGAAAGTTTATCTTATTTTCGATCGTATCAAGTTTATGCACACGTCAAGTGGCGGTACTGAATGTTCTTATCCGTCTTCTTTTGTGAACAATGGTTATCCAGTTACAGGAATTTGTCATTGAACCACTTCATAACAACGTTCAATGAAACAATTTTCCAGAAACTCCCATCACTCCTCCATGGTGGCATGTTAAACTCGTACTCTACTTCAAGATTAAATTTTACTTCCTTTTCTTCATGAAAGTACTTTGATTCAATTTCTAGTCAATGCACTCCTAAACCTCACTTGGCCAGTAGTTAGCCTGACATGGAGGAAAGATTAGGTGTGAGGCCAACACTATCATTGCTAGGTAAACTTCAAGACTCAAGTTCGAAACCCTATGCTGTACTGGAAATGCAAAGTAATGGAGAAGAAAAAGACATATCATCCATCGGAAATCTTTCCTGATGAATGATCAGTGGCATCTCGAGGACACTAACCAGCCAAGTGGGTAACACCTCAATACACTGTCCATGCTGATAATCAGTGACTTCAGAGACTGTCATGTTCGCATATAGACATGCTACGCCAGACACTACCCAGAAAGTGCAACATACGAGTTATACTGTCTTACAACTATAGATAACAAAGGATACACTGATACTCTCAAAAAAAATGATAATCATTCTTTTTAAGTTCTGAGCACCAAATAAGCACCAGTCACTTATCACGCAAAAATAGTCACAGACTAAAAGTGATACCACTAAGAAAATAACACTTGAAGGGAATCAATTGAATTACGTACTTACCTATTGGAAAAACAATAATTTTATGATAACCTGGAGCTTCATCTTCTGTGACAGGTCTTTGAAAAGGACCAGCTAACACATGAGTACGGACTGCGCTTAAAACAGGACGTATCTTTTCTGCTAACTGTTTCGTTTTCTGAATCCAAACAGGTTCTAGTGGATCTGGCCTGTGTTTTTGATGCATTTATTCGTATGATAAAAATGTCAAAAAGTGATAACAATAATAATGATAAGTGATATTAAAATTTTAGAAAGTGTGAAATACATTGACAGCTGGAAAATCAATAACTATTCTACCTTCTGCATTGAAGTGAATTTTAAATAGAGGAATAAACTAATTCATCTTCGAAACCATAAGCATATACATATAATAGACAATGAAGAAAAGTTATTGTGGATAGGTTAATGATACTAGCTGAATGTTCAGATAGCAGTTGATGGGGATTTATTCAAAATATAGTACAAAATCGTAGGGTGCAGCAGGTCGGGCGTGAGGACGAATACTCGCCAAAGACAATAGCTAGCGTTCGCGCTATGTCGTGCATGAATTGGCAGAAGTTAGAATTCATGGACCGGCCATTGAAAAGGGTCCCAGTGGCTTAATGATCTACGAGCTGGCTCGCTTTAGAACCAGAAAGTCCTGGGTTCGAAACCCGAGAGATGTGTACTATTGAAGAATCCCAAACTAAGACGAAACAGCTGTCCAGTATTCCCTATTCGTTTCCCTATGGTTTTCTAACCGATGTCAGCTCATGATGAAATCCTGTAACCAATCAATCCAACCCCTACAAACCAATACTTTAAGATGAGTTAATTAGCCTACGTCGATAACTGATGATCTAATTCAAATCACGACATGATTCACATTGTCATTCCACCTTTAACCATTGTCCATTACATCAACCAGTGTTATGTCAGATAGTCTAGTGAATATGATAAAAGCGAATGATCAAGTCAATCTTATAATAAAAATAATGTAGAACTAGTGAGATAAGATTTTTCACCACCTCTAATAATACTTAAACGTTGAAAGAGATAATCAAATAAAGTTGGCATTTATAGCACTGAAGGATTGCAGGTAGTTGACAAAAAGACGTGATGACGTACAACATGCAAATCATACATAGTTTACAGCATCCACGATGAGAAAAGATCTGCTGAGCAAGTAGGTTTGTCTGTATGAAGAATGACGAAAATTTTAACATCCATTTTAACATTTTAAGGAGTCATTATTAGTTTTCAGATGAAGAGAACAGGGAAAGCTTAGTCACTTAACTTACTAGCCACAATGTGCATTAGATTTGATGACCAGTACAATAGTCTTAACTGTTAGTATACTCCATATTATCGCATAAAATAGAGCACATTTTTGCTAAGTGGAAGATATTCAAAAAACAGATGGAAAGACATTTTAATTTAATTTCTGTGCGAAAGCTGCACAAGAGGAAACTTACGAAAAGTCTCCGCAAGGACCGTGAACAGTGGTGGGCGACAAAAGCCAAAGAGATGGAGAAAGCTTGAGGATAGGCAACACCAGGCAACTCTTTGGACTCATCAGGGAAACGGGTGGGAGAAGACAAATCATAGTGAGACAATCTCGGAAAAAAATGGCACTATAATTAGCTCCAGGATAGACGACTGGATCGTTGGAAAGAGCATTATGAGGAGCAGTTTAATTTGCCCACAGCCACGCTCAACCTTCCGAGCATCCAACACCTCCCTGAATGGGATATAGACACAGGTCCTCCGTCACTAACTGAGGTTACTAAAGCTGTCACCAATCTGAAACTAGGCAAAGCAGCGGGACCTGATGGAATGACGCCAGAGGTATTTAAGTACGGTGGAGACAGCTTACTGTCCGGATTAACTGAGGTACTAGGCAGCGTCTGGGAATCAGAAGAAGTCCCATCGGGTTGGTGTAAGTCACTGATTATCCCCATATACAAGAAGGGAGACAAGTCTTCCTGTGATAATCACAGAGGGATTAGCTTGACTAATATAGTATCTAAAGTCTTAGGCTCAATAATCATGCGTAGACTGAGTGGTGCTCGGGAAGCACAAACACGAGAGAGCCAGGCAGGCTTTAGACCAGGAAGAGGGTGTATTGATCATATCTTCACCCTCCGACAGATTCTAGAACATAGGCATTCCTACCGGCGTCCAACAGTCATTATATTTCTTGACCTAAAGGCAGCATTCGACTCTGTCGATCGGGAAGTTCTCTGGAGATGCTTGGCTGTAAAGGGAATTCCAAGAAAATATATTGCACTGATTAAGGCACTCTACTCGTACTCATACAGCCAGGTGAGGGCTTACGGCGAGCTGTCATCTGAACTGATGACGACCAGTGGTGTCCGTCAAGGATGCCCATTATCTCCTTTTCTATTCAACTTCATCATAGATGTGTTAATGGACTTAACCCTAGGTGACTTCAGCGACTCAGGGATTGACTTGCTACCGGGAATAATCTCGTTGACTTGGAATATGCAGACGATATAGTCCTTCTAGGCGAAGACGCTGACGAAATGCAGAGTCTTCTAAACACCTTGAGCGCAATCTACGAATGTTTGGCATGCGATTCGCTCCCGCCAAATGCAAGATGATGTTACAGGACTGGACTACATCGACGCCTAGTTTAAAAATAGGAAGTGAAGTGGTAGAGCACGTTGACCGCTTCACTTATTTGGGAAGTACCATCAGCCCCAACGGGCTGATCTCTGACGAAATCTCAGCACGAATACAAGGGGCTCGTTTCGCATTTGTTAGTTTACGCCGACTCTGGCGTAGACGAGATGTTCGACTATCGACCAAAGGGCGGGTGTACTGCTCATCAGTCCGCTCCGTCCTCCTTTATGGTTGTGAGACCTGGCCACTGAGAGTGGAAGACATGAAAAGACTAGCTGTCTTTGATCATAGGTGCCTGCGTTCTATTTCCCGTGTAAAGTGGCATAATAAGGTGAGCAACATGGAGGTTAGGCGTAGAGTTCTAGGTAAACAGGGGAAATCAATCGACGAAGTCGTGAAGCTACAAAGACTGAGATGGTTAGGACATGTGTTACGTATGCCAAGCCATCGCCTCCCTCGACGAGCTATGTTAGCGGATATAGGGTCAGGCTGGAAAAAAGCTAGCGGCGGTCAAACAAAAACTTGGCATCAGTCAATGAAATCCACAACAGTTGGTCTAAGCCACGTAGGAAGGTGTAGACTTCCAGGCTGGGGTCCTCGGGACGGTAAAAATCTATGGTTGGAAACAATTGGTGACATGGCTCAAAATCGTTCTCAGTGGCGCAGATGCATCCACTCCCTGTGACTTATGATCTTCAATGAAACTGTTTTGTATTTCTTTATTCTCCTTTGTCTCACACCTCTGCTCACTGTTTCTATTATGCTTTTCTTGTACTTTCTTCTCTTGCTTCGCGTGCTACACGGAATGTGGCGACTTGAACTTCCGCACATTTGTGCAAAGTTCTATGTCGAAAACAGACAGACAGACAGACAGGTGTCATTGACGCATTGTGTCTTAACATTATTTTATTGTTATTACTCCCTTGGGTTTCGAGTGGAACATACGGCTTCATCAACACATATCCACTTCGTTCTATTCTCTACCGTCTTCTTTAACCGGGTCCATGATTGTCCATAATCTCTCATCTCCATTTCGCACAATCTCCCCCTGTCACCCTCGCAACGACGACGCACTCGTCATTTCCCAGTTGGATTCCACTCGAGTAATAGCCTGGAGCGCGATGTCATTCGATGGCCTCGTCAACATATGCCCCATTTATCTCTATTTCCCCCATATATTTGTTGAGCGATCGGATCTTGGTCGGTTTGTTGCCAGTCTTGTTGGTTATCTTCATCATCTCCGTCTTGTCTATGTTCACTTGGAGTGCTGGCCTCACTATCTCTGTTTATTCTGACAGCCTGTTGCTTTTCGCCTGCAAGTCTTTGAGTTTATGTCACATTAGACATATATCATCTGAGAAATCCAGATCTCCTGCAGTCTTCTTATCGGTGTTCCAGAGCATTCCTGTCTCCTCGCTCCCATTGTTTTGTACGATGGTTTATTATGAAGTAAAGATATGCATGATGAGCGAGACGCAAATTTTACTGATGAAGGAGTGATGCGGAATACTCTTAATGTTTGGAGTTAACAAAAAAGATTATTTTGCGAAGAGACAGTTGACTAAAATTTCTATTTAATACCAACATACATTACAATAGACGATGCAAAATGTGAGGGAATGTATCAAAATACTGATCAGATGAACAATATTTTAGTTTTATGAACTAAAGCAGTACATAACAAGCTATGATGACATGTATTCACATGAACCAGTAGTTCCTGATGGCCAGATCAAAGGAGGAACATTTCACCTTTTAGGGACAATTTTATCAACGGTGCACTTAGTTTGATTCAGCTTGAAGAGCCAAATCAGCAGTTCGTTCCATTAAAACAAGCCATATAACAGCATAACAACAAAATAGACTTACATTTTCGACAAACCACTTTGACGTCGTAATCTTGAATTAATTTTTGAACTCATCTGTAACTTTGATGTTGATTTCAGAGGACTAAAAGGAGATTGTAATGAACGTTTGCGTAACTTTCTTGGAATTCTTTGGATTTCTTCAATACTTTGATCAGTAATAGTAGTCGATGATTCACGTTTTAATGGATTAATATTGTTTGTCACATTTTCTGATGATTCTGCATTATCAATTTTATCAAATAAGTCGGGGAACTGATTTGCAGTAAATCCTAATTCAGCTAGACCAGGAATTTGTTCTGGTTTCAATGGCCCATTACGAAATAACTTAGCAGGTATTCCTGGATAAGCTTGATTTATCGACTCACGACGTCGTTCTATCAATCGATTAATAACCTAGTGGAAATGAGGGATAAGTTAAAATGCATATAATGTTTTAATAAATAAATTGTGAATCAGTGTTGACCTACGTCTTCACGTGGACTAAGTTATAAACGTGTATGACTAATAAGTTTACAGATTGCAGCTAATAACAAAAGTGACCAACCAAATAAGCGTAGATTATGTTGGACAGGAGTAGATAACTAATCCTTCTGTGTAACCAAAACAGTAAAGAATAAACACTCAATCATACGATGTTCAAAAGCCGAAGACATGTTGATAAAATTCAACTCATGCCATCCAAAACTCAATTTCACAGTAGAACACGAGGAAAACGATACTATTAAATTCCTAGACGTTTTTCTAGCCAAAATGAATGATGGCACAATCGAAAGATCTATATTTAGAAAGTCTTCATGGGCAGTACAGTACATGCATTTCAGGAGCTTTGTTCCAATCCAGTATAAAAAGAACTTAGTTAGAATACTGTTCAATAGAGCACGAAAAATTTGTTCTGACAGCACTATTGAGCATGAAATAAAATCTCTGGAGGATATTTTATCTAAGAATGGATATCCTGAGAAGTTCATTAATAAATATTCTAAGGAAATTAGCCCCTGCAAACCAATCGAAACAGTTCCGAAGACACCTGTCTATATCAGTTTGCCGTTCAAAGGAGATGATGTATAGGAAGTAGTCAAACGAAGACCCAAATAAGGCCATCAGGAGAACTTATTATGCTGCAAAACTTGTTTTCCTTAACACCACTAAGCGAGTGCTTCAACAATCTAGGAAAGACCAGTCGTCGATCCTCGACACTTCAAACTGCGTATATCAATTTGAATGTGTTTGTGGAAGCAAATACATAGGTCGTACGGAAAGGCGATTGTCTACTTGTATGATGGAGCATTTGGCAAAATGGTTTAAAACAGCTGAGTGCTAAGTGCCAAAATCCTCAATAACATAACATCTTGTGGATTACGGACATGATATCGATGCGGTCAAGTCATTCACTATTGTCAGCAGACAAAGAAACAAGAAGATGCTTGCAATTGCAGAGGCTTGTGCAATTCGAGTTTATAAACCAGGTCTCTGTGTACAAAAGGAGATGGTAGTCACTCTGAATCTACCATGGTAATATGTTTTACTTATTATTCTACTTTTTTTTTGTCCTATTATTATTGATTCATTTAAACTAATCAGTAGCATTATCTTAACTCGCTTCAACACTATTATTTTTATTATAACTATTTTTTTTGATGTTACTATTTGCAATTCCCGTTATATTCCCTAATGACTAATTGTTTATCTAAGTGATGCAATTGAAGCGTAATGCCATTTATCTTAATTTGATCTCTCATACTCTCTCTCCCCTTATCTATTTGAACATGACCTGGAAAACATTCGCACCTGTCTTTCTGCATGATTAATTCAATGTACTTTGTTTACTTATCAGCCTTATATCGCCCAATGTAATTTCAAAAGTTTATATATATCCGTTTATGTAGAGTATTCAGCTGACGAGTTCTACCGAAATTGGATGAATTCATTGAATCCTGCTTTATTAACCTTTATTGCTTGTTTTAGATATTCTTTTACACTATATATCAGTAATGTAACGCAATAAAACAACCATAAGTTGCTAGGTTACACAAGATGTTAAGGGGAAACGAACGAAACGTTCTATTTTCAAGATTGTTTAAATTTAATACTTGGTAACCAATGTAGATTACTAAAGAATATGACAATCACACACGTCAACTTTGATGATAAAACTCTAATTGTAAGGTATAATAAACGCAGTGTTTCCGCGTAAATTACCAGTATTAATCTCAACCAGATTAACTTATGGTAAAATATTGTGAAAAAAGTATTCAGTGAAGGAAGTAAAGAATTCACAGACGGCATTAGATTTCATTCTACTGGTGGGATGGTCAAGGAGTTATCTTATATAACCTGAAGGTCGTGGTTTTGTAATCCTCGGGGAGAGAGGGTAATGGATGCAAACTGTTCAAAAGTTTCAAATTACGATATAACAACTGGTTCTCTAACTGATGTTATTTCTAACTTGAAGAGTATAGAAGTCAATACAAACACAGTCATAAAGAAAAACATACCTCTTTTTGTTTCGCTATCAATTCAGAAAATCGCGTGTATATAATATTTGGGTATAATTCACAGCCCATTAATGTAGCCCCTTCATATTCTTTAATAAATCCTACATAAGCTTGTCGAGAGAGGCGTATCTCTCGTGAAAATCCTTGTTTTCTAAAATATCCAGTAGCAAATGAATCAGCGTATGTAAGGAAATGAAATATTTTATGCTGAATATGATAATCTTTCAAATGATTCATCATTTGTGTACCATAGCCCTAAAATATTATTACAGAAAAGGAAAAATAAAAGAAGTGAAACATGAAAGATTGTATTACATAATTGTTTTTGCTGTGTAAGAATATTGTGTATTAAAGAGAATGTTTCCCGATAAACGAATAATAAATACAAATTTATATAGACTCGTGTAAGTCAAACTCAGGATGCTAATTTTAAGCTTTCGAAAAATAAGTGATAGGATATAACTTGTACTACTACACTATTAGTGTCTGGACAATAATGATGGTGATAATAATAGCTTTATTCTGAACAATGTTTATATAATGCGCAGAATTTTCAGCGGAGTTCATTGCATGATATTTCCTCTTTGTCCAGGATGTTTAAATAAAAGATTGGTTGACAGTAAAGCGTGTAACACAGTCCTGTCTGAACTGAAGCGGAAACCAATCCACCATTATGAGATCTCTTCTTTTTATCCTTTGAGGAGTAAACTATATTTTGCTGAATGCCAATAATAAAAAGTTCAACAATACATTTTTGGAACCAAGGACGCCCTACAAGAATGGTCATCTCGTGCACGCAGATAAGCTGTCGTTGATGACAATACTTTTTCTCATGTTTAGTAGAAACTTACGATACCGCAGATTGTGAACATTTTAAATGCTTGCTAGAGTAAATAATACTATTAGAGGTCGTATTTCACTAGATTTAAACAAAATGAATAAGAGAAATTATACGCAATATATATATATATTGATGGAGGCTATCGGTAGCCGAAGTCCTAAGCAGACCGCCAATTATGTCACAATCCTGATTTGGTAATAACATATACTATAATGCCATTACATAATTTCATAAGAAAATGCATTTGTGAATTATTCAACATCTCTATTACGACAGCTTAAAGTACGGAAAAGTTAAAAAATTATACATGATGTTTCAGTAATAGTTTAGATTTTTAGCACAAGCGGAAACTGAATGAACAGTTCCCATCACCTGAACGCTATAGTCAGTATCTAAGATGAATGGACCAGCCGGGGATGCCCACACTGGAGGGGAGGTTAGACATGTTTTAAGCTTATCATACGGCCACGAGTTACTAACTAGCCTAGGTATATTTGCACCTTTTCACAGTTAGTTAGTTGTGTGCGTCGGTGGCACAGCGGTTAGCATGCTCGCCGACCATGCACATGGTCCGGGGTTCGATCACCGACCGACGCACTCCTTTACCTCACTTATCCAGTAATAAGACTGGTCGGCCTGCTTAAATCATTGGACTACCGAAATCACTTTCCTCCGAAATGCCTAATTTCACCTGGATTTATTATTCCTTTAATCGTCCAGTTATATCAAATGACCTATACATAAACTTGCGCGATGATTTCACTTGTCCCCAAGTAAACGCTGTACAATCCTTCAACGAAATGAAGATATACTTCAGATTATTACTTTACATGTGAATCCTGTGTAAAGAAAAAATTTTTGTACCGTATATTCGCATACTGTCTTAAAGCTTTACCATTATTATTATTATTAAAGAGATAAGGCTTGGCATGAGGCTAGCAACCCCATCCTGTAAAAATAAACACTGCTACAGAAACTTCAAGCCTCCAGCTTGAAGCCCTATGTCCCACTGGGAACGTGAAGGAAATAAATAAAATAATTATAAAAACAAATAAACAGTTACTTAAGCGATGAAGTGGATTAACTAGACTGGTGAAATTCTTGACGATGTGACGCTCGTAAGAAGCGAATCTCATGAGACTCCGAACTTCTGCTATCAATTTTGGAGGAAGCTAGCATACGATGGTATGAACCTTACTCCAGTCAGCACTAATTCCTTGTAAGGTAACTTCATGCCGTAGGAATATGATAGACTTCTGTAGAAAATTACATTTGGAATATTTCAATTTGAGGATTTTACCACACATGCATTGAAGAATAATGAAATTAGAAACTTCATTTTTCATACGTTCTTTCTTTCGTTTTCCTGAAACATTTGTTTGACAAGGCCTAAAACAATCATACTGAAGACTTTTGAGTCCCGCGCGCAAACATGCCAGTAATTGACCTTGTCTCCACTAAAATCTGAACCCAGAGTCTTTACAAACAAAGACTTATTAGTTTGATTCAATCAAACCAACAGAAAATTACTTGTATCGACAGCCTACTCTATAGGGAAAAGTTATTGTTACGACAGGGTTGTGGGGTCGTCTAACTTGACTGGAATGCGCCTTCAAAAAACGACACTACACCCAACTGATCCACTTGGAATTATCTACTACACTGAGATAGACACAGAAGTGAGACTGGGAAAAACGAAGACTAGAATGAAAACAAATAACAACGACAACAACACTTAGTCGACAAAATACATGGTTGGTGTCTTATATTTATAAAATTTCAGAAATTTAAGCCAAAAATAAACAAATCAAAACCGTCCAATAAAGTTATCACGTCAGCACATGCATAAATCATGACTCCATCGCTAAAAAGTAAGCTTGTCCGTCCTAACAACTCCGTTTTTTTATTAGTTCTTGATTGAGAGAATACTGGAAGATCCTTTGTAGGTTTGTATACTCTCCGTCCTTGATATTTATTTATTAATAATTAGACATACAGAAAGACAATCTGATGACATTGAATAATCAAAATAACTGAAAAGTTTCTTTGAAATAGTTTCTAAATGTGACTATCACGTGACAACAGTCTCATTAAGATTCTAGAATGGCTGAAGGATATCACTGTTGAGTTAAGTACGGTAACATAAATAAATTCAGAAGCAACTAAAATAAACAGAAAAAGTCTCAACAGGGCTAACACCAGAAACCAAGAGATTACTGATCCAATAAACTCCCAAATAAACTTCAACTACACATTTACTAACTACTACACGTATCTTGCCAGAATTAATCAATACGCATAAACATGAAAATTAGTCAGGTAGGTAATGAAGTAATCGAAGGTCATTTCATGCAGTGAATTTTTTTTAAAACAAGACAACAAAGAAATACAATTTGAAAATAAACGTACTTTAACCTGTTCATTGAAAATAACTGCACAAAACACAATTTCCGTAAATCCCTGAGATGGAAACATACGAAAGCATATTCCACCAATAGCGTGTTTTTCACTGCCTTCAGAAACTTTGAGTAGGATGAGATTTTTGTGTTTTCTGCATAAGGTACAAATTATATACATATTTTATATGAATTAATAAAACCGAAAGTGATTAAATGAAACTATATGTTTACAGCACGACATTTTCTCTTAGTATATGTAAATACTCCATAGAATTTAGATTTTTTACTATATACGGGCAAAATATAGACCTAAAGTATTACCTCCACATATACGAACAGTTCATCACCCTTATCTAGATGACTGAAACTCAGTACCCTCATAAACAACCTAGTACGGCCAAGGGCGAGCAGACTTTAGTTGTCCTCTAGAAATGCTGTCGTATGGCTATGCGTACATAGATTCTGTCAGGTAAGTACTATTCATGCAGCAACGGTGTTCCTCCAAAGAGTGAAAGGGAGAATAAGGACATCTGGCGCCTACAACAGGACTGGTGGCCATTCTCGTCTACCCGAGAGAACTGGAGAACCCTGATTCCAAAGCTATGGTTTACAAGGGTTCCGGAATCCAAACGGATAGGATGAACCATTTTTGGCACCCAAAACCATGGGAGGGTAGGTCCTGACTCTTCCTCCACTGCCATGCAGATCAAACTTTAAATCGAAGGCTCGCGGCATCCGGGGAGTATCCTAGCCGTCGCACAATTTATGGGATTTTGTGCAGCTCATCTCTTGGTGCCCATTATGTACCAAGTTTGTGTTTAAACATAATTTTTTAAGAAACTAAGTGTTTATTACAAAGAAGTATAGACTCTTTACAATTGAAACAGCTATTGTATGACAGTCATCATGATTATCACTTTTGGTAAGATCTCAAATCAAATTAGATATAATAATAATAGCTTTATTCCAAAAACAGTACTAATGACACAGTAAGGATTTTCAGCATTCAGTACAATATTGCATCTAATTTACTCAAAAACGACAAAAAAAATTATAAATACACATTACATAATAATAATAATAATAAAACGATTGTTATAGCAGCTACATAGCAAAATACTGTATGCAATACGGTGAAAAATATGCATAAAGTATAAAATTGTAGTAATAATAGTAATACTAACTAAAATAAAATAGCAGAGTAATAATTAAACGACAGAAAGTGTGACACCATAAAATACAGAAAGATGAACTATGAAAGGGTCAATTTACTGTGCTAATTACATAGTAACTTATGTGTTTCACATCTAACAGAGTCTTCATCTCATAAAGTACGGGCTAAATAGGGTATTGTAGAATTTCTGTACTTAGTGGTACGAGCATATGACTTTTTATATTAACTTCTCGTCCTACCTGATGAGATACAAGGGGATAGGTTTATAGTTTATAGAGAAGCATTTCGTAGTTTTTTGCACAACCATTCAGTGTACCATTGAAAACCTTAACAGCTGTATGGATACAGTGTAAAAGTCGACAGTACATCACACGCTTAACAATACAAATTATGATGGTAACAATATTAGAATCAACAACAGAAACATGATAGTGAAACTGTATGATGGTCATGATAAAAAGAAAACTGATCGGATTCAAAAGAAAAAGAGAATTATATAGCTCTATAGTAAACAGAGTTATAAATTACGAGTATGGCAACCTACTAACTTGGAGTTGATTAATTTAGGAAATATTTACACTTCTCCAAAACTTTAAAATTTACTGTATGCTGAAACTTATCTGCTTTTATTTTCTGATTATCTTACAGTAGTTTCCATCATGAATCCATATCAGTTAGATAGTTCAAAATAAAAAGGGAACAAGGAACTGTTGTTTAATCTACGACTGTACCTATTTAGTAACATGCACTTACGACTCCATGTGTAAATAGGCGTATCACGGTGTTATGAGAAGTTCCAGAAATACTCGGAAACCAACTACGATTCGATTTTATTCATCATAACTCCTTAAAATGATTATGTAGCGAATTATACCCCCATTTGACCTTATCTTACACATTGGACTAGACTGAACAGGAGTGAGTCTAGTTTATTTCAGACTTAATACCCCGTTTGCTATGACCATTGTGAAATAACAGTTACAAATTCAATCACTCTGAAAAACCCAAGTGATTCGTAAAAATAGTATGTTTTACGAATGACTGACCGGTTTCAACGGAGAACATTGTACTGATGTGCAGCATTTCGAGTCGCCATACTTCACTTAGCACACAAAGCCAGAGGAGAAAATAAAAAGGAGAGCAATACAGAGACAGCAAACAGAGATATGAGGCAAAAAAATAGTAATATAGAGGAACCACATAGTTTTATTTGATATTATTCACCACAAGGAGTGGGTGCATATGCTCCATTGAGAACGATTTTGAACCATATGACCAATTGCCTCCAGCCAATGGATTTTACCGTCCCGATGACCCCAACCGGACAGAAAGCCTACACCACCCTACGTGGCTGGCTTAAAATAACTGTTGTGGATTTCATTAACTGATGGAGCCATGTTTTGGTTTGACCATCACTGGCTCTTTTCCAACCTGATCCTATGCCACCTAACGTTGCCCATCGAGGAAGGCGATGGCTAGACATACATAACACATGTTCTAACCATCTCAACCGATGTAGCTTCACAGCCTCGTCTACTGATTTTCCTTCTTATATGTTATCAATATTTTTACACTTGTTACTAACTCATTTCTTCACGTCATTCGTGAGAAACCATTACTCTACTCGAACGAATTCATCATTAATACTATCCATCAAGGTGACTTGGCAGTTATATGAATGTTCATGTGCCTGTCGTGTTATGAACCACAATTATTAAGTGGGCTGTGATACTCGAAAAGGTTTACATATTTTTCGAATCAAAAAGAGTAAATCCATGAACCTAGTATCGACAAAAAAAAAGTGAAACACAATGAAGTTTATGAGGGAGGGGGGCGGGGTGAATTTACAAGATACATAAAAATATTTCAACAAACCTCACGCATATATACTTACGGATCAAAAATAAGACGTGCAATATATTCTTTTGGCATACGAGGTAGTTGTAAGGCGAATACATTCAATAATTCCAAAAGCCATATATATGTTTGTGGAGCTTGATTTGGATTTAAACTGTTGTTAACTATATGAAATTCAATATTCCCCGCAGATTCTTCTTGACGGGCAGCAGCATCTCTTGTTGCATTTAATGAATGCAGCTGGTACAATGAATATGTGAAAGACAAAACTGGTAGTATGATAATAGATCAGGGAGTAAGATATATATATATATATCAGTTAACTAGATAACAGTGCGTCGGTGGCACAGTGGTTAGCACGCTCGCCAGCCATGCATATGGTCTTGGGTTCGATTCCCAGCCGACGCACTCCTTTACCTCTCTATGCCAGAAATAATGCTGGTAAAGAGGAAAGGTTGGGCATGAGGCTAGCAACCCATCCTGTAAAATAAACACCACTGCTAAAGAAACTTCAAGTCACTAGCTTGAAGTCTTATGTTCCACTGGGGAACGTGAAGGAAAAATTGAAAAAATATCTAGGTAACTATGAAGGAAGAGATCAATACAAATGAAACTGCTGAAAAATAGTTGAGGGAATTCAATTGCCAAAGGAAAGATAAGAAAGAAACAGTGGCTTGATCATTTCTGAAGACCCCGAAACTGATCATCAAAAACTCGTCCAGAAATACCATTGACAGCCACAGGACTGTCAGTGAACAATCCTCCGACAAAAGGAGTTTCCAATGCCATACAGGTACTGAAACCCAGGAAGACAGACGAACCAGATGGAATTCTTACGAAAGCACTGAGAATTAATCCAGAGACCACAGAGGATATCCTCACTATAAAAATTTGGTTAAAAAAAAGATACCTACTGATTGAAGAAAGGCTATCTTGTAAAGCTACCAAAGAAGGGAGACTTGGGCCTCTGCAAAAACTGGAGAGGAGTCATGCTCGTGCCTACGCCAAGCAAAGTACTAAATCACGTCATCCTGGAGAAAGTAGAAGATGTCTTGGATGCAAAACTCAGCCCGTAACAACTTGGATTCAGGGAAAGCAAGTCACGTGAGTATCAAATTGCAACGGTACGCATCATCGTCAAACAGAGAAAAGAATGGTGGTCTAATCTTCACTTCAACTTCATCGACTCTAAAAGGGCCTTCGACAGAGTTAACCGCGAAGTAATTTGAAACTACTTGAACATTTTGGAGAGATGTTTGATGATGCCAATATTACGTGATCCACAACGGAAAACTCAGTGAGGCTTTGAAGTGTAAACAGGAGTAAGAGAAGGCTGTCTACCATCCCCTATGGCATTCCTCGTTGTGATGAACTGAAACATGCGGTAGACCATCGCGGGCAAGAAGACGAGAATAAGTTGGACTGAAAAGAAGACTCTAGAACATTTGAACTTTGCTTCTATAAAGCAGATTTTATCAATATTGGTGTACGTCAGAAGAATAACCGAATATATTGTAAATGACTCGGCTTCTATTAGCACCAATATGTGAGGTGCAAAGTACTATATCAACTCATGTAAGCTGTTGTTTCAAACAATTGTTGAGAGAGAAAGTGTTCATCAAATGCCATAGCGCAAGCTGGCAATAAGAATGGCTGGTAAAATAATATACAATCTTCAGCAAGTTGGTTGAGGACCGATAATGTCTGGAATGATTAAATCTGATTATACAGTATCTACTACTGTCACTCACAACTTAAGCTGATAGTCTTACAGGAAAATCTTTTGCTTCGATTTGAAAAGACAACTCTTAACAAGCAACTTGCATAAATCGATTACTTGAATTTAAATAATGATAATAATAGTTTCATACATTTAGTTCCCTTGATAAATTTCGACAAAGAAAGAAAGACCGGATTTGTAGTATAAAAAGTTGATGATAATAATATTAATAATGCTCGATTATAATCATGTTCATGCTGAGTGGAAAATCAAAATCAAATAGCGCGAAATGAAGCTACAAAATAGTCAATATAAAAATGTCAGAGAAAAATAAACGTAATCCAAACATTCCCACTTTCGTAGACAATTCAACAATACGATTTAAGTAAATACGCAAATTTTGGTTATTTCTCGTCTATGCTTGACAAATGTACAAGTACAATAGTAAAGCCTGATAATAAACAGCCACAAGTACATATTTGCTTAAAAAGAGGAATACTAAGGAAACTAAGCTAATATTAAAATGAAAGTATTAACTTACTGTTTGAAAAGGATAAAATCCTTTTCGAGGGCTTTCATCATTTTTAATTTCTTCCAAAATTTGTTCTATTTCAGTAATGCAAATATCTCCTGAAACAGGTAAATGCAGTTTCTTGCTTAAAGGTTTTTTCAAATCACTATGAGTAATTGTATATTTCTCTTCGGATTTACAATCCACTTTTTCTGAATCACTCAAAGATGAGGATGCATTCACTAGGGAAGACTGACTTCGAAGACGAACGCCTATGATTAGGTTAAAATATTATGTGTTTTAACATTACAGGGTTAGGGTTATAAAAAAACATATTAGGGAAAAGATTTTCAAAGCTTTAGTCTTATATAAGTCATGATCAACGGTTGTGAAATTTTCTAATATTCTAGGTGAATTAACTTACAGTCCGCAGACTGAAGGTTTCGGGTTTCGCACCTTGAAAGTGTTACAATTCGTCTCACAGGCACAAAAGTAACTTTAAGTGAGAAAAAACTACGAGGAGCATATTCCACTACTACACTTCTCAAATTCCAACTTTTTTTTATTAACATGCTCTCGATTACACTTAGAAATAGAAGGTAGTTAGAAGTGTGACAAGCCTGTCACAATGATAAAAATACTTCTTCTCCTTAATATCCTTAAAGCGCTTAACAATTTCTGTAGCTATTTGTTTGTCTATACTTTCTCCTTCCGCGCTTTCATCTTGTATTTAGTTGGGTTTTTTTATTCCTTTACCTTCCCAGCGGAACATAGGGCTTCAAGCTACAGCTTTGAAGTTCCCGTAGTAGTGTTTACTTTTATGGGGTGGGGTTGTTAGCGCACCATGTCCAGCTTTCCCTCTTTACCAGTTTTATTACCAACTTAGCGTGGTAAAGGAGTGCATCGGCCGGGGATGGAAAACCGGATCACACGCGTGGTCGGTGAGCATTGTACCGCTAAGCCGCCTACGCACCTTATATTTAGTACTATATATATATATATATATATATATATATATATATATATATATATATAT
This sequence comes from Trichobilharzia regenti, assembly GCA_944472135.2. NCBI lineage: Eukaryota > Metazoa > Platyhelminthes > Trematoda > Strigeidida > Schistosomatidae > Trichobilharzia > Trichobilharzia regenti. The sequence goes on along the minus strand of OX235265.1, from coordinate 62,229,507 downwards.
ATATATATATAGCGTTATTAGGAGGTGTCTGTGTCTGTCTGGATTCAACATAGAACTTGGCACCGAAGTGCACCAGTTCGAGTTGCCATGTTCCAAATGGCACACAAAGATAGACAAGAAGAGGAGTGGAGAGAATTAATAGAGTTTCACAAGTATAAGAGTGAAACAGAATGGGTAATGATGGAAAGAAATATGAATGATTACAGAGACTGAATAGATCTGAGCTGGCCATTGACAACGATTTTGAGCCATGTCACCTATTGTCTCCAGCCATTGATTCCTAGAGTCCCGAGGGCCCAACCCGGAAGTCTGCATCTCCCTACCTGACTCAGTTTAACTATCAAGGATTTCGTGGATTGATGTCATGTTTTTGTTTGGACACCACTTACTCTTTTCCGACATGCACCTATATCAGCTAGTAATGCCCGTCGGGCGGGGGAGGCGATGGTCAGGCATGCGCAGCACGTGACCTAGCCATCTTAGTCTATGTAACTTTATAGCCTCGTCGATTGATTTTCCCTCTTTGCCCAACACTCTACGCCTAACGTCAACATTACTTACCTTATTAAACCACCTGACGTGAGAAAGAGACCGCAGACATCTATGATCAAAAACAGTCAACCTTTTCATGTCTTCAACTCGTATTGGCCATGTTTCAGAGCCATAGAGAAGGACGGAGCGAACTGCTGAGCAGTACACACGTCCCTTGGTTGATAGCCGGATGTCACACCAACGCAAGAGATGGCTTGAGTTAGCGAAAGTAGCTCGAGCTTTTTGGATCCGTGCTGAGATTTCGTCGCCAATCAGTCTGTTGGTGCTGATACAACTTCCCAAGTAGGTGAAGTGGTCAACATGTTCTATCACTTCACTCCCTATCACTAAGCTAGGAGTTGATGTAGTCCAGTCCTGTAGCAGCATCTTACATTTTACAGGGGCGAGTGGCATGCCAGACATACGAAGACTGCTACTCAAGGTATTCAGAAGACTTTGTGGGATTTTTTACTTTGCATTGTCTGTCCACCTAAGCATATTTTCTTTTAAAAAAAGTTTATTAATAGGAGACTCGGAAGCAGATTTAAAAATAATGCTTATGAAATACAGAAAAATAGGCCTGTATAGCTAGATAAACTTCAAACCTCTACTACTAACTGGACTAAATGGAATTATATGATTTCTAAATGGTAGATATATTGGCATAAAATTATGATATAACCCAAATGAAGTGAATGTATTGCACTTGTTATATTACGAAATCCAAACAAATAATATAAATTAATTAATTGATAAGAACTAAGATTTTTGCTTACTTGATCTCCGACTGGCTAAAGTTTCATTGTCTTCTTTGATGCATTTATTTCCTTCAATATTTGTATCACAAACTGTCAGATCAGAGTTACTGAATGCTCTATTCACTTTAGAATCAGTGATCAATGGTGTAACAACAGCTATATCTGTTTTCAGGTCAACTGAACTATCCAGAGACAGACTATGCTGATGTGTAGGATGATGATGAACTATGTGATCAATAGAAATTGACTGTATCAACTTATTAGGAGTAATTATATGGAGGTCAGTAAGTGATGGTAGTCGAAAATATGGATCCCATATTGATGTTGTATCATCCTTGTCAATAGTATCCTCCAGTAAACTACATAACCTAATATGGGTATATACAAGGTGGATAGAAAACAAATAAGAACTTAATGGACAAATATGTATGATATAAAGCATAGACAAAAATAAAAAAAGCACGATGAGTATCACTTACCGCATTAAAGGCTGCATCAAATGTGATTTGACATCCAGTGCAGAGGATGCTGTAGAATTATTTTTGAAAAAGTCACTTAATTTTCGTTTAATTTCAGGTAAAACAGCTAGTAGGAAATTCTTTCCAAATGCACAGGTAACTTCAGTATACGGTAATGTAAGACAAAACTTTGGTATATAGCAATGACATAACCATCTACAAGAAATGTATACATTATATATACATAAATGGATATAGTCTACTTACCTCATATAAATTAATTTATATCCGGTTTTATTTTCATGCTTGTGACTTCTTTGGCTTGGATAGGCTATTTTATAAGAATTAATATAGGACAAAAATAATTTGCACAATTCAATTGTGATGTCTGGTTTTTGAGGATTAGTAACAGCGCAAAGAAGTAGAGCATTTCTAACAGCCTTTTGGAATAAGGATAAATAAAAACACGCATATGTGTACTTACTGTCTCTATATTAGGTCGTTCAAATGGAGGTTTATCATCAAAACCAGGTTGTATTTTGTTCATTAAAGCTTTACGAAGGCGCTAAAAATTCATTGTTAGTATTTCTTAGCATATTTTTACCTTCATGATACAAAAATAAATATTTCTCGTCTCAGTGTCCTCTTCTTTTGTGCACAAGACATACATACGCTCCACATCGTTAACCATTTGCATTGCACTGTTAAGCCAAACACTAGCATTTGAGTCAGACAAGCTAAAGTGACGTGGCGGCAATTTTTACACACAGCATCGTTAACTTTGTCGTCTGTTTCTAAATCAGTTGACTTCCATGTACTACATTTACATCCTTCATTCTGAAAATGAGCATTACTTTCTGAAGTGTTAAACACACCTGGCATTTGGAATATGGCAGATATCTTTTCAACTGTTGTTTCAAAGTCAAACTTTCCATCCTAGAAATGTTATTCCCTTTGATGCTCATACCTATCTGACATCGTTAGCTGCTAAATGTACAATTATACAATTTTCATTTCAAGGGAATAACTTCGAACCTGTAAAATAAAGAGAAATTAGCTTTATTCATTCAAAACATTTAAAAAGCATTACAATATCGATTGAAACTTCTTTGTTAGAAAAGGTCAAGAACTATTACGCCTTTTTGAGAACGAACAATTCATCTTCATCTGGATGCAAAAGAATTTCATATCTTTTATTATGGGCTAAAATAAGCGACGATCTACACAATTCCAATGGAACTATCTCCAATCCCTGTTAACTAGTTAATACTCCAGTTAATCCAGTATATAATCAGTCACCACAACCCCCAGGTACTTCTGGAGCTATACGATCAGATTCTTTTGTTTCGCCTTGTTTAAGACCATATAAAGCTTTCTGAACCTTAGCCATGATTTTCAGGATCGATTTTTATATCTTATTCAAGATGGCGTTGGATAGTTGGTAACTGACGTACAGATGTAGGTTAGTTGAACTTTACACCCAAACCATGAAAGTCAATTTTTTCTTGAAGTGCCTCAATGTTTTGCGTAATGCAGGGTTTAGGCAGTTTACAGTACTGATCAGCACATTGGCATACTTCCTTTCGGATTTCTGTCGCATGACAAAACACTTAAGACAATATCTGCTATTTTTATAAATTAAAAAAAATTTTTTTAATATCGCTTGATTCCACACAGTATTTTTGGTACAAGTATGTGATATCGGTAGCCCAAATTTAGCTGGCTAATCATTGATATCAAGTGAATAAGTAGTGATGACATCGACAACTGTGAATGTTCAGTAGGTTAGTTAAGAATATCACAATACTGTGGATAATTTTCCTCGAATCAACAACAACGATGATTCAAGTTATATGATCCCAGACGACATTTGGTGGATGGCCGAATATAACCCTTAAATTGCTTTAGCCTTATCAAACGATGTAAAATTGAGCACTTGTTTTCACTAACGGAAATTTACACTCACTTTCCACAACTTAGATGTCCAAACATGAAATAAAACTAATTTGGCGATAAAAAAGAAATGTACCAATAAAAATGAAATGATGGGAGGAACAGCTATGAGCAGTGTATTAAAAGGAGTACTGTTGCCTTTATAATGTTAATGTAACACAAGGAAAACGTACCGTGGTCATTAGTGGTTTTATATATGAGTCAGTTATAAAAGCAACTCAAACAGGTGACATCATCTAGGGAGTTTAGACTCACTAGTGGGGGTTAACTAAGAACAACTGCACTTCACGTCCAAGCACTACGTAAACAGCTTGTTTCACAATTTAGAAAGCCATAATCAGTATAGCAATTTTTGAGATAATGATAACGATTAAATTCATTCAGACCGAAACAGTCAAGCACATTTTCTGACGACTATAAAACCCATCCTCGCCAAACCAGGATTATAACTGCTCTAAAACTAATTTTAAAGGGAATATCAGTAAACAGAGCCATTAGTGAATTGTGAAGTATCAAAGAGTACAGTAAGTGGACGCTGAAAAACGCTAGCAAACGCCAAAGGTGCACACTAAACAAAGCATTGTATGATTTTCAAAAAATACAGAATATATGTAGCTAAGGTGAATGTTTTGATTTGGTTTTATTCTCTGAGAGTATGATTTTATTTGGTATGCTTTTCAGTTTACCGGATGCTTTGAATTAGCGCATGGTTACAGAAAACTCTGATTTCCATATTTTGAGGCTGACAAATATTTGAACCAAACGAATACAAAGACATTCCTGGGAATCCTAAACATATGTATTTTTAAGATGAAAAAGTGCTTTGAATAAAAGGACAAGTAACCTCATTAATATGGAATACTCACGAGTATTGATTTGCCAAAAAGTAGACGTCACTCAAAATTAATCTGTTATTGATCAATTTCGCTAACATATCCGAATCAACCATACCTTGTTTTTGGTAAACAAAGCGTTCCCCTGTAGGTGTATCATCAGGAATACAGTTCTGCAGAGCTCATTTGCTTAGTACAGGATTTGTTCAATATAATACGCTACGAACGATATTCGATGACAAGATTTGTAACAAAAATTACTTATGTTGAAATAGATGAGTTTAGAGGGTAGTCTGCTTTAATAACGAGCAATGTTCTAGATCTCAAGATGATTGCGGCTTGCGACGGTGCATTTAGAAGAAGTACGGAGTAACAGTAAGAGCCGGTGTCTGAAATCTCCACTATCTATGCACCACAAAAGTATATAAAATTTGATATTCACATGACATATGCCAGTTAGGCAGTTACGTCGAATGAATGTTGGAATGTGTCTGTATGGTAACTTCAGATAGGATACTAAGGGTAAGCCAAAAAAGCTGTGCACCAGGAATATAACGAGTAGCTGTCTAGTTGTACGGAGGAAACCAATGACAAAAAAGCAATAAGTTTTGTGGAATACACAATAAGCAACCAGTAGAGAGAAGTTCACTAGAAATACATTTATTTCATTACAAGCCCCTTCAGCGACGTGACAAGAACTTAAAGAAAACTTTTCTAAAACTAATAAAAACCACTCATCCAAGTAATGGATTGGCGAGAGCTACTGGGCACTTCAATTGCAGACTGCTTCATGGCAACTCCAGAAAATAATTTAGAAAGACTGATACAGGTGTTATGTTCTGTGAACTGCATAGCTTAGTTACGAAGCCTTCATTGTCTTTCTCCGCAACATCTTTTACACAGGCGTTATTATAAAATCTCACCTTTGTTGCAGAATAAAATGATTTCCCCGAGTGCATTTATATGAAAAACCTGTCAACTACTTCAATCAGGTTAGACTGGACAAGCATGTGATTGATAAGAGTTCTGCAGAGTACCAGAGACAGCTAGTACTGGATTGTGTTTATCACCCAAAAAGGCTGTATTCGCATATTAAACGTAGGACTAAAACTAGCAGTGTTATACTGTCACTCACAAGCATTAGTGGAGAAGCGGCTGAGTCAGACGAGGGAAAGGCTGAAAACTTCTCTGAATACTTCTGTGACGTCTTTTCGTCTGATTGTACCACCAAAAGATATGGTGAGGTCACTGCCATCGCCACTTAGATGCCCTCAGTTGTGGTAGGGTCTGTCTGTTTTCGACATGGAACTTTGCACAAATGTGCGGAAGTTCAAGTCGTCACACTCCGTGTAGCACGCGAAGCAAGAGAAGAAAGTACAAGAAAAGCATAATAGAAACAGTGAGCAGAGGTGTGAGACAAAAGAGTAATAAAGAAAAACAAAACAGTTTCATTGGAGATCATAAGTCACAAGGAGTGGATGCATCTGCGCCACTGAGAACGATTTTGAGCCATGTCACCAATTGTTTCCAACCATAGATTTTTACCGTCCCGAGGAGCCCAGCCTGGAAGTCTACACCTTCCTGCGTGGCTTAGACCAACTGTTGTGGATTTCATTGACTGATGCCATGTTTTCGTTTGACCGTCGCTAGCTCCTTTCCAGCCTGACCCTATATCCGCTAACACTGCCCGTCGAGGAAGGCGATGACTTGGCATACGTAACAAATGTCCTAACCATCTCAGTCGATGTAACTTCACAACCTCGTCGACTGATTTCCCCTCCTTACCTAGCACTCGACTGACGCCTAACCTCAATATTGCTCACCTTATTATACCACTTCACACGGGAAATAGAGCACAGGCACCCATGATCAAAGACAGCTAGTCTTTTCATGTCTTCCACTCTCAATGGCCAGGTCTCACAGCCATAAAGGAGGACGGAGCGGACTGATGAGCAGTACACCCGCCCTTTGGTCGATAGTCGGATATCAAGTCTACGCCAGAGATGGCGTAAACTAGCATATGCAAAACTAGCCCTTTGTATCCGTGCTGAGATTTCGTCAGAGATCAACCCGTTGGCACTGGCTGATGGTACTTCCCAAATGAGTGAAGCGGTCAACGTGATCTACCACTTCACTTCCTATTTCTAATCTGGGAGTCGGCGTAGTCCAGTCCTGTAACATCATCTTACATTTGGCGGGAGCGAATCGCATGCCAAACATTCGTAGGTTACAGATCAAGGTGTTCAGAAGACTGCATTTCGTCAGCGTCTTCGCCTAGAAGGACTATATCGTCTGCATATTCCAAGTCAACGAGATTATTCCCAGGTAGCAAGTCAATCCCTGAATCGCTGAAGTCACTTAGGGTTAAGTCCATTAACACATCTATGATGAAGTTGAATAGAAAACGGAATAATGGGCATCCTTGACGGACACCACTGGTCGTCACCAGTTGAGATGACAGCTCGCCGTAAGCCCTCACCTGGCTGCATGAGTACGAGTAGAGTGCCTTGATTAGTGCAATATACTTTCTCGGAATTCCCTTTACAGCCAAGCATCGCCAGAGAAATTCCCGGTCGACAGAGTCGAATTCCGCCTTTAGGTCAAGGAATATAATGACTGTTGGACGCCGGTGGGAATGACTATGTTCTAGAATCTGTCGGGTACACAAAGGTCCTCAAACTACTGTCTAAGCTGAAGACAGATGATTCATCTGGACCTGAGGGACTTCACCCTAGACTGCTAATCTCCTTGGTGGATATAGTATACATTTCACTTACGGAGATTTTTCAAATGCGTCTGACCCAGGCTAGGCTATCTAGGGACTGGAAAGATGCTTTTATAAGTTCCATCTTCAAAGAGGGGTACAGGCAGTTAGTATCTAACTACCTGCATTATAGCAAAGGTATTGGAAACTATTATAAGGGATCCGCTATAAGCTCATGTGGAAAAACATGGCTTGCTGGTGGTGGAACAGCATGGATTCCGATCAGGACGATCCTGTCTGACAAGCCTACTACTAGCTAAGGAAGGCTGGGTTAAGGCCAGAGATAAAATCCTCCAGTTAGACGTGGTTTTTATCGATCTTAGCAAGGCATTCGATGAAGTATCCCGCTTAGGTCTACTTAGTAAACTTAAAGATTTCGGACTAAACCAGTGACTATGTGAGTGGTTTAGGGATTACCTAATGGTTACAAGGCAGAAGGTTAGAATTAACGGTGTACTATCAGGGTGCAAGGCGGTATCCAGTGGGGTGCCTCAGGGAACTGTATTAGGCCCCTTGCTATTCCTATTATTCGTAAATGAACTACCAGGGATCCTTACTTCATCTTCATTATTACTCGCGGACGACCTTAAGATCTGGAAAAATGTAAATAATAACGAGGATAGGTCGGCCCTACAAATTGATCTAGATAAATTAGCTGAGTGGTCGAACCTGTGGAGTTTGGAAATGAATTCTGGTAAAAGCGTGGTAATGCACTTAGGTCAGAAATCTTATACGTCGTACTCCCTAGGGGACACAGAACTACCTGATGTTAACCAACAGAAGGACCTAGGAATCATTGTCAGCAATGATTTGAAAACAACTGCAAATTGCAATGTAGCTGCAGCTAAGGCTTTTCGAATGCTATGGGCACTCCGAAGAGCTTTCAAACGATTAGATGAGTCTATGTTCAGAGTACTCTACGCAACATATGACAGGCCTCATCTAGAATATTGCATACAAGAGGCTAGTCTATGCTTCAAGAAGGAGGCGCATATCTTAGAAAGAGTACAAAGGGTAGGAACCAATTAAGTTAGTGGTATCTCATACCTTCCTTATAACAAAAAGGAGAGAGTATTTAAGTTCCGTCATCATACCGAAGGAAGAGACGCGACTTAATTTTAGCACACCGTATACTTAAGGGTGATTTAGGAGCTGACCTTTCTAACATTTTCTCCCTTTTTAGGGACTGTCTGTGTGTTTTCGACATAGAACTTTTACCGTCCCGAGGAGCCCAGCCTGGAAGTCTACACCTTCCTGCGTGGCTTAGACCAACTGTTGTGGATTTCATTGACTGATGCCATGTTTTCGTTTGACCGTCGCTAGCTCCTTTCCAGCCTGACCCTATATCCGCTAACACTGCCCGTCGAGGAAGGCGATGACTTGGCATACGTAACAAATGTCCTAACCATCTCAGTCGATGTAACTTCACAACCTCGTCGACTGATTTCCCCTCCTTACCTAGCACTCGACTGACGCCTAACCTCAATATTGCTCACCTTATTATACCACTTCACACGGGAAATAGAGCACAGGCACCCATGATCAAAGACAGCTAGTCTTTTCATGTCTTCCACTCTCAATGGCCAGGTCTCACAGCCATAAAGGAGGACGGAGCGGACTGATGAGCAGTACACCCGCCCTTTGGTCGATAGTCGGATATCAAGTCTACGCCAGAGATGGCGTAAACTAGCATATGCAAAACTAGCCCTTTGTATCCGTGCTGAGATTTCGTCAGAGATCAACCCGTTGGCACTGGCTGATGGTACTTCCCAAATGAGTGAAGCGGTCAACGTGATCTACCACTTCACTTCCTATTTCTAATCTGGGAGTCGGCGTAGTCCAGTCCTGTAACATCATCTTACATTTGGCGGGAGCGAATCGCATGCCAAACATTCGTAGGTTACAGATCAAGGTGTTCAGAAGACTCTGCATTTTTTCTGGGTACATTCACGGAGTTGCCACGATAAGGTGCTCAAACTGAGGGTGATTAAAATACGTGCAGAGTGGTCAACAACTGGAACTCCCTACCTGATTAGGTAGTATCAGCTCCATCAGTGAACGCTTTCAAAGAGAAGTTAGATCTCTTCAGAGATATATTTTTGAAGGATTAGCACAGACCACAAGTACCTAATACCCTCATCATCTGAATCTGAAACTTGAGATAACGCAATATGGGGGAAAACCTTCATAAAATGCTTTGCATTGTACTAATACCAACTTCGGATTATGAATAGCTTCTCTCTGGAGATGTGCTATTGAATCCCTGTTCCAAATGAGAGCCAAAGAAACAATATAACACAATGTATTTACATTGTATATATATTTGAATAAGGCATTTAGAAGACAAATTTCGCGAGATGATATCATTTCGTAGTTTATTTACAACCGCTTTACAACTTGCATGGCTAACAATAATAAAATAAAGTTCATGAAAATTACGCAGTTATATAAAATCAAAAGTACATACTAATGACCAATCATATTTCAATAGCTCAAGTAGTACATGGTATCAAAGATTGAAGTCTATTGTTTTTGTACACACAGTTTAGGCCGTATGTGTTTAATCCAAAGTGCTTATTGTCATGAACTTTATTTTATTATTGTTAACCATGTTAGCTGTAAAGCGGTTGTAAAGAAACTACGAAATGATATCATCTCGCGAAATTTGTCTTCTACATTGCTTATTCAAATTTATCAATGGGTTTTAATTATATATACAAACGAAAAGTGTGCCCAAACCTTGTCCAGTTGTTAACTTTGTCACTGTGTCCTACATGAAATAATTAGTACGGGAAAGTTATCCTGAGGTATTAAATCTAGTGCACTTAAGAACGGTTTGGTTTCTAAATATGTCAAAACCTGAAACAAAGTCTCCTGTCATATAAATCCTTTTCCTCCATTGTCTACCAGTAAACATTGAAATGAATGAAGTAAAATCTGCTAGAACCTAATCACTTCGAAAAAAAATCCATCTCGAGATGGGTTTATGAAAGCCGATATATGTTAGCTTTGATAATTCGATTCCAATACCTAAAATTGTTTGTTACGATCTGGTGTAGAGCAATTTGTTTTCTTTGTGCTCGCCTTTTGATTGTGAGGCATAGGTTCCTGATCTTTGGTAAAGTTCTGCGTAGCTCGTCCCGTCACTCGACTGTCGTGGCTTTGGTTGACTCCAAAAAGAGTAGTGGTTTGTATGAGGTGTGTTAAGACTGTCACTACTGTGAATGGAGTAGGTCCTTTCACCAGTTAGTCCTCCAGTATGGTCGTCAGAGTAAAAGAGATAATAATAATAAAGAAAAAACGTAAAAACAGACAGATTGTTCTATGTAGACTGTTCGACTATTTCTTAGAACTCATTAGATATCTCCAAATTCAAAAAACACTCTTCATGTTGCTAGAACCAGTTTAACATGTAAATCTAACCTTGCTGTATCCACAAAGAATTTTGTAACGACCTTGAGACTGAGAGAGCCGCCTTCGGACACTTGACCTTTCAATATTTTATATTGACTATTTTTATTGACCATTTCATCTGTCGGTTGTCATATCTTCATTGATTATTTTATTAAATCAAATTACAGCGTACTATTAAGGCTTAATTTAATCCCTAAGTTGTGGATCCTAGCTACCCGAACATGTAAGAAACTTGATTGGTCTCAACAGGCGTGTACATGTGCATCAGATACTACCCGATCCACTGAGAAGGGCTATTGATAGAAGATTAAGGGCTTGCGGGTTACTCTGATCTCTTTGACTTTTTACTGTGGGAAGCCAAATAAATACATTCACAATAGTTCAGAATATCAAATACAGACTAAGACATCGAAAAAATCGACGATCAACAGAAGAACAGAAAGAATTACGTGGAGACTTCAAGGAGTGTTATGTAAATACGAAGGCAGATATATATGTATACACATTTATACTTCATACAGAAACCATGAAATATACTGACGCACTAAATGTTTTGTTATGTTAACGCCTATGTTAAATGCATGACCTAATATTTATTCGGTGTCAATAGATATTTAGCATGTCCCCCCAGTAATGTTAACTTCTGTATTTGTGATGTATGTTTGTTTTTTGATTAGACGCTAGTCAGTAACTTGTGTAATGTGTCTATTCCTATCTCCAGACTGAATTCTATCAGTCAAGCCTGCCATGTGGCCACCATGCTAGGTGGCTTGCCGTCATGGTTTAAAGGGATTAATTGTTGGTATTAGATGGTTGGAGGCAGTCAGCAGGAAGACCTGGGCCTAGTTTCATGCTAGTTGGCATTCATCGATTAGGCGTACTTGCGACCTCGAATGAACTCACGTCCTTTCTGAGATTCAAACCCACCTCACCCAGTGCTGCAGTCAGAAACGTTACTACTGAGCTATTCAGGCCGTACGACTGACCTCCTGTGGGACTGGATTGGAGGTATATTTCTATTCATACATTTAGTGTACATCCAGCTTGATTATGAAGGTGAAAACATTGGAACAATGGTCAACAGAAGACTGAGTTCGTCACTAGCCAGAGCCTATCCTACAGCTAAGCTGGTTCCAATCCTTCCGACAATTCGCTCTTTGGTGAAAAATCAATATATATCCTTCTCATGTTAGTTCCAACTGTATGCACAAATTTACATGTGTCTACGGCAGCAGTTACATTAGAATGACAGAAAGGAGTGCATATCTACGATTTTCTGAACATGTACCAAAAACCTTATGTCTAAAGGGAGCAAATGCTTACAATGCGCCATCGCCAAGCATCTTAACACGGGTCATGAGGTGGACGTCGCAAAATCGTTCAAAATTATCACTAGGCAAAAAAGTTCAATTCTCTTCTAGTTTACTGAAGCCATCTCTATTAGGCTCCTGAAATCTGACCTGCGCGTTCGGAAAGAAACTGTCATTAGTTTTTCTTTGTCCTGGTATTTGGACATTTTCATCCCTCTTTCATCTGAGTGCGTAATGCTGAAAAGTTTCCATTGTGTATGAACACTATTGTTTGAAATAGTGTTTAATATTTCATATACATATGCATATTACTACTGTATGCACATGTCGATTGATTCATTTGTGTTTAAGATAAACAATGTGCTGTTACATTAAAATTGTCCTTGTAGATATACTTGATATTGACTGTGGCCTTTAAGCAGATGATGAGAAGGCGACGAAATAAATGATGATGCCATATTATTCTGCAGAAACTGTACTTCTCACTTTATTTAAAATGCCCATTGCTTTCTTCTGCAACGCGCCCTGGATAGCAGCTGTGGAATATCACGTTCAAACCAATAAACAAATTCCAAAAACTACCTGTACAAAGCCAATGTATTTGGCAATTTAAGAAACAACGGAAATATCCTGATGGCTGCGTTAATGATCTCACTGACTTGTATGATGTTGATTTCCAGCTCCTACATGCTAAACTTATCAGTTCATATGATTTAGTTCACTATTATTCCTGTTCCTACCTCCTAGTGACCAGAAAATTACCTGTTGTTATAACAATATTTATTTGGACACTTGCTGCTGCGGTGGTTCGCTGGCAGTTAATGTCGCCAGAAACATTATTATATGTAAACTGTGGTTTTACAGGAAATTTTCTCAATTTATGAATAAACTTTAACCGCTGTGGTAAACTTGAATTATAACTTACATTTTAATTAAATTCATTTGATGGCAATGGTTAGTATTATATAATGTTCATTTGTTCCGCCTGTGTAAAGTGAACTTATAGATATTATTCCAAAATATTGTCTTTTGTATATCTTGTGTAACTGAATAGCTGTAAGTGTGCTCACTCCATGTATGCATCATTTATCATATTGATAATGCCTGTAAACTGGCGTCCCTCACGTAGAAACAGATTACAATATATTACTAATGAATTTAACAATTTTGAGAGATTACCGATAGGGTGGAGCAGTCGAAAGAATGTGGAAAAGAGGAATAGTCAGTGGCAGAGCTTAGATAATACCCGTTAAAGGGGTGCGGCACATGGGTTTCACTGAGTTCAACATCCAAAATACAGCAGATACAGCTGCTTGCAGTTTTTATCCGTAGCATGTATTTTTGAGGTAAATAGAAATGGATGCACTCTAGAGTATCTGCTCTACTCAAAACTTCCCTTCGTAAGTTTCCGCGAAAGAGAAATTATCAAGGCAGCCTTTGTGGTGATGCTTGTCAATCGTAGTCTTGTAAGAATTAACTAGGTCACCTACAAGCTTATAATATCTAAGCGTTAAAGACCTTATTCCATTAGTCGTCTACTTAATGGTTTACTTCGGAGACGCACAAACTCTTCCCGTATACTTTTGGACCCATTAAGATAAACTGACGTCTTCTCCAAGTAACGAATGACCAGCGACATTGTGCACCACAATGTGTGGGCGTACGTACGCCTTGTGCAAACGTGGAAGCCCAGCGTCGTCCATACATGACTGTGCGTAAAGTGAATGCTTTTGTCTAGCCTTTCCGTTTGAGCTAGGTCGGGGCTGCGTCCTGACTTCGCACATGACAAGTTGTAATTTTGTGCCCCTACAGTACAGCATGCCATGGACAATCCGACGCATTATTCTGTAACGACAGACGACAAAAGCCAGACAACAGATCGTTTAGTGAGCAAAAAAATATCGCATATTGTTTACTTAAATTATCATTATCTGCTGGCTGCTTCTGTTTTCTTCACTTCTCGAAGGTATTGCACTGAAGCACTGCTAATGAACAGTAATCCTGCTTTCTACATTTGTATTACTTAAGCGGTATCCAGAATATTGTTAGCACTTACGATGAAAAACGGAACAAATTCCATTCTGAATTCTGTTCAACATCGCAAAGTTAACTTTGCGACCAATTGGTCCCTTCTATCTGCTAATACCAATATAATGCTGTACTTACCATCTAATGTGGATTTTTATAAACTTTCGAACCCTTATTGATTGATTAAATGATAAAAATAACGGTCTGGATCCAGTGTGGCTTACTCCAGCACATGTATATCACCTCTCTTCTTACATTCCATTAACGCAAAATTTCATAATTCCCGCATGAATCTGAATCACTATGAGTATATTAAATATTACAATTTAGACTTGAACCAAAACCTTATATTCTATTCTTGTAAAGTTTTCTATTTATTTTCCAATTTTTAATTTCACAAAACAGTGTTCAATTTCAGACTGCACTTGTCTAATATGATCATGCCTGTATAAACGGTATGTGAATCATGTAAATGCATAATTTATATGAAATATATATATTATTAAATCAAGACATATTAATAGACTTTTATCTACATTATTATTAGCGTTGTAAGCAGGAAAGCAACCTCTTCTGATTGATGTTTTATTGCTGGAGGTTATTCTGTACTGCATGTAACCCTTCTTACATAATTATCCAAATGTCTGTGAATTGTATTTGCACATGCTAGGTCTGCTGTGAATGGTTATGGAGTTCCTCAAGGTTAGGATTAATTATTTTTTTCTCATGACCTAAATTAGGGACGTAAACACTGAGGAAAATTATTGGCTGCAATTTCGCTAGCAGACAGCTCTCGCCACAAAAAATTAAGGAGTTCAGGATGGGACAAGAGACCAAGTTACAACTACAACTTCCCTATGATATCTGATACCTTCTTTACCAACTGAAGGATAGATATTTTTTCGTTTATTTTACCAAGCCTCACACTTAACTTGATTTCTGTCGTTCATTCAAGGAGTAACATGTTAAAAACAAATCTAGTCATCTACAGCGATACTAGTCCTTAGTCGATGATTTGAGTAATTATCTTGATAGAGTTCATGTTGTACACATTTCCTGTTCCATTTTATAGCAGTTGACTACGATCTGAATATTTCAGTTTTTTTGTTTTTCCTAAATTTTCCCACTTGCACACACTATCTAGTTTAATTTTCTTTGCTTGCTACAATATTTTATTTGACGGTGTAGACACTGAATTTAAAAACCATACATATGCAGAGGTGGGCTCCTAAGTAACTACCGAAGTTAGTTTATCTGGATTTGATCAACATTACGCAGGACTATGGTTTGCTCGGCAAGAGCGCTACTTTCATTGGCAAAGCACTAAGTCTGAGACCGCCGGCAATGCAAGTGTGTCCACAGGTAAAACATGACATCAAAAGAGGGATGCGAGAACTTATAATTCAAACCGTAACCACGATCGAAGCCTGAGCCCGAGGTGATAAAAATATTGCAGAGTGGCGAGAGAAATTTACCAACGAAATAAACAACGATATTCAGCTTATATGAATTTGTCCCGTTACAATGTAGTCTATGGAACACCGCACAAAATTTTTGAAAATTATGGATGAACTGCTTAGTGAAATGCTTCCAAGCAAGGATCACGAAAGTGACATAATCATCGCCTGTTTAAACCAACTCCCATAAACTCTCAATGTCCAGCTCATGCTACGCTGGACCTCACGCTGTCCTTCGAAGACTTTCAGATACACTTTGTATCAAACAACGCGAGAACCAGAACAGTGATTGGCGACTCAAGAATCCTTTATTCTTACGCCAACATGTAAACAACAATAATAATGCTAACCAACAATAAGGTTATTACACAAGGTCTAGGAATAAATGTTAAAATAATAAATCACGGTATTACTTCTGATAGTTTTATTCTTCCTCTGAACAGCGAACGATGAGACAGTGACTGACGGATTGATGATTCGGAGTTGGGTTTGATCAAACAACCGTGAATTGATCGTTGAATCTTCAACTACATTGACACTCCCCGGCAAAATACGGATCCATCCATTTACTCCATCACGACCAATACATGTTGACTTGGATGCCATCGCGAGAACATGGGTCACACGGACAAAGCTGAAATGGAAAACAAACAGAAAAGCCAACACACCACAGGCATACCCACAGCACAATCTCACACATCAATGATGACCTGCGCCTTCCAGTTAAAGACATCCTCTTGACATCCTGCAACACAATCGCCACTTGTTAGAATGACTCTTGCAGAACGCAACGTGACCATTGCACCACCTCATGATACTCTACGCACATCCCCTTGTCTATTCACAACCAGTCACCACTGCGATCGCTTTTCATTCATTATGTCTCAGTTCTAGTAACGGCGACGTATGCAAGCCTCAGTCGTCTACACTTTCGCTCCCTAGCGTGCGGGACCACAGCCAACAATTATCTCCGTGTGCATGTCATTCTCAGCACCAGCTTTCCCGGCGTATACGACCCATCTGCCGTCTTTAAAATAAATCAATTTATTCACGCATGTAGAAGACTAGAAACAACTTCAGAAGTAATCACGACGAAAAATTTAACAAAATTATGCACAAAAACAAGGTATGAAAACAACAAGTAAACACAGTGAATCCAAAAAACAGCAATGGATATGACGCCGTACATATACACAAACAGGACAAATAACCTCGCCGATCATGTGTCGATGTAATTCCTTTGAAGAACCGCAGGACTTACACCAGTACGCCTGGAACCCTTCTCAGGTTGACGATTGTAGGTTGAAGAATGTCCGGACACAAACAAAATTCACCAACAATTACAATAATTTGAACCCACTCAATTACTTAGTGAAAACAAATTGACAATCAATATATCAAATGCTATGGACTCTGGCTTGACGAAATTCCGTTGAAGAACTGTAGGACTTACAACAGTACGCTTACATTCCTTCTCAGGTTGATGATACGAGTGGAAGACATCCGGAAACAAACAAAATTACCAGCAGATAGATGAGAGATGATACCAAATCAGTATACACAACATGAACATATGTACAAAATAACACCCCCAGTACGATGAACTGCGCTTCGACGTACTACCCTTGAAGAATTGTAGGACTTACAACCCTTCTCAGGTTGACGCCCTAGGTGAGAAAATCGTCGCCGAGTTCATTTTCTGACCTCCTTCTATAATCTATATCCTCAACTCTGAACAGTGACACGCTTATGTCATTTGTCAATGTTGTTGAAGATTGAATGATCAATTCACGGTTGTTTGATCAAACCCAACTCCGAATCATCAATCCGTCAGTCACCGTCTCATCGTTCGCTGTTCAGAGGAAGAATAAAACTATCAGAAGTAATACCGTGATTTATTATTTTAACATTTATTCCTAGACCTTGTGTAATAACCTTATTGTTGGTTAGCATTATTATTGTTGTTTACATGTTGGCGTAAGAATAAAGGATTCTTGAGTCGCCAATCACTGTTCTGGTTCTCGCGTTGTTTGATACAAAGTGTATCTGAAAGTCTTCGAAGGACAGCGTGTGGTCCAGCGTAGTATGAGCTGGACATTCACGGTGTATGAGGCTTGGCTGACAGTTTCTGATAGCTTCTGATCGTTTCTGTTCGCGTTTCCTGGTGCCTGCAAATCGTCTATCAACAAGCGTTTTCTGGAACATTTGGTCAAGTTCAATGATTTCTGGGTCAAAGTAGGGACGAATCGTCTTTGAAGCAAGCACGAAAGTAAGTAATGCTGAGTTGTTTGTTAATTGTGATGATATGTATGATGCTCAGCATGATGAGTCTGTTGTTCATGTTTCTCAGTCTAGGGATAATAGGCCTAACTTTGAACCTCGGTGTTTCGACGGAAACCCAGCTGACTATTTACAGTTTGTGAAGGAGTTTCAAATCATGTTGAATAATTTTTTATTAAATGATGAAATGAAGTTGATGTATTTGATGAGGTACTGCACCGGAGTTGCTTCAAGAGCTATACAGTGCTGTAAATTCATGCCCCCTAACAAAGGATACTCTGAGGCTATGAGTATACTGAGTCAAAGATTCGGAAGATGTTCCATGATTGTGAGGAACGTATTCGAGGCCGTTAAAGGTAATGGTAGTCAATTACAAGATGACTCCAAGGCACTGTCTGAGTTTTTGGATAATCTGATAACTTACAAGAATACGTTGATTTCGATGAATTGCATGGGTGATCTGAACTCAAGTTCCGTCCCAGAGGTAATAGCGAGACGCCTACCTACTCGACTGCAAAGGAAGCGGGTGAAGATAAGCTCTCGTATAAGGGATGAAGGTATTGAGCCAAACTTCGATGATATTCTGAAACTGGTGAAAGATGGTGTCACTTAATCTATGACCAAGTTTGCCAGTATGTTGCATCCCATCCCTAGAATACAGCAGTCTAAGAGCAAAACGCAATCATTTGTGACGAAAGGATCTCAGAGAAGTTGATATCGAGAGAACTCTATGGTGTCTAGTAATGCATATAAATTTAGTGAGTGTAACAGCTTCCGTGGGACATCCTCAACAGATAGGTTACAATTTGTGAGACAAACACGGTTGTGTTTTACATGTTTGCAAGAAGTGCATACGAAAGCGCACTGTGAAGAAATGAGCAGGTTTAGTAGTAAGCTAAATGTGAAATCAGCGTCATCAAGTTCTGACTACGAATTTTGGCGCAGTAAAGAAGCCTGTAGTTGCAACCGGTAAGCCATTGTTGAATAGAGTGCCACAGACGACACCGCAGTTTATGCAGGAGAAGAGAGTTACAGTTTCAGAGTCCAGTTCTGACTCCGCCAGTTTACAAGGTATTAGTAGTCAGAGTGAAGGTATAAAACCTCCTACGATTTGTTAGGAGAAACCATAATTGTCTACTGCTGTTATTGAAGAGTTTGAAAATGATGAAGTCGACCAGATAGATGATGGTAAATTGAATATTCGTGATAATGATCATGATAGTGCCGATTTGTCCTTAGTTGATCATGATGAAATGGGGGAATGCCTACTACTGCTAAGTTGAATAAAGGTTCTGTACAACTACAACGTGAAGTAGAATTGAATGCAGATGCAGTTGCAGAAGGTATGGATACTCATGAGACCTTCAGTGTAAATGATCAGCGTGTAGCCCACCTGTCAACAGATGTTAATGCTAAACTGGAGCTAATAGTATAAGACAGCAGTGGTGGTAATCTTGCAGTTAGACAACCTTCTAAAAGCCGAACAACAACAGCTTCTGATGCATTGCTAAGTTCATCCAGTTGTGTCAATCAGTCGTGTCGTCGTCCACATTGAAGGTGACGTCCTTGAAGTCATGTACCTTGTGCTGTGACTATGCTAGTGTCGGTGCATTGAAAAGACGGAAGATATTGCTCAGTTTAATGAGGATAAGCCAAATGTGTATGAGAGTGTAACTGTTAAACTGACTTGCAGGAATAAAGGCATTTCAAGTTTTAAGTAACTATTTGAATGTTTTTATCTTTCGTGTAAGTTGCTTTGTGCCTACGCTCGGTTGGTCAAATACGTTGTGTGTTTCGTCAAGTGTTCCTATTGCATTATTGTTGGCCGCATCAGTCTAGGATCTTGAAGCATCTCTAGAATAGTTAGTTGAAAACCGCTGCAATACTGCAGCTTTCTTCGCCAAGTATCTTAAACCAGCAAATATGAGGTTTCCCGCTTTCAGCAAAGAGTTGGTGTCAACCTGCTCAGCAGTTAGACACTTTTACCACATGACAAAGACCCAAATGTTCAAGAACTAAACATATCGAAACCGCATCACTCACGCATTCAACGCGTAAAATGATCAACACAAAGTGAAAGAAATAAATCACCTTGATTTCAGATAAAAGGCAACCAGCTAAATGTGAAGGGGGCGAGCCGTGCATCTTATGTATTTTTTTGGGAAACGAGTGAATGTATTGCAGCTAACTGCTGAAGAATGCAAAGCACTGACCGAATTTCAAAAGAATGACAAGGATTTAGACCATATACTCAACAGTTCCAAACTTATATATCAACACCTGCTGTAGATGATGACTCTATCTAAGGGAGCACGAAAAGAAACGCCACACGCCTTTAAGTCCTTAAAATTATGATGACAGCCGTATTCAGCAAATTCATTCGTTGTCCACCGCGGAGCAGAGGCTTCAGTCAAAGTAATCTGGACAAGAATTGTTTGGACAAAACTACAAGACGACCTGCGGTGGTGGGAGAGAGATTTCATGCCAAGCCAGAGGTCACAAATGAGCAGCGAAATCGTTCCGTGTAATGCTAAAAAATTATTCAACAAAGTCATTAATTATATGCCATTCTGAATTTTTTGTTATACCATTTGTGGTCCATTGAACTATTGTACATTTTTTGTTTGAATGAACATTTTTGTGAACTGTGAGCCATCTTCGGGTTCAGCCACTGTATTCTTGGTGTTTTGATGGCGGATTACCTCATATTTGAAGGTGTGTACCACGTTTTTCTGATAAATCTGGTCTAACAGAACAATAATCTTGCTGTTCTTCAACATTCTATTATACGATGACGATGAAGATGATGAGAATGAGTGAGACTGATCACATTCAGTTGCATGAGGAATTGGGATATTACACAACTGTGATGAATGAACATTAAGAAGTTTTTTATCGCGAGCTCAGTGGGGATATCTGTCTTGCTATTGGGTTGAGAATCTTTTATAAGTTCACTGAAAAGTGACGGGGAACCATATATTCCTGGCTAAATAAATGCTTAATTATAGCCGAAGCCTGAAGGGAGGACTGAATAGGCCACTATAGCTGTCCTTGCCACCCTTAAAATATGCAGAAGATAGGTCAAAATCTGCCCATATTCGCTAGGTTCACTCTCACCACACCCCTCTGGCGGCATTCTAGTGTTTTCTTCTCTTTTCAAAGGTACTGCCTTTAAACGAACTCACTGATACAGTGCTGCTATACTTTACTTATTCGGAATATTGCTAGCTCACCTGGTGAATAACGGAACCACCTCAATCATGAAATCTGGCGACAAGTTCAAAGTTGGTCTCATATACAACTGGAAATGTCACAATTATGGTTTACTTATCGGTGACTTTGAAGTTTTATAGACTTTCAAACACTTTATGGTTCACTCACTTATAATTAGTGTTCACTCTGCATCTCTTAGGTTTCACACCAGCACCTGTACAAAAATGCTACTTACCTTCTATAAGTAACGCGATCATTTATGATTCCCGCGTGAAACTGATATGCCATATTTTTTTCCAATCACAATTTAGATTTGACGCTATATCCTATGACTTATTCGGTTGAAAGCAGGTCTCAAAAATTATCCATTTCCTTGTTCGTACATTTCTTTTTAAATGTTTCTCTCACATTTACCAGTATTCAATCTATTTCTAGATTAACAAACCATATTATATATTCTATAAGTTCTAATTGGTGTACATATATTCATGCCTGTGAAAATGGCTCGTTTCTGTTCCAGAAATAAAATTTATTATTATTGAGTAGCATTACCATCAAAGTACGAAATATTAACCGCAGACATCAGTAGTTAACGAGGGAGCCCAACGATTCCTTTAAGTCGAAGACGTATTCGCCTCTTTTACCATCAAGCGTTGGCGGCACGGCGTTTGGGACTCTCGTCGACCGTGACCTTGGTCTGAGGTTAAATCCCCTGCCGATGCACACCTGGTATCACCTATCGGCCTGGAAATTTCGGGTTACTGATATCACATGCTAAAAATTCCATATTTGTACAAAAATACGGTGTGAAATCAAAAATAATCGAATATAAAATTTTAAAATAAAGTAAATACTGTTCACAATTTCAGAGACACTATCAAGCTTAGAATCGGCCTGTTTCACAGACTTCTCTTCTTCTTCCCTCTCTTTTTTCTACCCAATGACCCCTGACGTTTTGAATCAGATGACAAAGGTGTGAAGGTAGGTAATTCCCCAGAACAATTAGTCTGCCACGTTCATCAACCAACACTGTTTGCCAACCCTCATTGTTCAAGCCGACTTATTTAAATGGAGAGCGTCGGTGACACAGTGGTTAGGACTCTCGCCGACCATGCACATGGTCCGGGGTTCCAGCCCACGCCGATGCACACCTGATATCTATGGTCGGCCTGCGAAATTCGGGCTACCGATATCCACGCTGAAAATTCCATACTTGTACCAAAAATACAGTGTGGAATCAAGCTGTAATCAGAAATAAAAAATAAAAAGTCGACTTATTTAAACGGAGAGTCACAATCAAGCATCCACGCCATTTTGCACGTCACCATGTTGCATTCGTTCGTACACGATGCCTAGCTATTTAAGCAGTCATGCACGCACTACGACCTGAAATATACTTTGTTATTTGGACGATAAATTTGGTGTTTGGCTTTGTCTTTCGCCGACGCTGAACAACAGTTCACGAGTTGTCGCTTGGAATCATTCATTAGTAGCCCTCGTAAATTTCATAAAAGTCAAAGCGCCCATTTCCCCCAAAAAGCTTTTTGATGACTACGGCTCTCACATAAGCCGTGAAAACGAGCACAGAGATTTTTAACACCACTTGCGTCATCAGTCAAGGAATTTAGTGACATCAAATGACTTGGAGAGGATTTGTTCGAGTATCGACTTTCGTAACCCAAAAGTTTATCAAGCTACCAGTTATTCAAAAAATGGTTTCCAGTTAACATATACATCCAAAATATTATTTATGTATTGACTGACCGTTCAAAGAAAAACTGCGGAAGTTGTATACTAGTCCTGATGAAACTGAAGAATTCGGCGCTCTGTAGAGTCAGTTTGAATTACATTGTGTTACAACCAAATCAAACTTGAGGATTCTTGTCTCAGCCACTGCACCACTAACTTTCTGAAGAGACGAACTCACAGTCATCGACCGAAATTCAAAAAAAACTTAATGGTTCTAAATAGGATTATATTGACTACAGAACGTTAAAGGACTGTACGATTACTGTTCTGTCGGGTGAGGATATATGCTATAACCTGTTATATTTGCCGCGCCTCAGGTTTTCTCGTGTTTCATTGGCTAAGAACAGTGGTGGTCAGTTTGATGCTTGATTTGTCCTTGGTAGATGCCATCGTGTGCTGTTTTGTGCGGTTGTGTTATGCGTCATTTGCAAGCAACTTTGACAAACAAATATGTAACATTTGACTATTCTAACATTATTTCACTGTTTTTCATACAGAGACAGTGCTCCTTTTGTTATAAACTCCCTTGAAACTGGTCAGACATTATGGTGGCTATCAGTGACTACCATCCGGTGGGGCCCAACACATTTCTTGAAGTTGTGGTTATACGTACGGTATTTCCTACTTCGACATTTGTCACTCACATGGTCCGGTATCCTGTGTTTCTTGCGAATTAACTGTGACAAGCTGTGGGAATAATGTGCTTCGTCATCGAGTCCTTCTTCCAGAATCTCATTGCAGGTTATCAGTGCGAGCGAAAGCAGCACATATGTAAGAAGCTACGAACGCATTAGAAGACTTTCAAATGGCGAGGCCCTTATATATTGTTAACATTGACGAACTTTTCCACACACCAGTATGTGGATACGTTCACGTGTGGAGGGAAAATCTACCAGCAACACATTAAATAGCACCTCCATATTTCAAAAGGAGTGTAAATTGGGAAGACTGAACTTAACTTATACATGAGTCATATGTGATCATGCATGCTAATTATGTAAATGCCTAATTTATGTAAGTGAATTTAATCCGGATCACTTTTTGGAATGATGGGTCTCAATGAAGTCCGTCAGTTAATTACGTTCAGTGGGAGCAGAGGTGGCCGCATTCGGACAAAGACATCCGAAAAACGGTGATGATCGTTTTACGACTTATAACCAGATACATTTGCATAATCAGTTTTAGGAATTGATTCTACATACAACAACAAGTGGAGGTAAGTTCATTCATTCATGTATAACCATGCAGATATTCTGTTTTGCAGTTTGTGATACCGGATAGCTTTGGATGTGGGCATAGAGTTTTGTTTACTTGAATTTTGGAAGAATTTAAACGTGACACAATTCGGACACTGAGCAGTTTCCATGGAATAATGGGAGATACTTTCCAAACGAAGACTTTCATCTTGGACTGTGCTCAGCTAGTACATGTAAATAAACTTGTTTGCATTGCAGTGAAATAAAATTTTCTATCCAACATTCCTGTATTCTATTTGTTCTGCATGCGGTGGCAGTATGGCAGGCTAGACCGGTACTCCCTAGGATATGAACTTATTACTATACATGAGTATGATTATGTAGGAACACTATCGATCGATATAAGTAGTGAATTATAAGTACTTTAGTCAAGCCTAAACATCTGCCTAAAGTTACGCGATTACGTCTCCTAGTCATAGGTAAGTCTGTAGGGACCAATGACAAAAATACTTCAGTATTTGAAAAATAAGAAAAGAACTTAGGCACTGCAACTGAGTTCAATTTCGTATAAGGTTAAGTGTATTCAAAAGTAGTGCATTACCATTATTTCACTTAAAGCGTGATGTCAACCCATATGATTATGTGTGTTAACTTATAGTGTAAGATGAAGTGTACACGAGACGAATGATTGAATAGGTTGAGCTGTAGCAATCGTGGTAAGATTTCGCTTACGTTGAATTATGCCAACAAAACAAGGTTGAAGAATGTCCGGACACAAACAAAATTCACCAACAATTACAATAATTTGAACCCACTCAATTACTTAGTGAAAACAAATTGACAATCAATATATCAAATGCTATGGACTCTGGCTTGACGAAATTCCGTTGAAGAACTGTAGGACTTACAACAGTACGCTTACATTCCTTCTCAGGTTGATGATACGAGTGGAAGACATCCGGAAACAAACAAAATTACCAGCAGATAGATGAGAGATGATACCAAATCAGTATACACAACATGAACATATGTACAAAATAACACCCCCAGTACGATGAACTGCGCTTCGACGTACTACCCTTGAAGAATTGTAGGACTTACAACCCTTCTCAGGTTGACGCCCTAGGTGAGAAAATCGTCGCCGAGTTCATTTTCTGACCTCCTTCTATAATCTATATCCTCAACTCTGAACAGTGACACGCTTATGTCATTTGTCAATGTTGTTGAAGATTGAATGATCAATTCACGGTTGTTTGATCAAACCCAACTCCGAATCATCAATCCGTCAGTCACCGTCTCATCGTTCGCTGTTCAGAGGAAGAATAAAACTATCAGAAGTAATACCGTGATTTATTATTTTAACATTTATTCCTAGTGTAACAACAGAAGACAAGGGCCAGGCAACAGATCGTTTTATTATGAAAATCAACACGTATTTATACATATTTCAGACAACATTATTATAGAGAAGCGCAGTCATCTGATTGGTTGTTTAGGTAGACAAACGCAGGCTTCTGATTGGTTGTTTCGGGATTCCTTGACAAACAGAGTTCTCTATCTGCGAATCATATTTTGCCACGTTAACTTCGCTGTGATTGGTTGTTGACTCAGCCTTGTTCACGGCCCATATTAGTGACCTAGACCTTAACGTAGATTAGTGCCAACCAATCGGCTAGCAGCCTGCTCCCACCACACTCGTCCCCCCGTCAAATACGTGCGACTGATGTCGGCTTGATCTACTTGGTGCAGGCGTCATCGTTGGCTTGTCTCGCTGTATCCATTTCTGGAGCTCGCTGACGTTCACGCGCCTCTCATTGTTCGTCATTGCGATTGTGTCCGCGTAATCCCATCTCGAAGTGACCATATGTGGTCCTTCCCACTTTGGAAACTGTTTGCCTGACCCTGTCGAACATTCGTCGGTATTTCGTCTCACCCTTTCATATGCTGCTTTCACCCGACCTCCCAGCAGCGTCCCAAGTAGCAGCTCCATCGCTGACAAATCTTGAACGCCACTCAACTGCGCAGAAGCCTTGAAGTCCTGCCCGAAGATCCATATGTCTCAATCAAAAACTGCAGGGTATAGGCTTTTCAAATGTCGGTAGGCAGCGACACCAAATGTAACAACAGAAGACAAGGGCCAGGCAACAGATCGTTTTATTATGAAAATCAACACGTATTTATACATATTTCAGACAACATTATTATAGAGAAGCGCAGTCATCTGATTGGTTGTTTAGGTAGACAAACGCAGGCTTCTGATTGGTTGTTTCGGGATTCCTTGACAAACAGAGTTCTCTATCTGCGAATCATATTTTGCCACGTTAACTTCGCTGTGATTGGTTGTTGACTCAGCCTTGTTCACGGCCCATATTAGTGACCTAGACCTTAACGTAGATTAGTGCCAACCAATCGGCTAGCAGCCTGCTCCCACCACACTAGACCTTGTGTAATAACCTTATTGTTGGTTAGCATTATTATTGTTGTTTACATGCTGGCGTAAGAATAAAGGATTCTTGAGTCGCCAATCACTGTTCTGGTTCTCGCGTTGTTTGATACAAAGTGTATCTGAAAGTCTTCGAGGGACAGCGTGAGGTCCAGCGTAGTATGAGGTGGACATTCACGGTTTATGAGAGTTGGCTAACAATAGATATAATCACCAGGACATTCAGCAGCCTGCCTCATTCATCACATGGTCTCGTCGATGTGTTATGGAAGATTTCAGTCATTACGGATGACAACAGAACTGTTTAACATCCTCAAAACACATCTGAACTATGTTTGTAGGCTATTTACCTTTCAAATACCTGATTCTCATAGAATAACTGGGATGACAACAGCCATTGCCTGCAGTCAATTTACAATCTTATGATCTAAACTCGCAAAAAACAAAGCCTCAAGTCTCTAAAACGCAAAAAATAGTCTTTCTATGCGAAATTTCGTAAAAAGGATGACTTTTTTATGAATAATCTGTCTGGACTATGAAGACAATTTCACGCATTACTACGAACACAATACAGCAAATACTGCTTTTTTGGCTACAGAAGCCTAAAACTAGTCAGATATGATCTATTTTCACAAAACTTCAAGATTATAACGCCTCAACAGGCGTTAACGCGATAACCCGTACACCACTCGGAAACATGTGTTTATAGCATATAACCTCGCCCCCAAAAATACAATGGCTGAACCCAAAGATGGCTCACAGTTAACAAAAATGTTCATCCAAACAAAAAATGTACAATAGTTCAATGGACCACAAATGGTATAACAAAAAATTCGGAATTGAATACAGAAAGACTTTAGTGACTGAAGATGCAGTGTTTGACATAACACGCAGCACAGGTTTAGGTTGAAGGCACATAGAACCAAGTATTCGTCCTCGCGAAACTGCAAGATGTGGGTCAGCCTTTTTTCATTATCACATGATTTACCATGAGTAATACTTGCAAATAAATTATAAAAATTCTGTATTGTCTGGAATTTCTGTCACAGTATATCGTGAGAAATTTGGGAAACATGTTTTTAACAACACAGCGCTGAAATGCACTTAGATGTAACATAGTCACCTCTGTTCGTTTATCTTGAACCCTCGCTCTTCTTATTTAATTCAGTGACTAATTTCGAATTGGCCAGTCTTTATTCCTTCTCTAATTAAATCTCGTATGTAGAATTAGCCAAAAAGCATTTAATTACATTCATTGCATGAATAATTCAAGCAAAATGGCTGCTCACGACAGCGCAGGTCCCATCGGACAAGGACTTGAGTAAAACCAGGTCATTATACAGTCTATCTTCTTATCCCTGCTTCATCACACCTAAACAAAACTTTTGCGTGTGGTGTAATTGTGTGTCCAAATAAAGACTACATGTGTTTTATCTTCTATCAATTCTTTCTTCCTAGGCAAGTTTAATTTACAAGTGTTATGGAAAAAATATTTACTTTCATTTGGTAGCGTGCTACAACTAAGAGCCTACTGCTTTTATCCTCCTGTAAATTAAAATTTTTTATCCTTTATGTTGAACTGTTATGTATTTTTTGTTTGAGTCCACATTTTGTTAACCACAAGGCGTTGTGGTTGTCTTTACGTCAGGTAACGTGATACATTATGTGCTTGCTTGTGCGTTAACTTGACTGCAGCAAATAGATCGTGATTAAAATCCTTTCTACTCCAAGCAAATAGTACGGCCACGATTAAAGTTATCCGTTACAACAAACTGAAACAAGGAATACCAGCATATTTATCACTGAATGGGTAAACTTACTTTCGTTTATTTGTATTGTATATGGAGTTGATACCCACAACCTCTTGGAACTGTTTATATTACTCCATTTGCTTATGAGTCGCAAAACAAACTTTCACAAGTGTATTTCGGATGTGTTCGTCTCAATAAAACTATATCAACTTCCCATAGAATTTCCCTGACTGAAAGATATCATTAAGACTCGACATTCCTGAAGTTACTACACGTGAAGTCCAAGTTACCCTTGTTAACGGAGGGTTTTATATTTTTAAAGTCATAAAGGGTGATATCCGCGTTAATGTCTCCTTTGAAGGCCTCAATATTTCGTCAGATGGGTGTGACTGCTGCAGAAGCGGTTCCACATTTTCTTTCTATCCTGCTGTTAGTCGTCTGCCCCAAGGACCACTCTTCATGTGCACTGGATAGTTATACAGCGTATTGTAGGATGTCACCAAGTATTCACTTCAGTGCAAAAGTATGCGAAATGAAGACAGACAGCTACCAAATTTGGGGATTAAATTTTACTTAGTACCATAATATGGGCTTTGCCTCACTCCAAAAGTGGATTTACAGGCGAAAAACACGTATTTAAATCTATCATTCCCTTTTTTGCTCCGGATATGGACGTAGTGAGTGCAGGAAAACTACACTGTTAGCATTAAATAACTTCCTCACTTTTTGAGACTCTTCTAATGGATTCTCCAATTCCTCCTAGCTGAAAAACCGCCTTCTTAACGTTTCTTCACTAAAACTTTCACTTACATATGTACTTCTTTCACCCGCACCTGCAATAAACTTCTAAAAAGGCTTCGTTAATTAGTGCCAATTGCTGCCATAGCTTGTTAAAGTTAATTCGGTAAAAGACACAATATTGCACTCTACGAGTGAGATATCGATCAAAAAAATATTACACGTATAAGCACAACTCCAGAAAATCATGGGAACTCACGGGATCGTAGTCACTGTTGGCCACCAATACAGTCAAACAATCTCAAGGGAGTGTATTACGAAACAAGCGTTGTCATTGTATAAAAACAACGTTAGAACAGTTAAATGTTATGTTTAGATTCATCACCATTATTTGTAAACCACGCATTACACAACTACACAAAACCCTACACTACAACGTCTACTTACGTCAAACCAAATATCTAACTGACCATCACTGTTCTAGTCAATGAAAGACAAGAAAACCAGAGGTGGGATAAATTTAAGACGCGATATTGTTTGTCTCACCCTAACTGCAAAACTGAGAATATCTAATGTGTTGTACATGATATTTTTCTTAAATAAAAAATTCAAGGTGTCTTCAACGTTTTGGTCTGTTATATATTTTCGCTTGGAACGATTTGGACTCTTGCTTTGGCTATTTAGATGCAGATGGTGTTGACGTTCACGGATAGTACGACGTATACTACCGCAAGATCTAATACCCACAACTTCTATAGTACGCGTTCCGCTTAGATCAAAGAAAAACACTGGAATTGATCATCCAAATTACGAAGTATATTTCGGGACCAGAACGTATTGCGATAACGATTGCTTAACTAACTAGGCATCGTGCACGGACGAACGTAACATGGTGATGTGGCAAATAGCGTGGATGCTTGACTGCGGGCCTTCATTTAAACAAGTCAACTAACATAAACAAGGTGACTATCTAATTTTCAGTGATGAATACTTTGGTTAATAATCTTTGGGATTTACCTACCACTACCGCTATTTCTATGAAGTCTACAGGTTCTTGTTTTTGTTTTAAGTTTTCTGCCGCAACGCCGGGAATAATAATCAGTACAGATTTACCGAAACTTATATTTTGTTGTAATGCAAGGCTTCTTACGTCAGGGAATTTAGTTTCCCTATTAACTGTTAATAAAGATAAAAGAGAAACCAGGAAAGAAAATTTTATTCTGCCTTGGTTGGATTTTTATTCTCATAATTCAACGGGTGTTTTCCAACCGCTTGGTTTCCTCCCTTAACTATTCTGACAACTTCTATAGCACCATTGGCTTTGCTTTTTATCATTTATTCGGTAGTATGGCAGTTAACGGGTAATTAGTCAATTTACGTCTGAAAATATGGGAAGAAAACTGAGTTTGCATATGAGACTGTGAGCTAACAAAGTATATTTAAACAACTTATCTGGAAAACATGTGACATTTCACACTAGAAAACAAAGCCACGTACATTCTCATTGACATACATCAAAGTTAGAATGCCAAAATACTGAGAAAACCTACCTATACATGAGACTTATCTTTGTGAATAACACTGTGCACGTCATCTGTCAGATGAAGACAAGTAAATCCCCACTTAGTTTTCATTTACCTCCCCAAGTACGCCTAACTCTCCTTGGTAAAAGTGGTGAGTATGCAGGTTTTCTTGAGGGTGTGCAGAAGGCTCTTAGGTGATATGAACCTCAGGGGATCACATCAAGGGACATATATTAAACTAATGTTTTACAAGTGCGAATGTTTAACCCTCACATCGTAAATAACTGTAACTCTACTCCCGTAAATAACAGTAAAATAGTAGATTCGTCACGGCGCCACACCGCCCTTCTCCCGGCCTGACTGCTGGCATGTGGCTCGCCGTGCTCTCATTAAGCGTGTAACGGCAGAAGACAAGAGCCAGAAAAAAGACCGTTTACTGAGAAAATCAACAGATATTTTAGAATTTTACGTTCATTATTATTCGTTATCGTTTTTAGCAGAGAAGAAACGTCTTCTGATTAGTTCTTTTCCTGCTGAAGATTATTCTGTCATCTCTTTGTTGCCGTTCCTTAGACAGTCCGGTGATATATCTGCGAATCCCATTGGCCCACGCTAAGTCTCCTGCGGATTGGTTGTTGAGTTCCTCAAGGTCAGGCTTTGTTCTTGCTTTTATTCATGATAAAGATTTAGGACGTTGAGATTGACGTAAACTTCTGCCTCCCAAATTTGGCTGGCAGACAACTTACAATACAAGCGCACTCTTCGAGCTTGCTACACCAGTCGGTCAACAGATAAATTGTACAACATTTTTATTTATTAAATTTGACATATAATCTGTGGTGAAAACATTATTCTCATCAGGGCATACTACCAGGTCACAAGCCTTCTCACGTGGAGTTCGTTAATCGGCTGTCTGTCTCTGTCTGTTTTCGGCACAGAACTTTGCAGTGATGTGCGGAAGTTCAAGTCCACACACTCCGTGTAGCAAGCGAAGCAAGAGAAGAAAGTACAAGAAAAACATAATAGAGACAGTAAGCAGAGGTGTCAATGTAGTTGAAGATTGAACGATTAATTCACGGTTGTTTGCTCAAACCTAACTTCCCCAATTTTCGCGGAGGCATCAATACGACAGTCATCGTCTCATCGGTCGCTGTTCAGAAAGAAGTCAGCAGAAAACCGTCAGAAATCTTAGTTGTAACAGTGTTTATATGTTGGTGTTACAATAAAGAATCCTCGAGTCGCCAATTGGTGTTTTGGTTTTTGCGTCCGTTATTACTAAACGTTTCTGAGAAACTTCAAGAATCAGAGCCAGCCCGAGTGCAGCAGGACTGGGCATTCACGGTTTATGAGACGTGGCTGAGAAGAGGTGTGAAACAAAGGAAGAGTAATAACGAAGAACAAAATAGTTTCATTGTAAATCATAAGTCACAAGGAGTGGATGCGTCTGCACCATTGAGAAGGATATAAAGCCAGGAGGCCAGTCTACACCTTCCTACGTGGCTTAGACTAACTGTTGCGGATTTCATTGACTGGTGCCATGTTTTGGTTTGACCACCTCTAGCCTTTTTCCAGCCTGATCCTACATCCGCTAACATTGCTCGTAGAGGAATGCGATGACTTGGCATACGTAACAAATGTCCTAACCATCTCAGTCGATGTAACTTCACGACTTCGTCGATTGATTTCCCCTCCTTACCTAGCACTCGACGCCTAACCTCAATGTTGCTCACCTTATTATGCCACTTTACACGGGAAATAGAGCACAGGCACCTATGATCAAAGACAGCTAGTCTTTTCATGTCTTCCACTCTCAGTGGCCAGGTCTCACAACCATAAAGGAGGACGGAGCGGACTGATGAGCAGTACACCCGCCCTTTGGTCGATAGTCGAACATCTCGTCTACGCCAGAGTCGGCGTAAACTAACAAATGCGAAACGAGCCCCTTGTATTCGTGCTGAGATTTCGTCAGAGATCAACCCGTTGGGGCTGATGGTACTTCCCAAATAAGTGAAGCGGTCAACGTGCTCTACCACTTCACTTCCTATTTTTAAACTAGGCGTCGATGTAGTCCAGTCCTGTAACATCATCTTGCATTTGGCGGGAGCGAATCGCATGCCAAACATTCGTAGATTGCGGGTCAAGGTGTTTAGAAGACTCTGCATTTCGTCAGCGTCTTCGCCTAGAAGGACTATATCGTCTGCATATTCCAAGTCAACGAGATTATTCCCCGGTAGCAAGTCAATCCCTGAATCGCTGAAGTCACCTAGGGTTAAGTCCATTAACACATCTATGATGAAGTTGAATAGAAAAGGAGATAATGGGCATCCTTGACGGACACCACTGGTCGTCATCAGTTCAGATGACAGCTCGCCGTAAGCCCTCACCTGGCTGTATGAGTACGAGTAGAGTGCCTTAATCAGTGCAATATATTTTCTCGGAATTCCCTTTACAGCCAAGCATCTCCAGAGAACTTCCCGATCGACAGAGTCGAATGCTGCCTTTAGGTCAAGAAATATAATGACTGTTGGACGCCGGTAGGAATGCCTATGTTCTAGAATCTGTCGGAGGGTGAAGATATGATCAATACACCCTCTTCCTGGTCTAAAGCCTGCCTGGCTCTCTCGTGTTTGTGCTTCCCGAGCACCACTCAGTCTACGCATGATTATTGAGCCTAAGACTTTAGATACTATATTAGTCAAGCTAATCCCTCTGTGATTATCACAGGAAGACTTGTCTCCCTTCTTGTATATGGGGATAATCAGTGACTTACACCAACCCGATGGGACTTCTTCTGATTCCCAGACGCTGCCTAGTACCTCAGTTAATCCGGACAGTAAGCTGTCTCCACCGTACTTAAATACCTCTGGAGTCATTCCATCAGGTCCCGCTGCTTTGCCTAGTTTCAGATTGGTGACAGCTTTAGTAACCTCAGTTAGTGACGGAGGACCTGTGTCTATATCCCATTCAGGGAGGTGTTGGATGCTCGGAAGGTTGAGCGTGGCTGTGGGCAAATTAAACTGCTCCTCATAATGCTCTTTCCAACGATCCAGTCGTCTATCCTGGGAGCTAATTATAGTGCCATTTTTTTCCGAGATTGTCTCACTAATGATTTGTCTTCTCCCACCCGTTTCCCTGATGAGTCCAAAGAGTTGCCTATCCTCGAAGCTTTCTCCATCTCTTTGGCTTTTGTCGCCCACCACTGTTCACGGTCCTTGCGGAGACTTTTCGTAAGTTTCCTCTTGTGCAGCTTTCGCTCCTCATTGAATTCGGAGCTCGCCGGAATAAGTCTTCTAGCATCTATCAGTTCGGATGAGGCGGTGGAGATCCAGTGGTTTTTACTCACCTTTGGGTTTACCTTATTCACAGCTTTTACAGCTGTATCTATGGCTGCCTGGATATTTTTCCAAGCTTCTTCAGGGTGAGCACAGCTGTCGAACACAGATATGTGTTTAGCTAGTTCTTCCTCAAATACGGATTTAGTTTCCTGATCGAGCTGGGGACGTGATGGTTTTACCGCCAGCTGTTTCCTACGTCCGTTCAGTCGTAAGCACACCCGAGCGCGGACCAGTGCATGGTCGGTATCTAC
The DNA here is from genome assembly GCA_944472135.2 of Trichobilharzia regenti. Classification (NCBI taxonomy): domain Eukaryota; kingdom Metazoa; phylum Platyhelminthes; class Trematoda; order Strigeidida; family Schistosomatidae; genus Trichobilharzia; species Trichobilharzia regenti. The sequence goes on along the minus strand of OX235265.1, from coordinate 62,195,522 downwards.
GCACGTGTTCCAGAAGGAGCGACAATCTCCTACCGACCCACGCCAACGATAGCTTATTGCTATGTGGTCTATTTGTGTCCAGCGTTGGTTTGATGAAGGGGGTCTCCAAGTCAAACAGTGTCTCTCCTTGTGTTTGAAGTTAGTGCTTACAAGAAACAAATGATTATCAGAGCAGAACTGTAGGAGACGGTCACCGTTGTCGGTTCGCTGGCACGGAACTCCATAGGTGCCACCGACATCCTTCTCAGATTGACACAATTTCCCTACTTGAGCGTTAAAGTCACCAGCTAGAACGACTATGTCTGAGCGTTTAGCCTTTCCACCAAACTAGACAGCTTTTGGTAGAACTCATCCTTCGTTTCATCTGAACTGCAGTCAGTGGGGGCGTAGGCGGAGATTACGAAAAGGCATCGGCGAGTAGTGCAGTCCTTCCTCCTTCTTACTGATCCGTTCAGGCGGACAGCACACATTCGGCTATCTACCGGGATCCAGTCAAGCAATGTCTTTTCTGCCCTAGTACTCAAAGCTATCCCTACGCCAGCTAATCCTCGTGAACTAGCTGTGGCATCTCCTGACACCCTCAAGGTGAATTTTGCAGATTCAACCTGTTGGCCAGGTGGGGTTAGGTGAATAACCACACTTGGGTCTTGTATGCGTGTTTCTGAAACACAGCATACATCAATGGCTCGTGATGCCAGGGTCTTGGCTAGTGATGCTTGTTGTCCTATTTGGCAAAGTGTCCTAACATTAAGAGCTCCTATATGAAATTGGTGGCGCGGCTTTAAGAGGCTGTCGGTGGTGGTTTTTTGGCTTCCATCGTTTTTAGTGGACGCAGAGTGGAGAGGAAGTGGAGAGCTATCAAGTCGAGGAGTTGCATCAGTGGAAGGAAGGCAAGATGATAGAGATGAAGACAAAGATGAGTGAGTAATAGAGAGGTTTCGTGTGCATTTCGGATTGTGAGGGCGATTGTTACTTCCCGGCTGCCCACACCGTGGAAGTTGGTTGCGTGACCGCAGAGCCCAGGGGACAACTGCTTGAGGCCGGTCACACGCGGCCTGTTTTTGTTTGTTTGGTGTGTCTCAGTAGCAGATTTATCACTCCTGCCCTGTGACACGGCAGCAGGAAGCGCGGTCGTTGTTAATCCGGGCCACGGCCGATCCGGCATGAAATTTTGTGATTTTGTATTGGACATGATGTTGGATTGGGTAGCTGCTTTTTGTTTAACCGCTATCCAAACAACCTGCCTGGCATGGTAGGACCTCAAGAGACATAAGTCTCAGCCAGTATAGCTTGAATAGATCATTGCGGTGTTCAAGCCCGACCACCCCGTCAAGGTAGCAGCTTTCGGTCGGCACTTACACGTTAAGTAGAATACTGATTAGCGTCTACTTTAAGTACAACCAACCAGTACTTCCAAAAGAAAAGAAACCTATCTGCTCTATTTTTGAAACGAAAACATGATGATTCTGAGTGTACTAGTAACTGAAAAAATTAATAAGAAACGGCACATAGAAAGATGTACACACGCCAATGATGTAGGAAAAAGACAGTTACAAATAATTAACAAATATATTGAAAATTATTATTTTTTAAAATAAGTTCATTACAAAAGAATAAGAAAAGATCTGAAGATTATTTACACGAATTCCTTCATAATGACAGGACGACGGACAGCATTGGAATAGCCCTCCTTGAAGCGGTAATAAACTTCTCCATTAATGACAGATGCTTTTTTACCTGTTCGATCTATTAATACACAGAAGGTAAAAGAGAAAGAGACAACTTACCTTCAGCAGCCCCTTCTTTATTATTATTACTTGATAATTTCTCGCTGATGATAATACGTCCAAAGAAGTCTTTTTTCACCTATAAATAAAAACAAGAGGGAAACTTTGTATAAAAGGTAACAACAAGTAGGATTTGCCGTAGAGTTTCGTGGGGAAAAACTTATTCTACACTTAACTGAGTAAAATGTAGAAGTACATCCTGAAAACTATAGTACGAAGCGCTAAGTGAAAAAAATAAATAACGGTTCACCAACAATCCGTAATACGCATACATATCAAGGCTATTTCAAAAAGCCTGTGAAAAATAAATCAATAACCTGGAGATCATACGATAAACTTAATAGATGGGGACTTAAAAATAGGTTTTAAGGAAGTACACATATTAGATCATACAAAAAATTAAAACGCCGGTTGTAGCGAAGGAAATTTACTTTTCGATGAATTCACCACATACACTCGTCTATATAATTTAATTTTTAATTTTTGATTACAGCTTGATTCCACACTGTCTTTTTGGTACAAGTATGGAATTTTCAGCGTGGATATCGGTAGCCCGAATTTCGCAGGCCGACCATAGATATCAGGTGGGCGTCGGCGAGAGTCCTGACCACTATGCGAGAAAGTCCTAGAATCATTTACCGTTCAGGGCCATATTAACATAACATATAACAACACTGCAAATAAGGATTAAAAATATAATAAATAGAAATAAGTAGGAAGTTTGGATAGGAAACATAATCTGAAAATAATTATTGAGAAAATTTAACGTTTGTGATGGCCATGATAAAGCATCCACCAACAAGTAATGTTAGGTGGTATAAGATTGGAAAACAGTTAGTGTTGCTCAAATCAAATCTAACATTAATCCGTGAACTATTCGACTGCTGATTTCAGTCAGTATCTGAGGGAGGTTGTCACTGAGTTTGAATTCGATTACTGACTGGCAATAATGATAATTTTTCCTCAGTAAATTCTAGAAGACTCATACAGTAGGTTTGGAAACACGTAATTCCAAAAGAAGCAAGGGAAAAAGTAACAAAGAGTGCAAAAATATATGAAATATACTGATCCATTCACAAGGCTGGGACAGTAAGTATTAACAGCATGCTAGACTCTGATTGGTCGACGCACATCATGTGATATGTAATTTATTTTTATCTTACTAACAGATTATTGTCCAACTAGTATCCTCGAGACGCTAAGAATATGTGTCTGAAGACTGTTGGACACATGGTTCGCATTCATTTCACTGGTGCAAATGCCTTCACCCTTTCCAATCAAACTCCCAGATCCATTAATTTCTCATGTTTTTCATGTTACTATTCTTAACCGCATATATTTCTGATGATTATAGTTCTTTTAAATTTTTTAAAATTTTTCCTACCTGTGTGTACTGAATGAAGTATGGTAATAAGAACTACTGCAGTTGTGGGAAAAGCTCGGAATTTATGCACTCGTATGAACGTATCTAATAGTAACTCAAAGGTTATACACATCATAAACATGAAGAAAATGAGCTTCATATGTTATGTTTAACATACCTTACAACTTTTTATCACTGTTAACTTTGGAATATTTGAATTTGTATCCACGCTACTTTTCACCTCTGGTTTGGGATTAATTTTAGAAAGGAGATCATTAATATTGTCAGTAGGTAGCTTGTTGGTATTGCGACTGATAAGCGATTGAGAACGTCGAACTATTTCAAATTCCATTTCACGCGAAATAAGTTGTTTAGTAGCATATCCAAGAAGTTTTAGACCATTTGTCTTTGTAAAACAAGCAACAACATCCAAAGCCCTAATAGAAGATAATAACTTCTTCTGAAAACAGATATCTGACAAGTGTTAAATACAAGTACAATTATTATTATAGAATAGGTTTCATCATGAGCTGATATCAGCTACAGAACTGTTGAAAAATCTGGGTGTAATGTACAGCTGTCTCGTCTTAGTTTAGGACTCTTCATCAGTATGCATCCACTGACGTTTAAACTTATGACCATCCAGTTACAAGGCTATCTCGTAGACATTTCAGCCACTGACACTCGATCCAATAGCATATGAATTACAAGTTCTGCCAATTCTGGATATATAAACAGCAACCGCCAACCAATGTCATAGGGGACTGACTGTTCTCTTGCCTACCTTGGAGGATTCCGCTAGTCACGACTTCTTTTCATATTATAGAATAAAAGAAACTATATTTGCAAACTCCCGATGATGAAAAACAACAACAAACCTTCAATATATTTAATAATCTAGAGGAATCTATTTCTTAAGAGAGAGTATAAAATTTGCAGTATTTAACCGATGGTCAGTATTTAAGAATAATATATTGTAAAAGAATATTTTATTTTCCGAAGAATGGGTCTCATAAGGTCGCAAAACGCGAAAAGTTTGCTTTTTACTTTATCTTGACGCATAAATACATCTTAAAGTATAACCAGCGACACAACGTTTCATTAGGTCAAAACTAGGACAGCATACCTATAAAAGCTATCATGTGAATCTGCAACAGAGTCATTTACTGCGTGAAGAATAAATAAGCTATTTAGGTTCTGAATACTCATCAGATTGAAGCAAGTCGTGTTTATCTTTATTCAAAATGTTATTATTATTATTAAAACACAAACTTGGTACATTATGACCACCAAAAGATGCACCGCACAGAATCTCACAGTTTGTATGAGGGCTACCCGGTCGCCCAGATCAAAACAGTTGGTTGTCTTAAGGGGTGAATTCCCGAGACTTTGACTTGAATTACGATTTACAAGGCAATGTAGCGGCGTCAGGAGCTTCGTCCCCGTAGTTTTCGGTGTCCAAAATACGTTTATACTCCATTCAGTTTTTTTCCAAATTTTGGAGCCGATGTACACCACAGGTTTGAAATCAGGGTTCTTCAGCTCCCCTAGGTAGACAAGAATGTCCATCAGTCCTTCCTTAAGCACCAAATGTTCATACCCGCTCTTTCACTTTTGTGAAGAGCACTGTTGCCACGTGAAGGCGCTGAATAGCACTTATAAGCTACGTGGCCACAGGAAGCATTGGCCCAACCAAGCCAACACTCCCTATAGCTCACCATACATTTAAAAAAATCTAACAGGCTCATCTAGTGCATCTGAGACTAACTGAATATCACGAAACCATATCTTACTTCCTAGATTACAAAAATTTAAATACAAAATTTAATTTGTTCAGGTTACTCATATGTGACTATATGATTAGGCGTAGTGACAACCAAGAAAAAGTGAGGGATACGTTATTACGGTGTACCTCAGATTGAAAAGGCAAATAAATAATCCGTAGAGCAAGTTGTTCTTATTGTGTATTACACTCATTTACATTTTGTACTTGAAATCTGACCTAAGCAACTACAGTAATATCACATGAGTTAATGCACACTTTGATAAAAGAGTATAATAACTACAATCTAATTGTTTTTTAAGTTAGAAGCAAAGTGAATGCCATACAGTGTGCAGACAGATGATGAGGAGAATAAGTTACAAAATGGAATTATTTTGAATCTTATTCATAACCACTGAATATTTTCGAAAAACTTAAACTTACGGATCAAGCTGATATTGAATTTCATTGCTATCTGGATCTTGTTCCACTGTCCAATTCAGGCCAAGATTTATCATCAAATTTACTAATTTGCTAAGAGCTAACTTTTCTTGTTGACTATACAATTGTGCACTTAAAGGGCGTAAACCCGATGCAAGTAATGCCAAAAGAGTGATAAGGATAGACGCCATATCTAATAGAAAATGTCGACGCGGTAAAAATCTAGAAGATTTTTCAAAGCAAAAGGGTAAACATTTAACTAATAACAGCTTTTTACTCTATTTTAAAATAAAAAAATTGTAGCTGCAGACAGAGTTCCAGATGAAAATACAATTCACGAATACAGGACACTTAGCTCTAATTGATAAATCTTCGGTCGCATACAATGTCTGATAAAACCTCTTCAAAGGAGTGAGATCAGTACACCTGGGTATTTTGATTAGACATTAGTAAGTATATAGTGTAATGTGTCTAGTCCTATGTTTAGTGCAGACTGAATTCTATTGCCATTACGGTGAGCTGTGAATAAGTGTTGGTATTAGATAGCTGGAGGCAATCGACAGGAAGCCTTGGGCCTAGGTCCAATTGGCACTCGTTAGAAGGGTGAATGGTAGCCACATTGCAAACTTGACTGATAGAATTCAGTCGGCACCAAACAAAGGACTGGACATGTCACACTAGTTACTAGTGTCCCATCAAAGTATCCAATACAGTCTTACAAGAGATCAATCGCGAGCCCGAATAGCTCAATGGTAACGTTTCTGACTGCAGCACTAAGTGGCACGTGTTCGAATCTCAGAAGGGAAATGAGTTCCCTTGCTGACTAGTGAGTGCCGACAAGCACGAAAACTAGGTCCAAGGCTTCTTGTATGGATGAAACATTAGCGATCCAAAATCTCAAGCTAACGTATTTTATTATTTATGTCTTGACCTCGGACTAGAAATAGTTCTGGATTTTTCACGCCCGTTTGTTGTGTATTCACGAATGCACAGGTTAGTCGGTTATTACATCGAAAATATTTTTTCTTCGCTTGTTTTTCCACTGACCACTGAATCATAACAGTAGTAATAACAAGACATTTCTAGACAAAATGCGATTAATGTGGTTCATTAGCCTAGTGAATAGGAAGGAATATATAATCTTCCCTGCAGGAAAAATTATTACCCGAGTAGGATACCGTTTCATCTAGTTGACAGGCCAAACGAGAGGTGAAAATTTAAATGCTGTTCACAATAACACACACTCATCAGCAATAATAAAACCTCACTTAACTGACAAACCTGTCCTAAGCCAGGAAAAAGAGGAAAGGTTTGGTGTGGGGCTGGCGACGTTCCTCCGGAAAATCAACCCAACTGCTACTGAAACTTCAAAGCGAAGAAGAAAAATTTCAAAAATGAGCTTATTCTTTGCTGAAATCGGAGAGAGGAAATGACTTTGGCTAGTGAGAGCCTTCAGGAAGTCAGTCGGTCGATCTGTCTCCTATCGATGAAAGCTGAAAAAAACATGGGGACATGGAATGCCCGCATGATATTCAACGTTAAGAAAGCAATTCAGATTGCAAAAAGTGAGAAGATATGGTATGAAAAGGTTAGGAATCTAAGATCAGATGGAATAAATGTATTTCAAATAGGATATAATGCAGATTTGGTTGTTTCCTAAACTCTCAATTTATTTTACCTAGTATACAACTTATTAAGTTTTTAAACAACGATCTTTAAATTAGAAATTCGTTGACACATATCTCATAAAAAGTGAATTGAACACACATACCGAAAACTATTGATTGAAGTTAAAGAATTATCAGATATACTCCGAGTTATATTCCATTGGTTAAGGTGTAACTGATCCAATATTGCAACATAACGTGAACGCGTCGCCGCAGCTTCAATTGGAGTAGAAGGCCAACGCAGACCACCCATAAACTTTGTACCTCCTGTTGACATAGAACTGTTGATCAGGCCCGATGGAGTGGCTAGAGCCAAATGGAACCAACAAGGTAACCATCCTGCATATCGTAAGAGCATATAATTCGATTTGGTTTGAGCATAAGTGTTAAGTATATCATCAAACACAAACCAATCAGATGCTTGACAAGCCTGTTAAAGACAAAACTCAAGTGATAAGTAGGAAGGAAAATTTATATAGGCATTATTGAAATCAAGTATAAGACTAAGGACAAGAGACTTACCACACGTAATGTTGCATCCTTAAGACGACCATAAAGATAATTTTCAAAAATACCCATAGTTATTTGTTGATGATCGGCAGCAGCATCTGAGATACTTAATACATAATCTAGTCTTAAAAGGTAATAAAAATACAAATGAAATAGTTTACGATTAACTAAGACAATGTGTGATGAAAACTAACTGGAATAGGTAAGGGTAAAAGTTATGCAAAGTCAAGTGTTACTCCAAACGAAAGCACAACCACTGCATGGATAAGCAAAAATAGCATAATAAGGTACTGAGTAATAAATTCACGAAATTTAAAGACTCTAACAAAATCTACAACATTGATTTGATGGTATTAGATGGTTGGAGACAATCGGCCACAGGAAGCCTTGGACCTAGGTTTCGTGCTAGTTGGCACTCACTAGTCACCAAGGTGTATCTGCAACCTTGAAGGAACTCATGTCCCTTCTGAGATTCGAACCCGCGTCACCCAGTGCTGCAGTCAGAGACGTTACCACTGAGCTATTCGGGTCCGCGGTTGACCTCCTGTAGGACTGTAGTGGATATTTTGATTTGACACTAGTAACTAGTGTGATGCGTCTAGTCCTCTGATTGGTGTAGACTGAATTCTATCATTAGTTACTAGTGTCAAATCAAAATATCCACTACAGTCCTACAGGAGGTCAACCGCGGACCCGAATAGCTCAGTGGTAACGTCTCTGACTGCAGCACTGGGTGACGCGGGTTCGAATCTCAGAAGGGACATGAGTTCCTTCAAGGTTGCAGATACACCTTGGTGACTAGTGAGTGCCAACTAGCACGAAACCTAGGTCCAAGGCTTCCTGTGGCCGATTGTCTCGAACCATCTAATACCATCAAATCAATGTGCACCGTGATGGCGACCTACCTAGAATGGTGGTCACATTACAACCTGACTGATAGAATTCAGTCTACACCAATCAGAGGACTAGACGCATCACACTAGCTACTAGTGTCAAATAAAAAAATCTACAACAGTTTGAAGGCAGCTGCACAAAATACGTTGAGAAGTTCACATTATTTTATGTTTGGAAATCTGGCAAGAGTTACAAACGTTCATAAAAACTGCAGTTATATTGAATCCTCGAAGAGGCTATAGCCAACAAAAGACCTTCAAATGGTTCTCCATATTTTGGTAAATTAAATACAATTGTACACACCTACTGGTGAGTGTATGATTTATTTTAAGAATGACGATAAGATGCATTGTTATTATTATTTCCTTGGACTTCAATTGGAAAATAGAATTTTCATAGCGCATCTTCAATTCACAGTATTCTCTTCTGTACCTGTTAGCCGACTCTACGACTGAGCATAAAATTTTGTATACTGCTCACACAATCCCTTCTATGTTGCCCTCAGACAACCAACTAATCGTTTCCCATTTGGGTCTTACTCGACGTGCTGGTGCGCAATGTCACTTATCGGCCTCCACATAGTGTATTTAATCCATGTCCATTTACTTCTGTACATTTCTTGGGCAATAATTTCTTGGCTCCTTGTTGTTAGTCCTTTTTGGCTATTTCATGGGATAATCGAGTTCATTGATGTTCCTGCTGATGCGAATACAAAAATGAAAAACAAAATTGAAAAACTCACCTAGCTGATATAGTATTGAAATTGCTATTTTTACATTTTACGTCTTCACTATTACTATTATTAGTATTATAGTTATTCCGTCTGAGACTTGAAAGTAAACGTTGTGATGGAATAGTAAACACTGCTCTCCATACATCGAATAAACTTTTTTGAGTATCTTTTAAGCCATTTTGAAAGTGAGAAAGAGATAGAATGTCTTCCGCTGATAGGGCATTGAACTTATCGCTGTCACCATCTAGTGATGATTTCGCTGAATTCAAAAACTAGTATGAAAAGGAAAGAAATATACAAAAGCTTAATAATATTAATAATAATAACAGCTTTATTCCAAACGGTATTTGTGGTACAGGTATGGAATTTTCAGCGTGCATTACAATATATTGCATCTAATTACCTCATAAATTTTATAAGATTTTTAAAATCAAAAAATAAACAAATGAATGAAAAAAACCAACGCCAAAAAAAGATAAATAAAAATTAAAAAAAGAACAAAAACAAAAAATAGCGCAGAGTTTACATTTCAAACAATGCACCACAGGATATGAAATATAAAGTTGATGTGTGATAGAAGATGAGAACAACAGTGTAATAGTAACGAGGAAAGGAAAACAAAAACTAATGGGACTGACTATTTGTTAGAGTGCCGCAGTAAGTTGATGGTGTCATACCTAACGGATTTCTCATCACGCACATAACAGCTGTGCCAGATATGGTATCGTGGAGTTTTTGTATTTGGTAGTCCTAGCATGTAGCCAGCCTCCTATAGCTGCTTCTAGTTCTACCAGATGAAATGCAAGGAGACAGCTGCGTATAGAGAGGATGCTCGGGGTCTGACAATATTGTATTCGCTAGTTTCTTACATGACATTATATGTCTTTCCACAATAGTGTTAACCAGTTGGTTTAACGATATCCCACTTGCCCTATTAACGGCTTTTAGTGCCCTTTTCAGCAAAGCAAAGTCTTTCTTAAGTAGTTCAAGGAAGGATTTATGGGGAGCAGTTTTAAGTTGTAAATTTCTCTCTAAACTGAATATAACTTCAAACACAAGTCCGTTTATGCTGACATACACCTATGCGAAAGCATCTAGAATTAGAGAATTACGATACCTGCCTTGATAATAATTCTAGGACTTAAAAGACTGTAAAGTATGGATACCCCACATCTAACAATACAGTTGAAATGTACGGTAAGTTTTCGCCTACAGTGGTATTTACTGAGTTATCATTTATTCGTGGAAGTCAAGATACGAAAACTATTCATAACTGCTTTCTATATTACTGGTTATTTTTAAACAAGGATACATTTGGAGACTGTACTGCAAACTTCTAGTGAGTAGATTTTTCATAGGAAGACTTTTAAAAACGACCCAAGTTTCTTTTTTAATAAAAAAACCTTTACCTCGACAAATGATAAGCCGATATGTACTGTAAACTGAATTAGTATGAAATTGGACACCTATAGCAGAATGTCTGGCTGTCCAAAGTTGACAAACTATGGTGAATTCTGAGTTCCAGCGTTTCCAGTTTCGATAGTCATCATTAGACTCCATGCAAGTCATATTTACTACATTTATGCGACAACGGTGTTTCTCACAAAAATGAAATGGAGAATGAAAACATCCAGTGTTTGCAATCGAACTAGTGGATATGCTGGTCTACCTAATGGAGCTGGAAAATCTTGAATCTGAATGGACCGAATGGAATATGAACCTGTTTTGGTCGCCAGAAACAAAGAGAACGCAGCACCTGACGCTTCTCCACTGCCTTGTGGATAAAACTTCAAGTGAAAGGTTCAGTAGAGTTCCATTAAGACAATCACTTGCTTCGGTCGGGGTAGTATCCAGGCCCTCGCACAAGCTGTGAGATTTTGTATGGCGCCTCTCTTAGTGAAGATGATGCACCGAATTCGCGTTTTGATAATAATAATTCATCATAAGCACTTATGGAGACCACCGATAGAAAAAAAATAATATTTTGTCAGACAGTAGTCTCGAAAAGGCGATTGATTGACGGCAGTAACTGGTAAAAAAGGCGTACTAACTTTTTTTTATTTAACGTGTTATACACAGATGGGTGTTACAATTCACAAATACTCTATCAAACCTTGAGAAAACTCATACTAATTGAAAATACTGATAAACGGATGTGAAACCTCAAATTCAAACTAATACCTTAGGGCAAAGCTACACACATATGCTTGGTATGATGTATACACATGAGTGAGTGTCATCAACCTCCGTTACTCAAGGAGGTGAGATAGGTGGAAAATATATTTTGGTAGGATAGATAAAAGTTTCATTGGTGTTCAGTTTCGGATAACCATCTCTTCCTGGCTAGGATTAACTTCAAATATAGAAAGGAACATTCTCTAACTTGGCGGCGACAACTGACAGCGAGTCAACGATGGACCCCTTTACTATAGGTTATCAATGAAATATTATCACGAATTCTGGAACAGCTGAACGAATTTCAATGAAGCAGAACTTTATGTACGTCAACTCGGAAGGCAAAAGACATACAATGAGTTCAATTCAAATTAGTTATAAAAGTTTAATTTCTGAGTATTGTTCATTGATTCTTGAGTCCCCTGTTAACTAACATCATGTCACCTTTGCAAGTACGTTAACAATTTCTTTGTACATACAAACTTAATTAGTCTTGTCTGTGTGTTACTCAACTGATGAGAAGCCGACCAAATAAATTCATAGTATCATTTTATTCTGCACAAACAGCCGTTTTTGCTTTATTCAAGTTTCTGGAAGTTTGCATTTCAGATTTAATACTGTTTTGGCTGAAGTTGGCTTAGCCGATAGTTAGTAAGCTCAGTAAAGAAGGAAGGTTGGGCGTGAAGCTAGCAACTCCAATCCGAAAGAAATAAACATCACTGCTACTGAAAATTCAGAGCTAAGGCTTGAAACCCCCCGTTCCACTCAGAAGGCAGAGAATTTCAATTTGTGACAAAAATTACACCTACTATACAGCTTATTGTCATGACAACTACAAGTTAGGTGATAAAAACGAGAAAATTTTAATAAAAATCGACTTGGTCATAGTTTTACTCTGTAAACTATTGAAATCGGAGTTATTTGTAGAATGACAGCAAAAATTGTTTACTTAGTGGTCTTGTCAACCAATTATTAAGGACTTCACTTGCAATGTCATCAACTTTAAGTTCTAAGTTCAGATGAGACAGTTTCTTAGATACCTAGTTCCACTCTGTGTTTCCCTCATATAATTTACTACGTACACAGGAGGTTCGTTGAAAAACTTATTCCGCTGCGTTCGACAGCATCTCCCAGCTTTGCTAGTTAATGGATAACGTAAAGCCACCAATTCGAAATTTCTAGTTAGCATTTTTGAAATCTTACAAATGTAACAACAGAAGACAAGGGCCGGCAACAGATCGTTTGGTTTTGGTTGCTCTATAGCGGCTACAGTTGTGCTCAGCAGTTGTCTGGTCACGTTCGCTAGCTCACTAATATCCATCGGCTGCGTTGAGTTAACCAGTTGTAATCGCTGAGAAATGTGGTCTGGGACACTCTCGATGAATTGGGAAGGCAGTAACTGCGCTTCTGATTCTTTATCCAAAGTGGGAAGCGCACGTCGAAGTAAATTCGTCAATTTCACCGCCAACACTAACGAGTCTCCATCAGGTCCCAGATTCGTTGACCGGAACTGCTGCATTGCTAGCTGCCTGTCTGTTGCGCTGTCAAACTCCGATACCAATCTTGCAACCAATTTCTTCCAAGACACTGTGCCATTTGACCTGTCTACGCTGTCATATGCCGCCTTTGCTCGGCCTCTCAACAGCTTCCCCAGGACAACTACCTTCGCCGCCTGCTCCTTGACACCCACCAGCTCAGCGACGGCCTTGAAGTCACGTAAGAAGCTCCGTATGCCTGCTTCTTCAAACGCAGTTGGCCGTGGGATCTTCATTTTTTTGGAGGCAGCGACACCGAAAGCTCCGCAACTAGACCAATCAGCTCAGATAAAACTATTAATTGAAATCTTACTTCATAGATTATAAAAATTCAGAATGTTTCCACATAGTGAAAATTTCAGCACTTTTATTTATTTCCTTCAACTGACAGTTTTCTTGTTTTTCGATAACAAAAATGATACATTCTGCAGTATGTCTATAGATTCGCGATATCACATGGAAAATTCACTGAAAAAAATTGATTCTCCTACCTGTAGTGTATTCAAACATGAACGAATATCTCGGTCAGACATCTCGACCAAATGTGTAAGAGTCATTTTGTCAACAGAGAGACCTTCTGCCTTAGTGATAATATCCAAGCGAGAAATAAGACATCCTAAGTCAACAATAGGTATACGCAGTGTCAAGCAGGGGACTCCAGGAGCTCTTAATGCTCGAACAGATGGAGAATATCTAATGGTAAGAAGAAGAGCGAAAAACATCGTTCTCAAGAATACGGGGATTAAAATGAATACTATAAAAAAAAGCAGACAAACAGTTGATTCTGCTGATATGTTCTGTAGGCTTTCTTGTCAAAAGACATTTTTCAAATGACACATTCTTAGGATTGAAGAAAAACATAACGAGTTGGTTCACCTAACAGACTTTCCAGCACTGTGACAACTGTAATATTCAGACTGATACACATTTTTCTGAATCGAACAAAAGGCTGACTATAGAATGAAGATGGTCAATTTATATAACTACTATATTTATAATATTATAAAGCGCTGTCTTTATATTTGTGAGCATAGTACTTGAAAATTTCCTGAGTATCATTTCTTTATACTTGTGATGGCACTTTGACATCTTCGAAAAAAACTGACTGACCCTCTTTAGAATATAGGCAACATGAAGAAATGGTCGAAAATGGCCTCACTTCCTACTTGATGACTCTGTTCAGTGATGAACAGCGATGACATCAAAGAGGTAAGTTACATCCTATTTGGATATATTGAAGCAAGGTTGCGATGTCAATGCAGAAAAAGAAAGCTAAAACAGACCAAGAGATTAGATCTAAAAAATGTCACTGGACAATCACAAGTATAATCTGGTGACATCCAAAACGTTTTCAAATAGTATGCTTATATCTATAAAGACGGAGTTTTATAATTTCATAAATATGCCTGTCGTCCCTATTAGTTACCTGTTGTGGCAGAAGTGGTTTTGATTGTTAAACAGCCTGTTAGGTTCAAGATTCCAGTAGAAACACCACAAATCCCCAGGATGAATGCACATCCAGCTGATGAGTTCTGAATGTAGTGAAAGAGGCAATTTCGAAACCCACCACTAAACACTATAAAACAAAAACTTCAGATGTCATCTATGAAAAAATATAAACAGCTTCCATTAGTCAAAAGCAAACCACAGATTCTTATGCCCATGTTCATCAACGGATGATGAAATTGGAAGATAATTTTTAATTGTTTATTTTTAAATTATTACGAAAGAGGCTTCTGTTGAGAAAGTTCTACCAGAGCTTCTTTGTTATAGCTTAAAAACGAACGACAAATTGACTGAACACTATGAGTTCAAAAGTCTTTCTGTCCTGAATATTATGAAATACACAAAAGTGAAACATTTGAAAAACCACACAACTAAAAAGAATTTACAAAGGGATGTTATTATCCCGTGAAAGTCAGTATCGAAAATCTAGTGAAATGGACTAAATTTTCTCTATTCAAGAGACCAGACCATAACCAACTATTTGCTATGCGAATAAAACAGCATCGAACATAGAAAGGAGTCTGTTGTATACAAAGGACCTGCAACTAAATACGTAGAACCATATACTATTGATTAATTGAGGTGAGCAGTTGTATACCATTCAAATCAACCAGTAGTTCTTGCTAGCCAGATTGTCAAAGTGATCTAAACACCTGCTGGGCGTTTCGCTCGTTTGGAGCCAAGTTTTTCAGTGGTGCAGCAGTTTTGAATCAGCTGGTGGGGCCGAATCAGTTTGAACTAACCAATATCAGGGTAGCTACTTGGGTGGACTGGTAATAGAATGGTCTTGTCTATGTTTCAGCCCACTTACACTTTTACAGATTTACAAAATGAATGAAGTGGAAATTTGTTTAAATTCAGGAAATAGATATGAATAAAAGTCACAGCAAATTGAGCAAGGTGACAGGATAAATGTCAAAACGTGTCTGTTTTTCACTGTTACAAATATCTTTATTATTATTTTTTTTCAAATGGTTTATAATACTTCTAAAGATCTTCATCTCAAAATTTTGGAGGAGAAAATCAGAGTTCTCTTTGATCCCAAGCTAGTTCTAGGTCGTTAAATCTAATTCTCTGCTTTCAAATTAATTCGCAAATCACGCATTTCGACGAGGTG
Organism: Trichobilharzia regenti; assembly: GCA_944472135.2. Taxonomy (NCBI): domain Eukaryota; kingdom Metazoa; phylum Platyhelminthes; class Trematoda; order Strigeidida; family Schistosomatidae; genus Trichobilharzia; species Trichobilharzia regenti. The sequence goes on along the minus strand of OX235265.1, from coordinate 62,180,032 downwards.
AAATCTCTCTATCTATTCCACCTTCTACCCCAATATACAAACTTTGAGAATGCTATTGTTAATTTTCTGTGACTTCTATTCATATCTATTTCCTGAATTTAAACAAATTTCTCCTTCATTCATTTTGTAAATCTAACTAGTCAAGTGTAAAAGTGGAAGGGCTGAAACACAGACAAGCCCATTCTACGTTCGGAGTATACCTTTTATCGTCTAACAAAGTGACACTGATAAGACTAAATTTTTTTAATTACAGCTTGATTCTACACCGTATTTTTCGGCACAGGTATGGAATTTTCCGCATGTGATATCGGCAGCCCAAATTTTGCAGGCCGACCATAGATGTCAGGTGTGCGTTGGCAGGGGATCGAACCCCGGACCATGTGCATGGTCGGCGAGAGTCCTAACCACTGTGCTACCGATGCACAATGTTAGGAAATACATTGGCTATTGATTAGTAATTGAACCCACACAGAAGATGCTGCAAGCAAGATTTTTGAATGTTACCATAAATTTTTAGAATTTTATCAAGAACACCGATACATCAACATGAAAATGCAAAAACTAGCAGTGTGATTTTGAGAGATGACTAGCAGAACAGAATAATGTAAATGAAAATAATAGAATTAAAAAGAATCACTTGTAGACAACGACTGGTCTACTTAACTTACAAATCATTACAAATACAGATAACAGGACGACGTAAAACTAAAGGCGGATTGGATTTCTTGCTTCGTACTTGTCGGTCAGAAGTAGTGGGCAAAGTATTTTTTGCAGCTGAGGCTAAAATTTCAACTGCTGCCGGCATGGCTCCATCTATTTCATCCATAATTAAACAACATGGTTTAAGATAATTTTGTTGACCGAAATTTGTCCTTTTTGATGTATTCAAACTAGTTGAGCTGGAAACAATAGCTGTAAGACGATCACGAAGGACACTGACACTACGATCATCACTAAGAAGAAAACAATTTAAAAGTAAAGTGGATAGTCTTAAACGAATAAACCAAATAAATAAACGAGTCTCTGGAATGAAAGCATTACAAAAATTTGTGCACAATACAGGTAATAGGTATTTTCATTCTGTCTGTCTGTGTTTTCGACATAGAACTTTGCACATTCATTCTACTCAGTAGATTTGAATCCCGGGGGCGCGTACTGTTGATAAGTCCCAAACTAGGACGAAACATTTGTCCAGTACTCCCTAGCTTTTAATGGTTCTCTGATTGATGTTAATCCACGGTCAAACTTGAAACAAGTTCAATCCCTACAAAATAACGATTGAAAATCTCAAGAATACATTTCAACTTGGGCTGACTTATGTTGCACAGAAGTGCAGCAGTTGAAGTTACCACACTCCACGTAGCATGCAAACCTAGAGGAAACAAAAAAATATATTCAAAGAAACTGTAATAAGCATTATTGTGAGAGGAAAAGAATAACGATATCGAAGAACATTGGGCTTTAATGGATATGAGAGATTACAAGGAGTGAATGGATCCGCGCCAATGAGAACCATTTTCAGCCATATCCCCAACAGTATCCAGCAGTTGATTCATATTATCCCACAGACTCCAACCAGGCAGTCTACGTCTCCCTACGTGATTCAAAACTACTGTCTTAGAATTTATTTATTGATGCCGCATTTCGATTTGACCACCCCTATTTTTAAACCAACCTAGTCACAAGTTAGTTAACATTGTTCGACGAGGAATATGGTCGCTTGCCGTACATCACACGTGTCCTACTCATCTGAATCGACGTAGTTCCACAATCACATCGATTAGTTTCTCTTTCTTATCTAGCACTTTAAAACTAACCTTAATCCTGGTCATCATAACCCACCTAACTAACTAACTAACAATAAACGTGAATTGATGCTGACAACATCAGTTTGTTGTTATAGACTTCATAAATGAGGATAAAATGTGTGCATTGTACTAAATCTACCCTTCTAAGTTGCCATCAAAAACTTTCGGGGGCTGATGCAAATCCATCAGCAAGTAGATCTAGCCACAATTCTGGAAGTCTCCGCTATTGATGCATAGTGCATCTCAGACACCCACATACAATACACAGACAAAGCATTCAGCTTGAAAAAGTACGTCTTATGTGCGCCTATCTGATGAGCCAGTGGCACTGACGTCCGAATTATACTGTGTCCATGTTGCACTGTGTTAAAGCTGAAGTTGGACTAGTCAACTGGGTCTCCATTAACATTCGAAGAGGTCATATTAAAGTAAGAACCAACTAGATAGAAAAGCATTGTTCCTTCTTCGCCTCTACCTAAGCCCGAAATGAAGTCCAGATAGAACTAAAGATGAGATCTACCATCAGGTGAGTCATTACTTAAGCCAAATACGTTCAGCAGGTATCTTTGTGAAAGATGAGGATTAGAGTGTATAAATCGGGAATCTAGACAGAGGAGAACCATTCAGAGGATGAACGGAACTAGATAGTTGTAGTGTAGATAAGACTGATTTTGCAGCTGTCCATAGATTACCATCTAAGCTAGACACCATTAACTTTTGTTCTCCTTCTGAGCCGGTATACAAACTTTGAGAAGGTTATTGGCATTGAATAGCGAAATACTGGTAAAAAAATTTGCTTTGACTTGTACCTACCGTCAAATAAAATTTGAAAATAGTAACATGCATAAAATGCTCAAATTATTGTAAACCAAAACATGTGGACTCAGTTTCCATATCTTAGTTTCAATTTTTTAAATTACATTGACTGTGTCTAACTAATGTAGAAAAAACTGACAGATTACGAACAAACCTCGCATTTATTTCAACTACTTGGTAGCCAGCGTGTTCAGCCAATAAGTGAGCAAGAGTTGTTTTTCCTAAACCAGGAGGTCCAGCAAGCAGTACCAATCTATATCGCGGTAGACCATCACGAGGATTTATCTCTCCAGCCATTGATTCAAGATCATCTGGTTTGTTTGCAAATGATCCTGGATTTACGTGAGAATTTATCTGGGGTTTGGCTGCTGGTGTACCGAACACGTAGTGATCCCAAGCCTTTAACCATCTCAAAAGAGTTCGATTGGTGGTCTGAAAGGAAAAGTTAGACCAATGAATGAATATGATGAATACGTTGAATTCAAATACTAAAGATAACAAAATAGCTACCAGACGTACACATCATATCGTTAACGTTCTTTAAGACAATTATCCATCATATACAAAGATATCAAAACTTTAATTGAGAAACAGAATCTCTTTATTAAATTTGATCAAAAACTCTATAACGCTCGCAGTCTCTCAATCTTAACGATGGGGTTTCTTTCCAAAAAAATTAAGATAGGGAATAACGATTTCCTATGGTTTGTAACGGACTGTATATTTTATTGTTAGTATACTAAAGACCTATGCAGAAGTTTGAAAACACGTAATCTAAAACAGTCATCCACACGGTTCAGGACACGGAATGAGTGAACGACTTACTTAAGCGTGACTCCTAACGTTACATGTTGTCTTGTGAATTAGAATTCAAGTTAAATGTTTAAACAACTGCCTCGCAAGCCGAGTGTCTCCTGAAATTTGCACATAATGCTGGGGAAAAAACTCGTACAAATAACTGGTAAAAGAAGTGATTACTCTTCACTGTTTGATAGGCTTCAAGTTTGAAGAAGGCGATCACTTTTCATCGTTCTTATCAGGAATCGGATAATTACAAATCAAACGGAATTAAACATCAGTAAGACTACCAAATCAGTTACTCTAACCATGTGAACTTAATAGATATCATAGTGCTCAACGGGAAATGAATACACAGACAATTTAAGCTAAGAGTTATTCAAGCAAACAAAGGAGAAAAGTGAGAGATCAACAGGTCGACTCGAATCACAACTCAGTTTTAGTCAGAACCAACTTTCAACACAACCACATGGAGTTTCTTCGCACCCATGCGCAGAGTAAAATTAGTTGCATCAAAATCAGCTGATTTTGTCTATGCATACACAATAGCCACTTTTCTGCAGTTTTCGGTTTATACAGGGTAAACAAAGAAAGTAATTATACGTTACTACTCAATGAAAATTAATTTCTAATAGTTCATATAGTATAAATTAGGTGAGTCTTAGCCACTTGGTTATTACACATGACATGCATATATTACGTATATCATAGAAATCACAAGCGAACTCTTTGCTATAACTCACCTCGTCAGATATCAGATCTAAGTATGATGACGGTGAGTATTTTGTAGTCCATAAATGTTTGAAATTCAGTCCACATTCTTTCTCTTCCACTAGTGTACTGATCAATTTTGATTTATGATTTTTCACCTGTTATTTGTTAGTATAAACAAGATAATGAAAGGCTTACAATTTTTTCAGCTTCATATATCAAACCTGAGGACTCATATTTGTGAAATGAATTATTCATCTTATGAAAGAAATCTCCGCTGTCAGAATCGTCCATTGTTAAATAAAACCTTTCACCGTTAGTAAATGTTACTGAGACATAATCACCATCCAGTGGAATTCTTTTAAGTAAGTGACTACTCGAATGAGAGTAACTACAGGATGGTACATTATCTTGTGAGATGTCCTTCATGTGCTCAGCATTAACCGTCTTTAATATTTTAGGTGGGTTAACTAAACAAAATTATGGGTTTAAGAAGTAATTACATTGGTCCAAGTCAGGAGAGGGTTTCCTTTTATGGTTACTTTTTTGAGTGTCTTCATCTGTATCCAGATCAACAACAGATGGCTGAATTGACTCGAATTTCAACTCATCATCAATCTCAAGCAACCTCTCAAAATCATCATCACTATTCGACATTTAGACTGCTATAAATACCTGAAATTCAAAAAAAATATAAAGATTTTTTACTCGAAGAACAGTATTAGGCAAAAGTAATATAACTGATGTTAGCTCATGATGAAATCTTTCAACCAATCAAACAAAATCCCTAAAAATACCAATACTTGAAAATTCATCTGATGCTAACTAGCGACTGGCACTATTTAGGCAGTGACCTGAGGTTCTAGTGGGAAGCCGTGACCAGTAGGATGCAACAGGTTGAAGGTGAGGTAGTAACTAATCGAAGAAGACATTCTGAAGTGGTCACGTTATGTCATGAATTGGCAGAACTTGGGATTCTCGGACTAGCCATTGGATCGGGTCTCAGTGGCCTAATGGTCTACGAGCTTGCCTTGTAACTAGGAGGTCCTGAGTCCGAACCCAAGTAAGTACGCACTGCTTAAGAGTCTCGAACTAGGACGAAACAGTTGTCCAGTACTCCCAGGTTTTCTAATGGTTCTCTAACTGATGTCAGCTTATTATGACATCCACCGAACAACAAAAGTAACATAAGACGAAAATAATTATAAAGAAAATATCCAAGCGGTAAGCGATTGCCTATAATCCTGAATTTATTACGACTTAGTAGCACAAATAAAGGTGTTGAGTTTAGCCAATAGAAAATTAAATGTAGGTCCTCGTAGCCAATGCCCATAGCGTTTATAAGCATTATACAGTTCATCTAAATAGTAAAAGCAGCGGCAAACATGCACAGAAAAGAAAATATGTATTACCAACGTGTGAAATCTTGATGCCGATGACCTACAGAACCATGTGAAAAGGGATTTCAACTGTAAAGTAGGAATTCTACCATAGCATGAGCCATCTGTAGTCTGTTGCTATACTCTATTGGTGAAATGTAGAACTTTCTTAATGCCATATGTAACAATCGGAAAATATCTGAAGTGTTTCAAGTACTTGTTGAGAGTAGGATAATACTACGGAACTGTTTTACACAGACTCCAAACTTAGAATAAAATGAATCAAATCAAAAATTACGATCGCAAGTCACCAATGAGGAGCTACACCATCCATTTAATTATGGGTAGTGATTAATATTCTTCTTTTTATTAATTTGAGGCAGTGACGTGTATGTGAAAGACGCATGATTAGGCTTTAAAACTCCACCTCAATTTTTTGAAGTATATTGCTGATAATATTGAACACAGACACGTTAATTATTGGATAAATTCAGATAAGGATAAACTCAAATTGTATTTAGAAGAAATCATACGTGAATACACCAAAAAGGGACATAGAGCTGGAGATTAGTTGTTGTAGGAGAACATTAACAAAAGGAGTCAGTGGTCAGATCAAAACATAGCACTGATGTATGGAAGGTTCCAGCATTGGTTTTAGCTATGTACGCAACTGAAGACTTTCAAGAAACGATGGTTCGGAACAGTCGGTGTGGTGGCTGAAAGTTGTTTGCGATGGGGATATATTTGTTGTCGTCTTCCGAAGTATGGTAACTTGGACTGCTGCACTTTTGTACACAGTCTTATATTGGTAAGTCAGTTCGGTTAGTTAAGTTCAGCGCTTCAAATACGATAAAACAGTGAAGTGTTACTACTGGTCTTAGCTATATGAAATCCCTAAGTCATATTGTCAGAAACCTTCGTACGGTGTTTTTTACATTTAAAGTGAAAATATGGCTTAAGGACTGGCCAACACTGATATTCATTCAAGGAATCTCATAAGTTTAGGTAATATGGCTCCTAGAAAAGTTTAAGAAAATTTAAAGTGTTGGTCTTTTGACAAATAAAAGACAGTCATACATCAACACATCCTACACAGAAGTGCGCCAGCCAAAGTTACCATTTCTATAACATGACATATAAGAGGTGGAAACAGACAAATGAAACTTCAGTAAAATAATAGATAACTAAGAGAGGAGTATTTATGTCCACAGTTCCAATGACTGCAAATACACTAGTCTCAGCAATTTTGGGCCAATTTACAGTAAATCCCAGCCGAGTGAGGACTTCAGAAACGTAACCTATGGCGAACTGACATCACACCATCCATTAGTCAGGGGCAGTATGTATTATTACTACTCGTTACCTCCTTTCATGTTGACTCTTGTGGACTTAAAATCGATTTTTTGGAGGACACAGTAGCTCAATATAAGTAACATACCTTAAAAATCTGGCCAATTAATTGTATAACTTATCTAATACCAACTTTGTACCGTGGTTACATTCCACAGATAAACTTTAGGTAAATACAAAGGGGTGTGACATACACAGTCACTTCTTCATTTAGTCTCATCATCAACCTGTTTCCCCCTCCGTTGTCATAATGAATTTCATCAATTTTTCAGGGTAATTAATATATATCTATTCACAAAATTTTGTTCTCTACTCGGCAACGCAAACAACGACGAACATATACATTTACTGAATGGACAATGTCTTCGATGCCTTTTCCGATTCAGTTACGTTGTATATATCTTAGTATGGTTTTTATTAATAATAGCATTGCTTTCTGTTTAAGAAAAGAATATTACCGGTTGGAGATGTGAGGTTACTACGTTAAACATCATTAGTATATGACGGCAAAAATTTAGAAAAATGGTTGAACCTGATGTTCCTGTCGGCGGGAACTAAGGCGAAACGTAGACTTCAAACCGTTCAAGACTTGGGATAAGTGGAATGATTCAGTAGCAAAGTGGATGTGAAAAACTGGTGGTTGGGAGATAGTTACCGGGAAACCGGTTTATTGGAAACGTGTGAGAATAAGTTTATCTAGAATTTTTCAACCACTAGCCCACCGGTCAACCGTTTTAAATCGTAGACTTCCCACATTTCTGACATGCATTCTCCGAAGTAATGTAACTTGATTCTGAGTTAAAAACAGTTTGATTTCAAACTTTTATGTAAATTTTGGAACAGTTTGGGAAATCATTAATGAAAAATATTTGGGAAAATGAAACAGATTTCCCATAAAAAGTACAGGAATTTCTTCCTAACTGTTTAGCAGCTAATGTGCATCTTCAAATATGTTGAAGAACGAACTGAAGTTTCATTTATCTTCCGCGACAGAAGTCTACGCCATGACTATGGCATAAAGATTTGAAAAATACCACAAAATACATGTTGAAGTGCATATGCAGTAATAAGCTTCAAACCTTTATGGCGAACCTAAGCGTGAATCATACTTAACACCACCTTACTTGATAGAGCGCTAATTTTTGAAGGTTGGTAATACTGCGGTGACCTTGAAAAATAACACGAAAACGGAAATCCTAAAAAAACTATTTAACAAGGATAGTTACCACTGAAAAACAAAATATGATAAATAATATACGTAAATAGTTCAGTGGACCAAATGCCAGACTAAATGATTACTAAAAGGGTATCAGTGGAGAAAACCCAACACTTCAAAATCACATTTATCCACTTGGCATGTTTTGAGTTGATTCGTAGAGAAAAACTCAAGACACATCTTGACATGCAGAATTACCAAATAAGCATCTGACTAAGAACTGAATAGTTTTAACTGTTGTCTATGAATACACGTATTAATTTGGTTGTCAAAATATTACTTAGGTGAAGTTCTAATACCCTTATATAGGTGAACTGTGACAATGCAGTGCAGCTGTTACGATCTTGTGGTCAAAAGTCCATCAATAGATGCTTACGTATTACTGATACCTATGTTATGCTTTAAATGTGGGCTAAGAAGCTATGCAGTTCACAGCGTATCACAAAGTCCCTCATTAAGCATTCATGCTTCTAACTCATAAATTGGATATGACCGAGAATCACCGTCAGTAGCGAACGTGCTGCGATTTCCTTCTTTGTTCTTTTTCCGAAGGTAATTGGAAAATGCTCCTTGATCTTGTTAAATACGACCGTTATGGCTGTACTTATTGGGCAAGTTGGTAGAAATTCCCCCAGGTAAATTTTTTGTCGATACTTTTCGAGAAAATTGTGTTAAACGCTTTATGCGTTGATAGGAATTCTCATTTCCTGACTAGCCGTGTAAGTGGCCGAGTCATGTAATCCGACTGAGGCGCACTCTTAGCATATTCGTGGCAGAGGTTTATGTTTCGGGCGAGCCGTCTCAAAATATCGCTTCAATGAGCAAAGTGGGATAGTTGGAGGGTAATTTCACCTACACAAATAGTCTACTTAATGTAGAAGCTGCAGCTATCGGTATAGTATCATTTAATCAAAACTTTGTGTCTCATGATATAAACACAGCCCATTTTCGTGTGATGAACAGTACTATTTAACAAATGAATCCTATCAGTACATGGAAATTACCTACAAAAGATAACAGAAGCCTCTACGAGAATAGAAGTTATGGATAAATTTTTAACCCCATGAGTGTTTAGACAGGAATTATCATAAGTCGAAAGTTATCTGTAAGTGGATTTAATAAATATTTACACTGTAATATGGGTTATGTGGATTCCATGCATAAAATATGTATGAACTTTATTATTGTTATGCCACTGTCTGCTTAGCTGACTGCTAGGCCAACAGATGTATTTGGTTCTCACGATTGTTGCAAGTGCAGTGCAGATGAGAAGGCGACTACCCGTTTAATTTTCCTCACTATTTTACTTAGTACATTAATTCGGTGTACAGTATTATTACACACATTGATTGTGTTAATTATGTGGAAATAATTCAGTCAACTCTATCATTATCAATCTGCCGTCTGTTATACCATTTCCTCCTACCCTCTAAGCTTTATATCTACGCTCCAATTCTTTTGATCACCAATAGTGGCGACGAATTTCTCCTGAAATTTCCATTCACATGAAACGGTGCAGATGCAGCGTCACAATTGAATACCTAAGTTTCATTATATGGCATTGTTATCCCAATCAACACAACAGGTGTGTGTATCATACAATATTTTAAGTGTTTTCTCTGTGGTGTTAGCACTGTGCATAGCCGTTTAGAGTTGAGACATGTTCGGCTTATATTTCGTGGCTGTTAGTTAACCAAACATGCAAACGTAATTTTTGTAGGATTCACAAAACCATGTTCACTAGTCATTATTGAGATTGTGGATTAATTTCTAATTTGCACATTTGCAGCACTTCCTTTAATGCGAACGCATTTAGTGTGAAGCTGATCTGCAAGTAATTTTAATGAGAGAGTGATGACTTCACAGAGAGATCGTCCTAACATTCACGTATAATCCTCTAATACCTGAAAACATGAGGTCTATTTATGCATACTGCAACGATATAAAAACTATCTGTAAACTGCAAATACTTTTATTTGCATGAGAATTTTCCTTATTAATAGCGTCGTCGTATTCGCTTTGTGTACTGATATATAAAATTAGCTTTTATAACTACATGTGCTAGTCCATACATATGTTTCGTTTTTCTAGGTACATGGAGGTTGTCGAATATGAAATTAGCCAAAATGTTGATCGGCCAGACTAACTCTAATGCTCTTCAGAATTTTATTTCATAAATCAATGAAAATTTTAATACACTCTACGTCTCATAAACCGTTAATGCCCAGCTCTCGCTACGCTCGGGCCCACGCTGTTCTTAGAAGATTTCTCAGAAACGCTTAGTTATAACGGACGCAAAAACCAAAACTCCGATCTGCCGTTTGATATTTATTGTTACACCAACATATAAAAGGAATAAGCGAACTAAGCAACTAAGGTCTGAAAACTAATATTACAATAATAAATCATTGTTACTTCTGACGATATTTTACTCTTCTTTCTGAACAGCGACCGATGAGATGATGACTGTCGTATTGATGCCTCCGCGAAAATCGGGGAAGTTGATTTTGAGCAAACAACCAAGAATCGATCGTTCAATCTTCAACTCCATTGACACTCCCCGGCACAAAAGGGATCCAACCCTTTTTTCCTTCACGATCAATGCACGTTGACTTGGATGCCATTGCGAGAACCTGGGTCACACGGACAGAGCTGAAATGGAAAACAAACAGAAAAGCCAACACACCACAAGCATACCCACAGCACAATCTCACACATCGCTGACGACCTGCGCCTCCAGACAGAGACCTCCTCTTGACATCTTCCAACACAATCGCCACTTACTAGAATGACTCTTGCAGAATGCAACGTGACCATAGCAGCACCTCATGATACTCTTCAAGCATCCTCTTTTCTATTCACTATCAATTACCACTGCAATCGCTTGTCACTCATTCTGCCTCAGTTCTAGTAGCGGTGACGCATGCGAGCCTCAGTCGTTTACACTCTTTCTCCCCGGCGTGTCGGACCGCAGCTAACAATTATCTCCGTGTGCATTTCATTCTCAGCAATAGCCTCCCCGGCGTATACGACCCATCTGCTGTCTTTAACATCAATCAATTCATTCACAAATGTAGAAGACTCGAAACAACTTCAGAAGTAATCACGACGAAAATTTTAACAAAATTACGCAATAACAACAAGATACGAAAACAACAAGTAAACACAATGAATCCAAAAACACCAATTGATATGACACACCACACATATATACAAATAGTACAAATAACCTCGCGGATCATGTCTTGCTGGAATTCCTTTGAAGAATTGCAGGACTTACACCAGTACGCCTGCAACCCTTCACAGGTTGACGATTGTAAGTTGTGGAATGTCCAGACACAAACAAGATTAACCAACAATTACATCAATTGGAAATCACACAACTATTTAACACAAACATATGTACAATCAACACATCAAATGTTGTGGATTCTGACACGATAAACTACCCTTGAAGAACTGTAGGACTTACACCAGTACGCCTACAACCCTTCTCAGGTTGACGCCCTAGGTTGGAAAATCGTCGCAGAGTTCATTTGCTAACTTCCTTCTATCAGCTATATCCTCAAATCTGAACGGCAACACGCTCATGTCATTGTATCGTAGAATATAGATGACCAACAAACACACGACATATCTCATCAACCAAGTATAGAAACAGAGTAATTTACACCAAAGATAATAACATTCAAATAGTAACTTGAAACTAGAAATGCCTTTATTCGTGCAAGTCAATTTAACAAAAACTCTCTCGTTTACACTTGGCTTATCCACACTAAACTGAGCAATATCTTTCGTCTTTTCAAACGCACCAATACTATCATAGTCATTGCACAAGATACGGGTCTGTTTCATTGTGGATGAAAACACCAACGATGACTGAGTGACACAAGGTGATGAAGTTAGCGGTGGATCAGAAGCTGTTCTTGTTCGGCTTTCAGATAGTTGTCTAACTGCAAGATTACCACCACTGCTGTCTTTCACTACTAGTTCGGGTTTAGCACTATCATCTGATGATAGGTGGGCTACACGCTGATCACTCCCACTGACGGTCTCACAAGTATGCACATCTTCTGGAACTGCATCTGCGTTCAATTCTACTTCACGTTGTAGTTGTACAGAACCTTTATTTAACTTAGCAGTAGTAGGCATATCCCGCATCTCATCATGATCAACCAAAGACAAATCTGCACTATCATGATCATTACCACAAATGTTCAATTTACCGTCAAGTTCATCATTTTCAAACTCTTTAATAACAGAAGTAGACAATTTTGGTTCCTCCTCGCAAATCATTAAAGGTTTTATATCTTCACTCTGACTAGTTATACCTTGTAAACTTGTAGGGTCAGAACTAACCTCTGAAGCAGCAACTCTATTCTGTGACACTCTATTCAACAACGGCTTACCAGTTGCAACTACAGACTTCTTCACCGCACCGTTATCGTCACACAATTCGGAGTCAGGCCCGTAGTTTACATTTAGCTTATCACTGAACTTGCTCACTGATTCAAAGTTCACTTCTGTATGCACCTCTTGCACACGTGTCAAGCACAACCGTGTTTGTCTTGTATCTTGTAACTTATCTGTTGAGGATGTACTACGAAACCTGTTACACTCACTAGGTCTATATGCATTACTAGACATCATTGTGCCTTCTCGATATCCACCTCTCTGAGGCTTATTCGTCATCAATGAGTGCGTTTTACCCTCAGACTGCTCTATTCTAGGGGTGAGATCTAATAGACTGGAAAACTTGCTCATAGATTGATTGACGCTATCTTTTACCAGTTTCAGGATATCATCAAACTTTGGCTCGATACCCTCATCCTCCATACGGGAGCTTATCTTCACCCACTTCCTTTGCAGTCGAGTAGGTAGACGTCTTGCTATTACTTCTAGTATAAAACTCGAGTTGAGGTCACTCACGCGATTCATCGAAATCATTCCATTCTTGTAAATTAGCAAATTATCTAAAAACTCAGTGAGTGCCTGAGAGTCATCCCGTAATTGACCACCATTACCCTTAACAGCCTCGAATAATTTCCCTACAATCATCGCAGGTCTTCCAAACCTTTGACGTAATATGCTCATAGCCTCATCGTAGCCCTCTTTTGGCTTCATAAACTTGCAGCACTGTATAGCTCTTGCAGCATCTCCAGTGCAATATCTCATCAAATACATTAACTTCATTTCATCAGTTAATAAAAAACTACTCAGCATGATCTCAAACTCCTTTACAAATTGTAAATAATCGGCCGGGTTTCCATCAAAACACCGTGGTTCCAACTTAGGGAGTTTGATGTTCCTATTATCCCTGAACGGCGAAACAGTAACATCAACCATGTCATGCTTAACATCAGACACATCGTTACAATTAACAGACAAGTCAACATGACTTACTTTCCTGTTTGCATCCAAGACACTCTGTCCCTTCTTTGACCCAGGCATTGTTGAACTTGACCCAATTCCAAAAACGTTCCAGATATTTCTTGTTCAAAGAGGACTTGACCGGCACCAGGAAAATGAACGGTGACTATCCAAATTTTCACCAACTGTTTGAATCCGCCAGATCTGTTTCTATCGTCCGAAACTGTCATCAAAGTCTCATAAACCGTTAATGCCCAGCTCTCGCTACGCTCGGGCCCACGCTGTTCTTAGAAGATTTCTCAGAAACGCTTAGTTATAACGGACGCAAAAACCAAAACTCCGATCTGCCGTTTGATATTTCTGTATTGTTACACCAACATATAAAAGGAATAAGCGAACTAAGCAACTAAGGTCTGAAAACTAATATTACAATAATAAATCATTGTTACTTCTGACGATATTTTACTCTTCTTTCTGAACAGCGACCGATGAGATGATGACTGTCGTATTGATGCCTCCGCGAAAATCGGGGAAGTTGATTTTGAGCAAACAACCAAGAATCGATCGTTCAATCTTCAACTCCATTGACAACTCTCAATTTCTACTTTATCTGGACTTCTTCAAAGTGTGGCCATATTATGGGCCGTTGTAATATGTGAATTCGTATAAATCCACAACAAGCTAAATTACTGAGATGGAGATTTACCGTTTAGTCACCTATAGGATTTTGCGCCAATTTCTATACAATGGTACATTGTAAGAACTAAATAGGACTTAGCTAGTCGAATAATAATTCTGTACTTTTCGATAAGCAAAAGTCACCTTATCTAGCCAGTTGCAATTCTGTATACTGCTAAGCACCAAGTATGTATCGCAAGTAAATGTAGTAACTTGGTGTTTGCAGCTACTTCATTCGTATGCAAGGATATCATCAAAAGGACTGTTTGCTTGACGATGGCCTGAGAAACAATTTTTATCTATTCGTAATATGCTGAACAATAGTTTATTAACTATTATCCATCATCTTTATGGTCAGTATTGGACATCTACTATATGGATATTAAATTACTTACTGTTTTTTGCATAACGCCACTTTTTCCTGCTTGATGTGGCCTTCTTGATTTAACCATGATAGCAGCGTGTTTCACAGGACTCATAAAACAACGTATCGGAATTAAACGTATACCACATGTAGGCATTATGTTTGGGAGCTAGGTATGCGAATCAGAGAAAACGCTTCATTCACTATCTATAAGACTAACTAGCATGTAAGAAGTACGATTTGACCAGTTATACAACGTTTAATATATTCAGACACAATCAACCTACCTAAAGTTACGTCCCTAACATTAATTTCCGCCGAAGGGAATCCCCCGCAGCCCCTACCTTAGTGAGCAGTTTACCGTTATCTTTAGTTGCAGAGTAAAATTGGACACATTAAGAACTGTCTTGATAAAAAGACCGTCTCTTAGTCAAAAACGTACATATATCTGATCTCCACGAAATTTTCATAGGCGTTTATCCTATCGCCTCAATGGACTCACCATTTTCGGTCAAATAAAAGGAAAACTGAATTTACCGAAGACATTGCGCCTATGATTTCTAGATGTTGCAATGCACCATGAGGAAAAAGCTATATCCATAGGGTTGTAACAGTTAGATGTACGATTTGACACAGACAACTTTAATTCATGTATTCAGATCTGGTACATCAGGTACCAACGACCATATATGACACTTACCCTGTAGAGGTTTCCAATCGCCCATCGATTTCGTTTTATTTACAAAAGTACTTACAGACAACACATGTTCGTACTGCACATGTGATTCATCCTTGTTTAACCTAGATTCTCTCACAATGTATCTGATTTTCTAACTGATAATAGACACACTGATGGTATACTTACCTTCCCGGAAAGCTTCAAAGCTATCTCGACTTCGATTCAGGTTCTAAATTCTCCAGCCTATTATGTTCTTCGAAAACCTCGCTAATATCAACTCTGATCGTGCTCTCTTCGTTAGATTGACTCGTAGATTGTTGAATGCTACATACATGTATGAGAAAGACACTGTTATTTTCAGATTTCTATATATGAAGTGACCAATTTAGCCAGCAACAGTAAAGTCAGCCAAGTCATGAACTGGAAGCAGCAGCTTCTGCCACCCAAGCATGTTCATGTGCATAATTTTCAGACCTACTACGCCAGCATATTTCATATACAGCTGAAAAACAAATAAAACACTGTAGCCACGCACGAATGCAACGTATGAAACAGTTGAAGTGGAGTGTTGGAAAACTGACCTGGTGGCAAAATATTTCGGAAAAAGCGAAATAAATATTTCAACAGCAATGGGAACAAAAGTGAGGTGAGACGCAAAATGCGTGACCAATGTGCATCAAGATAAGATGTGAATAACTCCAGGACAAACATAAAAGCCAATTTCCAAACGAATGGTTATGGAGCAGTAATCTATCATCACCGACTAGCGTGGAGGTAAATGACGTTCAGGCGCGTAGTCTTCCAATGACCTGGATCGTGCGGGATAATATCGGTCTATTGAGTGAAATAAAATTTTAAAATAGTGGAACCTGAAATATAGAAGGATAATGAAGATGCCAGTGAAGGTGAACATCGAATTTTTGTTTCCGTAACTGGAAGTCATTGGTGGGCAACTCGAAGGTCCGAATGGTTCGATCGTGTACAAGTTTGACGAGGAAGACCAAAAACGAATAAAGGTACGATATAATTTTGTATAAAACATTTGTTTATAGACTTTTACTGTTCTCCACTTTAATTGCCAAACAATATAACTTCCTTCTTACAACACTATTATTTTGGAGTTAAAGTCGAAGAAAGTACTTAGATTTTATCGGTGCGTAGTGTCTTCGTAACAATAGAAACTTAGGGATATATTCTTTGACAAAAGATGTTTTGAATTACATGGTGAAACCACAACCTTTGTAACGAAGGAGATCTTGAAAATTTTCTCCGTTCCTAAATCCCGGACGTTATATCCTGTATTTCCACAGCCTCCGGTATACATAAAGATTGCGCTAGCGTCCGTTTCGAAAGAGTATGTCGAACTTTGTAAAGTATATCAAACGATGTATCAGATTCTGGATGGTTATTGTCTATAACGAGTTTCAGCATCGGTGAAGAATGTCTTTACGCCCCGTTTCCACAGCCAAAATGGCATTTGCACTCGCACGAATAAGGATACGATTGTAGGAGAACGTACTTTGTACCTAGCTCCACAAGAGCAGGTGAACGAGTCAGTATACATGGAATTAGGCAATTTAATTAACATTTCCTTGATGTTAGGATAAACCAGTAAGTTATTCATAAAGTGGCAGCAATGGACATCTTTCTCAGTGATGTTGTCAGATGGTTCTCAAGTTGCCCACTCAAAGTATCGCCCCTAAATTCTAAGTTTGGATGCAACACAAATTTGTTCACCTCATCTCCCTATGTATTTCTTTCACGTAATTCGCTGCTGGCCTTGTAGAAGCGTAGTAAATATCCGTTCTCCGTGAAGTTTTCCTCCAACAGTTTGAGTCCATCATATGCACGGACTTCATTTTAAATTTTTGACCCGTTTTGAGGGAGAACAGACTATATTCGATTTTCTGATCATGGAGAAAAATCTGTAAAAATTTATCAATTGTACCATCCACATCAAATTTCAGTAAACAGATCTCTCATAGTGGGCAGTATATCAAAGAATGATATCTTTCCTTAACTTTATTTCTGAAGGTAAACCCGATAGCGGGATGGTCGTCGGTTTGTGACTCACAATCACACACCAATTTTATCTCACCTAAGTATACCCGCCAACTACCAAACTTAAGCACATAATCCGCAAGAATTATTATTGTCTACTGTGATTCATGTGTGTATATATATATGGCTGCACGGCTATGAGAATGAAATCGCCGAAAAGAGAATTTCTCCCGCTGATTTTAACTTGTGTATATATGGCGTTTCGT
Organism: Trichobilharzia regenti; assembly: GCA_944472135.2. Taxonomy (NCBI): domain Eukaryota; kingdom Metazoa; phylum Platyhelminthes; class Trematoda; order Strigeidida; family Schistosomatidae; genus Trichobilharzia; species Trichobilharzia regenti. The sequence goes on along the minus strand of OX235265.1, from coordinate 62,162,596 downwards.
ATTTCTCGAAAAACGCACATGATGTTCCAGAAAACTTTTTAAAGTACATTGTAGCACACTAAATACATTTTATGGATGCAAAGATATACATAGTATAAGTCAGAGCAATTGTTAATATGGTGGCCGAAAGTAGCTTTGAAAGGTCAACAAAACATCATATTTTGTAGTATCTATGACTTCAGCTAAGGGAAGCGATAACCCAGTGACATCAATCCCATCTCACATACCGATTCTAAATGCTCGTTCCGATACCATGTCTACATTGCCACAGCCTGACACTAAAACGGCACAGGCAAAACCAAAGGGACAGGATACTACACATATATCCGTATGAAGCTAGTGTGTGACACAGCAAAACAAAAAAGAAACGCTCAAGACATTATGAGACCTCAAAAGCGTCTTCGGTAAAAGCAGATGAATGGCAGGCCTGTAGTGTTATCCTTTCTAAAACTGATTCGGAATTTGGATTCAATTTTCGCAAACAATGGGTACGCTGTCCTTGTGACAGAGGGGTGCGAAAACCATCCTATGGGTTTGTGCGAAACAGCCTGTCCCCGTGGTTCCGGTACATTAGCCCACCTTGTCTCCCTGGATCAGTCTCAAACAGCGTGTCACTGGATAGCAGAAACAGAGGCTATTTTTCTGCCTCGACGCGGTCTCATGCGGCACCCCACCTGATAACATCACACTACCAAAACTTAGTAAAATCCGTAAGAGTGATACTTCGGACCAGATGACTGGAAGTATCAATCTTCATGAACTGAAGACCCTCAAGGTTACACCTGGAACAGCAGGGGAAGATGGGATTGCCACAGAATCGCTTGCATCTGCTAGCAGGCATGGCAACATGAGAAATACTATTTAGACTCTGAGAAGGCCTGAAGTGACCGACCCTGCCAAAGAGGAAAAGCAGCCGAAGACCGAACCCAGGTCTGAGGTTAGTCGGTCGAATCACCTTACCTATTTAATGTACTAGTGTGCAAATACAGTCTACTTCAACAGGGGCTCTGTTGGATCAGAGACAGTGGTCTCACTTGTGCAGTAAGTTAGGGCTAGACATCGATTCAGCAAAAATGTGAAGACCATGCAGGGGTGTTCAGGCACCACAAAGTAGGCCACTTCTATCAGGGGTGCCATTTGGCCATAATAATATATTCTCATTTTGTACATGAAGGACGCCAGTTTACAGGCATCATCAATATGATAAATTACATATACGATTAGCAATCATAATTAATAATAATGTTTTAATAAAATACACATTTTTTCCTACTTGTGTAGGACACACCAAATATACAGGCATGGGTAAGCATTATTTAAATTTCATAAATTCGGTTTATGGTTAAGTTACATGGTTGCTGGCGTTTTTATCTTAGGTTTGTGGGAACAATATGATAACCAGTCATTCAATGCAGCACATCATGAAATATAGGAATATTAACTTCGCATTAACAAAAAAACCCAAGTAAGTTTTGGATGGATTAAATATACTTGGGAAAAAATAAAGCTTGAAGTTATTCCACAAAATAACTTAGGTGTGTACAAATCCGAATATTATTTTTGATTTGATTTATATCCAAATTGGGTAATAAGGAAGCTATTTTTACAGATACGATCAGTTATGTTATAAGCTACAATCGTGACGTTGTATTACAAATAGATACTTTTCCATTGGTATAAGAGTATATTCCACAAATGTAATCCAGGTTGCGTCGTGGAGAAAGTTAATTCGTTATTAACCAGGCAACTGAAAGATACGGGACCAATAATGTTTGCAGATCATTTGTCATTGTAAATGGTCAAATATCCACATTATTCATTCTCATTCAAAAAGTCAAATGGAAGCTGAAATGGTGAGAGAAAAAAGAAGACAAACAACAGCAACGCAAAAGAAAGCAACGGGAGTCCTTAAGGAGTGATTAATAAATATATACATATATATTCTGTTTAGTAACTATGGTTATTTTTGTTCACTAACTAACTAGTCCCGTTATGCTAACTTTTATATTATGTGTGAACTAATATTACTGTCCTGTGTAGAAATGTTTATCATCTAGTTCCAATAATATTAAAATTTATAATTGTAGTTTGTTGTAACTACACGTTTAAAGAACTTAAAATATCTATGTAGGGTGAAAAAGAAGGTGTAAGAGTCAGGCGCAAAAGTGCATTGTCATCTTTGAGCAGTCTGGTGACTGAGGAGATGAACACTGGAAGTGTGTTTGCATCGCGCACATTAGCTGGTAGTCTATTCCAAATGACTGAAAACTTATTTAAGAAGAAGTTGTACCGCACGTAAGTCTGACAGTGCTCCATAGCAGCTAGGTTGTGATGATTTCTAAGATTGTAACTGATGACAGCGGTAGGTTTAGTTATTGGCTCGGAGGAATGCAAGAGAAGATTAGTTAGCTTGTAGTAAAAGATAAGGTTTAGCTTAAGGCGTCTTTTCCAGAGGGGTTCTAATCTTAGTCTTTCGCATCGCTCATGGTATTCCAGACCACTTTCTAAACCAAGAGTTCTTGAGGTAAACTGCCGTTGCACTCCCTCTAATTTAAGCTTGTCATTTTGTCTGAGTCCGCTAAGAATAAACGGGCAGTATTCTAAGATAGGTCGGACACATACTTTGTATAATAAAACCCTAGTTTCACAACAAAAGAAATTGCGTGTTATGCATCCTATCAGCCTTCGCGTTTTACGTCTGGCATAATCAGTCTGTTCAGCGAACGTTAGGTTACTAGAGTATCTAATACCGAGATCTACGACTGAGTTGAGCTTAGCTAGTTTTCGCCCATTTATTTCAAGAGTTAGATCAAGGTTACTGTTGCCGATACAAATCCAGCCGCATTTGTCAATGTTAAAATTTAGACAGGATTCAGCACACCACGTTGCAAGGCTACTTAGTTCAAGATGTATTTTAGTAACCATATCGCTTAATTCATGAGTGTAGCAGGAGTAGACGACTTTGAGGTCGTCAGCATATAGGAATGGTTTGCCTAAGGTGAAGCACTTGCAAATGCTGTTAATGTAGACTGTGAATAAAAGTGGACCTAGGACACTACCTTGCACGACCCCACTTGAGATCTGCCTAGGATGAGACAATACAGATCCAACTTTGGTTATTTGTACCCTGTTGCTTAGAAATGATTTTAACCAGTTCAGTAATGGGTTGCGAATTCCACAAGAGTACAGCTTCTCAAAGAGAATACTGTGAGATACCATGTCAAATGCCCTAGATATATCGAAGTAGAGAACAACGACTAGCTTACGTGCTTCGCGACTACTAGTGATGCAGTTGAAAAAGTCGAAGTGGCAAGTAACGCAGGATCTATTTTTGAGAAATCCGTGTTGAGACCTTGTAACAAGATCTTCCCTAATTAGGTAGTCTGACAATTGATCTTTTACAACTTTCTCCATGATTCGTGAGATAACTGGGGTTATATTTATGGGTCTGTAATTGCGGACGTTTGCCCTATCACCAGATTTGTAATGTGGAATTATGAAGCTAGTTTTCCACTCACTAGGGTAAGTGCCAGTGTCCATAGATATTGAGAAGAATTTAAGAAGTAACAGGGTATATCACACCCACTGTTTTTGAAAATTATCGAAGCGAGGCCATCCGGTCCCGTACTAGTGGAAGGTTTAAGGCTTTTAATTGCTTGTACTATTAACTGATTAGTGAACACAATGCTTTCAAGGGAAGAGATAGTAAGGGGAGCGGTTTCACCAGGCATATGTGTTTCTAAACTAAAGTTTGCAAACCAATCACTGAAAGTTCACAGATAGTGGCAGGTTCATTGTAGATTACTTTGTCGTGAAGTAAGTATGGGATTTCCCTCGCCGACTGCATTCGTTTTTTAAGAAGTGCCGTTAAGTTATAAACTTTGGAGGTACTTTCAAGTGCCGTTAACTCTTCGTCGAGGTCCTTTTGAGAGCGTAGGCGCTTGAGAGATTCAAGAGACTCGTGGATTGAGAGCAATAGTGATATGTCCTTAGTGGAATAGTACTGTTTCTTCAGCTTCCTTAACTTATTACGGTGTGCCCTTGGAATATATTCAGTTCGGTGTCTACTTAATTTCACTATTTTCTTTGGAGCAACTGTATCTAGACAAAGGGTAACATTCCTGTAAAACAGGGTTACTAAGGCCTCCAGGGAGTCAGTGGTAAAATAGTCATCCCATTGACAGAGTCGAATAAGTTCTTGGACTAATCCCCAGTCTGTATATTTGTAACTACGACATATTGTGCTTCCTGAGTCTTGTTTGTTTCCTGTATTTAGTGGTGAGAAAGGCAGAGAGCAGAGTACCATTCTATGGTCACTACTGGAAAATCGATTACCAACATACGTGGATACTGGGATTGTGTCATGACAAAAAACAAGGTCCAACATGTTGTCACCACGAGTAGGTGTCTGGACGTGTTGTTGTAATCCATAACAGTCGATAGTGGCAAGTAATTCGTCGAAGCGTTGGGGCCGGAACTAGTTAGCCAATTGACTTCTGGAAGATTGAATCCCTGCAATTATTTTTAATTAGCACTAAACTGTGTGCAAACGATTTAGCTAATAACGCATCAGTTTCTTTTGTTGAGCTTGGTGCTCGATAAACACAGCCTATGAGAAGTTTGTACTTATCTCCATGTAAGACAACCCAGAGTGAGTCAGGTACATTATTCATTGTTTCATCTTCCACCTTACTGACTACAAATGAGTTATGTATATATATGAGACATCCTCCACCACGCTTGCAATCTCTGTTTGCACGGTGTACTGTGTAATCATCGATACCTATATGCACATCAAGTACAGAGGATGAGCACCATGACTCAGTAATCAGAGCTACAGTAGGCTTGGCGACTAATAATAATGTCCTTAGTTCAGATATCTTATTGATTAAGGAACGTGCATTAATTAGCAATATCGTGAATAAGTCACGGGATACTACAAACTGGCTTAAAATGTCACCATAACCTAAATCTATTTGTGCGTCAGCACCGCAAGCGTTTATGAATGAAAGGGAGGTCGGACTGTGTGTCTGTACATCGGGATTGTTGTGCAATGCGGTGGTCCTAGGTGCCATGGGTCGTACCAGTGATTCGGGACACCTGGAAAATTTACCATGTCTTCCTGGATATAAGGGTAGTAGGGGTTGGGCCTAGGTTGAAGGTTAAAAGCCATAGCATCAAAAGGTCTACCCATCCAACTGCTATTCGTCATACCGGTATACACCTTCGGGTTGTTTTTATAACTTAAAGGGAATTGTGAAGGAAGGTGCTTTGGCTGCAAGACTTTAGGAGTCTTGGAGCCTGACTTTCTATGAGGTGGAGCATGCGGAACACCTCCAAACATGCTTGTGTTTCGAGAGGAGTTTTTCGCTACAAGTGGTGGTTTGTTGGCATTCTTACTCTCAGCAGGCTTATTAAATACAAAGTATTCTTCCCCATCATTAGTCTCAACCCTGCGAAATTTGTTCATCGTGGTGAGGTTACTACGTTTGGGGGGAAGTTTCTTAGAACAACTTGCAGAAGTTCTAGTCATTTTAATATCTTTCGATGAGGCTTTGTTTACAGGGGTACTGGTATCTAAATCAGTTCCTAGTTCCATTGGCAGGTGTGGTTGTTGTGTAGTTTGCTGAATGCTGGTTTCAGCACTAGATGACTTCTACTGTGCACGATCCCTTTTGGATAAATCTAAGCTAGAGGAGGTGACCGGGTTAATACTACGCATTATTCTACGCTAATACGGTGTTTTATCCTGAGGCTGACAGAATTCTGTTACTGGCGCAAATATCAGCTACCGACATGTGTTCTAGCATATAAATAATGCATGATTGGCCATATGATAACAAGGAAATGGCAAGGGGGTCACCGGAACTGATGCCTTCCACCTCTATGGTCATACAAGGTGTTCCGGGGCTTGGCGTGGCACTGCTTGAGAAAGACACATGCATGAAGTACAATAATAGATATGGGTGCCATCTCAGATAGCCCTTGGTGCTTCTGAAGCAGTCTCAACTTTCCAGCTACCTCGTCCGCCCATCTTACATTGATCAGCTCACCAAGACTGGTAAGCGTAAATTTCGACTTCCAGGAACAGTTGGCCCTAGTAATTCAATGGTGGTACGAGAACAAGGGTAAACTGGGAGGACACATCTGATGCTGCGATAGCAGACCTTGAGTCGTAGAGAGACAGCAAACTAAGGTCTTAATGTGTCACAAAGCCTCACTGAAATAACAGCGATGAGGTACTGAGAACGACAGTCGGTGCCACCCAAGTGTCCTAACTAAATCCATAGGAAAAACAGTATCAGGCTGGTTCTGTTGAAATCGACCAACTAAACCCAATATTAAGTTCCCCACCAGCAGGCAACGTATTGTCAACTACCCAAAACATCCTGAGGTGCTGTGAAGCACTGTGCAGTAATATGAGAGGACTGAGGCAGAAACCTACACTGAAACCTGGCTAACACTTACTATCGCGACAATCAGTGTGAGTGATATGGTACTTGCCAGGAGAGACAGGGATAACAAGGAAGGGGGAGATGCCATATACTTTTATAAGCATTTAAGTGTGTACGTGCAACGGACTCACAACTTACTGAGCCCCAAGACCCCATGTGACGTTATTTCACTGTAGGCCACACCAAGTATTTACTGGGTGATATCAATCGAACACCCACCTGTGGAGCAGATAACAACCAGCTATTGCTCAGCATTATCACGGAGATACGGTAATTCGGCTATGATCAAATCACCAGAGTTAGAGATTTTGATGCCCCAACCCTTAACCTTGACTAGGAATATACCCAAATAAAATTCGATCGAAATCTAAAAACCATCTGAAATACAGGATTGAATGAGAATGTTGGAGATAACACTGGGTGTGGCCCTAATGGAAATTCATTGAAAGTAGATTATCAGTCATGTCTCGTAAACCGTCAATGCCCAGCTCTTGCTACGCTGGGACTCACGCTGTTCCTTGAAGTTTCTCAGAAACGCTTGATAATAACGGACGCAAAACCAAAACACCGATTGGCTACTCGAGAATTCTTTATTGTAACACCAACATATAAACACTGTTACAACTAAGGTCTGTGAACAAATATTACAATAATAAATCACAAGATTACTTCTGACGGTTTTCTCCTGACTTCTTTCTGAACAGCGACCGATGAGACGATGACTGTCGTATTGATGCCTCCGCGAAAATTGGGGAAGTTGGGTTTGAGCAAACAACCATGAATTGATCGTTCAATCTTCAACTATATTCACACTCCCCGGCAAAAAAGGCATCCATCTCTTTTTTCATCACGACCAATACACGTTGACTTGGATGCCACTACGAGAACCTGGGTCACACGGACAGAGCTGAAATGGAAAACAAACAGAAAAGCCAACACACCACAAGCATACCCACAGCAAAATCTCACACATCAATGACGACCTCCGCCTTCCAGGCAAAAAGTATCCTCTTGACTTCTTGCAACACAATCTCCACTCGCTAGAATGACTCTTGCAGAATGCAACGTTACCATAGCACCACCTCACGATACTCTACGCACATCCTCGTATCTACTCACTACCAATTATCACTGCAATCGCTTGTCACTCATTCTGCCTCAGTTCTAGTAACGGTGACGTATGCAAGCCTCAGTCGTCCACACTCTTGCTCCCCGGCGTGTGGGACCACAGCTAACAATCATCTCCGTATGCATTTCATTCTCAGCAATAGCCTAGCCTTCCCGGCGTATACGACCCATCTGCTGTCTGTAACATCAATCAATTCATTCACGAACGTAGAAGACTCGAAACAACTTCAGAAGTAATCACGACGAAAATTTTAACAAAATTATGCAATAACAACAAGGTACGAAAACAACGAGTAAACACAATTAATCCAAAAAACACCAATTGATATGACACACCACACATATACACAAACAGCACACACAAACCCGCGGACTCTAATGTCAGAAAGAACAACCACACCGTAAATTCATCACACCAAATTATGTGTAATTTCTATGATACATGCCTGTAAAATTGGTATGTTCCTGCATAAACTGGAAGAAATATAAATGGTACAAACAGTACACACAAACACGCAGATCGTGTCTCGAAGGAATTCCTTTGAAGAATCGCAGGAGTTACACCAGCACGCCTGCAATCCTTCACAGGTTGACGATTGTAAGTTGTGGAATGTCCGGACACAATGAAAACTAACCAACAATTACGATAATTGGAACTCACACAATTATTTAACACAAACATATGTACAATCAACACATCAAATATTGTGGATTCTGGCATGACATACTACCCTTGAAGAACTGTAGGACTTACAGCAGTACGTCTACATTCCTTCTCAGGTTGATGATCCAAGTGGAAGTCGTCCGGACACAAACAGAATTACCGACAGCTAGATGACAGATGATATCAACTCAGTACATACAATATGAACATATGTACAAAATCACACACCAAGCACATTGGACTGCTCATTGATGCGCTACCCTCTGAAGAATTGTAAGACTTACAGCAGTACGCCCACAATCCTTCTCAGGTTGACGCCCTAGGTTGGAAAATCGTCGCAGAGTTCATTTGCTAACTTCCCTCTATCAGCTATATCCTCAAATCTGAACGGTAACACGCCCATGTCATTGTATCGTAGAATATAGATGACGAACAAACACACGACATATCTGATCAACCAAGTGTAGGAACAGAGTAATTTACACCAAAGATAATAGCATTCAAATAGTAACTTGAAACTAGAAATGCCTTTATTCACGCAAGTCAATTTAACAATTACTCTCTCGTTTACACTCGGCTTATCCTCAGTAAACTGACCAATATCTTTCGTCTTTTCAAACGAACTGATACTACCATAGTCATTACACAAGATACTTGAGTTGATGGGCGTCTGTTTCATTGTGGATGACAACACCAGCGACGACTGATTGATACCAGTTGATGAAGTTAGCGGTGGATCAAATGCTGTTGTATCTCGGCTTTCAGAAATTTGTCTGCATGCAAGACCACCACCACTGCTCTCTTTTACCACTAGCTCCGGTTTAGCACTATCATCTGATGATAGGTGGGCTACACGCTGATCAATTACACCGACGGTTTGACAAGTATGTATGCCTTCTGCAACTGCATCTGCATTCAATTCTACTTCACGTTCAAGTTGTACAGAACCTTTATTCAACTTAGCAGTAGTAGGCATATCCCTCATCTCATCATGATCAACCAAATACAAACGTGAAGTATCATGATCATTATCACGAATATTCAATTTACCATCATCCATCTGGTGGACTTCATCATTTTCAAACTCTTTAATAACAGAAGTAGACAATTTTGGTTCCTCCTCACAAATCCTAAAAGGTTTTATAACTTCACTCTGACTAGTAATACCTTGTAAACTTTTAGTGTTTGCGGTACGTTCGAAATTGGTGACATTTTTGCACGTGTTTGCTCTGAAATTTATTTACTGCTTATTGTCATATGTTTCTTGAAATTATGGTCCAAATCTCTAAAAAACGTGTTCGTAGAAACACAATTGTTTTAGATAGTGGCTTAAATTCGGTTATAACTGCATTACCGCCTGGTAATACAGTATCAACTACTAGCTCTCAAAATGGTTTGAGTGCAGATCTCACTCCTGTGATACAGGTGAAAGATGTTCTGTTAGAGAACTCTGAGTTCTGTAAACTAAACCTCCTCTTGAAAGATATGCAGAGGCAAGTAAGTGAAATTCAGAAAAAATTAGATCAGTTTGATAGTATGTCACTGCCAATCTCAAATACCACGGAGAGCCGTTCTGATATTGGCCAGGTTAAGTGTTTACTGGATGTAACTCAAAATAAGCTTTTGAATTCAGACCCAATAGCCTTTCTTTTAGAAAGGCATCCTAAAATATCTCCAGACAACCTAAATAAAGCTGAAAATCTGATTGACTGCTTGGCTACGGAGGTGATGAAGCGTATAACCTCTTCTCACCAAGCTATAGTTTACAACGTCCCAGATTCTCTGCCCTGAAAACTGTAAGACACAAAATCCTGATTTGTTGCGGCATGGCTAGTGTTCCATGTGAATGCAAACGACTTCGTAAAAAGTCTAACCAGGCTAATTGCCCAATCATTTTTAAATTCAGTAATTCCCTTGATGTTAGTAAGTTTACTAAATGTCAGGATCACTTAAGACTGAATAGCAGTTATAAGTCTATAACCGTAGCTCAGGATAAAACACCGTATTAGCGTAGAATAATGCGTAGTATTAACCCGGTCACCTCCTCTAGCTTAGATTTATCCAAAAGGGATCGTGCACAGTAGAAGTCATCTAGTGCTGAAACTAGCATTCAGCAAACTACACAACAACCACACCTGCCAATGGAACTAGGAACTGATTTAGATACCAGTACCCCTGTAAACAAAGCCTCATCGAAAGATATTAAAATGACTAGAACTTCTGCAAGTTGTTCTAAGAAACTTCCCCCCAAACGTAGTAACCTCACCACGATGAACAAATTTCGCAGGGTTGAGACTAATGATGGGGAAGAATACTTTGTATTTAATAAGCCTGCTGAGAGTAAGAATGCCAACAAACCACCACTTGTAGCGAAAAACTCCTCTCGAAACACAAGCATGTTTGGAGGTGTTCCGCATGCTCCACCTCATAGAAAGTCAGGCTCCAAGACTCCTAAAGTCTTGCAGCCAAAGCACCTTCCTTCACAATTCCCTTTAAGTTATAAAAACAACCCGAAGGTGTATACCGGTATGACGAATAGCAGTTGGATGGGTAGACCTTTTGATGCTATGGCTTTTAACCTTCAACCTAGGCCCAACCCCTACTACCCTTATATCCAGGAAGACATGGTAAATTTTCCAGGTGTCCCGAATCACTGGTACGACCCATGGCACCTAGGACCACCGCATTGCACAACAATCCCGATGTACAGACACACAGTCCGACCTCCCTTTCATTCATAAACGCTTGCGGTGCTGACGCACAAATAGATTTAGGTTATGGTGACATTTTAAGCCAGTTTGTAGTATCCCGTGACTTATTCACGATATTGCTAATTAATGCACGTTCCTTAATCAATAAGATATCTGAACTAAGGACATTATTATTAGTCGCCAAGCCTACTGTAGCTCTGATTACTGAGTCATGGTGCTCATCCTCTGTACTTGATGTGCATATAGGTATCGATGATTACACAGTACACCGTGCAAACAGAGATTGCAAGCGTGGTGGAGGATGTCTCATATATATACATAACTCATTTGTAGTCAGTAAGGTGGAAGATGAAACAATGAATAATGTACCTGACTCACTCTGGGTTGTCTTACATGGAGATAAGTACAAACTTCTCATAGGCTGTGTTTATCGAGCACCAAGCTCAACAAAAGAAACTGATGCGTTATTAGCTAAATCGTTTGCACACATCCAGACACCTACTCGTGGTGACAACATGTTGGACCTTGTTTTTTGTCATGACACAATCCCAGTATCCACGTATGTTGGTAATCGATTTTCCAGTAGTGACCATAGAATGGTACTCTGCTCTCTGCCTTTCTCACCACTAAATACAGGAAACAAACAAGACTCAGGAAGCACAATATGTCGTAGTTACAAATATACAGACTGGGGATTAGTCCAAGAACTTATTCGACTCTGTCAATGGGATGACTATTTTACCACTGACTCCCTGGAGGCCTTAGTAACCCTGTTTTACAGGAATGTTACCCTTTGTCTAGATACAGTTGCTCCAAAGAAAATAGTGAAATTAAGTAGACACCGAACTGAATATATTCCAAGGGCACACCGTAATAAGTTAAGGAAGCTGAAGAAACAGTACTATTCCACTAAGGACATATCACTATTGCTCTCAATCCACGAGTCTCTTGAATCTCTCAAGCGCCTACGCTCTCAAAAGGACCTCGACGAAGAGTTAACGGCACTTGAAAGTACCTCCAAAGTTTATAACTTAACGGCACTTCTTAAAAAACGAATGCAGTCGGCGAGGGAAATCCCATACTTACTTCACGACAAAGTAATCTACAATGAACCTGCCACTATCTGTGAACTTTTCAGTGATTGGTTTGCAAACTTTAGTTTAGAAACACATATGCCTGGTGAAACCGCTCCCCTTACTATCTCTTCCCTTGAAAGCATTGTGTTCACTAATCAGTTAATAGTACAAGCAATTAAAAGCCTTAAACCTTCCACTAGTACGGGACCGGATGGCCTCGCTTCGATAATTTTCAAAAACAGTGGGTGTGATATACCCCTGTTACTTCTTAAATTCTTCTCAATATCTATGGACACTGGCACTTACCCTAGTGAGTGGAAAACTAGCTTCATAATTCCACATTACAAATCTGGTGATAGGGCAAACGTCCGCAATTACAGACCCATAAATATAACCCCAGTTATCTCACGAATCATGGAGAAAGTTGTAAAAGATCAATTGTCAGACTACCTAATTAGGGAAGATCTTGTTACAAGGTCTCAACACGGATTTCTCAAAAATAGATCCTGCGTTACTTGCCACTTCGACTTTTTCAACTGCATCACTAGTAGTCGCGAAGCACGTAAGCTAGTCGTTGTTCTCTACTTCGATATATCTAGGGCATTTGACATGGTATCTCACAGTATTCTCTTTGAGAAGCTGTACTCTTGTGGAATTCGCAACCCATTACTGAACTGGTTAAAATCATTTCTAAGCAACAGGGTACAAATAACCAAAGTTGGATCTGTATTGTCTCATCCTAGGCAGATCTCAAGTGGGGTCGTGCAAGGTAGTGTCCTAGGTCCACTTTTATTCACAGTCTACATTAACAGCATTTGCAAGTGCTTCACCTTAGGCAAACCATTCCTATATGCTGACGACCTCAAAGTCGTCTACTCCTGCTACACTCATGAATTAAGCGATATGGTTACTAAAATACATCTTGAACTAAGTAGCCTTGCAACGTGGTGTGCTGAATCCTGTCTAAATTTTAACATTGACAAATGCGGCTGGATTTGTATCGGCAACAGTAACCTTGATCTAACTCTTGAAATAAATGGGCGAAAACTAGCTAAGCTCAACTCAGTCGTAGATCTCGGTATTAGATACTCTAGTAACCTAACGTTCGCTGAACAGACTGATTATGCCAGACGTAAAACGCGAAGGCTGATAGGATGCATAACACGCAATTTCTTTTGTTGTGAAACTAGGGTTTTATTATACAAAGTATGTGTCCGACCTATCTTAGAATACTGCCCGTTTATTCTTAGCGGACTCAGACAAAATGACAAGCTTAAATTAGAGGGAGTGCAACGGCAGTTTACCTCAAGAACTCTTGGTTTAGAAAGTGGTCTGGAATACCATGAGCGATGCGAAAGACTAAGATTAGAACCCCTCTGGAAAAGACGCCTTAAGCTAAACCTTATCTTTTACTACAAGCTAACTAATCTTCTCTTGCATTCCTCCGAGCCAATAACTAAACCTACCGCTGTCATCAGTTACAATCTTAGAAATCATCACAACCTAGCTGCTATGGAGCACTGTCAGACTTACGTGCGGTACAACTTCTTCTTAAATAAGTTTTCAGTCATTTGGAATAGACTACCAGCTAATGTGCGCGATGCAAACACACTTCCAGTGTTCATCTCCTCAGTCACCAGACTGCTCAAAGATGACAATGCACTTTTGCGCCTGACTCTTACACCTTCTTTTTCACCCTACATAGATATTTTAAGTTCTTTAAACGTGTAGTTACAACAAACTACAATTATAAATTTTAATATTATTGGAACTAGATGATAAACATTTCTACACAGGACAGTAATATTAGTTCACACATAATATAAAAGTTAGCATAACGGGACTAGTTAGTTTGTGAACCAAAATAACCACAGTTACTAAACAGAATATATATGTATATATTTATTAATCACTCCTTAAGGACTCCCGTTGCTTTCTTTTGCGTTGCTGTTGTTTGTCTTCTTTTTTCTCTCACCATTTCAGCTTCCATTTGACTTTTTGAATGAGAATGAATAATGTGGATATTTGACCATTTACAATGACAAATGATCTGCAAACATTATTGGTCCCGTATCTTTCAGTTGCCTGGTTAATAACGAATTAACTTTCTCCACGACGCAACCTGGATTACATTTGTGGAATATACTCTTATACCAATGGAAAAGTATCTATTTGTAATACAACGTCACGATTGTAGCTTATAACATAACTGATCGTATCTGTAAAATAGCTTCCTTATTACCCAATTTGGATATAAATCAAATCAAAAATAAGATTCGGATTTGTACACACCCAAGTTATATTGAGGAATTACTTCAAGCTTTATTTTTTCCCAAGTATTTTTAATCCATCCAAAACTTACTTGGGTTTTGTAATGCGAAGCAATATTCCTATATTTCATGATGGTTATATTGTGAATAATTCAAGCTTTATTTTTTCCCAAGTATTTTAATCCATCCAAAACTTACTTGGGTTTTTTGTTAATGCGAAGTTAATATTCCTATATTTCATGATGTGCTGCATTGAATGACTGGTTATCATATTGTTCCCACAAACCTAAGATAAAAACGCCAGCAACCATGTAACTTAACCATAAACCGAATTTATGAAATTTAAATAATGCTTACCCATGCCTGTATATTTGGTGTGTCCTACACAAGTAGGAAAAAATGTGTATTTTATTAAAACATTATTATTAATTATGATTGCTAATCGTATATGTAATTTATCATATTGATGATGCCTGTAAACTGGCATCTCTCATGTACAAAATGAGAATATACTATTATTATTATTATCTGATGCTAGGTGGGCTACACGCTGATCAATTACACCGACGGTTTGACAAGTATGTATGCCTTCTGCAACTGCATCTGCATTCAATTCTACTTCACGTTCAAGTTGTACAGAACCTTTATTCAACTTAGCAGTAGTAGGCATATCCCTCATCTCATCATGATCAACCAAATACAAACGTGAAGTATCATGATCATTATCACGAATATTCAATTTACCATCATCCATCTGGTCGACTTCATCATTTTCAAACTCTTTAATAACAGAAGTAGACAATTTTGGTTCCTCCTCACAAATCATTAGAGGTTTTATCACCTCACTCTGACTAGTAATACCTTGTAAACTTGTGGAGGCATAACTAAACTCTGAAGCAGTAACTCTATTCTGTGACACTCTATTCAACAACGGCTTACCAGTTGCCACTTCAGACTTCTTCACAACACCGTTATGGTCACACAATTCGGAGTCAGGCCTGGAGTTTACATTTAGCTTATCACTGAACTTGCTCGCTGATTCACAGTTCACCTTTGTATGCACCTCTTGCAAACGTGTACAACACAACCATGTTTGTCTTGCATCTTGTAACTTATCTGTTGAGGATGTACTACGAAACCTGTTACACTCACTAGGTCTATATGCATTACTAGACATCATGGAGCCTTCTCGATATCCACCTCTCTGAGACATTTTCATCATCAGTGCTTGTGTTTTACCCTCAGACTGCTCTATTCTAGGGGTGGGATGCAATATACTGGCAAACTTGCTCATAGATTGATTGACACTATCTTTCACTAATTTCAGGATATCATCAAACCTTGGCTCGATACCCTTATCCTCCATACGGGAGCTTATAATAATTAATTTTATTTACATGAAAATGCTTATCTTCACCCACTTCCTTTGCAGTCGAGTAGGTAGGCGTCTTGCTATTACTTCTAGTATAAAACTCGAGTTGAGGTCACTCACGCAATTCATCGAAGTCAATGCATTCTTTTAAACCAGCAAATTATCCAAAAACTCAGTGAGTGCCTGGGAGTCATCCTGTTAATAACCACCATTACCCTCGAATAATTTCCCTACTATCATCGAAAATCTTCCAAACCTTTGACGTAATATGCTCATAGCCTCATCGTAGCCCTCTTTTGGCTTCATAAACTTACAGCACTGTATAGCTCTTGCAGCATCTCCAGTGCAATACCTCATCAAATACATTAACCTCAATTCATCACTTAATAGAAAACTACTCAGCATGATCTCAAACTCCTTTACAAATTGTAAATAATCAGCCGGGTTTCCATCGAAACACTGCGGTTGAAATTTAGGGAGTTTGATGTTCCTACTATCCCTGAACGGCGAAACATAACATCAGACACATCGTAACAATTACCAGACAAGTCAGAAAAGTCCCTTCTTTGACTCAGGCATTGTTGAACATTACCCAATTACAAAATAATCCAGATATTGCTTGTTCAAAGAGGACTTAACCGGCACCAGGAAAGATGAACGGCGACTATCCAAACTGTCACCAGCTACCTGAATCCGTCAGAAAATGTTTCCGCCGCCAGAAACTGTCAGTCACGTCTCATAAACCGTCAATGCCCAGCTCTTGCTACGCTGGGACTCACGCTGTTCCTTGAAGTTTCTCAGAAACGCTTAGTAATAACGGACGCGAAAACCAAAATACCAGTTGTTGACTCGAGGATTCTTTATTGTAACACCAACATATAAACACTGTTACAACTAAGGTCTGTGAACAAATATTACAATAATAAATCACAAGATTACTTCTGACGGTTTTCTCCTGACTTCTTTCTGAACAGCAACCGATGAGACGATGACTGTCGTATTGATGCCTCCGCGAAAATTGGGGAAGTTGGGTTTGAGCAAACAACCATGAATTGATCGTTCAATCTTCAACTACATTGACATAGATTTTATTCCAACTGTTAACCAACTACTTGTGAAAAATATCGAGATCATGGCTCTCTAGAAATAAGTGATCACGCCGTCATAGGAATCAATCTTGTTCTCTGTAAGAACTTTCAGTGCGACGCTATGAGACCATGCCTGTACTATAACAAGTTGGAATATTCTGAAATGCGGAGGCTCCTTTTCGATGCAGAATGGCCAATAGAGTGGGCTGAGTTTTCTGCAGATGAACACTGAAAAGTGGTAAAAGACATTATCCACACAGCAATCTCGAATACTGTCCCTTTGGTCACAACACAGCCGAAGAGTACGGCTTCGTGGCTGAAAAGAGGCCTGCAAAGTATTCTGCAAGTAAAGCGAAGGCGTGGTCTACGTGGCGAAAATCCAAGAGTCTGGCTGACCACGACGCACACATGGAACTCAGGAATCAGTGCAACGTGAGAGGAAGAAGCGACAGGTGGTCGTTTCAGGATAACCCTGCCAAGAGTCTCCTGGCGAATCACGAAGGCCTGTACTGATTCATGTCGGGCAGAAAACCAACCATGTCTTAGTAGGGCCAAATGGCCAATACCTCACCAGTCTACAGACGACAGAAAGATTCATTTTACTCTTCGCAGGATAGTTAAACAGCAGTGTGGGTAATACTAGTCCGGACCGAAATGGCACTGCTGCTGCCTCACCGGAGTAAAATTTAGTGGCTTCTCTCTAAATAAACTCTGCAAAAGTACCAGTGAGGCTACATCGACTCATATGTCGAAAGTCCCCACTTTGTGTTGGCATAAGTTCATCTGGTCTGAAATGGTGGGCCGAAGCTCTCTGCACGTCTTTACAGGACTTGCTCCAATACTCGATGGATTCGATGAAACTGCCAGTTGGTTGAAAAAAAGCCATCCTTACTCCGATTTTTAAGGGTGGGGACAGGGAAATGCCCCTAGTTATAGACCAGCAGCGCTACTCCCAATGTTACCAAAAGTACTGGAAATTATTATTGCTGATCGCATCAGGGATCACCTCTGCAGGATTAATAGACCATATGAAGCACAACACGGTTTCAGGAAAGGAAGGTCCTGTGTAACAAACGTACTATCAGCTTAGGATGTTTGGACATCATGCTGGGATATGAATATTCCGATTCATGTGGTCTTCCTCGACTTTGGGAAGGCATTTGTCAATATCCATCTGTTGCTACGCTGGACCTCACGCTGTCCCTCGAAGACTTTCAGAAACACTTTGTATTAACCAACGTGAAAACCGGAATACTGATTGCCGGCTCAAGAATCCTTTATGCTTACGCCAACATGTAAACAACAATAATACTAACAATAATAACCAACAATAAGGTTTTTGTACACAAGGTCTAAGGATAAATGTTATAAAATGAATCACGGCAATACTTCTGATGGTTTTTATTCTTCCTCTGAACAGCGAACGATGAGATGAATACTGCCGGAAGGATGACCCGCGAAAAATATGGGGAAGTTGGGTTTGAGCAAACAACCATGAATTGATCGTTCAATCCTCAACTACATTGACAGCATTTGACACAGTCCACTATGATCTTCTCCTACACGAAATGAGTTAGGCAGGTGTAGGTAAGCCAATTCTATCATGGTTGGAGGACTACCTACCTGAAAAGAAATTGTGCACTAAGGTCAATCGAGTCCGATCATGTGGGCTCAGCTCGTAACCAGGAGTGTCGCGGGGTTCTACCCTAGGACCACTGATATTTTTGATTTTTATCAACGACTTACCATACCGTCTACGCTGTCCGACTATATTTGCGCTGACGACGTTAAGATAAAGGGAGCAGCAAAGTGTTCTCAGGTCTCAGATAGACTTCTGGCATATCCAAATCTTCCTGAAGACTTGACTGTGGTCAAGTTAACGCCTTCCAACATGAAAAAGTGCAAAGTGGTGAAATTAGGCACCTATTGGCTGCAGAATGCAAGTTACACCCTGTGGACGAAAGCTTTCCTACACAACGTCGAAGGGTGACTTGGGTCTAGTTCTAACGAAAAAATAGGCAAAAGCGTGAATTATGCTGGGGATTTAGCGGGGGAATACACGTCATACGATTTACACATAGACAGTTATCTACAGTCACTCCTGAGCTCTTTCTAAGGTTGTAAGTAATACACGTCTGACCACACCTTAAAGCACACAATGTAATTGCAACCCTAATGCTTAGAAGAGACGCAAACCTTTTGGAAAGAGTCCAAAGATGGGCAACAGAGCAGTGGTGGGTCTCCGAAACAAACCATATGATGAATGCCTGAAGAAATTGCGTCTCTCCACACTTAGACACCGTCGGCATAGAGTGGACTTGATTACTGCCTATAAGATATCGAATGACCACAACCACATTAACAAAGGTGTTCTGAAGTAGAGTAGGTATGAGCGTCGTCGTGGAAAGCCAGAAGGATAGCTCACCAGAGGGCAAAGAATCGGGTGCGCTCCATTTCTTCTAACTGCGTGTTTGCTGTCCTTGGAACCCCACACCTCTATATGTAGCTACTGCACCGCCTATGGACAGCTTTAAACGGAGGATGGACAATCATTCAGTGACAAAAGAACTGAGTCGAAATGGCCTATCCCTCTAAAATCCCATAAGTAGGTATCTAAATTCATCATTTTACTTCTTTATGTTCTCTCCTGTCTTAATCTAATGAATACACCAACTAATACACTTAAACTTATTGGAATAATAATAATTATTAATGATACCGTATACATATGTATATATATGCACATCAACCGCTGCGCGCTCCTTGAATACGACGTGCTTTTTCCTCTCAAACCGGAAAATATCAATTTTGTGAATTGTCCGCTTGTGAAAACTGATCTCCCTAGGCGGTGAATTAAATTCAGCCAGTAATTACATATTGAATCTCTGTGTGGTAAGTTCAGCTGTCTCGAACTACTGCCAAAGCTTCAGGTGCTACTTTTGTAGCAGCATCTTCCTCACTCGTTCAGATAAACAGGACTTGTTGGTCTACCACGTGATTACCGTGAAGCCGATCATCCAGAAAGTACTAGGTAAGGTTGAAAACCTTTTCTTTTCCTTGTCTTGTACTTTTTCAGTCTTATTCTTGTTCTTTTGGGAAGATACTTTTGCTTTCTTGGTCGCTTATAGCATAAGTCATACTGATTGTTAGTATGGTTGTCGAAAGTAGCCTTAGAAAAGCACTAAAACACCATACTCTGTAGTCACAAGGGTTTCAGCCAGGGAAAGAAAAAACCCAGGGACTTCAACCCCTTCCCTCATACCGATCCTAAAGAATCGTGTAAGTTTCGTCTGTCCTGATACTACGCCTGCATTGCCACAGTCTAGTACTGAAACGGCACAGGCAATACCAGAAGGACAGGATTCTACACCTGCATAAACTGTAGGCCAGTTTGTGTGACACAGCAAGCCTAAAAGGAAACGTTCAAGACGTCACAAGACCTCGAAGGTGTCATCAAGGAAGGGAGATGAATGTCAGGCGTGTAGTTTCGCGGTTTCTGAAACTGACTCCTTGTCTGAATGCAATTTTTGCAAATGATGGGTGTACTGCCGTTGTGACAAAGAGGTACCGAAAGCATGCTACGAGTTTATGAGAAATAACTCATGCCCATGGTTTTGGTACATTTGTCCACTTTGTCGCCCTGGCATAGTCCCAAAAAGCGTGTCTGTGGATAGCAGAAACCACACGCCGCTCTTGTGTCCCAACACAGTCTCATGCAGCTCCCCACCTGCTAACGTCACACTGCCAAAACTTGGCAAAGACATTAACAAGGGCACACCAGTCCTACTGACTGGAGATGCCAATTTTCACAAGGTGAAGATTCACAAGGTTGCACCCACATCAGGGGAAGACAAAATTACAAAAGCACCACTTGCATCCACTAGCAAGCTTCGCAGCACAACAAAGGCTGGCCAGATCCTGATGAAGCCTAATGTTGCTGATGATGCAAAGGGATACAAGAAGCCAAAGGCCAAACCTAAGTCTTAGGCTAGTCATTCTAATTCTCTTACCCTCTTTAACGTACCCGTAAGCAAGGATAGCTTGATTGAACAACGGGCCCTTTTTGATCAGAAACGGTGGTTCAACCTGTGCAATAAATTAGGTCTGAACTTTATTTCAGAAATATTTTGCAGGCTGTACAGGGGTGTCCGCACGTCTCAGGGTAAGCCCCCCCCATTAAGACTTACACTGGACTCTGCCAAAAGAGTACTAATAATGGCTCAGATACTAGCCATGGACAGAAGTTTGAAAATAAGGGTGAGACAAGATAGACCATAGGCTATCAGACAGGAGGTCATTCCAGGCTAACCTTGCTAAAAACTCCTGGCAAACCCCAAAAACTTGTACCGATTCATGTCGGAAAGTAAACCAACAAACCAGGGGCATGTGCCTTAGTAACGGTCAATATCTGTCCTATTGGTTTTCATTTCGAAACACCGGCAGAGACCAGAAAATCCATCCACTCCCAACACACCCTATCGCAAGCCAGAAACTACAAACATATAAAGGTCGGGGTGGACAAAACAGTCATAGAAAGGCGCGCATACAACTATCTCGCTAAGACTAATTGTGAAATAGGTAATAGGACATTGCAAGCAGCCATTATTCCCAACCCTGTGAAAGATACAGTAGACCCCACCGCATCACCCCTCTCAAAACACACAGAAATATCCCATCAGAGTGCAACACCAGCCGAAAGGCCACTAGACTGTAACCAAATAAATAATAAAACCATACCACCCATCACCGCAGAATCTAAAATGCCACTAAATAACCCCAGAAAAAAAGTCAAAACCCCCCGAAATTCGACTTTGTCCTCTCCTAGCCATAACTCCATTGCTAAAGATAAGGAAAATATGCCCCTAAATCATACCAACAAAAACAGTGGCAGCTTAAATAAGCCCACACTCCCCACGGTCAATAGTATTAGCACTCACAACGTGCTAAATCGCACCATGGCACACACTAATATCCAATGTCACAACAATGTCACCCTCAATAGTACAAGTGGTAATAGTCAGAACTCGGCTACCAACAACTCAGGGTCTTCAGAGTATGGCACACAAACAAATTTTGACCGGATATATGGTACAAGTCTGCTGGGAACTAACCCACAATGCAGTACACACGAAACCCACACAAGGACACAACTAGCATCAAACAATAGGTGGAATAATAAGCCATGGTCATCACAAGGATCCAATCATTTTTTATCCCCCGCGTCCCTGTCAGCGTTGAAAAAACAGCTGGTAGGGATGTTAACACTCCTAAACCACTAGTGCTGGCTCCCTCCTTGCATGAAAACAGGAACGGTCTAGTGCACCCGTATCCATTAGGCACACTTGACACTTGCACAAGTATAGGTCAAATAAAGAACCCTACCCACTTCTCTGGCCTAACTAAAAATAAAAATTCCTTAGTCTATAGCAAATCCAGTACTCCAACTCCTAATTCTTCACCGAAAACAGCACACACCAACTCGATAGACATAGGTGAGCATGATGCTGAAACTCCTCTTAACATAGGATCGTCATGTCCAGCAGAACTACTGGGTGCTGAACCATATTCGGGGCTGACTAACGAACTTAAATACTTCAAATGCTACTTCAACTCTCATCTTTACCTAATCCTCATAAATGCTAGATCTGTTCTAAATAAATTGCCGATGCTCAGAGCACTCACAGTAATATACAAACCCCCTGTAATTGTCATCACTGAATCTTGGTGTCATTCGAACATCCTGGATGAAGAAATAAGCTTAGATAACTACACACACTTTCGGTGTGACAGGGAAGGTGGTAAGGGAGGGGGTTGTCTCATGTACTTTCTGAATGCACTTACTGTATCACAGCTAGAAAGTAGTACACTTAACATGCCTGAGACTCTATGGGTTAATGTACACTTAAATAACGTAACAGCATTAATTGGATGCACCTACAGAGCACCTGGCACCTTTAGTAATTACGAGACCCAACTTATTAATACTCTGGAGCAATTATCCGACTTACAATACGACCATAAGATCCTATGTGGGGACTTTAACTTACCTGAAATCAACTGGGATATACCCACAGGCCCAACTAAATTTGATAAGTTCTTAGACACACTGGATATACTTGGCTGGAAACAAACTGTCACTACTCCCACAAGAGGTAACAACGTACTAGACTTAATCTTCTGCCACAATATAAGCCCCCTTTCAACGCTAGTAGGTTCTGAGTTTCCAGGGAGCGACCACAAAACAGTAATGTGTGCACTGCCAATTCCGCTGAGTAGCAATGCATCTCATACCTCCACTTCACAACAAGTAATATATAGGAACTATAGTAAGGCAAACTGGGCCTTAGTTGAATCGATGCTAAGATCCTCCAAATGGGATGAATACTTCACTACTGATGACCTATCGAGAGCCCTAACCATCTTCTACCATAACTCAAACATATGCTTAGATGCTGTCATTCCACTCCAAACACTAAAGGTTTCCCCACACAGAAAGTCATTCATAAAACCAAAGGATCGTACGAAACTGAAGAGACTCTCAACAAGTTACTTCAAACACCACGACTTTGGCACTCTAGGTCTAATACTTAACACCCTTAGCTCCATCTCACAAGCTCGAGATTTCCGTATGAGAAAGGAAGAACGCATCGCAGTAGCCAGTCCTGCTAGAGTGTATGCACTCACAGAAATCTTAAGGAAGCGAATGAATCGCAAAAATCACAGCATTTCTCTCCTCATAGACAAAGGTAGGCTATGCACTAACTCTGCAGACATATGTGAACTATTCAACAAAACGTTTGCAGGTAACTACCTTAAGCCCTCAGTCCAGCTACTCGATATACACCCTATTACTAATATGGCACAAACTCCATCTCCACTCACACCAAACCAAATTAGCACTGTTCAATTCACTTACGCTAATATTAACCAAACTATAAGAACCCTCAAAAGTTCAAAAGGTTTCGGTACCGACGGTATATCATCTTACTTCTATAAATATGGTGGCCCTGACATTCCTCTACTGCTGCTTAAAATATTCACAATGTCCCTAGAAACCCAAACTTACCCTGACATATGGAAGACAACATTCATTATGCCTAAACACAAATCTGGCTCGAAAACTGAAGTCAGTAACTACCGGCCGATCAATATCACACCTATAGCATCTAGAATCATGGAGAGACTAGTCAAAGATAACCTAATCAAACATATGCTTAGCTGCAATATTATAAGTCCGAACCAACATGGATTCCTGAAATCCAGATCATGTTTAACATGTCACCTAGACTTCTTCAATTTTGTAACCAGCAGTCGTGACAGACGGCAACTAGTACTTGTCATCTACTTTGACATTTCTAAGGCATTTGACCGTGTTGACCATTTACTGCTAACAAATAAGCTGAACTCCTTAGGAATACGTGACCCATTATTAGGATGGCTTAAATCATTCCTTAACAATAGGTCCCAAATAGTTAAACTCGGGTCTGCAACCTCCAAACCTAGCCCTATCACTTCTGGTGTAGTACAAGGTAGTGTCATTGGACCCCTCCTATTTACACTATACATCAATGACATATGCGCTTGCTTCACGCACGGGAAACCATTCATCTTTGCAGATGACCTAAAAGTAGCTTATACATTCCAACGTGATGACTTAGGGAACTTCGAGAATGTAGTGCAGAAGGAATTAGATAAAATGACTGCTTGGTCGTCCCTATGGAATCTCCAATTTAATCTGAACAAATGTGGCTGGATCTGCTTCGGTGCACCCTCAATTGACCTGAAATTAACGCTCCAATCTGCTAACCTAACAAGACTCCGAAGTGTCGTTGACCTAGGCCTGAGGTACTCTAGTGACTTGACATTCTCTGAGCAAGTAGCATCACAGACTAGAAAATCGAGGATGCTCTTAGGATGCATACTCAGGAACTTTCACGACAATGAAGCCAAGCTAATTCTGTACAAAACATGTGTCAGACCACTACTAGAATACTGTCCATTTATTATAAGCAGCACTCGCACACGTGACAAGCTAAGGATGGAAAGTATCCAACGATATTTTACCTCAAAACTACTTGGCTACGATTGTAAGAAAGACTACATCTCACGGTGCATGATCCTAAAACTTGACCCACTTTGGACAAGGCGACTTATTATAAACCTAATATTCTTCTTTAAGGTCCTTCACAAAATATCATTCTCAGGTAACAGGGACATACAATTCGCACAGGAAGGTTCTTACGATCTGCGTAACCAAACTTCCACAGTGACAACTCATTCTTTTAAGTCAACACTCCGTGAAAACTTCTTCACAGTCATGTATTCTAAAATATGGAATAGCCTACCCCTAGATGTCAGAACTTGCTCTTCGGTTACAAGCTTCAAACGCTCTCTATACAGACTGTTTCACTCTACTGATTATATTAATAAACTATTTACTCCTAGAACGAATCAAGCACTAATCTACTACAGCACCTAAAAGACGCACTTCAACACCCTTAGCAATCTAAAAACTATAAATAAACTAGCAGCATGGATGCATAAAGACTTAGTACGGAACATACAGGATTAGTTTACCCTTAGAAATAGGAAGTGTCACTCTATTGTAACCTTCAAACGCTTGCTATATAAACTTTTATCCCAATGACTATCCCTACCAGAACCCATCACTTATTTCTAAAACGCATCAGTCATTAGAACACTAAAACGCTCAGACTCATTAATACACATTATGACACTAAATAAACTCTAAGACTTCGCATAAATACGTGAAAAAACAACTACAATATATGTGTTTAATAAAGTATAATATATAATTGACATAAACATTTATATATATACAAAAATATCCTTTTCATGTTCACATACTTTCTCTTTCTGGTATTCTGCTGCTCCTATTCATCTTCTGGTCGAGGTCGAACAACCCTGCATCTAAACTGAAATGAGGATTAATTCCAAACCGTCTATCTCATAACCACTCAAATTCCATGAACGATCCAATTATACCATTTGAAGACGCTGGCGAACATGCTGTAAATGAGTATTCATGATCTGATATGAAGAAGCAACCGGTTTTCAAACAGTTTCCAACACTTCATAGAAAGTACGAATACAGTGCGCCATGCAGAGAGGCAACCTGGCGACGGCCGTGATTTCGAGTGACCGCGAATGAGATAAACAAGCGATTCGCTCGCTTGTGATTGGCCAGTTTGTCATTCGAGTTGAGGTAATTTCAAACATCATTTTGCTGCTTGGTTAAGTTCTGAATTTCCAGGAGCGTTTTATCAAATTGGATAGATAACTGAAGACAAAAACTATTACAGCTCAGGAGAGAAATGATATACTAGTGTATTTATTTGCTGAATTCAACGAATTCATGCCATATCAATATGTAAGGATTTATGAGGAGTGTAAAGAATGCAAACAATGTTCTGAAGAGGTAATAACTTCACGCAACTTCAATTATCGCTTGACACTTATTTTCAGAGATCCTTAAATAACTATAATATACAGTGGTCTGGTTAATCATGGCAAAAACGGTATGGTTGATGCAGCATATACGTATACTGTCGTATATGTAGGTAAACCTAGATAATCTGTGTTCTTGTCATGAAGATGGGAAAGCAGGTATCAGATGGCTCAGTAAGCGGTGTAACACATGTAAGTTATATGTTTTTAATGGCATAAACTGGATCTCCACTCACTTTCAGAATTAGTTTTAAATTCAGTTCGAATAAATTTGTTGAGCACATCAGTATTGAGAGAATACAGTGAAACCAAGTAAACACATGCTTCTTAAGATTAAGTGATACATTTATTTGATATGACTGTTGTCAATAACGTCTCATAAACCGTTAATGCCCAGCTCTCGCTACGCTCGGACCCACGCTGTTCTTCGAAGATTTCTCAGAAACGCTTAGTTATAACGGACGCAAAAACCAAAACATTGATCTGCCGCTTTAGATTTGTTTATTGTTACACCAACATATAAAAAGAATAAGCGAACTAAGGTCTGAAAACAAATATTACAATAATAAATCATAAGATTACTTCTGACGATGTTTCACTCTTCTTTCTGAACAGCGACCGATGAGACGATGACTGTCGTATTGATGCCTCCGCGAAAATTGGGGAAGTTGATTTTAAGCAAACAACCAAGAATTGATCGTTCAATCTTCAACTCCATTGACACTTCCCGGCAAAAAAGGCATCCAACCCTTTTTTCCTTCACGACCAATGCACGTCGACTTGGATGCCATTACGAGAACCTGGGTCACACGGACAGAGCTGAAATGGAAAACAAACAGAAAAGCCAACACACCACAAGCATACCCACAGCACAATCTCACACATCAATGACGACCTGCGCCTCCAGACAGAGACCTCCCCTTGACATCTTGCAACACAATCGCCATTTGCTAGAATGACTCTTGCAGAATGCAACGTTACCATAGCACCACCTCACGATACTCTACGCACATCCTCTTAATTACTCACTACCAATTACCACTGAAATCGCTTGTCACTCATTCTGCCTCAGTTCTAGTAACAGTGACGTATGCAAGCCTCAGTCGTTTACACTCTTTCTCCCCGGCGTGTGGGACCGCAGCTAACAATTATCACCGTGTGCGTTTCATTCTCAGCAATAGCTCAGCCTCCCCGGCGGATACGACCCATTTGCTGTCTCTAATATCAATCAATTCATTCACGGTTGTAGAAGACTCGAAACAACTTCAGAAGTAATCACGACGAAAATTTTAACAAAATTATGCAATAACAACAAGGTACGAAAACAACGAGTAAACACAATTAATCCAAAAAACACCAATTGATATGACACACCACACATATATACAAACAGTACAAATAACCTCGCGGATCATGTCTTGGTGGAATTCCTCTGAAGAACTGCGGGACTTACACCAGTACGCTTGCAACCCTTCACAGGTTGACGATTGTAAGTTGTGGAATGTCCGGACACAATGAAAACTAACCAACAATTACGATAATTGGAACTCACACAATTATTTAACACAAACATATGTACAATCAACACATCAAATATTGTGGATTCTGGCATGACATACTACCCTTGAAGAACTGTAGGACTTACAGCAGTACGTCTACATTCCTTCTCAGGTTGATGATACAAGTGGAAGACGTCCAGACATAAACAAAATTACCAACAGACAGATGACAGATGATACCAATTCGGTATATACAACATGAACATATGTACAAAATAACACACCAAGCACATTGGACTGCTCATTGATGCGCTACCCTCTGAAGAATTGTAAGACTTACAGCAGTACGCCCACAATCCTTCTCAGGTTGACGCCCTAGGTTGGAAAATCGTCGCAGAGTTCATTTGCTGACTTCCCTCTATCAGCTATATCCTCAAATCTGAACGGTAACACGCCCATGTCATTGTATCGTAGAATATAGATGACGAACAAACACACGACATATCTGATCAACCAAGTGTAGGAACAGAGTAATTTACACCAAAGATAATAGCATTCAAATAGTAACTTGAAACTAGAAATGCCTTTATTCACGCAAGTCAATTTAACAATTACTCTCTCCTTTTCACTTAGCTTATCCACACTAAACTGACCATTGATATTCGTCCTTTCAAACGAACTGATACTACCATAGTCATTGCACAAGATACTTGAGTTGATGGGTGTCTGTTTCATTGTGGATGACAGCACCAACGATGACTGTGTGACACAAGGTGATGAACTTAGTAGTGGATCAGAAGCTGTTGTTGTTCGGCTCTCAGATAGTTGTCCAACTGCAAGATTACCACCACTGCTGTCTTTCACTACTAGTTCGGGTTTAGCACTATCACCTGATGATAGGTGGGCTACACGCTGATCAATTACACTGACTGTCTCACAAGTATGCGTGCCTTCTGCAACTGAATCTGCATTTATTTCTACTTCACGTTGTAGTTGTACAGAACCTTTATTTAACTTAGCAGTAGTAGGCATATCCCTCATCTCATAATGATCAACCAAAGACAACTGTGAAGTATCATGATCATTATCACGAATATACACTTTACCGTCAACTTCATCATTTTCAAACTCTTTAATAACAGAAGTAGACAATTTTGGTTCCTCCTCACAAATCCTAAAAGGTTTTATAACTTCACTCTGACTAGTAATACCTTGTAAACTTTTGGAGTCAGAACTAAACTCTGAAGCAGTAACTCTATTCTGTGACACTCTATTCAACAACGGCTTACCAGTTGCCACTTCAGACTTCTTCACAACACCGTTATCGTCACACAATTCTGAGTCAGGCCTGGAGTTTACATTTAGCTTATCACTGAACTTGCTCACTGGTTCACAGTTCACCTTTGTATGCACCTCTTGCACACGTGTAAAACAAAACCGTGTTTGTCTTGCATCTTGTAACTTATCTGTTGAGGATGTTCTACGAAACCTGTTACACTCACTAGGTCTATATGCATTACTAGACATCATGGAGTCTTCTCGATATCCACCTCTCTGAGGCTTATTCATCATCAATGAGTGCGTTTTACCCTCAGACAGCTCTATTCTAGGGGTGAGATCTAACAGACTGGTGAACTTGCTCATAGATTGATTGACACTATCTTTTACTAGTTTCAGGATATCATCAAACTTTGGCTCGATACCCTCATCCTCCATACGGGAGCTCATCTTCACCCACTTCCTTTGCAGTCGAGTAGGTAGACGTCTTGCTATTACTTCTAGTATAAAACACGAGTTGAGGTCACTCATTCGATTCATCGAAGTCAATGCATTCTTGTAAATCAGCAAATTATCCAAAAACTCAGTGAGTGCCTGGGAGTCATCCTGTAATATACCACCATTACCCTTAACAGCCTCGAATAATTTCCCTACAATCATCGAAGGTCTTCCAAACATTTGACGTAATATGCTCATAGCCTCATCGTAGCCCTCTTTTGGCTTCATAAACTTACAGCACTGTATAGCTCTTGCAGCATCTCCAGTGCAATACCTCATCAAATACATTAACTTCAATTCATCATTTAATAAAATACCACTCAACATGATCTCAAACTCCTTTACAAATTGTAAATAATCGGCCGGGTTTCCATCGAAACACCATGGTTCAAACTTAGGGAGTTTGATGTTCCTATTATCCCTGAACGACGAAACAGTAACATCAACCATATCATGCTTAACAGCAGACACATCGTTACAAGTAACAGACAAGTCACAATGACTTACTTTCCTGTTTGCATCCAAGACACTCTGTCCCTTCTTTGACTCAGGCATTGTTGAACTTGACCCAATTACAAAGACGTTCCAGATATTGCTTGTTCAAAGAGGACTTGACCGGCACCAGGAAAAATGAACGGCGACTATCCAAACTTTCACCAACTGTCTGAATCCGCCAGATCTGTTTCAATCGTCAGAAACTGTCAGTCACGTCTCATAAACCGTTAATGTCCAGCTCTTGCTACGCCCGAGCCCACGCTGTCCTTCGAAGATTTCAGAAACGCTTAGTTATAACGGACGAAAAACCCAAAACACCGATCTGCCGTTTGATATTTCTTTATTGTTACACCAACATATAAAAAGAATAAGCGAACTAAGGTCTGAAAACAAATATTACAATAATAAATCATAAGATTACTTCTGACGATGTTTCACTCTTCTTTCTGAACAGCGACCGATGAGACGATGACTGTCGTATTGATGCCTCCGCGAAAATTGGGGAAGTTGGTTTTGAGCAAACAACCAAGAATTGATCGTTCAATCTTCAACTCCATTGACAACTGTTCTATTATTAGTTGTCTATCTAAGTTAAATAATGAGTTCGTTGCGACAATAATACCTATTATTGTTTTTATAGTCACTATGAACATGAATGTTATTATTATTGCTGTCAAGACCTATTATTTGTCATAAAGTGGTTGTCATTTTTGCTAAAATATTTCCATAAGCATTGGAAACTACTGCATAACTTGTCGTTAAATAATTTTATCATTTCATGATGCTTTGATGGACCTACTAGATATCGACCAACGATAAATCGGGAAGTCCCTAAAGTTTAGTGAAAACTATTGGGGTACTCACATATGTATATATTGTTTGCAAAGTGATTACTTGTAAATGCTTATCAGGAATATTTCTTATTCAGATCATACATGTAATACCCAAGTCAATTATGCTTTTCATAAACCATTTCAGACTTAAGGAAAAACATATATGTGCCGTGTACGCAGATGGAGCTTACTGACCGTAACAGAGAACTACTCATCTGAACTATCTGTACATTTGAAATCTAATTTTTGTTTAATAAACAATTTTTCAATAAATCTGGCTTCCTTCTGTTGTAATGTGATTGTGTTCCGGTAACATAAGTAACACGTGCTAAGTTAGGAGTGGAGGGTAAACTGTTGGGAGTAAATGCGGCGTCTGGAAAACTTTTGTTTACGTGATTATATGAGTAGATAGCAACGTATTGTGTCCCGTGGCTGAGAACCCTAGGCATTCTGTTTTTAATTATTACGATAACCGTAGTTGCACTGAGTTATACATCTAACAGCATAGGTATAGTCTCCCCTTATGGTACATTGCGACATGCAGAAATCACAAGCAAACTATCTCAGGTAGATTTATTTTCACTCTGTGGCTATGAATCGCGAATCAGTATATGTATTCTGCTGAGACGATAGATAACTCGAAACGCTTTATAATCGCAATACCTCCTCTACGATTTAGACATATTTACTTTGTTTGACTACAACATAATCTTTTACCAGTAGGCTTCTCCGAATATCTGCCCCTACTTAGTATTCCAAAGATAGCCTCATATACTCTACACCTCACAAATTACGCAAGGGCTAATTTTCGGTCTTATCAAGTAGAATAAACAAACGAATAACGAGGAATACATTTATTAAGGAATTAACATGTAATACAAAATTGACAACAGTGCAGGTATCTTTTTCTTTATCACCCAAATCCATGAAATTCCCGAAAGTAGATATTATCTGAAAAAGAACATAAGAATTATACAGATGTAGACATTGTTATCAGTGTAAACACAATAATTAACCATTAAATATGTTTGAAATGACGAAATAATCAGTTGATCTGTATATAATTACGTCAGTAAACATTTTTCAACAATACAAAATCGGTATTGTATCTGCCTGCTAACATCAAGTTTAAGCCTTATTCTATTCCTCTTATTTATAAATGACATGGTCTCTGTAATCAAGTATGGCAAGCCATACCTTTTTGCAGATGATCTCAAGATAGTATATGACTATGGGTACGGTGATATGAGCGTCGAAAGCAAGATCCAACAAGACTTAAATGATCTAGGCGATTGGAGCGAAAAGTGGCAACTGACTTTCAACCCAGACAAGTGCGGTATAACCCACCTTGGACGCTGGAAACCGATAATGTGCCTATATATGTACGGTAAGCTCCTCTCAAAACTGAACACAGTCACAGACCTCGGGATAACATATTCAGATTTATCCTTTTCCGATCACGCAAATAAGGTTGTATCTGACTGTAAACGACTTACTGGCTTTGTACTGCGTAACTTCTACACCCAAGAAGCAAGATTAGCTATATATAGGGCATGTATCCGTCCCAAACTTGAATATTGTGCTCTCCTATTTAGTAACCTCAGGACTGTAGACAGAAAAAAAATCGAAAGTGTCCAGAGATTCCTCACGAAACGCATAATAGGGTTCGACCAACAAGTGGAATATGTTGACAGGTGTGTACGTCTGAAATTAGAGCCTCTGTGGTTAAGGAGAGTGAAGTGCAACCTATTTCTACTCTTCAAAGTCATTAGGAAACACTGCTACAGTAACTCATCCATAACTTGGGAAAATATTAAATCATATCAGCTGCGAAACCACGACTACCTTGTCAAGGTGGCTACCCACAGAAAATCCATTAGGGCAAACTTTTTCACCATAAAATATTGCACTCTTTGGAACCAACTACCACCTGAAATAAAATGTTGTGAAAACCCTGATGGATTCAAACGGGGCCTAGAAAGACACTTTAACATGTCCACCCTAGCTCGTCTAAAAGACCACAACTGTTGGTAGAACGGAAATTGAAGGCCAGTCCAGTCATCAGTATAGTCACATACGTATATCTCGACTCTAATACTCACGCAGCGAACGTTAACTAATTTACTGATTTCTATTCTCTATAATTTTCACTAAGTTGTGTTGGCGAAAGTAACACTGGAAATAATTGTAATAGCATCCACACCTTTTAACGTTTTACATATGTATATACTAATATAATAATACTTATTAATCATGCATGTTCAACTCTTAAATTAGATGGATATAAAAATACTTAAAATATTTATGCATCAAATGTTCTCTTGCTTTACCACGCTTGTTTCCCTTATAACACTCAATTATTGAACCTAGTGTAATATTTGATATACGAACTATATTATTGATTATACTCTTATCATATATGGTTTGATTTACTCTACGGCTCCCTGTAGACTAACCACCATTCTTCAGTATACACACACTGCAGTATTGTTAAAAAACGCCAAAATTTCGTTGGTTCTGTGTTAATATCTTTTTATAATATGTCTAGACACGTTACTTTGCAATGTCAGATGTTTACTATATATAAGACTGTCATGAAAATTTAGTACACTAAGTCCTGCCAACCGACCTTACCTTCAGTCCATACTACCTAAATTGAACCTTAACTATAGTATTCTGCTAAATCTTGCTCCACTATTCACAACACCTATTCGTTTCACTCTTTAAGGTTTTAACTTCTTATAAAGTAATCTGTTCATCAGGATGCATGCACACATATATAATATGTTCGTAAAGATGTACGTGGAGACCTATTGGAAGCACTCATTAAGAAAGCTAGGGAGATGGAATATGGGGTACGAACATGTCTGGTACCAAGCAATATATTTGCGGTAGCCATAATAATCATAGTCTCAGAGCCTAACATCAAAAAAGGAGGGAGGGTGGCGCTAGCTGATCAGTAGATATGGTGGTGGTCACTAAGGTGAATCGCCCCATTCTGCAGGAACAGCAATATACAAATTAAAGGCTCGAGATATTTCTGATTTTTATGAGGGCTTAGATCTTTATCTTGAAAAAGATAATAATGAACGCCTTGACAGATAATGCTTCTACCTTTAAATATATACCATTCGCTCAGCCTATTGTTGAGATGCGACCACGTGGGATCTGCACAGATTTATGGGGCATCTTATAAATTAACTTGCTATCCATTGTCAGATCTTTAAATACCACTTCACAATATCTTGTCTCACTTATTTTCTAATAACGTCTTTACTTGATTCTCATTATATTCCATTAAACCTAACATTTTATAGCTCTTTATGAATTTGATTCGACTTATTCTATTCCTATTCTCTGGAGGGTACGGTTGTGCACCAAATAGAAAAAAAGACATGAAATAAAAACAACTGGCTTGAAAATAATTGTATTAAAGCCAAAAGTCGACATCATGATAGTATAAAATATATTGGTTTCATTATACATTGCAAATGAACGTTGTCGGCCTAAGGATTAATTACTTCCCCATTCTATTTTCTATATAAATGTGTTTATTAATGATATATTTCACTCACTTAATCTATTACACTTTAATGTTTCACCACAGCACTTTAATTTTTCTAAAACAGCTTCCAATCCCTTGTAAACGTTGTACTTACCTCAATATTGGTTCGTTATCGTATGCCTACAACCACGGGATGAAAACGAAACGAAGTCGATTTTCCCGCTCAACCTGGAGGACAACTGTACAATTCAATAACTATACAGCCTAGTTCAGACAATGTGTATTTATATATATATCAAATATTCAACTGTTGAAACATTATTAACTTGTAGACAATTTAAGATTTGACATTATATCATCCTTGATCGTGCCTGTAAAAATGGCATGCATTTTCATGTAAATTTATGTTTATATGAAAATAAATTATTATTATTATTATATTAAGGAAATACTATGCATATATAATTTTTGAGTATATCTGCAGATTTTTCTTAAAGAAATACATGTGGAGGAGCCTTGTCAGCATTAGGAAAAGTATACAACAAAGTAAATGAAATAATTACCAAAACGAGCTATCCCACTTCATCATGTCTATGTGTAATCCATTAAATTGCAAAACAAATTCACAAAAAGTCGTTATAACATGTGTCTTCAGGTAATTCGAAATTTTCTAAACGGAAAAGTACGTTTTTTCAACAAACTGTAAACTGCCTGTAAGCTACGGCCGGATAAGGACACCATCACATGCTGTTTCTGCTAAATACGCCGCATTTCATCAACTTTTAGCAGGAATATAAGTAAAAGTGTGTAAAACAACGAAAAATGACCTGACCTTGACGTTTTTTCAATAAATAACGCCAATATGCATCAGCTGATCAAATGACCTACGGCCGTCTACAGGCTGCCGACGACTAGCTCAAACTCGAATCAACGAAACCGCGCAAATGCCGTCAGGGTTAAGCCCGAGGCACCACTTCAAATAGGGGATATGCCATATCAACGCCCGTCTTGCAGTTAGACAAATTTCTGAAAGCCGAACAACAACAGCTTCTGATTCACCGCTAAGTTGATCAACTGGTATCAATCAGTCGTCGCTGGTGTTGTCATCCACAATGAAACAGACGCCCATCAACTCAAGTATCTTGTGTAATGACTATGGTAGTATCAGTTCGTTTGAAAGGACGAATATCAATGGTCAGTTTAGTGTGGATAAGCTAAGTGAAAAGGAGAGAGTAATTGTTAAATTGACTTGCGTGAATAAAGGCATTTCTAGTTTCAAGTTACTATTTGAATGCTATTATCTTTGGTGTAAATTACTCTGTTCCTACACTTGGTTGATCAGATATGTCGTGTGTTTGTTCGTCATCTATATTCTACGATACAATGACATGGGCGTGTTACCGTTCAGATTTGAGGATATAGCTGATAGAGGGAAGTTAGCAAATGAACTCTGCGACGATTTTCCAACCTAGGGCGTCAACCTGAGAAGGATTGTGGGCGTACTGCTGTAAGTCTTACAATTCTTCAGAGGGTAGCGCATCAATGAGCAGTCCAATGTGCTTGGTGTGTTATTTTGTACATATGTTCATGTTGTATATACTGAATTGGTATCATCTGTCATCTGTCTGTTGGTAATTTTGTTTATGTCTGGACGTCTTCCACTTGTATCAACAACCTGAGAAGGAATGTAGACGTACTGCTGTAAGTCCTACAGTTCTTCAAGGGTAGTATGTCATGCCAGAATCCACAATATTTGATGTGTTGATTGTACATATGTTTGTGTTAAATAATTGTGTGAGTTCCAATTATCGTAATTGTTGGTTAGTTTTCATTGTGTCCGGACATTCCACAACTTACAATCGTCAACCTGTGAAGGGTTGCAAGCGTACTGGTGTAAGTCCCGCAGTTCTTCAGAGGAATTCCACCAAGACATGATCCGCGAGGTTATTTGTACTGTTTGTATATATGTGTGGTGTGTCATATCAATTGGTGTTTTTTGGATTAATTGTGTTTACTCGTTGTTTTCGTACCTTGTTGTTATTGCATAATTTTGTTAAAATTTTCGTCGTGATTACTTCTGAAGTTGTTTCGAGTCTTCTACGTTCGTGAATGAATTGATTGATGTTACAGACAGCAGATGGGTCGTATACGCCGGGAAGGCTAGGCTATTGCTGAGAATGAAATGCATACGGAGATAATTGTTAGCTGCGGTCCCACACGCCGGGGAGCAAGAGTGTGGACGACTGAGGCTTGCATACGTCACTGTTACTAGAACTGAGGCAGAATGAGTGACAAGCGATTGCAATGATAACTGGTAGTGAGTAGATACGAGGATGTGCGTAGAGTATCGTGAGGTGGTGCTATGGTAACGTTGCATTCTGCAAGAGTCATTCTAGCGAGCGGAGATTGTGTTGCAAGAAGTCAAGAGGATACTTTTTGCCTGGAAGGCGGAGGTCGTCATTGATGTGTGAGATTGTGCTGTGAGTATGCTTGTGGTGTGTTGGCTTTTCTGTTTGTTTTCCATTTCAGCTCTGTCCGTGTGACCCAGGTTCTCGTAATGGCATCCAAGTCAACGTGTATTGGTCGTGATGAAAAAAGAGATGGATGCCTTTTTTGCCGGGGAGTGTGAATATAGTTGAAGATTGAACGATCAATTCATGGTTGTTTGCTCAAACCCAACTTCCCCAATTTTCGCGGAGGCATCAATACGACAGTCATCGTGTCATCGGTCGCTGTTCAGAAAGAAGTCAGGAGAAAACCGTCAGAAGTAATCTTGTGATTTATTATTGTAATATTTGTTCACAGACCTTAGTTGTAACAGTGTTTATATGTTGGTGTTACAATAAAGAATTCTCGAGTAGCCAATCGGTGTTTTGGTTTTGCGTCCGTTATTATCAAGCGTTTCTGAGAAACTTCAAGGAACAGCGTGAGTCCCAGCGTAGCAAGAGCTTGGCTTTGACGGCTTACGAGACGTGACTGACACTAACCTTTGGCTACTGAATTAGTACGTTTCGTTATATACCATCCTTATGAAATATAGGAACTGGTAATAATTACTGCTAACAGATTTGTCACGAGAATGAGAATGTACTTCATCATTTCTCCAATCCTCAATGGCGCGGATAGGCAAAATGCCACTAGTTACAGACCAGTAGCTCTACTTTAAGTGGTATCAAAACCACTGGAAATTATTATTGACGATCACATCAGCGAATATGTAAATGTGAGAAAAGTCTCGTAAGCCGTCAAAGCCAAGCTCTTGCTACGCTGGGACTCACGCTGTTCCTTGAAGTTTCTCAGAAACGCTTGATAATAACGGACGCAAAACCAAAACACCGATTGGCTACTCGAGAATTCTTTATTGTAACACCAACATATAAACACTGTTACAACTAAGGTCTGTGAACAAATATTACAATAATAAATCACAAGATTACTTCTGACGGTTTTCTCCTGACTTCTTTCTGAACAGCGACCGATGACACGATGACTGTCGTATTGATGCCTCCGCGAAAATTGGGGAAGTTGGGTTTGAGCAAACAACCATGAATTGATCGTTCAATCTTCAACTATATTCACACTCCCCGGCAAAAAAGGCATCCATCTCTTTTTTCATCACGACCAATACACGTTGACTTGGATGCCATTACGAGAACCTGGGTCACACGGACAGAGCTGAAATGGAAAACAAACAGAAAAGCCAACACACCACAAGCATACTCACAGCACAATCTCACACATCAATGACGACCTCCGCCTTCCAGGCAAAATGTATCCTCTTGACATCTTGCAACGCAATCGCCACTCGCTAGAATGACTCTTGCAGAATGCAACGTTACCATAGCACCACCTCACGATACTCTACGCACATCCTCGTATCTACTCACTACCAGTTATCATTGCAATCGCTTGTCACTCATTCTGCCTCAGTTCTAGTAACAGTGACGTATGCAAGCCTCAGTCGTCCACACTCTTGCTCCCCGGCGTGTGGGACCGCAGCTAACAATTATCTCCGTATGCATTTCATTCTCAGCAATAGCCTAGCCTTCCCGGCGTATACGACCCATCTGCTGTCTGTAACATCAATCAATTCATTCACGAACGTAGAAGACTCGAAACAACTTCAGAAGTAATCACGACGAAAATTTTAACAAAATTATGCAATAACAACAAGGTACGAAAACAACGAGTAAACACAATTAATCCAAAAAACACCAATTGATATGACACACCACACATATATACAAACAGTACAAATAACCTCGCGGATCATGTCTTGGTGGAATTCCTTTGAACAATCGCAGGACTTACACCAGTACGCCTACAACACTTCACAGGTTGGGATTGTAATTTGTGGAATGTACGGACACGAAACAAGATTAACCATCAATTACATCAACTGGAACTCACACAATTATTTAACACAAACATATGTACAATCAACACATCAAATATTGTGGATTCTGGCATGACATACTACCCTTGAAGAACTGTAGGACTTACAGCAGTACGTCTACATTCCTTCTCAGGTTGATGATACAAGTGGAAGACGTCCAGACATAAACAAAATTACCAACAGACAGATGACAGATGATACCAATTCAGTATATACAACATGAACATATGTACAAAATAACACACCAAGCACATTGGACTGCTCATTGATGCGCTACCCTCTGAAGAATTGTAAGACTTACAGCAGTACGCCCACAATCCTTCTCAGGTTGACGCCCTAGGTTGGAAAATCGTCGCAGAGTTCATTTGCTAACTTCCCTCTATCAGCTATATCCTCAAATCTGAACGGTAACACGCCCATGTCATTGTATCGTAGAATATAGATGACGAACAAACACACGACATATCTGATCAACCAAGTGTAGGAACAGAGTAATTTACACCAAAGATAATAGCATTCAAATAGTAACTTGAAACTAGAAATGCCTTTATTCACGCAAGTCAATTTAACAATTACTCTCTCCTTTTCACTTAGCTTATCCACACTAAACTGACCATTGATATTCGTCCTTTCAAACGAACTGATACTACCATAGTCATTACACAAGATACTTGAGTTGATGGGCGTCTGTTTCATTGTGGATGACAACACCAGCGACGACTGATTGATACCAGTTGATCAACTTAGCGGTGAATCAGAAGCTGTTGTTGTTCGGCTTTCAGAAATTTGTCTAACTGCAAGACGGGCGTTGATATGGCATATCCCCTATTTGAAGTGGTGCCTCGGGCTTAACCCTGACGGCATTTGCGCGGTTTCGTTGATTCGAGTTTGAGCTAGTCGTCGGCAGCCTGTAGACGGCCGTAGGTCATTTGATCAGCTGATGCATATTGGCGTTATTTATTGAAAAAACGTCAAGGTCAGGTCATTTTTCGTTGTTTTACACACTTTTACTTATATTCCTGCTAAAAGTTGATGAAATGCGGCGTATTTAGCAGAAACAGCATGTGATGGTGTCCTTATCCGGCCGTAGCTTACAGGCAGTTTACAGTTTGTTGAAAAAACGTACTTTTCCGTTTAGAAAATTTCGAATTACCTGAAGACACATGTTATAACGACTTTTTGTGAATTTGTTTTGCAATTTAATGGATTACACATAGACATGATGAAGTGGGATAGCTCGTTTTGGTAATTATTTCATTTACTTTGTTGTATACTTTTCCTAATGCTGACAAGGCTCCTCCACATGTATTTCTTTAAGAAAAATCTGCAGATATACTCAAAAATTATATATGCATAGTATTTCCTTCTTTGATGTCTTAAAGTTGATGTTATCAGGCAGATACGATACCGATTTTGTATTGTTGAAAAATGTTTACTGACGTAATTATATACATATCAACTGATTATTTCGTCATTTCAAACATTTTTAATGGTTAATTATTGTGTTTACACTGATAACAATGTCTACATCTGTATAATTCTTATGTTCTTTTTCAGATAATATCTACTTTCGGGAATTTCATGGATTTGCGTGATAAAGAAAAAGATACCTGCACTGTTGTCAATTTTGTATTACATGTTAATTCCTTAATAAATGTATTCCTCGTTATTCGTTTGTTTATTCTACTTGATAAGACCGAAAATTAGCCCTTGCGTAATTTGTGAGGTGTAGAGTATATGAGGCTATCTTTGGAATACTAAGTAGGGGCAGATATTCGGAGAAGCCTACTGGTAAAAGATTATGTTGTAGTCAAACAAAGTAAATATGTCTAAATCGTAGAGGAGGTATTGCGATTATAAAGCGTTTCGAGTTATCTATCGTCTCAGCAGAATACATATACTGATTCGCGATTCATAGCCACAGAGTGAAAATAAATCTACCTGAGATAGTTTGCTTGTGATTTCTGCATGTCGCAATGTACCATAAGGGGAGACTATACCTATGCTGTTAGATGTATAACTCAGTGCAACTACGGTTATCGTAATAATTAAAAACAGAATGCCTAGGGTTCTCAGCCACGGGACACAATACGTTGCTATCTACTCATATAATCACGTAAACAAAAGTTTTCCAGACGCCGCATTTACTCCCAACAGTTTACCCTCCACTCCTAACTTAGCACGTGTTACTTATGTTACCGGAACACAATCACATTACAACAGAAGGAAGCCAAATTTATTGAAAAATTGTTTATTAAACAAAAATTAGATTTCAAATGTACAGATAGTTCAGATGAGTAGTTCTCTGTTACGGTCAGTAAGCTCCATCTGCGTACACGGCACATATATGTTTTTCCTTAAGTCTGAAATGGTTTATGAAAAGCATAATTGACTTGGGTATTACATGTATGATCTGAATAAGAAATATTCCTGATAAGCTTTTACAAGTAATCACTTTGCAAACAATATATACATATGTGAGTACCCCAATAGTTTTCACTAAACTTTAGTGACTTCCCGATTTATCGTTGGTCGATATCTAGTAGGTCCATCAAAGCATCATGAAATGATAAAATTATTTAACGACAAGTTATGCAGTAGTTTCCAATGCTTATGGAAATATTTTAGCAAAAATGACAACCACTTTATGACAAATAATAGGTCTTGACAGCAATAATAATAACATTCATGTTCATAGTGACTATAAAAACAATAATAGGTATTATTGTCGCAACGAACTCATTATTTAACTTAGATAGACAACTAATAATAGAACAGTTGTCAATGGAGTTGAAGATTGAACGATCAATTCTTGGTTGTTTGCTCAAAACCAACTTCCCCAATTTTCGCGGAGGCATCAATACGACAGTCATCGTCTCATCGGTCGCTGTTCAGAAAGAAGAGTGAAACATCGTCAGAAGTAATCTTATGATTTATTATTGTAATATTTGTTTTCAGACCTTAGTTCGCTTATTCTTTTTATATGTTGGTGTAACAATAAAGAAATATCAAACGGCAGATCGGTGTTTTGGGTTTTTCGTCCGTTATAACTAAGCGTTTCTGAAATCTTCGAAGGACAGCGTGAGCCCGAGCGTGGCGAGAGCTGGGCATTAACGGTTTATGAGACGTGATTGACAGTTTCTGACGATTGAAACAGATCTGGCGGATTCAGACAGTTGGTGAAAGTTTGGATAGTCGCCGTTCATTTTTCCTGGTGCCGGTCAAGTCCTCTTTGAACAAGCAATATCTGGAACGTCTTTGTAATTGGGTCAAGTTCAACAATGCCTGAGTCAAAGAAGGGACAGAGTGTCTTGGATGCAAACAGGAAAGTAAGTCATTGTGACTTGTCTGTTACTTGTAACGATGTGTCTGCTGTTAAGCATGATATGGTTGATGTTACTGTTTCGTCGTTCAGGGATAATAGGAACATCAAACTCCCTAAGTTTGAACCACGGTGTTTTGATGGAAACCCGGCCGATTATTTACAGTTTTTTAAGGAGTTTGAGATCATTCTGAGTGGTTTTCTTTTAAGTGATGAATAGAAATTGATGTATTTGAATAGGTATTGCACTGGAGAAGCTTCAAGGGCTATAGAGTGTTTTAAGCTCATGCCCCCTAATGAGGGATACGCTGAGGCTATGAGCATATTACGTCAAATGTTTGGAAGACCTTCGATGATTGTAGGGAAATTATTCGAGGCTGTTAAGGGTAATGGTGGTATATTACAGGATGACTCCCAGGCACTCACTGAGTTTTTGGTAATTTGCTGATTTACAAGAATGCATTGACTTCGATGAATTGCGTGAGTGACCTCAACTCGAGTTTAATACTAGAAGTAATAGCAAGACGCCTACCTACTCGGCTGCAAAGGAAGTGGGTGAAGATGAGCTCCCGTATGGAGGATGAGGGTATCGAGCCAAAATTTGATGATATCCTGAAACTAGTAAAAGATAGTGTCAATCAATCTATGAGCAAGTTTGCCGGTATATTGAATCTCATCTCTAGAATAGGGCAGTCTGAGGGTAAAACGCAATCATTGATGACGAGTAGGCCTCAGAGAGGTGGATATCGAGAAGGCTCCATGATGTCTAGTAATGCATATAGACCTAGTGAGTGTAACAGGTTTCGTAGAACATCCTCAACAGATAAGTTACAAGATGCAAGACAAGCACGGTTGTATTGTACACGTGTGCAAGAGGTGCATACAGAAGTGAACTGTGAACCGGTGAGCAAGTTCAGTGATAAGCTAAATGTAAACTCCAGGCCTGACTCCGAATTGTGTGACCATAACGTTGTTGTGAAGAAGTCTGAAGTTGCGACTGGTAAGCCGTTGTTGAATAGAGTGTCACAGAATAAAGTTACTGCTTCAGAGTTTAGTTCTGACTCCACAAGTTTACAAGGTATTACTAGTCAGAGTGAAGTTATAAAACCTTTTAGGATTTGTGAGGAGGAACCAAAATTGTCTACTTCTGTTATTAAAGAGTTTGAAAATGATGAAGTCGACCAGATGGATGATGGTAAATTGAATATTCCTGATAATGATCATGATACTTCACAGTTGTCTTTGGTTGATCATTATGAGATGAGGGATATGCCTACTACTGCTAAGTTAAATAAAGGTTCTGTACAACTACAACGTGAAGTAGAAATAAATGCAGATTCAGTTGCAGAAGGCACGCATACTTGTGAGACAGTCAGTGTGATTGATCAGCATGTAGCCCACCTATCATCAGATGCCAAAGCTAAACCTGAGCTGATAGTAAAAGACACCAGTGGTGGTAATTTTGCAGTTGAACAACTATCTGAAAGTCGAGCAACAACAGCTTCTCATCCACTGCTAACTTCATCAACTGAT
This sequence comes from Trichobilharzia regenti, assembly GCA_944472135.2. Lineage (NCBI taxonomy): Eukaryota > Metazoa > Platyhelminthes > Trematoda > Strigeidida > Schistosomatidae > Trichobilharzia > Trichobilharzia regenti. The sequence goes on along the minus strand of OX235265.1, from coordinate 62,119,005 downwards.
ATCAATCAGTCGTCGTTGGTGTTGTCATCCACAATGAAACAGACGCCCATCAACTCAAGTATCTTGTGTAATGACTATGGTAGTATCAGTTCGTTTGAAAGGACGAATATCAATGGTCAGTTTAGTGTGGATAAGCTAAGTGAAAAGGAGAGAGTAATTGTTAAATTGACTTGCGTGAATAAAGGCATTTCTAGTTTCAAGTTACTATTTGAATGCTATTATCTTTGGTGTAAATTACTCTGTTCCTACACTTGGTTGATCAGATATGTCGTGTGTTTGTTCGTCATCTATATTCTACGATACAATGACATGGGCGTGTTACCGTTCAGATTTGAGGATATAGCTGATAGAGGGAAGTCAGCAAATGAACTCTGCGACGATTTTCCAACCTAGAGCGTCAACCTGAGAAGGATTGTAGGCGTACTGCTGTAAGTCCTACAATTCTTCAAAGGGTAGCGCATCAATGAGCAGTCCAATGTGCTTGGTGTGTTATTTTGTACATATGTCCATATTTTATATACTGAATTGATATCATCTGTCATCTGTCTGTTGGTAATTTTGTTTATGTCTGGACGTCTTCCACTTGTATCATCAACCTGAGAAGGAATGTAGACGTACTGCTGTAAGTCCTACAGTTCTTCAAGGGTAGTTTGTCATGCCGGAATCCGCAACATTATATGTGTTGATTGTACATATGTTTGTGTTAAATAATTGTGTGAGTTCCAGTTGATGTAATTGATGGTTAATCTTGTTTGGTGTCCGTACATTCCACAAATTACAATCCCAACCTGTGAAGTGTTGTAGGCGTACTGGTGTAAGTCCTGCGATTGTTCAAAGGAATTCCACCAAGACATGATCCGCGAGGTTATTTGTACTGTTTGTATATATGTGTGGTGTGTCATATCAATTGGTGTTTTTGGATTAATTGTGTTTACTCGTTGTTTTCGTACCTTGTTGTTATTGCATAATTTTGTTAAAATTTTCGTCGTGATTACTTCTGAAGTTGTTTCGAGTCTTCTACGTTCGTGAATGAATTGATTGATGTTACAGACAGCAGATGGGTCGTATACGCCGGGAAGGCTAGGCTATTGCTGAGAATGAAATGCATACGGAGATAATTGTTAGCTGCGGTCCCACACGCCGGGAAGCAAGAGTGTGGACGACTGAGGCTTGCATACGTCACTGTTACTAGAACTGAGGCAGAATGAGTGACAAGCGATTGCAATGATAACTGGTAGTGAGTAGATACGAGGATGTGCGTAGAGTATCGTGAGGTGGTGCTATGGTAACGTTGCATTCTGCAAGAGTCATTCTAGCGAGTGGAGATTGTGTTGCAAGAAGTCAAGAGGATACTTTTTGCTTGGAAGGCGGAGGTCGTCATTGATGTGTGAGATTGTGCTGTGAGTATGCTTGTGGTGTGTTGGCTTTTCTGTTTGTTTTCCATTTCAGCTCTGTCCGTGTGACCCAGGTTCTCGCAATGGCATCCAAGTCGACGTGCATTGGTCGTGAAGGAAAAAAGGGTTGGATGCCATTTTTACCGGGGAGTGTCAGTGGAGTTGAAGATTGAACGATCAATTTGTGGTTGTTTGCTTAAAATCAACTTCCCCAATTTTCACGGAGGCATCAATACGACAGTCATTGTCTCATCGGTCGCTGTTCAAAAAGAAGAGTGAAACATCGTCAGAAGTAATCTTATGATTTATTATTGTAATATTTGTTTTCAGACCTTAGTTCGCTTATTCCTTTTATATGTTGGTGTAGCAATACAGAAATATCAAACGGCAGATCGGTGTTTTGGGTTTTTCGTCCGTTATAACTAAGCGTTTCTGAAAACTCAAAGGAACTGCGTGGGCCCAAGCGTAGCGAGAGCTGGGCATTAACGGTTTATGTGACGTGATTGACATATTCTATTCTATTTCAATTCAAACACATTCTAACAAGCAGCTTATTATGACTGTAAAAACACTCGTCCAATTTTCCCATCTAATTGCAATTGATCAACAACACTCGTACGATTATTTCTGAATGTACATTATCTCACATTGATTTTTAATCCAATATCTAATCCATTCCACATATGTATATAAATGAGAGATCAAAGTTGTGTGAGTAACTTGATATGATTATGAGCAATAGTTTATGCTCGAAACGTCATCAGTTCATATAACTGTAAACACTGTGCGATTTATCAGAATAAAATTTTATCTATGATGGAATTATACTCTACCAAAGTGCCCAAGTTTTATACTTATATCAATTATACATATGGTCTTCCTATAAGGAAGCTTATCAATAAACTCACACGACTTTGTCAAACAGAAGCAAGATTCACAAACCACCGGATTTTTAATAGTAGATGTTTAAAAAATCATATAATTCCAAAATATTTACGCATACGCACTCCAATCGCTTCAAGGAAAATATCATCAGCTGCTGAACATCTCAGTAGATTATGTCTAAGAGAAGAACTACATCGAGTTACTGTGAAACTAAATAATATACGAAATGAAATCGAAAAACTCAAACAGAAACTCAAATGTATGGTCAATGACAAAGATTATGTAATCGTTGTTGAAACATCCGAAAAAGCTAGAGAATCAGCCTTAAGAAAATCAAAAACCACACAAATCAAAAAATTCAACAAACTAATGGAAGAAAAGAACACAACAAATGAAATTGATGTCAACACTTCATCCTCTATCGACAGAACAAAATGGGTGATCAACCTCTCATCAAGAGAACTAAGCTCTAGTGAGATAAAAGTACTTGAGAAAGGACTAAATTTTAACGTAACAGTTAATAAATTAAAACCAGAGGACGTTATTCCTAACATAGAAGCAGCACTAGGTTCAATAGACAAGACAACAGCAGAAGAGGTTAGAGCACAATGTGCGTTAACCCTGAAAAATCAAAAGAAGGCAAGATCAAACTTAACAAAATCAGAAAGGGAAGCTTTAATTAGTCTAAAACAGGATAAAAATACTGTCATCGCAAAAGCGGACAAAGGAAACGCCACCGTAGTTCTGAATAAATCTGACTATATCAAGAAAGTCAGTGAACATATTGAAACGGGTCCATATGAGGAAATTAAGAAGCCTGTAGATACAATAAGGAATAAGGTAAAGAAATCTACAGCGGAATTAATACGGAGAATGAAGCCGTTACTGGGTGAGTCTAAATGGTTTACTTTAATGCCTAAAACTAATAATACTAGTAGAATATATGGTACTATTAAAATACATAAACCAGGTTACCCCATAAGACCAATAGTAGATTTTAGAAATACTCCCACTTATGAATTATCAAAACACTTAGCTCTAATACTTTGTCCCATTAGAAATCGCTCAAACTCTAGACTAACTAATTCATATGAGATGAAAAGTAAGCTAAATGACATTCAACTAGAGAATGATGAAAAAATGGTTAGTTTTGATATAACTAGTCTTTACACTAATATACCAATCAATATGGCCTTAGAAGCAGTTAAAAAAGAACTAACTGCGGATCCTGAACTGAATCATAGGACAAAGCTGCCCATTGAACAAATTATGTTAGGGATTCAGTTATGTCTCACATCTACCATCTTTAAGTTCCAAGGCAAAATATATAAACAAACAGAAGGTGTAGCAATGGGATCACCAATATCCCCTATTGTAGCAGACATATTTATGGACAGCTGGGAAAGTAGTGCTCTTAATACGTTTAACCCCACTCCAAAAATATGGTGGAGATATGTGGATGACACTTTCACGGTGTTAAAAACAGAACATATCTCTAGCTTCCTGACACATATAAACTCACAAGTAGAAGGAATTAAATTCACATTTGAATCAGAAAATGAACTAGGAGAATTAGCTATGTTAGATTGTAAAATAAAACGAATAGAAGAAGGCAAACTACACACTAGTGTTTATAGAAAACCAACGCATTCTAATAGATATTTAGACTTTAATTCGTCTCATCCGTTAACTGTTAAGGCAGGCTTAGTAAAGTGTCTAACAAATCGAGCCATAGCACTAAGTAGCACAAAAAAAGACCTAAATGATGAAATAAAACAGATAGAAGAAGCGTTGGTGTTGAATAACTATCCTATAAAATTCATTAGGAAGATCAGCAAAAACCAAAAGCAAAATAAAAATAATGGTGAAACTATTAATGATAACACAAATAAGAAAGAATATAAGTCATCCACTGTTATACCATATAAGGAAAGCACATCTGAGGCCCTACGTAGGATTCTTAATAAAGCAGGAATTAGGGTGGCATTCAAACCTACAAACTCACTCAGAGACAAGCTCTGTAGGCTAAAAGACCCGGTGGATCCAATTAAACAAAATAATATAATTTACAAAATACCCTGCAATAACTGTGAGGTCAACTACATAGGTCAAACTAGTAGGTCAGGGATAGTCAGATTAACAGAACATAAGAATTTAGCTAAGGTAAGAATGGTTGACCCTAAAAAGATAAGTAATTTAGAAAAAAGCTCAGCTATTGCACTTCATGCAATAACAAACAACCACACAATAGGGTGGGATAGGGTTAAAATTCTAAAAAGTAATATAGCTAAGTGGAGAGAGAGGTTGATTACGGAATCCTTATTTATCGAGTCCACACCCAACACATGCAACAAAAATGACTCAATGCAAATACCAGAGATATGGAAGATATTATTACCGCAGGTCAAATCAGAAGAAGGTAATAAATAATATTAAAATTCTATTTCGATTCAAACACATCACAACATCCTAACAAAAAACTTATTATGACTATTAAAACAATCGTCGTATCTTCCATCTGATTATAGTAGATCAATAACACTCGTATTAATGCCATCAGTCAAACCAGAAGAAGATAATAAATAATCTTAAAATTCTATTTCAATTCAAACACATTCTAACAAGCAGCTTATTATGACTGTAAAAACACTCGTCCAATTTTCCCATCTAATTGCAATTGATCAACAACACTCGTACGATTATTTCTGAATGTACATTATCTCACATTGATTTTTAATCCAATATCTAATCCATTCCACATATGTATATAAATGAGAGATCAAAGTTGTGTGAGTAACTTGATATGATTATGAGCAATAGTTTATGCTCGAAACGTCATCAGTTCATATAACTGTAAACACTGTGCGATTTATCAGAATAAAATTTTATCTATGATGGAATTATACTCTACCAAAGTGCCCAAGTTTTATACTTATATCAATTATACATATGGTCTTCCTATAAGGAAGCTTATCAATAAACTCACACGACTTTGTCAAACAGAAGCAAGATTCACAAACCACCGGATTTTTAATAGTAGATGTTTAAAAAATCATATAATTCCAAAATATTTACGCATACGCACTCCAATCGCTTCAAGGAAAATATCATCAGCTGCTGAACATCTCAGTAGATTATGTCTAAGAGAAGAACTACATCGAGTTACTGTGAAACTAAATAATATACGAAATGAAATCGAAAAACTCAAACAGAAACTCAAATGTATGGTCAATGACAAAGATTATGTAATCGTTGTTGAAACATCCGAAAAAGCTAGAGAATCAGCCTTAAGAAAATCAAAAACCACACAAATCAAAAAATTCAACAAACTAATGGAAGAAAAGAACACAACAAATGAAATTGATGTCAACACTTCATCCTCTATCGACAGAACAAAATGGGTGATCAACCTCTCATCAAGAGAACTAAGCTCTAGTGAGATAAAAGTACTTGAGAAAGGACTAAATTTTAACGTAACAGTTAATAAATTAAAACCAGAGGACGTTATTCCTAACATAGAAGCAGCACTAGGTTCAATAGACAAGACAACAGCAGAAGAGGTTAGAGCACAATGTGCGTTAACCCTGAAAAATCAAAAGAAGGCAAGATCAAACTTAACAAAATCAGAAAGGGAAGCTTTAATTAGTCTAAAACAGGATAAAAATATTGTCATCGCAAAAGCGGACAAAGGAAACGCCACCGTAGTTCTGAATAAATCTGACTATATCAAGAAAGTCAGTGAACATATTGAAACGGGTCCATATGAGGAAATTAAGAAGCCTGTAGATACAATAAGGAATAAGGTAAAGAAATCTACAGCGGAATTAATACGGAGAATGAAGCCGTTACTGGGTGAGTCTAAATGGTTTACTTTAATGCCTAAAACTAATAATACTAGTAGAATATATGGTACTATTAAAATACATAAACCAGGTTACCCCATAAGACCAATAGTAGATTTTAGAAATACTCCCACTTATGAATTATCAAAACACTTAGCTCTAATACTTTGTCCCATTAGAAATCGCTCAAACTCTAGACTAACTAATTCATATGAGATGAAAAGTAAGCTAAATGACATTCAACTAGAGAATGATGAAAAAATGGTTAGTTTTGATATAACTAGTCTTTACACTAATATACCAATCAATATGGCCTTAGAAGCAGTTAAAAAAGAACTAACTGCGGATCCTGAACTGAATCATAGGACAAAGCTGCCCATTGAACAAATTATGTTAGGGATTCAGTTATGTCTCACATCTACCATCTTTAAGTTCCAAGGCAAAATATATAAACAAACAGAAGGTGTAGCAATGGGATCACCAATATCCCCTATTGTAGCAGACATATTTATGGACAGCTGGGAAAGTAGTGCTCTTAATACGTTTAACCCCACTCCAAAAATATGGTGGAGATATGTGGATGACACTTTCACGGTGTTAAAGACAGAACATATCTCTAGCTTCCTGGCACATATAAACTCACAAGTAGAAGGAATTAAATTCACATTTGAATCAGAAAATGAACTAGGAGAATTAGCTATGTTAGATTGTAAAATAAAACGAATAGAAGAAGGCAAACTACACACTAGTGTTTATAGAAAACCAACGCATTCTAATAGATATTTAGACTTTAATTCGTCTCATCCGTTAACTGTTAAGGCAGGCTTAGTAAAGTGTCTAACAAATCGAGCCATAGCACTAAGTAGCACAAAAAAAGACCTAAATGATGAAATAAAACAGATAGAAGAAGCGTTGGTGTTGAATAACTATCCTATAAAATTCATTAGGAAGATCAGCAAAAACCAAAAGCAAAATAAAAATAATGGTGAAACTATTAATGATAACACAAATAAGAAAGAATATAAGTCATCCACTGTTATACCATATAAGGAAAGCACATCTGAGGCCCTACGTAGGATTCTTAATAAAGCAGGAATTAGGGTGGCATTCAAACCTACAAACTCACTCAGAGACAAGCTCTGTAGGCTAAAAGACCCGGTGGATCCAATTAAACAAAATAATATAATTTACAAAATACCCTGCAATAACTGTGAGGTCAACTACATAGGTCAAACTAGTAGGTCAGGGATAGTCAGATTAACAGAACATAAGAATTTAGCTAAGGTAAGAATGGTTGACCCTAAAAAGATAAGTAATTTAGAAAAAAGCTCAGCTATTGCACTTCATGCAATAACAAACAACCACACAATAGGGTGGGATAGGGTTAAAATTCTAAAAAGTAATATAGCTAAGTGGAGAGAGAGGTTGATTACGGAATCCTTATTTATCGAGTCCACACCCAACACATGCAACAAAAATGACTCAATGCAAATACCAGAGATATGGAAGATATTATTACCGCAGGTCAAATCAGAAGAAGGTAATAAATAATATTAAAATTCTATTTCGATTCAAACACATCACAACATCCTAACAAAAAACTTATTATGACTATTAAAACAATCGTCGTATCTTCCATCTGATTATAGTAGATCAATAACACTCGTATTAATGCCATCAGTCAAACCAGAAGAAGATAATAAATAATCTTAAAATTCTATTTCAATTCAAACACATTCTAACAAGCAGCTTATTATGACTGTAAAAACACTCGTCCAATTTTCCCATCTAATTGCAATTGATCAACAACACTCGTACGATTATTTCTGAATGTACATTATCTCACATTGATTTTTAATCCAATATCTAATCCATTCCACATATGTATATAAATGAGAGATCAAAGTTGTGTGAGTAACTTGATATGATTATGAGCAATAGTTTATGCTCGAAACGTCATCAGTTCATATAACTGTAAACACTGTGCGATTTATCAGAATAAAATTTTATCTATGATGGAATTATACTCTACCAAAGTGCCCAAGTTTTATACTTATATCAATTATACATATGGTCTTCCTATAAGGAAGCTTATCAATAAACTCACACGACTTTGTCAAACAGAAGCAAGATTCACAAACCACCGGATTTTTAATAGTAGATGTTTAAAAAATCATATAATTCCAAAATATTTACGCATACGCACTCCAATCGCTTCAAGGAAAATATCATCAGCTGCTGAACATCTCAGTAGATTATGTCTAAGAGAAGAACTACATCGAGTTACTGTGAAACTAAATAATATACGAAATGAAATCGAAAAACTCAAACAGAAACTCAAATGTATGGTCAATGACAAAGATTATGTAATCGTTGTTGAAACATCCGAAAAAGCTAGAGAATCAGCCTTAAGAAAATCAAAAACCACACAAATCAAAAAATTCAACAAACTAATGGAAGAAAAGAACACAACAAATGAAATTGATGTCAACACTTCATCCTCTATCGACAGAACAAAATGGGTGATCAACCTCTCATCAAGAGAACTAAGCTCTAGTGAGATAAAAGTACTTGAGAAAGGACTAAATTTTAACGTAACAGTTAATAAATTAAAACCAGAGGACGTTATTCCTAACATAGAAGCAGCACTAGGTTCAATAGACAAGACAACAGCAGAAGAGGTTAGAGCACAATGTGCGTTAACCCTGAAAAATCAAAAGAAGGCAAGATCAAACTTAACAAAATCAGAAAGGGAAGCTTTAATTAGTCTAAAACAGGATAAAAATATTGTCATCGCAAAAGCGGACAAAGGAAACGCCACCGTAGTTCTGAATAAATCTGACTATATCAAGAAAGTCAGTGAACATATTGAAACGGGTCCATATGAGGAAATTAAGAAGCCTGTAGATACAATAAGGAATAAGGTAAAGAAATCTACAGCGGAATTAATACGGAGAATGAAGCCGTTACTGGGTGAGTCTAAATGGTTTACTTTAATGCCTAAAACTAATAATACTAGTAGAATATATGGTACTATTAAAATACATAAACCAGGTTACCCCATAAGACCAATAGTAGATTTTAGAAATACTCCCACTTATGAATTATCAAAACACTTAGCTCTAATACTTTGTCCCATTAGAAATCGCTCAAACTCTAGACTAACTAATTCATATGAGATGAAAAGTAAGCTAAATGACATTCAACTAGAGAATGATGAAAAAATGGTTAGTTTTGATATAACTAGTCTTTACACTAATATACCAATCAATATGGCCTTAGAAGCAGTTAAAAAAGAACTAACTGCGGATCCTGAACTGAATCATAGGACAAAGCTGCCCATTGAACAAATTATGTTAGGGATTCAGTTATGTCTCACATCTACCATCTTTAAGTTCCAAGGCAAAATATATAAACAAACAGAAGGTGTAGCAATGGGATCACCAATATCCCCTATTGTAGCAGACATATTTATGGACAGCTGGGAAAGTAGTGCTCTTAATACGTTTAACCCCACTCCAAAAATATGGTGGAGATATGTGGATGACACTTTCACGGTGTTAAAGACAGAACATATCTCTAGCTTCCTGGCACATATAAACTCACAAGTAGAAGGAATTAAATTCACATTTGAATCAGAAAATGAACTAGGAGAATTAGCTATGTTAGATTGTAAAATAAAACGAATAGAAGAAGGCAAACTACACACTAGTGTTTATAGAAAACCAACGCATTCTAATAGATATTTAGACTTTAATTCGTCTCATCCGTTAACTGTTAAGGCAGGCTTAGTAAAGTGTCTAACAAATCGAGCCATAGCACTAAGTAGCACAAAAAAAGACCTAAATGATGAAATAAAACAGATAGAAGAAGCGTTGGTGTTGAATAACTATCCTATAAAATTCATTAGGAAGATCAGCAAAAACCAAAAGCAAAATAAAAATAATGGTGAAACTATTAATGATAACACAAATAAGAAAGAATATAAGTCATCCACTGTTATACCATATAAGGAAAGCACATCTGAGGCCCTACGTAGGATTCTTAATAAAGCAGGAATTAGGGTGGCATTCAAACCTACAAACTCACTCAGAGACAAGCTCTGTAGGCTAAAAGACCCGGTGGATCCAATTAAACAAAATAATATAATTTACAAAATACCCTGCAATAACTGTGAGGTCAACTACATAGGTCAAACTAGTAGGTCAGGGATAGTCAGATTAACAGAACATAAGAATTTAGCTAAGGTAAGAATGGTTGACCCTAAAAAGATAAGTAATTTAGAAAAAAGCTCAGCTATTGCACTTCATGCAATAACAAACAACCACACAATAGGGTGGGATAGGGTTAAAATTCTAAAAAGTAATATAGCTAAGTGGAGAGAGAGGTTGATTACGGAATCCTTATTTATCGAGTCCACACCCAACACATGCAACAAAAATGATTCAATGCAAATACCAGAGATATGGAAGATATTATTACCGCAGGTCAAATCAGAAGAAGGTAATAAATAATATTAAAATTCTATTTCGATTCAAACACATCACAACATCCTAACAAAAAACTTATTATGACTATTAAAACAATCGTCGTATCTTCCATCTGATTATAGTAGATCAATAACACTCGTATTAATGCCATCAGTCAAACCAGAAGAAGATAATAAATAATCTTAAAATTCTATTTCAATTCAAACACATTCTAACAAGCAGCTTATTATGACTGTAAAAACACTCGTCCAATTTTCCCATCTAATTGCAATTGATCAACAACACTCGTACGATTATTTCTGAATGTACATTATCTCACATTGATTTTTAATCCAATATCTAATCCATTCCACATATGTATATAAATGAGAGATCAAAGTTGTGTGAGTAACTTGATATGATTATGAGCAATAGTTCATGCTCGAAACGTCATCAGTTCATATAACTGTAAACACTGTGTGATTTATCAGAATAAAATTTTATCTATGATGGAATTATACTCTACCAAAGTGCCCCAGTTTTATACTTATATCAATAACGAAAGATATTGGTCAGTTTACTGAGGATAAGCCGAGTGTAAACGAGAGAGTAATTGTTAAATTGACTTGCGTGAATAAAGGCATTTCTAGTTTCAAGTTACTATTTGAATGCTATTATCTTTGGTGTAAATTACTCTGTTCCTACACTTGGTTGATCAGATATGTCGTGTGTTTGTTCGTCATCTATATTCTACGATACAATGACATGGGCGTGTTACCGTTCAGATTTGAGGATATAGCTGATAGAGGGAAGTTAGCAAATGAACTCTGCGACGATTTTCCAACCTAGGGCGTCAACCTGGGAAGGATTGTGGGCGTACTGCTGTAAGTCCTACAATTCTTCAAAGGGCAGCGCATCAATGAGCAGTCCAATGTGCTTGGTGTGTGATTTTGTACATATGTTCATGTTGTATATACTGAATTGGTATCATCTGTCATCTGTCTGTTGGTAATTTTGCTTATGTCTGGACGTCTTCCACTTGTATCATCAACCTGAGAAGGAATGTAGACGTACTGCTGTAAGTCCTACAGTTCTTCAAGGGTAGTATGTCATGCCAGAATCCACAATATTTGATGTGTTGATTGTACATATGTTTGTGTTAAATAATTGTGTGAGTTCCAATTATCGTAATTGTTGGTTAGTTTTCATTGTGTCCGGACATTCCACAACTTACAATCGTCAACCTGTGAAGGGTTGCAAGCGTACTGGTGTAAGTCCCGCAGTTCTTCAAAGGAATTCCACCAAGACATGATCCGCGAGGTTATTTGTACTGTTTGTATATATGTGTGGTGTGTCATATCAATTGGTGTTTTTTGGATTAATTGTGTTTACTCGTTGTTTTCGTACCTTGTTGTTATTGCATAATTTTGTTAAAATTTTCGTCGTGATTACTTCTGAAGTTGTTTCGAGTCTTCTACGTTCGTGAATGAATTGATTGATGTTACAGACAGCAGATGGGTCGTATACGCCGGGAAGGCTAGGCTATTGCTGAGAATGAAACGCACACGGTGATAATTGTTAGCTGCGGTCCCACACGCCGGGGAGCAAGAGTGTGGACGACTGAGGCTTGCATACGTCACTGTTACTAGAACTGAGGCAGAATGAGTGACAAGCGATTTCAGTGGTAATTGGTAATGAGTAGATAAGAGGATGTGCGTGGAGTATCGTGAGGTCCTGACATGGTCACTTTGCATTCTGCAAGAGTCATTCTAGCAAGCGGCGATTGTGTTGCAAGATGTGAAGAGGAGGTCTCTGTCTGGAGGCGCAGGTCGTCATTGATGTGTGAGATTGTGCTGTGGGTATGCTTGTGGTGTGTTGGCTTTTCTGTTTGTTTTCCATTTCAGCTCTGTCCGTGTGACCCAGGTTCTCGCAATGGCATCCAAGTCGACGTGCATTGGTCGTGAAGGAAAAAAGGGTTGGATGCCATTTTTACCGGGGAGTGTCAGTGGAGTTGAAGATTGAACGATCAATTTGTGGTTGTTTGCTTAAAATCAACTTCCCCAATTTTCGCGGAGGCATCAATACGACAGTCATCGTCTCATCGGTCGCTGTTCAAAAAGAAGAGTGAAACATCGTCAGAAGTAATCTTATGATTTATTATTGTAATATTTGTTTTCAGACCTTAGTTCGCTTATTTCTTTTATATGTTGGTGTAGCAATACAGAAATATCAAACGGCAGATCGGTGTTTTGGGTTTTTCGTCCGTTATAACTAAGCGTTTCTGAAATCTTCGAAGGACAGCGTGGGCCCGAGCGTAGCGAGAGCTGGGCATTAACGGTTTATGTGACGTGATTGACAGCATAATTGACTTGGGTATTACGTGTATGATCTGAATGAAAATTATTCCTGATAAGCTTTTACAAGTAATCACTTTGCAAACAATATATACATATGTGAGTACCCCTATAGTTTTCACTAAACTTTAGGGACTTCCCGATTTATCGTTGGTCCATATCTAGTAGGTCCATCAAAGCATCATGAAATGATAAAATTATTTAACGACAAGTTATGCAGTAGTTTCCAATGCTTATGGAAATATTTTAGCAAAAATGACAACCACTTTATGACAAATAATAGGTCTTGACAGCAATAATAATAACATTCATGTTCATAGTGACTATAAAAACAATAATAGGTATTATTGTCGCAACGAACTCATTATTTAACTTAGATAGACATCTAATAATAATACAGTCATATCAAATAAATGTATCACTTAATCTTAAGAAGCATGTGTTTACTTGCTTTCACTGTATTCTCTCAATACTGATGTGCTCAACAAATTTATTCGAACTGAATTTAAAACTAATTCTGAAAGTGAGTGGAGATCCAGTTTATGCCATTAAAAACATATAACTTACATGTGTTACACCGCTTACTGAGCCATCTGATACCTGCTTTCCCATCTTCATGACAAGAACACAGATTATCTAGGTTTACCTACATATACGACAGTATACGTATATGCTGCATCAACCATACCGTTTTTGCCATGATTAACCAGACCACTGTATATTATAGTTATTTAAGGATCTCTGAAAATAAGTGTCAAGCGATAATTGAAGTTGCGTGAAGTTATTACCTCTTCAGAACATTGTTTGCATTCTTTACACTCCTCAGAAATCCTTACATATTGATATGGCATGAATTCGTTGAATTCAGCAAATAAATACACTAGTATATCATTTCTCTCCTGAGCTGTAATAGTTTTTGTCTTCAGTTATCTATCCAATTTGATAAAACGCTCCTGGAAATTCAGAACTTAACCAAGCAGCAAAATGATGTTTGAAATTACCTCAACTCGAATGACAAACTGGCCAATCACAAGCGAGTGAATCGCTTGTTTATCTCATTCGCGGTCACTCGAAATCACGGCCGTCGGCAGGCTCTCGTAGGCATCGCGTGAACCGCGATAGACGCGATTTCAATGCCTACTTTGCTCTTGTTGAATGAATTTATTTGAAAATTGTTTTTCGATATTGTTCTTGAGCATTTACTGATTGTTTGTTTGACTGGACGCTTAAACTCATTGTTCATGTATTCATTTTTTCGCGTACCGGGTAAGCTTCACGTACAATTCGACGACTGTCATTCGATAAATTTCTTTGCAACTTGTCGAAAACTTGTACTCGATCGCAAATTGCCCTATCAACTATTGTGCGGTACCCATTACTTTTGCAGGAACCGAAGAATATGGTTTATACGGAATTCGTGCATCCTTCTGTAACTTTTTGCGGTGTTTTGATAGCTGAAAGTCAATGGAATGCATGGATACAAGCGAAAATTAGTGTTCACAAATGGGCAGATAGTGCAACATGTTCTACGATCACTTACAAGATTCACTGTTTTCTGCCTAATTTTTTAAATGAGTTAAATGCACACTGCAACATTTCAGCAATTTGGTGAACTTGAATACCATTCTCGTGATCAGGTACGTAAAGGCAGCTGAGCTGTACGTCATTTTGTCCCATTATTGAGTTTGGTTTCATAAACTTCCGATTTTTGTTACTGTCCTGACTCCATATTATTTGCGTTTGTTCGAAGTTGATTCGCGAAATTATTTTGAAATCGCGTAGAAGTAGTGTCCGACATCTCTTAAAGCTATGGACGTAAGGTTTATAAGCGGTTGCTATATCCATTTAGAGAGGACTCATCGATTTCTGCAAGTAAGGGCTAGGCTTCATATTCCTAAATGCCTCCAGAAGCTAACAGAAACTTCAGAAGCTCTTGATGGTAAGAACAGGAAACCCAGCTCCTCTATTGCGAAACATCTTATAGAGACAGGACATAGGATTGACGTTGGTACATTTTTAAACCTATCTGTAAAACGTTTTTGGATTGCATCCTAAAGTTTGTAGAAGCCCAAGAGTGATTAGGAAGTTTAAACCACCTTTGTGAGTTCCAAAACTATTCGTCATCACACGGAACCTTCTTTGTTAAACTTCGTTTTGATACCAGTCAGGGTAGATATACTAATACCTCTGTTACTTGGTTACTCGTCATCTCACTAAACCTATCTTCCTTATTTGAGTGATATTCAAAGTTATTTTGACCTTCAGTATGTGATTTTAATTCCACCTAAACTTATGTCTAACCTCTTAACTGTATTAATTTCATATATATTCTTATGATAAGTCCATGCGTGAGCAGATTGTCCAAAATGTGTTGCACAAATACAACACTACACGATGCAGACTAATTACGTCTTCTTATTACTTCGTCTAAACATCCACTTGTGTCAAAAATAGTGTCTGATGTAATCGCACACTGATACAAAATTCTATTAATTCTTACTGTGCTATTTCGTTAATATCATATTGCTAGTTATATTCATGTATACATTCTTTGAAACACCATTTTCTTTTTTAGGTAATCTGTAGTTTCAGTGACCTCGTGGGATTCGTTGCCGAAGAAAATGGTTTCCAGCACCGTTGATTTTGTATTTTGTGTTGAATCACTAATAAATGTATTCTCTATACCTCAAATAGACATTCTACTTGTTAATGGTCACTACTAACTTCATAGAATGTTGTGAACTACAGCGTTCAGGGGTTAGGGTCATGTGTTGTACTGAGTAGTGCATTCAGAAAAAAAGGTCCGCCCCTGAGGTATATTGTCGTCAAAAGGAGTACATTCTCATTCTCGTGGCAAATCTGTTAGCAGTAATTATTACCAGTACCTATATTTCATAAGGATGGTATATAACGAAACGTACTAATTCAGTAGCCAAAGGTTAGTGTCAGTCACGTCTCGTAAGCCGTCAAAGCCAAGCTCTTGCTACGCTGGGACTCACGCTGTTCCTTGAAGTTTCTCAGAAACGCTTGATAATAACGGACGCAAAACCAAAACACCGATTGGCTACTCGAGAATTCTTTATTGTAACACCAACATATAAACACTGTTACAACTAAGGTCTGTGAACAAATATTACAATAATAAATCACAAGATTACTTCTGACGGTTTTCTCCTGACTTCTTTCTGAACAGCGACCGATGAGACGATGACTGTCGTATTGATGCCTCCGCGAAAATTGGGGAAGTTGGGTTTGAGCAAACAACCATGAATTGATCGTTCAATCTTCAACTATATTCACACTCCCCGGCAAAAAAGGCATCCATCTCTTTTTTCATCACGACCAATACACGTTGACTTGGATGCCATTACGAGAACCTGGGTCACACGGACAGAGCTGAAATGGAAAACAAACAGAAAAGCCAACACACCACAAGCATACTCACAGCACAATCTCACACATCAATGACGACCTCCGCCTTCCAGGCAAAAAGTATCCTCTTGACTTCTTGCAACACAATCTCCACTCGCTAGAATGACTCTTGCAGAATGCAACGTTACCATAGCACCACCTCACGATACTCTACGCACATCCTCGTATCTACTCACTACCAATTATCACTGCAATCGCTTGTCACTCATTCTGCCTCAGTTCTAGTAACAGTGACGTATGCAAGCCTCAGTCGTCCACACTCTTGCTCCCCGGCGTGTGGGACCGCAGCTGACAATTATTAATATAAATATATTTCTTCCTGTTTATGCAGGAACATACCAATTGTACAGGCATGGATAAGTTACTATAGAAATTACACAAAATTTGATGTATAATGAATTCATAGTTTGGTTGTTCTTTCTGACATCAAAGTCAGTCTGAACAGTCTGCTATAAAGTTTGTTTGTGTAGCACAAAAAGAGATATAGAAATATTGTCTTTGCATTAACAAAATACCCAGACATCAGATGAATGTAATACAAATATCTGGGAAAAATAAAGCTTGAAGTCAATTCTCCTATATAACTTTGTTGTGAACAGCTCCCTTGGCTTAAAGTTTATTGATGTATTATGTTGAGATCAGTGATATATTTATTCCATTTTTTCAGTAGTCTTATCGTAGTTTTATAACAGGAAAGAAATTTGATCGTGGATACGAAAACTAGATAAGGTCATGTTGGGTTGTTTTACTGCATCAAGTGGTGCCGAGGTCGTTTCCAGAATTCTCCATTTGCTACATTTGTGTCTGCATGGCGGACTGTATTCGTAAGTTGAGTAAAATGTTGAAAACTATTTGAAGACCAGTTGCTTCTTCATTTCAGATCATGAATACTCATTTGCAGCATGTTCGCCAGCGTCTTCAAATGGTAGAATTGGATCGTTCCTGGAATTTGAGTGGTTATGAGATAGACGGTTTGGAATTAATCCTCATTTCAGTTTAGATGCAGGGTTGTTCGACCTCGACCAGAAGATTAATAGAAGCAGCAGAACACCACAAAGAGAAATTATGTGAACATGAAAAGGATATTTTTGTATATATATAAATGTTTATGTCAATTATATATTATATATATATATATTATATCGCGTCTATCGCGGTTCACGCGATGCCTACGAGAGCCTGCCGACGGCCGTGATTTCGAGTGACCGCGAATGAGATAAACAAGCGATTCACTCGCTTGTGATTGGCCAGTTTGTCATTCGAGTTGAGGTAATTTCAAACATCATTTTGCTGCTTGGTTAAGTTCTGAATTTCCAGGAGCGTTTTATCAAATTGGATAGATAACTGAAGACAAAAACTATTACAGCTCAGGAGAGAAATGATATACTAGTGTATTTATTTGCTGAATTCAACGAATTCATGCCATATCAATATGTAAGGATTTCTGAGGAGTGTAAAGAATGCAAACAATGTTCTGAAGAGGTAATAACTTCACGCAACTTCAATTATCGCTTGACACTTATTTTCAGAGATCCTTAAATAACTATAATATACAGTGGTCTGGTTAATCATGGCAAAAACGGTATGGTTGATGCAGCATATACGTATACTGTCGTATATGTAGGTAAACCTAGATAATCTGTGTTCTTGTCATGAAGATGGGAAAGCAGGTATCAGATGGCTCAGTAAGCGGTGTAACACATGTAAGTTATATGTTTTTAATGGCATAAACTGGATCTCCACTCACTTTCAGAATTAGTTTTAAATTCAGTTCGAATAAATTTGTTGAGCACATCAGTATTGAGAGAATACAGTGAAAGCAAGTAAACACATGCTTCTTAAGATTAAGTGATACATTTATTTGATATGACTGTATTATTATTAGATGTCTATCTAAGTTAAATAATGAGTTCGTTGCGACAATAATACCTATTATTGTTTTTATAGTCACTATGAACATGAATGTTATTATTATTGCTGTCAAGACCTATTATTTGTCATAAAGTGGTTGTCATTTTTGCTAAAATATTTCCATAAGCATTGGAAACTACTGCATAACTTGTCGTTAAATAATTTTATCATTTCATGATGCTTTGATGGACCTACTAGATATGGACCAACGATAAATCGGGAAGTCCCTAAAGTTTAGTGAAAACTATAGGGGTACTCACATATGTATATATTGTTTGCAAAGTGATTACTTGTAAAAGCTTATCAGGAATAATTTTCATTCAGATCATACACGTAATACCCAAGTCAATTATGCTGTCAATCACGTCACATAAACCGTTAATGCCCAGCTCTCGCTACGCTCGGGCCCACGCTGTCCTTCGAAGATTTCAGAAACGCTTAGTTATAACGGACGAAAAACCCAAAACACCGATCTGCCGTTTGATATTTCTGTATTGCTACACCAACATATAAAAGAAATAAGCGAACTAAGGTCTGAAAACAAATATTACAATAATAAATCATAAGATTACTTCTGACGATGTTTCACTCTTCTTTTTGAACAGCGACCGATGAGACGATGACTGTCGTATTGATGCCTCCGCGAAAATTGGGGAAGTTGATTTTAAGCAAACAACCACAAATTGATCGTTCAATCTTCAACTCCACTGACACTCCCCGGTAAAAAAGGCATCCAACCCTTTTTTCCTTCACGACCAATGCACGTCGACTTGGATGCCATTGCGAGAACCTGGGTCACACGGACAGAGCTGAAATGGAAAACAAACAGAAAAGCCAACACACCACAAGCATACCCACAGCACAATCTCACACATCAATGACGACCTGCGCCTCCAGACAGAGACCTCCTCTTGACATCTTGCAACACAATCGCCGCTTGCTAGAATGACTCTTGCAGAATGCAAAGTGACCATAGCACCACCTCACGATACTCTACGCACATCCTCGTATCTACTCACTACCAATTATCACTGTAATCGCTTGTCACTCATTCTGCCTCAGTTCTAGTAACAGTGACGTATGCAAGCCTCAGTCGTCCACACTCTTGCTCCCCGGCGTGTGGGACCGCAGCTAACAATTATCTCCGTATGCATTTCATTCTCAGCAATAGCCTAGCCTTCCCGGCGTATACGACCCATCTGCTGTCTGTAACATCAATCAATTCATTCACGAACGTAGAAGACTCGAAACAACTTCAGAAGTAATCACGACGAAAATTTTAACAAAATTATGCAATAACAACAAGGTACGAAAACAACGAGTAAACACAATTAATCCAAAAAACACCAATTGATATGACACACCACACATATATACAAACAGTACAAATAACCTCGCGGATCATGTCTTGGTGGAATTCCTTTGAAGAACTGCGGGACTTACACCAGTACGCTTGCAACCCTTCACAGGTTGACGATTGTAAGTTGTGGAATGTCCGGACACAATGAAAACTAACCAACAATTACGATAATTGGAACTCACACAATTATTTAACACAAACATATGTACAATCAACACATCAAATATTGTGGATTCTGGCATGACATACTACCCTTGAAGAACTGTAGGACTTACAGCAGTACGTCTACATTCCTTCTCAGGTTGATGATACAAGTGGAAGACGTCCAGACATAAGCAAAATTACCAACAGACAGATGACAGATGATACCAATTCAGTATATACAACATGAACATATGTACAAAATCACACACCAAGCACATTGGACTGCTCATTGATGCGCTGCCCTTTGAAGAATTGTAGGACTTACAGCAGTACGCCCACAATCCTTCTCAGGTTGACGCCCTAGGTTGGAAAATCGTCGCAGAGTTCATTTGCTAACTTCCCTCTATCAGCTATATCCTCAAATCTGAACGGTAACACGCCCATGTCATTGTATCGTAGAATATAGATGACGAACAAACACACGACATATCTGATCAACCAAGTGTAGGAACAGAGTAATTTACACCAAAGATAATAGCATTCAAATAGTAACTTGAAACTAGAAATGCCTTTATTCACGCAAGTCAATTTAACAATTACTCTCTCGTTTACACTCGGCTTATCCTCAGTAAACTGACCAATATCTTTCGTCTTTTCAAACGCACCAATACTATCATAGTCATTACACAAGATACTTGAGTTGATGGGCGTCTGTTTCATTGTGGATGACAACACCAACGACGACTGATTGATACCAGTTGATGAAGTTAGCGGTGGATCAAATGCTGTTGTATCTCGGCTTTCAGAAATTTGTCTACATCCATGAGCACCACGACTGCTCTCTTTTACCACTAGCTCCGGTTTAGCACTATCATCTGATGATAGGTGGGCTACATGCTGATCAATCACACTGACGGTCTCACAAGTATCCATACCTTCTGCAACTGCATCTGCATTCAATTCTACTTCACGTTCAAGTTGTACAGAACTTTTGTTCAACTTAGCAGTAGTAGGCATATCCCTCATCTCATCATGATCAACCAAATACAAACGTGAAGTATCATGATCATTATCACGAATATTCAATTTACCATCATCCATCTGGTGGACTTCATCATTTTCAAACTCTTTAATTACAGAAGTAGACAATTTTGGTTCCTCCTCACAAATCATTAGAGGTTTTATCACCTCACTCTGACTAGTAATACCTTGTAAACTTGTGGAGTCAGAACTAAACTCTGAAGCAGTACCTCTATTCTGTGACACTCTATTCAACAATGGCTTACCAGTTGCAACTACAGACTTCTTCACAGCACCGTTATCGTCACACAATTCTGAGTCAGGCCTGGAGTTTACATTTAGCTTATCACTGAACTTGCTCGCTGATTCACAGTTCAC
Organism: Trichobilharzia regenti; assembly: GCA_944472135.2. Taxonomy (NCBI): domain Eukaryota; kingdom Metazoa; phylum Platyhelminthes; class Trematoda; order Strigeidida; family Schistosomatidae; genus Trichobilharzia; species Trichobilharzia regenti. Next base: position 62,097,816 of record OX235265.1, on the reverse strand, counting down.
CTTTGTATGCACCTCTTGCAAACGTGTACAACACAACCGTGTTTGTCTTGCATCTTGTAACTTATCTGTTGAGGATGTACCACGAAAGCTGTTACACTCACTAGATCTATATGCATTACTAGACATCATGGAGTCTTCTCTATATCCACCTCTCTGAGACATTTTCATCATCAGTGCTTGTGTTTTACCCTCAGACTGCTCTATTCTAGGGGTGGGATGCAATATACTGGCAAACTTGCTCATAGATTGATTGACACTATCTTTTACCAGTTTCAGAATATCATCAAACGCTGGCTCGATACCCTCATCCTCTATACGGGAGCTTATCTTCACCCACTTTCTTTGCAGTCAAGTGGGTAGGCGTCTCGCCATTACTTCCAGGATAAAACTCGAGTTGAGGTCACTCACGCAATTCATCGAAATCAATGCATTCTTGTAAGTTAGTAGATTATCCAAAAACTCAGTGAGTGCCTTGGAGTCATCTTGTAATTGACCATTATTACACTTAAAAGCCTCGAATAATTTCCCTACAATCATCGAAGTCTTTCCAAACCTTCCACGTAATATGCTCATGGCCTCAGCGTATCCCTCATTAGGGGGCATGAGCTTACAGCACTGTATAGCTCTTGAAGCATCTCCAGTGCAATACCTCATCAAATACATTAACTTCAATTCATCACCTAATAGAAAACTACTCAGCATGACCTCAAACTCCTTTACAAATTGTAAATAATCAGCCGCGTTTCCATCGAAACACTGTGGTTCAAATTTAGGGAGTTTGATGTTCCTATTATCCCTGAACGGCGAAACAGTAACATCAACCATATCATGCTTAACAGCAGACACATCGTTACAATTAACAGACAAGTCACAATGACTTACTTTCCTGTTTGCATCCAAGACACTCTGTCCCTTCTTTGACTCAGGCATTGTTGAACTTGACCCAATTACAAAGACGTTCCAGATATTGCTTGTTCAAAGAGGACTTGACCGGCACCAGGAAAGATGAACGGTGACTATCCAAACTTTCACCAACTGTCTGAATCCGCCAGAATCTGTTTCTACCGTCAGAAACTGTCAGTCACGTCTCATAAACCGTTAATGTCCAGCTCTTGCTACGCTCGGGCTCACGCTGTCGCTTGAAGTTTCTCAGAAACGCTTAGTAATAATGGACGAAAAAACCAAAATACCAGTTGTTGACTCGAGGATTCTTTATTGTAACACCAACATATAAATATTGTTATAACTGAGGTCTGTGAACAAATATTACAATAATAAATCACAAGATTACTTCTGACGGTTTTCTCCTGACTTCTTTCGGAACAGCAACGGATGAGACGATGATTGGTGTATTGATGCCTCTGCGAAAATTGGGGAAGTTGGGTTTGAGCAAACAACCATGAATTGATCGTTCAATCTTCAACTACATTGACAGTTAGAACTATCGGTTAAAATAGGAACAGGTGCTCGTATAAGGGAAAACTGATCAGTCAAAATTGGAAACTTCACGTAGTTGATAATGTTTATAACATCGTTTACATGCGAATAGTCAGTGTTATTTTTTTAGAAATGATGGTATCTTGTTGTTGGTTTAAGGGATGTTTTGTTTGGTGTGAAATAGGTGGGATATAGGTGGTGTAACTGAAAAACAGTATAACTGGATAAGCAACATCAACTGGCCAGTATACACATATTTTGAAGTAAAACACGATCGGGTAAAGTATTTCGAAGACAGGAGTAGATCAGTCTTCTGAAACTATCAATTTAGTGAGTAACTAAATTTGTCTTTGAATTAAGACTGAAAGTAAACGGCATACTGGTAGGCTAAATGATTATCATTATTCGGTTTCGTTAGAATAAGTATCTGAGTACTGTTTCACTCATCATTCTGTCTTTTGATTAACTTAGGAACATGGCGTTTACTTCTAGTTCTTAATTACTAAGTAAAGGTTGATATTCTTAAGGGCTTTTTGATAAAAAGATTAAATTGCCCCCAAAGTAATTAATTATGTTCATATTTAGAAAATACTTAGGTCCGGAGTTGTTTTTTCTACTAACACAACACCGGCGACTCACCAATTAGTCACAAAGTAAAATTACATCTGTCAAAGATAGTCTCCTCCTGACTTCTAGATATCGTGAAGGAAGAACTATATATATATGTTAATAGGATTAGGGGCATGATATCAATTAGAAACTAGGTAACTACGTTTCACAGCTACGGAAAACGCCACGTTACAATCTATTCCTTTAATCATGTCAATCAATGTGACATCAGTTAAAACTAGAGAAGGAACGCAACTGGTGTTCACAAAATCCATTTGTGTTGCTCAATATAATGTACATTCCGTAATTATATGGAAACCAGGAAATGCACGAAATCATCACATATACAAACAATAATTGAGCGCACAGGGTAGGGTAGATTAAAAGGAATGGCTACTCTATATGGTCCAGAGTTCATGTGAAGTGACACATGCCTACATCTGAAGGTGTGTGTGTAAGATATCGCATTTCGTCAGCCTTTCGTCCAAGTGACTCAATGGGTCACCTCCATATTTAACAAATGCTTAGTCCATGAATTCTACTCGTACCTGTAAGACACAAAGAATACCCTGCTGGGATATGGTGCTGTGTTACAGTAGAGTCCCTCAGTTTACAGGTAAATCACACTTAATATCAGTATAACCGCTTTTAGTTGAAAAAGTCATTCGACTGCGTCACAGATGCTTTTGGCTGGATTCCCTAGTACCAAGTATTATTCCCTATGAGAGTGCATTGAAGAAACCCTGCAGGATGATATTGGAGCTTCGCCGAAAATTGAATAGAAGCATTTCACTCATACAAGATGTATACAGTAAAGAATACACTATCAACTCACTGCGCTCAGCCCCACGTCACCCTATAAAATTCTCTTGTTTGGAAATGAAACATGTACATATATATTGTGTCATTAACTTTAGATACACATTATTATCTAAATTTCGCACGCCTGCTGTCTCACTACTCTATGTAATAATAGTTTGATAGTTATTTACGAATGCAGTAATAAGTAGTTCACGGGCCACGAGTAGCACTTGGTATTCATCAGAGGTATGGGCACTTAGTGATTGTAATTTGGAGAACTAATACGAAAAGTTTAGGTTTTTTCTAATATATACACAACTATCAACGCAATGAAAAGATAATGACGAATTGTTATCACAAGCATTGTATTTACTATGGAGGGAATGTTATTACAGGCAAACTTCACAGTAACATGTACAAGACTCGCATGTCATTGCATCAGTAATATCAGCGTACTAATTGTATTACGGCCAAATGTAAATAGTCTAAAGGCATAGTAACAACAACTCTTCGGGAGGTAGATGAATTGAAAGACTGCTTGCGGACACTATGTATGACGACACCTAGTAGAATGTCTACGAAGACTGACAACCTGCAATGAGGAAGACAAAAATGAAACAATTAGGAGACACATAACGCACAAGATAAGTACTTTTGATATAAGTGGCACAGTGGTTAGGACTCTCGCCGACCATGCACATGGTCCGAGGTTCGAGCCCACGCCGGCGCACACTTGATATCTATGGTCGGCCTGCGAATTTTGAGCTACCGATATCCACTCTGAAAATTCCATACTTGTACCGAAAATACGGTGTGGAATCAAGCTGTAATCAAAAATAAAAAAATATAAAATAAAACTTGGGCACTGTGGTAGATTATAACTCAATTATGGACACGATTTCATTTTGATAAATCACACAGTGTTGTACAGCAATATTATCTGATGACGTTTCCAGAATAAATTATTGCTCATAATCATATCAAGTCAGTCACACAACTTTTTGCCTCATTCATACACATGAGTATTTTAGTTAAGCGTACTACAGGGATAAAAGGTCACTCATCTCATTCACTTCTATTCACACTATTTCTTACGTCCGTGTTGCTGACTTTTGGTTTGTGTTTTCCTCTTCGGTGCACTTTATCTGGAAAATTTAAGGAATTGGGAAATGCATACAGTACTTATGAAACGGCATCAATGATTGTTTAAGCTAATTAACACTGTAGTGAGTTGTGACACTACGCATCTTCAGTGACAAAGCTGACTGACCGAGTTTCAACATGGAACTCAGCACAGAAGTGCAGCAGTTTGATTCGTGATATTCCACACTTGAAAATTATTATATATTTACTTGGTAATAAGCAAAACATATTTCATCAGATGTGTTTCGACTTCGCAGTTGGGCTACGCGATAAAATTAACTAACTAATGAGATATAACGAGACAGAGTGTGAGAGTTATCTCGGGTAAGAGGAGAAATGATTGTGAGATAACGCTTTTTCAGTCAAACAAGAACCAAATGAAAAAATACGATTACCACTTGTTGACATTTCGCTTATTTTTACCCACGGTTTAGCATTTCATTAGGCCTGGACTATAGATCATTCTGACAGACTGATTTTTAACATAGAAGCTTGCACACAAATGCAGCCGTTTAAGTTATCACATTCCAAGTAGCACATAAAGTTGGATAAAAAGGAAATTAAATGGAACTCTAATGAGCATAAATGTGATGAAAAACGAACAGTCATATGGAAAATATATAAGGGTTGCTCAGATATGTGAGATTACACAGAGTGAATGCATCTGTGTCATTAACAAGGTTTGGAATCACATTTCTACTTAACACTAAGCTTAACCCCAATATTACTCACCATATTAGACTACTTAACACAGAAGAAAGAGTACAAACACTGCGACCAAAAACCAGTAGTCTTTTCATATCTTTCAGTTTCAATGATCACTTCTCGCAGCCTAAGTGGACAACACCATCAGCATACACTAAGTTGACAAGACTGTTCCCTGGTAAGTCCCTAAAGTGAGTGATAGATAATTCGGTCAATACATTTATGATGAAAGTGAACTAAAATAAGGACTACAGTTGCAGAAATGAGCCTTGTATTATATCCTTCTTGGAAATATCAGTTCCCTCATAGTTTAGTTTCAGTATTAAGTGAATGGAATGCAGTCTGCAAATTCATAAAATTCACATACTGACGTACTACTTTTCTAGAATCCTAGTTGATTTCTTTTCAGTAAAGTGAGAAATGGGCATTATACTTGTTTAAACTCAATAGGCTGTGAACTGCTGCCAATGAAAACGATAACAATTTTTGGAATTACGTAATTCCGAAAACGGTCATATAATCTTTTATACCGACTTCTGGTTCCATCAGATGAAATTAAAAGGAAGAGCTGAGAATAGAGGGGATGTTGAGGGTTAGACAGTATAGGTTTAGACCATTTCTTTCAACTAATGCATTAAAGAGTTGACTAAATGGTACACCACTTGGCCTGGTGACAACCTTAATACCCTGCACAATACGACATAGTTGTTTTTGAGTAATTCAGGAAAGAATAAGGGGGAGCAGTAAAGACCAATGTAAGAGTTAACAAATTGTAAAAAGAGAGGTTGAATGATTTCTGACTGTCTTGACCACATAACGTGGTAAGCTAAACTGAAGGTTTTCTTAGAAATCGACAAGATATAGAATGACCGAGAAAGACCAGCGGATAGAACTACTCCAAGGTATTTTATGTTAGACTTAGTTTCTGTTTCAGTGCCCTCTTTGATACAAGCATCTTGTGAACGATAGAGTTCCTGTTGTTCACGCTTATGAGTGAGGGAAAGTTAACTGCCTGACATTTAGAGGGATTTAACGTAAGACCATGTACCTTAGACTACAGAAGGAAGCAGTTAAGTTTGCTGTAGTCACATTGTAACACGACAGGAAGTGAGACGGTCAGATCACCAGCGTATTTGACGAAGTTGCTCTCATTAGAAAGAGAAAAGTCATGTAAAAAGAGGGAGAAAAGAAAAGGAGAGATAACAATACCCTGAGGAACACCAGCTTCAGCAACCGAGGCGGAATATTTACCCTAATATACAGTATGCTACATTCCATTTGAGAAATGATAATGCAACCAATCAACTGCCCAGGATCTGTGTTTGCACGGCCGAAACCTTATTCAAATAAAGTCATCTAGGTCCTGAGTCAACAACAACGGCATATGCTGACTGAAAGCTTAGCACAAAAGTGACAAAGCACAAAAAACAGTTGCAAAGTAGGAGACGAGTCCCGGGTGGAAGAAGAGATTACTGAAAGGTATCTATTTTTCATTTAGCAAAGAACTAGATTAAGAACTACACTTATCATTTGTTGAAATTTTGGAGGTCATTTATCAATGTTTCGCATTTAGTTATGCCCAGACTGTGTCATTCTGACTAGCTTTCAGTATGAGTTTGCAGAGAAGTGCACTTGTTTAATTTACCATATTCCATGAAGCACACAAAGATGCAGACATAAAACTAAATGGAAGTTTAACGAGCGAAAATATGAGGGCGAATAAATAGGGACAAGGAAAAGCATGAGTCGAATAGATACGTGAGGTTACACAGAGTGGATGCATCTGTACCAGTAACAGAGATTTGCAGTCATATCTGTGGTAGTTCTTCCAGCTGACTGTCAGCGATTATATGAACCCATACCAGTTTTTCATTTGACTGACCCAAACACATTTTAAACCTTAACATGTGCTGGCCAGCATTGTCCCTGGAGGAAGGCGATGGCTTGATATGCCAGCACGTTCTAGCCATCTCAACCTATTCAGCTTCCCTACCTTGAAGACTAACTTACCCTCCCCACCTAAACATTTATGCGTAACCTCAACAGCACTCGCCATTTTATACTGCCTTACTCATGAGATAGAACGCAGACACCGATAATCAAACACCGGTATTATTTTCGTATTCTACAGCATCAGGGGTTACTTCGCATAGTCTAGGTGGACGTTATCATCAGCAAACTGTAAGTTGATGAGACTATTCCCTGATAAGTCTCTAAAGTCAGCTACAGACTATCCTACTAATATATGTGTGATTGAATTGAACTGTTATAAGGATGACAGTTTAAGAATTCAGCCTTGTGTTACATCCCACTCGGAAATGTGTTTTCTCGGATAATTCGCAAACAGTAATCACTGAATGGAAAACATTCTGTAGGCTTTATGAACTCATAAACTGACGCACTACTTTTGCAGGCAATATAGTGTTTCCTGAATAAAGCGAGAATTGGATATTTCGGCTTCATTAAACGAGTAGGTGGTATCCTGGCAGTGCCAACGACTACAACAAGTCTGGGAATTATGCACTACAACCTTTACTGTACTGAATACTCCAGCAGATTTCAAATGAACGCTTGACAAATATCAAATTTATACAGGAAATCAGTAAGATTTAGTAAACTAAAAGTACTTTCAGTTTCCATAGGAGTTCTCGGTGCCGAATTTATTCCTTTAAGGGCCTACAGAGATTAAAACTTCAATTAAATGACACTGACGTTGGAGAAATTCCATTCTTTATTACTACAATAATGAAAAGAATCATCTTTTTATTCTAAAAACAGGAGCATTCGTAATGTTTTACTTTATGTAAATGCAGTTACATAGAGTTGCACTAGGAACTCAGTGCAACTCGATGCACAATAGTATATATACAAATAAACTGAAAAATAATGTTCTCATTACCTTACGAACAACTTAAAGACAATTGTCCTTATTCCAGGATAATAACTCCCTTTCACCTATGAGCCTGAGTTATGTCTATGGAATCGCAATATTACATCAGTTAAATCTTCCCTCAAAATCAGGGCCACTTGCAATCAATAGCAACATAGCAATAGGAATCATTGCGGGGATATGCAATAAAGTCGCTCCTGCAAGACTACCACCACTGCTGTATTTTGCTATCAGCTCAGGTTTAGCACTAGCACCTGATGATAGGTGGGCTACACGCTGATCAATTACACTGACGGTTTGACATGAACATATGTACAAAATCACACACCGGGCACATTGGACTGCTCATTGATGCGCTACCCTTTGAACAATTGCAGGACATACACCACTACGCCTACAATCCTTCTCAGGTTGACGCTCTAGGTTGGAAAATCATCGAAGAGTTCATTTGCTGACTTCCCTCTATCAGCTATATCCTCAAATCTGAACGGTAACACGCCATGTCATTGTATCGTAGAATATAGATGACCAACAACACACGACATATCTCATCAACCAAGCGTAGAAACAGTGTAATTCACACCAAAGATAATAACATTCAAATAGTAACTTGAAACTAGAAATGCCTTTATTCCAATATCCAATATCCAATAATCTGATGACGAGCTAGTATAAACCAGTGATTTCTTTGAGCTCGCTTCTTGATTGTGAGGTAGAGGTTCCAGATCTTCGGTGAGCTTCTGCGTAGTAAGTCCCGACACTCGACTGCTTTAGCTCTGGTAGACTCCAGGAGGAGTGGTGCGGGGATTGGTCGAGATGTGGTTTGTAGTATGCAGTATGTTAGGACTGTATTGCTGCCGTGAATGGAGTTTGACCTAACTCCCCTTGGTCATTCGGTGTAGTCATAAAAGCAGAATAGTAATAATAATAATAATAGGTTGTAGTGTAGATAATATAGGTTGAGATAAGTGGAATAATAAAGGTGACATAAGGAAAAGACAGAGTGAGAGAAGGCAGAATAGGTCGTGGGGATTTAGTTAGTACGCTTATTCATTGACAGTTTGGTTTCAAATTTTATGAGGATAAGCCATTGAGACACAAACCTTGCATTTCTGCATGATTGTCTAGCTTCCGCTTAAAAATCTCCACAGATGGCGCTGTAGTCACGGCCGCCGGTAAAGCGTTCCAGAGACGGCAAACACGAAGCGAAAAGAAATGTGATCGCACTCGAGTCTTTGGTCTCTGGTGTGCTATCCTTAGCGGGTTACCTCGTGGAAGCCTATAATCGCTTAATGGCAGGATGCTTTTATTTGGGTGGGCCTGGTCATTTAGGATCTTGTAGACGGTGATGAGGTCTCCCCTGTGCCTACGGTAACTGAGTGTGAAAAGACCCAATTTCTTTAGTCTTTCCTCATATGATTTGTTGCGGAGGCCGATCACCCATTTTGTCGCTCGTCTCTGGACACTTTCTAGAATGTTAGCATCCCTTTTGAGTAGCGGAGGTGCAATGATATTATGCACCTCAAGGTGTGGCCTCACATATGCCTTGTATAGCCTTAAGAACAGTTCGGGAGTGAGAGCTCCCAGCTGCCTGTGCATAAAGTGTAATGTTGCGTAGGCTTTGGCGACGTCCCTCGAGTAATTTCCACTGGTGTCTAGCTTTTCTGTTAGAATAAGACCTAGATCACGCTCTGATGGAACACAACTCAAGTTCTGGCCACCAAGGGTGTAATTTACACTCTGTGACCTGCCGGAATGAAGCTGCACTACTTTGCACTTCTTTAGATTGAAAGGCATTCCGTTAGCCAAAGCCCAATTTCCCAGAGTTTGCAGGTCAGCCTGCAATCTATCTGAGTCTTCCGATGAGTTTATTGCTCTCCAAATCTTTACGTCGTCAGCGTAAAGAAGCGCAGAGCAGTTTAGTTGGGGGGGCAGGTCATTGATAAAAATCAAAAACATCAACGGCCCTAGGATAGAACCCTGAGGAACCCCTGATGCCGAGGTGTGCCAAGATGATCGGATGCGGTTGACTTTGGTGCAGAATTCTCTCTCGCCTAAGTAATCTGTCAGCCATGCGAGAAGTGCTCCAGAAACTCCCGCCTTGCCTATTTTGTGAAGGAGCAGACCATGGTGAACTGTGTCGAATGCTTTCGCAAAGTCGAGAAAGATCACGTGGGCTGGTACCTTTTTGTCCCAGGATAGTGTCCAATCGTTCCAGGCTAGTAGAAGATTCGTCACGCAGGATCTTCCCCTCCTGAAACCGTGCTGTGCTTCGTGAAGAAGGTTAGTCCCATCGAAGTATTTTCTCATGTGGTCGTCAATGAGACTTTCCAATATCTTCGATACCACTGGAAGTAGAGCAACTGGTCTGTAACTGGTCACATTCTGCCGGTCACCACCCTTGAAGATAGGGGATAGGATTGCACGTTTCCATTCACATGGAAGTTTCCCTACATCAAGGGAGTGTTGGAACAGATCACTTAGGGGTTGACAGAGACTTTCTGAACACTGCTTCAGGACAGATGGTCTGATGCCATCACAACCTGGAGACTTTCCCGAAGCCAACCGTCCCAATTTTGCAAGTACCATAGCCGGGGTAATTTGAAATGTCCCCAGCAGGTTTTCGTGTGTTGGTTCTGCGATGTAATCTGGATGTTCTGTAGGGGTAATATCCTCGTTACTATTTAGTTGCCTGTGAAAGGCTAGGCTGAATGTCTCTGCCATTTCAAGACTAGTAAGAGATTTCCCATCAGAACCCACTAGATTGCATGCTCCCTGGTTGGTCGGTTTTCTTTCGGCCATAAACCTGTATAGGCTTTTGGGGTTCACGAGAAGCTTATTGGCGAGGTCTCCCTGAAATGTCCTTCTATCGCTCCGGACTCGTATGTTACATCGATTCGTGCACGTCAATTTAACAATTACTCTCTCGCACACACTTGGCTTATCCTCACTAAACTGACCATTGATAATCGTCTTTTCAAACGAACTGATACTAGCATAGTCATAGCATAAGACTCGTGAGTTCATGGACGTCTGTTTCATTGTGGATGACAACGCCAACGACGACTGAGTGGCACAAGGTGATGAACTTAGCGGTGGATCAGAAGCTGTTGTTGTTCGACCTTTAGCAGGTTGTCTAACTTTAGGATTACCACCACTGCTGTCTTTTATGATTACTCCGGTTTAGCTCTAACATTTGTCGATACGTGGACTACACACTGATCAATTACACTGACGGTCTCACAAGTATGCATGCCTTCTGCAACTGCATCTGCATTTATTTCTACTTCACGTTCAAGTTGTACAGAACCTTTGTTCAACTTAGCAGTAGTAGGCATATCCATCATCTCATCATGATCAACCAAAGACAACCGTGAAGTATCATGATCATTATCACGAATATTCAATTTACCGTCAACTTCATCATTTTCAAACTCTTTAATAACAGAAGTAGACAATTTTGGTTCCTCCTCACAAATCCTTAAAGGTTTTATACCCTCACTCTGACTAGTAATACCTTGTAAACTTGTGGAGTCAGAACTAAACTCTGAAGCAGTAACTCTATGCTGTGACACTCTATTCAACAATGGCTTACCAGTTGCAACTACAGACTTCTTCACAGCACCGTTATCGTCACACAATTCTGAGTCAGGCCTGGAGTTTACATTTAGCTTATCACTGAACTTGCTCGCTGATTCACAGTTCACCTTTGTATGCACCTCTTGCAAACGTGTACAACACAACCGTGTTTGTCTTGCATCTTGTAACTTATCTGTTGAGGATGTACCACGAAAGCTGTTACACTCACTAGATCTATATGCATTACTAGACATCATGGAGTCTTCTCTATATCCACCTCTCTGAGACATTTTCATCATCAGTGCTTGTGTTTTACCCTCAGACTGCTCTATTCTAGGGGTGGGATGCAATATACTGGCAAACTTGCTCATAGATTGATTGACACTATCTTTTACCAGTTTCAGAATATCATCAAACGCTGGCTCGATACCCTCATCCTCTATACGGGAGCTTATCTTCACCCACTTTCTTTGCAGTCAAGTGGGTAGGCGTCTCGCCATTACTTCCAGGATAAAACTCGAGTTGAGGTCACTCACGCAATTCATCGAAATCAATGCATTCTTGTAAGTTAGTAAATTATCCAAAAACTCAGTGAGTGCCTTGGAGTCATCTTGTAATTGACCATTATTACACTTAAAAGCCTCGAATAATTTCCTTACAATCATCGAAGTCTTTCCAAACCTTCCACGTAATATGCTCATGGCCTCAGCGTATCCCTCATTAGGGGGCATGAGCTTACAGCACTGTATAGCTCTTGAAGCATCTCCAGTGCAATACCTCATCAAATACATTAACTTCAATTCATCACCTAATAGAAAACTACTCAGCATGACCTCAAACTCCTTTACAAATTGTAAATAATCAGCCGCGTTTCCATCGAAACACTGTGGTTCAAATTTAGGGAGTTTGATGTTCCTATTATCCCTGAACGGCGAAACAGTAACATCAACCATATCATGCTTAACAGCAGACACATCGTTACAATTAACAGACAAGTCACAATGACTTACTTTCCTGTTTGCATCCAAAACACTCTGTCCCTTCTTTGACTCAGGCATTGTTGAACTTGACCCAATTACAAAGACGTTCCAGATATTGCTTGTTCAAAGAGGACTTGACCGGCACCAGGAAAGATGAACGGTGACTATCCAAACTTTCATCAACTGTCCGAATCTGTCAGAAACTGTCAGCCACCTCTCGTAACCTGTTAATGTCCAGCTCTTGCTACGCTGGGCCCCACGCTTTTCCTCGAGCTTCTCGGAAACGCTGAGTGCGAACGGACGCGAAAGCAGAATTTAAATTGGAGACTCGAGAAGTCTTTATTCTAACACCAACATACAGCCAACTGTACAACTAAGCTCTGTGAACAAATACTACAATAATAAATTACAATATTACTTCTGACGGTTTTCTCCTGACTTCTTTCAGAACAGCAACCGATGAGACGATGATTGGTGTATTGATGCCTCCGCGAAAATTGGGGAAGTTGGGTTTGAGCAAACAACCATGAATTGATCGTTCAATCTTCAACTACATTGACAGGCAATAGGTCTACTATGCTCTGTGAAGCCCAACACAGTTCCAGGAAAGGCAGATCCTGCGTTTCTGACCTACTACCAGCTTGGGATGACTGGACATCATGCTGTGATATGAATGTTCCAGTCCATGTGGTCTTCCTAGACTTTGAGAAGGCATTTGACACTGTTCACCATGACCTTCTCCTACACAAAATAAGCCAGGCAGGTATAGGTGAGCCACTTCTGTCATGGTTAAAGTACTACCTAGCTGACAGGCTATCTTGCACTAGGGTTAACCGAGTTCGATCATCTTGGCACAGCTCGTCATCAGGAGTGTCGCAAGATTCTATCCTAGGACCGCTGATATTTTTGATTTTTATCAATGATCTACCATGCTGTCCAAGCTGTCCAACTCTTCTATACGCTGGCGACGTAAAGATATGGGGGGCAATAAAGTGTCCGGAGGACTCAGATAGGCTATGGGAAGACCTAAACCTTCTGGAAGACTGGGTGGTGGCCAGTGGAATGACTTTCAACCTGAAGAAGTGCAAAGTAGTGAAGTTGCGCACCTGTAGACTGCAGAATGCAAGTTACACCCCGTGCTATGAAAGCTTGTCCTGCACAACGTTGGAACGCGACTTAGGTCTAGTTCTAACGGAAAAAATGGACACAAGCGAAAATACACAGGGGATACGGCGAGGGCACATGCGGTCATACATTTTACACACAGACAGGTGCACTCGCTCCTGAGCTCTTTCTAAGGTTGTACAAAACATACGCCAGACCACATCTTGAAGTGCATAATATTATTGCACCCCAATGCTGAGAAGAGACACCAACCTCTTGGAAAGGGTTCAAAGACGGGCAACAAAAGGAGTGGTTGGTCTCCAAAACAAACCATATGATGAAAGGCTGAAGAAATTAGGCCTGTTCACACTTAGCTATGGGGATTTAACCACTGCCTACAAAATAACAAATGACCAGAATCACCCAAACAAAGGTATTCTGCCATTGAGTAGGTATAGGCTCCCACGTGGAAATCCCAGAAGGATAGCTCACCAGAGGGCAAAGAATCGGGTGCGCTCACACTTCTTTTCACTGCGTGTTTGCTGTACCTGGAATTCCTTACCGGTATGTGCAGTTATGGCACCGTCTTTGGACGTCTTTGAGCGAATGCTGGACAACCATGCAGCGACACAAGGACTGCATCCAAATGGCCTATACCCTAAAATCTCATACACCATTCAGGAGTAGACAATTAAACTCGTCGTTTTACTTCTTTATATTCTCTCCCGTCTTACTCTTCTAACAATTTTAACTACACTTACCATTATTATCGATATATATATATATTATTCTCAAATTGAACCAGCTGACTGTGGTTACGTTTTCTTATTTCTTTTTCTGTCTCTTAGTCCGAATAACTTAATTAATTGTATCTATTGTTATCTCTTTTCTCTTGTTGACGGTACCGGAGGACTAACTGGTGGAAGGATCAACTCCATTCACAGTAGTAACAGTCTTAACACACCTCATACTACAAACCACACACAATTAATTAATCCCAGCACTACTTCCTTCGGAGTAAACTGAAGTTGAATAGCGGGACGAACTTCTCAGAAGTTTGCCGAAGACCAGGAAACTTACCTCACAATTAAGAAGCGAACACACAGAAATCAATCAAATGATATTGAACATTGAGACAAGACATAGATTTAAGGAGTTGTCCTCTTTTTAAATGCTTTGCGAAGAGTCAAGGTTATTTTGGAGTCCTGGATACAGTGGCGCTAAAGCCAAAAATCAGAAAATAAATCTAGAAGTTGTTAAGTAACAAGTTATCACTTCCACATCGACTTGCCATGGGGTCTCAGGGGAAGAAAGTAATTTTGATAAATATCTGAATGTCATTTGTTAATATTATGATTGTTATTCTCAACTATAGTTGAGATTATAATCTTTTAATTCTTCATCTTGATTTAAAACACCTAGCTAGAAGTAACCTGGAATCCAGTCATGTATTTTAGAATTATTTGCTGTTTATTGCATGCAAAAAATAACCACAAGACTCAGAGAATGGCTGAAATAAACGTAAAATATTGATCGTTGCATGAGACTTGTGCATATTCCTCTGAGTTATGTGCGATAACCAGATTATAGAGTACTTAATCACCATAATTATGAGTATTGAGCATAATGCTGGAGCACTGTCAATTCTCTGAAATTTGAACCGAGAATCATTTAACCACATATCTTCATTTTTCATGTCTACGGTGGCATGGAAAAACGGAAGAAGAATATGGTTTACATTTTAAGTTAGATATCTATGGTTTACGGCTTAGTGTATCTAGTTTGTTGCGGTTATTGTGGAATCACCAGTGAATAATATGGTTGGTTTTCCAGGTAGCACTGACTTTGGTCGCATTGCAGAAGATTGGGACAAACTTAATATCCACTTAAGAAAACTGCTCCAATTTCATCATCTCTTTCCGAGTTTTGCTATGAAGTACCTGTAGTTGACCCGAAGAAATCGTTAGCTGGTATTTCTGCTTCTTCAATTCCTTGCTTATAGAAAGAGTAAACGTAATAGGAAAACTATTATGTACAAAATATTAACTTTAGTATGACGAAAATGAATGACCATGAGAGGAGATTGTTGTGTGCTGGAGCCAATAAAGCATTCACAGCACATGTGGTATAATCAAAGTCATTTTTGGTTGGAATGAAAGTCAAACCTACAAAATACATGGTTATAAATAATAATGCTACATGTGAAGTTGGATAAAGGAGCTTCTTCAAAGAATTACATAATAGGATCATATAACAAGTGGTCTGAAGTGCAACCAAAGTTTTTGAAAATATACTTGAATCCTACGTTTCATTAAATTTGTATGTGAAATGGATGTTATTTTTAATATCCTCCATAGTTTACTGGTAGGCGTTGCTAATTCACATACTAAGCAACAAAAAACGTCTAGATATTTTCGACACATTGTTCAAGATAACTCCTCCGCAAAAGTGTGTGAAGGAAGGAAGATTTTATTATTCATGTCTAATTGAAAGTGATTCAGACGGTATTCTCTTGATCCTAGTATCATGAGGCTTTTTCTCTACTCGTATGAGAGCACATACTTTGCACAGCCACTAGTTTTCTGGCTAGAAAATCACAACAATAGAGCAATTGAAATTCTTACGGCATGCCGAAAATAAACGATTTAAGTTTGTAGCACGCGCTTGACATTTAAAATGTACGCAGAACAGACGTTTTTGTGGAGAAGGTTAACAATCTTAAAAAATCTATAATTGTTGACAAAGTGAATGTTGGACAGTAATTGCTAAAACAACTTATGAGGCACTCAAAAGTTCACATGAACCATTGACTTATTCATTCTCTTTACCAGATAGGTCACAAATTTATTAACGGATCTTCTTTGTTTGTTGCTTTAGGTTGTTCTACTAGCATCTAATATGTATTCTATTTCCATCTACGATGAAAAAATATACTGATTAATTCATAGGTGAATTCCTTCCCTTATGATGCCGTCAGAAATTCTAGGTTTTTCTCAGAGTCGATCCTATTCCAATAACCACCCTCTTATCGAAACTGGTGATTCATCTAGAAAAGATGCAATCTAAGTTCTTTCCAAAAACAGGAAATGTTAAACCATAAAAGTTTGTTTTTTATAGTTTAATACCACTTCACTCAGAAATTCGGACTAAGATAAACACTAGCCGGGCGAATGTGAATAATCCTCCAATAAACCTCGGTCAACGCCATTTATGAAACTAATAAAAGTAGAATAGATACACCCTGTCTTCATCTTCTTTTAGAAGGCCGTAGTGAAATAACCATAATTTGTTAAAAAGAACCCATATGACCAGGCTTAACTAATAAGAAAAATGTTCTTTTGCTTACGAAAAGTATAAGCGTGCTAACATGGAGTTATTCAGTGGATGTAATAGGCGCACTGTCATAAATGCATGCACAAATCACGAGACTTTTGTTAAGTTTCACATAATGCTTGTTACATTTAGTCGTAGCGCAAATTGACAATGAACGTCAAAGCTTAATTGTACTCCATTTTATAACGTTTAATTTTATCGATCAAAGCTGAACTCTTAATCGTATGGCTTAGTTGGAAGGTTGTAATTATTTGACTGGGCTCAATAATAAGACTTTTGCGGTTGGATATGTCATTACTAGTAGCTTCTGTAAGTAGTTGTAAACATGCTTGTGGTCTGAAAAATTAGATTGACAATTCGTTTTGGTTTTCAAGTGTTGGCTTTGCTGGGATTCGATTGATTTAAAGTTTGACTAGGAACTGGCTTAAGTTGGAGAACAACTGGAACCAAGCAACCCTAAAAAACCGTTTTGTCCTTGTGCGGGGGAATCCAGCTACATGGACTCAAAACCCCACTGCACAGAACTCCCTGTTTTTCAAGGGGTTCTTCAACTGAAGTCAGTCCTTGACCGAAATTGAAATCAGTCAGGTTCCTGCGATTTAACTCTTGAAAGAAAATACAGTTTTCACTAGTGACTGACTATATGATGAAGCTGCTTGAATTGCTGGTGAGTACTCGTAACAAGCGGGGTCCACCGTGTTGCATGTGGGAAAAATACTCACCAATAACGTTGGCTGGTTGTTACGCTATATATTGCGACATGTCAAGTTACGATTAATGTACTATTGGATTCCATCCCGGAGTATGAATGGTCAACAACTTGATGGTACTAGGTTTGACGTCTGGTAGGGTAAAGGGTGAGTGCTGCAAAATAGTCCCGAACAATAATGAAACAACTTCCCAATATTCTTTGGTTTCCACTGGTTCTATAACAAAAGTTACTTTATTATTAAACTGGAAATTTTTCTGCATTGAGATGATGGATACCAACTGGCTGGAGCCGTCAGAATTATGGTATTACTGTGGTCGACAGTGTTTCCTGTAAACATACTTTCTCTTCTTAATAAGTAACTTTTATACTCAATAAACTGAGATATGTGAAGGATTGATGCACTTCTGTTCCTTTTTCAGCAAAGTTGAAGACCGGTATTACAGTGCTGATATCAGGTTATGTATATGAACAAAAGTAATCTGTGATCGAAGTTCCAAAAGTAAAGCTGTGTGGGAGATGGAGAGTGACAAAGAAGAGAAGTCATTCGAAGAGGAAGATAAGAATACGAATATGAATGATGGATTATTTTCTGAAGAACCTATTGAACCTCGAAACAGCGACCGAGTGGATTTCGGAACAAATGTTCAAGACACCGAGCATCAGGAGTCCTCAAACTTCCTCACACTCGGCACTACAATGGAAGAAAGTGAAGACGACGTTAGATACAATGGTAATACAAACAATGTAAAAGAAGCCTCTAATTCCATCAAGGATCCTTATATACATGATAATGTGAAGTATGATCTTCCTGTTTTCTACAGCGAACCCAAAGACAGCGTATCTGTTCACATAGATTCGGCCTATGGAATATTGACGGAAATATTTTTTGTTCCTGAGGAATACACTGTCTCAGATGTTATAATTTTGTTAGTCAGCGATACTGGTTTGAAACAAGAAAACTTTACGCTTAAATACAAAGGTGAACTGGTAAGCTTTGATACTCCCCTGATTACTTTAGCAGAGGAGAATAAGCTAGTAAATTTCTCACTTTTATTACGAAATGCTGAGGACTCATTAAAAATTAAGCTAGGAAGCCGTGAATTAATCTACACCTCAGGACTTGTTGTTAAAATTTATGGTAGAAAAACAACGGTAACAGAAGACCCTTACAGTCAACAAAGTATTATGTTAGTCCAAAAAGGAGGTGGAACACACAAGGATCAAGAATATATACACATAAATTGGTTGCCACATAACCATCATAAACCATTCTTGGGCGGCTATAGGAATATTCTTACAGACTACAAATACCATAATGCATCCACACAAACAAAACCATTACCACGGAAAATTAAGGAAACTGTGCACACATCGAGGATACACAGACATACAAAATGCGTCATTTTGGAAATATGACAGTTAATCATATGTCCACGCAGTTTTCAATGCCAGGATTTTTTGTGTCGAATAGTCAAGATAGAGTGAAAACTCCTGGACCATATGAGTCAGCGGATGAATATCTTGCTCGAGTATTGCAGAAGGTAAGATATTTTAAATTTTAAAGTGCATATATATGTGAAAAGATTTTTGCATAGCCTCATATGTAATATTACATGGCGAGGTTACTTTTTTAAGGTGTTTGGGCTACTTAGTTAGTTTCAGTACTTGCGTTTAATCTTCAGCTGAAATTACATTCTGCAATATTTGAGTTAACATCTTCAAAACATTTCTTGGGAAACATCGGATTTTCCCGTTTCTTAAATATACTGTGATCAACCAGCTCTTTACACTGACTTATTATAACGTGATAGCTGTGATCTATATACCATACAAGATGGCGTGCATAAGCCGATGCAAATATTTTTTAAGATGCATAACATTTAGTACCAGTATTGAAGCCTGTGGGAGGAATGAGTAATTAAACAAGAAGATAAAAGTTCTTACTGCGAAACTCAAATAAATTTTTCAGGTGCATGTACTGTAATATTTAACGAACTCCAGTTTCAAATTCGAACGTTTCGTACTTGAATTCACCGCCCTAACCATTATAAAACTGATATTCTAGTAATCAGTTGCACATGTCTCATTACGTCATCGCATGTTTGAAAAAAACTTTATCATCATTACTCCAACGTACAGAATACACAATAGTGGAGAAGGAAATGGTTTAATGTCAGTGAAAAGTTTTAGCATTGTGGAATAGATCAAATAAAGAAAATAATTCCAACAGCTGGTGTGAACAGGGACAGTAATTTTGCTCGAAATATTACCAAGAACAAAACTTATTATTGTGTGTAAACTATTAAAATATAATTATACTTTATTCGAAGGAAAATGGTTTTGAAAATCAGTGGATGTAAAGCTTTGAAATGTTAAAAGTTGTCAAGAAATCACACCCTTCATTTAACTAATAAAATGGTATCCATAAAGACCTCATGTTGAGAACAAAACAGTTGAAGCAGTTATCAGTTAATAACGTAAATAGAGAGTGGTACCATAGAATTGGTACCTAGGCCAGGGAAGTTAGATAGTCTACTAGCAGCTAAGAAGTAGTGAATGAAACGTCTTTATGGATTTGGTAATGAGTGATATCCGCTGGATTAGGTAGAAAATACTATATAGTTGCCTAAACCCTAATTGTTGTGGAGGGATTCGAACCCAAGGTATATGATTGAAATTCGAGTATCTGAACCAATGAGACTGAAAGTCTCACAAATAATATGCACACAAATGAATCAATTAAAGGTACTTTTCATAACAAAAACAACAATTTTACTTTTACATATAGACAAATGTAAATAGTTTCTAAAAGAGTATACAAATACATAATTAAATTGCATAACGAAGTATACTAACAACACAAATACTTCTCGTCAGAATTCAATCAGATGGTAAATATCGAATTTCTAAAGTAAAAAGAAAGTGTAGGACACTCGGTTCGAGAATGAAAATTTCCTAGTCAAGCCGTGACTTTTTTATTTCAAGTAACCAGTTCATAATAGATTTCAAGCCCACCCAACTTGCTCAGGAATGTAAGACCAGGTGGTTTAACTAAACTGCATAAACTGTCTTGCTATCTAATAATGCATAAACATGGGTTGACAGCGGACTTTTACCTCGTTAGGTTTCGCCAAATGTTACTTGAATTATCTTTAGAAAACAAACGATCAAATAACATCACTAATATTGATGTCTCAAAAAAAACTCAAGATAGTAAAGTGTCAGTCTTTTTTATTACTTTGTAGATTATCATCATTCAAAAGTATATACGTCGATGGCTTGCAAAGAAAAGAGTGGCGCGTTTAAAGAAGATGAGAGATGATTATCTGGCTTGGGAGGAAGCCAAAGCTCAGGAATATAAAGACGAAATTGCAAGAAGAATGGCGCATGACTTTGAGCGAAGGCTTCATCCGAAAACTGCAGCTGACTTTGACAGATTGTACAATGCCTTGGAAGCATGGAGGAGAGAAGAAGTACAGAAAATAGAAGAGCAAAATTTAACACAAGCAGAAAAGAAAGCAGCTTTAGCCTTAATACTGAATGAAGAGGCTGAATTGATAACAGCTATAACCAGACACCAGATATGTATAACCAAGAAGAATGCAGAAAAAATTCGGTCTCACTGTCTAAAAAAAGCTGCTGCTCCGCACCGATGGACATCTGCAATTGATGGAAGAATGATTGAAGTTGCAACTGCTGAAACGAATCGAGCAAAAGAGCTTCTAGATATATATGAAAGTTTAAGTCTGGAAAGTTTAACACAAAATGAAAGACTAGACATACTTCTGACGCTAAAACAAACAGTTACTCCATATAATATGAAACTTAGCAGGGAGATAGTTGGACTAGTTGACAGAGAAGCAGAGTTAATTATGCGTGGTGTTCCATGCGAACAGTTATCTGGACTGAGGCAGAGAATTCGGAATAGATTCATTCAATTCGCAAAGTTACCTCAAGTTAACCCAGAAGTGGGAAAATACCTTGCGGTACCCACAAACACACAGGAAGGAGATGTACCATCATTAGTACAGGATATTCAATACTGCGTATCGTGTGGGCGATACCTGAAGAAAAAATTCTTCCCACTCAGTGCACGAGCTAACAGTCTAGTTCCGTGCGAATCATGCAGACGAAATGATAATCGAGGACGAAATCGACTAGATCTTGAGCCATATCAATATATACTATTAGAACTACGAGAAAATGAGTCTAGACTAGTAGAAAAAATGAAAAAAATTGCAAAGGACAATGCTCGAGAGGCAGAACTACAAAGATTAGAACGAGGTGAATCTCCTCAACCAGATACAGATATCATTATCAATGGAGATGATGACGGGGGTGTTTCCATAAATCCGCTTCCATTCTTGATAAACAAAGAAGATATAAGATTTATAATCGATCAAATCTGGGAAAATCGGTCAGTCCTATCAGGCTGGACAGATTTATTTGATTTAACATTAACTCGATGGAAAATCAATGAACCATGGTCACCTTGGAATACTATAGTTGTGACTAGAGAGGAGGCTGAAATTCATGCAAACTTAGGCAAATTGAAAGTGGAAGATATTTATGCCGATCCTCTAATCAACTTAGTGAATCAAAGGCTTATAATGGGTAAGAATGAATTTTTGAGATTATATAGCAACGGTAACAAAATGGCTGAGGAAATTTTGATTCATACTAAAAGAATGCAAAACCCAGAGAATACTTCACAATGGCTGAAAGAAAAACGTCAAAAGTTGCCACCTTTAATGAATATCCCACAATCACAGATAATTAAGTCTCATGCGCCCACGTATCAACCACCAAATACTTTATTACCTGTTATAAAAGGTGAGAGAAGATGGAGTTCTTTAACAAAGGACAATTCATGCACAACATAAACGATATAACCTGAAGGATGGTAAAGATTACTTCTTGTAATAAGCAACAAATAATTGATGCCAAATCACTTCTATTATATCATTCAAATATATTTAAAAATCAAGTTTGTTTTGCTGCGTGGAATTTTAAAACGCATATGGTATCAAAATAATATTCATAAACGAACTATTTTCTTTTCTGTTAACGAAATAAAATCTATTGCAATTATCAAGTGTATTTTAAATATATATGTGATTTTCTAACCTCTGTAAATAAACTTGGTTAATGCCTTTAAAAGTATTACACTAAATGTATTCAAGGAAGGGAACACTAAGCATACTTATCCATTTTTAAGTGTGTATACGCTTTATTCATCTGAACGATCGACATATGAAAAAATTGACTATTCCCTCTGTCTTATAGAAACTGCAACACTCCTAAATCAACATTGGTAAGACAGATCATTGAAAACTTGGGAGCACTGGACAGCTGTTTCGTCCTGTTTTGGGATTCTACGTCAGTGCGCATGTACGACCTTACTAGGGATTGCATCCGAGATCTAGGCTCAAATTCGACTGACCATGAATTTTGACTTCGTCAATTCGTGATTTATCGCCGCTATCATCAGTACCTCCAATAAGCCTTAAAATCCTGACAATGACTTTAAATCTTCTCTTAGTAAACAGCGTAAATAGTCTATGGAACACAATGAATTCGAACACTCCCCATTATATAGAACTGCTAATCGAAAATTCTGGGCTTCAAAATTCCCTAATTGCAAAAGGTAGGTAGGCCGCGAAAATGTATAGATATAAACAAGAAAGCAATGTCATCTTTATATTGCCCAGTAACTATTCACCACAGTACCACTTATTGAGACAATGAAATTCGCGTATAAAGAGGCATAAGAAAAGCTCATTGTTTATTACCTATTCACACCCTGGTATATAAAACTTGAAACCTTATACTAACTATAAATGTGCCTTAATAGCAAGTCTCTGATATCACCATGATCCATTACTGTGCTCTATAAGGATAGTCGTTTTTCTTACAGCAAACCAGGCAGTTACTTGATGAAAAATATCGGCGAAATGCTCAGTAGAGACGATTATTGTTATCAGCGTTATCAGAAACAAGTTGTCAACTAAGCTTAAAAATGCACATTTTTCAGTTAATTCTAGTCCTAGAGAAGAACGTGAACAAAAAAGAATCAGTCCGTAGGAGTATATACAGGGGAACTAAGTCTTCATATCAGTACAAGTATCCTTTAAGTTGTGTAACACAATCATGTTTACTGTACATAGAACTAGAATTATCTGCTAAGGTTATTTAATATAAAGAAAGTTAGACTTCATTCAACTCGAAGCACGCGCTGAAGGTATTGTCCAAAAAGATAATGAAAGCCTTGCAACTAAACCATCCAGTTCACGGAAGACAACTGAGCTATAAATCTCCTCCATCATATCTAAGTGAAACGGTATTTATAATGGAATAAGAATTATTGCTCACTTTTCAACAATAACATGGTCATAAGGGAAATATAAGATGCACTAGTAACTGTCTAAAAATTTCATTATTCATGACGCTTTAACTCGGTGTAGAAGGAGTGATGTCAAATTTATTGGCTGGCAAAGGAATATATACAGTTACAACGATATATGCCAATGCATTGAGTCGATACTGGTCACGGGATACATCAAGTTGAAAGGTTTACAATAACCCTTAGGACTTCAATAAAGCTTTCAGATGACGATAGAATCAGTCCTTTACTTCCAGATAGGGCTACGGAAATAAGTAAAACCTTGGCTTTCTGAAACGATTTATACAACTTTTACTTCTGCTTTGGACAGGTAAGTTTGAATAAAAGATCCCTTAGTTTTTAAAATTCATTCTTATTCTTCATCTGACTCAAACAAAAGTCATGTTAGTGGGTTATTAACCATTAACATTTTTCATCCTTCAGCGTTGCATCGCTTTCACCTCCTAAAAACCTAGCCTACTCATCTAGATTGCTGGAATGTCTGTATTCTTATGTTTCTATCAGCTTGTCATTATACAGTTAGCAAACCTGTTATCAGCAGCTAAAAAACCAACCGCTATTAGTTTATTATCATTTTTATAAAGATGATTTGTAAAAAATTATATGCACACGGAGCTGGAAAGGTGTGCAACACCACACCAAATCTGTATACAGTAGTTTAGAGCCTCCAAATAGTCTACCTAGAAACAACAAAAATATTAATCTACATCTGGTTTGAAACGTTAAAAATAATCAAAAAGAGATGAATAAGCAACTTCAAACTAATGTAAATAGGCTCCAGAATTCAGAAAAAAAGATACATTCTGTTAATTGAGAATCATGGGAACTCAAGTGTTGGTTTGTAAGGATTTGATTGGTAACAGGATTTCATGATGAGCTGACATTAGTTAGAGAACCATTCGGGAAATCTGGGAGTACTGGACAGCTGTTTCGTCCTAGTTTGGGACTCTCCATCACTACGCACCCACCGGAGTTCGGACCCAGGACCTTCTGGTTACAAGACGCCATATCGTGAATTAGCAGAAGTTAGAATTCATGGGCCATTGGATCGGGTCCCAGTGGCTTAATGGTATACGAGCTCGCCATGTAACCAGAAGGTCCTGGATTCGAACCCCGGTGGGTGCGTACTGATGAACAGTCCCAAACTAGGACGAAACAGTTCTCCAGTACTCCCAGGTTTTCCAATGGTTCTCTAAGCAATGTCAACCCATGATGAAATCCTGTAATCATGGGAATGATGGTCTGCGACACTGTAAAGTACACTTAAAGTCAAAAGCATATAAATAATTTGCTGATGCGACCATACATCAGTTTCAGCGTCCAAATAGTATTTCAACCCTCATATAAATTAAGTAAACTGTCGAATGTTTCAAATGGCCAGCGAGTACATGTCAATTCATATGATCAAATTCGAGGGAGAATGCTGACAACCGCATTGTTAACAGATAAATGCGTACGGAATTCAGAAATATTATCTCGTCAATATCATGTATTGATTTCTTCTTGATACATTTCTGAGTCATGGTCAATTGGATAATACGTTTTCGTTTGAAACAATCAGTGCTGGGTGGAAGCTTCAGTGGAAACACTATCACTCACTGGGGATTGCAGGCATATCCAGATGACGAGCCCCAAACAAGAAGAAATGCGCATTCTGGATTACACTGCTAGTCACTATCAAAAAATTAACACGGAACATATACTTATATATAACTTTTACATTTGTCTCTCTTGCTTTGTTCAAGAAAACTATTTTACTGAAGAATGCAACTTAATCAGACAATTACCTGTGGAATACTCATCAGTGATGAGTAAAATCAGACTTAATGGTGAAATGGATCGTAAAAAAAGAATGGTAAACTAGACAATCTCTGAGGAAAGCGGCACATTAAATAGCTGTCAGGACAGAAGGCTGGACGTTGAAGGGAATACTTTGAGGAGAGATATAGCTGTCTTACAGCCACGCTCAATTCGCTGAGTATCCAATACCTTCCTGAAGTGAAAGTCAATATCGGTTTTGCAACTGTATCTGATGTTTCAAAAACATATCCTTAGTCTGAAGCGGGGCAAAGCAGCGAGTTCTGATGGAATGAATTCAGTGGTGTTTAAGGACGGTGGTGACGAACTGTTGATTGGATTAACTTAGATATTACATCTCTCAGAATCAGAGATGCACCCGTTAAACTGGTGTAAATCATTGATTATCCTAATTTTTAAATAGGTATGCAAGTTTTCCTGCAACAATCATTGAGAGATTAGCTTGAAAAATATAGTATCTAAAGTTCTAGGTTCAGTGATCCTGAACGGACTGAACGGTGCCATGGATAAAGAAAACCCTGGGAAACCAGGCAGGTGGTGTTTTGGTTATATTTTCGCTCTTTGACAGATTCTGGAACATAGTCATACCTACAGGCATCAAACACCGGTCAGACGTCTCAACATGAAGGTGGCACTCGACTACATTGACCGAGAAGTGCTGCGGGAGTGTCAAGAAATTATACCGTATTGATGAAGGCCCTCCATACGAACTCATGCAGACATGTAATAGCTTATGGTGATGAAAACCAACGGTGTCCTTCAGGGATGATCATTGTTCCCATTTCTATATAATGTCATCATAGACATAATTAATAGATGTGACCGTAGTGACTTACGGATCGACTTGTTACTAGGGTACTGTCTCGTCGACTTGGGTATGCAGATGACACTGTCCTTCTAGGTGAAGGTGCTGACAAAATGCAGTTCTCTGAAATCCTTGAGCAGAAATCTGTGTATGTTTGGTATGTGATTCGCCCCTGTTAAATGTAAGGTGATGCTGCAGGAATGGACTACATCGACTCCTAGTTTACAGACAGGGAGTAGACTTCACTTATTTGGGAAGTTGCTTCAGCCCTAGTGAACTGATTACTGAGGAAATCCAAGCACGGATACAAAAGCTGGTTTGGTACTCACCAACCTACATCATCTCTGGTGTAAAAGTGACAGCCGGCTATCGATCGAAGCTTGAAGTGCTGCTATTTTCTACTCACAAATCATAGAATGGCAAGAATGCTTCGACTGATAAAGTACAACTAATAAAAAACAGGTAGGAAGTCAAGTATCTATTAGAAAATCACAAATAAAAAATTAACAAGTACAAAAGAGATGCAATAAACCCATCAAGTATTGGACAATTTCTGTTCCTCCAAGCTTTGATTCTCCATAGAATCTATCTACAAATGTTATACCAACCTAGAGTGGAAAAGAATAAATATGGTTTTAGGAAAAAAAACCGACGATTTGAAACATAAGATGACATTATTGTTTATTATTAAGTCATTATCGTTCCCTTATGTGCTAAATGGAACGTAGGGCTTCAACAACATATCTCCACATTGTTCTATTTTCTGCTCTCCTCTTCATCTTGGCCCACGAGTGCCCAAAATCTCACATCTCCTCCATGTCACTCTAGGACGACCCATTCGCCGTTTCCCACTCAGTTTCCACTCGAGGGCCTGGCAGGCGATGTGATTCGACGGTCTCTTCAGAGCATGCCCTGTCCATCCCCATTTTCTCCTACATATTTGTTGAACAATAGGCTCTTGAAAGTTATAATTATATTTCAATAGTTTACACATAATGATAGGTTTTGTTGTTCATATATTTCGAGCAAAATTACTACCTGTGATCACGCCAACTGTTGAAATTGTTTTGTTTTTAATTCACACAATAATGATTTGTACTCACATACATAGTTCTTTTTTTGTTTATGCATTTTTGTGTATTCAGAATTATATTCCAGTTAGAGTACAAATCATAAATTTGTGAATTAAAAACAAAACAATTCCAAGAGTTGGTGTGATCATAGGCAGTAATTTTGCTGAAAATATTACCAAAAAACAAAAACTTATCATTGCGTGTAAGCTATTGAAATACAGTTATAATTTTTTGGTCAAATTTTTGACCGACACTGTTAGGTTCTTGCTAATTCTTTCTGTCCACTCGATCTTCAATATAGATTGAAGACGACAATTGATAAAAGTCAGTGACCTGTTAAAATGCTTTTGTGATGCGCCAAATGTCTGACCTCGCCAATTTTTCTAGCCTGTTCCCAAGTCCGGAAAATGAGGGAGGGTTGAGTATGGGGCTAGTGAGCCTACTCCGGAAAATTAATCAAACTGCTACAGAAACTTCAACGCACAAGAAAAATAAGATGACATACCTCACCAATTTTGTAGCCCAGAGAAGAAGCTAACACTATCATTTCCATTTGAAAGACATATCCACGTGAAGTACACTGTGACACTAAGTCTTTCAGTACTTCTTTTTTGTATAATCTAAAAGTGTTTACATTATATAAAAACAGTCAGTAGTTACATTAAAGACAAATGTTTGTTTATTTAATCAAATACAAACACTCAGTACAGTATAAGCACCAAAAGATGTTCCACGCAAAATAATGAGTCAGAAATGAAAAAAGTGAAATAAAGAAAAACTGGGGAACTAAAAAATACAAAACAGGTAAACATACTTATCAAGTACATTGAAAAAGGTGTTATCTTCTAAAGTAGAAGAAAAAGATAAATAAACTTCAGTGTGTCTACCACTGATGTTGAACGCATAAAATCTCCATACATCCTGATCTTAGAAAGGCAAGGTGTAACAGGTGACCGAGTCCAAAAACCTAATAAAATCTAGATGAGTTGACCCTACTAAGATAAGAAATCCAGAAAACAGCTCATCTATAGCACTACATGCACGTAAAACACATTCGTACAATAGGATGGAATAAAATGACAGTTTTAAAATCTGGTATGAAAGGGTGGTGGAAGAGATTATCAGTAGAATCCTTAGTTAATGAGTCAACTGAGGCACGCGTAATAGGAATGATTTAACGCCTGTCCTGTGGACATCTATAAAATCCTAATTTTTTCACGACAATTGGAAAAGAGGACCATAAAACTCAAGTTTTGAAGTCAATTAGTTCTATTTGATATGATTATGAACAATAAATTGTATCCGTAATGCCATCCAATACACAATACGGTTTTCACTGTGTGTTATATCGAATTGCATACTAACACTGTGTCCAAGTTTTGCATATATATTACTCAGCAGACTCTTTTAGGTAATATGAATGATGGAGATATTGAATGCCTCAAAATTATTGGTGTACGGGGACTGTGAAAGCTTAAATGGACAACTTTCTTATAAATGCCATTCTAAACAACCTCTATAAACAGATGTGATATAGTTGACAGGCAGATCTACTGCTACTACTACGAAGGATTTAATTAAACTTTATGTTCTCTAAAGCGCCAAACAAGATTAATTTATGATCATGTTATTTTACTGGTCTGATTAGGTCTAAGAAATTTAGAACGGGACACTGTCAGCAATGATTACATCCTTGAAAAAAGAGCCTTTTTGAAAGTTAACAATTGGAACGGTTTTTAAACTAATCATACAGCCTAACCAATCGGTTTTATTTTCCTGTGTTTACTGTGGTATTTCATCAACATTTTTAATCTTTACTTCAATCATGTATGCGCCCTTGTCTGTTTATATCTCATTGAGACAGTACACAAAAGTCCCAATAAATTTATGCACCGGTTAGGTAATGACCACAATCCTATTCTTATAGCATTCGTACAGTTTAAGCTTGCCATCTATTATGTCCACATATGGACACGATTCAGTGGGCCAGTAGACTTCCACAAGCATATTTGAGAATTGAAAAGAAAATGTTAATCATATATTATGGTTTTCTCATTTCTTCTGCTATCAGGATCAATAAACGGTGTTGAACACTTTACTGAATGTATTTAAAATAAGAATAATTATCTGTACGTTCTAATATTATTATTTAACTATCTTCTTCTTTTCTCTTTATATTGATATTATGTTGTGTGGTGCATTTTTGGTGCTCATTATGCTTAGAATTTGTATTAAAATGAATAAAGAACAAATATTCGAATGTTATGAGTTATCTACTGCTCTAGTTGGGACGTTTAATACAAGACTAGTTTCATCTAGATTTAACCACGACCGACAGTCTATTAGTTCACATACACTTCCACAGGTAGTTACATAAGTAGAAAGGAGAAGTGGTTATCCTCTAGAATTGTGTAACACACCTCAGAAATTAAGCTTCATTCACGAGTGTTCCATCGCCTAACTTACACGAGGCAATGGCTCGACATATTCAGGTGCTGCACAATAATGAACAGGTAAAATAATTGACGGCTACTTTGAATTGTTGAAGTAATTGTTATCCGAAGAATTAAGCCTGAAGTATGTACTCAAGAAATAGACTGTTGTGAATTTATCACTACTTTTGTAATTAATTACTAGCTCTTACTTACATTTTATCATTCTAAAATTTAGAATTTAATTTACGTGTTACTTTCTAGATAAACCACCTAATTTGACATTGACCTCCAACTACTTTTCAATTAACTAGTAATTTTCATTATTATGGTTAAACATTATCGCCACTGACTTGATATTTTGTTTGGTTGTGTTTTTCTTTCCATAACTAGAAAAAGCACATTACATTTGGGTGATTTTATCTCATAAAGCTTCCCTTCCTTGGTTTCATGAAAATATTTGCACTTTTTATCGAAATTTTATTATTCTGACTTCTGTATATTAGGGACACTGTGTTTTTCCTGCTTCTTTATACTCTTCCATTTTAAACTAACCACTCGTGGGAAGTATATGGAAAACTATTTCACAATGAATCAAATTTGCAATTTGAAAAGTGATTCGCGATTTACACAGTTCCTGTTGATTATTACCCTCAGTTTCCTTTGGAGACCGAGGTCATTTAGATTTAATAGGCGATTTGTTTGATACCACAAATGGCAATCAAGTGAAAATGCACAAAAGTATGTGCTACTGATTAACTGGGATGAGTAGTTGTATACTCCTATCTACATCAAATAGGAGTGCTTGTTAGCCAGATAAAAGTGATTTTAACACACGACGCCAATTTCTCTCGTTTGAAGGCGAGTATAACAACATTTTGAAATGCCTCGGTTCTCTAAGCTGAGTCAAACTGGGTACAAACTGCTGAGATGACTGAAATATCTATGTTCAGTACGAGAGCTAACTTCACAGGAGTAAAAAAAAAGCAATCAAGAGTTTCGGGTAATCACTCAACCTTTTCAGTCAGTTAGTGTTAATATGATCAATGGGTGATTTTATATTCCGGGTTTTATAAAATGAGGCATTACTATAAATGCCAGTCAGAAACCGAATTACTAATATGCAAGAGACTAACTTTGACTTTGACAGTTCACTTTATGATTGCCTAGAAAACTATTTTATACCTCAGAAAGAAAACCGATTTCAAGGAATTAACGTTGTTGTTTCGTTTAAGAATATTGAAAAAACGTTTATTTTCAAATGTTGGTTTAAAGGGATTTTATTGACTTCAAGTTTGATCACGAAATGACTTCAGTGAAAGGATCATCATCCCTGGAGTGGTCATGGATGCGTATTGCTGAAGAGCAGCAGTAATGCTATATATATCACGAATTGGCAGGAGTTAGAATCGATGGGTCATTGTATTCCGTCCCAGTGGCTGAAGAATGGTCAACGAGTTTAATCTGTCACTTGAAGGTCCTAGGTTCGATCTCTGGAGGAGTTATGGGTGCATAGTGCTGAAGAATCTCAAACTAGGATGAAACAGCTGTCCGGCACTCTTCAGTTTTTAGTGGTCCTCTAACTGAAGTCAGTTCGTTCAGTTAATAAGTTTTTCATTATAGGGCGGGCAAAATATGTCAGATGAAACTACATGAAACTGTTACAAAACTACTGACAAGTGTCTATAAATAAAAGAAGCAAAGTCAACTGACTACCAATGCAAACTGCTAGTTCAGACAGGACAATCAATAACTTTTTTCTAAGAGTCTATACTGAAATGTCGGACAAACATGCAAACTGAGTTAGTCTTGCCATAAATCACAACGACAGAAAAACGCTGAATTTATTAGCTTAAATATCACCATAACAACAATACAAATGAAATAAATGCCAGTATTTGATTTTCTCGTTTTTCCAATGTTATACTGACATAAATAGTAGCAACTTTCACCAATATGCAATTTCACGAAGTACAAATTTGTTGAATACCTTTCTGTATTTCAATATTTTCTAGCAGAAAGAATATTACTGTCGCAGGTATTGATTGTATTTATTTTATTCTTTTGCTCTTCGAGTGGAACATTGGACTTCAAACCTTTAGCTGTGAATTCTCAGTAGCAGAGGTGTTTTCTTACAGAGTTGGATTGCTAGCCTCACACCTGACCTCCTCTCTTCATAAGGCTTACTACTGCATAACCAATGTTGAGGGGTGTGTCAGTAGGGAATCGAATCCCGAAACACGTGCGTAGTTGTCACAGTTACGAGCCGAATGACCACGTGAAAGGGAAGTACAAGCTGCAAGAAGTAAACTTGCTGCAAACTTTTGAGGGTTATGAGATATTTATTTTTCATTTCATTTTCCCAGAATAAAAATAAGAATGATTTCAAAAGTTACTATTATTTACCTGAAACTTCCCGTCAAATCAGATGCTTTTGGCCGAAGGAGCACTTGAGCTATATAATTCGCTGTGCGACTAAAAATTAAGGAGAACAATGTGTTAGTTAGATCGGAAATCTGACGGTGAAATCTGAAATGAAGTGGAGTCGTAACCATCGGGTTCCATTGAGTCTGACAAGAAGACAGATACTCGCCACTGACATTGGCAGATAATTGCGCTATATATATTGTGAATAGGCAGAAGTTGGAATTCAGGGGTCATTAGATCGGGTCCCAGTGGGTGAATGGTCTATCAGCCCGCCTTGCAGCCAGAAGTCCTGGATTCTTAGCCAGTGGGTGCGAACTACTGAAGATTCCCGAAAAAAGACGAGGCAGCTGTCCAATCCCCACTGATTTTCAAATGGTTCTCTAACTGATATCAGCTGATGATCAAGCCTGTAACCAATCAAATCTCTGCGAAACAACACTTGGAAATTTCTATGTTCCGATAACATGAATGGCCCGATACACTGGAGAGACCAATGTAGTAGGCCTCACAGTTATTGGTGCCATTGTGGGTAATATATATTGTATTGAAGGCGTCATCAATAAATAATGCAGTATCACTGTGTTTTTATCAGATGAAATTACCATTATGATGAAATGCAGCACTCTTTGAGTAGTGAGTAGCAGTACTAATGACATGTATTTGTTTTTTGTTCCAATCAACGCATTCTCTTAGTTAGCATAGAGGAGTGTGAACAAACATGGCGTTAGAGTTTTTATTAAACATGAATGATTAGAATCATGGTAAATATCTAAGTTGAGGATTCTATTCGGGAAAACATCAAATATATGACTGTGATTTTATTACCGCTGAGTGAAGCGAATTTCTCATTCTGTTAATAGATGAGTCACTTTTTTCATTCCTAGCCTCTCGAGTGAAATACGGTTTCAAGCTTTGAAGCTCCAATACCAGTGTTGGTATTTTACTGGACTTGGTTGCTAGCCTGATGCCCATCCTTTCTTTTTTCCAAGCTTACGACCGGCTAGTAAACTAGGCACTTGGACCCAGAACACGTGCATGCTTGATGAGCATTCTAACGTGCCTTCGATTTATATATATATATATATATATATATATATATATATATATATATATATATATATATATATCAGCTAGTATTTTTTCACAACCCACTTGGTAAACCCTAATGGTCATTTCTCACCAAAACTCGAGGCAACTTTCTCTCGCAGTCAGTTACTAGTGAGCATTCGATTAATTTCCAAGTGCCGACCTGCACAGATTTTTTTGACATTTAGTTAGATCACTAACAGATATTTGTCGGAGAACCACTGAAAACCAGGTAGTACTAGGCAGTTCTTTCGTCATAGTTTGGGAGATTTTAGCATTAAACCACCGTGATACTACCAGAGATCGGGCATACGACTCACACATTAAAGGGCCGGTTGACCATTAGGCCGCTGGGGAGGGATTCAAACTTTTACTAATTGATGATACATAGAAACACTACCAGAGAATGTCATCGGTGAGTATTTGTTTTCACACTCGACTTGGCGGACCCCAATGTTCCTGGGTCCGATCCTTAATGGATGTGTACTGCTGAAGTCCTAAACCAGATCGAAACAACTGTTTAGTACTCCATGGTTCTCATTAGTTTTCTAGCTGAAGTCAGGTCACGATCAAGCTAGAAATCAATTAAATTTTCACAAGGAAACAACTGAAAAGAACCGACAGTAGCATACGATTCTAAAATGGTAATACTCTCGTGCATAAGTATTGCATTAGAATTAAATGACTTGATGTGGTTATTTGACAATAAATTGTCTACCTTCTCTAAATAAAAACGCATACTCTACATCCGATGTAATAACTTTCCTTTCTGGTAACTAAATCCTAAAGTTCTCATACTCGATATCCCTTAACCAATTCTTCAACTTTGACACAATCGATAAACGCAAACATGTGCCTTTAGCTCAGGTACAGAATATATATATAATAAGTATACTCAGAGAATGTAACTTAACAGCTCCGTAAATGATGAAATTCGCTGAGTTCATTTTGTCAGTAGAAATAAACGCATATATGATAAAGCTTCAAAAAATTCTAACAGAAGATTACACTAGGAAAAGTTTCTAAGTAGTTAGTGTTATATTAATTTAAAAGTTGCTCAAAATTCTAGCCTGAAATAATTATCAAGTGATGCAGGGAAACTAACCTGATCAGCTTACGCCTAAGATCCCAACCACTTACACCTCCGTTGCATGAATATCGAGTACCAGTAACAATATCATAGTCATGCTGCTTCTGTAATCTTAAGTTTACCTAATTTAATTGGTTCATATGATACGTACTTGATGAATTCAGGAATAAACTTTGGCTGCAACAGAAAAAATTACGAAGAATTAAATAAGAGGCGTTTTCGAAAAAAGACACACTACGTTTATAATTGAGCAAGTATTTTACTCTATTTATACAGTCTAGTTAAGTTGTCAATTTCAGATATCTTGAATGTAGACACGTTACTAAAACTAGCCAAAAGTAAGGTGTAAAAACTCAGGTATAGTTTCCTTCGGATTCCAAAGTATGATTTCTTTTTTGCATATGCGTAATATTTAGAGAAAAATAATGTGGCCCAAAAGAAATATAAACACAGTGGTTATGCTTTATATCTACTTCTGTGGTTAGAAACGCAGTGACTACTGAGTGACTTGTTTTCTAGAATATTCTCCACACATCATCATGTAATATTTAAATTTCTATCTTCCTAATAATAAAGTGAAACATATCAGCATAGAGAAAACTACTAAGAGATATGTAAACCATATTAATATATATCAAATGAACTGTAGTCAAGATTTGACAGAATAGTTCTATAATATTTGGGCGCCGAGTGAGAAGTAGACATTTGTAAAAAATTATATTTGTAAAATCTCAGCAATATTGAAATGAGTAATTCCAACGTACAATTTTGTTTATTATACTTGTTAATATTTGTTTTATAAATCATGATTGGACAAAGTTTTTAAAAACAAAAGATGTTCCTTTTATATACAAACCTGTAATGTTAATTTCGATTAATTTCCCTGAAGAAGTTCGGACCAAATTGCCGAACGAAACGTTGGAATTACTCATTTCCATATCGCTGAGATTTTACAAATATAATTTTTTACAAATGTCATATTAATATATGTGTAAAACTTGGGCATTGTGGTAGTAAGTAATTCCACACTAGTTTGTTTATTAGATGTATCACACAATGAAACAGTATTATTTACTGGATGACGTTTCGAACAAAATTTATTGTTCATAATCATATTTAAATTTTATATATATATATATATATATATATATATATATCAATTATGATCATACAACTTCGAAGCCTCCAAAACCTCAGGATGGTCGGGGTGGGTGCCTTGCGCTGCCGGTTGGCCACCCCTCCGTACACCTCTTGAAATGCTCTCATATGACCGGGCGTCTTACATAGCCTCTCCAGAGGAAGTCCAACTCACTACCTTCACGTGGCGGAGGTGTTTTCCACCGAAGTGAGAGGGCAAAAGCGGATGCCCGGCGCTCTTCACCGAGTTGACTGTCCATTGGATGACAGTCTAGGGGAGATGGCTAAACCCTGATTCCAAACCTCCAACGACTGGCGTATGAACCTCACCGGAACTCACCGGCAGACGTATGGACAAAGGGCTTATTGGATGCCCTAGATGTCTGGCCCCATTCAAAAAGGTGTATGAACCGGACTCCGGTCACCGACTGCCAATGGATAGTGGACTCCCTACTTCACTCCTACTGCCTTGTAGGTCACATTTGGTTGTGTAAAGGCTAGAGCTGCACTCTCAAACAAAAGGCCGAGCGATGCTGGGGGCATCACTCGTATCTAATTCCCATGAAACTTCATGAACTCTCTACAACATCAACCAAATTCCAGTACTGGTCCAACAACGTTGCCTTCGGTGGTTTGGTCATGTTCTGCGCCGACCAGATGACGATCTGATCAAATCAGTTCTAAATCCCTCGCCATTTCCATCTTGGCGATATTGCAGGGGTGGACAGCTGAAAACATGGCTAGGTACAGTCAAGGCTGATATGGAGTGCCTGGGCTGGGGCTACAAATCGTCTACGGACTCTGTTTGTGGAACAAGCATTGGATAACCCTGTTGCAAAACCTTGCATCAGATCGCCATGCCTGGGCAGCGGTGATTCGAGATGTTCATGAAGCCGGCTCATCCTCCCGTAGGAGATAGCCGAAGTAAAGTATACGACTTCGAAACCTGAGTCTTATAGTTTTTTTGTTTGTTTTCGTTGAAAACTTGCTGACAAGTGAACAGTATGATGCTTAGCTAATCACAGCTTACAATTATCATTAATGTCAGTAAAAAGTTTGAGCATTGTGGAATAGATCAAATAAAGTATAATTATATTTCAATAATTTACACACAATGATAAGTTTTGTTATTGGTAATATTTCGAGCAAAATTACTGCCCCTGTTTATATCAATGTTGGAATTGTTTTGTATATTTGATCTATTTCACAATGCTCAAACTTTTTACTGACATTAAACCGTTTTCCAACAGTGGTGTGAACAGGGGCAGTAATTTTGCTTGAAATATTACCAAGAACAAAACTTATTGTGTGTAAACTATTGAAATAAAACTGTACTTTATTTACGGTTACCAGTTACAACTGTATGTCTGCCTTGCTATTCGTGGTAATTTCCATTCTGGAAAGCAGACACTAACTGCGTACATATTTATTTTATGTGTAGTGTCTATAACCTTTCCAACTGAAAAAACGTATAGAAAGTAAGCTACAGTGAAGTAGATGTCTCTCGCTGGACCCGTAAAACTGAAAATCATACTGAAATAAACATAGGTTAGGACAGTAACGTTATCTACTAAAACTAAAGGTCAACTAAAATACAACTTTGCCTCTTATATGATGCATGAAGTACTGATATTAGAATGATAAATGGCAATACCTTGGCCAATATTTTCTCGTAGACACATTTATTTGCGTGGAGAATATATTACTTAGGTAGACATTCAGTTTGGACTTACATGATGAGATAAATCAGCGTCCATGATTACAATAAAATCACCTTTTGCAAACTTTAGACCATGCAAGTAAGCTGAGCCTAAATAAAAATTTTCTGAATACTGACAAATGAAAACCTACCAAGTCCCAATTTTCCACTCCTTGGTTTTAAATTCTAAACGAAGCCAAATTAAGAAAATTACACATACTATTTTATTTTCTCCGAAGATAGACTGAAGCTTCTTAGCCACTTCACCTGTTCCATCCGGACTGTTGTCGTCTACAATTATCACTTCATAGGAAAGATTGCTGCAAGCAAATATTAAAGAACTTGTGTATTAGTAAAACCAGTTAAATATAATCAGAAACACTAGGCATAATAGAGGAATATTGGTCAGTAGTACGAAGGAATAAGTCCCATTAAAAGTACCGGCGACTGTATTTTGGAATCAGCAGAGTAAGATAAAAGCCGTCATAGTTACGCTAGAAGCAAAACCGACATATCCTTCAAAATAACAAGCACAGAAACTTAAGAGGAGGAAATAAGTTGACATAAACAGAATAGCGCATAGTCTTAAAATAAAGTAAATAAACAGTACGAACTCCATGAAATAATCACGAAGGGTGAAGTGCTGAAAGTCTATTTCGTCTCCACTTCCAGCATTTTAACATCCTCTATGTATTTGTCTTCTGGCCGCTTGTATCACTTTTCCTTTATAATATAATTTATCCACATGATACATCATTGTACTTGAAACTAGAGTTGGCATTCTTCATACAAACGACAATTAATACTAACATGTTTCCGCAGAACCAAATGGCTCAAAGCATGTAGAGTAATTGTATCCTCACTGAGAATATGCAGCGATTATATACACATTTTTCATATAGTCTGCACTATTTTTTTAAACTAGGATTTTTGTTTGTGTCAAGTATTTGTATTCACTTGAATTGTCAATAGTGATGTTCTTCTGAAACGACCACTAGTTAGGCCTAAAGAAATTATATAAAGCCGTGAACAACAGGTTAACTAATTTTACTTCACTTAAGATTACTGACATTTTTTCCTGATTCACAGTCTACTGAGTGGCTGGAGACAAACATTAGCATTTTGTGCTTCAAGGCATTATTTTACTTTTAAATTGTCTTTTGTGTATTATACTAATGCGTAATCAAAAATTAAACACTGAAGTCAGTGATCGTGTTGAAAAATGTTACTTTTACATAATGAATACAACAGAAAAATTGTTCGTAAGTCTAGATATTTGATAGATTTAGTCATGAGTGAAAATTTATACATATTCAGAATTTCAATAGGTACACAATTGATTCTACCCACTATCCTTGTAAAATATTCGGAAGAACTCCCGAGTACAAAACAGATAACTTCACCGACATCAAAACCATATCTGCAGTGGTATCACATAGCAAATATTCATATCAAGTACAAATGGAAATGAATGTGTTAACTACATATACTGAGTATAGAACTGCTAAATACATGTGACTCCCCCACCTGAAACTAGTCTTTATGCATACATTAGGCCAAATGGCAATGGAAATTTTCCTATGTAAGACAATGTTTTAGGGCAGCTTTTAGGTGCGGAAAGTACCATTTAGCACGCACAAATCAAACACGTGGAAAAGACCGAAAGCCGTTGGCATTCATCAACTCAAATAAATTTGAAACGATTAATTAGAAAGCAGTTGCATCAGATAAACGTGGAAAACTTTAGTATCAAGAATTACCAGCCTTGA
Source organism: Trichobilharzia regenti (assembly GCA_944472135.2). Classification (NCBI taxonomy): domain Eukaryota; kingdom Metazoa; phylum Platyhelminthes; class Trematoda; order Strigeidida; family Schistosomatidae; genus Trichobilharzia; species Trichobilharzia regenti. The sequence goes on along the minus strand of OX235265.1, from coordinate 62,058,784 downwards.
TAAATGTTCTCAACACTTTCCATTTGGAAAATGAACACAGGAAACCTGGGTGAAGCGCGGGACGATTGGGAAATTCCAGAAGGTTCAGACGTGGACCAAACGTGAGGACAGAATACAATGCTGCAACAACGCATTCTATCCTATTTACTCCATCTTCACCCCTAAAAAATTCCTCAACCTTCCCAAATATCCTGTGTATATCAGAAGACATCCTATTTCCCTTACTGGGTTAAGTTTACAAAATGAATGGATTTCATGTCTTGTCCCACTTTCTTACACTCAAGAGAGCTTTCTCAAACAGGAATGAGACATTATCAAACGAATAACTGGATGGTGGTGGCTTCTGGAATAGTTTGGGGGCGTAAATAAAAAAAACTGGGGGATTGAAAAAAAATGATCAATATACAAGTAATTTTAAGATAAGAAACATCAGTATTTTTCTTTTCGTATTACCAAGACGTGCTAAACCATGTTTTATTTTGAGACATGCAATAATTGTTAAAAAGGTAAATTTATATAAATTTATAAATCTAAATATAGATTAATGTTTTCAGTTTGACAGAGTTCGTGCATGTAGAAATTGATAACAGAGCACATACTTCTCGTTCATGACTTTATCAATGATCCACATGATGATTGGCAGGTTTTCCCTCTCATTATACGTAGGTAGAATAATCGAGTACAACGTCATCTTCAAAATGAAGGTCAAAATTGCAGTGACCCAACCAAGGTCATTTACTTATATTTCGACCTTGAGTGTACTCATTGATTTAGAATTAGGATTCGTGTATCCCATTTAGTATGCGAGGCTTATATTAGGCATTTTCACTTTTTATTCTCCCTTCTAAATAGGTCTAGAGAAGACACAGATTTATGACTCTAAATCATAACGTGTACCTTAAGGTCATTAGGTCCTCCCTTTCAATCTCTACAATTTTATTGTGTTCTGTGAGTCTTCCTCATGTAATTGGAAAGAAAGGCCTGTGTCCACAAATATTTCTCCACGGTGTGATAAGAATCAATGATCCGACAGTTTCCAGGGAAGTGTTTAGCGAGATTGCTAACGGTGGTTACCCCTATGAAGATCATTGTAATTGCTTGTAAACGAGTACTTGTAGTAGCGCACCTAATCCGTTTAACAGCTCACTTAGAAAATACCGACATCACTATCCAACTGGACCTTTGTTAAAACTTTCATTTTCTTGGTATTCAAACTAGCAATAGATTTAGGGAGCCTGGAAGAAACCGTGTGGAGTCGGATGCCGCACCATGCTCCCAATATGCTTCGTAAAATCAATGCGAACTTTGAAATTGATCCTTTTCCTGTGTCCCTTGATTACATCTGATTGTCTGTTCCAAGTAAAGGAACCGATAGTATTTCGAAGATTCTTCGTTTTAATTAGATACCCAATTTGAGGCGCTACGTAAAATACTTAATCGAAATTCGTAGAGGTAATACAGACTGGTCCTCGGTGCTTCTGAGGCAGTATCTATTTGTCGATTAACTCGTCCAGCTCATCTTACATTGATTAGTTTCCCAGGTTTACTCACTGTCAGATTTAGCTCTCAGTAGCAGTTGGCCCTGCTACTTCAGCGATGGAATGAGACCAAGAGTAAATTGGAGGACATATCTGCCTCCCGGGAGGCTGACCTCGGACCCTAAGAATGCAGCAAGCTGACTTTGCACTTCAGTACAGTGCCTCAGTAATACGACAGCCGTGTAATTCTGAGGAGGAGAAACAGTATTACTCAAGTTTCCTAACCTAATCCAAATAAAATAAAGCAGCCGGGCGGTTACGTCTGGACAGACCAAACTTTCCCAATGACATATCCTCTACCGGCAACCTGTGCAGCTTCAACAGAGTGAGGTGGTAAACCTCACTACCATCTAACTGTTTAGTGAGGTGAGAGGACCGCCAGGAAAAGTAGCAGAACTTAAGAATCTCCAGTTACACCTGCACCTCAAAATAATAATTTTCACTGAAACCTGGCTAATTTGTACTATTTCCAACAATGAGCTCAGTTAAAAATTCCCATAATGATAATTAGAGAACAAGAATTAAGTAAATATGTATTTTCCGTAACCCCTCATCAGGTTTACATCTACAGAACGAAATATTAGTCGTAGGCATTTGTATTAATTTGGTAAAAAATAATAGGATAAGATATGTGAATCGATAGATAAAAACCAATGTGATCGTAATTACAATAAAATGGATAAATTCATTTTAGTTTTTATGTCATCTAGGCAACGTTGAGTATACAAGGAGGATGTGCATAACAGTAGGAGTAAAAATGAAAATAACCATTGTCACATAGCGATCAAATAATATTATTATGATAAATTGTAAAACTGAATTAAATGTACAACAACAGCACAAAGTGATACTGATAGTTAAGTTTACATTATAAATAAGATAACAAAATAACATAATAATGAAATAATTTTTTTAAATATCCGGTGTCACCAGTGTAAGGTATGGTAAGTTCGATGATTTTCTAACGCCCCAACTATTCTTGTCTAATTTCAGGTTGACTACGTAGCTTGCAAGGATTGATCGCACAAGGTGGTGCAGCAGATGACCAGTAGGAAAGTCCTTCCCCGCAAATCAAATCCTTGATATTGAGTCTTCGTTCTTAATAGCACGTGGCACTTATGTGGTCACCCTGCAAACGTGCGCTTTGCTCTATGTTTCAGATCATTGGTTGACTATTGGGATCAAATAAATGACAGACCTAATAACGAAAAACTTTCTTCTTCTAAGTCCCATCTCACTGCACTGCTCCGATCAACACAGACAGCAGCTGAAGTCATATTCTTGGCCTTTAAGTCGGCCTGCATCGCGTTATGTCCATCCTTTGCCACATAAACTGGAAGTCGGTGATGACTTCGACGTGTGTTTGGACAAGGTGCGTCAATGCGTAGACCTGATGAATATGCTTCACCAAAATGCATTCGAAGTCGACTGTGTTTAACGGTCTCTGGAAATGCAAACATGTGTTTGGATTGTGTCTTTGTTATAAAATATGAGATTTTGCAGTCGATTGTTTGGACGATTGGATGCTTCGAAGATGTCTGGTCATTTTGTTAGTATTTAATTGGTGGATTGAGACTAGCATTGGAATCCAGGATGCGCATTTCGTCCTATTTAGGACTCGTTACCTGGATATACCTTCACTTCTCAGTACCTGATGATGCTCCCAACGAGACTCGAACCCAGTACCCATATTTCCAAACGCCAAAGCGTTATCCACCAGACCACTTGGCCCACCTCTTGTGCAAAGATTCATATTGTGGTGAGAGCAGGTTAGCCAAAAATGGAAGACAGCACTTTACGTGAATGGGTATGCCGCGAATATTGGTGGTGAGAAAATATGAACAAGACTGATTCAACAATCAATCACAACAGACTTGACGTAGACAGATGCAGTTAATATATAGATGACCTGACATTCAGGAAACAGTCACAAAGAGATGCAAGGTTAACTTCCTGTGAGAAACAACCAATCAGAAGACTGCGTTTGTCTGCTTGAAAAAGCTATAATAATGTACATGAAATATATATAAATACGTGTTGATTTCCTTAATAAACGATCTGTCGCTTAGCCCTTGTCTTCTGTTGTTACAATATTAATACTATTAAATTTGAGATATTCCGTCGATTGATTGGACATTGTCAAAGCATCTGCACAAGAAGCCGACATGTCAATCTGAGACCGAGCACTTCTGTCTAAACAATCGACGGGAAAATTACAAATTTATTCAAATTAATATGACCCGTTGCGCAAGAGGTTGCTCTCATGGCCCAAGTGGTCCGGTGGATAACGCTTTGGCGTTTGGAAATATGGGTACTGGGTTCGAGTCTCGTTGGGAACATCATCAGGTACTGAGAAGTGAAGGTATATCCAGGTAACGAGTCCTAAATAGGACGAAATGCGCATCCTGGATTTCAATGCTAGTCGCCATCCACCAATTAAATGGTTTGGTTGGTGCTCATATGGCCTTGTTTATCCTCCTGAGTACTCTGAGAGAACGTGTAATGCAACAAATACCTCATATGGATTCTCTGTAAAGACTCGAAGAGTGAAACCAGATACGACGTGAATCCATTAGTCGGTTCATCTTGCATCTCCACAAAGCTTACTCGTCAAACTATGCAGGACAGGATGTATCCAGATGTTAAAAACTCTGTCCTTCACGAATATTTGCGGGGTGTCAACTTCAGTTACAGGGGGGATTTTTCCTTGCACACTCCATCACCCACTGAAGAGGCTGAAATCAGGGTACGATTAGTGAAAGTCTAGAAGAACCATGAACAACGTGCCCATAAGTCAACGCAGTGGGATGTCAGCACAGGACAACAAAATAAGCACAGAAGCTCATAGGAAAAGGGGAAAATGCCCACAGTCAACGTCTATTTCAAGAAACGAATGTTACTACTGCAGACAGTTTGATAAGCTTGCTGGGATTTCTAGGCAAAACACAGTCGGTGGCCATGCCAGTATGAACTCTACCCCCAATTTACCATAATCGGCATCATCTCTTTGAAAGCTGGAGGATTTATAGGTAAGAAAAAGTGTGCGATGTCAGTTGACTCAGGCGCAACTTTTTCTGTCGTACATTCATCATGTGCCATCATGTGTTCCAAGGACTTTTAGGCCCACAATAGGGACTCACAAGTTGCGGCTTGCGACGGCCAATGAAGATTGAATGCAATCCCAGGGAGTGGTCTTTCTACCTCTTCAGTTAGGAATACTGGCATTATATGTGTATAAACATCTATGTACATATAGCTATCAATCACTCCTTGATGACTCCACTTGCTTTCATCTGTGCTGCTGTCGTTTGTCTTCGTTATTCTCTCACAATATTAGCCTCTATATGCATTTTTGAATAGGGATAAAGTGTGTACATTTTTGACCGCTTATAGTGACGAGTGATCTGCATACATTATTGCCCACATATCCTACAGCTGCCTCTTGAATTACCCCTTACCTTCCCGCATGAGGCATCCGGGATTAGGGTGCGGAATATACTTTTATACCAATGAAAAGTACTAATTTACAATGCTCCACGATTGTAATTCATAACATAACTGATCGTACCCGTAAAAATGGCTTACACTCGTTTAAAAAAAATAGAAGCTATTATTATTAGCGTGAATTGGGTACAGTTTACTTCTGATGTTACTTATAATAAAATTACTGACAAAATTATGCAAGTAGATCAGTTATTTTAAATTAAAAGTCGATTTGGATATAAATCGAGAACAAGATACGATGCCGCACATAACAAAGTTACATGTAGGAAGTGACTTCAAGCTCTATATTTTTCCCAAGTATTTGTAATTCACCCAAAACATACTTGGGTTTTTTTGTTAATGCGAAGTTAATATCTCTATATCGCTTGATGTGCTCCACTGAATGACTAGTTAGCAGATAGAGGCATGCAGAGCATTCTGCAAGCAAGGTGAAAGGCATGGTCTACACGAAGCTTTTCCAAGTGACAGACTGAACACTAGGAATACCTAGAACTCGGGGAACGATGAAAAACAGGAGTCAAACGTGACAGGAGGTCATTTTAGGCGAAGCCCGCCAGGGAACTCCTAACGAACTCCAATATTTAGCAGTGCTTCAGTAGGCTCAAACGGTCCAAATCTCGCAAATCTGGAAATGACTGAATCATTTACTATAACCTTTGGCACACAGCTAAGTAACAATGTGGGTTTTGCCAGTGTAGGTTAAAAAGACTACGCCAGTATTTTAAAGGGTGAAAACCCGATGGCTACGCTCCAAACAAATCCTTCAGTGGCATTAGAGAAGCTAGAGAAACTCATATCTGGAAAGTCTCCAGGCTGTGATGACGTTTGGGCATCCGTTCTGAATCTTTGAGGACCCTTGTGTAGCCCCTTCCAATACTAAACACTTTCAAGAAAACTGCAAAACGGGTGGAAAATAGTCATTCTTTTTCCGATTTTCAAGGGCGGAGATCGGCGAAATGCCACGAGTTGCATACCGTTAGCACTGCTTTCAGTGGTATAAAAAGCACTAGAAGCTCTGATCGTTGATCACATCAGGGCACATCTCAATGGAATCAGAAGACTCCATGAAGCACAACGTGATTTCAGGAGAGGTAGTTCCCACCTGAAAAAGTTAGTATCAGCCTGGTACAGTTGGATATCACGCCTGGGTGTGAATTTTGCAGCACATATGACCTTCCTAGACTTCGAGTAGGCATCTGACAGTCCATCATGACTTTCCGAACAAATTAGGTGTTTGAGGTAAAGGTTGGGCGGTTCTATAATGGTTTGAGAACTGCTTAGGTGAAAGGAAATTCTGTATTGAGGTTTTTCGTGTGCGATCATCCTGGCATAGCTTGCCATCAGGAGTACCACAGGGGTCTATCCTAGGGCTATTTATATGTACGACTTACCATGCCATCGAAGCCCCCCTACTATTCTTTACGCCGATGACGTAAAGATTTTGAGAGAAATGAAGTACTCGGAAAACTCAGTTGGGCTGCAGGCAGCCCTGAAGCTTTTTGAAGACTGAATGACAGTCAGCGGTATGATCTTCAACCCGTAAAAGTGCTAAGTAGTGAAAATATACACCTGCAGGCTGCAGAACACGGGTTACACCCTGTGTGATGAAAGTCAGCTCTGCAAAAAGTCACAGCGTGACATATGCCTAGTTCTAACGCAAAAAATGGACACAAGCGTAAATTTCACTGAGGATATTGCGAAGGCATATGCGGTCATACACCTAACACAGACAGTTAGATGTACTCACTGCTGAGTTCTAAAGTTGCACGAAACATGCGTCTTACCACACCTTTAGGTGCACAATATTACTGCAGCGCACTGCTCAGAATAGATGCAAGCTTTTTTGAAAGAGTCCAAGTATGGGCGACAAAAGAAGTGGTAGGTCGCCAGAATAAACCATACGTTGAATGACTAAAGAAATTAAGTCCCTTCACACTTAGCTACAATCGGCTCGGGTGAGGGCTTGATTATCGCCTATAAGATAACAAATGGCCAAAATCACCCAAGCAAAGGTGTTCTACCATTGCGTAGTCATGAACATTTCCGTGGGAATCCAGGGTGGATAGCTTACCCGAGAGCACAGATTCTGATAAGCTCCAATTTTTCTGCTCTGGGTTTGCCGTCCCTGGAACTCTTTGCATAAAGATGCAGCTTTAAGCAGGGATTGAGAAATCATGAGGTGACACAAGGACAGCATCCAAAAGGCCTATCAACTTAAAACTCACACACTATTAGTGGGTATACAGCTAATCTCATCTTTTATTTCTTCACATTTTCCACTGTCTTACTTGGCTGATTACTCCAATTATAGCGTCCCTTATACTGTTATTAATGTTATATATATTCTTACATACATACATGTGAATTTCAAATCACATCAGCTATCTGTTTTCATGCTTTCTTTATTCTTTCTTTCTGAGCCTACATAATATGGACTTATTATGACTATTATAATTACTTTTATCTCTCTTCTCGACCACACCGGTTGACTAGTGGGTGAAGGGACTAACTCTATTCACAGCTAGGACATAGTCCCAATTCACCTCTCACTACAACCCACATATAATTGATCCAATAACCGCTACTTTTTGCGTCAACATAGATTGTGAGTGGCCGAACAAAATACGCGGAAGTCCATCAAAAACCAGGAACCTATACCTTACACCCGAGAAGCGAGCAGAAGGAAATCAAACTGGTTTATGCAACCTCATAAAAACGCAATTGCACATTGGATCGGAAAAGGTGTTATATCATGGTTGATTTATGAATGGATCATCTCGTTTTAAGCCGTATCAGTGACAGCGCTTTATATATTATATTCATGCATCCATTTCTATACTTTCAACTACTCTCACATGCGATTATTATGCCAAAGTATGTGCAGTGATTTAGTTGATAGTTGATACATAAGTGTGTGAACTGCCACAGTAACTAAAACGTTCATACACTATGAGGCCTTTCTAACGAAATGCCCATCAGATAATGTTTCATTCTGAAGTTGAAAATTAGGTGAGACAGCTACTGACGAACTTTGAACATTTAACGGGAAGTATATCCAAATAGGAGTGCTACAGCCAAAGTCAAACGAAAGCAGAATGTGGTCATTTTAAAAAGTCCATCGGGACATTGTCGTTTCTGTGGCCCTGTAAGTCATATATTATATTAGGTTGATCGTTTGTAAATTATACACAAGAATGAATTTATTCGTGGCCTTGTGACTCTCTGATGTACACAATCTTGCTAATTTATTCCCAGACACGATTTTAAAACAAGTGATGTGGTAACACAGTAGGGACTAATAATATTATTCGAATTTGAATAATAGACAGTTGGCAACCACCTTTTTTTATAATTGGATCATTGTAGATTATTAACCGATATGTCATCAATGAAATTACCAGATGAAAACTCGAAATGAAGGGTTAATTCAAACGTAGTTTCGTATTACACCCAGATTATTTAAGGTTAAGCTACTGGCTGGATATGCATCAAGACGTTTCTGTGGACACACATGATCGCTGTACCGCTCTGCTTTTGAAAAGCTACTCTGTTATCATTTCTGCTTTAAGAAATGCTACTGGAAAATTCAGAGTTAATCAAATGAATATGTCTATTTTCTCTTACCAATTGTTAATCGGTTGGGTAGAACTGTCGTGAAGTTAAATCATTCTCAGTCAATATTAATATTCCTGTGGCAGTGAGGTCAGTCAAAAACCATTTCGCGTAAGTCCATCAGTACATTATGCACTTTAGGTCATTTGTCTGTTGTATTCGTCATGATTCAAAGAGCAGTACAAATGTGGATTAGAACTTAATTATAACTGACTATGCATGGGCTGATAACATTTCTTCGGGCTCTACAATTATAAATGCATTAATTTAAGCATACAATCACCAGTAAAGACAAATTAGAATCATATCAGAAGGTGCATTGTGGAACAAGTATACGATGGGATGGAACAATAATCAGTTAGTTTTTTAATATGCATGTTCAGTGAGGACATGAGATAAAGTGAGATGAAATAATTTAATAATGTGTGGGTGCAGATATATAAGTGTAGTCAACAGAAAAATACTGGTTTCGAGAGTGTAATCCGGGTGTGAGACAATATGAAAATAAACCAACGAATGGGGCGGATTAGACATAATTTCAAGGTTTCAAATAACGACAATAAGAATGACTGTAAAATAATAACGACGATATGGTGTAAAATTACAAGTACTATTGATGAATGATTGTCAAATAATAATAATGAATATAATGAAGTGGAATGAACAGGATTTTGTAGATACGATAACAAGTTAGAAAAGCACTACTGAAACCTAAGGTAATAAAATCTTAAGAAGGGTCATAAAATCGTAAAAGTCGGAAATAAACGTTTGTCAATGAAACAAAGGAATAGAAGAAAAGAAAATTGTGATAGGAATTTATAGTGCTAATGCTTATGGAGGTTTTGTTGGCTTTATCTTAGGCCAAGGTAAACATAGGGTTTGAACATACTTCTTCTGTATGCAAAGAGTTGGTCTTCTGGTATTAATTGCAACCGCTTTAGCTACTGATAGAAGACGTAGTCGAACTCCTCTAGATAGATTACTAGTAATGCGGTAAATAACTGAGAACGGCTGGTCAAGTTTCATCGGGTGTCCAGTATTTACCAAGTGGGCTAAGACTTCACTATTTACGCATTCGGTTACCCCTTTACTCAACCATACAGGTACATGTTCACGCGCGCACATGGACAAAGCCCTCTGAGTACTGTCAATGTAACTAGCTCCACATGAGCAGTTGTATTCATAGATACACATTGGTGAGGCCATCTTCGGTAATTTATCCTTGGCTTGCTGTGTGAGTACTGGTTTAGTTGAGAAGTTGAGTACCAACCACTTTGCTGTAGAAGGATGAAGAGATTGATACATATCTAGGATAGGAAGTAGGGGTACTCCGGGCTCGTGGACTTTCGGTAAACCATAAAAGTCTTGGTTTTTGCGTACTCGAGGGTTTCAATTCGTTGAGTGTATCCTTAGGAATCAGATTACTCTCAACTAGTGATTTTAGTGTCTTAGCCATTTGGCGTTCTGTTGCTTCAGTTGTGTATTTACAGCTGCTCAGTTTTTGAAATTTCGTATGGCCACTTAAAATGAGATTCATTTTGTCTAAATATTGTACTGAAATGCTGAAAATTCCTTGCTGTATCATGAGTACTGTTTTTGGAATAAAGCTGTTATTATTATTATTATTATTATTAAATAATCACTCATTCATGATAACTGTACCATATCCTCTATCAGGTCTAGTTATTATCATATTTTCGTTATTCTTGAGGTCACATAATGCCTCTCGGTGTTTCTTTGTAGGTAGACTGTTGACGGGATGTTTGTTGTTCTTAAACTAGGGGCAGGAATCAATTAGGGTACTTTTAAATCTTTCTAGCTCATACTTGGATGAAGGAGTTAGGTCGCTTGTCTGGGCAAATAGCTTCGATTTGAATCTCTTCCAGCATATATATCTGAACTACAGAGAAATTTTTCTGAAGACACAACTTAAAGCTTTATCTCTCGTTTTAAAATTCTGAGACAGACGTAATCAGGTTGGTCATTTAGAGACTGATGTTCAGTTTCAAAACCTTAAAGTCTTTGAGAAACAACACGTTGCTTGCTTTAAATTTGTATCGAGAGATAAATGTTTCCAGTTTTACAAAGTCAAATATCTTATAGGAGGTTATGCTGGTGGTTGAAGAGACTCACAATTTCCAGGAACTGAACAGGAGCTAGTTTCACGTCATACTTTAGAGGGCTGCTTGTAAATCCTTTTTCAAATTCTTTTTAGTTATTTGCTGTAATTGTGGTGTCTTTTACTGTTAATTTCTTTGTGACATTTTTTGTTTCCTCATATTTTAGACTTATAAAATGTCAGGAGTTTCATGGTATGTTTCGTTCAGCATACTTATGTTATTGTAATTCCTCAGTGTGTTATTACTCAACTCTTCAGAAGGAAGTACTGACCCACAAACACTGGAGAATCTTATTAGGAAATTAGAACTTCTTGGTTTGTTTAGATAATGTTTAAGCTTTACACAACAAATTACTAGGTGCACGGAAATGTGGTCGAATGCATATTGAGAGTGCAGTTTACTTTTCAAATCTTCCCAGGTGTATGTGGCGTTATTGCATTAAACATGTTGACTCTTACATTTAGCTCAATGTAAAACATTTCAAATACTGACATCAACTGAATATCCAGCATCGTGTTTTCTGTTCTCAGATAATCAAACTGCTTTAGTTGCTGACTTATCATTTCGTGAATTTCCAGGTTATTTAAAGGCTTTTTATCAACGCAAAAAGAAATTACAAGTTGAAGCTAAGGGAGTAAAATATCAGTTAGGTGATTTCGGTATTAATTTTGTCACATTGTTCATGGGGCAAAGTGCTGCAGTTAAGGGATATTTAATTGAGGTGAGTTTTCTTTCCTAGTTTATGCGCATTTCTGTTAGCTTTTTTTGGTCCCAATACATGAAAATTTTCAATAAATTATTAGAAATCTGTTTGTCAGAATTGCTCACCAGTCAGTAGTCCTATCTCTACAGTGTTATTTATTATTCGAAAAGTGTTTTGCAAAAACTTAAATACCTTGAGAATTTACTGGCAAAATATTTTTGTACCGCGTACTGTGGAAACATCTGTGTTAGCGCCTTGTAACCATTCCGTATTATATGTGAAACAAAATATTAAGGTAATTCTATACATCTTAGTGCTTGGTAAATCATTTTCTCAGTCTATTATTGTACAAATACGTTTGTGCTATAGTTAGACTTGTGGTAGGATCATTGAATCTTCTCTGTTCTAGTTTCTTTTATCTCTTTATAGGCATGCAGATTTATTGTCTAAAATCTTTCTTTTCATTGTACATTTTATGCTGTAGAAAAGTGTAATTCTGGTTGGCTTTGATGTCTTTAGAATTAACTTAACATAAGAGAAAGGTCCCATTGATTCAGACTGGTCAGAAGATGAAGTTCTTTTAAGCGAAGTTTCTAACAAAACAAAATCTTTTAAACATAACAAGAAAATCTGTATATAGTTTGTCCTTGTTAAGCGTGAGATGATGCTCTACAGGAGAAAGTCAAATGGTTGGATTTGTTAACCATTTCGCTCAGTCCAGAAGTCGCATCAATATTAATGGGACTGGATGCAGAGGAAATCTTAACATGGGTTCAGGCGTATTAATACAAGCTCCAGTTGCGACGGTCAAAGTTAGAAGCAGAATAGAAAGTCTACAAAAATTATCCCTGTAAGAGGAGATCCATAGGATTGTTAAAAAGTTGCAACATATCAGATATGAAATCGAGGAATCAAAGCAAAAGCTAATGGGATTAGTTACCAGTGTGAATTATGATCTTATAACACAATGGATTCAGGCGGTCATTGAGCGCTTGCTAACGTGTGGTAGCAAGATGCTCCTCTAAATGTATGTTTATTGTCCAGCAATTATGTTTGTCCTACTATTCGATATGGTCCTAACTGATCATAGATGCATCTATAGCTAGTGATAATGATGTTCCCATTTCTGCTTTTTAGAGAAATATTTCTACCCAGGACTTAAAAACCGTCAGACAAAACTGAAGGCATACCAATCTTGAAGCCTGATGTTTGCGAGTAATTTTAGAATTACCGTTTACTTTTTTCCTGACTGCTTCTAGAATTTTGCTGCTTTTCAATTAGTATAAAGCACAGTTGTATCAAAACAGGTTACACTAAACGTCTGTGTTTTTTCCTAGTTTTTAGGCCCCTTATTCAGTCTAGCATCGTAGCTAACTCCAGGGTCTGTGGTTTTATATCCCGCTAAGTCTCTCAGTATCACTGCAATCATCCTTTATCACTGTCAACGCATTTTCCCAACTGCCTAAGTGTTAGACCTTACCATTTGAGATTCGTCATTGCAAATCCGGGAGATACATTCTCTAGTCATTAATTTCTCATAAAATCAATCAGATATCCCGTTGATCTCTGACGAAATCTCCGCACAGATACAGAGGGTTAGTTTCGCATATGCCAGTTTACACCGTCTCTGCCGTAGACTCGATATCCGGGTATCGACAAAAGGGCGGGTGTACTGCTCAGCAGTCCGCTCCGTCCTCCTTTATGGCTGTCCCGGCCGATAACTGCTACCTTGTCGTGGTGGTCGGGCTTGAATACCATAATGACCCAACATGCTAAACTGACTGGGATTCTGTGCCTGCAGGTCCTACCATGTCAGGAAGGTTGTTTGGATAGCGGTTAAACTAAAAGCAGTTACTATGGGGTACATGGGCTGCAGTATCCAATCGGATCAAATGGCGTATGAACCCATATGGGTCACCGGAAACCATGTGAATGCAGCTCCTGACGCTGCCTTGCGGATTGGACTCGAAGTCAAAGGCTCGGGGGTGGTCCCTTAATAAAACCACCTGCTTCGGTCTGGGCGCCCGAGCAGTATCTCGGTACTCACACAGTGAATTGAATAAAGCAACAAACAATCAATGAAACTTATCGCTCGCTATTACACGTGTCGCAGTTTCCTTCTTTCTTCTCTTCGCGATGATAGTTAACGAATACTGTTTGAACTTGTTAAGCATGACTGTTTTCCTTCCAGACGAAGTTCTTTATCCGTTCTCTACTTATATATATATATATTTCCCTTCTTTATTTTTTTCTTTTGATCTATGTTGTTTTATTACTATTGTGTGGCGCATCCTTCTTGGTGCCATATTGTACCAAGCTTTTATGCGTTTAAATAAATATAATAAATAACCTTTATGGCTGTGAGACGTCGCCATTGAGAGTGAAAGACATGAAAAGATTAGCTGTCCTTGATCATAGGTGCCTGCGCTCTATCTCCCGTATGAAGTGGTATAATAAGGTGAGCAATATTGAAGTTAGGCGTCGGTCAAGTGCTAGGTTGGTGTGAGGGCAAATCAATCGATGAGGCTTGGAATTACGTCGACTGAGATGGTTAGGACATGTGTTACGTATGCCTAGTCATCGCCTTCCTCGACAGACGGGCAATGTTAGCTGACATAGGGCCAGGCTGGAAAAGAGCTAGTGGCGGTCAAACCAAAACATGGCGCCAGTCAATGAAATCCACAACAGTTAGTTTAAGCCACGTAGGAAAATGTAGACTTCCAGGTTTGGGGTCCTCGGGACGGTAAAAACCAATGTTTGGAAACAATTGGTGATATGGCTTAAAGTGATCGTTCTCAATGGCTGCCGCAGATGCATCCACTCCTTGTGACTTATGATTTCCAATGAAACTATTCCTTTGTCTCGCACCTCTATTATGCATTTCTTGTACTTTCTTCTCTTGCTTTATGTGCTACATGGAGTGTGGCGGCTTGAACTGCCGCACATATGTGCAATGTTCTATGTCGAAAACAGACAGAGAGGTATCTCGTCGACCTAGTATTTAAATGTTAAGTGGATCTCGGAAACAGTTTTCGCATTTTTTGCCCTTTTTAAGGTGGTTAAGAAATGAAGTTGAATCACATTTTTTTACTCCTAATCCTACTTACAATTTTGTTCCATCATTATATTTGTGTGCAGGTTTCTTTCCAAGCATCATGTATGATACACTTGTGCCGGGATATCTTGAAAGCTTTCATTACTCAAGTATTACCAGATATATGTCCTCCAGCTAACAGTTCAACAGAACACATATTTAGTCCATCGTTTTTACAAGCTGTTGAAACTGGTACATTTGATGCTCCACGTTGGCCTCCAAGTCAATTGGCTTTTCCTGTTGAAAACAATTTTCTACAAAATGATTCACCACTCTCACATGTATGTGCTAGACTCACTATGACACAGTATGCAGAACACATTAATGTTGTTCGACGTTTATCAAGACAATCTGTAAATACACCAAACACGCTTGGGACAGATGGTTCTGGATCATACGCTCCCCCTCCTCATAACAATCCATCTAATCAAACTAATGTAAACATTTCATCGAGTTATTCCACATCTTAATTTGCAATCTATATATATATTTTAAAACTAATATTAAATGAAATACAAATATTTTTCATAAGAACCGGTGACTTCTTATGTTTTGCAAACTATTTATTCTACACAAAATAATTTTTGTATATTAATTTAATGTTATATATATAGTCAAGCAATCGTCCTCGTGATTGTTTATCCTTGTGTAAGTTGGTTTCATTTAGTTCCACTTTGATTTTGGTTGGGTTTTTACTGGGTTTGGTTTTATTAACTCTCCCGCTTACATTTCATATATCTACACACAGTTTTTACTATTTGCCATGGCAACCATCTTCTGTGTATGCACGTTATTGAACCTGTTTTATATGATGGTGATTACTGGCGTTGTGTGCTTTTTTATTATCATGGTGTGTTTAAGTGTAACTATAGTATTATTTATTTGTGATGGGTGTCGGAAACACGTTATGTTCTTTTGATTTCTAATATACTTTTATTGCCAGATTTTCTGAAGTTATGCTCAAAGAAGGTGTTACTGAAAGACAACTAAGCGAAATCGGGATGTAGAGATAGAACAAAAAAAACTAGAATATTATAGCTAAGCTGTGACCACCAGGTCAGGTAAGAGGATAATTCCTCTAGTAACACTGACTGGCTGTTGCGTTATACATATACATATATATGTATATCTTGAATTGATAGAAGTTGGAATTCGTGGTCCAATGAATCAGGTCCCAGTGACTGACTGGTCTACAAGCTCGCCTTGTAGCCGGAAGGTCCTGATCTTGAACCCCAGTGAGTGCTGAAGTGCTCTTAACTAGGATGAAACAGCTGTCTAGTACCTCCAATACAGTTCATAATTCAGTTATTCTTATGTAATCTTGATTGAGGTTCCTTGTGTGTACTACGTTTCCATTTGGTTCATTATAAATTCGCATTTCAAGAAGCTTTTCCTTTGCTAGTCTGTAAACTATTTTGTGTAACCACTTTTATTTTTCATTTTCTTATTTTACAGTCATCAAAGTTAACTTTGTTTTGTTTTTTCCCGCCTTACAATCAATGCGTGATTAGCTGTACACCTCTCACTATCTGTTTAGTAGTCACATAAAACTAAGGAATAAATTAATTCCATTTACCACCATACGCGTCGGTGGTAGAGCGGTTAGGACGATCACCGACCATGCAAATGGTCCGGGGTTCGATTCCCGGTCGACGCGCTTTACCTCGCTAAGCTAGAAATAAGGCTGGTAAAGAGGAAAGGTTGGGCATGAGGCTAGCAACCCCATCCTGTAAAAATAAACACTGCTACAGGAACTTCAAGCCACTAGCTTGAGGCCCTATGTTCCACTGGGAAAGTGAAGGAAAAATCAAAATTATTTATTTACCACTATATAACTTTTCTTTAGTGAAAAGTGACGAAGTGAGCACTGTATGAATATATATATATATATATATATATATATATATATATTCAACTAACCATAGTGTACGAATCATTTCGAAAGCGGATAGCAATAAAGACTTTTGAAATTACTCCATTATCCAATGATTCATCGTATTTTAAAAGACGGTCCACAAAATATTGGTCTCTTGAGAAAGTATCATTGCACCAGAGTCATTTTAAAAATTCAAGATCTTATGTTGAACAGTGATTGATGTTATGCATCTAATAGGATTTTTCGGTGTTTGGTAGTGTTTTCCACCTATGTGAAAATCCCTAAATGGAAATGATTTCTTCTTTGTAAATAAAAATAGTTGCTTTTGTCCACTGAATTGTATACCTACCAAGTCATCACTGCAGTACTAGAAATCAATTATTTTCATGTATCCCTAAATGCTTCACATGTGTCAACTAGGATCTCAATACAAAAGGATATAAGAAGATACTTTTATATTGGGTTTGTATGCATAAAACTACTATTAGAACCATTACAAAGAAACAAGTATCCTACCCAAAGGGATTGACTTGCTACCGGGGAATAATCTCATTGACTTGGAATATGCAGACGATATAGTCCTTCTAGGCGAAGACGCTGACGAAATGCAGAGTCTTCTAAACACCTTGAGCCGCAATCTACGAATGTTTGGCATGCGATTCGCTCCCGCCAAATGCAAGATGATGTTACAGGACTGGACTACACCGACTCCTAGATTAGAAATAGGGAGTGAAGTGGTAGAGCACGTTGACCGCTTCACTTATTTGGGAAGTACCATCAGCCCCAACGGGCTGATCTCTGACGAAATCTCAGCACGAATACAGGGGGCTCGTTTCGCATTTGCCAGTTTACGCCGACTCTGGCGTAGACGAGATGTTCGACTATCGACCAAAGGGCGGGTGTACTGCTCATCAGTCCGCTCCGCCCTCCTGTATGGTTGTGAGACCTGGCCACTGAGAGTGGAAGACATGAAAAGACTAGCTGTCTTTGATCATAGGTGCCTGCGTTCTATTTCCCGTGTAAAGTGGCATAATAAGGTGAGCAACATGGAGGTTAGGCGCAGAGTTCTAGGTAAACAGGGGAAATCAATCGACGAAGTCGTGAAGCTACAAAGACTGAGATGGTTAGGACATGTGTTACGTATGCCAAGCCATCGCCTCCCTCGACGAGCAATGTTAGCGGATATAGGGTCAGGCTGGAAAAAAGCTAGCGGTGGTCAAACAAAAACTTGGCATCAGTCAATGGAATCCACAACAGTTGGTCTAAGCCACGTAGGAAGGTGTAGACTTCCAGGCTGGGGTCATCGGGACGGTAAAAATCTATGGTTGGAAACAATTGGTGACATGGCTCAAAATCGTTCTCAGTGGCGCAGATGCATCCACTCCTTGTGACTTATGATCTCCAATAAAACTGTTTTGTTCTTCGTTATTACTCCTCCTTTGTCTCACACCGCTGCTTACTGTCTCTATTATGCTTTTCTTGTACTTTCTTCTCTTGCTTCGCGTGCTACACGGAGTGTGGTGATTTGA
Source organism: Trichobilharzia regenti (assembly GCA_944472135.2). Lineage (NCBI taxonomy): Eukaryota > Metazoa > Platyhelminthes > Trematoda > Strigeidida > Schistosomatidae > Trichobilharzia > Trichobilharzia regenti. Next base: position 62,040,808 of record OX235265.1, on the reverse strand, counting down.
ACTTCCGCACATTTGTGTAAAGTTTTATGTCGAAAACAGACAGACAGACAGACCCAAAGGATTCTGATATTTATTTTACTTCAAAAAAAAACTAAGTGATAGTGAAATAACTTCGTGTCAAAATTTTGTCATGGTAATACATTGAAAACTTGACTGCGAAACAGTGTGAAATTGGTTCTTTCCGTCAATTCAGATAATTTATTTTGTTAAAAACATGTGTGCGTTGACACTGTTTCTGCCTTAATATCTTGCTGGTTAGGTTTCTTCTTTATCTCTGTCTTCTCTTTGTGCACTCGAATTCCTGTCTTTGCTACCAACCCGTTGGTTTTCGCCTGCAAACCTTCTAGTTTGCGTGACCTAAGATGAATTTTCCATGAAGTTCAAATTTTCTAAAGTCTTGTTGTCAGTCCAACATCTTTCTGTCTTCTCACAGCCTACGGTCTGCCGCGTGATCTAGTCCGCCGTAGTCAAGAATATCATCGATGATACTAGACAGTCTTCTTTTATTCCTCTCTTCACTTCAAAGGCTTCGCCGAGTTTTCCGTTGTAAATCACTTGACGCGTGGCACTGTTATATAAACGTTGGATGAGGCTAGTGAAGGTTCGAGGCACTCCGTAGTGTTGAAGCAGTTTTATTAAGAGAGAAAAATTCTAGGTGAATTGTTTCTGTCACAAATATGATGTGAACAATTGAGACTGACTTAATAAGTTGCTAATCGCTTACATAGACGTCTATGAATTTACGTGCAATTCAGTAGTCATTATATAGCCTTCAAGAGAATAATAATAATAATCCCAACTTTAAAACAATCATTCTCTCGAAAGTCCTGTTTGACTCTTTGCCAACTAGTGTTCTGAATTCAATTTAATTCTAAATTTTCCTGTCGATTGATTGGACCGAAGTGCTCGGTCTCAGGTTGATATGTCGGCTTCTTGTGCAGATGCTTCGACGATGTCTGGGCTTTTTTGATTAGAATTTAATTTGTGGATGGTGACTAGCAGTGGAATCCAGGGTGCGCATTTCGTCCTATTTAGGACTCGTCATCTGGAACATCATCACTCACTTGGAAATGCAAGTACATTCAGATGTTGAGTCCCAAGTGCGCACCCTGGATTCCACCACTACTCACCATCCATAAATTATAAATTCTAATGTTCTGAATGCTGAAATGGAAGATATCACCTTGGAAAGTTAGTCATTATTAGATTAAACAATCTGTGTTTGGATTGATTATCAGCTGTGATGTTTTCAACTTGTACTCTTCCTTTTTACACTGGTCAACAATTGATAAACAATTAGCTGATTTTATACATTTGGTCTTATCATTATAAGAGTTCATCTAAATCAATAACAACAGTTCTGTTCAGTTTTATCTCTGATCGATTTCACTCTGTTCATCAATGTGAAAATTCCATCTTATTATAAGAATTTTCTCTCACATTGCTCAGATTTTCCTGTTGTTTCTCATGGTCTTAATACTGCTAACTGGTTCAATTCAAGAACTTTGTTTTATTTATTTCAATAGTTTAATGTTCCGACCACCTTTCTTGTTGGGAAATTCAGCCATTCTAATCAGCTATTTATATTTATTTAGCATATATATATATATATATATATATATATATATATAGAGAGAGAGAGAGAGAGAGAGAGATCAGTGGTTCAATGCTCATCAGCCATGTTGGCGATTTGATTTGACTTTCGACAAACGCACCGCTAAACCTTGCCTAGTTTACTCCCCGATAGTCAGGGTTAGATGTCAGACTAGCAACGCCACATCGTAAAAGCATAATACTAGGCCTTCTGAAATTCCATTGCTCGAAGTGCTATTTTCTCCTCGGAACGTAAGGAATAGATTATATATATATATATATATATTCTTCGAGTCAAGTTCATGGCATTATCCTAGAGACCAGCTTAAATTTGCTGTGTTTTTAAGCTCGGCCTCTGAGTCCTGTTAATGTTTGTCAGTGTCTCATCAATTTACATAATCTTGACAAAATTTTATCCGATATATCGTAAGCCAAATAGACACACTCTGAGCTCTGATCATTTCTAACGAGCAGATTATGTCGAGATACCCTTGCATTTTCCTGATGGTTCTCGTGATCCCCTAACTTGCTTCTGTACTTCATACGCAGTAAATTACACTCTTTAACGACAGTGTTGCTGTTCATATGATGCTTCTTTGTTAATTTAGCACAACAAAGACAAGAGAACGTTGATTACGCTTTATCCTAACCTTGATGTATATTTTCGAGAAGGCATCCTAGAAACTGAAATCGATCACACCAAATTATTGAAACCGGAAGTAGGCAATTTTATTTGTTGGTCATCAGTGAAAGTTCTATGTTATGTTTTTATTTAACATCTTATTTTGTTGGTATCGGATGTATATTTTATTTTGCACTTTTTTGTTAATGGGAATTTTTTATTTTGGTGAAATTTCAGTTTGTCCTTTAATATTCTGGGTGTGTTTCTTCTCATGAGTTTAAATAAGCACAATGTTACTCTACTCTACAGGATTGTTGGTCATATTAAATATGTGTATCTCTTATAAACTACAATTTAATTTGAGCTTTTTATTTGATGTGTATCAAATATTTAATTTTATGGCTATTGGGAATTATTCTTGTTATTTCCTGCTGTATATAGTAAATATTTTGAAAAACTCTGTCATCTTGCTTAATTTTTCTTCACTTATGTAAGTTTTTCAGTCTGATATCAGCGAGCAGTTGAAAAAATCAGGTAATTCACTGTTACTTTTCAATGAACATTTTTTTTAGTGTTTTAAATTCATATTTGTCAGTGTTTAAGTAGGGATTTCACCTTAAGAATAAGTTTGTTGAATAGGCTGTTTTGTAGGAAGTTGACTAATGCTAACTAGAGAAGTTTTTAGGCAGAGCAGCAAACATTTGTCCACTTCATTTGAATTCTTACACTATTATGCTGTCAACAGCTCACAGGTTAACCTAATCACTGTCTGTATATATTCCAAGGGATTTAATTTCCTCAATGCTGTGTATGGAATGAGTAGAACGTAATGTCAACAAAGTGCTAGGAGTCAGTCGTCACTCATTATTCGCTTTGAACTCAAGATTATTAGCCTTTCAGTATTTTTTTTTCTGGTTAGATTCGTGACTGTGTAGTATTCACGTTTCTGCTTATATTTCAGTATCGTTGTAATTTACTACTTTTACAGCTCGTAGAAGTTTTTGTAGTTTCTTTGAGCTTCTCAACATCTATGTGACGCCATAACTCATTGCAGCCTCATTAAGAAGTTATGTTTGCAGAAACATTTGAACAGGATACGTCCTAAAATAAATTTCCGACAGTGTAATACTAAAGTAACGAGTTTTTATAGAGTTCGACGTTCCAGGGACTGGGAACAATGGATATTAAGGTAAAATTGCACGCGATTTCACTTTACAGTCAGCTAGTGCTTTTCTAGACGCCAATTTTCATAGTAATGAGCTCTGCTTTTTTGAAACGACCGCCTGAAACAGTAGTTATATATCGAAGTGTAAAAGTTATTAAAATTTCTACGGGACCCACTTTCGTTTTGTTTATAGGCGTTAGGAGGGGCTAACCCTACAATACAAAGTATCCTCAATTAGCATACATCTTAGTATATGAGTCGGACACTGTTAAAACTTGAATGTCTGAAATTAGGTCATGTACAATTGATCCCCGGGATACTTTATTTTAGCTAAACGCTCACTGTTATAGATCAAAGGCAGTGGTAGTTCTTCACTTCATTTTTCGAAAACTTGAGGAAGTAAGTTTTCAAACATGGCCGGTGAAGGTGAAAGATGTGAAAAGGCTACCTGTCTTTGCCCACTGATGTTTACCTCATATGTTCCGTTTTATGTGGTATGATATAGTGAGCAACACCGAGTTTAGGCTTAGTGTTAGTTAAGGAGGTTAAATCAATAGATGAAGTTGTGAAGGTGAATCGGTTGAGATGACTAGATCACATGCTGCTCATATATATCCATAACCTTCTTTGACGAGCAATGTAAGCTGACATAGGTTGGAAAAGCGTTAGGGATAATCAAACCAAATCCTGGCGTCAGTCCATGAAGTCTTTGAATGGTGCTTTTATCTAGCCACATAGGGAGGTGTAGACTACATGGTTGGAGTTCTCGGGATTCCAAAACTAATGGCTGTTGACTGTTGGTGATATGTCTGAAAATCGTTGTGAATGGCACAGCTGCGTTCACCGATTGTGGTCTTTCATGTACATGAAACCCTTATGTTATTCCATTTTACTGTTATTTCTTCCTCACCTTTCTACTTATCTTGGATTTTTCGTTTGAATTCTTTTTCTCTCTTTTATGTGCTTTTTTGTGCTACAAGGCGTGTGGTAACTTAAACAAGTGAACTTCTGTGGAAGGTTCTATATTGAATCTGTCATTTAGTCATAAATGTTTGAAGTATTTGAACTCGTTGCAAACTGAGACTCTTCTGGTATTTCGTGCCTAACGTGAAATGTTTTGGCAATTTTTCAAACACCGGTTTCCTCTTTAGCATTTTATATACCTGGTACTTCCTAAATCTAGGGACAAACACAACTAATTCTCTTAATATCCACCAATTCTACAGACTATCCCTGAGTTTTGATAGTTTTACAATTACAATATCAAATCTAAGAGTATTAAGTGTTCTAGTTAGAAACATTGTCAACAGTTACCTATGCTTCATTGTATTAAATAGCATGGTGTCATTCAGGAATTCTGTTGAGTGACAACACGGTCCTGAAGTCTTAACCCACACACTGTGCTGACACGATGCTGACAGTGTTTCCTTGAATCCAAATGTTGTATTCAGTCACTTCTATTTACCTGTGAAAGGACCATCATTTTTCCCGTATTTAGCAGATATCTATAAAATCACCAGTTTTTGTAGACCGTCCTGTATACGGAGCTGTAGGCTTCTTGTTGAATTCTTCAACATATTGGAAATCAATGGTTAATAAATTCAGAATTTATCGCAGCTATACAGATACATCCATGGGTGGTTGAGAACTTATTAGTGTATATTGATTTATTAAATACAAAATAGGTACAGTGTTGACAAAAGAGATATGCCATACACGAACAACACATGAAGAAGAAATAGAATAATTAATCAAGAACATTATGAAAATGAGCAAGCATGCTTATGAGCGGCGTTTAAACGAGCATTTATTACTTCATACTGGGTTCGTAAACAGAAGAAACAATAATTGCAGCGTATTCACCGTCGACTTCTATTCTAAACCGTGTCTAATAACCTCTGTAGCCATTGGTCTGGTTTGTCCGTCGCAACCCAACCTGGAAGTTTCGATGTACCGAAATGTACTAACTTTATACACCCACCAACCTTCAGCCCCAGGACTAGCAATTACTAAACGGTATGCAAGCTGCTTTGCATAGCATTCGCGGCACATGTCGAGGTCACTGAAGTCAGTGTCCCAAGATGACATCACTTATTGAAAGATTATCTACACCGTGTCGTAAAACACCGTCGGGCCTCAGAATCGGTTACATAATTATGTCACCAGACTCAGGTAGTGATGGTCTAACAAACAGAGTCTCCATGTATCCTCAGCTCGAAGACGTAAAGTTCCACAATCGTAGAGCAAGACTTCATGCACCAAAGCATTGTAAACTCGATCCTTAATTGCCAAACTAACGTCGTGATAGGGCCAGAGGTGGGCCAGGTTGTCGTATTTCACCTTGGTCTTCACTATACGGTTAAAGGTTTCTCCCACCACTCTTCCACAAGCAAAAGCAACTACCTATTTACATGAATTTACCGACTACCTCTATTGGTTCGCCTGAAAGTGTGAGTGCAGCTGCCGGCTTTTGCCCGTTTCACAGAAATACTGAGCACTTGGATGGAGCAAAACACATACCATATCTACAGATACTGGCCATCAGCTGATTAAGTTTCGATTTGGGTAGCACAGAAAAATGATATTGACTGCACACCCAAAGTCGCAGAGTCTCTATACAGAGGGCCTACATTACCACCATGTACATCCTTCAGAGCTGCCTCGTTCTCATTTCTTCAATCAGTTCCTTGATTAGAGTCTCACTTCCATCTTTAAAAAGAGCTGGGGGACAAGTTTTCTAGCCCAGGCGTCTTATGGTGTTTTGGTATATGGAGTTCCTTCTGGTTCTCCGATTCGTTATGTAGTCGGTATTAGGTGATTATGGAGCGCTGTGATTACTCACATTGGATACTGCCATTATGGGTTTCCCAAAGTGCCCTGTCCTGCGGTCCAGGAGACTTGGGATGTTAACTACCGCACCAGCTGTCTGGCAGGTAGCCTTGCTGAATCCATGCTGTTTGTTCCCCTTGGCTCAAATGACGACATATTTCTCTATTCGTTTACGTTCCGAGTGGAACATAAGGCTTCAAGCTAGAGCTTTGAAGTTTCGGTAGCAGTGGTGTTTTGTTTTTACAGGGTGGGGTCCTTAGCCTCACGACTAGCTTCTCCTCTTGATCGGCCTTACTACTGGCTTAGGGAGGTTTAGGAATGAGTCGGAGATCGACTCATGGACTATATGCGGGGTCAGGGAGCGTTCTACCGCCGAACCACTGGCATATAAAAGCACATGTTTCCTCCCAGGTTGGTGATTACACCTTACTTTCACGTTGTGACCACCAGGTTTTGCTATCCTTAATTGTGCACTGTGTGACCTTAAGTGTGAGAGCTTTGCACATGTTACACTGACTATCTTCCAGAGTGGACTAGCGGGCATCCAGAAGTTGAGGATGACGTTTATGATCACCACCAAATCGCAAGATGAACCTGGCACACTCCAAAGCATGATGGGAATTCATGCATGCTCTAAAGGGAGCAACAGTCCTTCACCCACGTCATTAGAAACTGATAGCAATGTGATTGATTTAAATCCAGGCTTGAGTGGCATAGGGCAGACGTCTGGTAGCATTGTGGTGAAGACTGTGTTGGAAGTTAATGCTAGCTATAAATAGGTTGTGATCTGCACGAAGCTTCAGAAGACATTTCTTATCGTCTGACCTTGGACGTTACCGAACCTATTGACCGCTTAGAAGACACTCCTCTGAACGTAGATGCCTGACCTGTACATTCTAGTCCTCAGTTACCACCGTGATGTCCGTTTGATGTACCAGCTTCAGAAGGTCACTTGGGTTATGACAAAATCTACTTAATTGCACTCGGACTGCAGTCCGTTGGTAGTATGGGCAGAGATGACAAATAGGTACTGCCTTTCTGACCCATCGCTTCTCACTCTTGCGTAACGTTGTGGCCTCACAGCACATAAACGACTGTTTGGAGGATCCAGTCGAGTCATGCGGCTTCGGCTTTAGGGCTAAATGTACCACCGACACTTACTAAGGAGGATCTGGACTAAACAAGGTTTCCAGATAAGCTCAGATGGCAGTCACCATTTGAAGTCGCAGCTAGAGAATATATTCGAAGTACTTCACTGAGATGTTGCATGTGGTGTCTGTGATGCACATGCATCAAGGCCTCTCTTCCTAGACCTACCTGTTGTCCGATTCGTCTCAATATACGGACGCTGTAGTTGGCGAGGTAGAATGCATCACGCAGCTTCAGAGTAGTTGTGGTAAATTTCAACACTGTAGGCCAGCTTTCAGAATGGAGCTGACTAGTTACTCAAAACGGTAAGGATAAACCAAGATTCCAAACAATAGCGAACAGATGAAAGTAGATAATAAAAATCATAAATGTATTAAAAATGAAACAAAATAAATAATATCTGGGGATACAAATCTAATCATAATGGATAATATAGTTGATTATACGATCGATGATGTAACATCGGAAAGAGTACAGGTGAATAGAATTATCCATAGATTTGTATCCTGTCAGAATGCCCAGACCTATGGAAGTTGAATGTCTTAGTGTACTACTCCTTCAGCCTTTGACTTGTTTGGTCTACAAGGTAGTACATCTGCGTTCCCGGTGACTAGAAGAGATTCATACTCCGTTCGATTCTTTCAGATTCTAAAGCAGTTGTTTATCATGGGTTTAGTGTCAGGTTTTTCTAACTCCCCTGGGTAGACTGCCATGTTCACTAGTCTGGTGATATGTTCCGTACATTCTCTCTAGCCTTTTCATTTTTGTGAAGTAATCCATTGTCACGTGAAGGCAGTGAGTAGAACACGTAGTCTGATGAGAGTATTGCAGGAGGAATCGCTAAAGGAGGAGTTTTTCAGTTCTCATGTCAGTAGGTGGAGAAAAACGAACTCATTAACGTAGAATGTATCAAGAAAATGTGTCAGTTCAAGTTAAAGAAGCAAATAAGTGTCTGAAAGATGAAATGAATTTTTTGAAGCCGTCAAGAATAGTTTCAAGCCATATCATGAAAACTGAATGGCTTAAGACTGTCCATTCATAATCACACTTTCTACCAACTTCCCCAATATAGACCACATTGAATAAGAATAGAGTAAGAAGGCACTAATCGATTGTTGTTGAGAATATTTTTTAGACTGACATATATATTGATTAGTTCATAAACATGCATATTACACTTGAAAGAAAATCGCTCTAAAAGTTCATAGTGTCAATTTATGACTTTATTTTATTATTGCACGTACTCCAACTTTAAATTTGTCAGCATGCTTTCAAAGTGTTTTACGACGTACCATCTTCACTTTGTAATCCAATCAATAATTACTTTTTAGGAATGAGCCAATCGATTTTTATATACGCATAAGTATTACCATACTGTTACGTTCATAATATAGTGCCTTCGATTTATATATATATGTATATTTTCAAGTGTTGGTTTTGGTTTGATTGTATGGAGAATTTAATCATGAGCTGATATCAGTTAGAGAACCACTGGAAAACCTGGGAGTACTGGACAGCTGTTTCGTCCTAGTTCTAGTGGGAAGCCGTGACCAGTAAGGTACAGCAGGTCGAAGATGAGGCAGTAACTCATCGAAGAAGACATTGCGAAGTGGTCGCGCTATGTCGTGAATTGGCAGAAGTTAGAAGTCAAGAACCATTGGATCGGGTCCCAGTGGCTCAATGGTCTACGAGCTCGCCTTGTAACCAGAAGGTCCTGGGTTCGAACCTCGGTGGGTGCGTACTGATGAGGAGTCCCAAACTAGGACGAAACAGCTGTCCAGTACTCCCAGGTTTTCCAGTGGTTCTCTAACTGATGTCAGCTCATGATTAAATCCTCCATACAATATATGTATATTCCTGCTCTCGGCAATGCTATTTAGCTAGCTCCACGACTACCCGTAGGCTTTCATCTCTTCCTCACACCTTCTCTTTCATGTCGCCCCGGATTCACCCACCTCTCTGTTTCTCATTTGAGTTTCACTGGAGCGACTGCATTGTGCGTGATGTTGATAAACAGTGTCCTCAACCTGTATCCAGCCCATCTCCATTTTCTTCGGCGTATTTGGTGAGCAACAGATTCTTGATCGGTTTCTTGATAATTCTTTCTGGTCATCTGGTCTTCAGTATAGAGCGAAGGTATCTGTCGATAAATGTCCGAAGGCTGTTCAGAATACTTTTCGTGACTCGTTCTCCAGGTATTTGAACCATATCGAAACATTTACGTGATATTAGTGTTGAGAATCCGAATTTTGTTCTTTATTCTGAGCATAGCAGATTCCTTGTGGATAACCTACCAGTAAAACGAATTAGAATGGAATATGAATACACAATTATTGGAATCCATTAGTAGCATCTTATTCAAGCCATATGTTACACATAATAGACTTGAAAGACTACTAGCGGTCTTTATTGTTTCATATCTTTACTGTTAACAAAACAAAGACTGGAAAATATAACTTACGTGTCCAGTTAATCCGGTAGTTTTGCATTGGATACCAATCCAATTGGTTTTCCTCTTCCGGAGAACTAATGAGTAGGGTGTTGTGGGAAGATAATGTTTTTGAGTACAACGTTATACCAAGTGTTTTGGTTAGATTTTTTTTAACATAAATTAATGCTTTTTCTTTACACTTGTCTTTTAACATCTAATCTCTTTTCTTAACTTTCATTAAATTCTGTATAATCTGTCGCTATCATCTGGTTACCTTTATGTAACTAGAGTAGCTTTCTAGGATTTGTATAGTTAACATCTAAATTTATTAACTTTTCATGCGTCAGTGTCGGTACTTCCTTAGTCAGTCAGGTATCTGAGGCAGTCAGCTACCTATAATTATTTTTAAGTAGTACTAGCAGTTTGCTCCGTGCACCTTTATGTCTATGTGATATCGCCACTGAAAATGGAAGATATGAAAAGGCTAATTGTCTTTAATCATACGTGTCTCCGTTGTATCTCGCGTGTCAGATGGTATAATAAAGTGAGTAATATTGAGGGTAGGTGTCGAGATTTGTTGGCAAGAACACGTGTTGCACGCGTCTTGTCATCGCCTCCCTCGATGAGCAATGTTGGCTCATGCAGGAGTAGGTTGGAAAGGAGTTAAGGGTGGTCAAAAATCGAAATTTGGTTTCACTGCATAAACCTTATGACCGTTAGTTTGATCCAGGTTTAAATATGTAGACTACATGGTTATGGTCCGCGGAGAATCTAATTGTAACGACAGAAGACAAGGGCCAGTCAACAAGTCGTCTATTGAAAGAATCAATATATATGTATATATTTTTATGTACTTTATTTATTACTATCAGCAGGGTAACAGCGTCTTCTGATTGGTTGTTTTCTCGCTGAAAGTTATTCTGTCATCTCTTTGTGGCCGTTTCTTTGATGGTTGGACCATATGTCTCCGAATCGTATTTCCACACGCCAAGTCCAATATGACTGGTTGTTTAGTTCCTCAAGGTTAAGCTTTGTTATTGTTTTATCTTGTGACCGAGATTTGGGACGTAAACACTGACGTAAATTGCTGTCTACCAATTTTAGTTAGCAGACAGCTCTCACCACATAATTACCAGTGGTTGGAAACTATTCGTGATATAGGCAAAGCTCGTTTTCGTTGGTGCAGATACATCCACTACTTGTGATCTCTCAGGTCTACTAAACCCACAAGTTCCTCCATGTTACTATTCTTTCTCCGTCACCTTTCTGCTTTTTATTACATTTTGAATGTAGTTTTCTGATTTTTGTCCCGCTTTGTGTGGCATATCTCCATATAGCACTGCTGTACTTCTCTACAAAGTTCCATGTTGAATTTCCGTCAGTAGTCACGAGTATTTTACGTGTATTATGAAATCTTTTTACCGAAACATATCTTAGTGTTACAGTTTACACTTTGAATTCAGTAACCGAAGCTTATTTATCCTTGTGGTATTCACTGTTTGTATAAGCGTTCATATATTATGTTGCAGATTTAAAATCCCCTCAATCTTGTTCTACAGGAAGAGCTAGGTACTATCCTAAATGTTTAATCATTGAGTGTAGTATATAATCTATTACATGAACATGTTAGCAGTTACTGAGTTGTATATTTACTCTGATTCAGCGTATATTAATTTTTTACCCTATTTAATAACCTATTGACCTAATGTTTTTAGATTTGAAAAAATTGGAATCTATTCATGCTAGATTATCTAAACACTGTGAACTATGGTCTGATGAACTTGTATATGAATTAGAAACTCGTCATCGCTTGCATGATCAACTTAAAGATAAATATGAGAATATTACATTCATACTTCAAACCGAATGTAAGAGAAAAGGTAAGTTTTTTCATCAAAGCTTTAAGTCTAATTTTGTAGTTTTTTGTTTTTATTCAAACTTGATTAAGGATTCTGATTTTCAAGTATTGATTTGTAGGGATTTGATTGATTAGTTACCGGATTAGAGGACTGTTGGAAAACCTGGGAGTACTGGACAGCTGTTTCATTCTAGTTTGGGACTTTTCAGCAGTGGTTTAATGCCTTATGAGCTCGTCTTGTAAGCAGAAGATCCTGGGTTTAAACCCCGTGGTGTGGGTATATACTGATGAAGAGTCCTAAACTAGGATGAAACAACTATTCAGTACTTCCAGATTTTCCAGTGGTTCTCTAACTGATGTCAGCTCATGATGAATTTTGAAACTAAAGATTCTGAGGTGTTTTGCTTTAGCAAAGTGATATTTTATTATTATGGGTTAATGTTGGAATCTTTAAATACAGACAAAACTTATGACAAGATTGAAACAAGTGTAATGTTTGATGTTCCTTATTTCGACTAATATTCTGAATGCTTTTCTTTTTGGAATATAAAATTCTGATAACTTTTTTAAAACTGGCTGGTGTACAAGTTGTTTAAATAGGTTCACTCTTGTAACCCTGATTACAGTAGGAATTATGTTTTCACTGTTTTTTTTTATTCAAGCACAATGAGAATATCTAGGTAAAAGTTTCAATGATAGTTAGCGTTCGACTGTTTTAATTTCACACTTTCATCCCGATTTTGTTCACTGTAATGAAATGCACAATATGACTGCTAAGTTTGAATACCATCAGGATCACTAAATTCACTAAAGTTGATTTTTTTAAACTTAGATTTTCAACTACTCTGCATGTCCTCATTGTTTTTCTGAAGTGTAAGAATTCATGTTCGAGTTTTTAAATGAAAAGTGTTCGGTATTGTCTAACTGTCGTACCTTACGTGTAAATCTGCTTCTCTGAGTGTATAAATAACATATATTCTATTCAATTTTTACTTAGCTTAGGTGTTTGACATTGAGACGTGAACCTATATCTCTCAATTAGCGCTTTGTAAGATCGTTAACTATCTAACGTGTAATGATGTATTTTCAATTTAAACCAAATCGTTACCATTATAGATCGTTTGATAAACTTACACTGAACCAACTTCCACTTATTTCAGTTTTCTTGAACTACCTACTCATTAGTAGGAAAATTAATTATAATGAATTTTTAGGTTTCCAGTCTACCTCTTGAACGTTGAAGTACTCTTAAGGCAAATAGAGTTAATTCGCTCCAGTTTTTTCATGATTGATGAGATTTTTAAAGGTTATTTGCATCAGAGTGTAAAAATACTAGCCATCCATTCCACACATATTATAATTTGTGAGTTGATAACTTCAGTTTCTGGTAGCCAGCTTACTTCTCATGAGATCTTCAGCTGGAAAATCTGGTAGAAATACTAGTTTTCTTTGGATATGTTTTATATTTCAAGTGTTTCGTTGGATATACAGATTTGGTGTTGATGGTTGTTAATGTCTCAGTCTTTACAAACTTCGTATTCAATTATTGACTGTACTGCCATTATTGCGCATAAGTGGCATTGTTTTTTAGTTATTATTTCTAATTATGTTTTTACTGTTATTCCTAACAGCTAGTCATCGCTGTTGAAGTTTTTGCTACTTTTGTATAACTTTGTTTCACTCAAAAATATGCTTTGATAGGGTCACACTTTTTTATAAGAAACCCATCACTTGATAAAGAACAAACAATAGTCTACTCTATGAATAATTGAAGAAAGTTTTGCTACTGATTTATTTGCTTGAAACCTACATACAAAGTCTTAATTCAGTACTTTGAATAGGTTATGTCGCCACTTACTTTGTGTCATGCATCCTTAGGCACTGCGTCTATAGCTTTCATCTCTCACCCGAATCTTATCTCATTCCTTGAAAAATAGATTGCCTAAAGGTGTTTGTAACAAATTGGTTGGAAAGGTTTTAACAACAAATGGTGCCTGTTAATTATTTTGATATATTTTGGTAGTTGAAGCGGTCTCTGAAAAACATAGAGTCTTTTAAACTTCTAAGGAAGGCAGACAAAATGATAAGAAGAACACTTTGAGGACCTGGTGATCTGACCTTTAGCTATACCACAGTTATTCATGTCCTGAAGCTTGCTTAAAAACAAGGTATGTGTATCGGTATTGTGAATCCGACTAAAGTTGTGAAGACTGTATCATGCCTGAAAGAAGACAGAGGATTGTAGGCTAATAATCTGATGAAACTAATAAGTAATTAAGGACTAAGTTAATCAAGGTACTAAATGGTGTTTAAAAATCTGAGACAGTTCAATGGACTGTTGTATTTCATTCGTAATCTCTGTTTACAAATAAGGAGACCAATTTTTCTGTGGTGATCACAGAAACTTGACTCATACGGTGTCTTAGATCATGGGGACCATATTCATTCAAACTGCATTCAGAGCTGTAGAATACCAAATGTGTAGGATCAAGCGTGTTTGAAGACGTCTGACAGTCTCTAAGGTATTTATCAACGTTGATTGCTAGATTTGATACCATCATGAGACAGGTGATGTGGAAATATCCGTTCTGCCTAATAGTAGTACTGAGGAAGTTTGTCATATCAGTCAAGACAGTCTACTTAAATCCGCGAAGTTGCTCGAAAAATTATTAGTTGTCACCTAAGTTGAATCTGTGATAATCATATTTTATTCAGTTGTGCTAGAAATGTACTGAAGGATTTCATTCTGGGTAACATAATCACAACACTCAATGCTGCTTTACTTTATGTTTGTGAGACTTGTGCTCTAGAGGAAATTATGAAAATATTATAGGTGTTCCATCTTAAGTGTGACATGAAATAAAGGGTTTACCACTCCTATTTGAACTTAAATAGATTCGTTTCCTTATGCATTCCGTAAAATACCTCCACTCTTTTAGAATATTACTTTTAACTTTAATAGTTTTTGTACCCGTTAAGTTCATCTCGCGTTTTTATTGATGACTGAACACCAGGTAAGTGTATGAAGTTCCGTTGAAAGTATCGTTGGGAACAAATGTTAAACCAAGTTAAATCCAACCTTGGCCATAAAATGTTCAGAAAGTAGCAATGAGTAACGGCTGCATTTTTAAAAAGCTTTAATACTGCAAGCTAAAGAAGCTTGCAGCTCAGTGTATAAACATAGGGTCTTTGCTAGTTACTTGTGGATTTGTGATATTTTTAATTCTACTTCATTAGTTTGCTTGAGACAATTACCTGAAGAACCTTTCAGTATTTGATAACTGTGGTACTAAAGTAAGATGGAAGCACAAGCTGTGTTTGTCAATAAACTATAGGTTTTAACAAATAAGCCATTATCGTCAGTTGTGTGGAAGATATTTACTGTTATCATATTTGTTAGAATTCGGAAATTGTGTATGAGCAGAGATGCCAGTAGTGTCAACTATTTAGACTCATCAGGGAAACGGGTGGGAGAAGGCAAATCATAAGTGAGACTATTTCTGAGAAAAATGGCTCCTTAATTAGCTCTCAGGATAGACGCCTTGAACGCTGGAAAGAACACTTTGAGGGACAATTTAACTTGCCTACAGCCACACTGAACCTCCCCGACATCCAGACACACCCGAATGGGATATAGACACTGGTCCGCCGTCTGTAAGTGAGGTCACAAAAGCTATCAGTAATTTGAAACGAGGCAAAGCGGCAGGACCCGACGGAATTATTCCGGAGGTGTTTAAATATGGGGGTGACATACTAGTTTGTAGATTAACTGAGGTACTAGGCAAAGTCTGGGAATCAGAGACAGTGCCATCAGACTGGGGTAAGTCACTTATTATACCGATATTCAAGAAGGGAAACAAGTCCTCGTGTGATAATCATAGGGGGATCAGCCTAACGAACATAGTCTCTAAAATCCTAGGCTCAGTAATCATGCATAGACTAAGCAGAACTCGGGAGGAACAGACAAGGGAAAATCAAGCAGGCTTTAGACCAGGTAGAGGGTGCATAGATCATATCTTCACTCTTCGACAGATTCTAGAACATAGACACACTTTTCGGCGTCCAACAATTGTCATATTTCTTGACTTGAAGGCGGCCTTCGACTCCGTGGATCGAAAGGTACTATGGCAATGTCTGACTGTGAAGGGAGTGCCAAGAAAGTACATTGCACTAATCAAGGCACTCTATTCAAACTCACGTAGTCGTGTAAGGGCTTATGGGGAATTGTCATCTGAATTGGTAACAACCAGTGGTGTCCGACAGGGATGTCCACTTTCCCCATTTCTGTTTAACTTCATCATAGATATGCTGATGGAAGTATCCTTAACTGAACGTAATGACTTAGGAATCGACTTGTTACCAGGGAATAGTCTTATGGACTTAGAATATGCAGATGACATAGTCCTGTTAGGGGAGGATGCTGACAAAATGCAGAGTCTTCTGAACACCTTGAGCAGCAATCTTCGTATGTTTGGCATGCGATTCGCCCCTACAAAATGTAAGATGCTGCTACAGGACTGGACCACGTCAACTCCTAACTTAGTGATAGGGAGTGAAGTGATAGAACATGTTGACCACTTCACCTATTTGGGAAGTTGTATTAGCACCAACGGACTGATTGGCGATGAAATCTCAGCACGGATCCGAAAAGCTCGAGCTGCTTTCGCTGACTTACACCATCTCTGGCGTAGGCGTGACATCCGGTTATCAACCAAGGGACGTGTGTACTGCTCAGCAGTTCGCTCCGTCCTTCTCTATGGCTCTGAAACATGGCCAATACGCGTTGAAGACATGAAAAGGTTGACTGCTTTCGATCATAGATGTCTGCGATCTCTGTCTCACGTTAGGTGGTTTAATAAGGTAAGTAATGTTGACGTTAGGCGTAGAGTGTTGGGCAAAGAGGGAAAATCAATCGACGAGGCTATAAAGTTACATAGACTAAGATGGCTAGGTCACGTGCTGCGCATGCCTAACCACCGCCTCCCCCGACGGGCATTGCTAGCTGATATAGGTGCAGGTTGGAAAAGAGCCAGTGGTGGCCAAACAAAAACATGGCCTCATCAATCCATGAAATCCTTGACAGTTAAACTGAGTCAGGTAGGGAGATGCAGACTCCCGGGTTGGGGCCCTCGGGACTCTAGGAATCAATGGCTGGAGACAATAGGTGACATGGCTCAAAATCGTTGTCAATGGCCAGCGCAGATGTATTCAGTCTCTGTAATCTTTCATATTCCTTTCTACCATTACCCATTCTGTTTCACTCTTATACTTGTCAAACTGTATTGATTCTCTTCACTCATCTTCTTGTCTACCTCTGTGTGCTATTTGGAACGTGGCAACTCGAACTGGTGCACTTCGGTGCCAAGTTCTATGTTGAATCCAGACAGACAGACAGCCAGTATTGTACTGTAGTTTCTCCTTTTAATATATGGATGTGTTTACTGCTATCCATTTATTGAATTTCCTCGTATTATCCGCTGACAATTCAAAAGAATTTATCAGTTATCAGTCCTATTGAATAGTATCCTACTTTAGATACTAAATTTTGCTGACTGACCGGTTGTTCCAAGTAATTTTCTCTATCTGTAACTGCCTTTATTTAACGGTCATTTATTCATTAAAAATAATACTTTTTATTTTTTTTTTATGAGTTGATCACGGATTGATATCAGTTAGAGAACCGTTGAAAACCAGAGAGTATTGGACAGCTGTTTCATACTAGTTTGGGAATCATCAGCAATACGCACTCACTACCAGGGTTCGAACCCAGGACCTTCTGGTAACAAGGTAAGCTCGTACACCATTCAGCCACTGGGACCCGATTCAGTGGCTCATGAATTCTAACTTCTACCAATTCGTGATCTAGCAAGACCCCAACCATCGTCGTCGGTGAAACATCCATCCTCACACGTGACTGAATGGATCTCACTGGTCACGTCTTCTCACTAGAACTCCTGAAAACTCCATCCTAAAGCAAGTCAGTAGCGAGCATCAGGTGTGAGGATGGATGTCCCACCGACGACAATGGTTGGGGTCTTGCTAGATCACGAATTGGTAGAAGTTAGAATTCATGAGCCATTGAATCGGGTCCCAGTGGCTGAATGGTGTACGAGCCTACCTTGTTACCAGAAGGTCCTGGGTTCGAACCCTGGTAGTGAGTGCGTATTGCTGATGATTCCCAAACTAGTATGAAACAGCTGTCCAATACTCTCTGGTTTTCAACGGTTCTCTAACTGATATCAATCCGTGATCAACTCGTAAAAACAAAACTAACCCTTAAAAACCAATTATAGAAACTACTTTGTATCCTAATATTGTGATTAGCCATCGTGGAATTCGACATACCTGAAAAGTCAATGCTTTTCCATCCTCAGTCTACTTACCTTAAAGTTCCTATCTTAGAGCAGTTATACGCTAACGCTGTCGGTATACATCGGTTGTTCAGTTTTCTAATGTTTGTTAGCCGTGCAAGTGATCCGAATTCGACTTCCGGCCGACGAACTCGTAAACCTAGCGTAGTGTACTAGTCGATAGTAAGCCAGAAAAACAAAGACAGGTTGGACGTAAGGACAGCAGGCTCATTCCGTAAAAACGATACCACCACCGTTACTAAAATTTCAAAACTTGGAAACGTATGTCCCATTCGGAACTCAAAGGAATGAAAATATTATATCAGTAAAGACATCTTTACACTGAAGCTATAGGTGAATGAAAAGTCAATTAAACTTATGAACTCATGGCCAACGACACTCAATATTTTCAAATAACATAGAGAAAGAATCGCCTTTTGAAAGTAACCTAGTATTTGGAAAAGGTACCCGTTTTAACATTGATAAATTGTGCATATGTTAATTGGGTTTATATTCACTAGGAAATAAGCTATTGGTTTCGATTAAACTGTAGAAAAGCAATAATAATGAACATTCTGATTGAATAAAATGGTATGAAATGGAGACGAAACGTTGTAGGTTCAAAATGTACGGTTAATCATTTGGACCTTAACGCATATTTTGGTGTTTGTGAAGCATTTTTATAGCTAGTGAGAAAGAGAAAGTGATCATACATTCAGGTATGAAACATTTATTTTCAAGGAATTCATTTTCAAACTTCTCATTAGGACTTATATTATGTCAAAAAACCCAGCTAGTAACACTAAGACTTATTCGGCCAATCCCCATAATTAACATGACTATTTGCTGAGAAGGGTTGAAGTGCGTTAATGTGTTAATGAAGAGAAAGATCTTGGTGTTAAGCGGCATAGGGTGGATCAAATTCTGTCAAAACTGTTGGAATCGCGGTGACGTTAGTGATAGTAGAAACAAAGTGGAGGTGGAATGAAATCAACCGGGGAGAATATCATTCAGATCACGGTGAAGAAAAGGGTTTGACAAAACTTTTTCGAATACAGCGTTTAAGCTTCTATTTGTGTCTTGTTGTAGTGCTTCAACTGCACATAACTGATGAAAACTTAGACTTTTGAAGTGGGTGAATACAGACTCGTAAAAAGGTGAATCATGGAATGCCAAATGACCTTCCGTCAACCATATATGTGCTATGCATGTTTTGAGAACATTTAATTCAAACTAATGTTATTTGTGCATTGAGTACTCATTACATGTGTCCAACATTTAGACATTAACTAGAATGCTGGTGTGCGTCGGTGGTATAGCGGTTAGGACGCTCGCCAACCATGCGCATGGTCCAGGGTTCAATCCCCGGCCGGCGCACTCCTTTACCTCGCTAAGCCAGAAATAAAACCTGGTAAAGAGGAAAGGTTGGGCATGGGGCTAGCAACCCCATCCTCTAAAATAAACTCTGCTACAGAAACTTCAAGCCACTAGCTTGGAGCCCTATGTTCCACTGGGGAACGTGAAGGAAAAATTATTATTATTTAGAATGCTGGTATTGTATCACTTGGCGAAATGAACTGCATCATATAATTTCTTTCGGTGAAAGCAAAAATAAGGATGGGGACGTGGAATGTTTGCACAATGTACAAAGCTGGAAAAACTGCCCAGGTTGCCAAACAGATAAGAAAATATCACATGGAATTCTTAGGAATCAGCGAGGGCAGATGGTCTGGATATGAACTATCGAAATTGTCAACTGGAGAATCAGCAATCTACTCCGGTCGTCTAGATGACGCTTACGAATAAACTGAGGGAGTAGCTATCATGATGTCACTAACAGCAGCCACAGCTCTTATGCAGTGGGAAGCAATCTGCCTCACTATTATGAAAGCTAGATTCAACTCACAAGGAAGGAAGATGACAACTATTCAGTGACACGTACCTACAAACAAACGAATAAGGGGGGGGGTTATACACAATTACAAACGGTAATGGACGACATCCCATATTATTATTCATTTGGTTTCAGAGTAAAACATAGTGCTTCAACAACATATCTCCACTTTGTTCTATTTTCTGATGCCCTGTTCAACTGAGTCCACGACTGACTATAATCTGTCATCTCGCCTAATCTCATATGTCACCCTCCACTGGGGAGGGGGGGGGATGGCGCGTGATGTCATTCGGTGGCTTCAATGTATGCTTGATTCATTCATCTCCATTTCCTCCTGCATATTTGTTGGGCAATCGGCTCTTCGTTGGTTTGTTCCCACAGTTTCTTGTTACTTATTCTTTATAACCATTTGATCTTCAGTACGGAACCAGCGAAGTCAGCTGTTGGTAAAAGTCTGCAACCTCTCGGAAATGCTTTTCGTGACACGCCAAGTTTCTGAACTGTATACAGGGACCGAATTGACATTTGTGTTGAAAGTGGGAATCTTGTTCCTTAGGCTGAGTACAGGTCTGACATAGTTGTCTTTTTTATCCAGTGTGTTGCTGTCTTCTCGCTTCCATTGAACAGTCTGACACACAATCCAGGCCATCATAATTAGGAATATCATCGGATATAATAGACAGCCCTGCATCACTCCTGTGCTCAGTTCGAACGCCTCGCTGAATTTCCGGTTGTGGATCACTTGAAATTTGATATCATCGTTACATAGCTGTTGAATGAGGTTGATACATACTTGGGCACTCCACTCCAAATTACTTCACGATCAACGCTGTCAAAGAGGAGGAGATTGGAGTACAATGGACCGATAAGAAGACTCTAGAAGATGTGGAATTCGCGGATGATTTATGTATAGTTTCACAGAAACTGGAAGACTTATAGACGAAAATCAAAAAAACTGGTTGAAAATGCTGGCAAAGGAGACAGGACTGCAAGTGAGCATAGAGAAGATGGAAGTGATGAAGGTAAACAACCAACAGCAACAACCAGCGCCAATCACCATTAACGGGAGAGATTTAGCAGAGGTTACTTCCTTCATTTATCTAGGAAGCCAGCGGAACGGATTGAAATGTCAAAGCAGGCCAGAATCGGAAAGGAAAGGTAAGACCTTCATCAACCTCAAACCAGTTTGGAAAGATTCCCATTTTCAACACAAATGTCTCTTGGTCCCTGTATACAGTTCAGAAACTTGGCGTGTCACGGAAAGCATTTCCAAGAGGTTGCGGACTTTCATCAACAGCTGTGTTCGCTGGTTCCATACTGAAGGTCGGGTAGTCGGCAGGAAAGTATCAAAAATAAAGAACTTCGGGGAAGAATGAATCAAGAACCTGTTTCCCAACAAATATGTGGAAGAAGATGGAGATGGACTGGA
This sequence comes from Trichobilharzia regenti, assembly GCA_944472135.2. Lineage (NCBI taxonomy): Eukaryota > Metazoa > Platyhelminthes > Trematoda > Strigeidida > Schistosomatidae > Trichobilharzia > Trichobilharzia regenti. The sequence goes on along the minus strand of OX235265.1, from coordinate 62,019,488 downwards.
CAAATGCTGAGGAAATTGTTGAGTGACATAGACAGCCAGGACCTCGAGTGTGACTCGAATGTGAAACGACGAGTTGGGCATTGATCCGAAGATGACATGGAGGACATCAGAGACTATAGGCAGGCATAGATCCCACTAGAGATGACCGCAGAGAATAGGAGAAGATGGAGATGTGTTGTTGAAGCCCTATCTTCTACTTGGAACCCAAGGGAACAAAATAATTATGCTATATGATTTTTAAGATGGAGTATCAAAAAAACCAGCTGCGCAGACTTGGATGGTTATATTATTTTATTATTATTTCCTTTTACCCAGAGTGGAACATAGGGTCGCAGCAGAACACCTCCATTTCATCCTCTTCCCTACTTTCCTTCTGCAGTTTGCTCCATGATTGTCCACAATATCTCTCCTCCTACTCACACAGTCTACTCTGTTTTGCACTGAAACGCCCAATTTGTATTCAGTTCGGGTTCCATTTAAAGGCTTGGAGTTTGATTACACTCAGTTATCTTCTCAGTGTAGGTCCAATCTATGTGTTTCCTTTCGCATATTTATTGGGCAACAGGTTCTTGTTTCATTCGTCGCCAGAGTTCCCTGTTGGTAATCCTTTCTAACTGGCAATCTGTTCTTCAGTATAAAGTGAAAATGAACTACTTCATTTAGGCAGTTAATAAAAAAGTTATTGAAATCGATGAAGCTACATCGACTGAGATGGCTAGGAGATGTCTTGCGCATACCAAGCCACAGGATTTCTCGACAATGTTACTTAACATAGGATTAGGCTGGAAAGGAGTTAGTGGTAGTCAGACATCAATCCATGGGAGGCGTTGACTTTTGATTTGAACCAAGAACGTAGGGAGGGGTGGACTGCCTGATTGGAGTCCCCGTGATGCTAAGAACCAATGTTTGGAGACTATTGATGATACGGTTTACAGTTGTTGTTGATGGCACAGATCCATTCACTTTTTATCATCTCTCATAACTACTAAGTCCTCATGGTTTTCCATTTTACCATTCTTTATCCTGTACTTTCCTGTTCCTTATAGCTGTTTTGAATTTTTGTTTCTTCCTCTACCTTTGTGGGCTACATAAAGTGTGGCAACTTGAGTTTCTACACTCATGTGCAGTCCTACATTCAAATTCAGTCAGTCAGATGAAATATTGATTTTTAAAATGAAGTCTAATTCCTTACTAAAATATCTAGTCGGTTTTGTGTAACTTCATGACGTCGAAATGCCCCCCTGAAGGGAGATTTCATATGATCAAGTCATCTGCTTACAACGTCTCGTGTATTTCTGCTAATTTAAACATCTTTTAAAACATTATATATATATATATATATATATATATATATAAATTAAAGGAAGCTACTCAGCAATGTTCTAGTTTATCACAAATATTACAGTTTGTATGAACTTGACCTGTCAAAGGAAGATGGTTTTTAGGCTACGGTTGCTTTTGTGGGTTAGTTATTTTAGAAAAGGCGGTATCGATCATAGTCCGTGTCTCTTTCTCAGTTTTTATTTTTAGCCTTAGAATAAAAAAAATTTTCAATGACCAATCGAATAACGAAAAGTAAGTAGCAGTAAATCAATTTATTCTATCTCGTCATTGGCTGCTTTTATTCCACCAATCAGGTTGTAGTTTGGTTAGCTTCAATAAACCTACGGTTGAGCATAAAAATATCCTGTTATGATGAAACGACATTATATGTTTAGATTAAAATAATGTTTATCATAATGGACAATATTACATAATGTCGTAATCCACTTCTTACTTCGAGGATTATACTTTTACATAAATGGAGGTTGTTCCTAAGGTCAGACATGAGGATACCTTGAGCATAATGTCTAATAAAAAGAATAGTCAACAGGAAAAGTTCTATCCTAGAAATTATGGTAGGTTACCACAAAACCATGGGAACAATAGTACAAGTGGACGAAGAGGACCTGGACTTTATAGACCCACTGTAAACGAAAACTCAGTATTACAACCGAACATGGCACCTAACCTACTCCGTAGTCGATTATCTCATTTTAAGCCTTCTTTGACTCCTGGACTTGGAACAAGAAGAGTGGTTTATGGAAACTCAAGTAAGATTTAATATGTGTCACTGGTTGTATGTGTTGTATGCAAGGTTTCTTGTTTGTTATTATGCTTATTCCTTGCAACAATAACATAATGATACTTGTATTTTTCATTAGGAACCTAAGAAGCGGATGGTGATAATAATGACAACCACAGACCTATACAGATGATGAATTCAATGACACTTATATTCAGTAGTCAACTGGTGTACTATAAATGCATTCATATTTCAGCAGCTAGTTGATAGATGACCATTCAAAGTAAATTCGAATGAGTCATTCCTTCTGACACCTTTATTGAATAGGGTATAATGGAAAAGATTTGTAGCTCAGGTGAATAATTTCGCAATAGTTGTGTTCTCTGAGCTGGATGACTTAGTTGTCTGTCATCCATGTCCCAAATAGATAATATGGAACTGTGGCTCACCAGTTTGCTTGCTCTACTGCCAATCAACTGATTAATGCTTTGAAATCCTGCGCCATCTGCGAATATGAAGGCAATTAGGTAGTGCCGTCAGTTTTCACGCAGTAGATATGAATTATTGCCGAATACATAAAAATGCAAGTGATTCCTGAGTAACACTTAATCTTAAATAGATAAAGAAACTCACGCAGAATATGCCGTATAGTTACATGCTAAGAAGTTCACTTGCTTTTTAAAAAATTAATATAATACGTTGAAAACTGCAGCTAGACAGAAAAGGCTAAAATGTTACTTGCATACTAGAATTTCCCTTTGTATATCTGGGCAGAGAAATAATAACATGGGTCCAATATATTCTGGTGGTCCTCATCAGCTGTGTGAAACCTGTAATCTTTAATAAAATGAGTCAATGTACAGGCATATTGTAACAGCATCGTAGTGAAATAAAATATCAGGTTGGTAAGGTATCTCTGGCTTTACTGTATATATACGAACGCTCGCCGACCGTGCTCATGTTTCGGGGTTCGATCTTCAGCCGACGCACACTCATTATGATTGATTGACTTCTTAAATTTGGGCTACCGATATCACACGCTTAAAATTCCATACTTGTACCAAAATACGGTGTGGAATCAAGGTATAATAAAATCTAAAAAACTTTAAAGAAAATTTATCAAAACCAAAGGATAAGAAATAATGGAATTATATAAGCTAGGTCTGAAAGTCATGTGCGTGTCAAATAAAGTATAATTATATTTCAATAGTTTACACACAATAATAAGTTTTGCTACTGGTAATTTTGCTCGAAATATTACCAATAACAAAACTTATCATTGTGTGTAAACCATTGAAATATAATTACACTTTATTTGGTCTATTCCATAATGCTCAAACTTTTTACTGACATTAATTATGCGAGTGTCTTGATGCAATTATGAGGAACAATTTATGCTGGAAACATCAGTAAATAATACTATATCACTGTATCTTTTTTATCTAATAAATTTATTCAATGATGGAATTATACTCCACCACATTGCCTAAGTTCTGTTCTTATCCTGTATAACCTGGCTTCTTCTTCTTTTAATGTCTTTTTTGAGTAGACGTAAGTGGATTGTAAAAATGATCCGTTAGTCGTAAATTATGTTTTCAAAGGGATGAAGCGATAAACATACTCAGTCACTTAAGTATTATCTTTCGATTACATTTCGATCAGTCAGGTTCATCTGGTGAATACTCTTAGTAATGCTACTGATAAATGAAACATTTTACGCAAGGTTCCTTCCCTTGGCTACTAAACTTAATTATCATTTGATGGTATTAGATAGTTGGAGGCAGTCGGCCACAGGAAGCCTTGCACCTAGGTTTCGTGCTAGTTGGCACTCACTAGTGAGCAGGGCGTGTCTGCAGTCACCTTGAAGGAACTCATGTCCCTTCTAAGATTCGAACCCGCGTCACCTAGTGCAACAGTCAGAGACGTCATTACTAAGCTATTCGGGCTCTCGATTAACCTCCTGTCGGATTGGACACTAGTTAGTAACTGGTGTGATGTGTCTAGTCCTTTGTTTGGTGCCGAGTGAATCCTATCAGTCAAGTCAATTAGGCCACCAGTCTCCTTTCTGACGAGTGCCAATTGGACTTAGGTCGAAGGCTTCCTACCGATTGCCTCCAACCACCTGTTTTCGTGTTGTTCATTTACATTTTTATTAGACTCTGCTTTCTTAAAATTTTGTGGCTCATTATTTGAATGAAAACTTTATTCTCTTTCTTGATTTCTGAATGTGACAAAAACCTATTTCTGCTTTTCACAGGTGAAGTCACTTTCCTTTTTCAGGACTATGAATTTGATCATGTAAAATACTTGCTGTTTTAAAGAAGATTTAAGACATTTCAAAATCACACACATACTTCCGTTTTCTCACCTTATGTTTCACTGATTTTTCTAGGACAGGATGCAAATCTGAAATTCAGCATAGAGCCTCGTTTGAGTGATGAAGCTTTTGATGAATGGGTTAACGCTATACGTCTCATGGCTCGTTTAGGTGATGGATTGCCAGCATCTATTCGTGCACGCGTATGGTCAACTCTTGCAGATCGGCAGCTGGCTAAACAACATGTGGACTGGGATCATGTTATTAAAGTGGCTTTCAATGAACCATCCAATCAAGATGATGATAGATTAGGCGAACAGATTGTAAAAGATCTACATCGTACTGGATGTGAACAGTTTGGTTCAGATTCTGACAGAGCATCATTAAAACGTGTACTTCTGGCTTACGCTCGATGGAATAAACGTGTAGGCTATTGTCAAGGATTCAATGTGATAGCTGCTGCTGTACTGGATGTTACTGCTCGGATGAAAAGAAAGCATTTAAGGTAAGTAGAAAAACTGAGTATATATACTCTTGAAAATAAATGACTAACAACTAGGTATCTGTATTTTTGACAAGGTAGTAGTCTTCAATCTAAGATCACAAACCTTAACTTCATTTTAGGTAATGATGTGGACATACTTTAGCTTAATTTGTTGAAAATTATTTACTTTTTAAAAATAGACTTGTAAAAAAGATTTTGTGTTTTAGGTGTTATAGTTATTGTTCTGAGAATATATCTCATAATCATATTTAAGAGAAGACGTTCAGCGACGAGACTCTTTTCGGCGAATTCATTCACATGGCTGTACAATCGCATTTATATAGTTATTTGTGTGTGTGTGTGTGTACATGAAGTTTGTCAAGTTTAGGTGACTGATCAGGTAATGCAAGAATGATCTAATATAGAAACAAGGTTAATCAGAGAGTAATTAAAGTAGGATTGAGTTAGAAAGTTAGATGACGTAATATAATTCACTAAAATGTTTCAACTTAAGTCAGGGTAGCAACAGAGGTAATTACAGGTAGAAGCTAAGTAGAAGTGGGGTAGAGAATAATGCCATTTAAATCAGAACTGAAATTGAGCAAATAAGTTGGATGACGTAACATAAATGACTAGAAATTGAGCGTTGGTCAATTCAGTAACCATGTGTTAGTGAGGTGTAGAAATTAAATCGGGTGAGGGTAGAGAACAAAAAATTTGAAAATGTAAATAATTACGATTGAGAAGACAAAATAATACTAGTGAAGAGACAGAAAAGAAAAAAAGATTATGTAGAATTTACTTGTCGGGTAATAAGATAGATTACGTCCATTGTACAGCTATGTGAATGAATTCTCCGAAAGGAGTCTCTTCGCTGAACGTCTTCTCTTTTTCATATGACTCAATGGGGATTTTCAAGATAATCATATTTGTTCATCACATGAATTTTCACCGAAGACACTGATTGGCAGTGGTGATATATATCGGAGATTGACGGAAATTAGAATTCATCAGCCTTTGGATTCCGTCCCAGCTCGCCTCGTAACCTGAGGGTCGTAGGTTCTTTTTTCAATGCAACGGACTCTTGAAGATTCCCAAACTAGGACGAAACAAGTGTCCGCTACTACCTGGTGTTTAATGGTTACTTAACTGATGTTATTTGGTGATCTAACCTGAAGTCAGTCCAGTCCAAAAATATGGTGGAGATATGTGAATGACACTTTCACAGTGTTAAAAACAGAACATATCTTTATCTTCTTGACGCATATAAACTCACTAGTAAAGGGAATAAAATTCATATTTGAATCGGAAAATGAAAAAGACGAATTAGCTATGTTAGATTGTAAAATAAAACAAGCGGAAGAAGGTAAACTGCACACCAGCGTTTATAAAAAGCCGACGCATTTTAATAGATATTTAGAATTTAGTTCATCTCATTCATTGTCTGTAAAGGCAGGCTTAGTCAAATGTCTAACATACCGAGCAATAGAAGTACAACAAAAAACCTAAATGATGAAATGAAACAGATAGAAGAGGCGTTGATGTTGAACAACTATCCTATAAAATTCATTAGGAAGATGAGAAAAGTCGAAAGGAAAATAGAAATAATTGTGAAACTAGTAGTGATAACGTAAATAAGAGAGAATATAAGACGTCTACTGTTATACCATATACGGATGGGACATCTGAAACCCTACGTAGGATTCTTAATAGAGCAGGAATTAGAGTAGCATTTACACGTATAAACTCACTCAGAGACAAGCTGTATTGGCTAAAGGACCCTATAGGTTGACCCAATTAGACAAAATAATGACAATGACTTTGAGGTCAATTACATAGGTCAGGTTGTCAGAACGTAGGAATTTAGCTAAGGTAAGAATGGTTGACCCTGAAAAGTTAAATAATTTAGAAAAAAGGTCAGCACCGCATTGCACTGCACGCATTAACACACAACCACACAATAGGGTGAGAGAGGGTTAAAATTCTAAGAAGTAATCTATGTAGGTGGAGAGAGAGAGGTTGATTACTGAATCCTTGTTCATCGAGTCTACACCCAACACGTGCAATAGGAATGACTCATCACTCATACTGGAAATATGGAAAATACTACTACCAATCAAATCAAGCGATGAAAAATAATGGAATTATATCAACGAAGTTGTGTGAGTACCCCGATATGACAATGAGCAATAAATTTTTCTCGAAAGGAGATCAGTGAATATTACTGTATAACACTGAGAATTTATCAAAATAAGTTTTACCTCTAATGGCATTATACTCTACAACATTGCACAAGTTCTACTCTTATATCAACCTTCAAAAATCTTTATCCCTTTATTATATCACAATGATCTTACTGTCTCTGGCATGTTATGCTTCTGTCTGGTACTATTTAATCACTAAAATTTGTTTTTCATATTGATGCTAGAAGATTTAGAAAATATCTTTTTTTAAATTTTAGACCGATAAACACGTTAAAATGTCAAATTTATAATTTTTGCTGGTTGGCATCATGAATATTTATTGATTGGTCTTGTAAATCATTGTAACATGTTTATTCCTGTTTGCTGTCTCCTTGACGTTATACTATGTGGTGATGATAATTAGTTGAAATATATATTGTATTTCTTAATGTTTGACCTTCACTGTATTAGTTAGTTTTTGCTTCATGTAACTGATTGTTATCATGACAACAAAGGTAAAAGTGTTTTCAAATTGTTCAGATGAGTTTTATAGTCTACGACTCTGGAACACAGTCAATTAAAAGCAGGTCTACAGATACTGGAAACGTCTTCATCGGTGTGAACCAGAGTTTCGTCTGTAAATGTTTCTCGCATTTATTATTGTAATAGTTAACGGTTGTTTTCCCATGTTAGATCAGTATCTCAGTTGCATATACTCTATCTATCAGAAGTTAATTGGTGGATGTTGACTAGCAGGATGCGTATTTCGTCCTATTTGAGACTCACCACTGGATGTACCTGCATTCCACAGTGACTGATTATATTCCCACCGAGGCTCAAACCTAGTGCCCATAGTTTCAAACGCCAAAGCGTTATCCACTAGACTACTTGATCCACGAGAGCCAGTCTATCACTTACAAGTATTTGTTAGATATGATGCATTTTTGAGTTGAAAACCACACAAATATACCCCCAGATGTTATTGCCACTGGAACTTTGCTTAAGCTTTACTTGATACTTGCTGATATCTACATAATGTAAGCGTAAATTTTTACTACACTGACCATATACACTTTCAGGATGGACTATAAAAAGCATGTTACTAAGCCATTCAAAAGCATAGGATTTGAGTAGCGTGAAAACGTACTGTATACCTTCAACTCATTTTCATTCAGTTGCTCATAATTCTTACTTTTTTTTCTAATGTGGCAATATACATAAAAACGGGCTGGTTAAAATCCGCCATTTGCTGAGGTGTTTAAACATGTTATCTACTGATTTGAAATCGATCACCAAAACCAATGATCGAAAACTCTAGTTGATAATCGTTTAATTGATCTCCTGCCGACAAACACCTGATATCTATGATCGGCCTGCCAAATTTGGGCTACCGATATCACATGCTGAAAATTCCATACCTGTTCCAAAAATGCAGTGTGGAATCAAGCTGTAATTAAGAAAAATGTAAAATATGCATAGATTTAATCGTATTGTTTTTTCATGGCACCGTTTTAGTTTTACGAGTTTGACGATGGATTGATATAAGTTAGAGAAGCACTGAAAACTAGGTAGTACTGGTCAGCTGTTTCATCCTATTTTGGCACTCATCACCAGTATGCACACAGGACCTTCCTGTTGCAAAGCGAACTTGTAGACCACCTAACCGATTTAATGGCCCATGAATTCTAACTTCTACCAAGGTCATGGGCTCAAAACCCATTGGGTGCATACTGTCGATGAGTTCCAGACGAGGACGAGACAGCTGTGCAATACTCTGGTTTTCAATGGTTCCCTGATATCAATCTGCGGTCAAACTCGAAAAACAAATCAACTCTTGAGAACCGTCTTGGTTTAACAGATTTGCAGAATTCCAAAGACTGAAATGTCTACTGAAAAGTGTATTATTGCGTAAATTTATTCATTCAATCACACACTAAAGTAATTATCAATATACCGTACTGAAATTTAACCTTGTAAATAGATGCAGTTGAGTCACTGGTTCGATGGTAGAATTCTCACCAGGAGTCATATGATAGAGTTGGTACTCCTATGGTTACTGTCTAGCTTACTCCTAAGCCTTACTCAGCAGGGAATAGTGAAGCTTGGGAGTTAGTAAATTCTACCCCATGAAAAGAACACCATTGATACTGAAACCTCAAATCTAAAGGATTGAAACATTTCATTCTGCTAAAGAATGAAGGAGCTTTATAAAAGATCTGATGTGAATACTCACTTGAGGGTGTATTGTTTATGTGACTAACATTATTGTGATCTTTAAGAAAGGTAATTATTATTGTGCGTTTTGTTTATAAAAGGTGGTCATTACCTCTTGTTACCTTGTATAGACGTTAAGTTTAATGTTAGCGCAGTTTGATTTCTTACAGAAAGTAATAATTTATATTTGTAAGAAGAAAGTAACTAACATTTATAAGTATATATATATATATATATATATATATATATATATATCTGTGCTTCATCTTCATATATTTCAGATTATGGTTTACCTAATTGACTATGTCTTACCGGAATCATATTTTGCACAAAATCTACAAGCGCTTTCAGTAGATATTGCTGTCTTTCGTCAACTTTTACAGACAAGACTACCTGAATTAGCCAACCACTTGGATCAGTTGCAATATAAAGCTGGTGAGTCATGATATGCATTTTCATTAACACTTTATTTGGTCGAGCATATTCACGATGCTTTTTTTCAAATCTAATTAAGTTTCTAGTTAAAAATGAATAGTTGTATAAAGATACTTACATATTTTAATGCACAATTCATTCTTAGAACACCAGATATAGGCGTAAATAAATAGTAAATAAATAAAATTCATTCTTCATAAAAGTAAAGTTTGATGGTGCTGACAGATGTAGCATTTTAACAGTCTTCAAAATAACTTATTACAGCTGATATGAATGGAATGTTGACTAACTGACTTTTGAAACAGTTTGCTCTCCTTTACTACATGTCAACTTCCAGTTCCTCAGAGAATCCACGAATTTTCATTTGATTATTCTCTCCATCGCAACTAGGCTTATTTATCTTCAATATTATTATTATTGTACTTCTGTTTCCATATTTTGTATTCTTCTTTGAAGTGTATTCATTCGAAACTGATGTATTTCTATGGAAATTTCTACGTTGTCAGGACGTCAGGAGGTAATATTCATCTTACAAATCGTTTTCGTTACGTTGTATGGTGTCTTAGGTCGCTTTTAATTGGACAGATGGCAAATAATTCCGACAAGAAGATTAAGAAATTGATCAGGTTCAGTGTGGGTTTTATCACAAATCAACATCAGTCAGAGATCTCTGAGGACGAAGAGTGTATGGGACAGCTGTTTGGCCATTGGCTGTGACTCTTCTGCACTGCACACACACATTGTTCAACACGGAATCAAAACTCTGACCTTCACGTCAGAGTGAATTCTAACTTTGACAGAACGATATCCTTAAGTAATGGCTTTCATGAGCATTGTTTTCACCTAAACTTGATGAACCCCACTAACAGTGACGTAGCAGTGCAACTTTAGTATCTGAAACCAGTAGCAAGTGAATTGATACTTAGATTATGGGTCTTTGTAGCGATTTGGATTAATTTTATTAAAGATTTTGTCACGAAAAAGATCATTGAAAACCAGGGAGTACTAAGGAATTCTACACTGAAATTAGTTCAAACTCATAATCTATATTGATCAATGGTGTTAAACGATGGTTACTTGAAAGACTCTTAACCATTATGTCGCGCTATCATGAACTGGCAGTTGTGTAGAACTTAACTATGCTTGGGCTACCGAAAACTTCCATCTATTTATGGAATATATTTTCTTTCGTTCGGTTTGTTTTAATCAATCATGACATGACCTTTATTTGTGTTATCTACTTTTGTGTGTATTTTAAATATTTAAAAGCTTCTGATTCGCTAGTTCCCATTAAACTTGAGGAAAGGCCTGATTGCGAGTGGCAACGCGTCTCAATACATTTTATAACTGTTCTTTAGTTAAGTCCTCGGTTGTCAAAATGTACTTCTGAACATCTTAAAATTGGCTTTCAACCAGATATCGTAGATTTCTTGGAGGTGACAAAGCAGATATATCATAATGGAATGGTTTGTGCTTCAGCTCATAGGCCATTGTGTCACAGGATATACTGTCAGTTAATATTTTACTTGAAGATATTGTAAGGAGGGAAAATATCATGCAATAAACTCCTTTGAAAATTCTTTACATTCTATAAATACTGTCCAGAATGAAGATATTTTCAATATATATATATATATATATATATATTGCTGAGAAGTAAACGGAAATATAGTATTCTTTGGTTTTGTTTACCATCGATTTCCTAAACAAATCACTAAAAGGTGATTAAGAAGTGTAACCTAGCAACCGTATTCATGCAGGTTTGTACCCTTACATATCGAAGCATAATATTCGTGTAATAGCTTTTTAGTTGTACAAGCATAGGACACAAAATTTGTGACCTTATGATATATGAGTGCTGAAATCAATCAATCGATCACTTATGAAGATTTCGATGCTGTGCATCCCGTAGTTTCCATCCACAGACCGTTCAACTCTAGAATGATGAAGTGCTTCGTAGTAGTGCTTGAATCGTTGTATTTGTACGTCGGTGGCACAGTGGTTAGGACTCTCGCCGACCATGAACATGGTCCGAGGTTCGATACCCTGCCAGCGCACACCTGATATTTATGGTCGGCCTGCAAAATTTGGGCTACCGATATCACATGTTGAAAATTCCATACTTCTACCAAAAAATGTACTGTGTGGAATCAAGCTGTAATAAAATAAAACTTGTTATTTTCACTATTTTCTACTAAGGCAAAGTGTGCCTGCTTGATATTACATACCGTTGGGCTACATTAAATGCCATAGACATCAGTTTTCTCCTCAGTTTTAAAGGGTGTTGGCAGCTTTTAATTCCTAAATTTCATAAGTCTTGGTCCGTTTGTTTATTTATAAAAATAAATTATCAAAAAATAATTATGATAGAGCTTATCCTATTTCATTTATTATTTTTTTTTAAATTCACTAACATCAGCTTTAGAAACTGAATATCAGTCGGGAGCAAAACGACCACCGTTTGATAAACAGGATATTGTATCAGGGAAAAGTCAAGGTGCTTATGAGCCACCATTAATGAATGTTTATATTATTCAATGGTTTCTTACACTATTCGCTACTTGTTTAGCTCCGGATGCAGTTCTACGTGTATGGGACAGTATCCTACTTGAGGGTTCTGAAGTGATTCTAAGAACTGCAATTGTTATCATGGATTTTCTGAAAAGGTATTTATCAGAAATGAATTTTCTTATGCCTGACAAATATGTGTTGTTGTATCTTCAACCACACAAATAATGAATTCAACTATTGTGGGGATCTGGTTGTTTTGTTATGCATTTTGTTTAGAACAAATCAGACAAATGAAATCATTTCAATTATTCCCTTGAACGTATTCAGTGAAAAAGCGTTTCTTTGAAATTTGCTCTTTAAAAAAGATTAATTCATGTTATCATTCGTAACCGTATAGATTTAGAAGTTCACAAAGGCGGAAAGGTATTTTAAATGCTGTATTCTCTTATAAATCAATGTATGCAGCAAACGATCTCCAGTGAAATATATATATATATATATATATATATATATATTCCTCCACGTTCCCAGCGGAACATAGGGCTTCTACCTAGTGGCTTGAAGTTTCGGTAGTAGTGGTGTTTATTTTTACAGGATGGAGTTGCTAGCCTCACGCCCAACCTTTCCTCTTTACCAGCATTATTTCTGGCTTAGCGAGGTAAAGGAGTGCGTCGGCTGAGGATCGAACCCCGGACCATGTGCATGGATGACCAGTGTCCTAACCGCCGCGCCACCGACGCAAGAAGTTTATGTAGTGTCAATATATATTCTTGTTCAATTGCAGTCCAACAGTAGGATTCTCTTGGTTCATTTCCCCACCTGAGCCCTCCTATACCTCACTTAGCTGATAGTGATCCCAGAAAATAGTGAAGGTTGGGTGTGAGACTAGCACTCTCATTCCTTAAAACAAAAACACCTGCGCTACTGCAACTTCAAAGCTTGAAGCCGTTTGTTCTTCTCAGAATGCAAAAATTAAAAAAATGTAACCGTAGCAAGTATATAGACTTACAGTTTTAGTAGAAGATTTACTAATAAGATCAGTCGCTAATAACCTCTGATTGAACATCAAACTATTTCCTGTGGATTACTTGATTTGTTTTTATCATTCATTGACACTGTTCAATGAACCATTCAATCCAGCAGTTTTCTTCTACTTTGCGAATATATAAATATTGGACGAAGACTGCCGATTCCGGTGATGACTAAGTAACTATTCAGCCAGTAGGTTGAAATCCAGTCATCCAGGATTCACAGCTACTGTCGGTTTAAAGAATGAAGTTATCATTATGAAGTATTTTTTCTGAAACTTCTGTCCCTTATAATCGTAGGGTGAGATAGATAAATATTCTTGACATAAGTGATAAATGATTATTTTTCTGGGCCAAGTTAAACTTTAAGCACCAGTAACTTTCAACAGAGTGCGTCCGCATCAGTGACCTTGAATTGTTCAATCAGTTTTTGTTTACGTGAGTTGAAGCTTTTATTCCGCTTGATTCAAGTCAAATGCTTGCTCTAAAGCAGTTACGTTTGAAATTCGGTGAAGACCTCGTCTTCCAGTATTTCTTAGATGTGGAGTTGATTAGAAAGAAAGGATTTGTTCATATGGAGGTATGATGAATATAAAAAGCTGTAGCAGATCAGTTGATTGGCATGTGCATCGTCATGCAATTTGTTTGAGACGAGTTAGTGTAATGGAAGGTAAGCTGGTGATTCGTATGTTTCATAGGAACAATTTTTGCCAGGTCCCATCTGTCATTAACCCAGAAAATAGTCTCATATCAGCACTACAGGCATTAGGCATCCTGAAAAATGAAGAAACTTACTTCTCTATTGGGAGGAGAAGGTGTTATCGTACATGTACATGATACTGTTTTATCTACGGGAAAATGTAACCATAGTTGAGTACGAGTAAAACATGTTTAGGTGATTGGTTTATGCAATACCTCTCTACGGAAAGAATTTTTTGAGAGAATAGCAGATAGTAAGTCAAATACTTTGATATCAATTATCACTCAAATGATGAAACAAAGATCTACACAGATGAGTGGAAAGGTCATAACTCTTTGTCATCCTTTGGATATATTCACCACAGTGTCAATCATTTTAATGATTTTGTTGATTCCATTACGGAGACACACATCAATTCTATCGAAGGTTTTTGGGGAAGGTCAAAAAACCACATTAGAGCCATTAATGGGTGTTATTTATAGTCATGTGGATAAATACATATACAGGGTGTGGTGTAACTTTTCTGTTGATACTCCTACATTAAGTTGGGTATTGTTTTCATCACATGTAAAAGAAAGGTATCCTCTGTAACATCTTTATGCAGATTTTGTGCATTATTTTGCATGAGTATATGTATTTCATACCCAAAAAAGCCTCTTATAGGGGATTGGTGCGTTCAGGGTCATTCGCTGAACAGTGGTCACTGGTGCATAAAGTTCAATATTGCCTTTCTCCGAATTCAGAGAAATGTTTGGAATTTAATAAACATACATACATAGTATTTGTGTCCGTCGTTTATAATAGTCGATTTTTAAAAAATAAAAACTAGCCGACAATATTATGCTTAGAGTTTGAGAGCAGAATTTGGGCAGTGTGGTACAATATTAGGTAAATTTATCTAATATACCTGATATGTAGTCACATGATGTCTGCTTTGTTTTGACAGCCTGATATATTTTTCTATGTGTATATTGATGAGTTATAATCGAATAGTGATACAATATTTATAACTGGGTGATGTTTCCAGCACAGTTTATTGCTCATAGCCGTATCACGTATTTACTTAAAGCACTTAGATCTTGGTTTATTATGTTATTCTGTTAGAAGACTCATTTTTTGTCTCGATTGAATGGCACGCTTTGAAATCTTACAATGACCACATGTAACTTGAATTTCTCCTACTTAAACTTCCCTCTTCTTCATCCGGTTTTCGTTTTCGTCAGTAATTTGTTCTTAACTTCTTACAATCTATGAAGTTCACTTCTTTTTTAAATCCCTCTGTGTTCCGAATGCAGCACAGGGCTTCAAGGCTGAAGCTATGAAGTTTCAGTAGTGCTTGTGTTTTTACTGTGTGAAGTTGCTAGCCTCACACCCAACCTTCCCTCTTCTCCGGGCTTACTACCGACTGGTAAACTAGGCGAGATACAGGAGTGCATCGGTCGGGAATCAAACCGAGGCCTCGCGTTTGTCTGGCAAGCACTCCATCCCTGAACAACCAACGCTTGTGGTTCACTATGAAAGTTTTAACTTTAAATTCCAGGAAAATTAAAATGTTGAAATCTGAGAAATGAGTAGAAGGCATTGAAGTCAGGCAATTTCAATACACGTTGGCTAAATGCATTATTATCATTGTGTCATAAAAATGTGATCTTGGTGATTTAATTGTGCAGCTGTCATTGTCCTTATTGAGTATATAAGGTACAGCATAACAAACTTGCCACCTTTTCTTTTCAGTACATTTGGAAAAGGTAGAAAGGCAGAGACGGTCAATTGCGATTTGAATTTCCTCAGTTAGTTGGTTTTATTTGAGTTTGCATTACGTGCTTACTGGAATACTGATATCATATAAGCTGTTATGTTTGACTGTTTTAAAGTTGTCTTATGAACCTTTTTAACATATCTGAAGTATCTGTTGTGGCGTTTGTGATAATATGCGTGAGGAAACCTCTCTCCTATTCTCTACCTATTGACCTTCAAAATGAGGTGTGATTTTACTCGTAAAGATATTGACTGTTTTCCACACTGCTATCTCCAATATTATTTTGGTGATTTACAAATTTTTATTTTTGCTAAATCAATCTAAATCTTTTTGTCTTTGCTTTTTGTCAACAGCCGTTTGTTAAAATTAAAGTCAGCTGATCAATTTTACACTACTATGAGTGATTTAATGTCAGCGCTTGCTGAAGGGAAAATTGTCAGCAGTCAAGAATTATTATTTGAAATATACGAATTAGCACCATTTCCCTATCCGGGTCTGAAAGAATTACGCGAAAAGTTTATGTATAATATTGCACCACTAGTTCTGACCAATATGAATAATAATCCATTTACTGATTGTACTACTAAGGATGGTCAAAATAAGAAGAAAGCTGATAAATTCAACTTTCTGAAGTATTTTTCTACAAGCTTTAAAAAACCAGAATCACTAGAACCTACTAGTACTGTCAAAACTCTAACAAAATTCAAGAAGGATAAGTAAGTTTCTTAAATTTTTTTTTGAACTTGAGTATTTAGAACCTCTGTGTCCATTTACAGAAATTCAGAATGATGCTATTTTACACACGCTATTCAGAGTTTTATTAGGACATAGTTGCTTTCTTTGTGCTGGCAGATTTAATTGTGAAGTTCACTTTATATTCAAACATACTCTGAAGATGTTGTTAAGATGGACAGTTGAAGCTTCTTGAATAATCCCCATCCAGTCATCAACTGACAATAAAACCCGTGGTTCAGCGAAGAGTCTCTTTTCGACGAATTCATTCACTTAACTGTACAATCGCAAATTTATATAGTTATTTTTCTGTGTGTGTACATCAGCTTTGTCAGACAAGAATAAAAATTAGTTAGAGTTGTTGTTAACGTTATCAAAATATTTCGAAAAATGTGATGAATAATCAAAAAATTTTAACTAGGGGGAGGGGGTGAAGATTCGTATGACGGTAGTGATGGTTAGTTGTCAAAAATAGTTATTAATGTTGTTCAATGCATACGAGAAGTTGAATGAGTGTATTGTGGTTCTGTAATAAGATGAATAATTTAATGAGTGAGTTTTGATTAGTAAGTACATCGAAACGAAGGAAACTATGAAATTATGTAAGAGTTTTGAAGGTCAGTCCATAAAAAACCTACTTGGAACGGTCATCGAACAAGTTTCTACAGTTGTGTGCCCGTTGAACGAAAACGGAATCTAATGAAATCCCTTGCCACTCAGATCGGACGCATCTGGAGTCCTGACACCCTGGGATCAGAACTGGATCTTCTGAAAGAAATCTGCATAGAAAAAGAATGCCCACTAAGATTCATCGACATCTGACCACTTTTATGTGCATATATCAGTCCATATGTTGCTATGAAGCCAGATACATTGGTCCGAAAGGATTCGAGAACACTGTCTTGCATGGCTAAAAAAATGTAGTAGTGGGTCTATAAGGAGTGCGATAATCGAACCTCTTGTCAACACTAACCATTCCATCTTAACAAATACCTTCAAAGTAAACTACAGAGTCAAGAATAACCTACCAAGTGTAATACGCTTTCATCTTTTTTGTATAACTGAAGTTTTAGTCACTCATTCGGAAAGACCAGAGTTAAGTATACAAAAAAAAATCACCCAACCACTTCTACTATCATGACTACAACCGTGTTGGTTTTCACGGACTTGATGTTTGAGTACCTGCCTTTCTAACTGCTTATAACTCTTGTATTTCTTCACAACTAAATAATTCCATTGTTTCCTTCGTTTCTATGTACTTCCTAATCAAAACTCACTCATTAAATTATTGATCTTATTACAGAACTACAATACACTCATTCAACTTCTCGTATGTATTGAACAACATTAACAACTCCTTTTGACAACTCATCATCACTACCGTCATACGAATCTTCACCCCCTCCCCCTAGCTAAAACTTGATTATTCATCACATTTTTCGAAATATTTTGATAACGTTAACAACAACCCTAACTAATTTTTATTCTTGTCTGACAAAGCTAATGTACACACATATGCAAAAGTAATCATATAATTGGGATTGTACAATTAAGCGAATGAATTCGTCGAAAAGAGATTCTTCGCTGAACTACGTGTTTTGTTTTCAGTTAATGCTTCACAATTAAATCACTCAACTCAGAGAACTCAACTATATCATAATCATCTAACTCAGCTATAAATATTCACTAATATTTTAGAGATTTATTTTGGTGGGGTATTTTTCTTCATTTCTGTCGTAATAAGCTGTGCTGACTTGAGACGTTATTCAGTGGATGATAAACAATAGTGAGAAAATAGATTGAGTAGTCAAACTGTAATTCTTTGTGCATGAAAATCCCTAGATGTAGGCAGAAACTTACTTTGTAATGGAAGATCTGTATGAAGGAGAAATGCATTTGACTTATGTGCGTCGGTGACGCGGTGGTTAGGACTCTCGCCAACCATGCACATGGTCCGAGGTTCGATCCCCTGCCGACGAACACCTGATATTTATGGTCGACCTGCAAAATTCGGGCTACCGATGTCCATGCTGAAAATTCCATACTTGTACCAAAAATACATTGTGGAATCAAGCTGTAATCAAAAAATAAGAATAAATAAGTATCTTTGTTTTCAAATTATGCCCACAAAGCTAAGGAAGAGTAAATGTGAAATCAAGAATAAGTTTATAATAAGATTAAAACACATTACTGCAGTCGACTACTCTCTTTTGATTAGTTTTTATATGTATTTCACGAACCTTCTAAAAGTCTAAATATCCTCTAGCCGGTCGCATACCACACAAAATATACTTCATTTGCACTTCACGCTTTATTTATTTAGATTATGAGATTTGGAAATAACTTCAATTGTGTTAGATTTCACCATGAACTGTCATCAGTCAGAGACATTATTGAAAACCAGGGAACACCAGAAAGTTGCTCCCTTCTATTTTGGGACTGTTTATCAGCGTGGACTCATCACCCCGAACGGGACTAAATCCCGTATCTTCAGATTATGAGACCAAGCTCGTTGACCATCTGACTGATCACTTTGGCCAAAATTCATGGTTCACTGAATTCCTATCCATGTGGATTCATTTATTCATTTATATTGTACTGAAGGAATGAATTCTTCATACTTTGAGAGGATAAGACACTGCAGACTTTCCGACTGTATAATGCCTATTTTTAGGTACTTTAATCACATTTCTGAAGCTGAACTCTTGTCTGTAATTCAGCAGGCTTCCAAACATCTAGGTGTTTATTTATGATTAAACTTTTTTACATCGTTATAATTTGCGTCTATATTACTTGTATTAACTTCGACTTGTTGTATGGAAATGAAATGCAGTAAACACAACTATATAAATATCTGTAGTGTCTAGTGAAATTGCTTTTTCCATGGAGCAATCTCAGTGAAGCAACAGTAGTTCCAATGATCAGATGTGTATTGTTGTGTTGAAGTAGCAGTCAAAGAAATCCACAAATCCAATACTTCTCCCGTTATAGCACTATGCTTATAACGAGTAACCAAATAATCTTTTATTTTAAATAACGATATTTTATATAGTAGTTGTTAGGCCAGTCAATCACTGCTTTTATATGTTTCTTGGTATTTAATAACTGGAGAGTAAAATTCTTTTCATACAACTAGGTTGACACTCGTAAGTCTTAATATTCTTGAACAAATAAATATATGCTTCTCAAAAAGAAATATATGTATTCTTTTAGAAGTGCGCATTTGTAACATATACAGTAGTGTTAGTAGTATGTGAAAGTTTATGCATATTTCGTATGTTAAATTGTCTTTTCACAAGGAGAAGTAATAATTCAAAACACTGGGATACCGAATACACACTTCGATCATATCTCTTCAATTTACTAAAAATACAAAAGTTGGTCTGTCAATAAATGTTTGCGTTGTACATGTGAAACTAAATTCACATCTCTATAATATAGTATGAACCTTTTCGAACAACAATAAACCTGAATCACCAGGTATTATTATCATATATATTGACACAGTAAATGAATTTAATCTGTATCAGTTAATGAAATTGTGTTACGGCACACAACTGATACACACATATGTCTATCAAAGATTCATACTGCGCGCGCGCATGTGTATACGTGTACAAATATTTTTGTACATTCAATGTTTCAATGTTTTGTCTTACACTTTAATAACGACAAGAGAATAATATTGTTAGAAAAGGAATAAATTAAGTAAAGCTTCAAGCAAATAACAGAGGTAATAAGAATGTTCAGTTTCCAGTAGAAACCACCTAGTTCTTTTTGAATTCAAATTAGATTATGAACTGACATCAGTTTAAGAACCATCGAATCGCTGTCGTCAGTTGAATTATTCACTGCACCTGCTGAGTAAACAAGCACAGACATCAAAAGCATTCTGACTAACAATCTTCAATAGTTTTGTAACAAGAAAGACAGTGAAATGCTGTGAATAAAAGCCGCCTTTCACAGTTATACTAATAATAGTTGACTTTTATATTTCATAAATATAAACAATTATCTGAAAGTAGGCTAATCCAGTTGTTCCACTTATCTAAATCCATACATTTCAGATATAATTTGGAGTTTGTAAACTGATTTGGACAGCTAAAATGCGCATAGTTGTTGTGTTTCCCCCCTTTTCTTAGTGTTTATTAACTATTTGCTTGTAGAAATGCTTAACAAGGTGATAAAATTTCAGTTTGTTTTCTCTTTATATACAAAGTTACAACAAGACAGACTCCCCTTATCATCTTTCTCCCTTCCCCCATCTGTCATTCCGCTTTTTCGCCTTGGTTTGCTGTATTCTCAGTTTACACGAAGAACATTCCTACCTAAATTTAATATTTGATAGTTTTTTGTTGTTAAATATCTTGTGATCTGTGAAAATATAAACAATAGATAATGATAATAATAACCCATCTGGTGTTACTAACTGGTATTCTTTTTTTACCTTGCGTTGTATGCAGTGCTTATTACTAGCATAATCGTCCGTATCACTCTCCCTCCTCACTAGAATTATCCCCACCATAATCATCATGAAAAAATATATTTATTTTTTGGGAGGTTCTCCCTCCCCTTTTTATTTGGATGTATCACACAAAATTGTGTAATTCAACCCACGAATTATGTCAATAATAACGATAAGCATAGGACACCGAATGGAAGGAAATTATTATTTTTATTTCTTAACGTTCCCAGTGGAACATAAGACTTCAAGCTAGAGGCTTGAAGTTTCGGTAGCAGTGGTGTTTATTTTTACAGGATGGGGTTGCTAGCCCCATGCCCAACCTTTCCTCTTTACCAGTCTTATTACTGGTTTAGTGAGGTAAATCAGTGCGTCGACGAGGGATCGAACCATGGGTCAAATGCGTGGTTGGCGTGAATTCTACTGCTGTGCCACCGATGCACGAAGTAAATTACATACACAGATAATCGTTTCAGCTTTTATATTTATCACATTGCTTTTCTAACCTTTTCTGATAAATTAATGGACATAAAAGAATAAGGTGTTATCGTTATAGTTGTTATCGTGCTACTCACATGCATCAAGAATTCCGCAGTCTAATATATTAACATACTGTTGGTGATATTTATTTGAAGAGTTCAACAACGGTTTGATTATTCTAAATTAGCGTGCTTTTTGTGTAATAAGAAGATACATCGATTGACACAGAATTATTGTAGATATTTGGTGATTTGTGTGGCATATACCATAAACGTGTTGAAAGATAAAAATGAATTTCATACCACTTTTGTTTTGTAGTAGATGTTCAAATGAAACTACGGCAACATGTACTGCAGTGAAGCGGGAAAATGGTAAGTTTTATCAGTATTTTCTATGGTGCTTATTAGTACTACTATTTTTCATTTAAGTAAGTGAAATTTATCAATAATCAGACAGTGTAGAAGTAAGAATATTGCAAAATCATATTAATTTATCCTCTGAGGTTTATTATGATGAATAAATATACACTTCAGGCATAATGTTTAATCGTAAAGAAAGGAAAACTAGTTTTATTACCATAGTAATTGTTTATCACTTAAAGTTTTAAAATTATAAATGGGTCAACAATAAATGAGCCAACAGAGAGATCTCTTTTCGTAACTTCACTTCAAAGCTATACAGTTATTTAGGGGATTTATGCATCCAGTGTTAATTGACAACAGAGGTCAGAGGTTATTGTCAGTTAAGTGTATGAGTAATAACAACGTTTGAAGACTGGAATAATATTACGTAATCAAGTGGGTCGACAACTCTATAGCTAGTTGATATAGGATCACATGAAAATCACTGGTAACAAAAGAAGAACTACAAAGAGTTTCTTTTATACAGCTTTACAAGGAAACAAAAAGTTGACACTAAGGCCATGGTAGTAAAACAGGCTGCAAAAAAAATTTCTGAACACAAAGTTCAGAATGGTTATGTTACGGATTACTATAAGTTTGATTTAATGAAGAAAAAGAAGTTTTACGTGATGTTCTTTTCAACATTTTGATTATACGTTATATATGATGGCTCCGAGTGAAGTAATGATCTGCTCCAGAATTCATCTGCGTACACTTCTGCATTCTTGTTTTTGAACAACCATTCTGGTAATTGTTAATAGGCTCTACTTGGGAATTGGGTTCGAGCCTTGGTGGAAACATCATTACTCACTGAGAAATGGAGATGCATCCAGCTGATGAGTCCCAAGTAGGGCGAAATGAGCATCTTGGATTCTATTGCTAGTCACCATCCACCAAATAAATGTTAATAAGCTCGTCTAAACAACATCAAAAGAACGGTCTTAAATCTTCTGTTTAAGTGAATGCACTCAAAGTTAAAGAAATCATACTTAGTACAACATATATCTGAATGGTTACATCAACCTTTGTTCTTTAACCTGTTCATTCTAGACCTGTAAACCTATAACTTTAAGACTTTTCTTCCCTCGTACCTACGTAACCAGATAGTTGATATACGTAGATCGTAAGTAATTTTGAATTCTGTTTATTTAGAATGTTGTCACTGTAGTATTATTAACTAAATGTAAAAAGTCTGTAGATAATCGTTGATTGGTATTTTTCTTTCTGAAGGTTATTCTGTACTGCTTGTAACCGTTTCTTAGAAAGTTAAGCCATATATCTGCGAATCGTATCTGCACACTTTAAGTCTGCTGTGATTGGCTGATGAGCTCCTCAAGGTTAAGCTTTGTTATTGTTTTTCCTCATCACCCTGAATCGGGACGTAAACATGAACGTAATTAGCTGTCTACCAATTCTGGCTAGCAGACAGCTCTCACCACAATTACAGTATAATAATGGTCAGATTAAATAAGCTATCTCGATATGTATTATGTATTTGACCTGCTGGGAATTGTTAGTTGTTGGCTTTTGACTGAACTGCAATTCGGACATTGGTAATCATTTCTTATCACGATTATGACAACAAGATTTTTTACATATATAGATTCCTAACAAAATCCAACTGTTTTTTACTGACATATTGATGGTAGCTACTATGATGACTGCAGTCGTAAATTTGAGATTCTGTAGACAATTCTGTTACATTTTGAAAAGCATATAATTATTTTTCCCGAATTGTAATTTTTTACATTTATTCCCCTTTATCAGTGTGAGTAAAGCGAGAATAATGATTTGTGCGGGTTAAAATGGTATCATTACTTGTTTCTTCGCCTTCTCATCAGCTGCTTATAGCCTAAAGACAATATTAGGTTTATGTACAGAAACAGTTTTAACATGCTTACACAGGGAGTTCATTTTTCAACAGAAAATCGACGTATGCATACAATGGTAATAACAGTAATCATAATAATAAACACTTTATCTGAAACAGTAATAATCCTACACAATGGAATTTTCAGCCTTACGTAATCAAATGAAAAGGAGGATGAAAACATCCAGTTACCAAGGCAAGGAAAGACTGATAACTTCTTCTTTCTTAACACATAAATCGGGTTTCAGGTGCTTGATGGAGATTGCTTCAGTAAGCTTGAGGACAAGTGAACTCTTTTGTCTACTGATAATTTTGTAGGACCTTGCGACGTCCACCTCATGGCCTGTGTCAAGAAAATGCCTGTTAGTGACATTATTGAAAACGTTTGTTCCCTTTAGAAGTAGACGTTTTGGTACACGTTCAGAAAGTAGGAGGTATGCCCTTCTTTCTATTCTCTCAATGTTACTGCTTCCGCAGACAAATATAAATTTGTTTATACAGTTAGAGTTAAAATAAAAAAGGTGTCTGTCGACTTTTGATTGCATCAAAGAGCATGTTGTATGATAGACGAGGAACCAACTTAGCTGCAAGACAGGTTCTGGCTAGTGATGTATCCAATCTTCTATTGATTATT
This sequence comes from Trichobilharzia regenti, assembly GCA_944472135.2. Lineage (NCBI taxonomy): Eukaryota > Metazoa > Platyhelminthes > Trematoda > Strigeidida > Schistosomatidae > Trichobilharzia > Trichobilharzia regenti. Next base: position 61,995,213 of record OX235265.1, on the reverse strand, counting down.
CCTTCATTATCACCCCCTGAAATCGAGTTGAATGAAGATAGAATTTTTTTGTATCCACTGTGATTTGTTTGCCATTTGAACTTTCACATCTTCCTCATTTGTTAATGAATCTCTAAGAGTAACTGTTGTTTTTTATCATTTTTTCAAGAATCAGAAATTCTTCGTCTAATTTCGCTTTAGAGCTTATTCTCCTAGTCCTATAGTACAGAGTCTTGACTAGTGCTCGTTTAATAGCCATTTGAACAAAAGCCATTAAAATGCAAGTATTGCCTATTTCATATTAGCTTTCGGTAAATTGACCTCTGGAGACTACCAACTTCTAGGTGTTGCATGCTAATGTCAAGAAAATGAAACTTTCCATAGAATCTATGGTTAGAAAGTATCACAGCTTGTATCCTAGTTCCCTTGATTTCTCATAGTACTGCTCATTTACAAAATAGCCACTATTTCCTGGTTTTCAAAAATTATACTTTCAGTTCTTTACAAAATAATTTATGTTGTTGAAATTATACAATAAAAGTTAATCAATATATGAAGTCAGTCATACTTTTTATTTTGATTATTTTAGCACAATCACCTTTCAGAGAAAAGCTAAAGGTCAATCAAAGAGAAAATGATGAAAATCAGTCACCTCGAGGAGTAAATACGCTGGAATCTACGAATGATACTTATGAAGAGATTAATTTAGCTCCAAATATTCATTCTCAGTCACCGAAACAATCTTCAGGAAAATTTTTCACTTCCAGTAAAACACAGAATATTCATTCCAATAATACCAGTCGTAATGAGGCTAATGACAAATTAAGAAAACTTGTCAATCCTCCAATCAAAGGAGCTGTTAGATGTTTTTCAGCTTTTTGGCCGGAGAAAAATAATAATGATGATTTTGAGTCATTATTTTCTAGGAAATCTTGTATTACAGAAAGTATTTCAATGAAATCATTAAATGCTTCTCATCATGATTGTAATCAAAGCAACAACACCAGGAATGATGTTGATAATCATCACAGGTCATTGAAGTTATTCCGGTTTCGAAGTCTTCGAAGCAGTCCAGTGGATAACTGTGAAACAAGAGTGTGTTCAGATATCAGTGATGTAAGTACACATTTATCATTTAAAAAAAGTTAAAACTTCGCATTTACTTAACAATTCCTATTGAAGAATCTTAAGCCTTTTTCCAAGTGAACTTGATAAACAAAGAATAAGTCGACTACCGTCATTCACTATCGAGGAGTATTCGTATCTCTTTATGTTTTAATTAATATGGCATAATACGTAACAACGTAAATTAAAGATACCTCGCTTTTATTTGACACTTGGCGGTAACTGATGTCATGTGTCTAGTCCATCCTTTGGTGACTCAGTCTGAAATCTCAACAAGCATTAAAACTAGGTTCAAAGTTTCCTACTGATTGCCTGCAACCCCCGTCCTCCAACAACCTCAGTCATTCAGAAGAACTAATCTTTAATGTCCAACCGAAACACTACACTAGAGTACTAGTTTGAACACTTTATAATATTATGATTTTACTCGAGTGGACTACACCAACTCCTAGATTAGAAATAGGAAGTGAAGTGGTAGAGCACGTTGACCACTTCATTTATTTGGGAAGTACATTAGCCAACGCCATCGGGTTGATCTCTGACGAAATCTCAGCGCGGATATAGATGGCTAGTTTCGCATATGCCAGTTTACGCCGTCTCTGACGTAGATGTGATATCCGACTATCGACCAAAGGATGGATGTACTGCTTATCAGTACGCTCCGTCCTCCTTTATGACCAGCTGTAAGACCTGACCATTGAGAGTGGAAGACATGAAAAGTTAGTCTAGCTGTTTTCGATCGTAGGTGCCTGCGTTCTATCTCCCGTGTGAAGTGGTATAATAAGGTGAGCAATATTGAGGTTAGGCGTCGAGTTCTAGGTAAGGAGGGAAATCAATCGACGAGGCTGTGAAGCCACATCGACTGAGATCATTGGGACATGTCTTACGTATGCCTAATCATCGCCTTCCTCGACGGGCAATGTTAGCTGATATAGGGTCAGGCTAGAAACAAGCTAGCGGTGGTCAAACCAAAATATGTCACCAGTCAATGAAATCCACGACAGTTAGTTTAAGCCACGTAGGAAGGTGTAGACTTCCCGGTTGGAGTCCTCGAGACGGTAAAAAAACCAATGGTTGGAAACAATTGGTGACATGGCTCAAAGTCGTTCTCAATGGCTGGCGCAGATGCATCCACTCCTTGTGACTTGTGATTTCCAATAAAACTATTTTGTTCTTCGTTACTACTATTCCTTTGTCTCACACCTCTGTTTACTGTCTCTAATATGGATTTCTTCTACTTTCTTCTCTTGCTTTGTATGCTACATGGAGTGTGGCGACTTGAACTGCCGCACATATGTGCAAAGTTCTATGTCGAAAACAGACAGACAGACAGACACACTCCAGTTCACAGCATTCATTTTATTTTTAAACTGCTAAAGTAACATAAATGGAAACATATGTATGCACAGAAATTTTAGAAACTTTTTTTTAGTCCAAATGTATGCCACATTAGTAATCTGTAGAAACTATGGTTCACTAAGAGTTATCACTTCCTTTTTTAAAAATGTTGCCTGAGGGGGGGGCATTGGCGGCCTCCTTGAATCTCTGGGCTACCTGAATTTCCATTCAAGACAATGCATCTTATTTTCTTTAGTTTTGTTGTTATAACCGTTCAATTATATCCGTGGGCCCCCAAATGTACTCGTGTACATCTTTAATTGGTTTGCAGTCTATTGTTGAGCATTTCTGTGGGACAACAAAAAAATACCATAGTGGATTATTGTATTCTTCAGATCTAACATCACTACATCACGCGATGTACTGGAGATGGCTGTTTTACTTGAAATTCTGGAACAAAGGATAAATGTTATACAATAAACTACGCTGAAAATTATGCATAATGAAGATATGTTGATTATTATTAGTAGTATCAAATTGGAAAGCAGTTAAAAATGATCAGACTGAAACACAGAACCAATCTTCGAAATCACTGACAGTTGATGAGTGAGATATGAGATTTAATTTGCTTTCGATACGTCAAGAAGCAGTATTTGTAAACTCTTCATGAAGTGGCTTAAAACGCTTCAGAATAAGGCAGATGTATTACCTATTTGTCACTTAAATTCTAAACATCTTCTTAACCCTTCACTGAATCATCTTCTCCCCATTTGTCATAACATTTCTGTCATTTTGTGCTTTTTTTACCGTGGTACTCGAAATAGCCCAAATCGGTACGAAGTTCAGTATTGGTTAGTCAACTGGAAGTTGTCAGCGGTATTCCTCTGTTCAATTTTATTATGAATTCATAAACAATGAGATGTGCAGGTTATGCATTACTATTCTTCTGAATGTATACTATTCAGATTGATACCCGCTTACTAATAATCATCATCATCTTAAACTGACTCAGTTTTTATTGTTTTTGTTCAAAATAGTAAAGAAGATTGTTTAAATAGTGCTTGAATAAATCGCTATTTCTTAAGCCACTTACGTCTCACGCGTTTATTAATGCATTGCGAGGCTATTTATAGTCCATATTTATGTAGTGATTATTGTTCAAAGATTTTTAGTAGAAAGTCTGGAGTAGATCGAGAAATCTCCATTTTATCCCGTCCTCCGCAATTCTATTCAGCTGGTCCCATGATTGCTCATTAGCTTTCATCTCTTCCTCACGTGATTTCCTCCATGTCACTCAACTCGTCGCTTCACACTCCAGTGCCTGGCGCGCGATTTCACTCATGGTCTGTTTAGTGTATCCACTTTCCATCTCCATTTTCTTCGGCACGTTTGTTGAGCCATAGGTTCTTGGTTGATTCATTCCCAGAGTTTCTTGTTGCTAATTCTTTCTGGTCATCTGATCTTCAATATAGAGCGAAGGAAGTTGTCGGTTAATGTCTGAAAACATGTTGGAATTGTTTACTTGACGCTCCAGGATTCTGACCCACATAGAAATACTGACTGACTTACCAATGATGTTGAAAATTCGGATTTTCTTATTCATGTTGTGGAGTGCAGAAGATTTCCAAACTGGTTTCTAAGTGATTAAGGTGTATTTTGGACTTCCAATTCTGGTTTCGACGTCCTCATCAGTGCCGTGTGTTTGTAGTGCCTAGATAAGTAAAGAAAGTGACCTCTTTCAAATTTCTCCGATGGACAGAGAGTGGCGCTGTTTGTTGTTGATGTTGGTTGGTTATCTGCGTCACTTCAGTCTTTCATATGTTCCCTTGAAGTCCTGTCTTTTTTGCTTTTTCTTCCAAGTTGTTCGTTTTTACCTGCTGATCTTCGAATTCGTCTTCTCGTTTCTCATGCTTTGTTGCATGATCCAGTCCACTACAGTCAGTATTGTCCTCGGTGATATTAAGCAGCCTCGTCTTACTCCTGTCTTCACTTCAAAAGCTTCGTCAATTTTTCCGTTGTGAATTATTTGACATGTGACATAAACATACAGCTTCTCGAATAGCTTTCACCAGCCTGAGTCATTCCGTCTCTACCATGCCAGCAAAAAATAAGTTTTTTTAGAATGATTTTAATGTACTTTGACGTTTCTGAATGGTTTAAATTCCACCGTAATAGTATTGGATGCGTCAGTAATTTACGAATTAGAAAATTCTTGTAAATGAAATTTACACCAAGACACACATTTCCCAGAACAATTATTTTCGTTGTTATTAATTCATTTTCTTTTTGTCTAAATTTAATTTAGATTGGTCCTGGTGCAGTTAGTGATGCGCCAAGATTAACGTCTACGGATAAAACATCTTTAGCTGATCAAGCTCGTATGACTAGAGATCTTGAAAAATTGAAGTCAGTGTATAAAAAGCAACAAGTAGCATGTCAGCGATCAACTGTGATAATTCTACCCAATGGTATTTTACAGTCAACTTGTTGTCCAACAAATATGATTACTGTTCTTCCTCAAAAAAGGCAAACTGTAAGTTCATGTCATTACTTGTAAAATGTATCAACACGCAAAGGTAGTAATGAACTACGTGAACACTGATTCAGTTCCTCGCCTAACCAAGATGGATGGCGTTCAAAAACTCAGTGATGAACTTTCCTAATGCAACTAGCTCCACGGGAGCAGTTACGCTTGTAAATACATACGAAGCAGGCAAATTTAGTCAGTCTGTCTTTATTTCGTGAAGCAAGTATTAGTTGGTAGTTGAATAAACGGTATAAATTAGGTTTCATTTAAAACAGCAAGACGACGTATGTTTCGTCTTGTTGTAGTATTCTTCAGACATGCCCAACCATGATACATTTAAAAATAAAAATAAAGAGACCAGAATACTAAGAGTAATAAGGGTAATTTATAGATAATCAATGTTAAAGTCTTGGTTTGCGAGGATTTGATTGGTCGTGACCAACGGGTACAGCTAATCGGGTGTGAGGACAAATACTCGCTGATGACATCCGCTAGTGGTCGTTCCATATTGTGGTTTGGCAGAAGTTAGAATTCATGGGCCATTCACCCAGGTCCCAGCGGTTTAATGGACTATGAGGGCGCCTTGTTACCGGAAGGTCCTGGGTTCGAATCTCAATGGGTGTGTTCTGATGAAGATTTCAAATTTAAAACAAAACGGCTGTCTTGTACTCATTGTGGGTTTTCCAATGGTTATCTAACCTTTGTCAGTTCATTGTGACATCCAGACACTCCATTTGTCGCACTTAAGAAAGTACAACAGTAAATCTTTAATTTTCAGTGAACGTTGGATATTACATGCACAGCGAATTTTTCTAAATCTTGGAAAACAGTCACTTCGGCAGACTTAACAACTTGTTGTCACATCATAATTTGAAATTATTAAATTAGTTACACTGAACAAAATTTTCATACTTCATTCAACCTGTGTACCATAAGTGTTTGTTCATTTTCGTTGATAGACCAGCATTTTATTGTAATTCAATACTGAAACGTGTCTGTACTTGTCAACTTTGACAGAGTATCGATTAGTGTAGTCAAATCGTTATCATCTATTAAACTCTTGCATTAAACCTTCGTAAACAACATCACACCGTATCGGCAGTATTCACACCTGCAGATAACAGCATCTGTAATTATAATTCATAACGCAAATACAAGTCATTCTTTCTACTTTTTTTAAAGCTTAATTTGCCTGAGTCTCTCTCAACAGTCAGTTGTCATTTCAGTAAGCACACCATCGAAATGATCGTGTGATGATGCTTCAGTCATGTAGGTAGTATGGTTGAATTTTGATTTTACTTTGTTTTCTGCAATATTTCTGGTTTGCCTTTCTGGATATTTGGTAGATATCTGTCTGCTTTTTATCAGAGCAAAAGAAGCTCTTGATGCATTATATTACATAACTTCTAGTGTAATCTACAAGGATTTAGTGTTTATTTAAGGTTTGGCATCAGAAAGAGTGGAGATAACCTAAACTTTTACTTATATTTCAAATGAAATAATTTATTTCATACTACAAGTTTATTTTTTATCCACCATAGAATCAAAAATCATTGAGAAACCGTCAGTCAGTCAAATCTGAATCTTTCACTTCCAATAATACCTTAGAATATCAAACAGGAGAAGTAAAATCTTCTGAATGTGATAGCGTAAGTTGTGTGTCATCAAACTTTCTCAATAAGAAGATTGAAAACTCCTCCAATGAATGTATATGTCCAGATCAACGTTTAATTGGAGCTGTACGTAGTTGGCAAAAAAGAGCTCTCTGGTCATCAGTTTCAATTGATGAAAGTGACAATTCAAACTTAAAAGTTCAAACAAAGGAAGTGAATGCTGAAGATTTGCCGGTTAAACATTCCAATGGTAGGAAGCCTAAATTATGGGAGTTGGCAAGCTCTAAAGAAATGCAGTTTTGTTGGCCACCAAAGGTAAGTGTACAAGTTTCAAATGGTTATAGGTATGTTTATATGAATGTTAATTGGTCACTGAGAAGTAGTCGATAAAGTAGTAGATTTCCTTAGATATTTTCTATTATAGCTTATAATTATACTTAAAAAACCAATGCAACATTACTTAGATTCTCAACCCCCATTTGGGTGTTAAAAATTATGTTTTTCAATCCATACCCTGTAGATTATTTTTAGAAATCGGAAAGCCAAACCACTAATTGACCCATGGAATAATGAAATCCGAAGCTAGTGTAACGCGTAAAATAGAAATCACGGGATAATCCCAAGATATAGGACTACATTATTAAATAAGAGTAATGATTAGGTAATTAAATTATTATTAGTTCTGTAAAGCCTATTGACGTTTAAATGAAAGAAACAGCTTAAGTGCACACTGTTCTATCAAGAAATCGGCTGCAATACCAGTCTTATAAACAAAATGGAGGTTTGTGGTTATGAACAAATAGAAAAGGGAATGAAACAATACTCAGAGAGAAGTATGATCAGTGATACTTACCAATAATAAGTCAAATTATGACAGGAGTGTAAAGAGTACAATAATGATCATAACTGAATGATAGTGAATGCGAGGTAGTAATTACATAAGCCATGCTTTGTGAAGTCTCGAAGATATGTGGAAATAGGAGGATGGTGAAACAAACAAGTAAGTGTGTGTATGTGTTTACAATGCGGTAACAGACTTTAAGCCACTTCAACCATTCGTTTCTAAAAGCTTCTATATCCCAGCTACGAAGCGAAGTGGTCATAGCAGAAATCTCCAGATGGCATACTTAGGTGGAAGTAAAAGGGGCGCTGTAATTAATCTTAATTCTATATCCTCAATGAGACCCGAAACATATCTAGTATCTCTAAATTTCATTTTCTTAGTATCTATTTAGGTGTCAAATAACTTATTTATGTCCCGTTTTAATTATGGTTTTCACACTCTAAAGTGTACTTCAGTTAGTTTAACCAGTAATTTTTTATCACTATCTGTGTAGATCATTGTAGATGATTGGAAAAAATTGTGACATAAATCTTTCTTTCTTACAGTTTTCAGTGATTGATTTGTGTTGCATCTGTGCATGTTTTAATGCGATAAATGATGATTTGTTTGTTACACTTTATGATTCACATTCATTATAGTAGTAAGCAACGAGGCCATAGAATTAAATGTTTCAAGTCTTGTTTTATTTGAGACCATAACTTAGGTCATTGTGAGTAGGTTGGATATCCTATCAATTCTCAAACTCCAGTATTAGTCTTATGAATAACCATTCGGTTATTGACTCAATTTAGTAAATAAGTTCACGCCAAATAACTGAATAACATTCAAATTACTGTATCATATCTTTGTTCTCTTGGGTTCCAAGTGGAATGTGTGGATTCAACAGCACACCACCATTTCACTCTGTTCTCTACAGTCTTTTTGAACTAGCTTCACGACTTCCCATAAGCTTTTGGCGAATGCAGATATTCATGAAAGTCTGCAGAAACCTATAGGAAATGTTTTCAGCGATACATGTATCAAGTCTTTGAAGTATGCACAAGCAGTGAATTGACATTAATGTCAAAAATTCGGATGTAATACCTCACGTTAAATGCAATAGATTTCCACACTGATTTCAGAGTAATGAACGTCTTTCTTTCACTTTATTGCACTCTACCAGTCAATCGAATTCAGACATTGAAACATTATTATGAAATATAATATAAATCGTAATGTTTGGTCCCATTAGGTTGTATCTCAGAATAAAATGTTATTCGCTGGACGAAAATCAATGGTTTAAGATTATGAATTTCTTGATCTTATTGCGAATTGGTTACATGATTTCATCATGAGGTGACATTGGTTAGAGAACAATTGGAAAACTTGGGAGTACTAGACAGCTGTTCGGTTAGCCCAGTTTGGGACTCTTCACCGGTATGCACCGACCGAAAAGGCTCGAACCCAGGACCTTCTGGTTACAAGGCGAGCTCGTAAACCATTATTGTGAATTACTTCATAATGGTTTATGTTAATGATTCATAATAATACATATGCTTGACTCTCAACGAAGCAAGAAAAGTTTTTGCAGAATAAAATGGTACCATCATTTATTTCTTTAGCTTATCATCAGCTGCCTGTAGCTCAAAGATATTGGGTATGCTTACTGAAATACTTTTAACATACCTTCACATAGTTTATTTTTAAACGAACAAATGCTTTAAACAGTGCCATCGCCAGGCATATCTTTGACACAGGAGTTATGAGGTGGACGTCGCAAGATCCTTCAAAATTATCAATAGACAAAGGAGCTCAATTCTCCTTAAGTTTGCCGAAACAATCTGCATCGGACGACTAAAATCTGATTTATGTGTTCAGAAAGAAGTGGCTATCAGCCTTGGATGTTTTCATATAATTACGTAATGCCGAAAGTCTCCATTGTGTATGATCATTAATGTTTCGGATAAAGTTTTTATCATTACTGTTATTATTAGCATTGTATGCATATATTGATCAATTGGTTTTTGTTTTAAAATAAACTCCTTGTGTAAGTATGTTAAAACTGTATCTGTAGACATATTTAATAATGTCTTTGGACTGTAAGCAGCTGATGAGCAGGTGACGAAACAAATGATGGTACCATTTTTTTCCGCAAAAACTGTTGTTCTTGCTTTGTTCAAATTCATTAAGTGAAAAAAATATATGCTTGACTGTTTGCTATCGGCAATTGTACTTACTTTCCTATAGTCTTCAGGAAAAATACTGGCAGTTACCACCTTACATTATGACTAAATCTGTTTCTTTTCCTTTTTTCCAGTATTCCTACTCAGCTGAGACACTGAATGGTAATAATCCAGTGTGTGATGATTCTCCTAAAAGCAATGATGAAACTAACTCTAATGTTTCACCAAAGAGAGATATATACTTTCCTTATAACACTAGTATAACCTATTCAAAAAAATTTGTCAGTGAATATGTTCTGATGAATATGATTAAGCAGCATATTGAACAAAAAGCGATCGATAGTTTACTCGACTCAGAATTATCAAAGGCCATTTCCGCGAAGTCATCCGTTGAGGTTTCAAATGAAGATGTTAACTCAAACTCCGAAGAAACTGCTTCAATATTCACTTCAGTTTCAAGATCGACAGCAAGAAAATTGCCTTGGGAAGAAGCAGCTGCATCTTTTGTGTCTAAACATCATTGGAATCATTCAAATAATACTATTCTGTCAAAGAGAACAACTGAGTCGTTTCCTGTAAAAATGCCTCTTACTCAATCTCGAAAAGAGTTTGGAGCGAAATTTGGCATTTATCAAGGTATTAATTCTGAAAATTCATCGTTTGGTTCAGGTTTTACAGATCGCGTACAGGTGATGCAAAGTGTGTGCGCAAATCGTATAACTCGGTGATTTCAAATTCGTATTATTTTTTGTAAAATGTAACATTGTTGCACATAACGTCCTGTCTTCTACTTTATCATCGTGTTTATACTGTCTGCTTAAACCTATCATGTCATAGACGAGTAAGTAAATAGGACTTTTTTATTTATCTAAACTTGAAAAGATGAAGCAGTTTTTTCCAAAGAGTTTTGTATTCTCCTTGCATTGGTTAATTGGGCTAACTGTTGAATATAATTCAATGTCTGTTTGTAGTTTCTTGTATATTTGTCTTTGTACTTCAAAGATTATCTTACTTCATTTTCAGTAATCATCTTCGGTCATTCTCGTACTATCCTACTTTAAACTATACTTATTACCTCTGAGCGTCCATAACAAAGTATATGCGTTTCACTTACTTCCAAAGACATTGCTGTAAATAAAATTCACCTATATATATCAATAATGGGTTTCTACGCAACGATGATACCAAATATTTTGAATCGTGTACAGAACAGTGCAGTCTCCCTAAATAGTCGTTACTAACTCAACGAATTGTTACTGAAATTATAGGAAGCATCACATATAAGAGAAATCATAATGGTTAATTAGCAACATTTCAGTGTTTCATAATAAATTTTAATCTCTCCCTACTAGCCTAAGGCGAAATGGCGGATATATGCAATTTTCATCTAACTTAAATATACTTGTGTAACAGCAGACCACAACTAATTAAAAAGAATAAGAATTTTATGGTACCGAGCAAGACGTCTATACCGACGCCGTTGCTAAAAGACCGACATCGTGTTTGGCTATCTAGAAGTTGTGCACAAATAACTGAGTGTAGCAGGACAGCGCGTTAGATGATTGTGATGCTTATTTGAATGCTTCTATTAAATAAAATAAGCCGAAAAGTTAATAACTTTGTGTCGAATACCAATGTAAACGTGCGCTATTAACTGTAAGTGGTTATTTACCGACACAGCCCACTTCCTAGTGGAAACATGCAGACCCGATGATGATACCAACCAAAGCTAAAGGATTACTGTTTATAACAACATCAACAAAACATTCCTGCAGGAGTCCTTCATGTTCTGCTTAATTTAAAGAATTCGTTGCGAAAGTCACATTGCAAACTAAAGAAAATCTATCATTTAGCTTCCTCGTGATTCGGGGTTTGGGATTGTTGCTGATCACTGATCGTATTTCTGAGAAAAAAAAGAGTTTAGAAATTGGAAATACTCCAATTCAGATGACGTCCGCGAAGCCGCGCAATCTAAACTAGGGAATACTGCGAAGAAGTGTGGTAAACTTCATTTTTGACCAAGTAATGTAACTAAGGAGACACGCTGAAGTATATAAAATGGTTGACATGAAGTCTTGGAAAACCTGGGTCTGTTAGAAATCATTTTTATCTTGGTATGAATTTTTGTGTCTGTGTAATTTGAATAACTTATGCCGATATAAGTTGCATCAATAACTTTGGACGAACGGACTGTCTCCTGTGAGTGACAGTAAGCAGTTTGATAGCTGCAACCTGTGGTGTCATAAAGTTTGCACTGGCTTGTCACCCTTGATCTATAAGAGATGTAGTAAGACATCGCTTTCTTGGTTTTGCAAATTTTGCAACAATTTGTTCGACGTTCTCACTCAAAAGGCCGTAGAACTTCTCATGTCCAAGAAGACGATTAAAAATTTAGCTGAGGGAAACAAGCCAGCATTCTAATCGATATCCGGAATGACGATTCTGAACTATACTCTGAGATGTTAAACACGAAAGAGGTGCAAAGTGCTTAAAAATTTGCTGCACAGATAAATGGCAAACTTCGAAAATTTAAGAGTGCAAGTAGTGGTAGTACTGTTGATGACAGTAAATTATTGAAATATGATTATAATTCATTTAGTGATAGTGCCTTAAGACCAGCTAGCCAAAATATCGAGACGAAGTTGGATGTATCGGGTGAATGGGTGACCCTTTGTAGCGGCAAGAGCAGAGTGGAAGAAACTAATGCCAATTAGGTAGTATGGAAAAGTAAGATTTAAAGGCTACAGGAAAGACAAAATTGTGGGATTTGATAACAAGATCTCTATCACCGTTAATGCTATTTTGAAACTATCTCTAATTTTTGTGTGATTATTTGAAACTTGGGGAGGGGGTCAGAAAAGTTGGAACCAGTTGTCCAGCATTCATATGATCTTGAGGTAGTTGGCTCTACTATTCGTGACCTGTTTCTGGAGAAGACAGATGAAATAAATATAAGATAGTTCTTCACAATCGGCAACAACTGCGGAAAACAATACGAGGGACAGTCATCGATGAGGATATTGTTCTCAAAAACGCATCTAACATCAAGGATAAAAGGTTTGGAAAAAGACCTGGTTGATTGTTGAAGAATAGGATCAGAAGAAGGGAAGCAGTGGAGGAATTGAAGGCTCGGCTGGAAGAATGGAAAGATGATCTGCCACCACAAAACATGTTGCTGTAATTATTTAGTCGAGCTCTATCATGACACCTTGGCTTGTATGTTAATAGAATGATAGTAGTTTTATTCGCTGCAGACCGGGTTAGCGTATCAAACTGAACCAGTGGCGCCACATTCAATCTAGAGCACCTATTCTTTCGAAAACTTTGTTCGGATCTTCTTGCAGAGTGGGCGTGTAATTTTTGCCAGTCAGTTATCTTATTTTTGTAGTCATAAGGGAATAGGTGATCGCAGTTAACTTTTTGATTTTCAAAATGGAATGGAGTGACAGATTATCGGGCTTCACAGCACACTCCAAGAGGAGAGTTTTGAGCTGATCCCGAGTCTCTGTTTCTTGCCTATCGAGAATCCCTATATCCAGTTTAGTTCCAGGTTTTTCCAACCTCGCAACCAGTCTTTTGTGAGGTTATTTTCGAAGAATTTCCTGGGGTTTGTGGAAACGACACTGATGAGTCTTGTATTGTCCCCTGACCTGGCCCAGCCTTCTCTTTCAGTAAGACATATCAGGCATGATAAGTTTCCCTGTAAGACTTGTTAAGCTCTTAGAAAGAGATTGTTCTTTTCCAGATACGCGATGATAGTTCTTCCCACGATCATGATTGAGGTCCTTGTGAGATTGATTAGTCCTTAGTTTGAAAGCCATTGTCTTTAGCTTTCTCTGCAGATAGTGGTGACTATGACGTCTTTTCCGCCACGCGATGAGACTCCATACAAAATAGTAGGCTTCAAGATGGCTGTCAGTGGGCTGGTTGTATTGACTAATTGCTCTTTGAGGAGCCTTGCATGAAGGTCACCGGATCGTTCCTTTGAGTTTCCTGCATTTGCATCTCAACGTTTTGGTCGCTGTCGACGAAAGCTTTTCTTTATCCCTCTGGTGTAGGCGCAGCTGTCACTCTGGGTGCCAATGACTCCAGTGCAGAAATGTGCAAAAAGTAGTCTTCCATGGCTTCTACCTTTTCCTGATCCTCTTCTACTGTTTCGTTGTCAACAAAGAGGTTTTGGATTTCTAATTCCTAAGGTTCATGTACGAGTAATTCTTCGCAGGTTGTGAGATTGCATTTTGGGCTAGATGCATTCAGAAATTCATCAGTGATCAATAGACTCCCGAAATAGCCTTGTTCTTAGCGATAGTTCGCAACTTCCTAAACTCAGAAGTCCGAAGAGGTTCCAGCATTTGTGCTTACACCTGAGTAATTCACGAGCCTTCTTGGTTCATACAAGTGAGGGGGGGGTAATGTTTTATACCTTTCTGTATGGACCAAGAAATTAAATCGGTTGCCTGAAAGTAAGTGTGCTTTGGCCCTATGCGGTTTCCACGTGAGATTCCGGGCTTATGTGCCAGCCTCGTGATTCAGCAGCTTAGATGATGCTGTTTCTATCCTCCTTCCTGATACACAGTGGAGGTGAAGTTTCCCTCACGATACAGTCGAAGCTGTGAACTTGAAAGCGAGGACACCGAATCCCTTCTTCTTGGGGGTGGAGGATGTGAAATGTCTACATCCCACACTTGTAAATCAGGTCCTGGGTTGAAGAGGACTTCTTTTCTGTCATAAGGCTTAGGTTTCTTGACATGTCATACTTGGGCCATTGAAATAGTAGATTTTGACGGCTTGGAGTCAAGGGGACACTCTGGGGGTGGAGCTGTATGGCTCGTTCGGTCAATTATTTAGACCTCGAATTCACCGACTGCGAGGCTATAATATTTGTTTGTCCATAAGTCTAATTTTTCCGCTAAGAATCTGTCTGAATCACCACTAGTACTATGATGTGTAGTGACATCGTGTCCTATATATTGTAGTCTACAGCGTAGAAGTTAGCACTTTACACTACCGTGTGCGAGAGTTTCCGTGCCCCAGAAGGCTACGCACTGCTTCGGGCGGATGACCACATTGCCCCATTTGCGGCCTAGTCAGTTTGACTGACACTTTAAGGAACCTGTCGTATTGACTTCATCCTTGCTGACAATCAATGTCTACTATATGTTTATGAGCAATGACAGACCGGTTTTCAATCTTCAACATTACTCAGCTTGGTCCTTGAAGACTTTGGTGTGGCAAGCTATTGGCTGCGTCTGTAGCGCGACGCAGATTGATAAGAAGAGGCTTAACCTGATAACAATTTTATTTCAGTGGCTGCAAAAGTACTGTTTTATATCCCTCATGTCTGTTATTAGCTTGCATTTTGGACATGAAATAACCTCATTGGGCAGCTCGTTTAACCTGAAGTCAACTTCCGACAAAACAGGACAGTCTATTCTTCGTTCACCCAGCGAAGTCTTAATGTGGCTAAGAATGCATAAATATGATGTGTTTTTCCTGAATAAAGATCCGTTACCAAGTGTCTTATCTTCTGTCACAAATTTAAGTGCCTCTCTGTTTTCCACAGAATTAGAACTTTCACAGTAAATCGAGTTCAATCCCCCTGTAACAGCACGTCATCAGGAGTGTCGCAGAGTTCTGTCCTAAGGGCTACTGATGTTTCGATTTTTGTCAGTGACCTCCCATTCCGTCTAAGCTGCCCTACTCTTCTATGCTCTGACGACGTTAAGATATGGGGAGCAATGAATTGTTAGCATGACTCAGATAGACTTCGGGTATACGTTAATCATCTAGAAGACTGGACTGTCGCCAGTTGCATGAATTGCAACCTAAAAATGTGCAAAGTAGTGTAATTACGTACTTGTAGGCTGGTGAATGCAAATTTCACCCTATGCAACAAATGCTTTACCCCTACAATGTTGAAGCGTGACCTAGGTCTAATTCGAAATGAAGAAATGGACACAAGCATAAGTCACGCGGGGGATGTATTGACCGCATATGCGGTCATACACTTTACACATAGACGGTTGACTGTACTCTTGCCTGAGTTCTTTTCTAAGGTTATACGACACTTACTTCAGGGCACACTTTGAAGTTAACAATATCGCTGCACCCCTACTGCTTAGAAAGGACGCGAACTTTTTAGAGAGAGTCCAAGGCTGGGCGACAAAACGGAAGATGGGTCTTCGAAATAAACCGTATGATGAATGGCTAAGGAAATTTGACCTATTCACACTTAGCTACAGTTGGCTTAGGGAAGACTTGATTAGTGCCTTTTTTGATTCCCTCACGTTCTCAGTGAAACAGGGCTTCAAACTAGAGACTCGAAGTATTTGTAGCAGAGTTTATTTTAACAGGATGGGGTCGCTAGCCTCATGCCCAATCTTTCCTCTTAACCAGCTTTATTTCTGATTTGGCGAAGTAAAGGAGTGTGCTGGCTTGAATCGAACCTCGGACCATGTTATATCTGTAGGATATTGAATGAAGACGTTTTCACCTTATTCTGTCTGCGCCTGAACTAATCTGCCTATCTGCTCGTCGTACCTTCCGACTTGGTAAAGCACGCAAATATCAAAAGACAAAGGCTGGACTGTGACTGTGTATTGAGGTGCAACAACGATAAAGAAAGCCATGGTATTTATACATTTTACAACAATATGGACAGCTAACAGCATTTGAAATAATTGACCTTAATAGCCAATAACAAAGTGTGTGAGAAATGATAATATGCCATATGTGCGACATTGACAGTCAGTAACAAAATGTGTGGGAATGATATTATACCATATATACAAAATTAGCAGTCACTACCAAAATGCGTGAGAATGATAATATACAAAATTAGCAGTCAATACCAAAATGTGTGAGAATGATAACATACCATATATGCAAGTTTAAACAGTCAATACCAAAATATGTGGGATCCTATCAGACCATTTCATGGTTCTTCGAGCATCTCAACCGCTGTGCCGTCGACTCCTGCAAAGTGCTAAGTGACCAGGATCACCCAAAAAAGCTGTTCTGTCATTGAGTAGGTATGATCTTCCTCATGGAAATCCCAGAAGGACAGCTCACCAGAGGCCAACGATTCAGGTGCGCCCCAACTTCTTCCACTGCAGCTTTGTCGTCCCTTGAACTCTACACCGGTAGATGTAGCTACTGTACCGTCTCTAGGCAGCTTTGAACGAGGGCTGGACAATCATGCAAAGGCACAGGCGTTGCGTCAAAATGGTCCGTCCCCTTAAAATCTCATACATCATTCATCAGTAGAGCTCTAAATTCATCGGTTAACTTCTATACATTCTCTCCTGTCATACTTTCTTGACTACTCCAACCACAGCATTTACACTTATAATAATAATTATGATTACTGATATTAAATACATATTTATACATATGTAAATATCATTATATATGAATTAACTTCAAATTTAATTGGCTGTCTGTTTTTACGTCTTCTTAATTTTTTTTGTCTTGTAGCGGTAAATAATTCCCCAAAATTATTGACCATAAGAATCATTAGTGAACATTGGATGCTGACCCTTAAAGTTTAATTCGACTTGTTTAGCTGAAGGCTTCCCGTCAAGCATCCCCGCCATTTGGTACTCCGTCGTGTCACTTTGGTGCATGATAACTAGCTAGCTTAGCTTCGGCTTCAATCCGCGATTTGGTTCCGAAATATATCTCGTAATTCGGACAATCATTTGTGATGTTTTGCTTTGCCTTTGGTACACGAGAATCAAATAAGATAGAAGTTGTTGGTATCAGATCTTGCGTTAATATATTCAGTACTGTTCGCGAATGTCCCTACCATCAACCTCTAAAAAGTTCATATATTTGTTGAGGTACTGCACTGGTGTTACTGCAAGAGCTATACAGTGCTGTAGGTTTATGCCCCCAAACGAAGAATATACAGAGAGCATGAGGATATTACGTCACAGGTTTGGAAGGCCATGTATGATATCCCGTGGAATTTTTTGAGACTGTTAAAGATAATGGGGCGCAGTTAAGGGACAAACCCGAGGAACTTGCAGATTTCTTGAATAATTTGATGGTATACAGAAGTAATCTCGTTTATCTTAACAATATGGATGAGTTAAACTCAAGTTCGGTGCTTGAGACAGTTGTCAAGAAATTACCGGTCCGTCTACAAAGGAAGTTCATAAAAGTTTGTTCACGGTTAGAGAAAGATGGTTTGGAGCCTGGATTCGATGATACTGTGAGGCTGGTGAATGACAGCGTCACCCAAGTGACAGGCGAATTCGCCAGCATTTTGCATTCTAAGGTAGAATCTAAGGATCCTCTGAATATACAGAAAGCTTTTGTAGTGAATGCTCAAGGCACAATGAGGAAGAATGAGTGCATTGTTTGCCATAACATGCATCAGTTGATTGATTGCAATAACTTCGTTGCTTTGTCTCCTATCGAAAGGTTAAAAATGGCAAAACAGAAGCAGTTGTGTTGCCGGTGTTTTTAGATGGGGCATACAAAGTTGAATCGTTAGGCGACAGACAAAGGAAGTTGTGATTCGGCCGATGTGCACTTACTTCAATGGCAAACAACACACTACAATGACAACTGGCTAGCTTAGCTTCCGCTTCAATCCGCGATTTGGTTCCAAAATATATCTCTTACTTTGGACAACTGATTTTAGTCTTTGGTTTGCCTTTGTTACGCGAGAATAAAATAAGTTAGAAGTTGTTGGTATAAGATCTTACGTTAATATACCCAGTACTGTTCACGAACGTCAATATCGTCAACCTCTAAAGTCTTTTAGTCTGCATAACCGACACTAATTATATCCGTTATTATTATCTCTCTTATTTTGACGACGATGCCGGAGGACTAGTTGATGTAAGGATCAACTCCATTCACACTAGTAACAAAGTTTTACTACTCCACATACTTCAAAAAACAAATAATTAATTCCTGTATGACTCCATTTGGAGTCAAGCAAAGCTACGACAGTCGAGTGTGAGGCCGAACTAGGCATAAGTTTACCGGAGACCAGGAACCTTTACCTCACAATCAAGAAGCGAACACAAAGAAATCAAACTGTTTTACAATAGCGAGTGAAATTGTCTGTCACATCCAAGGTCATTGGTGAAGTGAGACGCTCAAAGGTCAACTCGGATGATTTATAACAGTTTAATTAAAATTTATTGATAAAAAATTCAAAGCGAAATTTTTAACAGAACATGATACATAAGCACAGTCGCAAAACTCGTATAAACGATATTGAATATCGGAAACCACACTGTCAATGAATAAGCGTACAAACTAAATCCCCACGACCTATTCTGCCTTCTCTCACTCTATCTTTTACTTAGGTCACCTTTATTATTCCACTTATCTCAACCTATATTATCTACACTACAACCCATTATTTTTATTATTATTATTACTACTATTCTGCTTTTATGACTACACCGAATGACCAACGGGAGTTAGGTCAAACTCCATTCACGGCAGCAATACAGTCCTAACATACTGCATACTACAAACCACATCTCGACCAATCCCCGCACCACTCCTCCTGGAGTCTACCAGAGCTAAAGCAGTCGAGTGGCGGGACTTACTACGCAGAAGCTCACTGAAGATCTGGAACCTCTACCTCACAATCAAGAAGCGAGCTCAAAGAAATCACTGGTTTATACTAGCTCGTAATCGGGATATTGGATATTGGATACGTATGGCGGCTTTTCAAAGGGTTTGTTACAACCTGTCGAAATTTATGGCATTGCATAAGTAGAAAATACCAGCGAAGTTCAACAATAGCGTCCCAAGGAACACTTGCTAATAGGTCAGTTGCTTGAATTCTTTCCAATCATTCAAGTCATGTCAGAGAAAGATGACCTGAGTAATGTGTTTTCATACTTTTTCTTGTAAATATACGTCTTTTCTGTGCAGAAGTTTCTCATTTTTTATGATTGGTTGACTGAAGGTCACCTGTGCGTTAACATCCTTTGGGATGCTGTTGTTAAACTATCCCAGCCACTTTACCCGCAGTGTATCTTAGGTTATACGCATTGTCACCCGAAAATCGAGTACCACTAATAGAAATAAAAACGGTGTGTTCTAGAAGTGTTTAGAAAAGTACCAAGTTTAATCGCAAGCTTTTTAGTTATGCTGTTTCTAGCCCTAGAGTCTCACATCTAATGGGATATTTTGTGTCATTTTTACATCGAGTATTGTCAATGTTAAGCATCTTTGCACTCCTACTTTTAGTTTGTCCTCTGTGTGTACTGCTAAATATAAATGAGTGGTAACCAAGAATTAGTCCCACACAAACCTTGTGCGGAAAGATTCTAGATGCATTTCTGTAGAAGTCGTTGGGTAGAAAGCTCATGAGCGTCCATGATTTTTATACTTGTTTGAATATACGTTTTTTAAAAATGGCGAGTCATGGGAATGTTTCAGTCCTAGTTCTAGTGCAGATTTCAGTTTCGTAAGTTCATAACCTTTAATCATTAAATCAATTTCTGGGTGGAAGGGTCTTATGTGGAGCCACACACATTTTCCACACTAAACTTGAGTCTCCATGTGTCACATCATCTTTCCATTTTTATCGATTCTTTCTGCACAAAATTTACAGTTGTACTGAGATCTGTGTTTTCGCACACATAAGTCACTTCGAAGTCATCCGTGAGCGGCTTATACTTGTCAAACTCATTCATCTTCTTGTCTACTTTTGTATGCTATTAGGAACGTGGCAACTCGAACTGCTGCACTTTGGTGCCAAGTTCTATGTTGAATCCAGACAGACAGACATCCGTGAGCGGCTAGTCCATGCTTTAAGGAAGAGACACATATATTAAGAAGTGCACATACAGTAGGAACTGAATTAGTCTGTGGTATGTCACACCTTCATTATGAGAAGAGGATGGAACACTTCCTATTATTGTGTTGTAGCATATCACATATTAAAGGGTGATTTGGTTGCTGACCTTACCAACCTTCTGATCCTAGGTTATTTTTTTTTTGATCATTACAGAAAGTTACCCGAATAGCAGCCGAACAAAATACCACAGGAAGGTCCTCAAACCGAGGTCGAATAAAGTACGTGTGGGGTTAGAATCCTTTCACAGAGTGGTTAATAACTGAAACTGCACCCCACCAAGTAGTATGAAATTCATCGGTGAAGGCTTTCAAAGGGAAATTGCAAGGAGTAACACAGATCACAAGAGCCTACTGTCATTTATTATGTGAGTCTGGATTGTTTAAACTACTTGACTGTCAACATCATTTTGCCCTCCATTTTCCTCAG
This sequence comes from Trichobilharzia regenti, assembly GCA_944472135.2. Taxonomy (NCBI): domain Eukaryota; kingdom Metazoa; phylum Platyhelminthes; class Trematoda; order Strigeidida; family Schistosomatidae; genus Trichobilharzia; species Trichobilharzia regenti. Next base: position 61,974,362 of record OX235265.1, on the reverse strand, counting down.
GGTCTTTCTTAAGTTCGGAAAAAGATTAATATGGTTGTGAGGGTTAAAGAAGTTATCCTTATAATTTTAATTGGTAATCAAATATGAACCAATCCAGAAAGTCATGTTGCGAGCAGTTACGACATATTTCTGAAGGCTCTGAAGATGGAATCTGTATTCGGTGACAAATATAACTTTTTAGATGTTGTGTATTGTTTTCGCCGAGTTTTTGATGTCTTATTAGTTGTTCTTTGGGGTTTAGCTCCATTTACCGGTTTTGTAGCAATCCTCATCTTCCTTATAACTAATGTTTGTTTTGTTTATGCCTATGATGCTGTTTACCAGCGTGTCGCTGACAACGAATATGGTCGGCCTGGTGAAATCGTAGAGGACCGTCCAGTGGTGGCTTTCGCATCCTTCATGGTATCTGGAGAGTTAACAACGCAACTTGGTAATCAAACAGTACGAAAATCTGTAATACATGTCGTGATATGTTTTGTACTATATCCAGATTGATTTACTTTAGAATATATTGTATAAATACCGAATTTGTGTTTTGATTTAAATAGTCGGATAAAGTATTTACTAGATTTGTTTGTTTTAGGTATGGTTTCTCAGCACAGTGTGTTGTATTTTGTCAAGGATATCAAACGTGAAGTGACAGGAAGTGATCTATCATATGTCCAAGCTGGAGATGGATCTTTATGTTTTTGTACAATTCTGGAATTAAATCCAAAGTCTACTTCCTTGTTATTAGAATACTGTTCATTATGTTCACTTAATAATATGGCACAGTGTCATATGATTATGTTGAACAACAACTCACACTTTCGTATGCTTCTTGGTAATGTCCCTGATATCACAGAGCATGGACGTACTCAAACTTCTGGTCAGCCTTCTTTAAGACATATAATAGAAAACATACTTCAAGGTTCCATACGTGGGGATGTGTACAAGATTGAGATTAGATGTGATACAGAACGTGATGGACAAAAACATCATTCAGTAAGCTACTTTTGTGTGATTTGTTTTGCTAATTATTTTTGTAATTGGGTATGTGGAAATTTGTCGGATTAAAACGTTTATTGTTTAGAGATATAGGCAGGTGGTGATAATTACAATGTAATTATACAAATATATGTAATTTTTCTTAAATAATGTGAATTGTGACAAAAAATTGGTTACATACTTAATAAAATAGCATGTGAAATGTGTAAGTCTTGGAAGGCGTGTGGGATTAGTTAGATTATCAGGCAATGAAAACATTACGCGACAAAGTAAGGCTTATAATCAGACAACATTGCGAAAAAATCATATCGAATGAAGGTGACAAGTGAAATAATACTGGAAATAGTTCAAAGGGAATTAATGAGGGATGCATATATGAACCAAATATACGAAAGGAAAAATTAATAGGACCACAGTGGACATATGGGCTGAAGAAAGAAATGGTTGGAAAAAACTCTTTCCGTTTACAAGGGTGTTATGGCGATACTATTTTGATGGCCAAAGCTTCAGTGACACAAATGAGTCGGATAAGTAATGACTTTGGTGGGTTATTTATCGCCATGTAGATAACTGAAGGAAAAGAATGTTGAAATAAGCAACCATTGTCGAGCAGATGTTCAATTGTGGCTCTTCTTATAGCCTCACTTCCATTTCTTCGTAATCACGCAGGACAGTGTTCTTCAACCCTCTTGGATACGTAACCAATTTGTTACCAAAATTCACATTAATAAATCCGTTGAAGAATCTCTTGGCTGAATCAACTTGTTTTAGTTTCCTGCATCTCCTAACGAGAATTTTCCACGAATTATTTTAGTTGCTTCGAAGTTTCTTTTTTATTTCTGTTTATTTTTGATCTTATAACTTTGTTTCTTGTCCACTCATACCACTCAAAATATGATCTGACCCATTTAGTGCTTTATTTGTTTTTTAAAACGGAACTGATTCAATTCTTGTCTTTAAGGCCTATGAATAAAACCTGTTTAATAATTACACCATGAATTTACGGGCAAAATATGTGTATATTTCAATTGGTTTAGTATCAGTGTAACCCATCATCAAGTTGGTTTTCATGATGAGACTTAGTTGGCGATTTTCATTTTATATTATTGATACCAACGTTTCAAAGTAGGCACCACACGTTTTCACCGTTTACACTCTAATTACTTAGACTAATGTTAGTTATTTTAACTGTTACGAATAGATCCCTTTATTATTGTTATATGTATAAATTTTCATTAATCCGAGCTAAAACATTTTAGTGCAGTAATTTTAAACATGAGTAGGCAAGTAGGCGTCTCAATTAGATAACTATGTTCAAGAAGGTAGACTTTTGAAATTATATATCACTTAACGTTACTCCCTCAGTATCCTGGTGTGGTGGGGAATAGATGGTCATTCTGGTCTTCCTCTGGATACGCTGTTATGTAGCCATACATCCACAGCCCCAATCAACAGTATCACTTGAATTACCTTCACGTGGTAGGAACTGTGTTTTAAAACTGACCTAAAAGAGCCATATCCCGAAATGACACTACACTTGAACCATAGGATGATGGGTCGGTGTGTGGGTTGATTTACGTCACACTCTAGCGTAGTGATGGCTTCGCCTCATTATTCTGCGGATTAGGGTTTATGTTAAATACTGGTGGAGGGGTCTCGAAAGATAATCGCCTGTTTTAGTGCGTGTCGCAACTGCAACTGTGTCTTCAAATAAACAGTGAGAACCGCATGTGGAGGTAGGATGCGGAAAGGCAGAAAGGTTGGTTTTGGGTGCGTACTGATGAAGAGTCCTAAACTAGGACGAAACAGATGTCCAGTACTCCCAGGTTTTCCAGTGGTTCTCTAACTGATGTCAGCTCATGATGAAATCCTCCATGAAATACATTAGTGTTAAATATTTACAAATTCTCCGACTTCAAGTTTCTCCCTTTAGAAGCTTCATGCGAAGTTACTACAGTAAAAAATATTACTTTAAACAAGAAACATTGTAGAAGACTAAGATACAGTGAAAATGACCAAGATTTTGCTGATAATAATAGTCAAAATTTATGTGACTATAGATGGTTTTGTGTCATGTCACTGACATCCAATAAGTAATACTTTCTCGCTGCATTTTACTGTATCGTAAAGTAAGCAGGCTAATGTGGAAATCAATTCAATCTATAATGGAACTTGATGGTACATAGCTAAGGCATATATCTGGAAAACTATTAGGAAAGAACTGTTAAGAAGTGTAATGTTATATGTGCACCTGCCTCTCAAAGATTACCTGTGGGCTGTCTCATATAGGGTTTGTTGTTTGTGACTTCTATTTTCTCTAGGTATAGTGTAGTTAACTTCGCATACTGAATGGTTATATTTTAGTTGCAGACTGAGATTGTGGAACTCTTTTATCACATAGCTCGTTTTCACCGAGTTCTATTTTAAGGTCAGATAGTCAAGTAGTCAAACGCTCTAATGAACCGGCTACTTACGAAATCTCAGTAGGGATATGAAAGTGTCATTTCACAATCCCTACCGCGCTTCGTATCTGAGGCCTATAGGATATCTATGTAAGCATTTAAGTGTATGTATTACACAGCAGTTCTTTACTTCCTACTACTATACGGCCGTAATATTGGGCTATGGAGTATGGAAGACATAGATGGGTTACACATTTATGTGACCATTTACTTTTGTTTAAATATTCATTGAGTTACATAACAGGTAGTGTTGAGTCAACAACTACCATCGATCCAAGACACATACAGTTAGGTATTGTTTGCTTAGATAGGGTACTTGAGATACTAAGGACTGTTGGTCAGAAATTCTTCATGAGATGGCATAAAACATTTCATCATAGGCGAATGTATTCACCCCCTGTCATAAACGTTCAAGATATCACTACTCTTCATTAAATGATTTTCTCTATAAATGTTGATCGATTGTTCTACCACTAGACGTTTGTTATTTTATCTCACTTTTCAGAGACGTTACAACTTGAACTGGGGCTTATCTATGCAAATTATATATGTAACGATTATCCCTTGTTGGAAGTTTCCTAGGGCTAATAGAATTATGTATATTTCTTTTTAATTTTTTCGCTTATTCAATTAGGATTTCACTATGTCATTACGTGTTGACTATGTCCTTGCTCCACCAGCTTGTATGAAAAATACACACGTCAAAACAAAAGAATTGAAATCCGATCCTAGAGAAAATACTACTATGGATTGGAATCCTGACTTACCTGTTCATTGGTTATATCGAGCATGGGATATGAAAGAACGAGGTTCATGGTTAATAAATCATCACTTAAAAACAGTAACATCGAATTGTGAAAAGTTAAATGATAAGAGTGAATTATGTAAATACATTTGGCAATCAGCGTTCACATGTTATTCAAGAGCTTTACAGCTTGTTTCACTATGTCACTGGGCTGAACAAACTTGTCGTACAGACGAATCTTCATCATCGATATCTGATAATGACAAGTCTAGTTGTACAAAGTCTGAAAACAGACGAGATAGTAAGGATAGTATTCAAGTTTTATCCGGTGAAAAGTCAATTACTATCATTCCTACTAATGCTTCTGGTGACAATTTGAACAGTTCAGAATATATTGATTGTGATCATTTTGGTAGTGCTGGTTACAAAACTTCGTATTCTTTGGATTGTCAACCTGTACGCTTGGAGTTTATGTAAGCGTTTTCTTAATAATTTTTATTCATTACTGTTTGAAAATCAAAACACTGGACTGGAGGACAAATAATATTTTATTAGATATTTTTTTTGTTCATCTTCTACATTTATGTGTTCATGCTAATTAGAGAATATTTCCAAGTAAGATCACGAACTGACACAGTCAAATAATCATTGCGAAGCAGGAGCTATAGGACAGTTCTTTCACCTCATTTTGGGAAATGTGGCTTATTGGCTTAAGTACTTGGTTTCCAGCCAATGAGTCACTCACGTGAATCCCGCTTCAGTTGCTCCAGCCTAGGGGAAACTGAGTAGTGTCGTTAGCCCTCACATGATAAGTGTGGCTCTAAGCTCTTGGTACATAAAAAAATCTGTTCTGGGTAATTGAGCTTAGACAAAATAGCAACATAGCTAGTTTGAAACTCTCCAGGAGTACACACCCATAAACCCATTGGAGATTGTACCCGGGACCTTCAGGTGTTGAGGTGAAATCATTGATCAGTCAGTCACTAAGATGGAGTCAGTGACATATGAATTTTAACTCTAACCAATTTGTGGTATATGGTGCCAACGCCAGTCAGTGTCATCAGCGAGGATTCACGAGCCATTGGATTTCGTTCCTGTGGCTGGGCTTCCCTCGTAACCTGAAAGTTTTAGGTCGCATCCTTGAATGTGTCATGGGTGCCTGCTGATGAAGAGTCACAAACTGGGGCAAAATAGTTACTTAATATCCCCTGGTTTTCAGTGTTTCTCTTGTGGATGTCAGTTCGTGATTTACCTAGAATATATACACTTGCAAGTGGAGCATTATTTCAATTGTCCCATTGTGATGTTTAAACGTCAGTATTTCTTTGTGGTAGTTTCCGGTAGTTACTGATCGATACTGTGTCGCTAAACTGAAAATTTGGAAACACCAGCTGTTCCATTTCGTTCCAGTTCTTGCTCAGTTTTGTCCTCGTAAACAGCGAGACCTAAAGTACAGTCTTGGACTGTATCTATCTTAGTGTCATAGGTTATTTCCATCGCTAAAGAATGCCAAGTAGGGATGTAACACCTATTCTGTACTGATATATTATTTAAAATAATCTCAACGTGTTTAAGGAAAATCGAAACAAGATTTTTCTGAACATCTCGCTGTGCAAGTCGCAGCTGCTTCAGTAGAATTATTCTGATTTTATCAACCATCAAAACATAAAGTCAGATGTTGCATAAATTGAAGTGAGTTTCTTTGGAGGTCACATGTCGGTAGATATTTGCACCAATAGAAAAATGTAAGCAATCATCACATATTTGTAATGGCTAATGTCAAGTTGGCATATGTGCATGCTTATCTGTGTGACTGTGTGTGTATGTTTATTGTATAGGAGAAACATTAAAACGTGATAGTATTTCACAGTGGTTATAATATAGAATTGAATTTTTTCTTCTCGTCTGTTTTGCTTCATTAGAGTCTGCCATATAGGTGATAAGTGTCTATCCCCTCTCAGCTATTTATCTCATTCGATGCTGTTAAAATCTGCAAGACTTCAGAGGTCAGTCTTTCTCTATGTGTATGAAAGCTTCTTTCTAAAATTTCTAGATTGTCGAAATCGATCTTATGTCCGCTGTCTATAGCATTCATTGCTATCTATATTAGAAAATTTTCTTTTTCATCTTTCTTAATAATGATAAATGTGTCATCCACATATCTGTACCATATTCTAGGCTAAAAGGATAATACAAAAAAGGTGAACCGATTGTCATGTCCTCCATTTGGTGATAAATTTCACTGTTAAACTAAAACTGTGCACAGTCATCCTACGACGAACTAGCTCTTCTCGCATTATATGAGAAAGTTTATCTTACTTCTGTATCGTTTTGTAGCAAAAGAATGAAAGGTGGCATCTTGTTGTTATGAGAATGTCTATCAGTCAATCGTGTGCGCTCTGCGTGTTATCAACAAATGTATGTACCAATAGCGAAATAACAAAGAAAATCAAAACAAGTGGTGATTCAGCGAAGAGACTCTTTTCAACGAATTTATCATCAAGCTGTACAGTCGTATATATATATATATATATATATATATATATGGTTTTTAAGAAGTTATATCCGGTGGGGGAATTGAATCATAGGTGTGAATGCATAAAATAATAATAATAATAATAATAATATGAAGTGCAATTAAAACTAAAATGTTTGTGATTATAATCGTAGTTAAGTGTCAAGTGGCAAAGCAAATTAATGTCATCATACATAGAATAATTCATAGGATGGACAGAACTTGAAAAAGGGTGTACAATTACAAGATTAGTAGACAAATCTAATAAAACAAAAGCGTTACGTAATATTGTGTGAAGTTTAATAGCATAGAATTTATCGTTGTGAAGAAGAATTGATTTAGAATGACAAGTGAAACGAAGGATATCACAGTCCTTGAAAAGAACACTCCCTACTGCATCTCTGAGGATAGCCTTTACTAGCCGACCATTATTGTTCAATAACCTGAAGGACAAGACCCCGCTGTTGACCAACTCTGTGTGTGTTTATCAATTCACCTGCTCTTGTGGAGCTAGGTATATCGGTCGTTCGACTCGAGTTTTGTCCAAGAGGATGCAAGAACACTATCCTGCATGGCTACGAAAAGGTGGAAGTGGAGCAATAAGAAGCGCGATCATTGATTATCTGGTCGATAATGATCACCCTATCTCTATAGTTTCCGCCTTTAAAGTCATCTACAAGGCAAAGAGTAATTTACCCAAATACCTACGTACCCGATTCATCTGTATTGCTGAAACTTTGGCTATCGAAACAGAAAAGCCAGATCTCTGTGTATAGAAAAAGTTCATTCAACCCCTCCAACTTTCATGGTCTTAATCCCTCTATGGTAAAATATGGTAATCCCCAATCATATTTTAGCTCTACCATTCTTTCATTTTGTCTATTCAATTTGTATACTCTTCCTTATTACGTCAATTGTTATTATTACTATTCTCACTTTGAATTGTCCCCGGTATTATTTCACTTGTTCCACTTGTCATTCTAAATCAATTCTTCTTCACAACGATAAATTCTATGCTATTAAACTTCACACAATATTACGTAACGCTTTTGTTTTATTAGATTTGTCTACTAATCTTGTAATTGTACACCCTTTTTCAAGTTCTGTCCATCCTATGAATTATTCTATGTATGATGACATTAATTTGCTTTGCCACTTGACACTTAACTACGATTATAATCACAAACATTTTAGTTTTAATTGCACTTCATATTATTATTATTATTATTATTATTTTATGCATTCACACCTATGATTCAATTCCCCCACCGGATATAACTTCTTAAAAACCATATATATATATATATATATATATATATATATATATATATATATATATATATATATATATATATATATATATATACGACTGTACAGCTTGATGATAAATTCGTTGAAAAGAGTCTCTTCGCTGAATCACCACTTGTTTTAATTTTCTATATGTTTCAATGGAAATTTTCCGTAAGTTAAAAAATAACATAAAATAATGCTTTATTAAAATTTTCTTCTTCCTCTGCTTTTCAGCTTATTATCAAATATTGCTCTATGCCAATTAAAGGTTGGATCAAATGAATATTGTGTACAAAATTGTTCACAAGCTTTATATTTACTTGCACGGGAGAATAAGTCTATTCCATATTCTAATGACTATAATGATATGTGTAAAGCAGAATTATTTTCTTTTGAGAAAATTAAATTTTACTTGGAGAATTTTCAAATTACATGTCGTGATGTCTATAAGGTGTTATTTCGTCGAGCTCAAGCGAATTATAATCTGGGCAAAATGGATGAAGCCAAATTAGACCTACAAATATGTATACAACTAGACAAGGATCAGTTGATGATATTAGAGGGGAAAACTGAGAAAAATGAAGAAATCAAAGCGGTGAAGTCGTTGACAGCATCAGACGAACAAGGGAATAACGCTAATTGTAAACAGATTAAGGCAGCTTTACAGGCTAGTGAAAGTTTATTAGCAAAAGTATGCGAACATATAATACGTGATCAAGAACAATTAGTTTCTCGTTTGAGAAAGCGAACATCTATGAAGTGATAATAAAATGTTATACTTCTGGTTTAATAATGATAGTAACATTATTGATATATTCTTATGTATACATTAAAATCATTTTTTAATTTTCACTGTGAACAATCAAAGTATCTTATGATATGTTTTTCTTTTAATTTTTAAACACGGAACTTTGCATAAAGATGTTGTATTGCAAGCCAACACACTTCAGTAGCATGCTTACACATGCATAAAAATTTTCAGAATCTCGAATACATCTGCGCCATAGAGTATGATTTTCTGTTACGCCACCAAAAGCCCCCAGCCTGTTTACGCCATTATACATGGCTCTTACCAGTGGGTGAAGACTTCATCAATTGCTGTCAATGCTTTGGTCCGACTTCTTATAATTCTTTTTCCAATCTAATGGTATACAAGCTAACATCGCTCGTCAGGAAAGCCAGTGGTTAAGGATGCATAGTCCTAATGATATATCCCAACTTGAGCTAATCATAGTTTCCATAATAGTGAAGTTCAATAACTTAGTCATACAGAAATTCTGAATACTTGTTGCGCTAGGCTACGACGTATCACATTGTATATATATATATATATATATATATATATATATATAGCTTCACCTTACTGTTTTTTGCAACTTTCCATATCGCCAGTATAGGGTTTTGAGTCATTTCGATTGCACGCGAGCTGCATCGAATCGATAAACAAAGATTTAGCGTTTAATCTCTCTCCACCTAAATATATTATTTCTTAATAATTTCTCCCTACTGTGTGAATACACGCAGGCGAAAACGATGACCGAGCTTTCCCCAGCTTACGATATTCAATATAGAGAAGACAATTCTTCTTTCAAAATGATCTTAACTACTGTCTTTGTTGTTTCCTCCTTCAACGTATTGGTTTTCGCTTATTAATCATCTGGTTGATCGACGTGTTAAATGTATTGCCTATGAGACCCATACCTTCTGAGTATTCTTCACCAGTCCAACTTAAACCTGTCTCGCCACTCTCCACAGCCTGCTGCGTGAACCAGTCCACCACAAGATTGAGAATATCATCAGTGATAATAGGCAGTTTTGTGTCTTGCTCCTGTCTCCAATTCCTCATTGAGTTTTTCGTTGTACATCACCCAGTACATACCATCGTCATATATGTAAATCTGGTTGAATGAAGTTGATAAGAATTTGGGGCTGCTTCCAAATTACGAATCGATCAACTCTGTTGAAAAGATTTTCAAAGTCGATAAAGTTGAGATAAAGACATGTGTGCTATTCTATGCTCCGTTAGATGGTGTCTCGTAGTGTTGCAATTTGATTGGCACATGATTCGATTTTCTTGAATCCAGGTTGTCCTGGGCGGATGTTTGTACCCAGAGCATCTTCTAATCTCACAAGGATGACGAGACTTAATATTTCGCCTGTCGAGGACAAAAGAATGATTCTGTGCTAGTTCTTGTAGAGGCCTGGGTCACCATTTTTGGTAGTTTAACAAGATGTCCTTTCTTTCAATTGGTGGGCACCTTTCTTTCCTTCCAGACTTTTTGAAATAGTGGACTGAACATATCCTCTGAGGCCCCTGGGAGCCACTCTCAGCACTTCAGGAGAAATGCCATCTGGTCCCGCTGCCTTGCTGCACTTCAGTAACTTGATTGCACTCAAGACTTCTGTCTTCGTCGGAGGATTCATATCCCTTAGCAGCTGGTGGTATTTCTGGGCGAGCTGCAGGTGACGGTCATTCGAGGAGTCCTCTTGAAATAATCAGCCAATTTTTTTTTACCTCTCTATCCTATTTGATAATTAGGTTCCCTTGACCACCATTTATTGGTTTCACCTCCGTGGATTGCTTCCAGAATAGAGACTTGGTTATCAGATGTACTGTTTTGAGGTCAATTTTACCTGAGGCCGATCTGCTCTGCTCTAGTTGCCGGATAGTTAGTTGTAGAATTACTATTTATTAGCACTCTTCACTTTTCTATTTGGTGAAGTGTACACTGAACTAAGCTTCTCCTTCTATTGTCCATCTTCTCAATGAGTCATCTTATCTTTCACCATCCTCCTCCCCTCTCTTCTGTTCTTTTTCAGATGTCCGTTGAGATCCGTCCCTTGTCTTGTCTCTTCTTTCTTCCTAAAACAATTGAACACGCTTCCTTGAACACCACCTTCAGGGAGTTCCAAGGTTTCCTTATTGATACCACGTAGTGTCTCCGACTTCGCCCCAATCTGATCCGTAGCGAAGGTATCTCTTGTCATTTTGTCTTTCAGTTTCTGAGGGTATGAGTGGAAACGTGGTCTCTCTCCAGTTGTTCTGAAGTATGTCAACTCCAACTCGAGGATCTTTTGAACTAGATGGTAGTCTGAGTCTACGTCTGCTCCCCTTCTCGACACTGTATCCAGCAAGGGCCCTCACTTCCTTTAGCAGTATTGAGATTTAGTCTATCTGGTTTTTGGTGTGTCCGTCAGGCGAAATCCACGTTCCTTTCTATATTTTCTTGTGCCTGTACATTCTGCCTCCGATCCCCAAATAATTGGAAGCGTAGAGGTCTGTGAAGAAATCTCTGCTGTTAATTATTCCTCCCAGAGCCTCTCGACCCATGATGAGTTCTCCTCTTGCATTCCCCACTCTCAGTTTAGTATTTATACCTCCCATAGGGATTCTGATGTCATTATTCGGGGTGATGGCCATTACCGCTTGTAGTTGTCCATAGAAATCTTGCTTCTTCTCTTTCTCTGAGTTGTTTGTGAGTGTATAGCACTGGATGATTGTCACCTTCCTTCCCTTTGAGTTGGATCTCACTGTTATAATCATGGATGAGATTGCTCCCCACATAATAAGAGCTGTATCTGTGTTAGTGATGTCGTGATGGTCACCCCCTAGGTGTGTTCATGGTTGTCGTCTGGGTGACTGGAGTAGATTCCTGACTCAACACATTCACTCCATCTTCTCTGTCAGATTCCGAGCACTTCTATACCATATCCTCTCATTTCTGTGGCTACCTGAGCAGCTTTCTCAGCCAGCCTCGCACACTGTACGGACATTCCACGTTCACATCATTATTCTTGCTTTCATCAGGGGAAGATACATCGGCCGACTGCCTTCCCGAAGGCTTTCACCAACCCTCCTCATTTCGCCTCCCCGATTCCAGGAAAGAATAAGACTGTTATTTGAATATTTCGTGTTTTTATTATATTTGCTGTGAGTTGAAGTTTCTATAGCAGTCCGATACGTTTTGTGGGGCAGAGTCGCCAGCTCAATGCCCGACCTTCCTACTTTACCCGGGATTGGAGCCGGCTGGTAAACTAAACGAATTAATATCTAATAAATCATCTACTTCTCCTTAATTATTTAAAAATCTTTTGTGTGAATGCCATTACTGCATTTATATCTGGGGCTAGATGGCTAAAAACAGAAACCTATTCTGAATACTTGCCTGTGATATATTTTTTTATTCTGGCGTTGCATAGAGATTGTGCAGAGGGAAATCGCTTATTTCAGTGGCCTAAATGATTTTAGTGCCTGGGTTTCCAGATTTAATTCAATTTAATGTTGGTCTGATATTTCCCTAATTTAGTCAGGTTCCTGTCTCAAATGATACTTGGCATCTTGCTAGTCAGATGATTGTGAAGTTAGTCAGACATCTTAGCGCTGAACGGTGCTGGCACTTTAGAACAGCTGAATGTCCCCGCAGTGCTAGGTGCATGCTTTCACCGAAACACAAGGATAACTCAGTCTCTGGTTTTATGTTAACACTCACAACTCCAGCCACAGGTTGACATTGCTTTGCCGAAACATTTAGAGCTCAGTAGTCCTTTCCAATGGGTCGATTATTATAAATGACAATGTTGAAGATACTTGAGTCAGAATGCAGGAAAAATTAGAAAGTATCACATTTTCTTTTGTAAATTTCTCTAGCCATCAAAAGCTGTCGCGTCAGCCTCCACGGATAAATGACGAAGTTAGATGACTGAGGAAGCACAAATTCCTATGGGTCCAGTTTGACGAAAAACGGAGGGAGAAACCTAGGATTATCGTAAAAAACCTATCTATATAAAGTCGTGTTAAATGAAATCCTTAAAACATTTGGGACAGTACTATACTATCCGCATTGCGCCAAAGGGCTTCATTCATAAACAGTATACAGTGCTACGCATATAAATATTTTGACATCATTAGGAATAATGAGATCGTGGTTACGGAGAGACATGAGGCGAAGGCGGTTACTTCCTCGTTATTTTTCTCCAGACATTTACACTCAAGAATTCATCGTAGTCACTGCCACCCCACAGAAATGCTCCCACTTATGGCATCAAAGTAATGGTTCTTAGACTGTTGTCTATGCCTTGAGCAAGTAAGTCACCAGTCGCCGGCGTCTTTTATTTCAGGCTGTTACAACGCATCTACCGTATCTGTCTCAGACGAGGCTACATACATGTGAAGAAACATGACCAACTTATGAAGGAACAGCATGCATTCAAACCCGAATTATCTTGTTTATCAGCTTATTATCAGCCAGGGAAAATGAGTAGAGACCACGAATAACAGATAGATTAAGGATTCAATAAGGTGCTGCTATTTGACCTCTTCATGAACAACTAATATTATACTGTCTGTAGAAACCTTTATTTCATGGATAATAAGCGGTTATATTTATTTTTCTTGCCGAACCTAAAAGAGTCGCTTATAATCACTGGCTCATCATTATTACTTGCGGACAATATCAAGTCTGAATAATGATTAATAATTGGTCAAGGATTAAAAATCTATTTATTAAGCTAACTGAATGGTTTGGTTGATGGAATTCCGAAAATTATTCAAAGAAAAGTTATGTGTATTCAGACCATGGAATTTACTTCACGCTCTCCCCAAGGAGAGACAGAATCATTTGACGTGAAGGAATGAGGGATTTAAGAATGAGTGCCACCTTTTCATTAGAGAGAGCCACATATTATAATGCGACTGCAACCAATGCTTCCCGAATACTGTGGTCGTTTTGATGGGCTTCACAACGCTCAGATGGATTATTAAGTAGGGTCTTCTAGCCAACAGTGTAATGGACGTCATTCGAGATACATTGCATATATGGCCATTCCATGCTTTAGGAAGATAGCTGAAGTCTTTGACGGAGTACAATTGCAAGCAACCAGTTAATCGGTGGTATATTACATCATCTCTAAAAAGAAGAGGCTGTAACATATAGACCTCTTTTAGAGGAGAACCGGTAACGTAATCTTTAGCTCAGAGCATATTACTGGCAGACCCGGGGGGCAATCATTGCAACATATCCTCTGTATTCAGGAAACATTTCGAAAGCCATTGTGACCTGCGCTCAAATTACGGTCGAATATAATGCGAGTGGCATGCAGATTCTCACAGAAGATATCTTTTAAATGCGATTTTTCATTTTCTTGACGGATGGCTGTTCTATTTATAGTGTCTTGGAAAAAAAGTGATCTCCACGGAGAAATCCACTGCAGCCTATTTTGGCCATAACGAGTGTCATCCATATTTCGTCATCTGATTCTCTCTATTCCGTCAAAAATCTTAAAAACATAAATAACATTGTTGTGGTCGAGAGTAGACATCTCACCATACAATAACTGATTATTTTTACAGGTGTGTATCAGATTTGTTTATACTTGTCAAAGTAAATATAATGCTAAGAGTCAAACAACCGCAAATTCAAAGGGATCTTTTTCAGGTTGTCGCGAACTTTTTAACTTACTTAAGAAATCATGCTAAACCGAGGTTCATTAAGCCATCGAATTTATAATGATGGCCAGATTTGAAATTTGGTTTGGACAATATCTTGAACTGTTGCTATCTACGTAAATTATATAACACTTGTGTCACATAATTCCGATGAAATTCCTCATAATATACTTGAACACGCATTAAGCAAAAATGGATTTTGAAACAATTGCAAGCCAAATCATCCACAGAAGGAAGTCTTCGAGGCTAAAACCTTGGCAGAAACTGAAATCAAAAGTTATCGTCAATGTGTTTGAGAAAGTTAGATCGAAATATGACTCGGTTATGTTTGGAAAGTTTTCCGAGCTGCCGAGAATGAACAGCAAATCAATTCGAGTCTTCATAAGTTCCACATTTTCGGGTGAGTCATTGTGAGAGTCTAACCTTACATTTTTTATAGATCTAAACCTAGAACGTAATGTGCTGATGAAGCATGTCTATCCAAAACTAAAGGCGTATTGTCGTGAGAAGTATGGGTTCGATTTTTATGTGAGTTTTTATTCCGTACATAACATTTATGATTTGTAATTTGATAAAAAGTTTTTCGCTGACGTGACTAGCTCTCTTAACTTGAACTATAGACACTAGAGTTTCTATATCTGGACCATTATGTAGAACTCTACGAAGTAAGCACTGACAGGACTGTTGATTTGAGAGATTAACAAACACCGAATCTGTGTTGTAAAATGACGTTATTTCACAGGTTCTTATTAGTTGAAGACTACCAAATGAGTGAGTGATTTATCAAACTCTTGTTCTAAATGAGGAATTGTTATCCTCGACCACTGGGAAACTCATTTTTATGCAATATTTATTGATGATTAGATCTAATGTTTTTTATCGTTGACTTCTTAAAGATAGATAGATCGGATGTTCTATAGATCTGAACACTTTTAATCAAGACTTGTGTTTTAGTGTCACTAGCCTTTTACTGAAATTCTATGTCCCCACACTGATATGAAATAGTAGGGTCGCACTTAGAACAAAGCACATGAATTTGATTGGCCTAAAAATATGTTTGATCAAACAATTGCATGGAGCGAAAGACTTTACAATACTTGTGTCAACCCAACAGACGGCTGTTGTTGTTTTTTATTTTTGAATACAGCTTGATTCCACACTGTATTTTTGGTACAATTATGGAGCTTTCAGCATGGATATCGGTAGCCCGAATTTCGCAGGCCCATCATAGATATCAGGTGTGTGTCGTCAGGGGATCGAACCTCGGACCATGTGCATGGTCGGCGAGAGTCCTAATCACTGTGCCACCAACGCATTTATAGGCCGCACTGATCATCATCACGGTTGGTTAGCCAGTGTCAAGTTTGTTTGACTTCCTGGCGATACGTACTATAGGACTGATCCCTAGAAGTACGATCTCTAAGGCTAACTGGTGGGGTTATTTTGTTTTCTTGTCTGTAGGGATAACTGTATACGACGAACGATTATCGACCGTGAATAATTTCATAATGTGCTAAAAACGACTACTGGAATGCTGTCGTACCTCATGAGTCATGGATCTGTTTTTGCTTGTTGACTTATCTTATTTACTCATAAATTTTGGTGAAGAAGAGTGACCTTATACGGTCGTGGAAGCACGTTGAATTTCAATAATCTCTGGTAATAAGTTGACAGATCACTGCAGTTCTTGGTTCCAAGTTTTTGTCTTGAATAGAGAATCCCAATTTTCGTTGATCACAGACAAACTGAGAAAAAATTATTTCTGAAAGTTGCCTTGCTATAGTGCGTGTGCTTTAGTAATTATTCAGGCCACACTATCTAGTAACTCGGCAGATAGAGGATGATATGAGTACATCTTATAAAAAATTTTTTACTCATGGTGGTAAAGGAATTCAAACAACTCCTCAGCACATTTAATATATTATTTTGGATCAAATTACCAACCAGTAACTCGAAAACCATTGAAGTTTTTAATTTAAGATAGTCTAAAAATCACTACAGTAGTCTGAACTACCTACACAGGGTACATGTGAAATAAAGATTAGGCTTGATTATTTGATGGGTTGAGACCGCTGTCTGTCTGTCTGTTTGTTTTCGATGTAGAACTTTGCACATATGTGCGGCAGTTCGCGTTGCCACACTCCATGTAGCACACAAAACAAGAGAAGAAAGTAGAAGAAAAGCATAATAGAGACAGTAAGCAGAGGTGTGAGACAAAGGAAGAGTAATAACGAAGAACAAAACAGTTTCATTGGAAATCATAAATCACAAGGAGTGGATGCATCTGCGCCATTGAAACCTTTACCTAGATAATTAGACCAATTAAATGACTTTCTACGATTCAGACTCCTTGTCACATTTCATCAAATAAGATAAATCTACTGTGACAAAATTCGCTGAGATTGAGACATGTGGCTGCTACATATGTGAGGAACGCAGACTTGTGCGCTTGAACTGACTAACTTATATTAGTCGGCCGTACGAAGTGAGTCAAAATCGGTTGGATTTCACGCAACACATATGCACATTTTCACCCATAAACTACATTATAGCCTACCTTTAAGTTCAAAACATTACTGTATGCAGATGTTTACTAATTGGATTGCATTCTGACACGCCGTTACTCATGCTAACACCAACAACACTCTTGCTGACTTGGAGTATACGGACAATATTGTCTTCCTAGTTGAAGACGCTGATAAAATACATAGATTTCTGAAAACCTTGGGCAGTAATCCCCGAATATTTGGCATGCGACGTCCCCTGTCACGTGATGCTACGAAGATGAAATACACCGATTCCTAGCTTAACGATGGCGAGTGAACTTGCAGAGTGTGTTGACCACTTCTCTTAATTGGGAAGTTGCATCAGCACTTATGGAATCATTGTTGATGAAACCTCAGCACGGTTACAAATGGTTGGTTCAGCATTTGCCGACCCACGTCATCTCTGTCGTTGATGTCATATTTGGCTATCAGTCAGAGGACTGTGGACTGCACCACATTAGCTTAGAGTGTTAGGTAAGGACGGTAAGTCAATAGATGATGTTGGGGAGCCACATCGACTGAGATGGCTACAAGACCTGTTGAGCACGCCTAGCCGTTAGCTTTTCGGATGACTATCGTCTCCTGGTATAGAGTAAGGCTGAAATAGAGTTAGAGGTGACCAAATTGAAACTCTTTATCATTTAGTGGATTGATTGGCAGTTGGTCTGAACCACGTTGCTAGGTAAAGACTGCCTGATTGTGGACTTTGGAATACTAGGAGCCAATGACTAGAGACTGCTAGTGATATGACCCAAAATTTTTATCAGTGAAGCATATTCGTTCCCGCTTTGTGATCTTCCATGTCTACTGCACCATCTTTTTTCATGCTACTATTCTTTCCACTGCACATTTCTGCTCAATACATATAGCTCGTTTAAATCTCTTTTCCCTTTGTTTCTTCTCCTTTTTTGTACTACATGGGGCGTGATAACTTGAGCTATTTCACTGTCAGTTACTCGTATAAAGAATGACATCTCTCCCTCTTATAGGGGTGGAGAATCTACCTTCCACGTGTCCTATGTCATAGTGAAATCGATCACATTTAAATCGGTAAAAAATATATATATTCCATGTATTTTAAGGTGGAGTAACCTGCCAATAATCATCCTACAGATGGCAATGCTTTGATCCTACTCTCTCAGTTACATGTTATTACCGAAAACAACCAAAGGTTATGTACGCAAAGCTAGGAACTCTTATAACTCATTTAACTAACTGTTGTATAACCTGGCAGTCTCAATAAAAGATACTGGAATTTTTGGTCCAACCCATAATATACTTATGCTAATTGTAAGTGATTTGCTTTTCTGTTGATCGCAGGCTATCGATATGCGCTGGGGTGTGCCAAATGTCAGTCAGCTAGATCACCTCGGTCCGCAAACGTGTTATGATGAAGTTGAACACTGTAAATCTGTTTCAGTTGGCCCACCGTTTCTTGTAAGTGAATTTACAGAAATTCATATTACTTAAATTTTAGACAGTACTTGGTCAGCGTTATGGAGAATACGAGATTCCATTTAAAATTGATGCATATGAAATGGAACTTATCAAGGAATGGTCCAGAAAATTACCTGATGTGTCAAGTGAATGTTCTAACGCTTTGGATGAATGGTATTTACGCGATAAAAACGATATAAATCAAGCTTACCAGTTGAAACCTGTAGTGGAATCGTTTCAGCTAGTAAGGCATATGATATTTTATGATCAGATAAAGTGCGAAATCTTGTGTATACAAACTATGCTCACCCTGTTTTATTGGCCTTATAAAGCAGAAGAAATATTTATAGTAGTACGTTGTTAATAACAGCTCTAAGCTTTCTATAGCTCATTCCATGTCTACAAATCTGTTATCGATTCTGTTGGGAAATAACTGGGCATATTCATTTTAATAAATATCCAGAATCTGCTAGCAGGAAATATTCAAAAACATTTCATCGCAAAAAAATGGTCTTACTTCAGTTAAAGGAGGAGAGATACCACAGATGATTAAATGAAAATGTGAACGATTTTCTACTCACTTAGCGTCATACCATAAATGTTTAAATTTATTAAATGACTCTGTTTCTGGTAACCACAAAACATGTAACCTGTGTTGTTACTTGAATTACAAAATAATTCCAACACAACATTTAGATACTGTTGTAATTATGATTATATTTACTTTTCTGAAATTGTGAAGTCAGCTGACACGGCGAAAAACATAACAAACAGTTTTAATGTATTTATAGGGATTAAAACGTTATACTTTTTTCATCTGAAATGTTTGATAATATTAAAGGGGCATTAGACGGGAAGTGTTTAAGAGTAGATATAATTACAGAATACATTGAGATGAAGCAGAAATTGAATCTTTGGCATAAAGAGAGTCTGGAGTAACTTGACCACATGGGGGTAATTTCACGTCTAACAATCATGATTAAATTTCAGCTGGAATGGTTTAGAAAGATTTCAATGTGCAGTTTTGAAAAAAAGTCGGAGTATACTTGAAGTCGGATTGATACAGTTTAATAACAAGTCGTCTCACTGAGGTAGATACAACAGTAATTTCAGACTAGCGGCATTAAATTTAAATGCAGGGGATCTTTTGTGTGTGTTAAAATGAAGATCAAGACACTTTTGGGGCATAATGTAGAAAGCAAGTTGGTAAGCCACTGATACAAACAGAATTACGGATGACCTCGAACTTAGACACACTTGTTCAGCTATATCTGAACAGCCTGATAACATCTCCTCTGCCATCAGCCAATCACTTTAAGCTTGACGAAGTTTATTAAGCCACTAAATTACTCATATTGCAGTAAAAATTGTCAAGTAGCGAAAATAAAATGGCTAGTTGTTTTCAAACAAATACTTTATGTAACTCAGAGATGGACACCCAATACAATGAAATGGACGTCCACATATTCGATGGGACAAAAAACAGATAATTGCAAGAAACTAGTCTCGGCAACTTTTAATACAAGAATTAAGTTCAAACAGACACCTTATTGCTTGCATTCATTAAACTATGTTGTCAAAAGGTAAGGCATTTAGATTAAAATGTCATACATATAACCATAGAAAAAATATTGAATTGAGAATTTAGAAAAGTCTTTGCTACTTCATTTTAATGTACTTTACAATTACTGTTTTTCAGCGTCTCCAAAGATACATGTAACAGATTTATTTTAACTATAAAGATATAACTATAAAGATTGTTCATATGAAGTTTAGAAAAATTAGACTGGTCTGTGTTATAAAGGTAAACAGACTCAGAATGACTTACAACAATCAAGTGTCTGTTTAATAAATGATTACTAGTTTCATATTTGTGGTGAAATAAGCAATCATATATTTTTTAAAGGTAGATTCTGGATACTATGCGTTTTTTCTACCCATCCAGAGGGAGAAATATGGCAGAAGCATTTAATTTGATGACTTGATAAGCTTTATTGCATACTTAGATTTCACTTTGCATTTGATTAAGGTTTACGATGGTTCAGTGATGGAATGTTCTCTAACCATATATGAGGTCCAAATTTAATCTCGAATGAACTCAGTCCTGAACCTCAGGTAGCTTTATAGCCGACAATAAGGCCGGAAAACAAGAAAAGACGGAGTGTGAGACTAGCAACCCCACTGCGTAAAAGACAACAACCGCTGCTGAAACTTCAAAGCTCAGACTCGGTTCTTAATGTTCCACTCGTAGTGCAAAGAAATAAAAATGTTCGACAGAAATAACTGTTAAAAATTAATTATGTAACACTTTTTGGCACTATCAGGTAATTTATCTGAGTTATAGAGAATAACTTAACATATGTTATGTTATATACGTTAGCTTACAACTAAGTGTCTTCTACACAGACATATCAGAATAGATACTTGCACAAAAGTGAATCAGTTCACTGTGTTAGCTGGACAAGCGGTAACAATGACAGTTATTGTTGTTCAGACCCTAAATTAATTATATAAGTAGGTATCTAATCTCCTCAACAGTTTTTTTATTAAAAGTAGCTTACTACTTAATGACTTCTTTGGTTAGCATAAGTTAAATCTATTCCAATTTCAGAAACAGTAGTAGTGTAAAAATCTACTGAATGGCTGGTGGAAATTAACAGAAATTACAGATATGTGACTTATGTTACCTTTTTTAGATAAGTACTTAGCTACTACATCAAATGGTAACACACTCTTCCTTCTCCAGTTATTTTTAAAAGCTTCTACTACATCAGAGTGATTCTGTTTCAGAGAAACCAATACTATTATACTCAGGCACTCAATCATTTCAATATTGTCTTTTAAGTGAACATATTATTATTATTGCTCCCTTGGGTTCCTAGTGGAACATAGGGCTTCAACTGCACGTCTCCACTTGACTTCTGTCTTCTGCTGTACTTTTCGCTTGCATCCACGTTAGTCCATATACTTTCAACTCCTCTTCACACGATTTCCTCCATTTCACACTTTGACGTCCCACACACCGCTTCGCTTTCGGGTTCCACTCGAGGGCATGATGCGCGATGTCACCCAGCGGTCTCCTCAGCGAGTGTCCGATCCATCTCCACTTTCTCCTGCATATTTGTTGGGCGATTGGTTCTTGCTTTGTTTGTTCCCATAATTCCTTGTTGGTGATTCTTTCCGGCCATCTGATCTTCAGTATAGAGCGAAGACAGTTGTTAATAAAGGTCTGCAGACTTTTGGAAATATTCTTTGTGCCCCGCCAAGTTTCTGATCCGTATAGAAGAACTGACTGACTTGACGTTTGTATTGAAAATCCGAATTTTGTTGGTGATGCTGAGTGACGAAGATTTCCAGATTGATTTCAGGCTGATGAATGTGTTTCTCGCCTTCCCGATTCTCGATTTGACATCCTCGTCCGCTCCTCCTGTAGTTGAGACAATGCTCCCTAGATAAGTGAGTGAATGAAGTAACCTCTTTCAAATCCCTCCCGTTGATGGTGATTGACGTTGGATGTTGCTGCTGTTGTTGTTGTTGGTTGGTTATTTTCATAACCTCCGTCTTGTCTATGTTCACCTGGAGTCTGTCCTGCTCTTCGACCAGTTTGTCGGTTTTCGCTTGTAAGTCTTCGATTTTGTGTGACATCAAACCTTAATCATCCACGCGCGAAATCCAGGTCTTCTAGGTTCTTCACGTCGGTCCAGGATATTCCTGTCTTCTCGTTTCCCACTGTCTGACGCATAATTCAGTCCACCACAATTAGGAATATCATTGGTGATAGTAAGCACCCTTGTCTGACTCCTGTGTTTACTCCAAACGCCTCGCTGAGTTTTCCGTTGTGGATCACTTGACATGTGCCGTTGTCGTACAGCTGTTGAATAAGGTTGATGAATATTTGGGGTACGCCGTAGTACTCGAGTAATTTCCAAATTACTTCACGATCAACGCTGTCGAAGGCCTTCTCAAAGTCTATAAAGTTGAGGTAGAGGTTTGATTGCCATTCCATGCTTTGTTCTGTGATGATGATGCGTAGAGTTGCAATTTGGTCAGTACATGATTTGCCTTTCCTGAATCCAGCTTGTTCTGGTCGGAGTTCTGTCTCCAGTGCGTCCTTTAATCTCTCCAGGATGATGCGACTCAGGATTTTACTTGGCGTCGATAGGAGCATGATTCCTCGCCAGTTCTTGCAGAGTGGGCCTAAGTCGCCCTTCTTTGGTAGTTTCACGAGGTAACCTTTCCTCCAGTCAGTAGGCACCTTTCCCTCCTTCCAGACCTTTTGCAATAATGGAGTCAGCATGTCTGCTGTCGTCTCTGGGTCTGCTTTCAGTGCTTCAGGGGGTATTCCATCTGGTCCGGCTGCTTTTCCAGCTTTCAGAAGTTTGATTGCGTTCAAGACTTCAGCTCTCGTTGGAGGATTGGTGTCAACTTGCAGTTGTGTGCGCGCTGTTGTTGGTATTTCTGGACGGGTTGCAGGTGATGGTCGGTTCAAGAGTCCTTTGAAGTGATCCGCCCATTGTTTAATCTGTTTTTCTTCCTTGGTAATGGGCTTCCCTTGGCTGTCTTTTATAGGTTTCGCTTGTGTTGGTCTCTTCCCGGATAGAGATTTGGTTATCTGATATAGTGTCCTCAGGTCCCTTTTGCCTGCTGCCTTCTCAGCTTCAGTAGCTAGGTTGTCGTAGAATCGTCTTTTGTCCTTCCTAGCACTCTTCTTCACTTCTTTGTCCAATGCTTTGTAAGTTGAGCTCATCGTCTCCTTCTCCTGTCCGTCCTTGCATTGAATCATTTTCTCTTTCACCATTCTCCTCTCTTCTATTAATTTCCAAGTGTCCGTTGAGAGCCATTCCTTGTCTTGTCTCTTCTTTCTTCCTAGAACCGTTGAACACGTTTCGTTGAGAATCGCCTTCAGAGACTTCCAATGTTCTTCCACGCATGATTCTTCAGTGCTGTCGCGTAGTGTTTCCTGCTTTGCTCTGACAGTTGCAGTGAAAGTGTCTTTTGTGGTTGTGTCCTTCAGTTTGAGTGTTGAACTTGCATTGTGGCCTATCCCCAGCTATCCTCGAGGCTTTTAGTTTCACCTTGAAAGTCCCTTGTACTAGATAGTGGTCTGAACCCACATCTGCTCCTCTCCTTGACCTTGTGTCCAGTAGGCTCCGTCTCCACTTTCTTGAAATTGAGATGAAGTCTATTTGGTTCTTGGTGTTTCCATCTGGTGAAATCCATGTCGTCTTGTGTATATCCTTGTGTTTGAACACACTACCACCAATCACCAAATCATTGAAGGCGCAGAAGTCTGAGAAGAGTTCACCATTGTCGTTCATTTCGCCGAGGGCCTCACGACCCATGGTGAGTTCTCTTCCTGTGTTGTCTCGTCCCAGCTTCGCATTCATGTCGCCCATCAGGATTTTGATATCGCCATTTGGGACGTTGTCCATTATTGCTTGTAGTTGTCTGTAGAACGCCTCCTTCTT
The DNA here is from genome assembly GCA_944472135.2 of Trichobilharzia regenti. NCBI lineage: Eukaryota > Metazoa > Platyhelminthes > Trematoda > Strigeidida > Schistosomatidae > Trichobilharzia > Trichobilharzia regenti. Next base: position 61,950,467 of record OX235265.1, on the reverse strand, counting down.
CTCTTGTTCTGAGACGTTTGTAGGCGCATAGCATTGAATGACTGTAACTTTCCTTCCTTTTGAGTTGAACCTGGCTGTCATTATCCTGGAGGAGATTGGTTCCCACTGCATGAGAGCTTTGGCTGCTGTTGGTGACATCATGATGGCCACTCCCTCGGTGTGCTCATGGTTGTCCTCTGGGTGGCCGGAAAGATTACTGTCTCTCCAGTAGGTAGTTGGCACCTTCCAGTTCCGTTCCATCTGCTCTCGCAGATTCCCAACACTTCTATTCTGTACCTTCTCATTTCAGCGGCTATCTGGGCAGCCTTTCCAGTTTCGTACATTGTGCGAACATTCCAGGTACCCATCCTTACTTTTGCTTTCATCGAAAGAAGGCACATCGGCTGACTGGCTTCCCGAAGGCTTTCACCAGCCTGCGTCATTTCACTTCCCCGATTCCAGCGAAAAGTAAGGCTATTGCTTATGTTTTTAGAATTTTTAATATATTTATTCGTTGAAGTTTCTGTAGCGATTTGGTTGTTTTACAGGGGTGGAGTTGCTAGCACCACGCCCCAACCCTCCCTCTTTACCCGGGCTTGGGACCGGCTAGAAAACTAGTAAGCTAGTAGCCTAGCAAGCTAGTATCTGGCGAGGTTAAAGTGAATATAATATATATGTAATTCGATCTTCAGTCATCTTCTTCTCTTCAATAGGTAGACAATAATATCGTACAAAAAGCTAAACAACGATGGTATGAATGCCGTAAAATTATGCAAGCTGGAATAAGCAAAATAATTCCAGTTCTGACAGAAAAAGGACTAATAACAAAGCAAGATGCAAGAAAATATGCAATTTCAGGTAATATTTAATGTCAATTCATTCATGGTACCTTTAATTTTAAATTGTGCTTTTGTTTCACAATGAAGTGTTTGTCATTTTCTATAGATCTACCACTCCTTGAGTTTTATACTGTATTGGCTAGACTTTATATTTCAGTCTTAACACTTATTTAACGAGTTGTTTTTTATGCATTTCTCATAAGTTTCCGTAGGAAAATTCTTCCATCCTAGGCAGTGAATTAAAGTTTGGCTAATCTTATTTGTATTTATTTATTGTAGTCTTTTTTATTTTATTTATTAGTCTGTCTCTATAACTTGAACTCTTTTGTACTTTGATCATTTCATCGCTTTTATCTTTATTTCCTTAGTCTGCACCAGTGGCATATTGTTGCTGCCATGAATACCTATGAAAGTTTGATTCCAACGACCTACATATTCTGTTTGAAAGTCATATCAGTTGCTTTTATTTCTTTTCTAAGTTTCTGCTTATTGTCGTTTGCAGCTTCAACTTTGGTATTTGATATCACAATCACTAGATCCGCTTTGATTTGACTTTGCTTTAGATAGTTTCACTTCTGATATTTTGTTTGATAGTGGCTAGTATTGAAATCAAAGGTATCAGTCTAGTCCAATTCTTCTAGGAATCTGCAATTTCATATCGTGATGTTTAACTGAAATCTGGTGGTATTCCCCAACTCGTTGTCGGATAGAGCGGTCAGATGATTCGCTTTCCTTTAAAACAGTAATTGACGCTACTTAGAAAACTACTGAATATGAAGAAACATGAATCAAGTGTTTCATTTATTCTTGTTTACAATTCCTCCCTGGTGTATACCCTTAACCCCAAAAAATTCTTATGATGACACAGAACTGCATTTCTAAAGATTTCTTTCTCTCACATTTTTCAGTCGAACTCGGCACGTGACATCCAGTGCTTATTAATGACCCCCTTTAATAATAAAAATTTTATGGAGTTTTAATTCAGATCACTTGAGCCATACAAATCAGAAATGAAGACAGTTACACGCGGAATATATTAAATGATTATATTGAACACTTTTTTACGGTGAAATATGGATATCTGAATTTAGACTCGTTGTCAGAATTCCATTTTATATAGGGTTGAAATTTCTGATTTCCAAGAAAGATTTAAACTTGAACGAAACAGTTGTGTAGTACTCCATTTAATTTCTCGATTGATTCTTTTTTAATATTACAGGGCGGTTAAAATTGCAAGAAATCACTGCTTGAATGTAGCTGTTAACATATCAAAGTATATGACATTTCTGTGTGTCTTCCCTGTTGTACTGCCATCAGCTGTGAGCACCATTTAACTAGTGACGTAATCTTTTGACCGAGTTTTAAACTGCTTACTTGGAAATTGAAAATGGTCTACATTTATTACTACGCACAATCATTAGATCTGTGCGAATCTCAGCATAATAGCGAATTTTAGTATTGTAATTAAAAATTTCAAAGTACTTTAGTAACTGTTATCTTCTGTGTATTGTGAGTATGATTAAACAAACCATTGTTTATAAGGACGAATGATAAAACTGCATCACGTGAAATTTTTAAAAAAATTTGTAGGTGTCGTTTTCGCTGGAATCAATCAGTAACTGATTATCATAGTGTTACAGAATATTTGCAGTTGAAGACTTTCATCATCGTCAAATGTTTCATTTACTTTTTTCCTATTACTTATCATGCAGTCATTTGTGATAATATTAATAATAGTAATAATAGTTCAGTAGTACTAGTACTGACTGCAGCAAAACTGGAAATTCATGTTAACGAAAACAAAACACGTAGATCAGCGAAGAGTCCCTTTTTCGATGGCAAATTCATTTTCTTAGCTGTACAATCGCAAATATATATGTGATATTTTGTATGTATGTGTACATTAAGTTTGTCAAACAAAATTACAATTGGTTATGTTTATTTTAACTAAACAAGTAAAGACTGGTAATTGGAGTTATGTAATAAAAATTCAGTCAAGAAAATTAGGTGTTAATGAAACTACTGTCGTAACAAAGGTGATGAGTTGTCACAAACAGTTGTTAAAAGTTATGTAATAATATGAATAGTTTGATGCGTGAGTTTTACTCAGGATGCACATAGGGACAAAGTGGATAATACGAAATTACATAACTTCGTTTAACAACTGTTTGTGACAACTCATCACCTTTATTACTGCCCTAGTTTCATTAACACCTAATTTTCTTGACTTGTATTACCAATCTTCACCTGTTTAGTTAAAATAACCATAACCAATTGTAATTTTGTTTGACAAACTTAATGTACACATACATACAAAATATCACATATATATTTGCGATTGTACAGCTAAGAAAATGAATTTGCCATCGAAAAAGGGACTCTTCGCTGATCTACGTGTTTTGTTTTCGTTAACATGAATTTCCAGTTTTGCTGCAGTCAGTACTAGTACTACTGAACTATTATTACTATTATTAATATTATCACAAATGACTGCATGATAAGTAATAGGAAAAAAGTAAATGAAACATTTGACGATGATGAAAGTCTTCAACTGCAAATATTCTGTAACACTATGATAATCAGTTACTGATTGATTCCAGCGAAAACGACACCTACAAATTTTTTTAAAAATTTCACGTGATGCAGTTTTATCATTCGTCCTTATAAACAATGGTTTGTTTAATCATACTCACAATACACAGAAGATAACAGTTACTAAAGTACTTTGAAATTTTTAATTACAATACTAAAATTCGCTATTATGCTGAGATTCGCACAGATCTAATGATTGTGCGTAGTAATAAATGTAGACCATTTTCAATTTCCAAGTAAGCAGTTTAAAACTCGGTCAAAAGATTACGTCACTAGTTAAATGGTGCTCACAGCTGATGGCAGTACAACAGGGAAGACACACAGAAATGTCATATACTTTGATATGTTAACAGCTACATTCAAGCAGTGATTTCTTGCAATTTTAACCGCCCTGTAATATTAAAAAAGAATCAATCGAGAAATTAAATGGAGTACTACACAACTGTTTCGTTCAAGTTTAAATCTTTCTTGGAAATCAGAAATTTCAACCCTATATAAAATGGAATTCTGACAACGAGTCTAAATTCAGATATCCATATTTCACCGTAAAAAAGTGTTCAATATAATCATTTAATATATTCCGCGTGTAACTGTCTTCATTTCTGATTTGTATGGCTCAAGTGATCTGAATTAAAACTCCATAAAATTTTTATTATTTAAGGGGTAACGGAAAGGTACGGAAAGTTAACAATGGAGCAATTAGGAGCGCCATTATTGAGCATATACTCAACACTGGTCATTCGATTTGCAAGGAGAAGTCATTCAAAGTCATCTATAAAGTCAAAAGAAGCCTTCCAAAATCGACAAGCTTCCGTATACTTTGTATTGCCGAAGCCTTAGCGATTTGGATAGAAAAGCCTGAATTATGCACACAGAAGAAACTTCTCCACCCCCTCCTACTACCGTGGGTTTAATTTCAAGTTCATCTGTCATCAACATTTTGTTATCAAATTTCTTTTCCAATATTCGTATAATAATTTTTAGTAACTAACCCATTCAATCTTTTCACCTATTATCTAGTTTATTTTCATAATTGTCTCCATGCTCCTTCACGAACATCTAATCTTTCTAAACATGTCTATATTACGTAACCCTACTCACATCTTACCAATTTTCACCCCACTTAGTTACAACTTTGATTACTATTCACACAATTTAATTACTTTATTATTTTGATGATGTAATCAACAACCCACACTAACTGTTATTTTGATTTTGACAAACCTTATGTACACACACACAAAAATAATTGTATATATTTGCGACTGTACAGCTAAGAGAATGAATTCGCCGAAAAGAGACTCTTCGCTGAACTAATTTTTTCTTATTTCTTATTTCAATGTCTAAATGGGTATTTTTCGCGAATTGTAAATTTGTTTGACAAACTTAATGTACACATTCATACAAAATACCACATATATATTTGCGATTGTACAGCTAAGAAAATGAATTTGCCACCGAAAAAGGGACTCTTCGCTGATCTACGTGTTTTGTTTTCATTAATGCCTGGATGGGGATTATCCATGAATTCATGTTAATCTCAATCAATTTTAAGTTTAAATTTTAGTAAGGTTTGACGTATTGCCACATTAACTGAATATTGGATAAATATTTGTGTTTCTGTGACCAGCCTACAAAGTATTTACTATCCTACTTTTTGATCTTAACTTTGATTACCACTGAATTCAGATCTTAATGGAACTTTTACTATGGTACGAAACATACTATGGTTTTCTAATTTGAAATGCTGTTAACAAAATTGCAGGACGTTGTAAAAAGTGTTTCTCTTCAATTTGATATGCGTTTCCAATGAATCGGAATAAACAATGGTACGAATATGAATTCATCCTAGTAAATCAATGGGGAAATGTGAATGAAGTCTAACAATAGGTAAATTGGGGTGATGCATAAAAGAAGTAGGTATGTTTACAGAGTAAACAGAAAAACAACTCCATTTCATCTAAGTAATGATCTTCATTTAGCCGTGCACAAAGAGACTCATGACGAGCCAACCAGGAACCAACTGGGCAACAAATATAGAGGAAGAAATGGAGGCGGACTGGCCATACTCTGAGAAAACAATCAAGTAACATCACGGGAAACGTCGAGTTGGTCATCCTAGGGTGATATAGAGGAGGTCATGTGAAGAGGAGATGAAAGCATGTGAGCAGGCGTTGAGCCAGGTGAAAACATTGGGAGAGAACCGAACGCGATAAAGACATGCTGCTGAAGCCCTATTTTACTCTAGGAATTAGAGGAAAGAATAATAATAATGGGACTGATAGGATCTACTACTACTTGACAATAGTTCAGCTTTTCATAACTCACCTGTACCTCAGGGCATGAGGTAATATGAGCGGAGATAAGTAAATAACCAGACGTCGTGGAATGGTACAATGGAAACCTCTGATTGACTTACAGTTCTTTCAATGCATCCAACCAGACCATTAACTCTGCAGGTTGATACAATACTTTGGTCCCAACTACTTCTCTACCTCTGCCGTCCGCAATGTTTACATGCTTATCCTATCATATTTCTTCGAAATCACAGTTATCGAATGGGTGAAATTTACTCAGTTTTTTAACCTTTGATAAATATGTTTTAAAGGCAAGTTACAGGACAGATATCACTGCACTATGTGTTTAAAAGTTACTGTTCTGTAAAAACGTCTGAATAAAATATTGGGACTTTTAAGTAGTGCAGAAAGTGTTTATTTAACGTTGATTTACTAACATTTTATCAGTGGATTTAACTTCATCTAAAGTAGGTTCATATTCATCAAATAAAATATTTTAATAAAACCTTTACTTTGGTTATATTTGAATTGTTTTTTTTCTGAATCTACAAATTTAATTACCCACTGTGTACAGAGTATATCTTTAGATTTTTTTTCCCTTATTTAGTCACTGAACATGAAATCGTATTAGGAATATTGAATGCAGACGATACAATTAAGCGTAGATGTGCAGCGTTTACACGAACTATCAAAGAATTCGATCAAGTTATACAAAGTAAAAACGCAGAAAAGTATGTTGATGTGTGTAGAAGTGGAAAACTTAGAATCAACTGTTTCTTGTGCATTTCTCTTGTTATTAATTTTATATCTTTTTCTTTTTATAGATTTCTGGATTTAAATCACGACGGCACACTAGATGAAACACGTTATGAGCAAATTAATGATTTAAGAAATATAACTTTAGCTGCTGTATTAAAGGAAAATAATATACGTACCTATGAAATACCATGGAATGTAATTGAAAATAATGGCCTAGAACGTAAGTTTATGGAGTGGTAGACAGTTCCTGTAATCATAAACTGATTTTCTTTTACAATTCGATATCTGATTGATTGACTGACGACCTAACTGTCCACTTAAAACTTCAATCACAAAGACTACAGATCTTCATGTGGCTCAAACTAACAGTTAAAGACTTGGTGGACTAATGTCAGGATTCCGATTTCACCACCAATAACTCTCTTCCAACCTTATGCGATATTAATAATATTGCTTGATGAGGAGGAAGACAGCTTTGTACACGTAATATGTATCCCAGTTGTGCCAACTGATATCGCTTCACAATATCATCTATTGAATTTTCCTCCCTGCCTAAAGCTTGACGCCTAACCTCAATTTTACCCACCGTTTTATACCATCTAACATGAGAGATAGACCGCAAGCATCTCTTGTCAAAGACGGCTGGCTTGGTTATATCTTATCCTTTGAACAGGCATGTTTTACGGCCATAAAGAAGGAGGGAGTAAACTGCAGCACAGTACACACATCTGTTTTTAATTGCTTCTTCTATAGTTGTTGAATGTTTGAGATCTAATCACTTGTTGGCGGATTCATCTATGTTAGCACACATGGTAGTATTAGCTTATTTATCTTAATGTAAAGCTCGACGAAGTGTTCTTTCGTTGTGTACTGCAAAAGGAGACTTTGAAACTGATAGCAGTATATTTTATATACGATTAATTCACGTTTAACCCCTTCCAGCCTCTCCGAAGAGCTTATTATATTTGCAAAATCTAGGCCTACAATAATAGAAAACGGTGTATGTTATTTATCTGTGTTTAAGTAGAACAAAATTTCAAAAAAGATCATAAGAATTCATCACTTGCTTCTATCAAGGTGAATTTTGTCATAAACCGACGTCAGTTAGGAAAGAGCTAGAAAGCACTAGACACTTGTTTCGTCTTCATTTGAGACTTTAAGAGTGTGCACCTATAACCCCTTCCCCACTTCAGTTAATTTTCATACATAAAGTATTTTATACAAAATGACCATCAGTCGACCTATAGCATATCGTCTTCATATATCATGTCAACAAAGTAAGAATATATTTTTGCTCGAAATAAGATCTTCATCCTCAACACATCATCTAGATTATCTGTTATCTTTATTCAATAACAGATTGATCTTAAAATAATCTGCTTGCGAAATTCAATTTTCGTTGTTTAAAAGCACCAACAAATTTAGATTGTAGGATTCTGTATGGATGTAGATCAGTATGAATGGAGATTTAGTCACAAACCGACATCGGCCAGCGACCATTTGAAACCAGACAGCACTGGACACTAAAATTAATCCAAATTCCTATGAAATCCTACAATCTAAATATCTGTCTCCATCTCATTGATGACTGCTGGATGGGTATTTCATAGCTGTAGTTGAAATTCGTGACCGAGGGTGTCTACCATCACATGGCGAAATGGACGCTCACCGAAGACTGAGGTGATTGGCTTAGGTTGGCTCTTTACTTCAAATTAACAAAGTTCACTAGTCACTGAATTCCCACCCAAATAGCTGTATGGTCAACAAGCTTAATCTTCATAACCTGAAGGTCTCTGGTTCGATATGTGGTAAAATCGTGAGTGTGCATTTCGGAAGAATCCTAAATTAATACAAAACAGCTTTCCAGTACTCCCTGGTTCTCAGTGATCCCTAACTGATGTTCGTTCATGACGAAATCTACATTAGAACTAACAGAATTAACACCAGAAAAATATTCAACAAAACCATTTTTTCAGGATGTAAAATGTAATGGGATAAAACATTTGATATGAAATAATTATCTGCTCTGTTATGTTTTTTATTTTCTATCTTATCATTAAAGGTTCATTATATTTACGAAAGTTTAGTATGGATTTTGAAACCAAAACAATTGCTTTAATTGATAAAGCAGTATCAGAAATGTCAAACTTTGAAAATGATGACTTATATGTTGAAGTATTACAGCATTTAACACAATGTGTTGAATTTGTTAAAGAATTTCATGGTCGTTCCAATGTATTAGAAATCGTCAAAAACTATATTCAATCAGACTCTTCAGGTACAGTAAAAAGAAATGAAGTGTTACATATAACTTTATTCATTTGGAATTGGTGACGAAGTTTTTTTTGAATTTTATATAACTTATTTAGTTTTATTAATTTAAGAGCTAATCATGTATAGAAAGGAACTCGACTGCATTATGTAAGCCATTATGTGAACTTGTATCCCACCTCTGACAAACTTTTGCGTTGGTGGCACAATGGTAGAATGCTCGCCAACCATGCATGTGGTCCGGGGTTCGTTCCCCGGCTGACACACTCCTTTACCTCGCTAAGCCAGTAATAAGACTGGTAAAGACGGAAGGTTGGAAGTGAGGTTAGAAACCCCACGCCATAAAAGTAAACACCACTGCTACCGAAACTTCAAAGCTCTAGCCTGAATCCTTGTGTTCGACTAGAAACGTAAAGGAATAAAAAAAATGTAAACTAAACGCTGTCTAAAAATGTTAAAATACTTTTCGTCGTTACTTTAAGTCTTACGATATATTTATACCATTGACATAAAGTAAATGATTTTTCATGCAATCAGATTTTGATCATACTAAGCAGCGACAGTCTAGCTTTATGTCCATTACATGTATAAAGTTAGTTTATCTGTGATATATATATATATATATATATATATATATATATATATATATATCATATAGTAAAATAATTTAATAAATCGGAAAATGTCTTGAAAACATTTTATTGTTCATTTTCCTATTGACTGTACATTCAAATCTTTAAGTATATGTTTTTATAAGTGGTATTTTCCTCCTCTCTCGACCCAAGGTGTGGAAAAATCTCTCAGGTTTCCGAAATAGGTTTACAGTCATTTCCGCCACCGATATCCCAGGTCTGTTGGATATAACTTCACTCATTTCTTTCTTTTCCCTACTATGCTACGTTAGATATTAGAATAGTTATCCAGTCCCATAACATTGTATTGTAGTGCAAATGACATATTCAGCGTTCACTGTATGTACATAGAGAAAAAGGACTATGGTATAATGCGTAACTGTATGGAAAACCAATGAAGTTCGAAAGAGGTTGGACAGTTTTTTCTTCACTGTAAGTTTTTTCAGAAGCCTTTAGCATCTGTCCTAAAAGTGCCGATATCAAGATTGTTACTCTTAAGGTGTTGAGTTCCTTCACGTTCACAGTAGAACTTAGGGCTTCAAGCCTCCAGCTTGAAGTTTCAGTTGCTGTGATGTTTATTCTTACAGGATGGGGTTGCTAGCTTCATGCCCAACCTTTCCTCTTTACCAGTCATATTATTGGCTTAGCGAGGTAAAGGAGTGCGTCAACTGAATCATATACACGGTTGGCGAGCGTCTTGACCACTGCACCACCGACGCTACTGAATTCCCTTGGTAATTCTTAAGTATTGCTTCTCAATGACTACTTCATTTTATCTTTCTTTTGAATATTCTCTTTATTCATTTAAAAACTAGCTGCAATTTTTAGCCAATAAAATTTCTTATTGCGTGACAACTTCATTTCTTTAAATGATCACTTTTTTCTACTGAATACCACAGTTTTGTTTACTGGTACAGACACTAAAATACTTTAGTAAAACTTTAGAAAATAGTATTATCAGAAAGAATATTTCCCCTACTGAATAAATGTTTCCTGGATCATTCAAATAATTTCTTTAACTTAATTGGGATGCTCCTTATTGGAGTAAAGTATTATAAGTTCACTGACGTGTATCAGAACTTTTAAAGTAATACAATAAAAGCATTTGACTGACTAACTGACTAACTTGTATATCAACGTAGAATGTCGTACAGAAATGCATCCTTTGAAGTAACTACACTTCGAACAAGCTCACACTAAAGTAAAGAAAAACAGTAATGAAAATGTACAAGAGAAAGAATAATTAGACGACGATTAGTGGAGGTTTTCAGGATCTGGAAGGTGACAATTTATGAATACATCTCCGCTAAAGAGAACATTTTCGAGTCGTGTCACCATTAGTAGCAATCCAGTGATGTTTAGCATACCGAGTACACCAGTTAGGTGAATTAAATAGCACAAGCAACCTAATCACTAATTACTCACTATTAGTTTTAATAGCTTAGCTAATATAAATATGCCAGTCAAATAATTCTTCCTTTCTTCTCTGAAACAGATACAAGAACGCTTCTAGATACTTTCAAAAGAGTATGTAAATAAAAATTCAGTCTTTCTGTCAATTGATTATTAACCTGTTTCTCACATTTAAGTGAAGACTTACCAAACAAAAGTCTGAACATCATATTATGCGTTATAATCAGTAGTTTATAACTTTATTTATTTGACTTTTGTTTAAAATAATAAATTTTTTGTAATCCCTAGGTCCATTTGTACTTTACGGTCAGTCTGGTAGTGGTAAAACCTCAGTAATGGCCAAACTTGCAGTATCAGTTAGAGAGTGGATTGATGAAATAATTGATTCTACAAAAAATAATAATAGTAATAATAATAGCCATATACGATCTCGATCAAAACATTCAAAAAGTGATAAAGTAAATATGGAGGAAAAAGAAGTAGTTTCAAGTGATGCAACATGTAATGTTACACTTAAAAATAATAATAATCATGACACTTCAGCTGTGACCCATGATTCTACTTCACCCCGTCACTTTCAGTCACCTATCGTAATAATACGATTTCTAGGAACAAGTCATGGTACGTCAACATTACGTCAGACACTGAAATATATCTGTCGACAACTTGTTGCAAATATCAATAGTATTGGAAGTATGAATAATGCTGAGTCGTTTACATTTATCGATGCCGAAGTTATTCGTGCACAAGATGATTTCCAGGTAAAACCGATTAATTATTTCTAAGCATAATTTCCATTTTATTAAGGCATCTGAATTTTCGAATTACATTTATGAAATTCACAATGCTAAATACTGCTAGGCGTCAACTACAATCGATCGAAATGGCATTTATTTACTGCAGTATATATATATATATATATATATATATATCATTTATTCTCATGTCTTCCCACCTTATTGTCTGTATTTATTTTAACACTTGACTTTTGTTGAGTTCCTTTTCTAGCATCTAAGATATATAGCTACCTGAATTACCGAAATTTTCCTCAAGGTTCTATGCTGATCTTACCGTCTGACTGAATAGAAAGCCATTACATAGGATTATTCAAGTATATGTATCTTCTTCCAGTCCAATAATAATAACTAAGTAACTAAGATTGGGCGTGAGGTTAGTGATCCCACGCCGTAAAAGTAAACACCACTGCTACCGAGACTTCAAAGCTCTAGCTTGAACCTCTAACTCACTTCAGAGCCACAGGGATTGACTTGCTACCAGGGAATAATCTCGTTGACTTAGAATATGCAGACGATATAGTGCTTCTAGGCGAAGACGCTGACGAAATGCAGAGTCTTCTGAACACCTCGAGCTGCAATCTACGAATTTTTGGCATGCGATTCGCTCCCTCTGTCAAATGTAAGATGGTGTTACAGGACTGAACCACACTGACTGCTAGTTTAGATATTGGAAGTGAAGGGATAGAGCACGTTGACCGCTTCACTTACTTGGAGAGTTCCATCAGCCCCAACGGGTTGGTCTCTGACGAAATCTCAGCACGGATACAGAGGGCTAGTTTCGCATGTGCCAGTTTACGCTGTCTCTGGCGTAGACGTGATATCCAGCTGAATATCGACCAAAGGGCGGGTGTACTGCTCATCAGTTCGCTTCGTCCTTCTTTATGAATATGAGTGAGACATGGTCATTGAGAGTGGAAGACATGAAAAGATTAGCTGTCTTTGATCATAGGTGCCTGCGTTCTATTTCTCGTGTGAAGTGGTATAATAAGGTGAGAAATATTGAGGTTAGACATCGGTCGAGTTCTAGGTAAGGAGGGGAAATCAATCGACGAGGCTGTGAAGTTACATCGACTGATATGGTTAGGACATGTGTTACGTATGCCTAGTCATCGCCTTCCTCGACAGACGGGCAATGTTAGCTGACATAGAGTCAGACTGGAAAAAAGAGCTGGCGGCGGTCAAACCAAAACATGGCACCAGTCAGTGAAATCCACAACAGTTAGTCTAAGGCACGTAGGAAGGTGTAGACTTCCTGACTAGTTGGGGTCCTCTGGACGGTAAAAATCTATGGTTGTAAACAATTGGTGATATGGCTCAAAATCGTTCTCAATGACGCAGATGCATCCACTCCTTGCGACTTATGATTTCCAATGAAACTATATTTTTCCTGGTTATTACTATTCTTTTGTCTCACACCTCTGTTTACTGTCTCTAATATGCATTTCTTCTATCTTCTCTTTCTTTGTGCGCTACATGGAGTGTGGCGACTCGGACTGCCGCACATTTGTGCAAAGTTCTATGTCGGAAACAGACAGACGGACAGACAACTAAGTAACTACAATTGGTATGTTTCCTTCATCCTGCTAGACTGTCTACATCGTTTAGAAATTATTTCAACTTTCCGAATGTATATCTTCTTTATCACCTTTTTTTATTGTTTGTTTTTCTAATTAAAACTGTCCCTGGTAAAGTTTATTGATAATTGTTTAATTTCAGGGTAGATTCCTTCATGAAGCGATATCAGTTACAGAAACATTGAAAACCAAGAAGCACTAGACAGTTATTTCGATCTAGTTTGGGACTCTGTAATAGTGTACATTAAGGATAGAACTCACTGACTGTGCAGCTAGTGAGCTGGAGCCTAATGACTTGTGAATTTCCAACTTTTGTCACTTCGCCACATATCAGCACCTGGAACCATCGGCGACCATCTGTCCACCGGTAACGAATTATCACTAGAACTCTGGGAAGTTGCTGAAAATTTGTGGATTAGTTTCCAGGTATTGTGTGAAGGGGATTTGATTTAGTTCTAGGTAAATTTCGCCATCAATCAGACTAATCCCTACAACCCATTACTTCACAACTTCATAATTGCGTAGTATTTACAGTGAAATGATTCAGTTTCTCCTGTGATTCACAATCATTATATAAAGGATGAGATGAAAGCAGAGGACAAATTCGGGTGCAGATTCTTACATCAGATGAAAACAGTGAAAATCAGCTATATGATACACTACGAATTAAGACTTTTTGTCACCACGAAAACTTTTTCAAAATGAAGGAATCCTCAACAGAGTTCTTATTTCAAGACCTCCGTCCGGCATATTCTACAATAGTACTTTTATTTTATATCGGTGTTCCGATTTTCGTATATTAAATGAGCATATGCCCTGTGTCTTTTGTGTTTTCCAGTCCATTGTCAATACATTTTATGATCTCTTAAATCAACTATCAAGTATGCAGACGTATGTTGTACTATTTCTTGATGCTATTGATCAACTAGAACCTTCAGATGGAGCATACTTTCTTGGCTGGATAAGGGTTCCTCTACCTAGATATATTAAATTGGTTATCTCTACACTACCGGATATTGGTGGGATATTAGATCACTTTCGATCTAGCTTTCCAACTTCTTCTATTTCAAAAAACTCAAACAATTCAGAGGAGACTGTACCAATTTTTTCATTACAGCCAAATTTTATTGAAGTTGAAGTATTGAATGGTATTATGTGTGAACAACTATTGAAAACTAGATTGGAATCTAGTGGAAGATGCTTACAACCATTTCAGTGGAAATTGGTTCGAAGAGCATTATCACACTGTCACTTAACATTATTTGTTGTCCTTGTGGAACGTGTAGTAAGTTCATTTTTGTTTCTGTCCTAGCATGATTTGTTTATCTTTAACCTGAAGTTTTAAATTTTAGAAACTCCGTCTTTGATTTATAAGCCTTACAAATATTATTGATTTGAATAATAGCAGTATCTCACCTAATGTAGATACGTTTTAATATTTCTATAGGTAAAATCAAAAAAGTAGTATTTATCAGTAGGTGATACATGTGTCGAACTGTGAGTGGTATAGATGTTCCAAGAGAACAGAACACCCAGCAAGCTTTATCATTTAGATATCAGTGCTTACTCGTATGGTATTCATCTCACTATAACACTATTCACAGTATATCATCCCTTAGTAATACATCATTTCTAAATTTATTCTTAACAGTAAAGATAATCGGTGACTACGCTTCTGTAAGGGAATATTTGAGAGCCGATGGAGTTTAAGGAATAAAAATAATTTTGTGTAGCAAATTCTGATTTGGAAACCACTAATAGTGCTGTATTTGCTGTTATGAAAAGTATTTCTGAAAGCAAAACTCAGAAATAATACCTTTATATTACACAACTTCATTTCTCCATTTGTAAAATCCTGTCTCCTTCTTTCATTCATGTGCGTCGATGGTACAGCGGTTATGACGCTCGCCAATCGTCACATTGTCCGGGGTTCGGTCCCCTGCCGACGCACACCTGATATCTATGGTTGGCCTGTAAAATTTGAGCTACCAATATCACATGCTGAAAATTCCATACCTGTACCCAAAATACGATGTGGAATCAAGCTGTAATAAAAAATAATCAAAAAATTGTTATCTTCACTGGATGAGCCAGATTTAATAACAACACCATACGGTTTTGAATTTACACTGTTTATATTCAGGTATGGTAAATAAAGTCATTTCAGAATTTAGCTTCTATACCTGAAACACATCTAAAGCATGATAAAATATAGGCTTTCATATCGATCATTGTGAACTAGTTACTGCCTGGTTCAAGGAAGCAGAAATATGTTTAGTGCATAATCGTAATAAAAACAAAAGTTCTCGGTTTTTTAATTACTCTGTCAATTAAATCTAAGTGACCGTGTAATTCAATGGTTTGTGATTTCTTTTCATTTATGATTCAGGTTAGCTGTAGAGTTAATCAGAATTCATTTTGGTTATGTCTCATGTTTTTGAATAGCAATCCATAATTTATAAATCCTTCTAAAATTCTCCTCGTGTGACTAAACCTTCTCTTGTCTCTACAGAGAATTCCTTACATTCTTTAATATTCCAAGAAAAGTTTGTATAGCGTATTTTATAGTATGAATAATGTATTTGAACAAAACAAGTGAAATAATCAAGACTCTTATGTGAAGTGATGTTGCTTAAATAATATTATGACATTATACATTCTTGGAAAAGTGTAAATTGAAGCCTTTAATGTGTTTATCTAGAGTGTTTCAAAGAGATGTGCTGTATAGCGGTTGTGAGTTTTCTTTATGCCTAAATATTAGAGGGATCATATGAAGAGGAAAAGAAAGGTTATGGGTATTTATGGATCTAGCTGGAAGTGATGGCGCAGAACCCAGTGCAACAGATATGTACCTCTGTAGCCCAATATTCCACTAGGAATGCAACAAATGAAAAATAATTATAAATAATTATAATAATCGATGTAGTAAACAAAGGTTTAGAAGTTTAAATTTCGTCATGCATGATTTTCGCCACTGTTTCTCTGATAATTTTTATTCAGCTTCAAGGTGAGTATCGATTATAGGTTTAAATAAACTTTTAAAATAACTTGTACTATCTGATAAACGATATGCAAAGGTTGAGATTTGTGAGATAAATGTAAGCGTGAATGTTACTCATCATAATATTTCACACAATAATAATAATAACACAAGCATTTTTAATAATTTTTAATTAACTATTACAGGTCAGGGAATGGAGGTCATGGCATCAACCTGATTTTGTTTTAAAGAGGGCAAATGATCAATCTGAACCAGGAGCAGTGTGTTCAGAGGAAGAAGTTCAATTAGCACTTAAACAATGGCCAAATTTAGAATTGGCTTTAACAGTTAGAGGAGCTATTGTACAATTTTTTGAATCATTGGAACATACACATGGAAAACTTTTGGTAAGATGACTTCAGTCAAATCGACTGTTGTTTCTATTTTCCTCACTGCACCATTTAGACCAACGAAACTTATTCAATATGTAACTTAAATGTTTATTCGTTTTATAAGTTACTAACATGTCATCTCCACAACTATGAATTTAGATGAAACCTGCCTTTCTATATTGATTGACCACTGATGCTATGATGCTTGGTATTAGAAAGAACTCAGTGTTTTAGTTTTATCAGTTCCGGCTTGTTTACGGAGGAACTGTATGTAGTTTCTGTATTCCTATGTAATATACATCCTGCCCTATATAACTGCTTCCACGAGTATAGGTTTCCAGACCGTAGGTGTTACGAACTTCCTAGAATAATTTGAGCGCCAAGTCAGATTTATTCGAATTTTTATTAATCATCAAATTATTTTGGTATTTTAATGATTAATAAAAATCCAAATAAATCTGATGAAGAAGCTGTGGCTCACTCAGCGAAACGTTCGGAAAAATCTTGTTTTGATTTTCTTAACACACTGGGATTAATTTAAATAATTTATAAAACTTCCACGATTACTCATCAACATAACCTAATTTTTTCTGTAAATGTTTACTTTACTTACATCGGTTCCTTTTAATTTGACAAATTTCACGATCCGAGTGAGAATGTCTACGAAATAGGAATTATACAAATAATTTTCCTTCTCTCATCTCTCTAATGTAAGGGGTTTCCTAATCACTGGCTTGTTCCAAACATCACTTATCATTACTGTGAAAGTTATCATTACATGATAACCACTTCACTTTTCTCAAATGATTCACGTCCACACAGTAGATGCCATATCATCATGTGTAATATAACCGTTCGAAAATTGAACATACAAATCTTGAGTTCATAAAAACAGTCCAAGCAGAGAATTTCGTTTCCCTTCTTTGAGGTTGGGAAATTCAGTGATTTATTGAGACTAATTCATATTACAAAGATAATTAATTCAAATCAGTTGAATTCTGGCTAGCTTACCATGCAAACAGGTAAAAGATAATGTTAACCAAAGTAAACAGGCTATCATAATGTGTTATAAACAGGACCATTATAAAGTAATATTTTTTTCTAAGTTGAAACTACAGTTGTATTGTTTGTATGTCCCATCTACAACAATGGTTGGGGTTGCGCTAAATCACTAATTGGTAAAAGTTAAAATTCATGAGCCATTGAATCGGGTCCCAATGGCTGAATAGTATACGAGCTTGCCTTGTAACCAGAAGGTCCTGGGTTCGAACCCCATTGGGTGCGTAATGCCGCTGAGTCCCAAACTAGGATAAAACAGCAGCTGTCTAGTATTTCCTGGTTTTCAATCAATCCATGATCAACTCGTAAAACCTACAGTTCTGTCATTCAATATTAACCAATGATCACACTAGCAAACTAACCTGAATTCTTGAATTGTACGGTCACAAACGAACCTTAATTGCGGTTATCAAAGGAGATTCCTTACAAATAATATATATGAATTTGAGTAAACACCTATTTCATAGTTTGTAGATTAATTAGAACATCACCTATTTTTGGCAAAACAACATCAATGCTCACCAGAAATTCGACAATTAATAGTATTAACTGTATATTTTTCTCCCTCATTGTTATACAGACATCGCATGCTATCTCATACATTACTGCTTCACGTCGTGGTATGAGTGAAGTAGAAATTGTGGACTTACTATCACTTGATGATGAAGTACTTCAAGATGTTTTTCAACATCACTTACCACCACAAGTTCGAGCTCCACCATCTGTATGGACTAGACTTCGAAGTGCATTAGGATCGAATCTAGCTGAACGTGAAGCTGATGGGATAACAGTTTTATTTTGGTAGGTATTCTGATGAATGATTTTCATGCTAATTTCTTCATAAATAATACAAGTTATAAAAATCAAAATGTTGGATGAAACAGTTCATCAGAACTAAATTAAGTGACTTAAAACGTATAACAACATTGATAATTACTGAAGTTTTGTGATCAAGTTTGAAGATATTGACTCATGATTATGAAACTGTGTACACAGTACAGTTTAGAAAACTCGAAAAAGTTTTCCTCCTTTTCATTATATTATCTATTGAGTTTATACTCAAGGATTTTGAGGTTGTGTAGTTCTGACTGGACTGCAAAGTACAATAGTTGTCTACTAATAAAAAGGTGTAAAAATATGTTGAAAAAGCCCCCCTTGAATATAGATACAATCTTTGTCTACTATCAGGAAATACCCTAATTGCGGATATGTTTGGCTTACTTCATTAGAGAGAAAAGGAGCGGATCAGTAAAAATATCATATCCGTGATCTTGTAACAATAGAAAGCAAGATACGGAAGCCAAGGTATATCTTTTATTAGTCAAACCTCTGTTTATTTATCTACAGTTTATATTCGTTGATCGATCACTGAGTGTGTGATTTCAGTTTATATCAAACGACATGGAATAGAATATTCAAATATACATAGTATTCTGTTGCTAACACCGAACTGAACTGTGGGAATATGTCAGAATAATATTCCGTTGGCACACATTTTCTGTATCACACCACCACAATTTTACTGTCAATAACTGTACCACTGCTATTTATGTATGTGAGTTACCACAGTTACAGTCGTTACTTAATTCAGCGGAGTAACCAAGGTGAGACTCGAAGAAAATAATAATTTCCAACCTGACATGAAAATTGGCATGTATCATGAGAGATAAATATTAATCACAAGACGCACAGAGACCAGAATCATGCGGAATTGAAAACATAATCGCGTAACATTTCAGGCATACCAGCGCCATAAGTGGGTGACGGTGGCACAATGGTAGGATGCTCGCCAACCACGTAGGTGATCCGTGGTCAGATCCCCGGCCGACACACTCCTTTACCTCGGTAAGCCAGCAACAAGATTGGTAAAGAGGGATGATTGGGCGTGAGGTAAGCAACTTCACGCCGTAAAAGTAAACACCACTTCTACTGAAACTTCAAAGCTCCAGCTTGAATCCCTGTGTTCCACAGGGAACATAAGGGAATAAAAAAAGCACCATAAGTTATTAAGCTGGTCATCGTAGGTAAGAGTGAAATTCGTACACCATTTATTCACAGATATTCCATTTATACTTCTCAGTAACTTTTGAATTCAGTAGATTTCATACTGATCAGAAGTTCTGATAGTACCTTTCTTGTATGAATATGTTTTTCATATTTCTTTTCTATAATACATGATATTTATTTCAAACCTGTAATTATTATTATTGTTCTCTAAGTTCTCCAGTTGAACATAAGGCTTCAACAACGCATCTCCACTTTCTTCAGTTTGATGTGGTCTTTTTCAGCTGACCCCACAATTGCCCATAATCTCGCATCTTCGCCCCACACGATCTTCTCCATATCACCCTAGGAAGACCCACTTTTCGTTTGCCATTCGGGTTCCACTCGAGGAGAAGGCGAGTGATATCATTCGACGGTCTCTTCAGCGTATACCCAATCCATCTCCACTTTACCCCACATATTTGTTGAACGATAGGTTCTTGGCTAATTGTTCTCACAGTTTCTTTTTGTTAATTCTTTCTGCGTCAGTGGCAAAGTGGTTAAGACGCTCGCCGACCATGCACATGGTTCTAGGTTCAATCGTCGGCTGACGCGCACCTGATATCTGTGGTCGGCCTGCTAAATTTTATAGTTGTACCGGAAATACTGTTTGGAATCAAGCTATAATAAAAAAACTTTTGATCTTCAGTGTGAAGTGAAGGCAATTGTTGTACAAGTCTGCATTAGCCTGTTGGAGTTGGTTTTTGTGATAAGCAGTGCAAGTTTCTGACCCATATTAGAAGAACTGACTGACTTGACACCGGCGCTGAAAATCCGAATTTAATTTCTTTATGCTGGTTTAGTGCAAAAGACTTTCAAACCACTTTCAGAGTGATGAAGTTTTGTTTCGCCTTTCCGATTCCGGCTGGTCTTGACATCTTCATCCGTTCCAAATTCCTGTGGTTGAAACGATGTTGTTCAGATGAGTGAAGTAACCTCTTTCAAATTTCTCCTGTCTGTTGTCACTGTTCGTTGGTTACTTCATCACTTCTATCTTCTCTATGTTCACCTGGATTCCTGTCTTCTCTGCTTTTTCAGTCTGTAAAGACACTATTTATTCATATTTGTAATTTCCTGTTGATATATTTAACAGCACTGACTAACTAAATTTCGGTATATGGGCTCCTTTGTTTTGTTCCATTTGGTACTAATCATCTGGATAAACTTGCTCCTCAATAAGTGTTGTTATTCCCACTGAGACTCGAACCTTTCATCCATCGTTTCAGACAAAACATGTTATACAACGGTTATTAGTTGCTATTGGTTCAAGTCCAACAGCCTAATGGACTACACGTTTTGCGTATTTTTTAGGAGTTAAGTATTCTAAAACCAAATAACAAGTGATACCTGTTTCACAAAAGGTAGCTGTCGTAGTCCTATTGGTCTAGTGAATAGTGTATTAGCGTCCGAAAGGACGAATCCATAGGTGGAGTCTCAGAATGAGCACCATCCCCCACTGTGAATACTGGTGCCTCCAGATGATGAATCCCAAACAGGGCAAAATGAGTATCCTGGATTCCAATGTTAGTTACGATTTACCTGAAATAAAGTCACTGCATATTTGCTTTCTAGTTAATTTATTTTACATATTCCAAATATTTCATCGATTACTTATAAAGCTTTATGAATTAAGTGTAAATAATACTGAACCTTATTTATTATTTTTTTTAAATAGGTATCACCGTCAGTTTATTGAAGCTGCCCAAGACTATTATCTATCTGATATCAATTACAGGCGAAAAATTCATTCAAATATAGCAGATTATTTTCTAGGCAAATGGGCTGGTGTGAAAAAAACATTTTATTATCCTAAATATCTTGCAGCGAAATTGGTGAGTACCTCATATCTAACCGATCAATCAGTATATTTCATTATTAATCCCTTATGCAAGTAAGATAGTTCATTTAGCTATGTGTATATACGGATTCGTTAAGTGAAATCCATACTGACCCTCACATACGACAACGAATAAACATATTGCGCTCCAACTTTTCAAATTAGACCACGAAGTAATGTCAGTTAGAGGAACATTGAACACTGTGTACTCTACAGCTGTTTCATTCTAGTTTGGCACTCTTCAGTTATACGCACCCAGAACTCCACTGGAGGTTGAACCTAAAACTGTCATGTTGGTAAGGGAGCCCCTTTACCATTCAGTCATTAAAACATAACGCAATCGCTCATGAATACTAACTTGTGCTAATTCACAGTATATCTGACTTTATGCAGTTACTTCTATTGATAAACTTAAACAAAACAAGAACAAATTCACCAGGATAAAACACTTACTGGACTTTCTAGAATTTCTCCAGTACATGAAAATACACTAATACAATAAATTATCTGTTGTTAACAGTCGTAGGTTTTTTTAAGAGCCCAACAATAGAATTCAGTCTGCACCAATCAGAGGACTAGACGCATCACACTAGTTACTAGTGTCAAGTCAAAATAGCCCAACAATCAGTTTGTCATGAACAGGTTAATTCAAATAATAAGTCAATACATTTATGAAATGAAAAACGTGATTTGAAGGTATGCATTCAGTTAAACAGTTGTATTTAACACATTCAGAAACCTTTGTGATCCAGAATACAAGCTTAGAAGAGATTTTATCAGTTGACAGTACAAAAATCTTTTGGAATTTTGGTAGAAAGTGTCATCGACTGACTCCAATAAACACCGAAAATGTTACAGGTAGTATTAGTATTCGAAGTTCTCTTAGCTTCATTGTCAATAGAATAAAGAAGATTTTTTAAATATATTCTTTTATGTAACAGATGAAACACCGTTCATTAGATTGACTTGAAACTGAGATTTGATTACAGATTGTGCTTTGCAACTCAGTAGTTAAGACACCTGATCAATAAGGTGTCTGGTTTAAATTTATCGTAACACGGATCTATATTAGTTCCAGTTGCCATCTGGCCTCACTTTCGGTAAGTCTACAAAAAAGTCTTTATCGTACTGCATGGTGCTTGGTACTATTTAGGCACGTAAGCCAAAGATTCCTCAACTAGTTGCCCTTTAGACCACCGACGACTTTTTAAGTAATAGTCAAATGAAATTTTTTAACAGAATCCTAAAGCAGTCGTGTTTATTGTCAGAAAGTAAATATAAATCACTAATATCGGTTGCAATGTATCCCTTTGCTCAGCAAAAGCACTTTGAAGATACCCATTTAGCGTAAATCCAATCACACCAAAGAAACTATGAAGTCCATGAAGTGTCTTGATAAAAAAAAGTTAGAGTTCACTACAAAAACACTTGAGTATTGTAAACTTTTTTGTGAATAAAGCTTTAACATCTTTTGTTTTACAGAAGTTACCACCATCTAGTAATGAGGACAGAATGGTACCACCACAACCATATGTATTTGAAGAGTCAAAAATTGGTGGTAAAAAGAAATTACGTTTAAATCTAAGAAAATTAAGTGAATTACCATGGCATTTATATCATTCAGGTCGGATGGATGAATTCTACTCAGAGATAATGTTCAATTATGAGTTTTTATACAATAAACTTCGTGGTACTTCTAGGTGAGGTAACATGTTCTGCTTGCTTGTATGTATAAATAGATCCATATGTTTATTACATCAGCAACACTTGAATGTCTAATCAGTAATATGGACTTATTCTAGATTTGATATTTAGTAGTATATATTTTTCTTTCCATGTCAAATGACTTTATTTATGATAACTTTTTAAATTAATTTCTTGTTTACAACTACCATGACAATAATTCATCGCGTAGTAGTATTCCAGTGGAAATTGTTTGATATTCTCAGAGCTTTGCTATTTTAAGTTGTCTTAGTCTCATAATAATTGTTATTGGTGTCTAAGATAATTGTGTGGCTTATATAAAAACCCCTAGTAAAATTATTAACAGATTGTTTATCCTTAAATTACTGCAGCTTATTATTTGCGTATCGAGATAGTTCAGAGTTCCACTACTTTCACTCGCTTGATCCAAAAGAACGCACAAAAAATGCACAACTGTTACGTACTTTTAAATGCATTAAGTATGGTTAACTTGATCTTGTTCGATTTTCTAATCCAAGTCTACTCAGTGCAACTTGTAAGGACTATATGTCATTTAATTATCTCAAAAGCTCTTCTACTTTCGAATCTGTGTTTCTGTGAAATTATAGGCTAATGTCATCGGTTATTAACTTTAAGCACACCTGACTTGTTTTTTAGCTCTATTCTGTACTTATTTAATTGAATTGGTGGATGGTGACTAGCAGTGGAATCCAGGGTGCGCATTTCGTCCTATTTGGGACTCGTCATCTGGATGTACCTACATTCCCCTGTGAGTGATGGTGTTCCCACTGATGCTCGAATTCCAATTACATGCCT
Organism: Trichobilharzia regenti; assembly: GCA_944472135.2. Classification (NCBI taxonomy): domain Eukaryota; kingdom Metazoa; phylum Platyhelminthes; class Trematoda; order Strigeidida; family Schistosomatidae; genus Trichobilharzia; species Trichobilharzia regenti. The sequence continues at coordinate 61,926,483 of OX235265.1, read as the reverse complement.
AGACATCGTCGAAGCATATAAGTACAAAACTTTGGCACTGTGGAAGAGTATAACTCCATTATAGACAAGATTTTATTTAAGTCACACAGTGTTGCACAGTAATATTAACTGATGACATTTCGAGCACAGATTATTTCTCTTGATTTGATTATGAGCAATAATTTGTGCTCGAAACGTCATCAGTTAATATTGCTGTGTAACACTGTGTGACTTAAGTAAAATCTTATCTATAATGGAGTTGTCGTCGAAGCATCTGCACTTTGGTCCAATCAATCGACGGGAACAACTAAAATTCGGTTAAACAATTAATATGACCCGTTGCACAAGAGGTGGCTCTCATAGTCCAAGTGGTCTAGTGGATAACGCTTTGGCGTTTGAAACTATGGGTACTGGGTTCGAGCTTCGGTGGGAACATTAGCATTCACTGAAGAATGCAGGTACATCCAGATGACGAGTCCCAAATAGGACGAAATGCGCATCCTGGATTTCACTGCTAATCAGCATCCACCAATTAAATTCTATTCTATGCTCCTGATTTTTCCATTCCTTCGCGTCACAATAGGAACATTAGGCTTAAACTTTGAATGTGCAGTAGTCGCGGTATTAATTTTACGGGGAGGGGCTGCTAGCCTCACAATCAACCTTTCGTCTTTTCTAGGCTTACTAGGGCTACGCGGGGTCAAGGTGCTCGTCGGTCGGGAACCAAACCATGACCACTACTTCTGATTAGCAGTAGCAGTCGTCGATCATTGAATGTTGATCCAACACATTGATTTGAAGACCTTAGAGCTGTGGATTACAGGTGGAGGGAAATCCATTGCCAGTATCTGGAAATAATTAGGAATATTCTCCAAGGTCTCCTTAACTTTACAGGTGTTCAAAATGGTTTAGGCGCCAATTCAGACTGCATCACTGTAATCTTATAACTTCTTAACTTCTACATGGTTTGTTTTACCTGTACCAGTTTCTAATGATAATGAAATAATACAATCTTTCATTTATATAATTCCATAGTTACGTTGAAATACTGTGTTTCTATGTCAAAACTGAGGTTTGTACTGTTCAAGATAACTTACATCGAAATCTATGTGTATATTTTACAAGAAATTCTCATAAAGATGAAATGACTAACTATAATTCACTAACAACTATAAGCATACTTAAGAATATTTTGCATAGAATGATTATGCTTACAAACTTTTATTCGGAGTATTTATTAGAACTTGTTTTGACTTATACTAATTTTTTTCAGTTTTATTTTATTCCCTCAGATCACAATTGCTTGTGGACTTACATCTCCCGATACAAGCATATCGTATATATCAATCTGAACAAATTCTTTCTTTGGAAAGTCATTTACACCCTCTATCTACACAGGATCTTAGAACAAAAATAGGTGGATTAAATTCAGCTCTATTTATCAATTATTCATCAACGTCTTCAACCACTAACAATGCCAATATTGATAAAAGTGATAATTCAGTTCCTATAATTACACAAGATCATTTACAACCTCCACCACCAGAAGCTTTTAAAGTATACAACTGTATACGGATTGCTGCTCTCAGCTTAGATTATCAACCATCTAGTATGCCGATAGATATTTTAGGACGATTAACGAAAATCTATGCACCTCAACCAAATTTATTTCGTGCACGTCAACGTTTATCAACATATATACCGTCAGGATCACGTCGTAGTGTATACATGTTGAATTCAAAGCGTGAAATATTCCATAAACGTGGCATAACAGATAAAGATAAAGACACTAACAGATACAAGGATCTACTAGAAAAACTTCTTATTCAGTCAAGAAATCTTGGTCGTAAACAGTGTGCTATATTACCACGTACAACTTGTTTTGATTCTGGGAGTGGTTTACTGCATACAACATTTGATATTGGCTTAGGTATTGGACGTTTAATGTCAAATAATTTAATTCTATCCGTAGCGCTAAATGGTAAATCAGTTAGTTGGTATGATTTAGACGGTAATTTAGTGAAAACAATAAGTTTACCTGAAGTGAATTTATTCTCAATGAAATTTTTGCTAGCTTCGCATATTGCACCAGATCCAATATCTATATGTGCTCTACCAATCATTAAATCCCCAGAGAATTTCAGCAATAACAATAACATTCACTCTTCAGAAGATCCAAAAACTAAAGAAAATCGGTTACTGTCAATTGCGAAAATCGATTATTTCTCTGGTCGTGTATCAACTATATCTACATTAGATGACCAATGGTCTGATATATTCAGTATTTCTTCATTGCTTGTGTTAACTGATGATTGGATTGGATCACTTATAGATACACAATTATACTTGGGTTATTTACCCAAAAAACAAATGATCATTAATGATTGTCGTCTTGACAGTCAATCATTTTATCATTCAAATTTAAAAAATATCATCAGTTTCACTTTATCTAATATAGGTGTATTCCTTATCAGTACTGATGAACACAGTGTTGTTGGCTTTCCAATTAATGATAATTCAACAGTTTATAGTACAGTGAAACTACAATCGAATTTCATTATCTCATTCTGTCATACAACTTCTTCTGGGTGTGAATTACACTTTTATGAAATAATTCCAATTGAAACGGATAATTTAAAAGAGGATAACACATATTTCCTGAATAGCATAACGGATGGTAGAGTTGACTTTCAAGGTTTGAAATTATATCAGGGGTGTTTAAAAAAGAAAATACCTTTAGATGTATCACAATCCAATAAACTTATGGGTTGTTCAACACATTTAAGTTATTGTGATCATCTAGTAGCATATTTGTTCAATATTCGTCGTAAAACTGCTCAAGATTTTGGTGTAATATGGGATCAGAGATATGAGACATGTGTTAACTTACAATTACCATTTAACGTTGAACAGGATAATTTAAGCAAAGATGAAGTGAACTTAACTAAAGAAATGCTTAAGTAAGTACTATAAGTAAACCATTTTCAGCGTTTTTTTATTGCTCAAGAAATTATTTAAATTTATTTGTTAACATTCTACTTATTACTACAGTAAATAATGTTTGAAAATTGCTTTACACAAACCTCGAGTGGATGCAATTAGTTTTCTTCAACTGAATTCCAACATCTTCCCTTCTTTTTCTTAAACACTTCATGTGGTTATTTTACCACTAAAATCAATAGTTGGAGATGATTTATCTCTTAATATAAATGATATCGTACAAAAAGAGAAATATGACAGAGATTTAAAAGGCCATCTGAAAAAAATTGATATAAAGTACTTAAGTCCCTTGAAAATGACTTTTTATCGTTTCCTTCTAGCTAAGCGAACTAGTTGAATGTATTTTTTTAAATACGTGTAAAATAATTCCTGGCGCTGGTTCTCACGCACTCCTTATTTCTGTACTGTTCCATAACAAATGTTGGTTTCCCTATGGTTACCAATCTAGGTATCAAGTGTTAAGTGTGTTGGTTGAAATCGATCAGTTGCCTGACTAGTACAGACAGTTGGTTTACTGACACATCTTAGTAGCGTGTACAATGCTTTAATTTGGATGAAAAACGGTAACAATCCTTCTGGAGAAAGCGGTGAAGTAGTACTGCTGAAGGATACGGACGTAGCAGAGACAAGGTATTTCCGTTGGACGACAAGCGAGTAGGCTAAGCCACTCTCCCGTTTCAGACGAAGAGGTGCTAGATATTTTCGGCCCTAAAAGTTGTAAGTCCAGACTTACCGTTCAACGGTTCTTAGTCAATAATGAGCTTTTGAGGACAAATGAAACTGCAAAAGCTTCACCTCTAAGCATGTGAACCCTGACACACTGCAATAATGATTTTCCTATTCCAAACACTAGAGGAAAAAATCAACTTCCGTGGTACAGACAAGTGGAAAGTAGCAACCAGCTGCATACTTTCAGTAACTCACAACGTTCTTCCGCTAATCAATCGTGGTTTCCTTGCTATTTTCATTCACAGGAAATTTTTCACCTCCCTTTAATCCTGTGAGTATTACTAATGACTTGAGTTAAAGGAGTGTTATTTCATCTTTTAAAATCACGTTACCAACTGGATACTGGGGTCTTAGTGTCAGGATCCTACAACAAATCTTATAATGGATTTAGTAAGCTGAAACTCAGTAAGTCAACGATGAACACAGGTAACTCATCTTGCTCTAAGTTTTCCATGGAGAAAGCTGGTGGAAGACTTCCTCACCTCCTGTAACCACTGCGTGGTCTCTGATCATGCATCAGTCTATGCACATCTATACCTGTAACTTAACGGACTTAGAAGACAAGTAACTGTGAAGCCCATACGTGTCCAGATTTTCGATGAGACCAGGAAATAGATTAACGTATATCTGAGATTGAGAAGAGCGCTTATCCTGAGGAGGTCTGGCATCATATTCAGTCATTTGTAAGAACAATTGTAAAGGCTGTTCATAAATTGCAACCAGATACTATTAAGTGCCAAAAGGCTTTTGCAGCGTCGTGCGAAATGATAGGTGAAAAATGATTGACACCGGAAGTTGTGACCATAATTAAGAAAACACCTGTCAGACGTAGGCTAACTATAATTCGCAAAGGTCGCGAATAGCAGTGGATGACAAAGAGAAAGACATGGAAAAGGCATTTACAGGAGACAATACCAGAAAACTTTTCTGACTGATTAGGAGAACTGACCGTAAATAATCCGTAACAAGTTAGGTGATTTCCGAAAGGGACAGCACTGAGTACTCTGCAGAATAGATGACCTGAGTGTTGACAGGATATTTCGAAAAGTGAATCATCTGACGTAAAGCTGCATACCATCTAACCCCTACTTGAATGGGGTGTAGACATGTCCTCGAAAAATTGCAGTTTTATGAACAGCATCTTCATGGGAGTGATTTAAACGGTAACTTTCTTTAGTGGTTTATCCACATTTTTTCATTCTTCTGATTAGTTTATGGATAATCTGCAAAAGGTGCAGTTTAGATGTATTGATTATTCTTACAAACCTAAATAAACCCACCTGATAATTCAATATAAGTAAGCTGTACCTGAGGATAAAGCTTCTCATAGACAGGATTTGTAACGCTTGATGAGAAAGATTACTAATTAGTGTTTTTTCTAACTTCGATATGTTATCGGAGTTCAAACTACCTTAAAAATGAAGTTTCTTATTAAGGAAACTAGAAACGACAAGTCATCAGTTGTCTTTTGTGTTCCGTAGTTCAGCTGGTAGACCATAAGGTTCGTAATTCAAAGACTGCTGGCTCGAATCCTGCCGTGTCCTAGATTTTTCAGTTTACCGTTAATCATCGCGCATTATGTCAATGGTGGTAGTCTCTCAGTCTATGAATATCCCAAATCATCTCTCAATCAGTTACGTTCGCTAATACTTTTTCAAGCTTTTTTTCCATTTTCTATCTTATCACATGTTTTGAACAAAGTGGTCCTCAATACTATTTCGTCTCCACTGTTAGATTTTCAGTGTCATGTGACTTATTTTCAATTAGGTTTAAAAGAAACGACTGTTTTCTGCTTCTCTTCCTCAAGCACATGTTCACTTCATGTCTTATATGTGGCTGGACATACCTACCTTTTATACATTCCTTTCATTCTATTGGTTATTAAATTGAACATACGAATTCCAGTAGAAAGGTCATCTGTTTTATGTGATTATTTCAATGAACTTAACAATGTTTATTGGCCTTGCAAAAAAAAAAAAACTAACTAAACAGACATATGGAAGAAGCTTCTCAGGTTCACGCAAGTGACCTTTGTCAAAACACATGGAATTTACTTTTAACCTCATGACACACACAGTACTTTTTTCATTGTCAATTCACCTCTATTTTGTACATATCGTTGTGATGGTAAGAGTGGATGACATATAAGACAAGTGACCCAGTCTAAGGTCAGATATTTTTAACTTTGTCTAAGTGTGTACAGAAAATTTATTTTTGTTTTTTGAAGCAGACAGTTACGCTTGTTTCATGTCGAAAATTAGTAATGAAATGTTCACTATAGGTTTGAATATCTTCTTTTTATGTCATTTGTATCATGGTAGGTAACAGTAGAATCCAGAATGTGCATTTCGTCCTATTCGAGTCTCACCAGTTAGATGTAGCCACTTTCTCAGTAAGGGATAGTATTCACAAGAGAAATTGGCTACAAGAGCTGCTTCTGGTGCAAAGTAACAACAGAGACCAAGTATTTTGATCCAATAAAAATCAATCGAAAGGGAATTCAAAATGGCTTCCTTTGAATTCAGCTTACTGCATCACTTTAATGCGTTTAAATAAGGCGATTCAGTATTTAAATGTTTTCAGGCGAATTAATTCCTTCTCCATCCAGTGGTATCGAGGCTTATTTAACAAATCTGTGTACATCCCACTAATTAGTGTGTGATCATTCCAGTTAGCATTACGAAGGCCATACTTAACTGTGATACATTTATTTTGCCTATCATACTTGTATCTACTTAAAAAACACTTTTTGACGTAGCATTATGAATAGAATACCTAAATCCTTTCAACCCTACTCTATGTTGCCAATAGAATTTGAACTTCATTTGTGGGAACATAAGGAAATAGCATCGTTAAAAAGACCTAGTTCACTGGAGAGCGGAACATTACACGACGTGTTACGTAATCAAAACATCGTCAGTCAAAATAGATTTTAAAATATTACCGAAACCTGCCGTAAATTCCTTTTAATTGGATCCACCGGGTCTTTAAGCGTACAGAGCTTGTCTCTGAGTGAGTTTGTAGGTTTGAATGCCACCCTAATTCCTGCTCTATTAAGAATCCTACGTAGGGTCTCAGATGTCCCTTCCTTATACGGTATAACAGTGGATGACTTATATTCTTTCTTATTTGTGTTATCATTACTAGTTTGACCATTATTTTTATTTTGTTTTTGACCTTTACTGATCTTCCTAATGAATTTTATAGGATAGTTAATCAACACCAACGCTTCTTCTATCTGTTTTATTTCGTCATTTAGGTCTTTTCTTGTGCTACTTAGTGCTACTGCTCGGTTTGTTAGACACTTCACTACGCCTGCCTTAACAGTTAACGGATGAGACGAATTAAAGTCTAAATATCTATTAGCAGTTAAAAAAGAACTAACTGCGGATCCTAAACTCAATCATAGGACAAAGCTGCCCATTGAACAAATTATGTTAGGGATTCAGTTATGTCTCACATCTACCATCTTTAAGTTCCAAATCAAAATATATAGACAAACAGTAGGTGTAGCAATGGGATCACCAATATCCCCTATTCTAGCAGACATATTTATGGACAGCTGGGAAAGTAGTGCTCTTAATACGTTTAACCCTACTCCAAAAATATGGTGGAGATATGTGGATGACACTTTCACGGTGTTAAAAACAGAACATATCTCTAGCTTCCCGACACATATAAACTCACAAGTAGAGGGAATAAAATTCACATTTGAATCAGAAATGAAGTAGGAGAATTAGCTATGTTAGATTGTGAAATAAAACGAATAGAAGAAGGAAAACTACACACTAGTGTTTATAGAAAACCAACTAATTCTAATAGATATTTAGACTTTAATTCGTCTCATCCGTTAACTGTTAAGGCAGGCGTAGTGAAGTGTCTAACAAACCGAGCAGTAGCACTAAGTAGCACAAGAAAAGACCTAAATGACGAAATAAAACAGATAGAAGAAGCGTTGGTGTTGATTAACTATCCTATAAAATTCATTAGGAAGATCAGTAAAGGTCAAAAGCAAAATAAAAATAATGGTCAAACTATTAACGATAACACAAATAAGAAAGAATATAAGTCATCCACTGTTATATCGTATAAGGAAGGGGCATCTGAGGCCCTACGTAGGATTCTTAATAAAGCACAGAAAGCTGCCGTAAATTCGTCTTCCTCTTCCCATAGTGTTAAGGATCTCATAGTCACTCTAAGTTAGTTACTTCGCTGGAAGGCTGTGTTCAAACACCCTTAAGCTTAATCATTACATAAACTTAATTTAATGACCAGTGACTGAAATACCTTAGCTTTGTTTAATCTCTTAGAAGATCTTTTAAAAACGCGCTTCTTCTGTTATTGCCCCCATTGCTTCTAGTCCGATCCCTATTTCATCTACACTAAATAATTTCCCATCTTCATTTCTCTTCGCGTAATAATTCATCAGTACTTTCAGTTACAATGATCATACAATTTCAAATTTGATCACGGATTGATATCAGTGGTTGAATGGTCAATGAATTTGCCTGACAACATGAGCGTCTCATGTGTGATCGCCAGTGGGGCATGGTTGCTTCTGAGTGCTGCTTCATAGTCCCCAACTATCCAGAACTCTTTGGTTTTCAATGGTTCTCCAAATGATATCACTCCGTGATTAAATTTGAAACCAATCAAATGTCTGAAAACTAACACCTGAAAATCATATGATTGTATAAAATCATCGTCTATATTTATCATTCAGCAGTTGTTATATAAATTACTACTAAAAATAAATCTAATACTTTCTCATTTACAGTTATACCTATACTTATGGTAAAGGGGTCACAGCGATATTCAGCAATGAAAATGACCTTCTATTCACCAATGGAAAAGAATGTTTCGTCTTAGTATGGAGTACAATGACTGGACATATTTTGAAGATTATAGCACAAGGTTGCGCAGAAGGCATTCTATGTGGTTTGTCAGTACCGAATATCGACGCCGAAGTAAATATGTCGACAACAACAACAACATCATCAATAAAGAGTGTTACAAATTCACCAATGAGTGGTTCTGTTCTTGTTATTTGTCATTTTCCGGATACATCAGCACCACAATACAGTGAATCACCTGATCAAGCAATGTTTATAATGTGCAAAATATTCAACGTTAAATCTTTACGTAAACCTGACAAACATTTAGCTGTGTTAGGTAGTCAGCTATTCGATACTAGTGTTATAGGCGATGATACTGATACAAATTTGAATTTAGAAGAGATTGCAACTGGCGGTCCATTAGTCTTTCGTCCAGCCAATATGTCTATTGAGTATGTATATGAAGATGCACTGCCAACGCTGGTTTTTGTAAATCATAGAAAAGAAGAACGCGATGCTGTTGATAATTTAACATTATATGATTTAGATGAAGATTCTAGTAATCCAATTTATTCTTGGTCTGATAATGAAGTCAATGCAAAATCAATAGAGGCATTTTTCACCACACAACAACTTGTAGACTGGGCTACGAATACAATTTGCAAAAATAATAACAATAATAATAATGATAGTTTCAGTGACAACTGTGCTGGTAACATGGAGAGAATTTCTGTGTACTTGCATACAACAGCTGCGAAAATTAAAATTTTAACAATGTTTAATGATAGTCAATTACTGGATACTTATACATACTTAGATCCAAATAATATTGAAGATTATCTACCAAATCTTTATGTGCCTACATCAACTGGTCAAATTGGCAGTTTTGGTTTACTTCAACCAAAGTATGGTATGCTGACATTGATAAAACCGTCATCATTCAATGATAAAGATGATCCGTATTTATTAATTAAAGTGTTAATCTCCGTATCAAACGACAATAATAAGCATGAATTTAAAAGTATATGGGGTGAAAAACCTCGATTGATAAATTTATCTGAAGCATATCAGTCAGTTAAATTAGCTAGTACCTTGTTATTAGATAAACGTGATCTACAGCCAATATCTTTAAATTTATTAACATATCGACCTAGTTATCCAAATCATATTATTATAGGTTTAAATGAATCTCATAAAACATTATATCCTGTTACTAGATGTGATGGAAGAAGAGTTGTCTGGTTAGGTGTTATTCTAATCGTTGATTTAGGCTATCCATATGAAGATGGAAAGTGTTCAGTTAATAACATGGATAAATATCCACAAATTCTATACACAACACTACTTGACTATGGTCCACAATTAACACTATTTTCAGATGGTGTTACAGCAATTAATTACCGACTGGTAGTCTACAATATTCTTACTGGAAATCGAAAATATGAAATAGAAAATAGTGAAGTTGATAAATCCCTACAAAGAATGAATTCCGATCATTTTAGGTTGTTACATGAAACTGTAAATGATAATGATGAAAGAACAGGAGATGACGTATGGAATACTGACTTTGATAATGGAAAACTGACAACAGTTAATAAAATAGAAAAATTCGTTGTAAATAAATTATTACCAAATGAAGAAAATTATTTTATTCAATCAGTTGTACTAGCATCTAATGGTAAACTACTCATAGGCAAAAGACATCAACCTGAACAGAAAATCCAACTGGATTTAGCTGATGACTCATTTTCTGATAGTTCTGATTCAAATGATTCAGACGGTGATTATGGTGCATCACCAGCAAGATGTTTGGTCGCTTTTGAATTATCAACAACACAAACCATGCCAACACAGTTATCTTCATCTATAAATATGAATGATACCCAGCTGAACCTTATAACAGAATACATGTTTGAAAATGAACCTTACATGTTATGGTTATCTAAAGACAAGAGAACACTGATTGCTGTTACGCCTAACGAATATTTACGAGGATTCGATATAGGATTAGATCAAAGTGAAGATTGTCCGGGATTAATGGAATATGTGAATACACAAGATCAACTGAATGGTAAATAGAAATTTAATCAAAGTTAACTGTTTCACATGTGTTTAAAGTGATTATTACTGATATTAATATCACCTGGGAGAGTTAGGACTGAGATTCAGTGGGGACTTAATATCATAGGCTTTTAACTTAAATGTCTTGGATTACAAACTCAAAGCTCCATTTCTCAGTAACTGTCACAAGCTGATATGTACAAGTGACAGTGTAATGAAATCGTGCCTACTTGGTATTCGTTTCGGACAGTTTTGTTGTACTAAACGTTTAGGTTACATTTAACAGAGAGCCACATTTGGTATTACTTCGCAAGAGAGTACATACGTTCCTTTTTACATGAGTAATTATAAGTGTTTTTTCTTCATGAAACTAGATTACTTCTGTTTTGCCTGATCGGTTCGTTGGATAATAAGGTGGTGAATATAAATTATGCAATTAGTCATAATAGTAGAAGTGATAATAATAATAATAGTAATAATAATAATGGTCTTGTCAGTAATAAGGATGAAAAAGTGAGGCAATCTGTGATAACACGAATGATGACAAACAGCATGATTAAACAAACAAACAAATGTTCAGGTGGAAGTAGTCGATAAAGGCTAGTAGTATCAACAGACTTCAATCTTCGCCTATCATGAACTACATGACCTTTTAAATATGATTTGTCATTAGTATGTACTTTTGTCATGAACTTTATTTTATTATTGTTAAACATGTTAGTTGTAAAGAAACTACGAAATGATATCATCTCGAGAAATTTGTCTTCTTAATGCCTTATTCAAAAAACAAATGAACCTACTAAGTAATGTTAGATTGTAAAGGAAATAAATGAAACACGTTTATAATGAAAATGTGATAAGATTAAGGGATGATAAGAAAGGGGTTGAAAATATAAACAAGGGGTGGTGTAGAAGTCATTAGTTGGTTATGTCTTAATAGGCCAACAAGGGAGGGATAATGGCTGTACGAACTTCTTTTGAATGCACAATTTAGGTTTATTAGTTCGAATGCCTATCGCCTCAGCTGTGTGCAGTAGACGAATACGAAGTCTATTGGAAAGATTCGTTGTCATAGTTTAGGTTTCTATGATATTTAACTATCGAACACTGTTGCTTATTTCACTTTATTGAGGCATGATTATTGCTTTAAAGAATGAGAACGGTTCCATCCCACCTGGGTTTATTTAGCCGTTTAATTTTTTGAATTCACTTGCCAAAAAGTAATCTCTCTGATCTTTTGTTGTTAGAAGTTCTTCTTGTTTTAAAATTTTTACCCACTGATGAAAATCAACTAAAAAAATTAAGTATAATTCATTCTTTTCATCAACATTGTAAGAATGAAAAGTTACTTTATAATCTAATTTCGTTAGCAACATGATATATACTACTCGTGGGTATGAATAGTTGGACAGACACATGTATCATGTCATATAATTTACCTGCTTTCTTGGTCACATTCTGTGATCGGAATAATGTGGGTTTCTCGAGGAAATCATCATTCTGGACAAATTAAAAGATCCATTAGATACAGAACTCCACCTAGAACAAGCTGAACTTAGGAAAGGTAAATTATGTGGTGATCAAATTACAACTCTACGTCTCATCATCAAATAAAGAATGGAATAGCAGACAAACCTCAATCTCAACTTTATCGACCTTGAAAAGGCCTACGATGGCGTAAATCCCGAAGTAATTTGGAAGCAGCTTCAACATTACGAAGTGCCCCAAGTCTCGATCAATCTAATTCAACACCTATATGACAATGATGCCATATGTCAAGTGGTCCACAACGGAAAACTCGTTGCAGCTGTAGCTTCCTTATATTAATTCTAACTGTACGTTTACAAGACTAATTCATGTACGCATATTATACACTTACAGAAACTAATTTTGCGGATGCTTGTGGAGTATTTACCACTGTGTTATTGAACATTGCTTTTCGTTTTTTACATATATATTTTACCTTGCTATACAATTTTTCGTTTTATAAATTTGATTTCGTTAACAATACATCTTTTCAACTTTTCACTTGTGCTTCTTAATATAACGTTGTCCATCTTTGACTGCGTACAGAGTTAGCACATAGTAGGACGCGAAAACGTGGATGTACTACAGTATGATAATCGGAATCATATTTAGTACATCATAAAGCCTTTGAAGTGAAGATAGGAGTAAGGCGAAGCTGCCTATCATCATCGATGATATTCCAAATTTTGATGGACTGGATTATGCATCTGACTGTAGGAAGCGAGAAGATAGGAATATCTTGGACCGATTAGAAGAATGTAGAAGATCTGGATTTCGCGGATGATATATATCTAATGTCAAACAAACTCGAAGACTTACAGGCGAAAACTAACAAGCTGACTAAAGAAGAAGTAAAGGCTAGACTTCAAGTGAACATAGAGAAGACGGAGGTGATGAAGGTAGCCAACCAACAGCAACAACAAACAGCGAAATCGTTATCGACGGGAGAAATTTGAAAGAGGTTACTTCCGCCACTTACCTAGAAAGCATTGTTTCAACTACAGGAATTCGGAACGGATGAAGATGTCAAGACCAGCCATGATCGGAAGACAAGACTGCACTAAGTGAGCATAAAGAAAAAATAGGTATTTCCAACACTAATGACAAGTCAGTCAGTTCTTTTATTATTTGTCACAAACTTTCACTGCGTGTCACAAAAACCATTTCTAGTGCAGGCTTTTATCAACAGCTTCCTTTACTGACTCCATAGTGAATATCAAACTGCCAGCCAGGAAGAATTAGCAACAAGAAGCTCTATGAACACATTAACCAAGGACTTGTCGTTCAAAAAACATGTAGGAGAAAAAGGAGATGAATTAGGCACTTGCTAAGGATACCATCCAGTGACGTCACATACCAGTTCCTCAAGTGGGAAACGACGAATTGGGCGTCCGAGTGTGACATAGGGGACTTTATGCAAGGAGGAGATGAGAGACTATGGGCAGTTGTGAGACCAGCCGAAAAGGACGGCAGAAAACAGGACAAAATGGAGATGTGCTGTTGAATCGCAATGTTCAACTTCGAACTTAGGGGAATAATAATAAGGAAACTGTGATGAAATCTCATCTCAAATTATTATTGTTTACTACAGTCTAATTTAATCTGAAGCTTTAATCTCGTCATTTTCTCAGATGTCATTTGACTGGAAAAACAATCTATATATGACGAAGCAACATATGTAGAAAATGATTGGTGGGTGTTGGTAGTGAAACATTCTGATAAACCATAAAAACTATTCAAATTCGATTTTAAACAGGAAACGAATGGATTACATCGGAACTTTGAAGAGGAGGTTATAAGCTAGTCACATTCACAGCACTTTGAACGGGCTGTTCATTATAAAATGAACGTAGTAGTTTACATTCAAAATAGTTTATATACTGAAACAAATGCTGAACTCAAAAAGTAATTTACCTAACATCAATATCTTATTTAAAAATTTCCTTTTCGCAAATTACGAGATTATTTCTAATTCAAAGTGCCTCAAATAAGATATGGGGTGTTTACTTAAATAAAGGCAATCGAAAAATTAGTAATTGACTAAAATGATGATTCATCATATTTGAAACCTTGAATATAGCTGGCTCCATTCACATACTTATTACTAAAGTATTAGTGTATACCACTTTTGTGTCAGTGTAAACCGTCTCAGATTAAATCAACAGATCCCTTTATCAAGTCCTGAACTGCTTTATTTTTCCATTGTGTTTCATTTGTCTGTAAATAGGATCGAAGGAAAATGAAGAGGAAATAGACAGTGATTTTGAAACACTGACTAGTGAGGAGAAGAAAATGAAAATGTTAGATTACTTTGAAGAGACAGGGTTGAGTAAGTTTAAGTGTCAATAGTCACATATATTATTATTATATTATTATTATATATTATTATCCCTTTTTGTTCTAGGTAGGATGGAGGGTACTCCAGTTCATCCTTATTTCATCATTTTCTCTGCAATCCTCTTTAGTTTGCTTCACGACTTCCAAGAAGTTTTCATCTCCTTCGTGTCACCCTTGGATCCAATCTCAACTCGTCATTTCTCATTTATGTTTTACTCGAGGACCTGGCGCGTAGTGTCACTCAACAGTCTTCTCAGTGTGTGTTCATTCCATCACTACTTACTTCTACACAGTTGTTAAGCGACAGGTTCTTGATTAGTTCGTCCCAGGAGTTCATTGTCGTTTATCCTATCTGACTGGCCAACTGACCACAATATTGGGCGAGGGTAGCTGTTGGTAAACGTCAAAGGTCTGTTGGACATGCCTTCTGTGAGTCGCCAGCTCTCTGGGACGTATAGAACATGTGACTTAACATTGGTGTTGCAAATTCGGATGTTGTTCCATATGCTGAATGCAGCAGATCTCCACATGGATTTCGGGATAATGAAGGTCTGTCTTAACTTCCCGATCTTGGCCTTCATTTATATATATATATATATATATATATATATATATATATCATCACTAACCGATATCAGCTAGAGAATCACTGAAAACCAAGGAATGCTGGATTGCTTTCTCGTCCTAGTTCAAGAACCCTCAGCAGTGAGTACCCATGGTCCCATCTAAAGTACAGATTTTTCTGTTTTGTGTAATAATACCGGCATCTTCAGTCTCACTTCGTGATTTGGGAATCGAACAGTAAGGGATTCATCAACTCTTCACTAACTGATTTTTGTACAGTTTCCGCATAATATGGACTTAAGATCTAATGTAAACAATCAAAAAATGAGCATTTTCAGTCATTCCTATCAAGACAGCATGAAGTGGCTCACTGTATAATGACAGGAAGTATGAGTACAGCATGAAAACCCTTCTGGACTACTTTAATTCCATTAGGAATAACTATAGTAAAATTAACATTGTTTCGGCAGTCATCACCAAATAATGTCTGGGATTTCTTATCTTTATTTCTAATGACCGTTATTTAATATATCAACAATCATGCAAATTATGTAATTTTCGAGGACTGTATAGTCTAATCATGATCTTTTCAGTAAATGTGTTCATTCGTTTCCTTTTACTTTACAGCTGAAATGATGAAAACAGCTATGCTCGAAGCTCTTGACAAAAGACCTCGTGATCCTATAAAGCATATTGCTGAAAGCCTTCTAAAACAACATAACTCATCGAAGAAATAGATCCTACTTTCATATATTTATAGATTATTTAGTCTTTTTATAATGTATTTAAATTATTTTTCTATAGTCGCAGCTCTTTTACGCCAATTATGTTCTAAAATAATAAAAATATATTTATATTTTCTCTATAAAGTATTCTTATGCATGACAAAATGTCTCATGTTTAGAATGACCATAATGAAACAACTTTTAACTAAGGATTATCGGTCAAAGGCTTGATCAGTCAGGGAACCATTAAGGAAAACCTGAGAGTACTGGAAAATTCTTTCATCCCAGCTTGGGTTTCTTCAGCAGGACACACTCACGAGGGTTCGAACCCAAGCGAAATTGTAGAGCATTCAGCCACTGGGACCAGATCCAATGGCCTATGAATTTCAACTTCTGCCAATTTGTTATATATAGTGCAACCATCAGTCAATGTCGTCGGCAAGTAACAGTCCTCTTATCTGACTTGGTGGACCCCGCTGGTTACGACATCTCACTGATACTCCAGTTAACTTCCTGTATAGAACCAGTCCCTAATGAACACCAGACTAGTTATCCATTGTTGGTTTGCTGCGATTTCATTGATTGTTTAGGGATATTTAACTGTGTGATCTCAAAGTTTATTTAACCTCAACATGCTGAATATTAGTTACATTCTGGATACTTATTGGTTTCCCTGTACCACCTTTCGTTTGTCAGTTCAATATTCAGAGACGAATTTAAACCTTTTTACTTTGAACCAGTTGATCTGTATTTTTAAGTAGTAGTAGTGAGTATAATGTATAATCTGTAAGTTTAATAGGGGTTTGGGATGAAGAAATTGATATGAATGCCTGCAAACCACATTACTGATATAATATTAAGGTTAAATGCTATATAGGAAACCAATCTCCAGATATGAACTCAGTGGTTAAGCTTCCGGCACCAAAATAGAATTCTGTTTCAAAGCGTTTAAGAGAATAAATCAGGAATTAATAATCTAGCCAAGCGGAATCCGGAATTGGGAGGATTACAGCCTTAACATTAAATCAGTTAATACAGTAAACTCCTGAATAGCACACTCTTGATAGGCTGCTCATTAATTTCTGTTGGCAGTAATTAGTCGTAATCAAATTACTAAGGTTTACCTTCCATTTACTTGAAAGGGGTAACAGTTTTGTCCACTTTTTGATACAGCATAATTACTTTTTGTTAGTTATGGTCAGAATCAATTTTCTAGTTCTCAGATAAATATATTGAGTTACGTTTGTCAAATAACTAGCTCTCCAGTACCCTGTACTCAAGTGATTCAATTTATATTATTAGTTTACTGTTATACCTGTGACATACTTTAAATTTTTCTTCTGACTATATAAATAATGACCTGTTCATTCTACTTATCTTGGTGATAATCTCACATGACCAAACTGAAGATAACAGATTTAAAATTTTCATCATGTTGAAGATGTCAACAACTATAGAAATTATCACTGTTCACAGGTTGAGGAGTTGAAAGCTAGTTTAGCAAATGTTAACAATTTTTCATTAAGAAAAAAGTCCAAGTGATCAAAGTCGACTAGCTGTTAACATTAAAACTTGGCATATGAAAGTAGTGATTATACTATTCAAGAAAAGTAACTCAATTGCAGAATGCCAAAAGACATTTTCTGATACATACGTTTAGACATTCTCATTAATGTGTTACTTTATATTTACATCTCAGAAGATATTCAGATGTGCACATTTAAGACACATTATGTGGTAGATGATTGGTAAAACTGTTGCACATTATTAGCGTATTAGGGTTATTCATTTTCGAGTTCAAATGAAAAACAATTAATTCTCGATATACATCTGTAAGCGTCGCAGACAATCCTTGTACTGAAGCTAACTTAGACTTTGATGTAAATGGATTTCTGGCAATTCATTCGAAAATTATTTTCCGGATAGGTTTCACATTATTCGATACTGCATATCAAAAAGTAAACTGGAAACAATAGAAAACGAATGGTTCATTAAAAATCTGTGAAGAGATTAAAGTCTGCTGTTACAAGCTAATTCTAGCAAGAATCTCCTGAAATAACAGCAACAAAGCAGAGCCATACTAGACCAAATGGGCCATCTAAGAAAGATATGTCTACCCCTTATTAGCGTATTTCTCAATGACAGTTCTAAAAGTAGACCGTACATAGGAATAAAAAAGAAAGGTAGGTTATTATATCCCAAATAACAGCAAATAACGATGTATTTCACAGGATGTATTGATGTGTTTGTCATAATTTTGTTGCTTTTATGTGATTTTAGAAGGTAGACATCTTGGATGTCCTTCTTTTTGGCTTCAGAGTGTGCTGATTCCGTTTTTTAACTCATCTTTTTGTCATATCACTTATATTCTTATGTTAAAGAAACTTCTCTCACTCCTGTAGTGCTCGATGTTTTCGCTGCCACTTATTATAGATTTTCAGTGGCGAATAATTCCCAAAAGTTGTTAGCCTATAGATTTTTTCATCCCACATTCAGTACTAACCTTCATTGGTTAAGTTGACTCGTTTACCTGAAGGCACACGGTCAAGTGACACGCTGTCGTGTTACATTCAGCCGTTCGTTCAATCAACCTATCTAGATAGGTAGTCATCATCGATCTCCGCTTCTAAAGTTAAAATATAACCAGTATTTTGGACGACCAGTTTGTCGTTTTGATTTGTCTCTGGTATTAGTAGAATAAGTACTTCAGGAGTTACAGAATAAAAACTTCCACCTGTATGCAGTTTATCTTATATAAACATCGACAACCTTAAACTGTTAGAGGTTGTATTATGACTTATTAAAACTGTTGCTGTTACATCTGGGAATTAAATCTTAAAAACTCGGTGAAGTACAGGGCAATATAGCAGTGAATAATCCCCCAGAATCATTAGTTTGCAGGTTTTCATTCAGCGTTGGGTGCTGACCTTAAACGTTTAGGTCGACTAGTTAAAGTGAATACAATCGGTAAAGCACTCATTCTCTTGCTACTACTGGGTGTTCCTGCATGCACTTTAGTCCGATAATCAGAAGTCACTATCCTACGTTTTCTATACAAAAATAGATTTCGTATTTTGGATGATCAAACTGTTATCCCGGTTTGGCTTCATAACAGCACTGTGGTCAAACAGTGGAGGTACACTCGGTGGAAATAGATGGCATATATTCGCATAAGCATTTAAGAATATCGTTAGTAATCCTCTACATCCTTCTCATCCTAAGGACTTGTCAATGTAGTTGAAGATTGAACGATCAGTTCATGTTTGTTTGCTCAAACCCAAATCCTCCATATTTTTTGGCGGCAGTCATCTATCCAGCAGTCATTGCCTCATCGTTCACTGTTCGGTGGAAGAGAGAAAACCATCAGAAGTATTATTGTGATTTATTGTTAGAACATTTATTCTTAAACCTTGTGTAATAACCTTATTGTTGGTCACTTGTTGGCGTAAGAATAAAGGATACTTGAGTCGCCAATCAGTGTTCTGGTTTTCGCGTTGGTGAATACAAAGTGTTTCTGGAAGTCTTCGAGGGGCAGGGTGAGGTCCAGCGTAGTAAGAGCTGGACATTGACAGTTTATGAGAGTTGACTGACATCCACATTCCACGATATAGTGTCATGGCGTGTCACTGTTCAGAGTTGAGGATGCAGATGATGGAAGGAGGTCAGTAAATGAACTCTGCGACGATTTTCCAACCTAGGGCGTCAACCTGAGAAGGAATGTAGGCATACTGCTGTAAGTCCTGCGGTTGTTCAAGCGTAGCTCATCAAGACAGAATCCCCAACATTTGATGTATTGTTTATACATGTTTGTGCTAAGTAATTGAGTGGGTACCGGTTCATGTGATTGTTGGTTTGTTTTATAGTTGTCGCATTGTGTGAATCAGCTTGTAATGTTTTTGTAAGTGCTTCTGAAGTCGTTTCTAATCTTCTAAACTTGTGAACGGATCGAGTAGTGTTAGAGTCAGTGTATGCGATTTGATACCCCTGGGAGGGGATTGTGCCAGAGTGATATGAAGCAACCAACACCCGTGGAACAGATCAGTGCTGGTACCTTTGACAGAGAGCGAAGGAATGGTCGAATCACTGAGGAAGATACTACAAGCCAGGGAGAGCGTACTGGTGGGATGTGGTATACTTCTGTGTGTTGGGCTTTTTTGTCTTGCCTTTCGATTTTGGCCTAGTCCCGGTTGGCCAGGTTCCCGCGTTTGCAGTTCAGTTCAAAGTTATCGGCGCTATGCAAAAAAGGGATAGACCCTTTTTGGCCGGGGAGTGTCAACGGACGTGAACATTGAATGTGTGTGTATTGGAACTGAAAGCCATTGGTGGGCAATTCGAAGGCGCGAATGGTTCGATTGTATACAAGTTCCACGAAGACTAACGAAAACGAATAAAAACTTGTATTATTCTCCGCTTTAATTGCCTAACAATATAACTACTCTATTATAATACTGGTGTTTGTTAGTTAAAGTCGAAGAAAGTACATAGTATTTATCGGTGCGGAGCGTCTTCGTAACAATAGGAACTAAGGGATTAGCTCCTTGACAGACAGTATTAAGTCCAATGTGGTTATACCTGGATATTTAACAGTGTATATATGTTCACGCCTTTAAAAATGGCTGGTTTCTGTTTCAGAAAAAAACTACCAGTACTATTAGATGGAAACAGATAAAAACTCAGGTTCAACACTGAGAAACTGAAGGACAAAACTACAAAGGATACCTTAACCTCATATCAGATCAGGGCAAAGTCGGATACACTACGTAGCATCACTGAGGAAACCTGCGTGGAAGATCATTCGAGCTAACTTTCTGAAGGTGATATCCTAGGCAACGTGTATAACTGTTTTAGGAAGAAGGAAGAGACAAGAAAAACAATTGCTGTCAACGGATACCTGGAAGCTAATCGAGGAGAGGAGAGGGATGAAAGAGAAGATGACTCAATACAAAGGTGGACAACAGAAGGAGAAGCTGAGTTCAATGTACACTGCGCTGAATAAAGAAGCGAATGAGAGTGTTAGGAAGGACGAAAGACAAGTCTACAACACACTGGCAACAGTAGCACAGGAGGCAACAAGCAAAAGAAACTTCAGAACATTGTATCCGGGCGAAGTTAAACCTTCGACACCAGTAACTACCAATCGGCGAATTATCCACTGAGGTTCACGAACGTTGTGAATGTAGTTGAAGATTGAACGATCAATTCATGGTTGTTTGCTCAAAACCAACTTCCCCAATTTTCGCGGAGGCATCCATACACCAGTCACCGTCTCATCGGTCGCTGTTCAGAAAGAAGTCAGGCTAAATACTGTCAGAAGTAATATTGTGATTTACTATTGTAATATTTGTTCATAGACCTTAGTTGTAACATTGATTATATGTTGGTGTTAGAATAAATGATTCTCGAGTCACCAAACTGGGTTCTGGTTTTTGCGTCCGTTCGTACTAAGCGTTTCTGAGAAGCTTCGAGGAACAGCGTGAGTCCCAGCGTAGCAAGAGCTGGGCGTTGATGGTTTGCGAGACGTGGCTGACAAACGTAGTTCAATGTTGTAGAGCGCTTGATTCATTTATAATGCTTGACCTTACAAGGTTACGGTTGCGATTAGAGGAGGACAGTGTTTTCCAGTATTGTCTGGATTTACGGTTCCTCCGGAAGGAGCGGACTCGTTTTTGTGTTGGCATCATGACGTTAAAAAGCTATAGCACATCAACTGATGGGTTTGTTCATCGTTGTGCTATATGTTTGAAGCGTGCTAACATTATAGAGGGTAAGCTGATAATTTTTATATTTCGTGGGAACTTTTTTCGCCAGGTCGCATCTCTCCCTAACCCAGATTTTGTATATCTGCAAGTACTGGGTGTTGAAACAGCCGGTGAGAGCAGCAGCTGCCGACACTGACAATAGTCTCGTCTCAACAGTTTAGTGGTACCAGCATTTCAGAGATATTGCTTCGTGTAAAATAGAGAAAATCACTTGTTTGCTGGGTGGATTCGGTTACAAGGACTCATACGAATTTCACTAGAGGTTTTTGGGGCCGCTTGAAAAACAAGATAAGGGCTATAAATGGATACCAAAAGGATCTCATTTATAGCCATTCAGATGAATATAAGTACAGAATGTGGTGTGACTTCGCCATTGACAGTCACATGCTAAACTGGGAGATTTTTCTCTCACATGTTCGAGAAAGATACCCCTTGTAACCGTTTCACACTTTTTTATGCTTTTTTTTATAAATATACGTTTCCATTTATCACATATGCCTATTTCATGTGATTGGTCCGTTCAAGGTCCTTTGTTGATTGGTTGTTAGTGGTGTCGAAAGTTCAACTTTGCCTATATCAGATATCCAGGTCTCTATCCGAGAAAAAATCAATCCAGATGATGAAACCAATAGAATATGCTCAAGGGAACCTAATCATCAAGGAGGACAAACAGATAAAGCAGTGAGCTGATAATTTCAAAGGACTCTTGAATCGACCACCACCTGGAACCTGCCCAGAAATGTCACCACAACCAACGCAGTTATATAACTGCTAATGGACACCAATCCGTAGACGAAAGCAGAAGTCCTGAATGTGATCAATCTACTGAAATTTGGCGTATGCAGACGGAATTCTGCATGAACCGCTTTCGATGGCCTACGCCACTACTGCTGACATTTCGTGAGGAAGTGAAGGGAGTTTCTTTTCGGAAGAAAAGCTTCTCTGTGATACAACCAAATGTGTGAGTTAGGCCTCTACGGGCGCTCGCTTGGAATCACGCTTTTGTCAACGTCAAGCAAACTACCAATTCGTGTCTTCCTGGAGAGGATAAAAGATGCATTTGGAGTAGAACTCCGCCCACCAGAACAATCTGGATTCAGGACAGCCAAATCATGCGCCGTGGAATCAATGACTAAGATTGAATGTTTCTATTTAGGCTGTGGTCCCACACGCCGGGGAGCTAGAGTGTAGGCGACTGGGGCTTGCATACGTCACCGTTAATAGAAGTGAGGCAGAATGAGTGACAAGCTGTCGCAGTGGCAATTGGTACTGAATAGATAAGAGGATATGCGGAGAGTATCATGACGTGCTGCTATAGTCACGTTTGTCAATGTAGTTGAAGATTGAACGATCAGTTCATGTTTGTTTGCTCAAACCCAAATCCTCCATATTTTTTGGCGGCAGTCATCTATCCAGCAGTCATTGCCTCATCGTTCACTGTTCGGTGGAAGAGAGAAAACCATCAGAAGTATTATTGTGATTTATTGTAACAACATTTATTCTCGGTCTCTGTATACAATAACCTAATGGTAGGCTCTGTATTAGTGCAAGAATAAATCGTTCTTGAGTCAACAATTCGCGTTCTGGTTTAACATGTTAGTTATAACGCACAGTTTCTGGTTGTCTTCCAAAGACGGGGTTGGGTTCAGCGTAGTAAAACCTGGACATTTACAGTAACATTGACTTGACATAGCTGTTAAGACTCTTGCCGACCACTCACATGGTTCGAGGTTCGATCCCCTGCCGACGCACACTTATATCTATGGTCGACCTGTAAAATTTGACTACCGATATCCGTGCTGAAAATTCCCTGACTCTCCTGAATATACAGTGTGGATTTAGGCCGTAATTAAATAATATATAAATATATAAATGGGTGAAAACTAGTCCAATATCCAATATCGTTTTTACGAGCTAGTATAAACCAACTTGACTTCTTTGTGCTCGCTTCTTTATTGAAAGGTATAGGTTCCCGATCTTCGGCAAACTTCTGCGTAGCTTGTCCCGCCCCTCGACTGTCGTGGCTTTGGTTGACTTCAAAGAGAGTAGTGCTGGGATTACTTATCTGTGGTTTGTAGTATGAGGTGTGTTAAGACAGTTACTACTGTGATTAGAGTTGATCCTTTCGCCGGCTAGTCCTCCGGTATCGTCCACAAGAGAAGAGAGATAGTAATAATAATAATAATGCTAATAATAGATAAAGGAGGGAGGGTGGCGCTAACTGATCAGTAGATATGGTGAGGGTCACTAAGGTGAATCACCCCATTCTGCAGGAACAGCAATATGCAATTTGAAGGCTCGAGATATTTCTGATTTTTATGAGGGCTTAGATCTTTATCTTGAAAAAGATAATAATGAACGCCTTGACAGACCATGCTTCTACCTTTAAATATATACCATTTGCTCAGCTTATTGTTGAGATGTGACCACGCGGGATCTGCACAGATTTATGGGACATCTTATAAATTAACTTGCTATCCATCGTCAGATCTTTAAATACCACTTCACAATGTCTTATCTTATTCATTTTCTAATGACGTCTTTATTTGATCCTCATTATATTCAATTAAACCTAACATTTTACAGATCTTTATGAATTTGATTCGACTTATTCTATTCCTATTCTCTGTAGGGTACGGCTGTGCACCAAATAGACAAAAAGGCATGAAATAAAGACAACTGGCTTGAAAATAATTGTATTAAAGCCAAAAGTGGACATCATGATAGTACGAAATATATTGGTTTTATTATACATTGCAAATGAACGTTGTCGGCCTAAGGATTAATTACTTCCCCATTCTGTTTTCTATATAAATGTGTTTATTAATGATATATTTCGCTCACTTAATCTATTACACTTTAATTTTCCACCTTAGCACTTTAACTTTTCTAAAAGAGCTTCCAATCCCTTGTAAACGTTGTACTTACCTCAATATTGGTTAGTTATCGTATGCCTACAACCACGGGATGAAAACGAAACGAAGTCAGTTTTCCCGCTCAACCTGGAGGACAACTGTACAATTCAATAACTATACGACCTGGTTCAGACAATGAGTGTAATTATATATATCTATATAAAATATTTAACAGTTGAAACATTATTAACTTGTAGACAATTTAAGATTTGACATTTTAACATACTTGATCGTGCCTGTAAAAAAGGCATGCATTTTCATGTAAATTTATGTTTATATGAAAATAAAAAATATTATCATATAATTAGTGAAGTTATTCATATTAAGAGACAGAAACGGAAATAGGAAAGCGTAACAACAGTCAGCTCATTAAGTTTGAAGAATAATATATATCGGTAATAATAACAATAGTAATTATAATATTAATAAGTTGTCAGAAGAGTAAGACAGGAGAGAATGTGAAGAAGTAAAACGACGTGTTTAATTGTCTACCCCTGAATGGTGTATGCGATTTTAAGGAGATAGCCCATTTGGATGCAGTCCTTGTGTCGCTGCATGGTTGTCCAGCCTTCGCTTAAAGGCGTCCAAAGACGGTGCCATAGCTACATCTGCCGGTAAGAATTCCAGGGATGCAAACCCGCAGTGAAAAGAAGTGGGAGCGCACCCGATTCTTTGCCTTCTGGTAAGCTATCCTTCTGGGATTTCCACGTGGGAGCCTATACCTACTCAATGGCAGAACACCTTTGTTTGGGAGATTCTGGTCATTTGTTATTTTGTAGGCAGTAGTTAAATCCCCCTAGCTAAGTGTGAACAGGCCTAATTTCTTCAGCCTTTCATCATATGGTGTATTTCGGAGACCAACCACTCCTTTTTTTGCCCGTCTTTGAACCCTTTCCAAGAGGTTGGTGTCTGTTCTCAGCATTGGGGGTGCAATAATATTATGCACTTCAAGATGTGGTCTGACGTATGTTTTGTACAACCTTAGAAAGAGCTCAGGAGTGAGTGCATCTAACTGTCTATGTGTAAAATGTATGACCTCATATGCCCTCGCTGTATTCCCTGTGTAATTTACGCTTGTGTCCATTTTTTTCCGTTAGAACTAGATCTAAGTCGTGTTCCGACGTTGTGCAGGACAGGCTTTCACTGCACAAGATGTAACTTGCTTTCCGCAGTCTACAGGTGCACAATTTCACTACTTCGCACTTCTTCAGGTTGAAAGTCATGCCACTGGCCACCGCCCAGTCTTCCAGAAGGTTTAGGTCTCCCTGCAGCCTATCTGAATCCTCCGGACACTTTATCGCCCTCCATATTTTTACGTCGTCAGCGTATAGGAGAGTCGGGCAGTTTAGACGGCGTGGTAGATCATTGATAAAAATCAAAAATATCAGTGGTCCTAGGATAGAATCTTGCGACACTCCTGATGACGATCTGTGCCAAGATGATCGGACTCGGTTAACCTTAGTGCGAAATTACCTGTCGGCTAGGTTGTCTTTTAACCACGACAGAAGTGGCTCACCTATACCTGCCTGGCTTATTTTGTGTAGGAGAAGGCCATGTTGAACAGTGTCAAATGCCTTCTCAAAGTGTAGGAAGACCACATGGACTGGAACACTCATATCACAGCATGATGTCCAGTCGTCCCATGCTGACAGTAGGTTAGTAACGCAGGATCTGCCTTTCCTGAAACCATGTTGGGCTTCATGTAGTATATTAGACCTATCGAAATATTCCCTGATGTGGTCGTCAATAATACTTTCCAGTACTTTTGATACCACTGGGAGTAGAGCTACTGGTCTATAATTAGTGGTGTTTTGCCTATCCCCACCCTTGAAGATTGGAGAAAGGATGGCTCCTTTCCACTCCCTTGGCAGCGTCCCCGAATCCATTGAGTGTTGGAACAAGTCGCACAGGGGTCTACATAGAGCTTCGGCGCACAGTTTAAGAACAGATGACCCGATGTCGTCACAACCTGGGGACCTCCCAGTTGTGAGTCGCTGTAGCTTCCTTAGCACTATAGCTGGGTTTATTTGGGGAGTAGCCGCTAGGTGCCACCATTTTGGTTCGTAACTGTAATATCCACATTGCTGTTTAGCTGTTTGGCGAAGGCTGGTTCGTCGGTTTTCTTTCCGACATGAATCGGTACAAGATTTCGGGGTTTGCTAGCAGTTTTTTAGCAAGGTTAGCCTGGAATGACCTCCTGTCCCTCTTGACTCTTGCATTACACCGGTTCCTGAGTTCGAGGTATGCACCGTGGTCGGCCTGACTCCTAGATACACGCCACGTAAACCAAGCCTTCCGCTTTGCTTGCAGAATACGCTGGGTGCCTCTCTTCAACCATGAGGTCTTTCTTTTGGGCTGTGTTGTGACTAAAGGGACGGTATCCGAGACTGCTGTATGAATAATCTTTTATGCCACTTCCCGGTGTTCATCCACAGATAGGTCGTCCCATGCTAAGGGCCAGTCTGCGTCGGACAAGAGCCTCTGCATTTCAGCATAGTCAGCCTTGCTGTAACACAGACATGGTCGCGTAACGTCCCACTGCAAACGCTCACGAAGAATAAGATCGAAACCTATGACTGCATGGTCACTACTTCCTAGAGGAGTCATGATCTGGACCTTTTCGACGAGTAGTTGGTCACTAGTTAGAATTTGGTCTAGTTTTGATGACTTTCCACTAGGGTCCCACTTAGTGTCGTCTCCAACATTCTCAGTCAGTCTCGTGTTTCGAATAGTTTGCAGTAGGTTTCGGCCAAATTTTCCCTTAGCACACCCGGAGCCGAGGTCCAGTGATGGAGCATTGAAATCTCCAGCTATGGTGACTTGGTCGTAGCCCAAATCTCGTATCCCTGTGATAGTGCTGAGCAGTAGCTGATTGTGCTCTGCCCCACAGGTGGGAGATCGGTAGATGCCACCCGGTAAGTGCTTGGTGCGGCCTACGGTGAAATGACACCATATGGAGTCTAGGAATTCAATAAGTGATGGGTCCACTGCGCGCACACATTTAAGTTGCCTATCAAAGTATATAGCAACTCCCCCTCCTTCCCTATTATCCCTGTCTCTCCTGACCAGAACCATATCACCTATACTGATTACATTGTCGGCGATAGTGGGGTTTAGCCACGTTTCAGCGAGAATGATTATTTTCAGCTGAAGGTGTGCTTGGAAGATTTCAGACTTCACTTACTTTTCCTCTCAGCCCCCTCACATTGCTATATAGGCAACTGACAGTGAGTCTAACAACCCCAGAATGTTGTGGGGTAGTTGACGTGAAACTGTCTGCTGGTGGGGGTCTTGATGTTGGACTAGTTGGCCGATTCATATAGAACCGGCCCGTTGTAGTTTTTTCAATGAATTTAGGCAGGAAACTTGTTGTCATTCTCAGAACTGCATCGCTCTAGTGTCAATGAAGCTTGGGGACGTATTAAAGCCTCACTTTGCTCCCTCCTTGTAGTTCAGGGTATTCTTTCGCAGCATATAAATATATAAATGGGTGAAAACTAGTCAAGCTCAACCCAGTCGTATCTCTCGGTATCAGATAGTATGGTCATTTCACTTTCTCTAAACAAACTGGTTACGCCAGACTTCAAACACTAGAGCTCTTAGGATGCATAACTTGCAATTTCTTGTTGTGAAACTGGGGTTTTATTGTGGAAATTATGTATCCGACCTATTCTTGAGTACTGCCCGTTCATTCTTAGCGGACCGCGATAGATGACGAGCTTGAATTGGAGGAAGCGCAACGGCAGGTCACCTCAAGGAGTCTTGGTTTGGAATGTAGCCTCGAATAATCTGAGCATTTCGACAGACCGGATGTCAGTCACGTCACATAAACCGTTAATGCCCAGCTCTTGCTACGCTCGGGCCCACGCTGTTCCTTGAAGTTTTCAGAAACGCTTAGTTATAACGGACGAAAAAACCAAAACACCAATTGGCCGCTTGAGATTTCTTTATTGTTACACCAACATATAAAAATAATAACTGAACTAAGGTCTGTGAACAAATATTACAATAATAAATCGTTATGTTACTTCTGACGATGTTTCTTTCTTCTTTCTGAACAGCGACCGATAAGACGATGACTGTCGTATTGATGCCTCCGCGAAAATTGGGGAAGTTGATTTTGAGCAAACAACCAAGAATTGATCGTTCAATCTTCAACTCCATTGACACTCCCCGGCAAAAGAGGGATACAACCCTTTTTTCCTTCACGACCAATACACGTTGACTTGGATGCCACTGCGAGAACCTGGGTCACACGGACAGAGCTGAAATTGAAAACAAACGGAAAAGCCAACACACCACAGGCATACCCACAGCACAATCTCACACATCGATGACGACCTGCGCCTCCAGACAGAGACCTCCTCTTGACATCTTGCAACAAAATCGCCACTTGCTAGAATGACTCTTGCAGAATGCAACGTGACCATAGCACCACCTCATGATACTCTACGCACATCCTCTTACCTACTCACTACCAATTACCACTGCAATTGCTTGTCACTCATTCTGCCTCAGTTCTAGTAGCGGTGACGCATGCGAGCCTCAGTCGTTTACACTCTTTCTCCCCGGCGTGTCAGACCGCAGCTAACAATTATCTCCGTGTGCATTTCATTCTCAGCAATAGCCTAGCCTCCCCGGCGTATACGACCCATCTGCTGTCCTTAACATCAATCAATTCATTCACGGATGTAGAAGACTCGAAACAACTTCAGAAGTAATCACGACGAAAATTTTAACAAAATTACGCAATAACAACAAGATACGAAAACAACAAGTAAACACAATTAATCCAAAATACACCAATTGCTATGACACACCACACGTATATACAAATAGTACAAACAACCTCGCCGATCATGTCTTGGTGGAATTCCTTTGAAGAATTGCAGGATTTACACCAGTACGCCTACAAAGCTTCACAGGTTGACCATTGTAAGTTGTGGAATGTCCGGACACAAACAAGATTAACCAACCATTGCGATAATTGGAACTCACACAACTATCTAACACAAACATATGTACAATCAATACATCAAATGTTGTGGATTCCGGCATGACAAACTACCCTTGAAGAACTGTAGGACTTACAGCAGTACGCCTACAACCCTTCTCAGGTTGACGCCCTAGGTTGGAAAATCGTTTCAGAGTTCATTTGCTGACCTCCTCCTATCAGCTATATCTTCAAATCTGAACGGCAACTCGCTCATGTCATTGTATCGTAGAATATAGATGACGAACAAACATACGACGTATCTGGTCAACCAAGTGTAGAAACAGAGTAATTTACACCAAAGATAATAGCATTCAAATAGTAACTTGAAACTAGAAATGCCTTTATTCATGCAAGTCAATTTAACAATTACTCTTTCGTTTACACTTGGCTTATCCTCACTAAACTGACCATTGATATTCGTCCTTTGAAACGAACTGATACTAGCATAGTCATTGCACAAGATACTTGAGTTGATGGGTGTCTGTTTCAATGTGGATGACAACACCAACGATGACTGATTGATACCAGTTGATGAACTTAGCGGTGGATCAAAGGCTGTTGTTGCTCGACTTTCAGAAATTTGTCTACCTGCAAGACCACCACCACTGCTGTCTTTTACTATCAGCTCAGGTTTAGCACTAGCATCTGATGATAGGTGGGCTACATGCTGATCAATCAAACTGACGGTCTCACAAGTATGCATGCCTTCTGCAACTGCACCTGCATTTGTTTCTACTTCACGTTCAAGTTGTACAGAACCTTTATTTAACTTAGTGGTAGTAGGCATTCCCTCCATTTCATCATGATCAACCAAAGAGAAATCTGCACTATCATGATCATTATCACAAATATTCAATATACCGTCAAGTTCATCATTTTCAAACTCTTTAATAACAGAAGTAGACAATTTTGGCTCCTCCTCACAAATCATTAAAGGTTTTATATCTTCACTCTTACTAGTTATACTTTGTAAACTTGTAGGGCAGAACTGCACTCTGAAGCAGCAACTCTATTCTGTGACACTCTATTCAACAATGGCCTACCAGTTGTAACTACAGACTTCCTGACCGCACCGTTATCGTCACACAATTTGGAGTCAGGCCTGGGGTTTACATTTAGCTTATCACTGAACTTGCTTACTGGTTCACAGTTCACCTTTGTATGCACCTCTTGCAAACGTGTAAAACGCAACCGTGCTTGTCTTGCATCTTGTAACTTATCTGTTGAGGATGTACTACGAAACCTGTTACACTCACTAGGTCTATATGCATTACTAGACATCATGGAGCCTTCTCGATATCCACCTCTCTGTGGCCCTTTCATCATCAATGAGTGCGTTTTACCCTCAGACTGCTCTATTCTGGGGGTGAGATTCAATATACTGGAAAACTTGCTCATAGATTGATTGACACTATCTTTTACTAGTTTCAGGATATCATCAAATTTTGGCTCAATATCCTCTTCCTCCATACGGGAGCTTATCTTCACCCACTTCCTTTGCAGTCGAGTAGGTAGGCGTCTCGTAATTACCTCTAGGACTGAGCTCGAGTTGAGGTCACTCATGCAATTCATAGAAATCAAGGTATTCTTATAAGTCATAAGATTATCTAAAAACTCAGTAAGTGCCTTGGAGTCATCTCGAAGTTGGCTGCCATTACCTTTGACAGCTTCGTACACGTTCCTTACAACCATTGAAGGTCTTCCAAACCTTTGACGTAATATGCTCATAGCCTCATCGTAGCCCTCTTTTGGCTTCATAAACTTACAACACTGTATAGCTCTTGCAGCATCTCCAGTGCAATATCTCATCAAATACATTAACTTCAATTCATCACTTGATAGAAAACTACTCAACATGATCTCAAACTCCTTTACAAATTGTAAATAATCAGCTGGGTTTCCATCAAAACACCGTGGTTCTAATTTAGGGAGTTTGATGTTCCTATTATCCCTGAACGGCGAAACAGTAACATCAACCATGTCATGCTTAACATCAGACACACAAGAGACTAATCCTTAAGCTAAAGTCGTACGGGTTCCAAGACCCCTTGTTATCCTGGCTCATTTCTTTCTTGGAAGATCGTTCCCAAGTTGTGAAATTTGCAAATAATTACTCGTCACCCAGACCTATAAGAAGTGGAGTGATTCAGGGTAGTGTACTAGGTCCACTGCTTTTCGTAATCTACATTAACGACATCTGCAGCGTAATCAAGCATGGTACCCCATACCTCTTTGCTGACGACTTAAAGATTGTATACAGCTTCCCCCATTCTACACTAAACGAAGGATTCACACATATTCAAGATGATCTGGATAGGTTACATAACTGGAGCAATGACTGGCAACTGCCATTCAATTCTGATAAATGTGGTGTCCTATATTTCAATAACTCCCATCCGAATTTCAGGTTACACCTAGGTAACTCTTTTCTCCAAACCCTCAGTTCCATAAAAGACCTGGGAGTTACCTACTCACAAAACTTAACATTCAGTCAGTACGCAAAAGCACTTGTTTCTAAATGCCGAAGACTCACAGGCTTGTTGCATCGAAAAATGTACACAAATGAGGCTAAAGTCCTTTTATACAAAGTCATGGTTCGTCCAGTACTTGAATACTGCACAATTGTCTTCGGTTTCATGCATGGGTATGACAGGGTTCGTATTGAAAATATTCAGCGAAGTTTTACTCGACGCCTATTATACAAACATGAAGGACTGACTTACGCTGATAGGTGCAAAATGTATGGACTTCAGCCACTTTGGTTAAGGCGCCTGAAACTCAACCTTACATTCCTCTTTCGCCTTTTACACGGCTACACCAAAAGCAGTAATCCAATAGCTTTCAATAATTTACCCATATATACTCTTAGGAATCATGAAAATACTCTATCCATAAGCCGGTTCCGGACAAAACTGCGATCACGTTTCTTTAAAATACAGTACAGTGCATTATGGAACGAACTTCCACTTACTGTACGTAGTTGCCGATCTCCTACTGAATTCCAGCGTCTACTTAACGAGTTCCTATCAACAAAAGAGCTTCGGTCTACTTATCCATACTTTATCCATATGGGCCGCTCAACTAGCTTTAGTACTACAGACCCCAGTGCAATACCCCCAATTTGAGGAAACTCATTTGCCCCGGCAACCGTACCTCATCTATAACGTGATAAAACCAACCTAATCTCTCCCACATGCCTTTACCTAAGGTCCGGTTATTCAGCTTACTAGAGATCCTATCGATATTTCTTCAATCGGGTTTATAAACTCATTAGACTCTCCTGGATGTATAATCCCAAATTAGTTGTGATAGTTCTCCCATAATATAAGCAAACTGGTACTTTGTAATGTCTAAAGCATGCCATATGAAAAGTGGCCAGGAATACCTAGCAATAACAAACTCAACCAACCAACCATTTTCCCCAAGTTCATTCAACCTACCCTTATCCCTAATCGTACCACTACTCACTACACTCTACTCAGTAGAATATGACTTAATTTGCTCCGGTGCTCAAAACTCTTCTACCCTTTACTTTTTAAAAAAGACGTTTTAACTACTAACTGCACAGTAGCCATTTAACTAACTCACTGGTTTCCTCTTCACTGTAATCTTCAATAAGTTCGTCAGTATAATTATTTCCGAAAACCATTACATTAGCAACCATATCTTTTAATATTTTACGAATATACTTATATTATTAGCATAATACACTGCACTATTTTTGAGTTGAATTGATTATCTTCAGTCAACAGTTACCCATTCTCATATAATTTTCTAAAATTCATAATGTTAAAGCTATGTAGTATTTCTGTTAATATCTTTTATAATATGTTTAGACACGTTACTTTGCAATGTCAGATGTCTACTATATACAAGACTGTCATGATAATTTAGTACACTAAGTCCTGCCAACCGACCTTACCTTCAGTTCATACTACCTACATTGATCCCTAACTATATTGTTCTGCTGAATCTTGCTTAACTATTCACAAAACCTATTCTTTTTATTCTTTAAGGTTTTAACTTCTTGTAAAGTAATCCGTTCATTAGGACGCATGCATACATATATAATGTTCATAAAGATGTATGTGGAGACCTATTGGAAGCACTCATTAAGAAAGCTAGGGAGATGGAATATGGGGTACGAACATGTCTGGTACCAAGCAGTGTATTTGCGGTAGCCATAATAATCATATTCTCAGAGCTTAACATCAAAAAAGGAGGGAGGGTGGCGTTAGCTGATCAGTAGATATGGTGGTGGTCACTAAGGTGAATCGCCCCATTCTGCAGGAACAGCAATATACAAATTAAAGGCTCGAGATATTTCTGATTTTTATGAGGGCTTAGATCTTTATCTTGAAAAAGATAATAATGAACGCCTTGACAGATCATGCTTCTACCTTTAAATATATACCATTCGCTCAGCCTATTGTTGAGATGCGACCATGTGGGATCTGCACAGATTTATGGGGCATCTTATAAACTAACTTGCTGTCCATTGTCGGATCCTTAAATACCACTTCACAATGTCTTATCTCATTCATTTTCCAATAACGTCTTTACTTAATCCTCATTGTATCCCATTAAACCTAACATTTTATAGCTTTTTATGAATTTGATTCGACTTATTCTATTCCTATTCTCTGTGAGGTACGGTTGTGCACCAAATGCACAAAAAAGCATAAAATAAAAAAGCAGACATAAGGAAAAAATGTATTAAAACCAAAAGTGGACATCATGATACTACCAGATATACGCGTAGCATTATACATTGCAAATGAACGTTGTCAGCCTAGGGAGTTTTCTATATTAATGCATTTATTAGTGATACTTGCACTTACCCATTTCATTACACTTTATTGATTCACCTTAGCACTTTTAATTTTCTAAAATCAGCTTTCAATCCGTTGTAAACGTTGTACCTACCTCAATATTGGTTGGTTATCGTATGCCGACAACCACGGGATGAAAACGAAACGAAGTCGATTTTCCCGCTCAACCTGGAGGACAATTGTACAATTCAATAACTATACAGCCTAGTTCAGACAATGAGTGTAATTGTATATATCAAATATTTAACTGTTGAAACATTATTAACTTGTAGACAATCTACGATTTGATATTATATCATACTTGATCGTGCCTGTAAAAATGGCATGCATTTTCATGTAAATTTATATGTTTATATGAGAATATATATATTATTATAATTGGAACTCACACAACTATCTAACACAAACATATGTACAATCAATACATCAAATGTTGTGGATTCCGGCATGACAAACTACCCTTGAAGAACTGTAGGACTTACAGCAGTACGCCTACAACCCTTCTCAGGTTGACGCCCTAGGTTGGAAAATCGTTTCAGAGTTCATTTGCTGACCTCCTCCTATCAGCTATATCTTCAAATCTGAACGGCAACTCGCTCATGTCATTGTATCGTAGAATATAGATGACGAACAAACATACGACGTATCTGGTCAACCAAGTGTAGAAACAGAGTAATTTACACCAAAGATAATAGCATTCAAATAGTAACTTGAAACTAGAAATGCCTTTATTCATGCAAGTCAATTTAACAATTACTCTTTCGTTTACACTTGGCTTATCCTCACTAAACTGACCATTGATATTCGTCCTTTGAAACGAACTGATACTAGCATAGTCATTGCACAAGATACTTGAGTTGATGGGTGTCTGTTTCAATGTGGATGACAACACCAACGATGACTGATTGATACCAGTTGATGAACTTAGCGGTGGATCAAAGGCTGTTGTTGCTCGACTTTCAGAAATTTGTCTACCTGCAAGACCACCACCACTGCTGTCTTTTACTATCAGCTCAGGTTTAGCACTAGCATCTGATGATAGGTGGGCTACATGCTGATCAATCAAACTGACGGTCTCACAAGTATGCATGCCTTCTGCAACTGCACCTGCATTTGTTTCTACTTCACGTTCAAGTTGTACAGAACCTTTATTTAACTTAGTGGTAGTAGGCATTCCCTCCATTTCATCATGATCAACCAAAGAGAAATCTGCACTATCATGATCATTATCACAAATATTCAATATACCGTCAAGTTCATCATTTTCAAACTCTTTAATAACAGAAGTAGACAATTTTGGCTCCTCCTCACAAATCATTAAAGGTTTTATATCTTCACTCTTACTAGTTATACTTTGTAAACTTGTAGGGCAGAACTGCACTCTGAAGCAGCAACTCTATTCTGTGACACTCTATTCAACAATGGCCTACCAGTTGTAACTACAGACTTCCTGACCGCACCGTTATCGTCACACAATTTGGAGTCAGGCCTGGGGTTTACATTTAGCTTATCACTGAACTTGCTTACTGGTTCACAGTTCACCTTTGTATGCACCTCTTGCAAACGTGTAAAACGCAACCGTGCTTGTCTTGCATCTTGTAACTTATCTGTTGAGGATGTACTACGAAACCTGTTACACTCACTAGGTCTATATGCATTACTAGACATCATGGAGCCTTCTCGATATCCACCTCTCTGTGGCCCTTTCATCATCAATGAGTGCGTTTTACCCTCAGACTGCTCTATTCTAGGGGTGAGATTCAATATACTGGAAAACTTGCTCATAGATTGATTGACACTATCTTTTACTAGTTTCAGGATATCATCAAATTTTGGCTCAATATCCTCTTCCTCCATACGGGAGCTTATCTTCACCCACTTCCTTTGCAGTCGAGTAGGTAGGCGTCTCGTAATTACCTCTAGGACTGAGCTCGAGTTGAGGTCACTCATGCAATTCATAGAAATCAAGGTATTCTTATAAGTCATAAGATAAACTCTGGCGGTACGTTCGAAATTGGTGACATTTTTGCACGTGTTTGCTCTGAAATTTATTTACTGCTTATTGTCATATAATTCTTGAAATTATGGTCCAAATCTCTAAAAAACGTGTTCGTAGAAACACAATTGTTTTAGATAGTGGCTCAAATTCGGTTATAACTGCATTACCGCCTGGTAATACAGTATCAACTACTAGCTCTCAAAATGGTTTGAGTGCAGATCTCACTCCTGTGATACAGGTGAAAGATGTTCTGTTAGAGAACTCTGAGTTCTGTAAACTAAACCTCCTTTTGAAAGATATGCAGAGGCAAGTAAGTGAAATTCAGAAAAAATTAGATCAGTTTGATAGTATGTCACTGCCAATCTCAAATACCACGGAGAGCCGGTCTGATATTGGCCAGGTTAAGTGTTTACTGGATGTAACTCAAAATAAGCTTTTGAATTTAGACCCAATAGCCTGTCTTTTAGAAAGGCATCCTAAAATATCTCCAGACAACCTAAATAAAGCTGAAAATCTGATTGACTGCTTGGCTACGGAGGTGATGAAGCGTATAACCTCTTCTCACCAAGCTATAGTTTACAACGTCCCAGATTCTCTGCCCCTGAAAACTGTAAGACACAAAATCCTGATTTGTTGCGGCATGGCTAGTGTTCCATGTGAATGCAAACGACTTCGTAAAAAGTCTAACCAGGCTAATTGCCCAATCATTTTTAAATTCAGTAATTCCCTTGATGCTAGTAAGTTTACTAAATGTCAGGATCACTTAAGACTGAATAGCAGTTATAAGTCTATAACCGTAGCTCAGGATAAAACACCGTGTCAGCGCAGAATAATGCGTAGTAATAACCTGGTCACCTCCTCTAGCTTAGATTTACCAAATAAGGATCGTGCACAGCAACAGACACCTAGTGCTGAAACTAGCATTCAGCAAACTACACAACAACCACACCTGCCAATGGAACTAGGAACTGATTTAGATACCAGTACCCCTGTAAATAAAGCCTCATCGAAAGATGTTAAAATGACTAGAACTTCTGCAAGTTGTTCTAAGAAATTTCCCCCCAAACGTAGTAACCTCACCACGATGAACAAATTTCGCAGGGTTGAGACTAATGATGGGGAAGAATACTTTGTATTCAATAAGCCTGCTGAGAGTAAGAATGCCAACAAACCATCACTTGTTACGAAAAACTCCTCTCGAAACATAAGTATATCTGGAGGTGTTCCGCATGCTCCACCTTATAGAAAGTCAGGCTCCAAGACTCCTAAAGTCTTGCAGCCAAAGCACCTTCCTTCACAATTCCCTTTAAGTTATAAAAACAACCCGAAGGTGTATACCGGTATGACGAATAGCAGTTGGATGGGTAGACCTTCTGATGCTATGCCTTTTAACCGTCAACCTAGGCCCAACCTGTACTACCCTTATATCCAGGAACACATGGTAAATTTTCCAGGTGTCCCGAATCACTGGTACGACCCATGGCACCTAGGACCACCTCATTGCACTCCAACCCGATGTACAGACACCCAGTCCGACCTCCTTTTCATTCATAAATTCTTGCGGTGCTGACGCACAAATAGATTTAGGTTATGGTGACATTTTAAGCCAGTTTGTAGTATCCCGTGACTTATTCACGATATTGCTAATTAATGCACGTTCCTTAATCAATAAGATATCTGAACTAAGGACATTATTATTAGTCGCCAAGCCTACTGTAGCTCTGATTACTGAATCATGGTGCTCATCCTCTGTACTTGATGTGCATATAGGTATCGATGATTACACTGTACACCGTGCAAACAGAGATTGCAAGCGTGGTGGAGGATGTCTCATATATATACATAGCTCATTTGTAGTCAGTAAGGTGGAAGATGAAACAATGAATAATGTACCTGACTCACTCTGGGTTGTCTTACATGGAGATAAGTACAAACTTCTCATAGGCTGTGTTTATCGAGCACCAAGCTCAACAAAAGAAACTGATGCGTTATTAGCTAAATCGTTTGCACACGCATCCTCGTTTAGTGCTAATTACAAAATAATTGCAGGGGACTTCAATCTTCCAGAAGTCAATTGGCTAACTAGTTCCGGCCCCCAACGCTTCGACGAATTACTTGCCACTATAGACTGTTATGGATGGCAACAACACGTCCAGACACCTACTCGTGGTGACAACATGTTGGACCTTGTTTTTTGTCATGACACAATCCCAGTATCCACGTATGTTGGTAATCGATTTTCCAGTAGTGACCATAGAATGGTACTCTGCTCTCTGCCTTTCTCACCACTAAATACAGGAAACAAACAAGACTCAGGAAGCACAATATGTCGTAGTTACAAATATACAGACTGGGGATTAGTCCAAGAACTTATTCGACTCTGTCAATGGGATGACTATTTTACCACTGACTCCCTGGAGGCCTTAGTAACCCTGTTTTACAGGAATGTTACCCTTTGTCTAGATACAGTTGCTCCAAAGAAAATAGTGAAATTAAGTAGACACCGAACTGAATATATTCCAAGGGCACACCGTAATAAGTTAAGGAAACTGAAGAAACAGTACTATTCCACTAAGGACATATCACTATTGCTCTCAATCCACGAGTCTCTTGAATCTCTCAAGCGCCTACGCTCTCAAAAGGACCTCGACGAAGAGTTAACGGCACTTGAAAGTACCTCCAAAGTTTATAACTTAACGGCACTTCTTAAAAAACGAATGCAGTCGGCGAGGGAAATCCCATACTTACTTCACGACAAAGTAATCTACAATGAACCTGCCACTATCTGTGAACTTTTCAGTGATTGGTTTGCAAACTTTAGTTTAGAAACACATATGCCTGGTGAAACCGCCCCCCTTACTATCTCTTCCCTTGAAAGCATTGTGTTCACTAATCAGTTAATAGTACAAGCAATTAAAAGCCTTAAACCTTCCACTAGTACGGGACCGGATGGCCTCGCTTCGATAATTTTCAAAAACAGTGGGTGTGATATACCCTTGTTACTTCTTAAATTCTTCTCAATATCTATGGACACTGGCACTTACCCTAGTGAGTGGAAAACTAGCTTCATAATTCCACATTACAAATCTGGTGATAGGGCAAACGTCCGCAATTACAGACCCATAAATATAACCCCAGTTATCTCACGAATCATGGAGAAAGTTGTAAAAGATCAATTGTCAGACTACCTAATTAGGGAAGATCTTGTTACAAGGTCTCAACACGGATTTCTCAAAAATAGATCCTGCGTTACTTGCCACTTCGACTTTTTCAACTGCATCACTAGTAGTCGCGAAGCACGTAAGCTAGTCGTTGTTCTCTACTTCGATATATCTAGGGCATTTGACATGGTATCTCACAGTATTCTCTTTGAGAAGCTGTACTCTTGTGGAATTCGCAACCCATTACTGAACTGGTTAAAATCATTTCTAAGCAACAGGGTACAAATAACCAAAGTTGGATCTGTATTGTCTCATCCTAGGCAGATCTCAAGTGGGGTCGTGCAAGGTAGTGTCCTAGGTCCACTTTTATTCACAATCTACATTAACAGCATTTGCAAGTGCTTCACCTTAGGCAAACCATTCCTATATGCTGACGACCTCAAAGTCGTCTACTCCTGCTACACTCATGAATTAAGCGATATGGTTACTAAAATACATCTTGAACTAAGTAGTCTCGCATCATGGTGTGCTGATTCCTGTCTAAATTTTAACATTGACAAATGCGGCTGGATTTGTATTGGCAACAGTAACCTTGATCTAACTCTTGAAATAAATGGGCGAAAACTAGCTAAGCTCAACTCAGTCGTAGATCTCGGTATTAGATACTCTAGTAACCTAACGTTCGCTGAACAGACTGATTATGCCAGACGTAAAACGCGAAGGCTGATAGGATGCATAACACGCAATTTCTTTTGTTGTGAAACTAGGGTTTTATTATACAAAGTATGTGTCCGACCTATCTTAGAATACTGCCCGTTTATTCTTAGCGGACTAAGACAAAATGACAAGCTTAAATTAGAGGGAGTGCAACGGCAGTTTACCTCAAGAACTCTTGGTTTAGAAAGTGGTCTGGAATACCATGAGCGATGCGTAAGACTAAGATTAGAACCCCTCTGGAAAAGACGCCTTAAGCTAAACCTTATCTTTTACTATAAGCTAACTAATCTTCTCTTGCATTCCTCCGAGCCAATAACTAAACCTACCGCTGTCATCAGTTACAATCTTAGAAATCATCACAACCTAGCTGCTATGGAGCACTGTCAGACTTACGTGCGGTACAACTTCTTCTTAAATAAGTTTTCAGTCATTTGGAATAGACTACCAGCTAATGTGCGCGATGCAAACACACTTCCAGTGTTCATCTCCTCAGTCACCAGACTACTCAAAGATGACAATGCACTTTTGCGCCTGACTCTTACACCTTCTTTTTCACCCTACATAGATATTTTAAGTTCTTTAAACGTGTAGTTACAACAAACTACAATTATAAATTTTAATATTATTGGAACTAGATGATTAACATTTCTACACAGGACAGTAATAATATTAGTTTACACATAATATAAAAGTTAGCATAACGGGACTAGTTAGTTTGTGTACCAAAATAACCACAGTTACTAAACAGAATATATATGTATATATTTATTAATCACTCCTTAAGGACTCCCGTTGCTTTCTTTTGCGTTGCTGTTGTTTGTCTTCTTTTTTCTCTCACCATTTCAGCTTCCATTTGACTTTTTGAATGAGAATGAATAATGTGGATATTTGACCATTTACAATGACAAATGATCTGCAAACATTATTGGTCCAGTATCTTTCAGTTGCCTGGTTAATAACGAATTAACTTTCTCCACGACGCAACCTGGATTACATTTGTGGAATATACTCTTATACCAATGGAAAAGTATCTATTTGTAATACAACGTCACGATTGTAGCTTATAACATAACTGATCGTATCTGTAAAAATAGCTTCCTTATTACCCAATTTGGATATAAATCAAATCAAAAATAAGATTCGGATTTGTACACACCCAAGTTATATTGAGGAATTACTTCAAGCTTTATTTTTTCCCAAGTATTTTTAATCCATCCAAAACTTACTTGGGTTTTTTTGTTAATGCGAAGACAATATTCCTATATTTCATGATGTGCTCCATTGAATGACTTGTTATATTGTGGAATAACTTCAAGCTTTATTTTTTCCCAAGTATTTTTAATCCATCCAAAACTTACTTGGGTTTTTTTGTTAATGCGAAGTTAATATTCCTATATTTCATGACGTGCTCCATTGAATGACTGGTTATCATATTGTTCCCACAGACCTAAGACAAAAACGCCAGCAACCATGTAACTTAACCATAAACCAAATTTATGAAATTTATATAATGCTTATCCATGCCTGTATATTTGGTGTGTCCTACACAAGTAGGAAAAAATGTGTATTTTATTAAAACATTATTATTAATTATGATTGCTAATCGTATATGTAATTTATCATATTGATGATGCCTGTAAACTGGCGTCTCTCATGTACAAAATGAGAATATATTATTATTATTATTATTATTAAAGTAATCCGTTCATTAGGACGCATGCATACATATATAATGTTCATAAAGATGTATGTGGAGGCCTATTGGAAGCACTCATTAAGAAAGCTAGGGAGATGGAATATGGGGTACGAACATGTCTGGTACCAAGCAGTGTATTTGCGGTAGCCATAATAATCATATTCTCAGAGCTTAACATCAAAAAAGGAGGGAGGGTGGCGTTAGCTGATCAGTAGATATGGTGGTGGTCACTAAGGTGAATCGCCCCATTCTGCAGGAACAGCAATATACAAATTAAAGGCTCGAGATATTTCTGATTTTTATGAGGGCTTAGATCTTTATCTTGAAAAAGATAATAATGAACGCCTTGACAGATCATGCTTCTACCTTTAAATATATACCATTCGCTCAGCCTATTGTTGAGATTCGACCATGTGGGATCTGCACAGATTTATGGGGCATCTTATAAACTAACTTGCTGTCCTTTGTCGGATCCTTAAATACCACTTCACAATGTCTTATCTCATTCATTTTCCAATAACGTCTTTACTTAATCCTCATTATATCCCATCAAACCTAACATTTTATAGCTTTTTATGAATTTGATTCGACTTATTCTATTCCTATTCTCTGTGAGGTACGGTTGTGCACCAAATGCACAAAAAAGCATAAAATAAAAAAGCAGACATGAGGAAAAAATGTATTATAACCAAAAGTGGACATCATGATACTACCAGATATACGCGTAGCATTATACATTGCAAATGAACGTTGTCAGCCTAGGGAGTTTTCTATATTAATGCATTTATTAGTGATACTTGCACTTACCCATTTCATTACACTTTATTGATTCACCTTAGCACTTTTAATTTTCTAAAATCAGCTTTCAATCCGTTGTAAACGTTGTACCTACCTCAATATTGGTTGGTTATCGTATGCCGACAACCACGGGATGAAAACGAAACGAAGTCGATTTTCCCGCTCAACCTGGAGGACAATTGTACAATTCAGTAACTATACAGCCTAGTTCAGACAATGAGTGTAATTGTATATATCAAATATTTAACTGTTGAAACATTATTAACTTGTAGACAATCTACGATTTGATATTATATCATACTTGATCGTGCCTGTAAAAATGGCATGCATTTTCATGTAAATTTATATGTTTATATGAGAATATATATATTATTATAATTGGAACTCACACAACTATCTAACACAAACATATGTACAATCAATACATCAAATGTTGTGGATTCCGGCATGACAAACTACCCTTGAAGAACTGTAGGACTTACAGCAGTACGCCTACAACCCTTCTCAGGTTGACGCCCTAGGTTGGAAAATCGTTTCAGAGTTCATTTGCTGACCTCCTCCTATCAGCTATATCTTCAAATCTGAACGGCAACTCGCTCATGTCATTGTATCGTAGAATATAGATGACGAACAAACATACGACGTATCTGGTCAACCAAGTGTAGAAACAGAGTAATTTACACCAAAGATAATAGCATTCAAATAGTAACTTGAAACTAGAAATGCCTTTATTCATGCAAGTCAATTTAACAATTACTCTTTCGTTTACACTTGGCTTATCCTCACTAAACTGACCATTGATATTCGTCCTTTGAAACGAACTGATACTAGCATAGTCATTGCACAAGATACTTGAGTTGATGGGTGTCTGTTTCAATGTGGATGACAACACCAACGATGACTGATTGATACCAGTTGATGAACTTAGCGGTGGATCAAAGGCTGTTGTTGCTCGACTTTCAGAAATTTGTCTACCTGCAAGACCACCACCACTGCTGTCTTTTACTATCAGCTCAGGTTTAGCACTAGCATCTGATGATAGGTGGGCTACATGCTGATCAAT
The DNA here is from genome assembly GCA_944472135.2 of Trichobilharzia regenti. Classification (NCBI taxonomy): domain Eukaryota; kingdom Metazoa; phylum Platyhelminthes; class Trematoda; order Strigeidida; family Schistosomatidae; genus Trichobilharzia; species Trichobilharzia regenti. The sequence goes on along the minus strand of OX235265.1, from coordinate 61,882,790 downwards.
CAAACTGACGGTCTCACAAGTATGCATGCCTTCTGCAACTGCACCTGCATTTGTTTCTACTTCACGTTCAAGTTGTACAGAACCTTTATTTAACTTAGTGGTAGTAGGCATTCCCTCCATTTCATCATGATCAACCAAAGAGAAATCTGCACTATCATGATCATTATCACAAATATTCAATATACCGTCAAGTTCATCATTTTCAAACTCTTTAATAACAGAAGTAGACAATTTTGGCTCCTCCTCACAAATCATTAAAGGTTTTATATCTTCACTCTTACTAGTTATACTTTGTAAACTTGTAGGGCAGAACTGCACTCTGAAGCAGCAACTCTATTCTGTGACACTCTATTCAACAATGGCCTACCAGTTGTAACTACAGACTTCCTGACCGCACCGTTATCGTCACACAATTTGGAGTCAGGCCTGGGGTTTACATTTAGCTTATCACTGAACTTGCTTACTGGTTCACAGTTCACCTTTGTATGCACCTCTTGCAAACGTGTAAAACGCAACCGTGCTTGTCTTGCATCTTGTAACTTATCTGTTGAGGATGTACTACGAAACCTGTTACACTCACTAGGTCTATATGCATTACTAGACATCATGGAGCCTTCTCGATATCCACCTCTCTGTGGCCCTTTCATCATCAATGAGTGCGTTTTACCCTCAGACTGCTCTATTCTGGGGGTGAGATTCAATATACTGGAAAACTTGCTCATAGATTGATTGACACTATCTTTTACTAGTTTCAGGATATCATCAAATTTTGGCTCAATATCCTCTTCCTCCATACGGGAGCTTATCTTCACCCACTTCCTTTGCAGTCGAGTAGGTAGGCGTCTCGTAATTACCTCTAGGACTGAGCTCGAGTTGAGTTCACTCATGCAATTCATAGAAATCAAGGTATTCTTATAAGTCATAAGATAAACTCTGGCGGTACGTTCGAAATTGGTGACATTTTTGCACGTGTTTGCTCTGAAATTTATTTGCTGCTTATTGTCATATAATTCTTGAAATTATGGTCCAAATCGCTAAAAAACGTGTTCGTAGAAACACAATTGTTTTAGATAGTGGCTCAAATTCGGTTATAACTGCATTACCGCCTGGTAATACAGTATCAACTACTAGCTCTCAAATTGGTTTGAGTGCAGATCTCACTCCTGTGATACAGGTGAAAGATGTTCTGTTAGAGAACTCTGAGTTCTGTAAACTAAACCTCATTTTGAAAGATATGCAGAGGCAAGTAAGTGAAATTCAGAAAAAATTAGATCAGTTTGATAGTATGTCACTGCCAATCTCAAATACCACGGAGAGCCGGTCTGATATTGGTCAGATTAAGTGTTTACTGGATGTAACTCAAAATAAGCTTTTGAATTTAGACCCAACAGCCTGTCTTTTAGAAAGGCATCCTAAAATTTCTCCAGACAACCTAAATAAAGCTGAAAATCTGATTGACTGCTTGGCTACGGAGGTGATGAAGCGTATAACCTCTTCTCACCAAGCTATAGTTTACAACGTCCCAGACTCTCTGCCCCTGAAAACTGTAAGACACAAAATCCTGATTTGTTGCGGCATGGCTAGTGTTCCATGTGAATGCAAACGACTTCGTAAAAAGTCTAACCAGGCTAATTGCCCAATCATTTTTAAATTCAGTAATTCCCTTGATGCTAGTAAGTTTACTAAATGTCAGGATCACTTAAGACTGAATAGCAGTTATAAGTCCATAACCGTAGCTCAGGATAAAACACCGTGTCAGCGCAGAATAATGCGTAGTAATAACCTGGTCACCTCCTCTAGCTTAGATGTACCAAAAAAGGATCGTGCACAGCAACAGACACCTAGCGCTGAAACTAGCATTCAGCAAACTACACAACAACCACACCTGCCAATGGAACTAGGAACTGATTTAGATACCAGTACCCCTGTAAATAAAGCCTCATCGAAAGATGTTAAAATGACTAGAACTTCTACAAGTTGTTCTAAGAAATTTCCCCCCAAACGTAGTAACCTCACCACGATGAACAAATTTCGCAGGGTTGAGACTAATGATGGGGAAGAATACTTTGTATTCAATAAACCTGCTGAGAGTAAGAATGCCAACAAACCATCACTTGTTACGAAAAACTCCTCTCGAAACATAAGTATATCTGGAGGTTTTCCGCATGCTCCACCTTATAGAAAGTCAGGCTCCAAGACTCCTAAAGTCTTGCAGCCAAAGCACCTTCCTTCACAATTCCCTTTAAGTTATAAAAACAACCCGAAGGTGTATACCGGTATGACGAATAGCAGTTGGATGGGTAGACCTTCTGATGCTATGCCTTTTAACCGTCAACCTAGGCCCAACCTGTACTACCCTTATATCCAGGAACACATGGTAAATTTTCCAGGTGTCCCGAATCACTGGTACGACCCATGGCACCTAGGACCACCTCATTGCACTCCAACCCGATGTACAGACACCCAGTCCGACCTCCCTTTCATTCATAAATTCTTGCGGTGCTGACGCACAAATAGATTTAGGTTATGGTGACATTTTAAGCCAGTTTGTAGTATCCCGTGACTTATTCACGATATTGCTAATTAATGCACGTTCCTTAATCAATAAGATATCTGAACTAAGGACATTATTATTAGTCGCCAAGCCTACTGTAGCTCTGATTACTGAATCATGGTGCTCATCCTCTGTACTTGATGTGCATATAGGTATCGATGATTACACTGTACACCGTGCAAACAGAGATTGCAAGCGTGGTGGAGGATGTCTCATATATATACATAGCTCATTTGTAGTCAGTAAGGTGGAAGATGAAACAATGAATAATGTACCTGACTCACTCTGGGTTGTCTTACATGGAGATAAGTACAAACTTCTCATAGGCTGTGTTTATCGAGCACCAAGCTCAACAAAAGAAACTGATGCGTTATTAGCTAAATCGTTTGCACACGCATCCTCGTTTAGTGCTAATTACAAAATAATTGCAGGGGACTTCAATCTTCCAGAAGTCAATTGGCTAACTAGTTCCGGCCCCCAACGCTTCGATGAATTACTTGCCACTATAGACTGTTATGGATGGCAACAACACGTCCAGACACCTACTCGTGGTGACAACATGTTGGACCTTGTTTTTTGTCATGACACAATCCCAGTATCCACGTATGTTGGTAATCGATTTTCCAGTAGTGACCATAGAATGGTACTCTGCTCTCTGCCTTTCTCACCACTAAATACAGGAAACAAACAAGACTCAGGAAGCACAATATGTCGTAGTTACAAATATACAGACTGGGGATTAGTCCAAGAACTTATTCGACTCTGTCAATGGGATGACTATTTTACCACTGACTCCCTGGAGGCCTTAGTAACCCTGTTTTACAGGAATGTTACCCTTTGTCTAGATACAGTTGCTCCAAAGAAAATAGTGAAATTAAGTAGACACCGAACTGAATATATTCCAAGGGCACACCGTAATAAGTTAAGGAAGCTGAAGAAACAGTACTATTCCACTAAGGACATATCACTATTGCTCTCAATCCACGAGTCTCTTGAATCTCTCAAGCGCCTACGCTCTCAAAAGGACCTCGACGAAGAGTTAACGGCACTTGAAAGTACCTCCAAAGTTTATAACTTAACGGCACTTCTTAAAAAACGAATGCAGTCGGCGAGGGAAATCCCATACTTACTTCACGACAAAGTAATCTACAATGAACCTGCCACTATCTGTGAACTTTCAGTGATTGGTTTGCAAACTTTAGTTTAGAAACACATATGCCTGGTGAAACCGCCCCCTTACTAGCTCTTCCCTTGAAAGCATTGTGTTCACTAATCAGTTAATAGTACAAGCAATTAAAAGCCTTCAATCTTCAACTCTATTGACACCGGAACTAGAACCACTCTGGAAAGGACGTCTCAAGCTTAACCTTATTTCCTGCTACAAGCTAACTAGTCTTCTCTTATACTGCTCCAGACCAATAATTAAATCCATAGCAATCGTCAGTTACAATCTTATAAATCATATATATATATATACTGCAGACTATCCGTGCGTCGATGGCAAAGTGGTTGGAACTCTCGTCGACCATGAACATGGTCCGGGGTTCGATCCCCTGCCGCGTCGGCAGGTGCGTCGGGGGTGCGTCACCCCGATATTATTGGTCGACCTGCAAAATTTGGGCTGCCGATATCACATGCTGAAAATTTCATACTTGTACCAAAAATTACGGTGTGGAATGAAGCTGCAATCAAAATAAATAAATAAAGTCCTCCATTTCTGTTAATATAAACAAATCCCATAAGTTTTTTCGAGGTACCTGTTCATTTCACCACTATTTCAAGGTGGTTTACGCAATATTTGGGTGAGGATATACGTGGGTTCGTGTTATATTTTCCGCGACTAATTTTTTTCTTCTTTCATTGGCTAGAATGGTGGCGGTCAATTGGAGTTTGAATTGTCCTTGGGTGCGTGCTGTCGGGTGCTGTATTTGCGTGGTTGTGTTTGCGTTGTTTGCCAGCATATGTGATTACTGTAAACGTGTATTAGACTATTGTAAAGCTTTGTTTTTCTTTGTTTGTGCATGCACTAGGCTTTATTTGTCATACAATTCGTTGTTTGGTCTATTGGTTGCTTGGGATGTCAACGAACCGGTGGGTTCTTGTGTTTTTCTGTAATTTAGGTTATACGTGCGGTATTTTCTTGATGGTTATCGATCATCCCTGTATTTCGATGTTGTTTGTTTACGATTTATCTTGGAATAGTTGTGACATAGATGGATCCTAATTGATAATTTTATTTTAGTCCGTTGCAGGTAGTCAATTCGAGTGACAGTAGCACAGATTTAAGTGGAATTTTTGCTGAATACATACTTGGAAGGCGTTTCTTCAGCTGGGATGAATTTAAGAAGTCATTAGCAGAATTTCAGAAAGTGAGGAAGTCATTTAATGCTAACAGTGTAGTTATCCTGCACTCACTATGTTCATAATTGCAGCAAAACGATACAGGATGACAGGTTTAAGTACGCTTATGTTGGTTTTAAATGCACTTTTGGAGTAAATCGTACAAGACCTGGTTTGAAATTGAAAAACAAGTCGTAAGAAGAAGTGTAGTATGATTTCATGAATATTTCAGGTCTAAATGTTGCAATTGCTCGTCTTCATTTCGCGTGGTTTTGCGTTATAGTGAATACATAATTGCTTCCCACAATATGGTGCATAACCATCCATGCAGCAGGGTGTACATGCAGAATGACCCATGGTATAGACGACTAACAGTTGAAGAGAAAGAAAATATTGAACCACTTCTTCAGCAATCCCACTCATCCGATGATATAATAATGCATGTTAAGGAGAAGTACCACAAGGATATAACTCGCATTGACGTTAAAAATATGAAAGCCGCATTGAATAAAGGTAACGTTGACGTACTTGTTACATACTTAAGTTATTTCGAGTCGTCGTGACATTTTTGAATTCCTAAAATCCCGTGGGAAGTTAACGGAGTATTATTCCGATGAACCGATCAGGAATTCACTAACAACAATTTGTTTTACAACTTATGAGCAAATGGAATTGTATAAACAGTTCCCTGAAGTTGTTGGTATCGACTCGACGTATAATACGAATAAGGGGAAGTAAGTTTACCAATTCATTAGTCAACGTGCAGGTATTCTTTGTTCCAGCTACTTGTGACGGATAATTTTGGTCGAGGACGACCAGTTTTATTTGCGTGGACCAGAAAAGAATTCAAACGAGATGTAGTTTGGATATTAGATTGTTTTCGTCAAATAATGGAAGACACCTCCAAAACAGAATCTTTCATTATGGATTGTTCGCAAGCTGAAATAGCAGCCGTCAAGTTAACGCACAGACAAGCGCACATTGTTTTGTGCTCTTTCCATGTTTGCCGAGCATTCTGTCGGAAAGTAGGTTTTTCAAAGCATACTTTACATTTTATTCGTAGACAAGAAATCCCATTGTGAAGAACTATTCATGCCGTCTAGTGCAGTGTAAAAGGAGATCAGAGTAATGCCTCTAATGTTCTCATTTTCCGGATTTAATTTCTACTTCAGAGTTATTAGGAGATTGGATGCTACTGTCAGTCAATATCTACAACGTCGTTGGATGCATCGACGAGAATTGTGGGCAGCATGTTTCAGAGACAACGTGCTGACTTTTGGGAACGATACAAATAATCGCGTCGAGAGCTCCCACAAGCAAATGAAACGTTACTTACAAAGATCAGATAGTTTGCATAAAAGTATGCTGAAGGTGTTTAAATGGTATCAACAAAGTTTTGCAAGGATACAGCAGGAGGCGACTATTGCTCAGTCGCGATGCTTCACCTATCCCTGTTCACCACGTCTACTCCCAATTATATGATTGCTGACGCCATACGCTGCGAGGAAGGTTATCCGTGAATACGAAAGGCGAAGATGGACTGTTGTTGAGGTTGAATCCTTCGATTATGTATTCTTCCAAGACAACGGGATTCGAGTGGAGGTGGATCTGAGTGCTTGCACCTGCACGTGCGTTACATTTCAGACCTGTCGGTACCCCTGCAGACACTTGCTTTTGGTCCATTTCAGAAAGCCATATTTCACAGGTATATTTGCGTTTTTATGTCCCCGTTTTTAATGTATAATGTAATGTAATAATCAGTTCATAGTTATCTTAACGTTTTTTGTTCCACCTTTTGCAGTTAACCATGTGATGCATAATTGTAAACAATGGACGTGGTCACGCAACTTGTTCGCATCTCAAAGTACGTCAGCAGTTATCCCTCGAAATCGAAGTGACATATACGATACCAAAAAGAGGATTATCATTGCGGGCATGAAGAGACTTAGTGACAAATTTGGAGAAGTGTTTGCCAATACTTATGCAGACGGAGTAATCGCAGGAATCAATCGTGTTCTTAATATGTAAATAAACTAAATTTGTATCATAATGTAAATAAAATTTTCATGTAAATTTTGTTGTCTTTCAATTCATGTGTTCACTTCGTGAGCACGGCATGCTAGACCGGTGCTCTCTAGGACTTTCACTACTAACAGTACGTAAGTGTAATTGTGTAGGAACGATGTCGGTCAGCATACATGTTAAATTATAAGTATTTTAGTTAGCTAACGTGCATACGTATCATAGTCATATACAAGTCTTTAGGGAAAACAGTAGGCATAACTTAGACACTGCATTCCAGTTCTTATACGGTTACGTGTATTCGAAAGTATTGCATCACTAATGTTTCACTTAAAGCGCGATGTCAATCCATATGACTAAGGCTGTTGACATGTAGCGTAAATTAAAGTCTACACCAGACGAATTATTGAATTCGTTGAGCTTTAGCACTCGTATTTAGATTTACCTTACACTAAAATATGCCACCAATTACTTCGTCAGTTCTTATTAATAAGTCATGTCTGCACCTAGTCATCGTGACAAATATATCTACACTCAGATATAATAAGGAAGGTCTGGTAAGCAGGATATTAAATGTATTTAATGAAAAATAATAACAAGCAAATGTCTTTACGCAGTCGTTTGTCGTAAAAATTTGGGCAATGTCGAATCTCTGTGACCGGGTTGACTGACGTTACCGCATATCTACAATTAAGTAAACAGAGTGTTTTTTAAATCTCTGAAGTAAGAAAGAAGTAGTATCAAAGTTAAACGCTTTATATTTGCCTACCTTTGCTGAAAATGGTTCATTCTCCTTTCTCAGTCTTTGTTCATGACAGAATTCTTCTGTGGTTTTCACTGCCACACACATTATTCATCTTCAAAAGGATAGCAGCAAGCATATAATAATAATTTCAAATTTCGTATAAACCAATGTTTACAAAGAATGCATGTCATTTCTACAGGCGAAATAAGTTATGTGTAGGGGACTAATATTAGAGTTCACTAACATTCCAAGTATAAAAGTAATAATCCAAGTCAGTGGAGTGTTAAATCACAATATATTACCAAAAATACAGTGACGAGTTATAGCAACAAAAAGGATTACTTGGTTATAAAGTATAAGTCCTCGGCTACAAATTAATTATATAATCCACAGGCACGTTAACTGTTTGGACTGCGTCTGCTGTAGCTGCTGTGTTCCGGTTGTAGAAATGTCTTCGGTTGAAAGTAGTAGGCTCCTACAATAAATCCGAAGTATACAACACGGTGTGAGTGGAGCAAGTAAGCAGAAGTGACCAGGGAGAAGACGAAGTCTCCAACAGCAGAGTGTATTTTTCAATTGTACACGGAAGTTATGTATATTTCAACAAGAAGCGTTTTAAACAAAAATTATGTACAATATCTCGAATTTATACAAGTAACCAAAAAGTGTACAATCACATTGTTACGTACTCAACACGGCTCCCCCCCTAGAGGTCCGGAGAGACAACCGGAAAATGATAAGTAAAACTATGAAGTAAATAATAATAGTAATAGCAACTTTTGGATAAAAATAGGGATATATTACAACATGCATAAACGCGAGAAGGTATGTGAATCATGTAAAGTCTGAAAGCATATACAATGAGTTCAGCAATAAAAATTGAAATAGAAAGTCATGTCACTTAAATTTGCACTAACCATGAACATAGATTTTTAATGTATAAAGAAAAATATGTAAATACACAGTAATTAAGGAGGGGAAAGAAACATTAAAAAAATATGGATTAAAGATCAATAGTTTTTGGAAAGGACAATACCTGTTTTTTAGGTGAGGTACATATAAATAAATAATAGTGATAGTAACATCAAAGTTTACGACGAAATACTAACGGTCATGATGATAATGTCTAAACGAAAAAGATAATAATAATTTTCAATTATTTTTCTTTTATTAGTCCTCAAAATGAACGTAGCGAGCCGGTTTACTGATTTGCCGACCACTACGTGTGTGATATGGAGGGAGGATAAGAATTGGTGCCGGTGGAGGGGATTCGGATGTTTGATTATTTGATTGCGCAGCTGCCGATGTAGATTCGAAGTCGTTGTCGGTGTATGCGGGTTTGATTCGATCAATTGAAACAGTCTCTCGTCTTCCATTCTTGTTCACTGTAAAGTGTTTGTCTGAACGTTTAATAACTTGAAAGGGTCCTTCGTATGGAGGTTGCAATCCTTTTCTGATGGCGTCGACTCGAATGAAGACGAATTTGCAAGTTTGTAGATGTTTGTTGATCTGATCTCTTCGGGGAGATTGTCGAGGTGCTGTTGGTTGAAGTTGAAGCATTTGTCTAGTTAATCGGTTAGTGAAGTCGGCAATGTTCACGTCTGTGGAATCGGCTGAGGGGACTAGCTGTCCAGGCAAGGTTAGGTTGGTGCCATAGACAAGTTGAGCCGGTGTACATCCTAAATCTTCTTTGATAGTAGAACGGATACCAAGTAAAATCAAAGGTAAGTATTCACTCCACTTAGATGTATCATTCTGCGCCATCAGGGAGCTTTTCAGTTGTCTGTGGAATCTTTCCACTAGACCATTCGCTGCCGGATGATAGGCTGTTGTGGAGATATGTTTCACTCCCAGAAGTCTCGTCAGTTCGCGAAAGAGTGTCGATTGGAATTGAGGACCGCGGTCGGATGTAATAGTAGTTGGTACACCGTAGTTTGACACCCAACGGTCGAGAAAAACTAAAGCAACGTTTTCAGCAGATATGTCGTTTAAGGGGCATGCAATAGCCCAACGAGTAAATCTATCAATCGCTGTCAGGATATGTGTATATCCCCTTGATGTTGGCAATGGTCCCACGATATCTATATGGATATGCTGAAATCTCCTTTCGGGTAATTTAAACGTCTTCGGGGTTGTAATAGTGTGGCGGTGTACTTTGGAGCATTGGCATTGGATACATTCTCGTGCCCATCTCCGAATGTCAGAGTTCATTTTAGGCCACACGAAGCGTTCGCTGATCAGTCTGACCGTGGCGCGTACTCCAGGGTGAGAAAGCGAATGTAAATGTTCGAACAATGCTTTTCGGCAACTGAGAGGGACAAATGGACGATTAGTTCCGGTAGATACATCGCAGACTATGGTTGCATCTGATAAGGGGATAGGCACATCTTTGAGCTGTAAGGAAGAGTTTCTGCGGCAGGTTTGGAGTTCAACGTCATCTCTTTGTAATTGAGCCATACGATCAAGACTGATGTCTACCGACGTTTGAAGCTGGTTAATGTCACTTCTTGAAAGAGAATCGGCTACCACGTTCGCATCTCCTTTGATGTACTGGATGTCGGTTGAGAATTGGGAGATATAATCCAACTGTCTGGCTTCTCTAGGGGAGTGTTTATCGAGTGAAGTAGTGAAAGCATGACACAGGGGCTTGTGGTCAGTAAAAATAGTGAAATGCCGGCCCTGTAGTAAGTAACTGAAATGTTTAACTGCTAGGTAGATGGCTAACAGTTCTCTGCCAAAGGTACTGTAACGAGTTTGCGCAGGTTCCAATTTCTTGGAGAAGAAAGCAAGTGGAGTGATGTCATTATTGAACTTTTGTTGTAAAACTGCTCCCACTGCTACCTGCGATGCATCTGTACATAAAATAAGTGAAGCTTCTGGGTTGATATGAGATAACATTACAACGTTGGATAAGGCATCTTTTGCATTATTAAATGCTGCTTTTGCTTCTTCAGACCACTGAAATTTCTTCGAATTGCATCTAAGTAGGTCGGTCAGTGGCTGAACTATGGAGGCACATGATGGAATAAAACGTCGGTAGAAGTTGAACATCCCGAGAAAACGTCTAAGTTTCTTTAAGGAATCAGGTTCGGGAAAGTTCTTAATAGTTTCTATCTTATCTTCGGTAGGTCTGATGCCTTCGGCAGTTATTCGATGTCCTAAGAATTCAATGGAAGGGGAACCAAAAATACATTTCTTTGGATTGATAACAACTCCAAATTGTTCAAACCTTTGAAATAACAAGCTTAAGTGTTGCATATGTTCTTCCATCGATGAGCTGGCGATTAAGACATCGTCGATATATACAAAGACGAAATCAAGACCTTGGGTAACTTGGTCCATAAAACGCTGAAATGTTTGAGCAGCATTCTTTAGTCCGAAAGGCATTCTCAAGAATTCGAATAATCCAAAAGGCGTGATAATTGCTGTTTTTGCAATGTCTTCTGGAGCGACTGGTATTTGATGATATGCCCTGACCAAGTCAACTTTAGTAAAAATGGTCTTTCCATGTAAGTTCAAGGAGAAATCGTGGAGATGAGGTATAGGATAACGATCTGGGACCGTAGCGTTATTCAAAGCGCGATAATCTCCACATGGCCGCCAGTCATGATTAGTTTTAGGTACCATGTGCAGAGGTGAAGACCATGGGCTGTTAGATGGTCGTATGATACCTAGCTGCATCATATGTTCAAATTCCGACTTAGCTGCTGCTAGTTTATCGGGTGGTAACCGTCGTGGACGTGCCTTCACAGGTTGTCCTGTTGTGATGATCTTATGCGTAACTGTATGAGATATATCTTCAACATTGTATGATGGTTTAAGGATTTTAGGAAATCGTTGCAATAAAGCAGAGAACATTTCACTCTCCGGCTTTTCTATACAGATGCTATGAACAGAGTAGTCACATGTAATACCGTGGATCTTGAGTTGGGTGCAATTGTCAACCAGTTTTTTCTTGCTGATATCAACCAACAGATTGAAGTGACTTAGGAAGTCTGCACCTAGTATAGCGTGACGTACGTCAGCTACTATGAAGATCCATGTGAAACGTCGGCGTAGTCCTAGGTTTAAAATCATTGACTGTTCGCCATACGTCGGTATGTCGGTTTGGTTGGCAGCACGAAGTGAAAGTTTACCAGGTATTTTGGCTGATCGCCTGGATAGTGAGGGGGGAATAACACTGACTTCGGCGCCTGTATCTACCAGGAATAATGTGCCGGTAGTCAAATCCCTCACATAGAAAAGGCGACTGGGTGATTGCCAGTAACAGCTGTCGCCATCACTGTCTGGCTGAGGCGTTTCCCTGAGCCTGGTTGGCTTCGCTAAAGCTGCACGGTTTTACACATTTCAGGGCATGACGTCCAAACTTCCAGTGATACCAGCATATATTGCTATCCCGAGAAGACGTGTAAGAACGCTGTCGTGAGAAGGATCGTCGTCGTGATGGTGACCTTCTCTGTGAGCTCCGCCTCCGGACTTGTCGATCCGACCTATTAGTCTCCAACTTGTCAATCCTTGCCGCTAAGTCTGCAATGGCGGCGAGTATCGGTGTGTCTGCCGTGGGTGTGGAATGACACGGTGTGGCACTATCAGATGCTACGTGACTTATGGTGTTATCAGATAAAACATCCATAATACTATCTGCCATGTCACTTAGTTGGTCTAAGTCATACGACTTTCCTGAGATGATTAAAATTTGCTGGACATTTCTAGGTAAACGTTGCAACCACATCTGTTTCAGCACTACCTCGTCTACTTTATGATGTCCGATTAACTGGCGCATGTGCCTGAGTAGCTGGGATGGTTTACGTGGGCCTAGATCACAGCCTGTGAGCAATTGTTGGATTCTTTTCTCATCCGACAAACTGGTACGTTGTATGAGGAGGGCTTTAAGTTTATCAAATTGATGTTCCGTCGGAGGATCTTCGATGAAATCGCTGATTTCTGTCAATACTGACGGAGGGAGTTCTGCCAGCACCATACCATATTTGGCTATTTGGGACTTAATGCCCCGTGCTTCTAGCAACGGTTCAATTACCGCAAACCAAATCCTTGGTTCTGCGAAACCGTATTGGGGTAAACGAAAATCAGTGATGGCATTTATTGTGGCATTTGTCTCGCTATTAGTTGTCTGCTCGTTTGATGTACCGGACTGAGGTGATGACATTATGAATATGGGGTTATTGGTACAAATTAGGATACAAATATAAACCACACACAAAATCACAATGAATATACAAAATAGCAAAAATAAGAATATGAATATGCCAAAATAATCCGTGTTCTTATCGGGCTCACCAATTAATTTGTAGGGGACTAATATTAGAGTTCACTAACATTCCAAGTATAAAAGTAATAATCCAAGTCAGTGGAGTGTTAAATCACAATATATTACCAAAAATACAGTGACGAGTTATAGCAACAAAAAGGATTACTTGGTTATACAGTATAAGTCCTCGGCTACAAATTAATTATATAATCCACAGGCACGTTAACTGTTTGGACTGCGTCTGCTGTAGCTGCTGTGTTCCGGTTGTAGAAATGTCTTCGGTTGAAAGTAGTAGGCTCCTACAATAAATCCGAAGTATACAACACGGTGTGAGTGGAGCAAGTAAGCAGAAGTGACCAGGGAGAAGACGAAGTCTCCAACATATGTTATAAACTGCAATCGTGAAGTATCATAAATTATAAGAGTTTAATTGTAAACCCTTAACAATGAGCACCGTACATTTAGCTAAGTGCTATGTCCTTGGAATGTGAGTATACATTTGCAATGTTTAATGCCAACCATATTGGTGTAAGCATAGAAAATGTGACGTCTTCCATGAAAGTACAGCTTTGTTCAAACACTGGTGTTGTTGTGTTTCTAATAAAAACAAATAGACTGTAAGCAAGCAACTAATAGGCACAAAGAGTAAGTCTCAGCTTTAATAAAGGCATATCCAGTTAACATAAAATTCAGTGTAATAGTGCACAAATGAAAAGACCATAGTGATGTAGATAAGTGATATTTCAGTGAGAGGTAAATTGAAAGATCTACTGTTCAGCATTTTTTCCTTTGATGCAGTTTCTTATCAACAGTTTGCAGTATTCAGAACATCACAAGTTGCTTACAGATAACTTGTTTAATAATAATTGCTTTAAATGTATGAGTCATAAGTGCATCTTCTACATCTTTCATAGCCACAATTAAGTCATTAAGGATCTCAGAATATCTTAGTGATGTGAAGCAAAATAATTATTAAGATTGATATAACCTATGTAACAGGTGTAGTATTTGTATGACACAGCTGCTAGCTACTAATCGACAGAAATCTGGTACTAATTTTAAGTACTCTGAGATTTGAGAAGGACTAATTATACTATTCTTCGAGACACGATGAACAAGGATGTCAATATACTCTGATGCCATTTCATGCACAGAGCAATTAAGGCCTTGTGAAATTCCATCTGCAAATGTCAATTAAACTATTATCACATCTTCGCCAAAGCACTTTTAACTAGGAACTTCATCTAAATAGATATAATCACCAGGAAATTCAGCAGCCTACCTCATTCATCGCATAATGTCGTCGATATGTTATGAGTATTTCAGTCATCCCGGATGATAACAGAAAAGTTTAACATGTTCAAAGCACACATCTAACCTATGTCTGCATGCTATTTCTCTTTATAGGCCAGATTCTAATAGATTCACTAGAATGACAACAGCCACTGACTGCAGTATATTTACAACCTTACGATCTGAAACAACTCGCAAAAAAACAAACCCTCAACGCACTATTATGCAAATAATAGTCTTTCTATGCGAACTTTCTTAAAAATGATGACTTCTTCATTGATAATTCGTCCGAGCTATAATATACAATTTTACGCTCTACTAAGAACAAAATACAGCAAAATACTGCCATCCGGCTACAGAAGTCTAAAACTAATCAAATATAATCTATTTCCAAAAAAATAGGTGATTATAACGTCTGTTGACGTGAGCGCGGTAACCGATGGCATTGCGCGATAACACCTGGTGTCGGCCTATATCCTCACACCAATATTTCCCGAGGACTTAACTAAGACACAAAAGGTGAACCAACACATTTTAGTGTCTATTAATCTCCCTTAAGCTTCCTCGACATTCCCATTGATACTAACCCACCAGTCCTCTGTATATGCAAAATGTCCTTTTTTAATGAATAGTGACCATCAGCTGAGCTAAAATATCATAAGCTGGACACTTTTAGCCTACGGACAACTAGTTGACTTGTTTCCTTGACACGATAAGAGAGACCTTCAATATGCGCGCTTACTTCGGATAGAAAAATGCAGAGGAGTTTGTTGAATTTTTTCTCGCGGTCTTCCAAGCCATTGACTGACTCTTCGAATAAAACATGTCCACCAGTATTAGAAGACAAGAGCTCATTAATTGAGGTGTCTACATGCCATACTCCCTCAAACGTATTTAAACCAGAGGTGAAGTCACTTGCATCCTAATCAATAATAAGTTTATTTGTAGGTTTCTTCTGAAGACCTTACTTTGTCTGTTAGTAAAAGACGTCGGGTAATCATTGATTCCAGCGACGAGGATGAAAATGAAACTTCCATTCTGTCGGAGTCGAAAACAGAAACTCCAGCTAAACGTGATGTGGGTTTTTCTTCCGTTTTGTGATCTCCTTGGTAGTTATCAAGTTTTTGCCACTCTCCTCAATCAGTGAAAAAGCAAAATTCCAAACAAAAGGAGGATGCCGATATTTCGCAACTAGAGACAAGTGGAATCACAGAGACCAATGAGTCTTGCTTCGATGACGACTGCATGTCGTGGACTCACTTAAGTCTCCCTTTCTTAGATCCGTGTAAGATCAAAGATGCAAATGGTAGGAAACCGGATCATCCTAACTATGACCCTTGCACACTATATGTCCCAGAAGAATTTAAGGTTTGCTCTTAACTCCAATTTGTAATTTTAGGCTAAACAAACGCCAGGGATGCGCCAATGGTGGGAAATGAAGTCGCGGTATTATGACGTAATTCTATTCTTTAAAGTCGGGAAGTTCTATGAAATGTACCATATGGATGCCATGGTCGGTGTTAAGGAACTGGGTTTAGTTTTTATGAAGGGGAACTTCGCTCACTGTGGATTTCCTGAGGTTGCTTTCGCTCGTATGGCTGACCAACTTGTCCACAAAGTAAGTACACCTGACTTCTGCTCTGATCACATAATGTCAAGGGTTATAAAATTGCTCGTGTTGAACAGACGGAATCGGTTGATGCTATGACAGAACGATGTAGAGGGAAATCTTCAAGTGAAAAAGTTGTTCGTAGAGAAATATGTCAACTTATAACTCCAGGCACATGCACAGCCAGTACTCGTTCGGAGATTTCTGATGTCAGATCCCTTGTTATAAACGATGGAGAGTTTGAAGATGAAAATGCCAAGGATTCCATGGACTCTGTACATTTGGATTCGTATCTGCTTGCACTGACTGAGCTGCAAAACAACGAGAATAATTGCTTTACTTTTGGGATAGGTTTACTGAATGCTTCCACTGGGAAGATTAGCGTAAGTTACCTTCATTTACGTAATACGCAAATAGGTTGGTCAATTTGTGGATGATCGCCACTGTTCCAGGTTACGTACATTCTTATCCCATCATTCTCCTAGCCAGGTAAGATAAATTTTCACTTCGCTTAAGGTTTATGTAGCTTCATTTTGAAAATTTCAGTTTTGTGCTGATTTGGTTTCAACTAGGCTTAAGTTTTGGTCTATAGTGACTGCTAAATTCCTTGCCATTGTGGACTTTTTGTTGTCATAATTCTTACAGGCATTACATTTTGACGTTATTCTAAGCATCAACTTCTTAATCATACTGTATTTTGATAAAATGCAGTTTGTTTCGCCTTATTTTTCTACAAAGGTCATGTCAGTTTGTTTCCAAAGTTAAGAACCCACAACTAAAATTGCAAGCTAATCATCCCTTTCATTACTGTCGTATACAACGCTCACGAAACCTCTTGTTAGCCATGTGTAAATAAACTTCAAAATTCTTATAGGACACTAACTAGTGTGACATGTCTAGTCCTTTCTTTGGTGCAAACGAGTACCAACTAGCACAAAACCTAAGTCCAAGGTTTCATGCCAGTCGCCTCTAACTATATAATATCATCAAACTCCCAAATATTCATTAGTTCATTAGTGTTGCCTAATTCGATAGCAATCCTACATAAAAACGACTGTTTGATAGTTAAATATAATGCTATTTGGTTTTTAGATGTTACTTGTAAAATATTAAGTGTGACAATGAGGCAATCAGTGCAAGTTTACTACTACGAATAATATTTTTAGTCACTTATAACTAAGCCGACTAGCATTTCAATACCTCACAATGCATTACCACCTTTTGAATTCTGAATGTATGGTTTTCGTTGATCTACCTTCTCCATATATTTCTCTTCCTTAATTAATGCTTTTTAACTCTTCTGCCTGCAAATGGTGTCAACTTCAAATTTAGGTGTGGTCGGTGTTCGAATTGTGGAAGTTGTAGTTAACATAACGGTGATTCATCAATGGTATTAACCAGTCAACATTTTACTTAATTTGAACCATTGTCTTCAAAATTAAATTGTAATTAATTCTCCTGAGTCTTATGTTCAGTAGCCGTTTGTCATTATAATATGGGTGTAAACAGTTGTGCAGGCTGCAGTCACCATAAATTGTGTTCGATAATATGGTATATATTCGCATTTAAGATGTATTTCCCACTGTGGTTTAACTTAGTAGATAATTCATGAGTTTTTAGTAGCTGGAACTCGTTATGGTGTGCAATATATTTATTAGCTAAAGGTTGTGTTAGCTGAGCGCTTAGTTTTAAGTGAGTAGTATAAGTTACTAAATCGAAGTTTTCTTTCGATTTTTACCCAAGTCAATCGCAGTATACATCAATTCGGAAATAGTATATAGCCTCATATTAAAGATATCGAAGTTTCACATCATGTTCACGGTCTAGTCGCTTTTTCTTCGGCATAAAATCCTGTAGTATGTCGTTAACCTAACCACATTGATGGTTTTCTTGGATAGGGACTTTAAATAGACTATGTATTTGTTGCATAACCTTTGGGAGAGATCCGAATTTAACTGAGTCACTGGTGAAGATGAGGCTAACTTTTTGTGCAATATGTTATTTTGTTTCGTGTTCTACCAAGAGTAAGTTGTACTATGAAACCTTCCCCACCTGATTTTATATGTACCCTAAACGTAAAAACAGTACCAAAACCCGTTGCGTGACATCAGAAAGTTTTAAAACTGTCACTCATATCCAGATGCTTTTCATCATTAGTCAGTTTCTGTTTGTCTTAAATTAAAGTTTTTCTGTTATTTCTCTACTATCAATTGGTGAGAATACAATTAACCTCTAAATTTTCGTTAACAGTCGAATGATTTCATTGTAGCACACGCCTTATTATTTGTTTCATAATTCCAAATTTAGGTTATTTCTTAGTTGACATACAGCCATTACTTAAGTTTATTAATTTGATGATGTTTACATTATTCTCTTTAGTTGCTTGTAGAACATGGGGCTACAGGAACAGCTATAAGGTCCTTATTAAAAACTTCTCTATCGTGCATCCCAACAGAATATCTTACTCCAACAAAGCAGTTTTGGAGTGCGAGGAATACTGTCGAGGAGTTAGAGACGGCTGAGTATTTTCCTAGACGGAAATGTGACGACAGCAGTGGTTTAAACCAGCAACCTGAAACATTTCCTGAGAAGGAAAATTGGCCAAGTGTTCTCCTAAGCATGCTATCTGAAGGTTAGTATGGTGAAAGCAGGGTGAATAGTTTTTTTTTATTACAGCTACTCATGTACACTTTCCTTCTAAAAAATTTTACATACCCTTATGCAGGAGAAATAGAAATGACGATGTATTTGGGTGTGAAAGCAGACTGAAAACATAAGCACATTAAACATACAGGCAATTTCATATGCGTAATCCATCATCAATGAATTAATATCTGTACGTAGAACGATTTACTCTAATTTATTATAAATAAATCTGCTTTGCATAGCGGCGGAGGTCATTTGTGATCGGACAACCTTTTCGGATGACCTGTCTTCAGTTTGCGGTGTTTAGAAATTTTCCATCACTTATTTTGGACGCCGTATTTCTAAGTTGATTGCTAGATCTTTATCAACAGTAAAAGCTACAATGACTACAAGTTTTTTGGAATAGGTATCAATTGTGGGTTCCGTTAAGTATGTTTGTCATCCAGAATCTGATTGAAAACAAATGCGTTGTTTTACATTGTCCAGAATCCATTCTAGTCTCAGATAAGTCCTCTTAGTTGTACTAGGTATAGAGTAACTTAGGCTCAAAATTAGTCAAACCAACTGTTCTGAGATAGTAGAAAGATTTCATCTACTATATGGTAATGAGTGGAAAAAAAGTAGTTGTTTATGTAATACGAACCTGATTCAAAACACTCAATCTCTATGAGGGTATTTCAACAGAATGGTGGCTCCTTAAAGTATTTATTTCATGTTCGATAGTGGTTTGTGATGGTGAAATAATAAACAATACTGCTTGTTGCGATCTTCGTTTTGTAACACTCCTAGTCAACGTTCTGAGATTCATCGTACCATTTTAAGTGTAATAAATATAATTCGATTAAATAGCATTTGGTTTCAGACGTGTTAACGAATACTTTTGCCTAACATTCTCTGATATTTTCTTTCAGATGACCCATTGGGGAGAACAGTAAAACCGGAATGGGAGTTAGCTTATCGGTGTCTTGGCGCTCTTGTGTATTACTTGCGCTATTGTCTAATAGATCACGAAGTGATGTCGTTGGGTTACATTGATATATATGTACCGCCAGATGTGAAGGATATTAATTCTCAAAGAATCG
The DNA here is from genome assembly GCA_944472135.2 of Trichobilharzia regenti. Classification (NCBI taxonomy): domain Eukaryota; kingdom Metazoa; phylum Platyhelminthes; class Trematoda; order Strigeidida; family Schistosomatidae; genus Trichobilharzia; species Trichobilharzia regenti. Next base: position 61,863,230 of record OX235265.1, on the reverse strand, counting down.
GGCTCCCACCGAACAGTTCTATACCAAGCAGTCTTGTATGGTAAGCTTAAACTGTTGAACCGTTTTCAAGCACCAACTTTGAAGATTTTCAGTTTTTTCATCCACCCATCCGTATTTTTGTTTTATCAGGCTGGTTTAGGATATATTAGTGTTTGCTTTAAAATATTTTTACTACCTAAGGCGTAAAGCTATGGTTCAATAATAAAAGAATAACTCAGAAAGCAAAATCTGTCTCTAACATTTTGCTAAAAAATATCTCGACATTATTGTTATGCTGTTACTACTTCCACATACCTTGACTATTACTGGTGGTAAGCTGCTTTCTTCTGTAGTCTGATTCTTGAGAAGCTTCCATCTCCTCGTGATTTCTTCGCAGTGATATTTAGAGTCCCCTTATGTCACTCTAGAGGACTTCCAAACCGTCATTTATGTATAGACAAGTCAGTGGGGATCCGAGAATTTAACTTGACCTCTTTGTCCAAAATCAGTTAACCTTAGGTTCAGCACTGTCAGTTCTTGTTGTTTGATGTTATTGCTCATAATCATAACAACTTGTAGACACAACTACATAATTTACTTTATATGTATATATATATATATATATACATATATTCTTCCCCTTGTTTATTGCAATTTTCTCTATCTATCCGGTATAGCCATTGTCCCATTTTTTGCAGGTGTGTGGTTTCGATTCGATGGACAAAGATCCGTCAGTTAAATCCCCACTCTCCACCTGACTATATTATATTCTAATACTTCTACCCTACCTCACCCTATCGCGTAACTGTATGCACGTGAATACATCACGGTGTCTGAGGGTTTTTCTAGATTTGATGGTTGGAGACAATCTGCCACAGGAAGCCTTGGACCTAGGTTTCGTGCTAGTTGGCACTCGTCAGCAAGGCGTATCTGCAACCTTGAAGGAACTCATGTCCCTTCTGAGATTCGAACCCGCGTCACCCAGTGGTACAGTCAGAGACGTTACCACTGAGCTATTCGGGCTCGCGACTGACCTCCTGTAGGACTGTAGTGGATGTTTTGATTTGACACTAGTAACTAGTGTGATGCATCTAGTCCTCTGATTGGTGTATACTGAATTCTGTCGGTCAGGTTGTAATGTTTTTCTAGATTATTTAACTTAGCAAGGTCTATCATTCTAGGTATAGCTATATTTTTGTTTTTCGATGATCCATTCGACCCCAACCTATTAGTTTGACTTACGTAATTGACCTCACAGTCATTACATAGTATTTGGTAAATTATAGTTTTCTCCTTAATTGGACCTGTCGAGTCCTTAAGCTGTCAAACTCTGTCGTCTTTGTGCATCAAATTTGTGTAACGTAAATGACGTGATGTCTATACCGGATATATGGAAAATTGCAAAAAACAACTTGGTATATAAAATATATATGCTCCCCTTTCTTCCCTCTCCTAGGGGTAGTAGAATTTTCCAGATGCTTGTGACAAGTGTCGAATCATTCCCATTGGACGTATTCTCAGTTGATTCTATACTTAGAGCTTCACTTATCGATTTCTCCCTCCACTCTGTTAAATTAGATTTAAAGGCTGTCGTATTGTTCCTTACTATTATGCCGTTGTATGTAATTCAGTGTAGTCCTGTGGCTGCTCTATTTCCTAGATTTCCTACCTTATTAGTGTCAGCTAATCTAGATTTAGCTAAATGTTTCTTACAAAAGGATAGAATAAGATGACGAATAGGAGTAAAGAGAACTGTTAAAAGGAAGTGTCGACGTTGTGTATTTGTTGTCGACATGATGAAAAATAAATTGTATTAGAAATGCCATCTAGTAAATAATACTGTTTCAATGTGTAATATATCCAAAAAGAAACGAATTTTTATGGAATTACATACTTCTACAGTGCTAACGTTCTATTCATATATCGAACTTGTGTATAATATGAGTACATCCATCCACTAGATCCATAAGTAGTACTCAGTGTATTGTGATTTGAATAATTTGTGACCAAATAAGCTCCACATTCTTTTATCCTGTTGGTTGATCCATTTCCCCTTACGCCTTCTAACACCGGTTTCCAATACATTGGTGTACATACGATACTTTTTAGTAATTATTCATAATATAGATGTTCTTATAATTTTGTATTGTCCATAAAAACATTTACAGGTTTTGGACAGTATTACACTATCTAACTTAGACATAATTAGAAACAATGCGGATGGTTCACAAGAAGGAACATTGTTGCAGCGTCTTAATACATGTTGTACCTTTTTTGGTAAGTTTTGTAGGATCTCTTTTGAAAAAAATTTTGTTGCACAAGTTACGTTCATTTAGAACACTGAATAAGTTTGTTCTATTTGAAGGCATGTATTTTTTTATGTATGAAGGAATAATGATTTTGTTTGTATTTACATTGGCAACAACAACTACCTATTAAAAATTCATGAAGATTTCGACAGTTTATCATGTAAAATCGTGAATATGAGTATTATTGACCAACTGTTATTTGACTAGTTTCATTATTAATCAGTTGTCACTCAATATTTTTCATGAACTTTGGATTGAAATCAGCGAATTGACCCCCTGTGTCATTAGAATATCAAATAATATTTAATGGTTGGTTTGTAAGGATTAGATCTATTTTAACGAGTTGATCACGGATTGATATCAGTTAGAGAACCATTGAAAAACCAGCGAGTACTGGACAGCTGTTTCATCCTAGGTTGAGAATCATCGGCAGAACGCACCCATTGGGGTTCGAAGCCAGAACCTTCCGGTTACAAGCAAGCTCGTATATCATTTAGCCACCAGGACCCGATTCACCGGCCAACTCATGAATTCCAACTTCTGCCAATTCGTGATTTATCGCTACCGCCAACCAATGTCGTTGATGAAAACTCGTTCCTCACACTTGACTAGATGGACCTCACTGGTAATTACTTCTTACTAGAATTCCAGGAAACTCTGACCTGTAGCAAGTCATTAGCGAGCATCGGATTAATTTTCAAGAGTTGGTTCGTAAAAGCAAATCTAATCCTTAGTGACTGATTACAGGTTAGTGTCACCGGAAGTTCTAGTGGGAAGTCATGATTAGTGGGCTCCACCAAGTTGGTCATGAGGACAGGTAGTCACAGATGACATTGTCCGGTGTTCACTCTATATCGTTAGAATTGCATGACCATTTTGGATACTATCCCAGTGGCTGAACATTCAATGAATTCGCCGTATAAAGTGTAGGTCCTGGGCTCGATATCTGGTGGAGTGATGGGTGCGTCCTGTTAAAGAATCCCAAACAAAGATGAAATAGTTGCCCAGTACTCCTTGGTGTTCAATCGTCCTAAAACTGAAGTCAATATGTGATCAAAACTGAAAAAAGAAGAAATATTTAGTTTCCAAGGTGATGAGAGATTATGGGTGATCGTGGGCTCAGCTAAACAGAACAGCAGAAAATAGGACAAGGTGGAGATGTGTTATTGACATAAGGATAAAACTTGTGCACTGTGGTAGCGTCTGTCTGTCTGTCTGGATTCAACATAGAACTTGGCACCAAGGTGCACCAGTTCGAGTTGCCACGTTCCAAATAGCACACAGAGGTAGACAAGAAGATGAGTGAATAGAATCAATAGAGTTTGACAAGTATAAGAGTGAAACAGAATGGGTAATGGTAGAAGGAATATGAAAGATTACAGAGACTGAATACATCTGCGCCATTGACAACGATTTTGAGCCATGTCACCTATTGTCTCCAGCCATTGATTCCTAGAGTCCCGAGGGCCCCAACCCGGGAGTCTGCATCTCCCTACCTGACTCAGTTTAACTGTCAAGGATTTCATGGATTGATGAGGCCATGTTTTTGTTTGGCCACCACTTACTCTTTTCCAACCTGCACCTATATCAGCTAGCAATGCCCGTTGGGGGAGGCGATGGTTAGGCATGCGCAGCACGTGACCTAGCCATCTCAGTCTATGTAACTTTATAGCGTCGTCGATTGATTTTCCCTCTTTGCCCAACACTCTACGCCTAACGTTAACATTACTTACCTTATTAAACCACCTAACGTGAGACAGAGATCGCAGACATCTATGATCGAAAGCAGTCAACCTTTTCATGTCTTCAACTCGTATTGGCCTTGTTTCAGAGCCATAGAGAAGGACGGAGCGAACTGATGAGCAGTACACACGTCCCTTGGTTGATGGCCGGATGTTACGCCTACGCCAGAGATGGTGTAAGTCAGCGAAAGCAGCTCGAGCTTTTCGGATCCGTGCTGAGATTTCATCGCCAATCAGTCCGTTAGTGCTAATACAACTTCCCAAATAGGTGAAGTGGTCAACATGTTCTATCACTTCACTCCCTATCACTAAGTTAGGAGTTGACGTGGTCCAGTCCTGTAGCAGCATCTTACATTTTGTAGGGGCGAATCGCATGCCAAATATACGAAGATTGCTGCTCAAGGTGTTCAGAAAACTGCATTTTGTCATCATCCTCCCCTAACAGGACTATGTCATCTGCATATTCTAAGTCCATAAGACTATTCCCTGGTAACAAGTCGATTCCTAAGTCATTACGTTCAGTTAAGGATATTTCCATCAGCATATCTATGATGAAGTTAAACAGAAATGGGGAAAGTGGACATCCCTGTCGGACACCACTGGTTGTTACCAATTCAGATTTGAGCCCTCTTAGTCCAGATTTAGCGTCCAGTGCTCCTTTTTAGGAACGACCAGGGTTATTTCAGTACTTACTGGGTTCATTTCAGTTAGATTAAATATTCATTTGCCGCCAAAAGGCATTATTGACGCGTAGATTAGAATTAGTTCAGAATTGTTGTAAGGTCGGATCTTTAAGCGTTTCTACGGTATAAGTACCGTTTCTATTAGTCACTGTTATTTTGGATGTGCTGTGAACCAGTAGTTTTTTTTTGGCTGATAACACGTTGTTTGGTCGACCACATCATTACAAGCGAAAATGATTTTTGAGACGAAACCTGCATTGTCATGCAAAACACCAACTGAACCTGTCTGCCTCAGTCGATAAATCGGGTCTTGTAAAGTACCGATTTCTATTCTACTGTCGCATTTATTATGATAAGACTTACATTTATTTATTCTAGCTGTCATATTCCTAATATCATCATATAGGATAACTTTGGTGAGTCTCTCGTGTCCTAAATCCGTTATTTCATGGACATCAGTGTTCCTTTCAATAAACTGTTGCATAACTGTCATCTCCTCTGATGATAGTCGACGTCTAAATACATCGGTAGACATGAAACTTGCTGTGAATGGATGGTTATGCACAGTTTTGTAGGTGGTTATCTTGTATCCTTCAGCTGTATGCAATACTATAAATGGCGACTGACGTCAAATACTTTCGGACCTAAAGATTTTTTTAATTTACACGCACAGCTAACCTCCCCTTTGTTTCTCAAGACAGCACCTATAACAGCACGATGACCTCCAAAAGTACATTCACACCTCACATACTCTTATGTCATAGGGCTGGATCTGTTCTTATTACGACTTGAAGCAACCCGGTAAGATGTGTTTGGTTGCTTCCAAAGAAATAAGGAACAAGTTAGTTGTTATCTTCACAAATTCATCAAAAGCTTGTCTAAATTTCACTCACGTATAAAATACACAACAAAGCATTATTCCTTGAGTATAGCCGTTACATCAAACAACTTGGATGACACATTTCGTGAAGTAGAGGTAGTAGGAGTATTTTGTAACATCATGCAATAGTTTTAACAATGCATAACAAACACAACAAAACGATTTTAAGCAGTACTTCAGTACTTACATACCACTTTCGTGACCTAGTAAACTGTGGTTGAATTATTTTCATGTAGTAAGCACAAATCACATAGGTCACTCAACGGACAAGTTAAAGAATATGTGTCACTTGAAATATTGTATTACCACTCTATGAATTTTTAATAACAATGCTTTTTCATACAGATTTTATGTAAAAACACTTTATCACCTTTCCACTAGTTCTTGTCCATTCTACGCAATCTTATTGACTAGTCATTATGTCTCTTTTCTAACTTACAATTAGTCATCCCATCTAGCCTACACCTTACATTACGTAATACACTTTTCGAGGACAAATTTTACCAGTATGTGATTGGTCTAATATAATTACGATTCTACAAGTCATGAAAATGAATCGTCGAAAAGAAAATTTTCTTCGCTGTTTACACCTTTTTCTTATAAAATGTGTGTGTATCCTAATCTAAGACAGAGTAATGTCTCGAATTATATTCACCTAGTAAAATTTTCCTACGTCTCAATGTATTTTCAAAACCATTAATGCATCCAAGTGTGTGTGACTCATCGAACTACATTCACACACCATTCTTCATTCTACTGTCTATCCACCTGTAAATATCCGTGTGCAAATAAAACATCTGCCCCCTCTGACAAATACATTAGACCAATAGGAGGCCAACAGCCAATAAAAATCTGTCCATATCGACTTTCGGTTGTGTAATTTTCTAAAAAATTGAGTTAATGAGACGTAAATGACTGTTCAAACTGATTCCGTTACCAACAATTAAACATAAAATAGTTAGCATGATCAAATATTAAGGACAATGATAACTTGTGAATTATAACCATAGACAAATGTCAAGTGGCAAAACAATTAATGTCATACATAGAATAACACACTTCAGCGAACAATATTGTTTTCAATTAGATCTCATCAAGCTTAACTCTAATATACATAAGTTTACAAATAAAAATTCAAATATAAACCATTCATGGTGTTTTGTCTATAGGATAATAAGATGGTGAATATAAATTGTGCAATTAGTCATAATAGTAGTATGATAATAATAATAAAGTAATAATAATAATACTAATGGTCTTATCAATAATAAGGATGGAAAAGTGAGGCAATCTGTGATAACACGAATAATGAAAAACAGCATGATTAATCAAACATGTGTTCAGGTGGAAGTAGTCTATAAAGGCTAGTAAAAACAAACGAACCGATTAAGTAATGTTAGATTGTAAGGGAAATAAATGAAACACGTTTATAATGAAGATGTGATAAGATTAAGGGATGATAAGAAAGGGGTTGAAAATATAAACAAGGGGTGGTGTAGAAGTCATTAGTTGGTTATGTCTTAATAGGCCAAGGGAGGAATAATGGCTGTACGAACTTCTTTTGAATGCATAGTTTAGGTTTAATAGTTCGAATGCCTATCGCCTCAGCTGTGTGCAGTAGACGAATACGAAGTCTACTGGAAAGATTCGGTGGGATACGATGAATTACTTTGAAAGCTCTCGTTTTCTCCACTACATGACCACTATCAATTAAATGTGACAAAATTGAGCTACGGATTGTTTTTGTCTGTCCTTTGCCAAACCACGATGGGAGATGTTCACTAACACAGGCTGGCTAAGCTGTCTAGTAGTACGCCCAACATAACTGTCACCGCAGGTGCAGTTAAATTGATAAATGCATATAGATGTGGCAAAACTATCAAGCTTATCCTTTGTTTGCGTCCCAATCATTCGTCGGCTAGAGAATGACCAACATAGGTGTGCTGCGTAAAATGTTCTTCGTATACTCCTGGAAAGTCTCTGGAATAAAATCTCACTTGATAAGTCACCATTAAATTGTAACTTAATAAATAGAGGTTTTTTACGTGCAGTCAGAGTCTCAGGTTTTCTCTCTGATGTTTTCATATGTTTCTTTATGAAACTACTCGGATAGCCCATCTCCGTCAAGGAGTCGTGAATATATTCAAATTCCTTTTGTAAGAGGTCATCCGTACATATCTTTCTTGCTCTGCTCGCAAGACATTTGACAGCATTCCTTTTATATTTAATGGGCACGTAACTAAGGAAGTGTGTGTATTGCCCTGTGAATGTGCTTTTTCTATACACGCTTCTCCCAAGTGACCCATCTTCTCTCCTACTTAGCAAGACATCCAAAAAATGTAGTTTATTCTCCTGCTCCTCTTCACAAGTAAAGGTAAGCGAAGGGTGGATGTTGTTGAATTTCAGCAACAATTCGTCTATGTTAACATTCCCATCAGCTAAGATAAATGTATCATCGACATATCGGTAATACATATCAAACTCCTTGATGATGTCCTTCAATTTCCCGTTTTCAAGTTTTGCGAGAAAGAAGTCAGCTAATATTGGGCCTAATGGTGAACCCATAGCTATTCCATCTACTTGTCGATAGTATGAATTATTGAAGACAAAGTGAACATTCATTGTGCATTTAAGAAGTAATTCCTTGAGGCTCCACAAGGGGATTCCTAAGTCCAATTGCCTTTCGGTGATTTCTTGACAAATATAATCCACTGTTCCCATAAGCGGTACATTAGTGAACAGTGATGATACATCCATGGATAACATGCGTTTATACCTCACATTAGTCTCGAATATTTTAGAAATAAAGTCGAAGACATGACTAATTCTATGTTGCATGATTTCTCTGTGCAAAGGACCCAGAATCTTGACTAACCACTTCTCTATTCCGTGAAATGGAGGGTTATACATATCTAAAACAGGATGAAGAGGAAGACCCGGTTTGTGCACTTTGGGTAGACCGTAAAGACGTGAAGTATTGGTATCCGTTGGTTTCATGGACTCATACGTGGTTGATGATAATATACCTATTTGGTTCAGTTTTTTGAGGGAGTCGGTCATTAGTTTCTCCGCTCTTACATTGAGGTCTTTGGAAACACCAAGAGATTGGAATTTAGTTTGATCACTCAAAATACCTTCCATTTTCTCAACATATTCGCTTTTGTCCAGTAAAACTATACCGTCACCTTTATCTGGCTTCCTAATAATTAAGCTTTCGTTGCTTCTAAGTTCTCTTAGAGCTTCTGTGTGTCGCTTAGATAACAGACTATTTACTGAATGTCTATTATTTTTGTATTGCTGGCAGTTGTCAACTAGCGTCGTTTGAATCTAGTTAGTTCATCGTCCGATGATGGGGTAAGATCTGACGTTTGAGAATACAAATTTTCAAACTGTAAAGCAGTGCCTAATTGGTCAACTTTAGGAGCATAATCACTAAATTCGGGACCTAGAGATAACACCTCCAATTGAAACTTATTGAGCACAACACTGGAAAAATTGTGAACATTCCGGCCCGGAATTGACGAAAATTTCCTTTCAAGCTTTTGGCTTTCGAGAGATTTGACAAAACTTATCCTTTTATTATTACGTCTGTTTACTGTTACGTTATTAACATATTCAATGTACATCAATTGTAATTCCTAAGGTAAATCATCAACTGAAAATTGTCTTTGTGATATATTCCTTTCTAGATCATTCATAAGAGTTTTAACAGAATCAATCTGATTACGAGCATGTCTTTTTACACTCTTAGGATAAATCCTCATTCGTCATAACGACCACCAATATAGTTTGGGATAACGTTCCTAATCCCAATAAGACTGACCTGTATATTCATAGTTCGGTGTACATCACACTAAAAATACAATTACAGCTTGAAAAGATGTGTTTGACGAAATCTGTCCATTTGTCAAGGATAGATGTTTTATATTATTCTTAGCCATTCGCCATACGTCAATTTCTAGAGTATTTGTCATAATTTAAATTTTTGTCCATTTAAAGATTATTGCCTGAAAAATTCTGTTTTGCTTTTCAAGGACGCCGTTTGTTACGCCAATGGATCACTGCTCCACCGTGTAATCCGAATATCATCAGACAAAGACAATTATCAATTGAAAATCTTATTCTTATTGCTGATATGTTTCCAAAACTTCGAGAAAAATTAAGTCAGTTACCTGACTTGGAACGTTTGGTTGTGAAGTAGGCATACTTGTTTAGCATTTTATATGCTTCATGTGCATATTTTAAAATATTTTGCTCCCTGAACACTGAGTCTTGCAGATTTGAGAAAGATTAGATACAGGTCTCTGGAATGTTCTGCTACTGTGAAATCCTTGAAGCGTAGATAAATTGTGTTGACAAATTCTATAGCAGTTATTTTAATAAATGCATAACTTTTCACCCAATTGCCGTGTAAGTTTTTAAGCTAATCAGGGGAATCGGGACAGAATCTAGTCGCTCATGAAAAATATTCCTTTTTATGTTTTTATTTTGCGCGTCGTTGGTTCCGTGGTAGAATACTCGCCAACGACACACGTGGCCCCGGGTTCGATCCCTGGCCAACGAACTTCTTAACCTCGTCTAGCTAGCAGTAAGCCCGATTAAAAGTGAAGGTTGTGCATGAGGTTAGCAACCCTACCCTGTAAAAACGCATAAAACTTAAGCTTGAAGCCCTATGCTCCACGCGAAACGCAAAGGAATAAAATAAAATATTGTTTTGATTCACCTAAAGAAAATATGGTAGAGAAACTGTTGATTAATTTCATCTTAGTGGTGCGAAGAAAAGTAAAGAAATGCCATAAGAAGATTTCAAGGTGTAAAATAGATCAATATTTGACATTTTCAAACTCTTACTCCCGCTAACACTGATTTCTATTTTGGCTGACATTTTTAGATGTCAGACTTGTATACTCACGTGTATTGAACGTTAGAAAGAAGAGAACACGAAGTTCAGCAAAGATATCTTTTCGGCAATTTCATTCTCAAAACCAGCTATACAATCGCATTTATATAGATTAGTTTACATGGATACAATTATTATTTGTTTAATTCCACAGAGTAACGAAGGTGATAATAATTTTCAACTTGATATGAAAGTTTGAAGGTACGAATATAGATTACAAGGGGCTTAAAACAAGATTGCATAAGATTAGAAAACAGTTACAACGTATGCAAAATTAATATTTGATAACTGGAGAAATAATGTTAAAGGTAATAATAGGTGATAATTGTTTTCAACTTGATATGAATTACAAGAGGCTTAGAGACAAAATTTACGCAGGGATAAAACGAATTACAGGTGTGAACCAAAATGAGCATGGAACTAGTTATTTTAAGTTTGTTTCCATGCTCCTCCTGATCACACTTGTAGTCCGTTAAGAATAACTATTTTACAATTATACTCTAATCCTGTGTAATTTTTTGTTTCTATGCCTCTTGTAATCTATATTCACACCTTCTCCCTAACTTACATTTCAAGTTGAAAATTTTGATTTCACTTTGTTTCCATGCTCATTTTGGCTCACACCTGTAATTCGTTTTATCCCTGCGTAAATTTTGTCTCTAAGCCTCTTGTAATTCATATCAAGTTGAAAATAATTATCACCTTTTATTGCCTTTAAAATTATTTCTCCAGTTATCAAATATTAATTTTGCATACGTTGTAACTGTTGTCTAATCCTATGCAATCTTGTCTCTAAGCTCCTTGTAATCTATATTCCTACCTCCAGAGTTTCATATCAAGTTGAAAATTATTATCACTTTCGTTACTCTGTGGAATTAAACAAATAATAATTGTATCCATGTAAACTAATCTATATAAATGCGATTGTATAGCTGGTTTTGAGAATGAAATCGCCGAAAAGATATCTTTGCTGAACTTCATGTTCGCTTCTTATGTATTGAACGTGACTAGTTTGTTCATGATGTCAGTACTTATATGATGACTATTCGATTCTTTTTCTGCATAATCAACTGTAGGTTGGCAGTTAGTATCGTTGCGGTGGAATTTGTTTCTCTGTTTATAAGCCGAAATATGGTTGCTGGACTTGATATAAGAATAAAACTTGTGCACTGTGGTAGAGTGTAATTCCATTATGGGTAAATTTTGTTTGATAAAGTCTCACAGCGTTATCAGTAAACATAACAGGGTTGCTGGACTTCTTTTTTGTTAATCATGTGAGTCTACGAATCTTCATATCACTTCATCATGTAGAGGGCTAGTGAAGTCAATTTAAGAAGACACACCAGTCTACGGTGAATAGTTATGTCGTCAGTAGGATGCATTCACATTACTTCAGCATGCAGCAATGGTGTACATAGGAAAAGTATAGTGTAACCTTCAGATTATTTCTATACAACCAATTAATTTTTTCTCATTCCTTCTCCTTTCCGGGTGAAATATTGAATTCGAGGCTTAAAAATCCAGTAATGGTGTTGTTTTTGTTTGTAGAATGGGGTCACTAGCCTTACACCCAACCTTTCCTTTTTCCCAGACTTATTGTTGGCTAGTAAACTAGGCGAGATGTTAGGAAGTTTGTCGTCTGGGAATGAAACTCCGGACCATATGTTTCCTTGGTCACTAAAAAATATCAATTCGCAACCAAATCACGGTCACTTATTGTCATTTGCCATGTATATTTGAAATTTGTGTATTCCTAACTTTTTTGTGAAACATACACCCCGTTGTGAGAAAATATATTTATGTATTGTTTCTCTTTATCCACGCGTATTTCATGGGGTGTTACATCTAGCTGTTGTCTACAGTGGTGTGAATTTGAGCTATATCCGACCTTAATACATATCTTGAGAATTTCATTTCTCGTTACTTATTTGTATATGCTCTATACATTTTTGTATTTTATGGTCCTATTTTTTTAATGATTTGAGAGTAGCTGGATTTGTTTTGTTCTGAAGTATGACAGCATAAACAGATACCGTTTCCTGTGATATTCAGAATGGGTGCATACTGATGAAGAGTCCCAAACTAGGACGAAACAGCTTTCCAGTATTCCCAGGTTTTCCAATGGTTCTCTAACCGATGTCAGCTCATGATGAAATTCTCTAACCAATATTCAGAGTTGTCGTATATTTGACTGTTATTGTTCTCGTGTTTTATTTTTTTTTGTATTCTGTAATTTTGTCTGTCGTTATTTGCTATCAGTCATAATCGCATTACAAAGCTAAGATGATCAAAGTAGCATCAAATCTACTCATTGTCATTGACAACATGAATGTAGAATAAAGTTTAAAAAAAGATTTATAAAATGAACATGTTTATAAAAAAGGATTTAGTTAATTGATCATTAAAAGAGTATAATAGTATTCAACTATATTGCTAAGTGTTATAATCTAGTGTTTGAAATCTATTCTCCGCTGCATAGGTCTGTACTGAAAAAAATTTTCTTTATCTGTGTAAATTAATTCTTACAAAATAGATTTGAAACCCGAGTTCAAATATAATGACAGTTCTTACTGCTGTGTACAGCTTATGCTAGCTGAAACTCTATATCACTTTTAAATATATGATAAAGTTAATGCGAAACCTGAGAGTTAGAATACAATGACAAAAATTGGTTCCTTATTTTTTGTTTCTGTCTGCTTTCATATGGTTTTTAGAATGATTTGTGTATTTCTTTGCGTAATGCGATAACAATAAATTAATCTAACTTATTTTTGAAATTTTTTTTTTATAGAATTCACTTGTTAGGCTGCAAAGGTGGTGATAAGAATCATCCAGATAATAGAGCAATTATATTTGAAGAAGTTCAGTATTCTCGAAAGAATATTACTGATTTCTTAAACACTTTGGATGGATTTGAACTAGGCTGTAAAATAATTCATGAAATAAGCCATTCTGAATTGAGGTTAGTTGGAGATTATGATTAATAGGAAATATTTGCATTAAATGCTACTGTGAATCATGTTTATTATTAATGGAGTATTTCACGTTGTGACATCAGAAACATAAATCTAGTGAAAAGTTTACTGAATGCACATATATATATTTCAGAACTGTGTTCCGTGATGTGTCAACAATGATAATAGTAACGTTAATTGCAACAAAAAGTTCTGTTATTATAAGAATAGTTCAATAATAATAATAACATCTTTATTCCAAACAGTATTTGTGGTACAGTTATAGAATTTTCAGCGTGTATTACAATATTGCATCTAATTACCTCATAAATTTTATAAGATTTTAAAATCAAAAAGCAACAACCAAAAAAAGATAAATAAAAAGAACAGCGTTGCGTTTACATTTTAAACAACACACCACAGGATATGAAATATAAAATTGGTGTGTAATAGAAGATGAGAGCAACAGTGTAATAATAACAAGGAAAGGAAAACAAAATCTAATGAGACTATTTGTTAGAGTGCCGCAGTATGTTGATCGTGTCATACCTAACGGATTTCTCATCACATAACAGCTGTGCCAGATATGGTATTGTGGAGTTTTTGTACTTGGTAGTCCTAGCATATAGCCTCCTTTAGCTGCTTCTAGTTCTACCAGATGAAATTCAATATCGACTGGTAGCAAAGTATATTACACAATGCATTAAATTGACCATAGAATACATGTGTCTTAGGAAGGAGTGTAAGTATTTTCCGGTGTTACTACTGTTCTTATCCTTTGAACACTCACAAATTAAAGCCAGACCTTTGTGTACAAAAGAAGTATGTACAATCCCTACCTCTGCCTTGGAAGTAGAGGTGTAACGACAGAAGGCAAGAGTCAGGCAACAGATCATTTATTAAGGAAATCAACACATATTTATAGGTTTTCATATACATATTGTAGATTATTGTTAGCAGAAAAACAGTCTTCTGATTGGCTGTTTCTCACATAAAGTTAACTTCGCATCTCGTTGTGACTGTCTCTTGATTGTCAGATCATCTATATGTTAACTGTATCCGCCTACGCAAAGTGTGCTGTGGTTGTTTGTTGAATCAGTTGTTGTTCAGATTTTCTCACGACCAATATTTGGGACATAAGCATTGACGTAAATTAATGTCTATCAATTTGGCTAGCAGCCTGCTCTCACCACATAGGGACAAACATTATTTATTTCTTATTTTATTTATTCAGTTAATCTATGTAGCCTAACCTCGTTACTATAATATAATTACTAATAATATTGTTGTCACTATTTCTATTCTCAATGCGAATTCTTTCTACTTATCGCACTTGTCATACTGAATCAAAATTTTTCTACAATGTTGAATTTTTCCATATCAAATTTCACACCATGTTATATATAACGTTTTATAGTGGCCTACTAAACCTATAATTTTACACTCCTTTCTAACATCTATGCGTCCTATGAACTATTCTATATTTGGCTTTATTTGTTTCGCCATTTGATATTTAGCTATGATTATGAGCATAAACATTTTGAATGCATTTCATACTATTATTACTTTTCACACATTCGTTTAATTTTTCTCATGCTTTATTTTTCAAAGACCATATATATATATGCGGTTGTACAGCTTGATAAAAACATTCGTTTAAATGAGTTTCTTCGCTGAATGTTTTATTCTCGTACATTACTGTCTGTAGGGTTTTATATTTTCGAATGGTTCAGTGTTGCATTCAATAATTGATACCATCAGTTCCCTTGAGAGATGTGAATGGTCCGAAATGAACACCATCTGCAGAATAATATGAATTCATTTTGTGTCGTTGGATTTTCATCGGTTTCATTCGTCCTGAATAATAAACTGCATAAGCAATAACTTTGAAGTAACTGAAACATTTTAACTGAATAGGCAGTTCGTTTTATAGGAGTGAAATAACATGTTGACAATGGAGACGGGGTGCAAAGTATACGGGAAGTTAGAAAAGTGGATTATCATCGAAACAAGAACATTTTATATTGTATTTAGAAGAATGTTTTAGAATTCTAGGGTAATTCACACATAGGTGGAAACAACTACACAGTTACGTACACAGTTATTCAACAGAAATGAAAGCGGTCAAGGAAATAAAGATATTAGGAATTAGTTAGTTAGTTAGGAAACAGATAAGCGTACTCGTCGACCTATGACATACACAGAATTCAAGTAAAATAAAATGAAGTTTCAACAAGTTTAAGTGAATGAGTCAGTGCTTATCAAAGTAGTAATAAGTCAGTAATAGTCTTTTATTGCCCACATAATTCAGGCTTCATACTCCGAACAGTCACAGTTTCCATAGTTCGAAGTAGTCTGGAGGTGCTTTGTCTGTTCAACTACGTTGATTTGGTGTCCTGTATCAACCAGTTGTCGAGCTATGGCTCTGTTAAATGAAATTATTTCACATTTATTGCTTATATATTTTATTATTAGTAATGTTATATGAAGCTGATAAAAATCCGACGAAATAAAATGAATCCATATTATCCTGCAAAAGTGTCCTTATCTCATTATTCAAATCCGATAATTCAGTTTGATGTTGTAAAGGTTAGCTTTTCGGCTGACATCCTCTAACTAATATCTTTATTTGGCGTACGTTTCAGCTCAGCGTATCTGAAGAATTTAGTGACTCTAACCAGTATGGGAGGTAAATTCCCTGATATCATGGAGAAGATAAAGTATTTCAAGGTATGTTCTATTATTTGAATATCATATATTTCTACCCTAAGTGAATATGTTTTTGTTTATTCTTCAGTTGCCGAACTTTTATCACATATTTAATTCTTCAGCCTGTTAGCTATTATCCTCCCTCCGCAAACAATGGGTGCTACTCAGCCTGCATAAATGATAAATTTATTTTAGGTAACTTAGTTCTAAATAATCTGATTCTCAACATTTTGAGTTTTATGTCAGTTATGTTATGGTTTATGGCACCCCAGTGTGTTCAGTCACAGGTACTTAAGTTGCTTTGCCCATCTTAGGTAGAGCAGTATCGTGGGTAATGGCTTATTATCAGGTGAATAAGGAAAGTAGATCAGTAGCATTTTGAGTCACCATCAGTTGATGTACCTTTGATATGTGTTGCGTATAGTATAGTTCTGTATTCTTCAACAAACCTTATTTGAAGTAGGAATAGTTAAACCAAAACATTAGTCATTCATGGATTTGTGTGCTCTTGCTGAACTGTGATTTTTAGGGCTCCAAAGATCAATTCGTGGAAACTCCTGATAACATAACTCAAGATGTTAACAGTACCACAGGTGTACTAACTTGTCATATAGAAATCCTCGACATCCTACCTTCTCATTAAGTCATTCTCTCCTGAGCGCGTCTGTTGTACTATAAATACTTGTCTTTCCAAATGTGACAGCCTGAAATGCTGAACTTTTTTGTGAAGTCCTGCCTTATTTGATTCGTCAATTAAAAACCTAGTACTAAGTTTCATAATTCCTAGCCCTTTATGTCGAGTCAGATGTTGTTACTTTGCACTGTGAAATTCATGTGTGAATCAAGATTCATAATTGGTTCATGCAACGTGTCTTCTTGGTCATCTTCGTCAAAGCAAGAAGAACGAAATTTGGAGTATGAAATGTGCACATTTTATATCGAGGCTTCTCTTCAACTGCAGACAGTCTAAAATATATATAGTGTTGAAAAATGTAGAACACACACTTTTTCTTCTATTCACCAAAAGTTTGGCGTGGGAAATGTAATTTAACGGAACAACAGTGGGTGAACTGTGATGGCAGTCAGTTACGAATGACACAATTGTTTGATTTCTAAACTTTTTAGTAGGAATTTCGTAAAAAACAGACTAAATAGCTACAAACCTCTATTATTTGTATCTCGCGTATCACTAGCTGTTAAGATAGACAGTGTGTTGGTATAGATGATACAGAAATCTATTTGGTCATTTTGAAATCAGGACTTCTGTATTAAACGTGGACAGCAGCTTATCTTTTCTACAATCTGCTCTGTTACAATTCAGTGGTGCGTAATTCCATTACTTCTAGTATTCTGAATAGTATATTTGGATTTTATGCTTGTCACTCAGCATTAACTACTACATGTATATACTGTTTTTCTTTTTGCAGAATGCTTTTGACGCGGAGAAAGCCAAACGTGAAGGGCGGATAACTCCAGAGCCTGGAATCGATCCTGATTATGATGCATCGATATCAGAAATCAAGGTGATACTCAATCTCTTTATGACTTTTTCCACTTTAAGGTCAAACTGATTAACGGAGTAAAAATAACCCTAGTGTACTCCAGATCAGTCTGCACCAGTAGGATAAGAAATCTAGAAAATAGCAGAGCCATAGTACTGCATTGAATTACACACAACTATACAATATGATAGGATAAGATGACAGTCTTAAAATCTAATAATACAAGGTAGAGGGAGATATTAATGACGGAAGCTTTGTTCATCAAACCAACTAATAGTGCATGCAAGTAGGAGTGATTCAACACCTGTCCCAGACATCTGGAAAATTCTACTACCCCTGAGACAAGTGAAAAGGAAGAAAGAGAAGTATAAAAAAAATCAAGTTTGGGATTTTTCTAGTTATAACTAACATGATTATTATAAATAAATTGTTTTCGAAGTGTGATATATATCCATCCAATAAATAAATTAGTATAGAATTCCATTTTAGGCTGTTTATGCATTTTATTTTCATTGTTGTAACCTTGGAAAAAAATTTGTAGATATTATTTTTTGGTAGGTAGAGATTTTTGTTGTTGGTTCTTGCATTGTGAGCATAAATCATACGAATTGGTTGTGGCTCAAACTAAGTTGAACAGTGTTGATTGATTGTATAATGTATTAGCACTTCTACTTAGTGTTCCTTCTTTTTGGCGAACTTTATACAGAATGTTTCCTCGCTCCTATCGGTGTGAGTAAAGCCTTTGATATAAGTAAATCCTGTGGTTACTTTTCGTGTAATTTTGAAAGATAATTCCTTATCCTACAGGAAAAATGCGTGTTATTTTCTTCAGTTTATCCAGCTTAATTTTGTGTTTACCAGGCTATAAAATTGCTCAGCGATTAGTACATCCTCTACACATTTTTAGTCTACTCGCTATATGCTGCAAGGTAACATGTAAGAGGTTTTATTGTCTTTGACCTAATATAGCTTGGTACCAACTATTATTTAGGTAACCATGATTTTCCCCTCCATTCGGGATAATTTAGCTTGAAAACTTTCATTAGTTGTTTAGAAAGAAACAGCACCAATTTTAAAGCATCAGCCTTTGAAACCCTTCATAAGCAAAGTGTCTGTTTGTTCTCTTGACCTTGACAGTAATTACTTTTATTCTTATGGTTTTGTTATCATTGTGTTTATCTGTATTCGTCTTGGTCGTGTCGCTAACTTGATATTTTTCTTTTTCTTTTTATTCACCGATATTTCTAAACCATAGTAAATTGCTTATTAGTTAGGTTCATTTGTTGACCTCTTTGTTTTATTTATTTTCGTCACTTATAGAGAATAATCGGAGATCTGGATGCGTTTCTGATGCAGTGGAGCAAAAAATTCGGTAGTCGTGTAAGCACTTTTAGATTGTCGTTTGTATAGTGCGATTTGTGTAGTTTGCATTGATAATTTTGGACATAGGGTAGTATCATTTTATTCCAAACCTATTCATCAACTGTAAATATTCTTGATATACATAATTATTGGAGTATGTAACTATGTAATACACTTCGATAGTGTTAAAAAGGAAGGTTAATGTCCGAAATTCATCTCAAATAACAAAATCTTGAGTTGAAGAGTTTTGTAAATCATCAGAATAATTAGCAGTTCTCTTATAATTAGTTCCGCAAGATGGACAAAGACATGGGTGTTGCTAAGGCATAGAAATTAAAATAAGGCATCATTAAAAATACAGAGTGTGCACTGTGTAAAATGGTTCATACTGAAGAAGGCGTGATTAGGATAGGCATAAAAAAACAGGTTGAAATAAAATTTTATAGCTGAAGATAAAAAAGTTTGTTGACAAAGGTATCTTTTCGGCAATTTCATCCTCAAAAGCTGTACAGTCGCATTTATTTACATAGTTACAATTACCACTTTATTCCCTATAGTAACATGTGTCTGTGAAGCTAAGTTAATAGGTCGTTCTGTGCACGTCCTGCGAAAACACCACCCAACATGACTGTAAAGAGGTGGTACTGATTCATTCAGAAGCGTTACAATTGAACACCTTGCCCCAGCGCCTTTTATACCATCTCAACTGACTCATCATTCACAGTCATTTGAAAAATGAAAACAATCTATTGAAGACAGTGTGTTCCGATTATTTTCTACTACAGAAGCCTTCATCATATGCATCAAGAAGCCTGAGATATCTGTTAAAAAAAGATAGTCCAACTGCTACGTTTACCATGGATCTAGTTCTTTTTGGCTCATTAGTTGTCATTCTTCTTCTCATTCTCTTCATCTTTTCATCTGCACTTGTAGAAACTATCATTTCAACTTGTTTCTACGAGCATTCCATTCGCATCTGTCTTCGATAAAAAAAAAAACTACTTTACATATTACACAAACATTTTCTAATCCTGTGTGATTTTGTCTTCATACCCATTGTGGTCCTAACTCACATCTTCATACTTCTATATCAAGTTGGAGATTATTATCTCCATTGATCTTTGTTTGTAACTGTATTGAATTAAGTAATAATTGTAACTGTGTGGACTTATATATGAGAATGCGACTGTATAGCTTTTTTGAATGAAATTGTCGAGACAATTTTCTTGTATTGTAAAATGAAGTGGTGACCAATCAAGTTGACCGACTTAAGTGTAGAAAAAATTAACTATCGATAGCATTGGATGAAAGTTACAGTGTATCAAAAACAATCGTAATTGGGTAAAAACCAGTCACGTGAGACCTATGAGACCTGGCCATTGAGAGTGGAAGACATGAAAAGATTAGCTGTCTTTGACCATAGGTGCCTGCGTTCTATCTCTCGTGTGAAGTGGTATAATAAGGTGAGCAATATTGAGGTTAGGCGTCGATTTCTAGGTAAGGAGGGGAAATCAATCGACGAGGCAGTGAAGCTACATCGACTGAGGTTGGTTAGGACGTGTGTTACGTATGCCTAATCATCGCCTTCCTCGACGGGCGATGTTAGCTGATACAGGGTCAGGCTGGAAAACAGCTAGCGGAGGTCAAACCAAAACATAGCACCAGTAAATGAAATCTACAACTGTTAGTCTAAGCCACATAGGAACGTGTAAACTTCATTTTTAGGACGGTAAAAACCAATGGTTGGAAACAATTGGCGACATGGCTCAAAATCGTTCTCAATGGCTGGCGCAGATGCATCCACTCCTTGTGACTTATGATTTCCAATGAAACTGTTTTGTTCTTCGTTATTACTCTTCCTTTGTCTCACACCTCTGTTTACTGTCTCTAATATGCATTTCTTCTACTTTCTTCTCTTGCTTTGTATGCCACATGGAGTGTGGCCATTCGAACTGCCGCACATCGGTGCAATGTTCTATGTCGAAAACAAACAGACAGACCACTCACGTCGATTTCTTCTGTTTTTTGTGTGGTGGTAACAAATATGCTGCCAGACTGAATTGTCTGAAATTAGATTTCCTAGAAAGCCTTTTCTGTATACCTTTTAGAAGTTCCCATTTAGATAGGAACTAGTACCCGTTACTGTCTACACATTTCTGTTAGTTTTGATACCTGATGAAAGACACTGAAGATAATCAGTGGTTAGAATAAATTTCACGTATGCTGCAACAGTTCCAGGAATTCAAATAGGAAGTCTATATTACCCCTTAAATATTTAGTCATATTGAAAAATTTAATTATAACCTGTTAAAGTAATTATATTAACATGTAATGCGATCTCTGTGATACACCGTTTTCCATGCAAATTCTTTAGCTTGTGTATTGGGGAACTGGTCGAAATCGTTATCAAATTGAAGTCCCAGAATCTCTTGCTTCGCGTGTGCCTAACTCTTGGCAATTAGCTTCACAAAGAAAAGGCGTTAAGCGTTATAGATGCATGGAAACACAAGAATGGTTAAGCGAATTAACTGCTGCTGAAGAACGCAAAGATGCTAGTTTGCGATCAATAATGCGTCATATATTTTCAATGTTTAGCGAGTCGTAAGTTATGTATTAGATTACCTATATTACCAATTTTTGCTTTATTTGCATGAACTCACTAAAAATATCTCTTATTATTATCCTTATGAGTACATAAGCTGCATTTAATTTCTTTTAAAGGTTTACTCAGTGGCATACAGCAATGACCTGTTTGGCTGAATTAGATTGTCTAATTGCTTTGTCAATGTATAGCACAAACGCTTTCGATGTCATGTGTCTTCCGGAATTTATCGATTTGAATTCATTTACAAAAGTAAGTATAACTTTCGTCTTGGTGTGTCTCGTCTCTCCTTTGATTTAACCACTTTTCAATACGGTCCTAATTAGGACGAAACAGCTGTCCAGTATTCCCAGGTTTCCCAATGGTTTTGTAACCAATGTCAGCTCATGATGAAATCCCGTAACCAACCAAATCCCTACAAACCAACACTTAAATACTTTTCAGTTAGATCCTCATCTATGGCTATACTCTAATATATATGTAGCAATTTTATTACAATACAGAAATTTACCAATTTAGTGGTGATAAGTCCGTGGACAATAATTAATGAATATCTCAAGTGTCAAGAGGATGACAGTTAACCAGGAAAATTAATGCAACAATTAAAGGGTATAAGTACTTGTAAAAATTAAACAAGTGGACTACACAATACATGATTTTGAAAGAAATAAGATGAGTAATTAAGAAATAAATGAGCGTCCAAACTGATTGCATAATAAACAATTATAGACGATAAAAGAATAGGACAATGATAATTTATAAAGGGCTTAGGGGAAGGGAGAGTTTGTTAGTTTTTTTCCATACATGTAATGGTGGTCAAGGTAAGGAAAGTGGCTGCACAAAATTATCCCGAACACACTGGTTTAGCTTCTTTAAGTGGATTCTTATAGCTTCAGCTGTATGTAGAAGACGAACTCGTAAAACAAAATTAAGACTAGTCGGAATATGATAAATAACTTCAGATGGCTGGTTAACATCAACTTCATACTCAAGTCTACAACACTTGTTAAAACAGAGCTTCGGATAGACTTTGTTTTCCCCTTACTTAACTACGCAGGATGATTTTCCGAAGTCTGGTGATGAACATGTCTAATTGCCCACCCGGTGAAGTTATCTCCACATGAACAGGCAAGCCGGTAGATGCTTATAGAGGTAAATTTAGATTGAAAAGAACAAGAAGTTCAGCAAAGACATCTTTTCGGCAATTTCATTCTCAAAACCAGCTATACAATCGCATTTATATAGATTAGTTTACATGGATACAATTATTATTTGTTTAATTCCACAGAGTAACGAAGGTGATAATAATTTTCAACTTGATATGAAAGTTTGAAGGTACGAATATAGATTACAAGGGGCTTAAAAACAAGATTGCATAAGATTAGAAAACAGTTACAACGTATGCAAAATTAATATTTGATAACTGGAGAAATAATGTTAAAGGTAATAATAGGTGATAATTGTTTTCAACTTGATATGAATTACAAGAGGCTTAGAGACAAAATTTACGCAGGGATAAAACGAATTACAGGTGTGAGCCAAAATGAGCATGGAAACAAAGTGAAATCAAAATTTTCAACTTGAAATGTAAGTTAGGGAGAAGGTGTGAATATAGATTACACAGGATTAGAACATAATTGTAAAATGGTTATTCTAAACGGATTACAAGTGTGATCAGGAGGAGCATGGAAACAAACTGATTTTATAACTGAAAAAATAGGATGAATTGAGTGAAGGCAAAGAGAGAAAATTACACACACACAGATAACAAAACAAAAAAAGCGAAAAAAGCTGAAGGATAAGGGAACATACAGAACTAGATCCATGGTAGTTGTAAAGGCTGGACTAGTTTCTTTTGAACACAAAGCTACGGCTTTTCGATGCATATGGCGAGAGCTTCCGCAATACAAAGAAATTGGAAACACACTGCCTTTGGTAGATTTTTGTTTACTTTGTAAATGACTCTAAATGATGAGTCAGTTGAGATTCTGTGACAGGTATTGAAGAGATGTTCAGTTATTGCGCTTCTGATTGTACCAGTGCCTCCTCTTTGCAGCCATGCTGGGTGATGTTCTCTAACACGTTTTGATAAGACCCGCCTAGACGACCCATGTACCTAGCTCCACAAGATCAGGTGAACTGATATATGCACATTGAAGTGGTCATATGCGGAAGTCTGTCCTCGTTGCTCCGAAGTAGTGAGCGGCTAGAGAACACCACTCTTAGAGTTGCTGCCGGAGGGAACGAAACTAATAGTTTATCTTTATTTCTCAAATGTGAAATCAGTGTGTGGTTGTAAGGAGGGAGCGTTATCCCGGTGCATTGAACTCTCTCCTTGCTGTATTCTTCAATTTCTGTGTTATGATTACAGTTTTAAAAACAAGGCCTTCTTTAAAGCTGTTGCCATACTGAGTTACACTGGTACTAAATTAATTTTAATGAGCATTGGTCATGATGACCTCTTTACTGTTATTTTCGGTATCATTTCGAATTTCTTACTGCTGATTTTATTTCCTGAATATATTCCATTACAAAATTTGAATTGTCAAAACAGTCTCCAATCACCAAAGCTTCAGTGCTTTGCTTCACTATTCACTTTAGTCTGTTTGGTACACAATCTTGTGAGAAAAGTAGTAGATGACACTACGTATTACTATTACAACGAATTTATGTTTAATTTGTGGATGGTGATTAGAAATGGAATCCAGGATGCGCATTTCGTCGTATTTGGGACCCGTCATCTGTATGTACCTGCATTTCTCAGTGAGTGATGATGTTCCCGCCGAGGCTCGAACCCAGTGCCCATAGTTTCAAACGCCGAAGCGTTATCCACTAGACCATTTGGGCCACAAGAGCCCACCTCTTGTGCAATGGGTCATATTAATTTAATTTAATTTGAGATTTTCCCGTCGATTGATTGGACCGAAGTGCTCGGTCTCAAGTTGACATGTCGGCTTCTTGTGCAGATGCTTCGACGATATCTGGGCACTTCGGTCCAATCAATCGACAGGAAAGTCTCAAATTCAATCGAATGAGTTTATATATTTATATTTAATGACTTTTTATTTTGTAACATTTAACCTTACCGTTTTCTCGCTGTTATTTTGTAGCCATTACTTCACATTGTTGACGGAATTCACCCATGTCTAGTAAATACCTTTTCTGGTGGAGACATCATTCCCAATGACGTTGAACTTGGCGCCACTTCAAAACTAAGTTTGAAAGATACGGAAATGCAACATTATACTGTGAATAGTATGTTCAATAATGCCTCAGTAGTTCTTGTTACTGGCCCTAATATGGGTGGAAAATCAACTTTGATGAGACAAGCAGCCTTACTGGTTATTCTAGCTCATCTAGTGAGTTCGCTCAGTGATTTTCTTCTCGGTTGCGTAATTTTTAATTTACGCGAAGTTTTAATCAATTTTTGCTGTTTATGTCGTTACATTTATTTGGTGTATTAACAATTAAAGAAAAAATTTATTCTAACAAAAACGAGTGTTAATATATGTGTAAAACGTGGGCACTGTGGTAGTAAGTAATTCCATATTCGTTTGTTTATTAGATGTATCACACAGTGAAACAGTATTATTTACTGGATGACGTTTCGAACAAAATTTATTGTTCATAATCACAAGACTTCGAAACTTGAGTGTTATGGTTTTCTTTGTTCTCTCCTAGATATCTAGGACAGGTGTGGAGTCATTCCTGTTACAGGTGTTTGTAGTTTGCAGCTTCCGTTATCAATCTCTCCCTCCACCCTGCTATTACATTAGATTTTAGAACTGTCTTTTTATCCCGTCTTATTGTATGGTTGTATGCAATTGCATGTAGTGCTATGGTTGAACTATTCTTTAGATTTCATATCTTAACCG
This sequence comes from Trichobilharzia regenti, assembly GCA_944472135.2. Lineage (NCBI taxonomy): Eukaryota > Metazoa > Platyhelminthes > Trematoda > Strigeidida > Schistosomatidae > Trichobilharzia > Trichobilharzia regenti. The sequence goes on along the minus strand of OX235265.1, from coordinate 61,837,733 downwards.
GGTCAACTAATCTAGATTTTGTTAGGTTTTTGTGCTCGGCTAGTCTGACTGCACCTGTTCTACTACTTTGATCTATGTATTTGACCTGATAATCACTGCAGGCAGGGTATTAGATAAACTAAATTGTTTTGTTTTAAAGGTTCCACAAGATTGATCCTTTAATAGGACGAAATGCGCATCCTGGATTCCACTGCTAGCCACGATCCACCAATTGTATACTTGTTTCTAATTGAGTTTATGGGTTTTAATGCAACTTTTGTTGCTGCCTTGTTAAAAATTCTGCCTAAGTTTCCGAGGTCCATTCTCTTTATAGAAGTACTACTGTCATCTGACAAATAATACTGTTTCACTGTGTGATATATCTAATAAACAAACTAATATAAAAAACGAATGCTGTTCGTTAAACCGTTTTTCTTCAAGAAGTATACTGGTATATGACTCAGAGTATTGAAGAGACCAGGAAAATAATTTCATTATCGACCATCTACAATCATTGAGTTATATTTGATGAGTATTTTAAATACAATATACATTCATTTCGATTTATGTTAATTAGTTATATACAACTAGTCGTGAAATATATAGTCATTTATTGATAAGGAAAACCATACAAATTGTTCAGCGAAGATATATTTTATTCCAAGAACTTCATTTTCAAGCTCTACCGTCGTATCTGTATTATGGAAATATGTATTAATTAGCACTAAAACTGCTCCGTTAATATGCATACGATGAGAATAAAGATAATTAACTTCATGTTTATTGGTTTAGAGTTAAGTTGGATGGAAAACAGAATTTTAAAAGATTATTAAATGAGTGAATTGGTAGTAATATTTTAAAAGTTGGCGAAGTGTTGTCAGAAAAAAGAATTAAAAGTGTTATGGTAATAACAATAATGAAGAAGGCGAAGATGAAATAAACTGGAATTAATTCAAATGGTGAAACTAAAACAGAACATTTCTATTACCAAGGTAAAGAAAGGGGCTTTAAACAAGTTTTCGAATGCATAATTTAGGCTTTCATTCATATATAGCTAGAGCTTTGGCTATACATAACTGCAGAAAACGTAGACTTTCCGAGTGACTGAATTTCGCTCTGTAGATAACTTCAGAGGGGAAAAAATCACATGGGGGCAGATTAAAGGTGTCTTCACAGATGGAAATCTTCGTCATCCTAAGTTCACTTTCCATTAACCGAACCAGGTAGTCTCACGCTACTCATTTCCCGGAGAACATGCTTATAAGGTCAAATGTAATCAGCTTCACAGGAGCGTTTGAAAGAGTAGATGTTGCACATAGTGGTGAACCATAAATAGTTGTTTATCCAACACGCATTGTTAAATCATACTTCATCTGGAGGATACTATGTGTGAGTCAGCAGCATAAAAATATCGTTTAATACACTTGAATAGACGACTTTAAATACCTTCAACAATAATGTCATCTTTGAATACCGAATTCATAAACAGTATCTTCTTTGACACTATAATTTGGCTAGGAGCAGTTTCTTTCTTTCAATAGACCTTCTACGATATCGATTATTGAAGAGTATTGACTTCTCTCTCTATCGTTTCGAATCGCACCAAGTTACAGCAGTGTGTTATGTGTGTATGTATAACAGAAATATTTGAAGTAACAACACTGTTTATTCTCATTTGTTTCATTAGCACTAATTGTGCATACTAAGTTGTATGTCGTTTGTATAGATTTGTACTTAAGCCTCTTCGAAAGAGTTATCAAACATTACATGATAAGGAATCCAAACCTCCAGTCTAGAATATATACATTTTTTTATTTTCTTGCGTTCATTCAAATATTTCGTGAATTATTGCTTCGTATATTTACTGTGCATACAATGTCATATAATTTTCAAAAGGCGGTTTTCGTGGTCCAGCCAACTTAGTAGATAACACTGGCATTTGAAACGATGTATGCTAAGTTCGAATTTCAGTAAGAAATGCCACCACTCACTGGGATTGCAAGTATATCTCGGTGACGAGTCCTGAATAGGACAAAATCCTTATCCTGAGTTTCTCCGCTAGTCACCATCCAATAAATAACACCTAGATTTATTGGTAATAATTTAATAATTTCCACTGTAACATTAAGAGTACAATATTCATTGAAGAAACCCCTTTCACCGAATTCATTATCAAACTGTACAATCGTATATGTTTCTTTTTAAAAATTACATTCGGTGAGGGAATTAAATCAAAGGTGTGAATACATAAAATAATAATAGCATAAGAACATATTCCAGAATGGCTTTACAAGGGAGAAAGGAATGGTGTACGAAGCTCTACTCAAAAACATTTGATTGACTCCTATCACTCTATAAAATCTGACCATGATTTTAAGAACATCTATCGAATCCATGCTAACTTGCCTCGTTTTCTTATTTCTAAACTTCTATAGACAGCGGAGGCCTTCGCCATTCATGAATCTAAGCTAGACCTTTGTGTACAAAAGAAGTATGTGCAATCCCTACTTCTATCTTGGACGCAGAGGGATAGACATTTATTTATTTTGTTTATTTGGTTAATCTGTGTACCTTTTCCTCATTACTACGATAATAATTAGTATTATTATTACTACTTTCACTTTGAATCGTTTCTACTTGTCACATTTGTCATTCTAAGTCTAAAAAATGTTTTTACAATGTTGAATTCTATCTTATCGAATTTCATACCATGTTACGTAACGTTTTATATAAGCCTACAAACCTTATAATTATACACGCCTACCCAACCCCTATACATCTTAAGAATTATTCGATATATGACATTAATTGTTTTGCCACTTGACATTTAACTATGATTATAATCACATATATTTGAATTGCATTTCATTGGATTTCACTCGCATAAAGAAAGGTTGACCTCTGAAGCCTTGCACATTTTAACCACATCGAATGCAGTAAATAGGCAAAAAGGGACAGACTTATCACACATACATGGCAAACTCTAATGAAGCAAGACAGATGAAAAAACAACAAAAACCTCTATGAACCGCTATGACCTTTAAAAAATGTATTATCATGTTTATCACATATGAATTGACGTGTTTTCACACAAACTCATACAGGAAAATTATACACAATAACAATTTGACATTAGCCATTGCAAATATATGATGACTGCTTACATATTTCTATTGGTACAAGTGTCTATGGACAAGTGACCTTCAAATAGACTGACTTCATTGTGTGTAGAATGACTTCAATTTATGTCAAAATTTTTTGACCATTAATAAAATCCGAATAAATCTGTTGAAGAAGCTGTGGCTTACACAGCGAAACGTTCGGAAAAATCTTCTTTTAATTTTTTTCCTAAACACTCTGGGACTAATTTAAATAATAAATTTATAATGACATATATATTTGTAAGGCAGAATGAGCCAATTTTATGGTCGTACAATTGCAATAAACCTCTCATGAAACCATGGTTAGAATGAGTAATCGCCTATTGTTATTCTAAACAGCAAGTCGCAACAATATTGCCATTATGACATGCTCCAAACAAATTAGTCCTACAATAATGTTGCATTAGGAAAAGAGAAATAAAATGCAAACGTAAGTTTTGAGGTGAAATAAAGTAGGTAAGTGTAATTCTTGAGTAGATATAAATAAGGATTCGTTACCTTATCTAACTTCTGGAAGTAAAAGAAAATAGAGAAAATTTAGTATGCTCGCTACTGGTTTCAGTTCTACACTGTATTTGATGATATCCCAAACAACAGTACCATCTAGTCTCTCAGACCTCACCTATGAAGTCAATACAACTCTCTTTCATTTTACAGCACCATGTCATGTGCTGGCCACCTCTCTGCAATTTCCAACCATTTCTATGGCTAGCAAAAGGTGGACTGCATGGAAACAGCTTGGGTGACATCCGTAATACATATCGAAGCCACAGAAGCATGTTTCTCAAGATGACAATCAATTAAAAGCCGATCTCCGTTCTACTCTGTGTATAAATTACCAAACCCACTTGAAATCTGAGAATTGGTTAAAAACTCGAAAAGTGTACAGTTATACCTGTACATGTTTTATTATTTAGTCACAAAATCAAATTTCACCTTAATGAATGTGTTTAAAACATTTTTAGAAATTACAAGCAATCTGTCAGAGTAGAGAATAAGTCTAATACTCTGAAATGGAATCTTCTTTCAATACATTTAGATATTCCAGAGTTTATCAACACCTGTGGTAATTAGGCTTCTAATCCTAACACGTAACATGCACATTCACATGTTCCTTATTGTCTCACTAACCGCGGGAAAGAACGCTGACGCGATTACCTTATAGAAATCTCATATTTACAGTCCAATTTACTTCGTATTAGACGAACCTTTCACTTAATGGGAAATATAAACTTTGAAAAGTGAATATCCTGTACCCAATGTTAGAATTGCTTAAATCTGTGAGTTAAAACGTAAGTTAGTAAACAGACTGTAATAAAGGTGAGCTATACTTAAAATACCTCAGTTCATTATTTCTGTGGTAAACACAAAATGACAGGTTCCACGTTTACCTAACTTATATTTTACTTGAACAGTAAACTCCTCATATATAACTTTTTCATGTTTCTTTTCAGGGTTGTCGTATACCAGCTAAATCATGTAAACTAACTCCTGTTGATCGTATCTTTTCTCGTCTCGGTGCAAGTGACAAAATGCTTTCTGGTGAAAGTACTTTCTTGGTTGAGTTATCAGAGACTGCGTCTATTCTGCGTCATATCACACCGCACAGTCTTGTTTTGATGGATGAATTAGGTCGTGGAACTTCAACTCATGATGGAGTAGCTTTAGCTGGTGCTGTTCTTTCTTTCTTAGCCAAACCTAACGGGAAATTCGGTGATGGTTGTGGACCTAGAACTTTGTTTTCAACGCATTATCACAGCTTGGTAGATCGATATGCTAATCTCAACCGATCCATTTCTAATGAAGATGTTGATGAATTGTGTATTGGCTTGGGTCATATGGTAAGTAAATGTATATATGATTGTTGTATATTTATCACCAAGTATTCTGTAACCTGGAGATTTTGATGGAAATCTCTTCCTTCTGTCACATACATGATTTTCATAGAAGTATTCCTTTCAGTGTGCGTCGGTGGCATAGCGGTTAGGACGCTCGCCGACCATGCGCATAGTCCGGGGTTCGATCCCCGGTCGACGCACTCTTTACCTCGCTGAGCCAGAAATAATGCTGGTAAAGAGGAAAGGTTGGGCATGAGACTAGCAAACTCATCCTGTAAAATTAAACACTGCTTCAGAAACTTCAAGCCACTAGCTTGAGGTCCTATGTTCCACTAGGGAACGTGAAGGAAAAAAAAGATTCCTTTCAGTGACTTTCTTGAAAAACACTTAAATTTACTTTCATACAACAAAGAAATATGCATTCAAAACACACATATTAAATGACATCAAAAATGTGTTCACAAATAATGAATATTCTAGTGGTTTCATTTAAATACAATTTAGGCGAACAATGTTGTGTGCTGTGTACAGTTTTATGCCAATAGTCACAAAATGATTTGTAGTTTCCAATTAACTTTTACATTCGTTTATCGGTTGGTGACCACCACCTCTCATATTCAATCCTATGTGGATTAATCAAAGCTTTCATAGTTTAGTCATGAAGTCTCTCTTTGATATATAAAGATGTAGCTTATTAGTGTAAGCACACTATGTTCAGTGTATATGTCGAAACTTCGAAATCCACTCCACCATTTTCAGATTAGGTAACTGGATAATATCATCAGTTCTCATATACCAAGTATATCTCACTGCTGGATACATGAGAAATCTGTTCGGGATAAGCGATTGACAAAAATAAAACCTGTCATTCACTGTCAAAGAAAGTTAACCTCAGGGGCAGCTTGATATTTTTCACAATTTCAAATATTTTCTTTTTGGCTAATATGAATGCTAGAAAGCACAATGATGTGAATGACAATCGACTTCTGTGGTCTGATCCCAAGTTACGATGAGTGATTTTGAAAAACCATCCAATCCCATTTCTTTTATATTAGTCATGTAGTAACCAATAAATTTGTGTGTTTAGTATTTCAGAAGACACTAAATGCGTGCTACAACTGGTGGGAAAAAGTTGTCTTTAGTGTTCTACTGAGGTTCTTATTGCCGAAAATTAAAATGTGCTATGTAATAATCCGTATCACACTCCAGTTCTAACCAATAATACTATTTCGTTGCGTAATATCCTTAATTTAGAGGTGGCCAAACGAAAACCTGACATCAATCCAGGAAGTCCTTGACCGTTAGTTTGAGCCACATAGGGAAGTGTAGACTGCCTGATTGGAATCCCCAGGATTCTAAGGTTCAATGATTTGAGGCTGTTGGTGGTATGGCTCAAAACTGTTCTCAAGGGCTCACTTGCACTCTCTCTGTTTGATCTCCCAGTTTCCTGACGTCCGAATGTTTCTTTATGTTACTATCACTTCTCAACAAGGATGTCTATTCGGCACTTTCATACTCAAAAGATGTACAGTCGCATTTATATGTTTAAGCTCACATAGTTACAGTTGCTACTTAATTTATCATAGTTGCAAATGGAAATTAACGGAGGTAATCATTTTCAACGTGTTATAAAAGTAGGAAGGTGTGAATATAGATTACTAGGGGGATAGGAAAATAATTACATGGGATTAGAAAATAGTTGCGTTTCTATAAAAAAAATTTTCACGAAGACAAGTGTGAACGGGATGTGTATATAAACAAATCGAAATAACAGATTTTATAAATGATGGTGAAAAAGTATGAAGGGAATGAAAATAAACAACAGTCAGAGAAACAAACAGAACTAGATCCATGGTACACCAAGCGACACCGCAAACAAACTTCAAAGTCGTCTACAGCGTAAGAAGTAGTCTCCCTAAAGGTGTACGAATCAGACTTCTTCAAAATGCAGAAGCAATGGCGATTAAATTGCTAAGTTCTGAACTCTGCATACAGAAGAAGTCCGTTCAACCACTACACTTGCAGTGGACATAATCTATCTTATCGCCCGACAATTAAATTCTACCTAATCTCTTTTTTTCTGTCTCTTCATTGGTATTATTTTCTTCTCAATTGTAATATTTTACATTTTCAACTTTCTTCTTCTCTACCCCCACTCGATTTAATTTCAACACCTCGCTACCACTGTTACTGACTTGAACAACGCTCAGTGTCTAGTCATTTATGTTACGTCATCCAACTTATTTGCTCAATTTCGGTTCTAATTTAAATGGCATTATTCTCTACCCCACTTCTACTTAGTCTCTACCTGTAATTACCTCTGTTGCTACCCTGACCTAAGTTAAAACATTTTAGTCAATTATATTACCTCATCTAACTTACTAACCTTGTTTCTATATTAGATCATTCTTGTATTACCTGATCAATTATCTAAACTTGACAAACCTCATGTACACACACAGACACACAAAATTATATATAAATGCGATTGTACACCTATGGGAATGAATTCGCCGAAAAGGTCTCTTCGCTGAATGTCTTCTCTTCTTCATAGAACTGAAATAAAACTGCAACCTTCTCTGAAGTTAACTTTTCTAACTTGAATTGCTGCACTTTTGTGCAAATTCTACAATGAGACTGAATCAATCAAAAGACTGGTGTTTTTATTAGATAAACTGGAACAGTTGATGATTAAGTTGTTGTTATCATATAAACTGATATTTTGTAAATTTTGGTTTTATAATACTTTGATAAAGCTATTAGCATTAAATAGCGGAACGTCAACAAAAACAATATTGTTTCAAGTATTCGTTTGTAGGGATTTGATTGATTGGTTACAGGATTTCACTATGAGCTGACATCGGTTAGAGAACCATTGGCAAAAACTCCACAAACCAATACTTGAATATCAGTGAAGATGCGCACTAGCGACTGGCCCTATTCAGGTAGATAGTTACCTGGGTTCTAGCGGGAAGTCGTGAACAGTAGAGTGCAACAGGTCGTGTGTGAGGATAAATACTTGCCGAAGACATTGGCTAGCGGTCGTGCTATGTTGTGAATTGGCAGAAGTTAGAATTCATGGCCTGGCCATTGGATCGGATCCCATTGAGTGGCTTAACGGTCCACAAGCTCGCCTTGTTACCAGAAGGTCCTGGGTTTGAACCCCTTTGGTCGGTGCGTACTGCTGAAGAGTCCCAAACTAGGGCGAAAAAGCTGTCCAGTACTCCTAGGTGGTTTTCCAATGGTTCTCTAGCCGATGTCAGCTCATGATTACATCCTGTAGCCAATATGATTTTATTTTTCATTCATTACGAAATACCAATACTCATTACAACCTCTCTTCTTCGACTGGTGTATCGGAGTTTTGTATTTGTAACATTTTATAACTATTTCATATGATAGACCTCAGGTTTACCTTAACCCTTGTTTAGATTTTGAAATCAGTTTATTAATCGTATTGTAAAAAACTAAAATGAACAGTAGTTTATTATTTATATGTGCTTTGTGAATCTCATTTTCCCTGTGAGTTAAATGCTGCAGGTATTTGAGTAATTCTCATGAAAACTCTTGATTGTAATGTATTTTTCGTTGTTTCATTAGTTTTCTGTGAATCTGTTGAGCGATTTCTTCTCTCACCCGTATCCATTACTATTAGGCTTGCATGGTGGAAGAAAAATCGGAAACAGAATCTGGTTTGGAAAATATTACTTTCTTGTATAAATTTATTCCTGGTGCCTGTCCGAAGAGTTATGGTTTCAATGCAGCTCGATTAGCTCTGCTGCCGGATGAGGTTAGTTCTTCATAAGCATTTTAATAGGCTTATTTGTATTCTAACTTCTTTTTGTTTATATACTATAGTATCATTACATCTCTACGCTGTTTATCTTCGAAGTGTTGCAACTGTAACCGACTGTATAAATGCATAACACGTGTGATTGATTGGAATGAGTAGTTGTATACCATTTACATCAACCAGCAGTGCTTGCTAGCCAAATTAAAGTGATTTAAACACCGATTTGAATTGATTGCAAGCTGAGTCAGACCAGGTATATCGCTGATGAACTTGGCTTCAAACGAGTGAAATAGCCATCTGGTGTTTAGATCACTTCGATGTGGCTAGCAAGCATTACTGCTTCATGTAATGGGTATACAACTATTTATCTGCATCAGTCAGTCAGAAGTATGTAGTCTCAACCATTTATGCTTCTTTTCTTGATCACTTTTTATGATACCAAGCAGACCACACATATTGGGATCCAAATAATTTCGGTTTCGATAGAGAAAAAAAAACCAGATTTGCAGTATAAAATGATATCACCATTCTATTTCACAGGTTCTCATCATCTGCAAACTACCTGAAATTACAGTGGTTATAAATAATAACGTTTCATACTTCAGTGTCTGAAAGGTAATAAAGAAAACATTATAAGATGAACGCATCCAGAATATAAGTATTACAACTTTTAGTTTAAGTTACCGGCAGTTTATATGCTATCAAACTATAAAAAGGGGGGAGGGGAGAGAAGACAGAAAAATCTAATAAACAGTGTTAGCGTGTACGTCAACTGAAGAAGGTTAAAGTTCATTAAATTGAAAACTTGCTTACTGAGCTAAGCTCACTAGTGTGTATGACAAATCAGTGTAATAATAGTAATACGGTTGCCAAGGGAGTGAGAGATTAAATACACTCTCTTTCTGTGTGTATAATTTTGGTCTGAGACGTTTGGTTGCAATTGCTTCAGCAAATCGTAGTAGATTCGGTGTCCTTTGTATGTTTAATATTTTGAAGGATATGGAAATCTCGACAAAATGACCCATATCCAGAAGGTGTCTGGTGATTGCACTTTGTAAATATCTGCTTCCTTTTAAGCATAAGTTGCTTGGAATATGCTCTGAAAATCGGATAGAAGCCCTTCTTTCTGTCCTTCCAATGTACTCGCTACCGCAGGTGCACGTAAATTTATAAATGCTGTTGTAAGTAACATCATCAGGGTACTTATCCAGTTTCAATTGGCTTTTAATCAACACTCATTGTGGTCACAATTTTTAATAATTAGGCGGATGCACAACATTTTCGCTTCTCTCTCCATTATTTTTCATTTGTTCGCCTTGATTTGAATATAATGTTGTTATTTACTCATAGGTTAATCGATTGGGTCTAACAAAAGCGAAGGAATTCGAGAAAACAACAGCAACTTTTGCCTGTTTGAGGTGAGTACAGTAAACTGTTAGCTGGACCTGAACCTGTATGAAGTTTGTGGATAATAAGTGACTGTAATTTATTCTACCGCAATCCGCGTACACTACGGGGGCCATAAAATGCATCGTGACATATAAATAGAACAAGATAGCTGTTTGATATTTGTGATATCGGTAAATTAATATCTAAACGCCCAAGAAATGCAGATTCATTTCTCGAGTCTTAGACTTAAAGTGTGATGCAAAAGACAGCAGACAAACGCTATGAGTCGTATTTCAATAGTTGCTGGTAAATAAGTGAAGTTCGTTCTCTATTTGTTCTTTTCGTAAATTGGAACTGATATCCACTAACTTGACAATAAGTACCAAACATTCATACTTACCTTTTTAATTGAATGTACATGTCGTCACAAACCAACATCAATTAGAGGACCATTAAAAACCGAACATCACCCACTAGACAGTTGTTTCCTCCTCCTAGTTTAGGGTTCTCTACAAAATCCAGTAATCTAAATATCAATCTGCAGCTCGTTGGTGGTATCTACTGAATGGATGTCCTATAGCTGTGCTAGGAAGACGTGGTCAATAGGGTCCATCATTGTCAAGGTGAAGCTGATGTTCACATCAAAGGCACTTATTGAGTGTTTCAGTGAATCATGAATTAACAAAGTTAAGATTCACCGGTCAATGAATTCTTGCCCAAGCAGCCTAATTCATGACGAGCTTGGTCTCGTAACTCGAAGGTGCAAGGTTCGATCCTTGGCGCTGTTGTTGGTGTCTCAAAGTAGGATGAAACAGCTGTCCAGTGCTCCTTGCTTGTCAGTATTCTCTAATTGATCTTGGTCCTAAACAAAATCTACGCTGAAATTAATCCAAATCCCTAACAATTCAATAGTCGTATCGCAGTAGTAGGCTCTACATTTTTGGATACGTGAATATTAGAATACTGTGGTCAGGAAACAGAAATCAAAATTACAATGTTAGGGTTGGGTGCAAGATTGAATAATAGTCTGTTGGTTAAGGTTGTCCATTGAATATAAAACATAATATAAAGTGTGAATAACAAATAGGCGACATTCATGTCAATGAGAAGTTTGTGTATTGTTAATTTATATATTTTGCTCAAAATATTACCAAAATTAAAAAAAACCTATCATTGTGTGTAAACTTTTGAAATGTAGTTATAATTAATTTAAATAAGTGGTACACTAATGTATTCACAAGGTATAAAACACAAGATTCAGAGGGTGAGTTTTATTCATTGGTGGTGAGAGAAAATATAAACAAACGGGATACACTTGTAACGACAGAAGATAAGGGCCAGGCAACACATCGTTTATTGAGAAAATCAACAGATATTTATTAACATTATTATTCGTTATTGTTAGCGGAAAAGCAACATCTTCTGATTGGTTGTTTTCCTACTGAAGGTTATTCCGTCATCTCTTTGCTGCCGTTTCTTAGACAGTCCGTTGATATATCTGCGAATCGTATCCGCCCACGCTAAGTGTGCTGTGATTGGTTGTTGAGTTAGTCTTTGTTTGTTTTCTGATGACCAAGATATGGGATGTAAACATGACGTAAATTGCTGTCTACCAATTTTGACTGGTAAACAGCTCTCACCACACACTAAATTTAGATTTGAGGGATGATAGATAACAAAAGTAATGATAAAATTCACTGGACAGCAATCGAAAAAATAAAGACTTCGGATAAACTTGGTGCGAATCCTAGGGTTGACAAATGATAGTAGTAGTAGTAGTAGTAGTAATAATGATACTGTTGTGAAGTAAACAAGTGTGTAGAAAGGAAATACTAACACATTGGGTTTTTATAAAAGATATTTTTTGTAGAATTCGTATTTCCTGTCACACCTTTGAATATGATTCACCTCGTGAAACTTACGTATTTTTGATTGTAAATATACAAGTTGGTCATCTAATTAATTGTTAGGTCCAATAATATCTTGTATTCTTAATAAGTATACATCTTGTATGTATTTCAATGAGTGTCAAAACTAAGAAAGAGTATTTATTATTCCATCTTGTAACTTATGAATTTTCCGATACAAAATTGATTTGATTTTCCTTTCCTGGACTATTTATTGTATTCTAATATTCATGGATAGATAACTGTAGGGCCACAAGACGATATATATATCGATTACATCTTGAGGATCTCGTGTTTGTAAGTTACACCTAGCAGTCAGTAGTCATTGACTTTTCCATCTCCTACTTTTGTTTACCCTAAGGTTTGTTTTAAATCCCAAAAGAATTACACAAGCAACGTAGGATGATTAGCCGTTTTTTAATTCACACCAACATATCGAGTAATGTAACAATGGTGAAGGCATTAACATAGGAATAATCACATAACAAGCACCTAGAATGTACGTAAGATAAGAGTATGTGAGTATGAGTACTAGAGTATTCAAAGTTAAACTGAAGTTATGATTTGTGCAATTGTGTATCTCAGAAATCTGTTAACATAGCTCTTACCTTCTACTAAACTTCTACAGTGTCAATAAAGCAAAACGGGGAGGAGGGGCCAGTAAGTAGTCGAAATCTTGTCAACTCTTGACAAAGGAGTTCTTTCCATCATTTATCTGTTTTATTCCTTTTTGTAGAAAATTCTATAGTTATTTGACACCGTTCTCTATTTTAGGACATTGTTACAAGGACGAATGACTATTGAGGAATTGAGACAGTGGAGTTCTAAATTGAAAACATTTTTATAACATACCTATCTCATATATTTCCACGCCTATCAGATTGCATTTACCATTTTCTACATATTGATAAATTTTTAATATATTTGTGTTCTATTTGGTATTCTCATGTTATAATTTGACTCAGTCTTTCACATACATAGATGTTATCAGTGGAATCAAATGTTATGGGGTTTTCAAACGCAGGTGTCTTGTAGACAACACTCGGATGTACTAGAAATGCCATAGAATGGGCGTGGAACGTTGAGCAGGTTTGTTGATAAAGCACTGTGAATCCACTGACTATAAGTTTAAAGGGATCGTAATATAACTAAAATTCCCATTTTGACATTTAGAAGGTAAAATGACTGGCCGAAGAAATATTCGCTTTTCAACTAGATATTCTCGTCATTAGCAAATTTAGTTCAATACAACATTTATTAATCTAGTGGTGATACGTTTGTGAACATTAAATTAGACAATGTTAACATGACAAGGGGTGCGAATTAACTAAGAAAACTACTGCAATAATAAAAAGGGTTCTTTAATCGATGTCAGCTCATGATGAAATCATGTAACCAATCAATCAAACTTATACTTGAAATATCATTTACGAAACACCAAGTAATGACCGTGAGGTTAACTAAATAGGTCAAACTGGTAAATCAGAGTGAATTAAGTTGGTGGAATATAGGGACTTAGATCTAGAATGATTCACCTAATTTAGAAAAAAACGTGACCATTGCGATGAATGTAATCATACAATAGGGTGTGTAAACGTGTAAGAAAGTTAAATAAATAAGGGCAGAGGCAGAGAATATAAGAAAAAGGCATAAACAACGAAGAAAATTTTCTTTTCGACGATCCATTTTCATGACTTGTACAATTGTAATTATATTTAACAAAAAATCATAAGACAAATCAAATACTGGTAAACTTAGTCCTCGAAAAATGCGATACGTAATGTAAGGTGTAACCTAGAGGGGATGAATGATCGTAAGCTAGAAAAGAGGTAGAAGTTGACATGACATAATAGGTGTGAGATAATGACTCATTAGTAAGCTCGTGTAGATTAGACAGGAACTAGTGGAAAGGCGATACAGTGTTTTTATATAAAATCTGTATGAAAAAGCAATGTTATCAATAGAGTTATCATAGAGTGGTAATAAAATATGGATGATGGGAATAATAATGATAATAAAATAATAGTATTTACTATTATGACAATAATAATAGTAAACCTACATAATAAAAAGAAGCAAATCTATAGTGAGAACTTTACTCCGGTCTTACTTTCTTTACTTTACTTCGGCTATCTCCTACGGGAGGATGAGCCGGCTTCATGAACATCTGGCATCATCGCTGCCGAGGCGCGGCGATCTGATGCAAGGTTTTGCAACAGGGTTATCCAATTCTTGTTCCACAGACGGAGTCTGTAGACGGTTTGTAGCCCCAGGAACTACTTCATATCAGCCTTGACTGTACCAAGCCATGTTTTTAGCTGTCCACCCCTGCGACATCGCCAAGCCGGGAACGCCGTAGCATGGTGAGAGTTCTTTGTAAGAGAGTTCATGAAGTTTCATGGGAATTAGGTACGAGTGATGTCCCCAGCATTGCTCGGCCTTTTGTTTGAGAGTGCAGCTCCAGCCTTTACACAACCAAGTGTGACCTACAAGGCATTAGGAGTGGAGTAGGGAGTCCACTATCCATTGGCAGCCGGTGACCGGAGTCCGGTTCATACGCCTTTTTGAATGGGGCCAGACATCCAGGGCATCCAATAAGCCCTTTAAGTCTGCCGGTGAGCTTCATACGCCAGTCGTTGGAGGTTTGGAATCAGGGTTTAGCCATCTCCCCTAGACTGTCATCCAATGGACAGTCAAACCGGTGAAGAGCGCCGGGCATCCGCTTTTGCCCTCTCACTTCGGTGCAAAACACCTCCGCTACGTGAAGGCAGTGAGTAGGACTTCCTCAGGAGAGGCTGTGTAAGACGCCCGGTCATATGGGAGCATTTCAAGAGGTGTACAGAGGGGTGGCCAACCGGCAGCGCAAGGCACCCACCCCCGACCATCCGGTCACAGTAGGGCGAGTGGATGTATGTATCGCTTTTGAATGTAGAGGTCCGGTTTCAGATCCCGAATAGCTAATGCTTCAGCTATGTACAGATGGCGTATCTGAAGTCCATTTATACGATATTGAGGAACTCTGTGAAGCATTCATGCAATGGTGCTCGATGTCCGGAGATGACAAGGTGTTCGAGGATAGAGCTGTTGCTATACTTCTTTTCTCCGCTGGCTAACCAAGCTGGACAGTGTTCCAGAATACGTTTGTGGACTTGACGTTGCGTACGGCCGATATAGTTTGCTCCACATGAGCAAGTAAATTGATAAATACACATTGAATTGGCCAAAAGCGGTATCTTTTCCTTAGCGTTAGACTGGATTAACTGTCTGTAGGAGAATGTGATACATAGGGTGGTTGTTGGAAATGTCTTCTTCAGACATTTAGAAAGGCGTTTTCTGAGAATTTCTGCTGGCACATCACCTTTGAATTCTACGTTCATGAAGAGTTTTCTTAGGGACAGTTGCGATATGTGGTGACGGACGCTTCTCTGTTATGTTTTTGTCTATGAATCTTGGCGGATGCCCGTTCTTTAGTGAAGTTCCACGTATTAAATTTAATCCTTTCTCTATCATGTCTGCCGAATAGATTTGTTTAATTCTTGAACTTATTGTACGTACCAGGTTTCGCTTTCGGATCAGTGAGACGCTCTGGAAGCTTATAAACCATCCAGTCTTGAGATATATCGATCTTTGGATTGTATAGTCGTGTCATCTGGTAAGTAGTACATTGGGGAATGGAAATGCCATGTTCGATTCACGTTCTATTGATGGATGTGCCGCGTTGAAGATACTCTAAATCAGATTTTTTATCACAAATTATGAACGTATCATCTACGTATCTCCTGTTGACTTATCAAAGGACCGAGGACTCGCCATGAAGCAGTCGGCTAGGAGTGGACCGAGAGGAGACGCCATGACTACACCATATCTCTGTATGTAGAATTGTTCACTGAATTTGAACTGGATATTAAACGCACATCTGAGAAGTAGTTCCTTCGAGTAGTTTATGGTAAGAGGAACTCCTAGGTTGTTGGTTTCGATGTAGTCCCAAAGGTTGCATATTGTTTCGGTCAGGTGGATACTTGTGAATAGAGAAAGGACATCTAGTGAGAGCATTTGTCTTTCAAACACGTTGATATCTTTCAGTGAGTCGATGAAATCAAATGTATCGCTAAGGCTATATTTTGTCATATTTCTTCTTACTGGATCAAGGATATCAGCAAGCCGCTTCGCTATCTGATGACATGGCGTGTTAACCATGTCTATGATAGATCGAAGTGAGACATCCTCCTTTAAGGATAAAGTGCATATTTTACGTAAAAACACTGTATCGCCTTTCCACTAGTTCCTGTCCATTATATACGAGATTATTAATTAGTCATTATCTCACACCTGTTATGTCATGTCAACTTCTGCCTTTTTTCTAACTCACAATTAGTCATCCCTCTAGGTTACAGCTTACGTAATACACTTTTCGAAGACAAAGTTTACCAGTGTCTGACTTGTCTTATGGTTTCTTTGCTAAATATAGTTACGATGGCACAGTTCATGAAAATGGATCGTCGAAAAGAAAATTTTCTTCGCTGTTTACGCCTTTTTCTTATGACCCAAAATGGAAATATTTCGTTCATTGAAGACAGAGAGAAGTTAATGACCGAATCTTTGTTCAGCGAATTAACATCAAACACATACAGTCGAAATGAGACAGCCAGTATGACATATTGGGAGAGATACAATAAAAACAGGGGTGGTGGGAGTATTACAACATCCAATAAACCTATGCAATATGGAATTATAATCTACCACGCTGCCCGATTTCTACACTTACAATAGACAGATATGTGTGCAGTGTCACTTTGTTGAATTGAATCTGAAAAATGCGTCCCAAAAATTAATATCCGAGGGCATTTCTACTCCTAGTAATGAATCGTGTAAATCTTCTGGTTGTTCAGTAGCATTAGCGTATTTACGCAGTCTAGTGTCAACCGTAATTCTGCAGTCGCTAGAGCTTCTTTGTGTCGCCCCGTTCCATTTTATAATTGTTGATTTACAGCTTGATTCCACACTGTATTTTTGGTACAAGTATGGAATTTTCAGCATGGATATCGGTAGCCCGAATTTTGCAGGCCGACCATAGATATCAGGTGTGCGCCGGCGTGGGCTCGAACCCCGGACCATGTGCATGGTCGGCGAGAGTCCTAACCACTGTGCCACCGACGCACAATGTTACACTGGCATTTATGTGAAGAGTAAATGTACTAAGTAGTTCCATGTAGCTATCAATATTCAGTATATTTAAAGCCGGTCGATGACACTTTTTATGTCATGTAACCACCGCTGCAGTCCTCCTATTTCCCTTCGTTTCGTCATATAGCATATTGAAATCAAACTCAATGACACACTGCAGTTGAGTCTCTTCAGGCATTCATTTTACACCAACGAAACTCAAAGATAATGTTCGTAATTGAAAAATCTGTAATTTTCCTACCGCTGTAAAAGTCAGGTATGCGTAAACTATGCTCCGTTGTCAGAAACTTCATTGTTTGCGGGTCCGTGAGCTTGGAAAAGTTTCCTCAAATATGTAGGACGAGTGGTTCATAAATTCATGGACAGAATTAAGTATGTCACCATTTCGGTAGGTGTGAGGATCATTATACAGCATAAAAAAACCGTTGCTTCCCATAACTAAGCTGAAATCTGAACCTGACTGTCAAATATATGACTTGATTTCGATCGTAGTAATAGTTTGAATTGTTAAATGAGTTACTTAATCCCAGGAAGTAGTTTATCTAACAAATGAATATCTGGGACTACATTTAGCACCTATTGATGATCATGTAAATGATACCAGGAATTGTTGTTTTCAATGTTTTTACATTCAGATAAAGAATGAACGCTCTCACATCTATGCAAGTGAGTATAGAGACAGCATCACAATGTCAGTCTCAATAATATTCCCAAGCATACACTGATGCGTGAACAGCCGCCTTAACGGCGTTATAGGATTGACATGTCACAATATTTGCTACTACGTCAATATTCAAATACTCATAAGTATATTTCACTATTATCAATGAGAACTTATGATCTCAAATGGGTCAACTGAAATGTTAGTTATCAGTATTTAATATACCCCGCACTGATCGCAAACTGTACTCAAATGTCACTAAAAGACCAGCATACGTTTCCATACAATAAGGTGGACGCCACTAATAAGTTGATATCTTTTATATTTTGCAAACGTTTGGTTGAATTGATAAGAACACCCGAACCAGCAGCAGATGCGATGTTCACGAGTATCACTTGTCATCCGGAAACCTTATGCAACAGCTACTTGGTACTTAGGCTACAGCTCAGGCGATAAGAGCTGTTAGCTCGCAAGTGATCTTTCACGCATAAGAGATAGTTATAGCACACGTGCGTAGATACCGACCATGCACTGGTCCGCGCTCGGGTGTGCTTACGACTGAACGGACGTAGGAAACAGCTGGCGGTAAAACCATCACGTCCCCAGCTCGATCAGGAAACTAAATCCGTATTTGAGGAAGAACTAGCTAAACACATATCTGTGTTCGACAGCTGTGCTCACCCTGAAGAAGCTTGGAAAAATATCCAGGCAGCCATAGATACAGCTGTAAAAGCTGTGAATAAGGTAAACCCAAAGGTGAGTAAAAACCACTGGATCTCCACCGCCTCATCCGAACTGATAGATGCTAGAAGACTTATTCCGGCGAGCTCCGAATTCAATGAGGAGCGAAAGCTGCACAAGAGGAAACTTACGAAAAGTCTCCGCAAGGACAGTGGTGGGCGACAAAAGCCAAAGAGATGGAGAAAGCTTCGAGGATAGGCAACACCAGGCAACTCTTTGGACTCATCAGGGAAACGGGTGGGAGAAGACAAATCATCAGTGAGACAATCTCGGAAAAAAATGGCACTATAATTAGCTCCCAGGATAGACGACTGGATCGTTGGAAAGAGCATTATGAGGAGCAGTTTAATTTGCCCACAGCCACGCTCAACCTTCCGAGCATCCAACACCTCCCTGAATGGGATATAGACACAGGTCCTCCGTCACTAACTGAGGTTACTAAAGCTGTCACCAATCTGAAACTAGGCAAAGCAGCGGGACCTGATGGAATGACTCCAGAGGTATTTAAGTACGGTGGAGACAGCTTACTGTCCGGATTAACTGAGGTACTAGGCAGCGTCTGGGAATCAGAAGAAGTCCCATCGGGTTGGTGTAAGTCACTGATTATCCCCATATACAAGAAGGGAGACAAGTCTTCCTGTGATAATCACAGAGGGATTAGCTTGACTAATATAGTATCTAAAGTCTTAGGCTCAATAATCATGCGTAGACTGAGTGGTGCTCGGGAAGCACAAACACGAGAGAGCCAGGCAGGCTTTAGACCAGGAAGAGGGTGTATTGATCATATCTTCACCCTCCGACAGATTCTAGAACATAGGCATTCCTACCGGCGTCCAACAGTCATTATATTTCTTGACCTAAAGGCAGCATTCGACTCTGTCGATCGGGAAGTTCTCTGGAGATGCTTGGCTGTAAAGGGAATTCCAAGAAAATATATTGCACTGATTAAGGCACTCTACTCGTACTCATACAGCCAGGTGAGGGCTTACGGCGAGCTGTCATCTGAACTGATGACGACCAGTGGTGTCCGTCAAGGATGCCCATTATCTCCTTTTCTATTCAACTTCATCATAGATGTGTTAATGGACTTAACCCTAGGTGACTTCAGCGACTCAGGGATTGACTTGCTACCGGGGAATAATCTCGTTGACTTGGAATATGCAGACGATATAGTCCTTCTAGGCGAAGACGCTGACGAAATGCAGAGTCTTCTAAACACCTTGAGCCGCAATCTACGAATGTTTGGCATGCGATTCGCTCCCGCCAAATGCAAGATGATGTTACAGGACTGGACTACATCGACGCCTAGTTTAAAAATAGGAAGTGAAGTGGTAGAGCACGTTGACCGCTTCACTTATTTGGGAAGTACCATCAGCCCCAACGGGCTGATCTCTGACGAAATCTCAGCACGAATACAAGGGGCTCGTTTCGCATTTGTTAGTTTACGCCGACTCTGGCGTAGACGAGATGTTCGACTATCGACCAAAGGGCGGGTGTACTGCTCATCAGTCCGCTCCGTCCTCCTTTATGGTTGTGAGACCTGGCCACTGAGAGTGGAAGACATGAAAAGACTAGCTGTCTTTGATCATAGGTGCCTGCGTTCTATTTCCCGTGTAAAGTGGCATAATAAGGTGAGCAACATGGAGGTTAGGCGTAGAGTTCTAGGTAAACAGGGGAAATCAATCGACGAAGTCGTGAAGCTACAAAGACTGAGATGGTTAGGACATGTGTTACGTATGCCAAGCCATCGCCTCCCTCGACGAGCAATGTTAGCGGATATAGGGTCAGGCTGGAAAAAAGCTAGCGGCGGTCAAACAAAAACTTGGCATCAGTCAATGAAATCCACAACAGTTGGTCTAAGCCACGTAGAAGGTGTAGACTTCCAGGCTGGGGTCCTCGGGACGGTAAAAATCTATGGTTGGAAACAATTGGTGACATGGCTCAAAATCGTTCTCAGTGGCGCAGATGCATCCACTCCCTGTGACTTATGATCTTCAATGAAACTGTTTTGTATTTCTTTATTACTCCTTTGTCTCACACCTCTGCTCACTGTTTCTATTATGCTTTTCTTGTACTTTCTTCTCTTGCTTCGCGTGCTACACGGAATGTGGCGACTTGAACTTCCGCACATTTGTGCAAAGTTCTATGTCGAAAACAGACAGACAGACAGACACGCTAGTTTAAAGTTGAACAAGAGAGACCCGCCACTCGACGACCCGTCGTGAGATGTTAGTCTTCGTATGTTTTTTAAATTATTTCCGACATAATCTTTCGGGGTACAAATTTCAGGTCTACAGACAAGAGACGACACTGGCGTCGGTATCATAATATGTCTGATCAGGAAGCTAAGTATTGGAGAGTCTTCTCAAGTGATTCATGACGGTCAGTCTGACATAGCTTCAACGGTGAACTTTTGAGCAAAGTTCGCCACTTGAAATTGCCACACTTAATTTAATCACACATAAAGGTAGATTTACAAAAAATGCAAACTAAGCTTCTTGGAAATAAATGCATGGAAGAAAGAATAAGTGAACGGTACGTCAGTACAGTATGCCATTGAGAAAAACTTTGAGCCATTTCAACAATTGTCTTCAGTCATTGATTCTTACCGTTTCGAAGAACCCAGGTAGATAGTCTATAACTCGAATAAATTATAATTATACTTCAATAGTTTAGAGTTTGTTTATATAGATCCTTTCGACATGTAAAATCTTAAGAGCTCAGTCTACCTAGTAGTTATGCTGAATACTGCAAACAGAATTGGTAATAATTATAACAAAATGATATTAATAATAATTACAAAGGCAGAAGTGATTCAATAAAGATTAGTGAAAACTACGATAACGTAAATGATTTCAATGAAAAATCTCTTCGAAACGTTACTTAATTAGATGTTACACGATAAACAAAACTTAGTTGATAGATGATCAAAGTTTAGACAAATAAAATAAATGCATGATAGGGCTAAAAATTAGTAAAGGAGTGCAAAATTTTATATGCATATTGGTCTATTAAGCTTATTATGACACAAAAGGGGTCAGAGGAAGAGTATGTAAGTTTTCTAGGCACATATCAGTGTTGTTAGACAGTTGAAGGCAGTCGGAAGTGAAGCCTTCTTCCAACTATTGAAAAGCCAATTAGAGTGCACCGCTGCGGTGATGAGCAAATTACAAATTGATTTACAGAAATGAGTCAGTACAAACGGAAACCTAGTGGTCAGTCATTGTATAGATTAGCATTATTTCCCCGAATAGAAACAGCTACGTGGAAAAGACGAATTCCAATATCCTTCAGACTAGAAGGTCGACTTCGATAATATTGGAACTAATCGAAACTGTTATGTTGCTGCTGCTGAGTGGTTAATAGTAGTTTTCCCCGTCGCCAAATTATTGTTATGTACTGGTCGAGAATTTAATAGTCCTGACGCAAGGAAGACGGAAATCAGAAGACCACTAGGTTTGCGATGATACTTCTATTTTCCAAAACACAAGGAGAAGCAAATGTATCACAATAGTGTGAGAGCAAAATATATATGAATGTCCAAACAAGTGTGTGAACAAATCAATGGACAGTCTTAACATGATTGGCTAATTATAATGGAGTATCGATCCATATATACATAGCGAAATATGATAGACTGTCAACAACCACACATATTATATATAATATAAGGGGAATATACATTGTTAAAGGAGACAGGTTCATCAAAGTGAAATGGTCACAGACTAAAAGAACAACAGAAAGAGAGACCACCATATATATGGATACATATCAGAAACAATTTGAAACATCACAAAAAATGTCTAATAGCAGGAGTACTTTAAATAACATCGAGTTAAAATTATCTGAATAACAGTGAGGGATTTTCTAGATTCCCCATCTCCCTAGTGTCAAATAGCCTAGATTTTGTGCTCCGTTAATCTAACTCACAATATCCTACTAGTTCGACCTCGCAATTAGCGCAGGGATACCAAATGAATTTCTTCAATGGGATCCACATGATTTCATACATTCATTCCCACTTATGAACTTGAATAAAGCAAGAACAAGAAGTTGTGCAGAATAAAATGGTACCATCGTATATTTGGTTGGCTTCTCATCAGCTGCTTTCAACTTAATGATACTGTTACTACGTTCGTGTACAGAAAAGTTCTAACATACTTGCAAATCTTACATGATATCAGTTGACGGGAAGTTCCGAACTTAGTGAACAGTGCTCAAAAAATTACACATATGTAGTTTTTACACAGGGGCTCAAGTTTAAACAAAGTAAATGTATGCAAACAATAGTTAAGAAGCTACGTAATGAAGACGAGAGGTACGCAAGATGAGTTGATAATAAATTGGGTGACAATGGAATGAGTTCAACTCAAATCATAGTCCAGCAAAATTACACCATATCAAAGGAGGGGTGCTGTTAAAGCCAAAGATTATATAATCAAATGAAAGATAGAATAAAGACATCCATTTGCCACGGCAATGAAAGACTGATAACTGCTTCTTTCTGAAAACACTAATCGGGTTTCAAGCGTTTGATAGATCGCTTCTGGAAACCTGAGGAGAATTTAGCTCCTTAGGCTATTCATAATTTAAAAGGAATTCGCGATTTCCACCTCATGACACTTATCGAAGAGATGTTTCTTTGAGACGTAGGCAAATCGATACATATTCAGAAAATCAGAGTTGTGCCCTTTCTTTCTGTCCTTCCAATGTAACTGCTCCCGCAGATACACGTAAATTTGTGTACACATTTAAAGTTAGAATGAAAAGGTTATCTGTCGACTTTTGACTGGAACAAACAGCACGTTGTCCGATAGATGGGAGCCAACTTAGCTGCAGAATAGGCTCTGGCTAGTGACGTACTCAATCTTCTTTCGATTATTTAATGTAACACACTGAGCTCTCGTTTAAGTGTTCCTTCTGGGCTATTTTAATCTGCCATGAATGAGGTGACAAATGTTCAATGTGTGAAAGCCTTTCAAAATGACGGTAAAGATATCTAGGAGCACAGTGGTCAGCTAAATGTGTTGCTGAATAGATTTAACAGAAAGAATGTAGATGCTAGACCTTCTGAACCAGTACTTCAAATTAACCAAATTTCACATACCATCCACCTTGAACAGTGAAAGCCACTTGTCTGATTCTGTATTTCAAAGTTAATTCTGAGCTTGAGTGCTTAACAGTCCAACTCTATTATCTGTAGTAGAAGTAGTACTGAGAATTCATTTTACGATGATCGTTGAACCGTTGTTCAGTCAGTGTAGACATGGGCTAGAAGTTAACACCGGACCTTGAACAGACTAACAGACAAAATCAGCTAAAGACTAGTAGTAGTAAAACCATTTCGCTTTGAAGAAATATCAGGATGATTCACAGACACGTTTGGACACATCTAATGACTATTCTAAAACATTTGTATGTATTACAGTTGACTTCAGTTTTTGCATAACTGGCAAAACTTCCTGCTGTGATTGACTATTTACTTTCAAACGATTCAAATTTTCATAGTAATATAAATTAATTCACAGACACATTTCGCTCTTGCTTCAGTCGCTTGTGCTGCTAAAGACTATTGACTGCTGCCCGACACTTACTTCATCAATACAAATAGTATCATAGGTCTACTTTCCCTAAGGAGCAGATTATATTCCACATAGTGATTGACTTATTTTCGACCTTGAACTGCGCAAAGAAGTGCAGCAATTCAATCAGTCACACTCCACTCCCCACAGGGAAAAAAGAGACAATTAAATGCAGAATAGTGAGGATTTAGTGGACCTGGGACACTATAAAACATGAATGCATCTGTGCCATTGAGAACAATTTTGAGTCATAACACCGATAGTCCCCAGACACTATTTCTTACCATTACCGAAGTCGCCAACCAGGCACTCTACACTTTCCTATGTTGCTCTAACTAACTATCGAAGGCCTCATTGATTGGTGCCAGGTTTTGATTTCACCAGTCTCTCAACTCCTTTTCAACCTAGTTATGTGTCGGCGAAAATTGCTCATTGAGGAAGGCGGTGAGTCAAAAGGTATGGCACGTGTCCCAGTCATTTCAATCGATGTAGCCACACGACCTCACTGACTGACTTGTTCTTTTTGCCTAGCCTCAATATTAACCACCATATTATACCACATAAATAGAAAGTGAGTATCTGTGGTTCGACACAGTGAATCTCCTCTAACCGAGTTTTATTTGATAAATGGAATTCAATTACAGCAAGTAAAATGTCAATATTACTGATCTAATGTATAAAAAAGCATATAAATTATGTTTGAAAAATATTTTTAATTATCTTGGACACATGATAGACCGACCACCATCAACCATTAATGAACTGCCAGTAGTAAAGGTTGAAGCAGAGCTTGAAAGAAAAGCGATAGCTTGAGCCACTTCTTCCACGGTGCCAGTTCGGCCTAGAGCGTGTGTATCTTTCGCCTTTGCTACAAAATCACTATAGTCCTTTTCTGACATTCCAGATCGTCGATGCAGTTCAGTAACGATAACTGCTGGGCTGTAGAAATAAAAGGTTTTGGTTAATGCAGAAATATTACTTAGGTTTATTGATGTAAGTATAAAACTTGGGCACTGTGGTAGAGTACAACTCCATTATGGATAAGATTTTATTTTGATAAATCACACAGTGTTGTACAGTTATATTAACTGACGACGTTTCGAGCACAAACTATTGCTCATAATCATATCAAGTTACACAACTGATTTTCTTAATTTATATACATGTGTGAAATCGATTAGATAATGGATTAAAAATCAATGTGAGATAATGTACATTCAGAAATAATAGTACAAGGGTTTTTATGGTCATCATAAGTTAGTTGTTAGAATGTTGCGACGTGTTTGAACTGAAACAGAATTTTAAGATTATTTATTATCCTCTTCTGATTTGACCGGCGGTAATAATATCTTCCATATTTATGGTATTTGCATTGAGTCATTTCTAATGCATGTCTTGGGTGTAGACTCGATGAATAAGGATTCCGTGATCAACCTCTCTCTCCACCTACCTATATTACTTTTAGAATTTTAACCCTATCCCACCCTATTGTGTGGCTGTTTGTTATTGCGTGAAGTGCAATAGCTGAGCTTTTTTCTAAATTACTTATCTTCTCGGGGTCAACCATTCTTACCTTAGCTAAATTCTTATGTTCCGACAATATGATTATCCCCACCTTCTTGTTTGACCTATGTAGCTGATCTCAAAGTCATTGCAGGGTATTTTGTGAATTATATTATCTTGTTTAATTGGGTTCAACGGGTCTTTTAGCCTACAGAGCTTGTCCCTGAGTGAGTTTCTACGTTTGAATGCCACCCTTATTCCTGCTTTATTAAGAATCCTACGTAGGGCCTCAGATGTGCTTTCCTTGTATGGTATAACAGTGGATGACTTATATTCTTTCTTATTTGTGTTATCATTAATAGTTTCACCATTATTTTTATTTTGTTTTTGGCATTTACTGATCTTCCTAATGAATTTTATAGGATAGTTATTCAACACTAACGCTTCTTCTATCTGTTTTATTTCGTCAATTAGGTCTTTTCTTGTGCTACTTAGTGCTATGGCCCGGTTTGTTAGACACTTCACTAAGTTAACGGATGAGACGAATTAAAGTCTAAATATCTATTAGAATGCGTTGGTTTTCTATAAACACTAGTGTGTATTTTGCCTTCTATTCGTTTTATCTTACAATCTAAGATAGCTTATTCCCCTTGTTCATTTTCTGATTCAAATGTGAATTTTATTCCCTCTACTTGTGAGCTTATATGTGTCAAGAAGCTAGAGATATGTTCTGTTTTTAACACTGTGAAAGTGTCATCCACATATCTCCACCATATTTTTGGAGTAGGATTAAATGTATTGAGAGCACTACTTTCCCAGCTGTCCATAAATATGTATTTCTAAAATCTACTATTGGTCTTATCGGGTAGCCTGGCTTATGTATTTTAATAGTACCATATATTCTACTAGCATTATTAGTTTTAGGCATTATCTTATCCATAATGGAGTACTTAGGTTTGTTAAGAAGAAAAAGGATCATGAGATTACAAAGTATGTGGAGATTTATTTATACTGACAAGTGATCACTAGGGCTTCTGTTTTGAACTACAGTAGTTATTCAGTACATAAAGTAAACTGCTACTTATTGAGTCGGAATTACAGCACACTGGTGGAGATTGTGTGTCAGCTTTTCCCTATTTCAGAGCTACGGTAGCAGAACTTAACGGAGACAAAGTACTGATGACAATGTTGTCAGCAGAGATGGTAATGAGAGATTTTAGACAAAGTAGGCAATCATACACAATTCTTAGCCACCTCCTTCAAGTACTAGGCAATACTCAATGAGCAAGAAAAAACTGTCGCCAAGTGGTGCACTAGTTAAGTGAAAAGAAGTAGGATCAGTTTGTGAACATGGTAGTAATTAAAATATTAACAGCATGTAAGCAGATACTTGCGAGCAACATAATATATAATTTGAAAGAAAAAATGAATCCTCCAAAGTAAATATTTTTCCTCATTATTTTTATTTATTAATATTATTTTTCCTGAGATCTCATATTCGCACTTTTTTATTTTGATGTTAACATAGAAATATGGCGGCCTAGCAAGAATAAGCTTCAATATTTAACAGGTCAATTAAGTTACTTTAAATGAATGAACTAGCATGAGTTTGACTTACACATACAAATGCAGTCAGAACGAAAGCAGAATACTTAAAAGTTGCCTTTATGAACGACCTGGCATGGCCAAGAGTGGTCAGACTTCGGTCTTCCTCTCGAAGTGCACTCATGTCGCCACACGATTACAGACTCCCTCTGCAAGCTAAATCTGATTCACTGCCTTCACGTGGCCAGGGTGTTCGTCACAGAAAATGGAAGGGCGAACGTCAAAGTCTGAGGCTTCCAGTCTGACTGGTGGAGATGCACATCTACTTAGGGGAACTGGAACACCCTGATTCCAAGCCTATGACGTACATGGATTCCAGAATCCGATTGAAACGAATGATGTGTGAATCTATATCGGTCAACAGGAATCACGAGAACGTATCTACTGGCAAAGATTTAATACCTTGTGGATCAGATTTCAGATCAACGGATCAGAAAGGAGGGAATGGTCTCCTTAAGACAATCATCTATTTCATTTTGGATGTCCAGTCAGAATTCCAGACTTCGTACAAACTATTAAACTTTGGGTGGCGCATCTTTTAGTGCATATACTGTGCCAAGTTTGTGTTTAAAAATAATAAGACTTGAAAGTTAAGGTGATCATACAAAAAATGTGGTAGTTGCAAACTTCAACAAAGCAACACTCTCAGTGTCATCAGTCAATTCCGCCAAAAGTACACCAACTAAACAACCACAGGAGTTCGATGAAATGTCACCAAAAAATTTGCCTTTTCTTTTCGTTTCATTTCCATGAGAAAAGCAGCAGTAAACTTAACCTTACTGGAAGAATCGCAGTTTAAGTAGAGCATTAATAATTTCACTTTGAAATTATGATAACAACAATTACACATAATGTTTTATAATAACAGAGGTTAGTTGGTGCATACAGTTAACACGTACACAAAACTAAAACCATTTTGTATCAAAACAACACGAATGTTTACCTGACACCATTTACTCGAATTCCTTTAGGAGCTAAATCTGAAATGGAAAAAATACCATATAGAAAGCATTATATTGTGATCAAATAAACATTTATGATAGAATAAGTCTAAACAATTCATTCAGATCAACAAGACATTCATTTGTTCTACGTTTTGTTTTACTAAACAGGTCCCAAGGAAACGGAATTCAAAACTCGGTTTAAGAAATCCCTTTACAGTGGTCTCCAGGCAGCAAGAAACATTTGATGTAATAAGTACCGAACCCTTGGATACCATACATCTCGTTGACCTTATTAGCAGTCATGTATTTTAGCTAACGCAGTTTCATTTCGCAGGTATTATTTCGCTTAATCACGTTTCTTATCTGTTAAAGAGACCTAATCGAAATTTCAAACTGATTGAGGTAAATAACTCGCATAGTATTCATCTTCATCGCCTCGCTCCTGTGGTGACTTTAAAATATTTTAAGAAAACAAACAACCAGCTGAGCTAGTACACGCTAAACCTGCTACAGTTCGGTTAAGAAGTAGGCATTTCTTGTGTGAGACTATCCGCTGCACACAACTTACTATTTCGATTGCTTTCAGTGTCTGCAAACTCAACTGTCGTGAGTACTTCTAATTCCACACATCACAACATATCAGTCCAGCAGTACACACATACAAATTAGAAACATATTAACCTTTCCTGAAAACGGAACAAAACCACTTATCAATTCCTTCACCAACTCTCCCAAATGTAATTTCCTATTTATACTTCATATAAAAATTGCAATTATAACAACGACTTTCCCTTAAAACTCCCACCAGTTGCGTACAACCTATTAACTTTAACAAAATTACAAATTAGGTGACAAATTTGTTGTTAGGCTGGTAAAATATTAGTAACAATTACTTAGTTAGATAAGAGAAGATCAAAATTTGGTGTGCGAAAGCTCAAATGAAAAGATAACGATGTAATACGGTGAGTAGAACTCAGGTCAAGAAAATTAATCTCCTATAGAAGTCAAATAGGACAACCAGGGGTGTGTTCGTGAAAAGAGAAGTTAATGAAATTAGAGAACAAAGAGTTAGTAAGGGATGAGTCACCGAGTGGCTGAAGTACAACAACAGATTCCTTTTGGAAACATAGATCAGGTTTCAGCTGTTTTTTCGCGATAGCAACACTCTATCTGACTAGGTAATTGTCACTAATTTTTCACCACCCTAACAAAAAATTTATCGATGAAATTTTCGAGAAACCCCCAAAAAGAGGTAGTACTTCAGATAGCCTTATCATCCTGATTTTTTATTTTGCTGTGACGCTCTTACAATGTGTCCGTTTAAAGACGAAAGTATGTTAAATTTGTACACTGACTTATTTTGTTCAACATCATAGGTTGTACGCAGCTGGTGAGGACCAATAGAATAAAATGGAGTCATGCTATTCTGGACCAATGATTCGTTCTTTATCTGGTGAAATATTGAGTGGGAAATGAATAACGATCATTTGCAGAAGTGAGATTTAGTTGGTGGTAAAGTAAGTTGTGGTCGGTAGAAAATGTAACGTGAACCGATGGTGTTTTGGAGTTAAGTCAATTTCTCAGCTGCTGGGATATCTTATTTACTAGGCACTAAATTCCGCTTTGCTATACACCGACACAATTATTCAATTTGGAAATGCACGTGATAAACCGTCTTGACAGGTGACAGCGGCTACAGAAAAGCCTTTAACACTTCAGTTTCTTTCAGTTTCCACCGGTCATTGTTTTTCACAACGCCTCTAAGGATGCGGAAGTTCGCCTAGTAAATACACTAATGGATGATTAGTCACATAACATGCTGGTAATTCCCTCGTTATTACAAATTACTATATGAATATCAAAAGGTTAAAACAGTTAACAAGAAACCGAACATGATTCATCATGTTAGCGATTAGATCAAAGACCATATTAATAGAATAAACCTCTGATTAAGGATTCAATTGATTTTGAAAGAAGACATATACAAGCCATCGTATGCAAACTACCGTGAGTCAGAAAACCAAAAGCGATTTGAGACACTGGACTTTGAGGTTATCGAATGATAATTAAAGGCAATTAGAAGGATTTAATGAATACCAGTTCTGAATTAGGCAGTGTTCAAAGCTCAAATATTCTCGGAACTACGAAAAGCAAAGGTATCCAGAATGCCTGCAAAAAAACGTTACTCAATGCTGCTTATTAGAGTTCCATGAGCTATGCAGAAGCATGAATGCAAATCAAAAAGCTTGTATTTTTGAGATTATTGTGAAGATTACATAAAATAGTAATAAGAAAAATACATACTTTGAAACCACTTTACAAACTAAAAGAACATGATTGGAAGCGGGCTTTGCTCGACGAGTGATTATTGTGGCATTCT
The DNA here is from genome assembly GCA_944472135.2 of Trichobilharzia regenti. Lineage (NCBI taxonomy): Eukaryota > Metazoa > Platyhelminthes > Trematoda > Strigeidida > Schistosomatidae > Trichobilharzia > Trichobilharzia regenti. Next base: position 61,807,066 of record OX235265.1, on the reverse strand, counting down.
TCTTAAACGTTAGCAGAGATCAAGTTTAGTGGCATTAACAACGTGAGAATAAATGTTTTACATATTGAAACATTTCGAAGTAACGAACTGTCCTAACCTGAAGATAACGATGTACTTTATCGTAAGAGCTGTAACTACTACCTTCATTTCACACGCAATTTCAATCGCTGGTTTGCAGTGATTTCACTGACTTCAAGTTAGATGACGAACTACTTCAGTTAGAGAACCACCGAAACACTATACTGAAAATAGAAAATTGCTAGAAGTCAGGCCCAAGCAGCTGAATCTCCAACACACCTGGTCTCGTGACCTGAACGTTTCGGATTTGATCCCTGGTAGAGTTGTAGGTGGGTACTGGTGAAGAGTCTCCAACTAGAGCAAAACAACTACCCACTGCTCCCCAGTTTTTAATAGTTCACTAGGTGAAGTCAGTCCATGACGTAACTTTAAAAGTATCCAACGAAAATAGAGAAAGACAAGCTATATGGAGATACTAGACACACTGAATTAGAAAGGGTTTTCATATTCCTCATGAACCCAGTCTTAACTCAAGTATTTGATGACGTGGTTCCGGTAATTCATTACAATAACTATTATTAACATGGAATGACAAAATGAAATGACAAAAACAAGAAAACAAACTGTTTGGAGTGGAAATCTTCCATCTCCTTCTTTCAGGAAAAATTCAATTGTAATGTGAAGTATACTTACCTAGCGCAGTGCACCTGGTAAATTGATCCAATGCTGCTTTGCTAATACAGTAAGACATTACTCCAGGAAACTGAAAACGAAGGAAAATAGCGAGTTCACAGTGACTTAGTCTCCAAGCGTTAGATGTATCAATGTGATCCCAAACATCATTTATCAGAGCCAATACACGAGTGATTCGTTCAAAATCAAGTACGCGTGCCTACAGCAGAATCAGATTCCTACGATCCATCATAGTGGAACTATGTAGGGGTTTGACTGGTTACAAGTGAGAAGTCGTGACCACTGGGATACAGTAGGTCGGGTTTGACGACAAATACTCACCACGGATGACATCAGCCAATCGTCGCGCTAAATCGTGAATTGGCAGAATTTGGAATTCATGGACCGACCATTGCATCGGGTCTCAGTGGCTTAATGGCCTACGAGCTCGCCCTGTAGTTGGGAGGTCCTGGATTCAAACGCCGGCAGGAGCTAAAACGAAGCGACTGTCCAGTACTCCCAGGTTTTCTAAAAGTCCTCTAACCGATGTCAGCCCATGATGAACTAGTGGGACTATATAATTTGGGAATTAATTTTCTTTAAATAAAACTTTACTATCCGTGTGATTTCCACGAATATGACTTTCACAGATGATATGATTTCGTTCAATACAATCTTTCCTGACAGGTTAGGGAACTAATCTAAATTTTACTCCCGTTTTACACCACCAAGAAGTAAAAATAGGTACATTTCTAAAACACATAGTCAGTTAAATGTTTCCCACTATTGACAACTCGTTAAGGCTCTCACGTGCATCCGTGGACAATACAAAAAGAGAAAGGGTTAACCATAGATATAGGAAAATAACAATGGAAAAGTTCATATCCTAGTCTGGAAGTGTTTTTTTTCAAACGAACTACCGGGCTCACACTTGGTAAATATTAATAGATTCAATGTGATCCTCAAATATTCCGTTCTAGTGAATATTTTATGTATTTAACTCAACATACATACCAATGCTCAATTTGATAATGGGTTACACGAATTGTATGAGGGTTGATGTTCGAACTCAGCACTTAGTCTAATGACATACAGACCTACTAAAACATACACAGGATTCAACACAGAACTTGGCAACGAACTGCAGCAGTTCGAGTTGCCACGTACACATATACTAAGGAATGAATACTAGCGTCGGTGGCACAGCGGTTAAGACTCTCGCAGATCACGAACATGGTCCGGAGTTCGATCCTTTGCCGACGCACACCTGATATCTATGGTCGGCCTGCATATTTGAGCTACCGATATAACATGCTGAAAATTCCATAATTGTACCGAAAATACGGTGTGGAATCAAGCTGTAATCAAAAAAATAAATAAATAAATAAACTAAAAACAGTATCTGCATAAACAATTACATTAAAGAATGTATTTCAAGACTCACCGACCGATTGCCACAAACACTGGATACATTTACAATGGCACCTTTAGTGACAGTAAGGTCAGGAATAGCAAGATGAGTTAAAGAAATTGCAGCAGTTAAATTGACTTTCATTAAACGATCAAATTCATCCACATTGAATGTTTCTGCTGTATCTCGTATCATACATCCAGCATTATTAACCTAGTGACATTAGAAATGAAAATTTAACAAAAAATTACTCATTACTGGTAATACTCCTTTAGAAGACTCTGGTAAGCGAAGAATACTTGCCTACAATACTCTTCAATTTATCCTGGATTTGTTGGCTATACTATTCTTTCGGGCTCCAAATAGAATATGGGGATTCAGCAGCGCATCCACATTTCATCCTCGGACGCCCAACCCATTGCTTCTCACTCGGGCGTTACTCGAGGGCCTGGGACGCAATGTCACTCAAATGTCTTCTCAACGCATATCCAGTCCATCTCCATTTTCTTCGGCATATCTGTCGGGCAAGAGGTTCTTGGTTGGTTCGCCGCCTGCAAGAGTTCTTTGTTGCTAACTTCTCCTGGCCAGGATTCTGATATTCAGTACGGAGCGAAGGTAGTTGCTGATAAAAGTCAAGCAGTGGAACTAGGAAATTAAAACTCAAAGGCCTAACACAATCCAACCATTTTATCCTTCTCTAACTCCTATGATAAAAAGGCCAGCTCACAAATTAGGTATTGAATAGTTGCTTTTTACAGGCTTAGTTGCATCAGCTGCCTGGGCAACAAGTGAGAACTTGAGAGTATCCAAGACCCACTCAGGGTGACATCCTATTTTGATCAAATTCGGAAGAGAATACGGAAAAGAGTGCACGACATTGTAGATGGAAAGCTGAAATTATCCAACGTGGTCATCAACAAACATTAAAAGCTGATGCAATGCAAATGAACTGTAAAAAAATACTGTATTTTAGAGGTTTGAATTACCAGTATATCAAGTTGATGAAAGTGGTTAATAACCAAACGGTAAGCTTTTTCAATTTCCTTTGAATCGCTTAAATCAGCTTCAACGCACAAAAAAGGCTCTTTGTACTTTGCATAGACTTCTTTTTGAGCTGCTTTAATGCATGCTTGCCGAGTCTCCTCTAATCTTGTTTTATCTCGAGCAACCAAAGCAATGCATGCTCCCAGTTCTGCAAACAAAACTGCAGTTGCCCTTCCAATTCCTGAACTTGCTCCTAAAAACAAAAAAGAAGCACAGCATTTACTTTAATTGGATTCATCATGTTTCAAATGTCTATAAAATTTGAATGAAAATGTGTGACTTTCGGCCATGTTCTATCAGAGGTTAGCAACTTTCTTTGCTTGCTAAACTGTATTGTATAGAAAGTCTGGTAGAAACAAAAGCATCTGCTGCTATGATCAATAGATGGAATCTGACAGACCATTACTGTCATCTCAGAAGAGACAGTTGTTGTCACCTCTGGCATATGTGTGAAGACTGGTTCACACAAGGTTGGGAATATTTTCTCTGCTTAGGTTTTATGAAGCATCTGCAATACAATTAGCAGTACCCTAACTTAGTCACTACGCAAGTCAGCCAGAAACTGTGCATGGTACGACAGTACTACAGTAGCTTTCAATTCCTAATTATTTATGCCATTTTCATCACTACTTTTATTTTTCCCACTAGTCTCCAAATATTTTCTGGTGGGTAGCCATTCACTAGTAATAATTTCCTCATTTGTTTGACTTCATTACTTAAATCTTCCGACTTACTAGTTAGGCTCCTTACCCGAATATATAAACAACTAAATCTACCTTTAGTTACATGTTGATATAATAATCGGAAAAGATATTCAATTGTATGCAATCACACAACAGGATAGGGTAGTCAGGTGGAGAGAGAGAGGGCTAGATTAATCACCGAATCTTTCTCCATCGAGCCAACATCAAACAAGTGCAATCGAAGTGGGGCAATGCCTATACCAAGTATGTAGAGGGGAAGAGAATATGTATTTACATAAAGCAAATTATGAAGCTCTGTGAACGGACTGATATGCAAAGAGCAATAAATTGTTCTCGAAACGTCATCCGGCTGACATCCTTGTTTGTTGTATCAATAGACTTATCGAATATAGAACCATATTTCACCACTGCCCAAATACACTTTCACTAGGTTACAAACTATTGTACCCCAGTAAAAATATGCATGTCAATCCCCCCAGATTTGCTAGCTTATTGCCTGTTCGCTTGCATTTCAATGACGTCTTAGTCAAAGTGGGCATTTCGAATAAAGCAGCAATTCCCTACTAAATACCGAACAACAACAGGCGATAAACACAATATCAGCAATGTTGGTAACTTAGCACAGTCAACTTCGTTTCACAACTGACTTCACTATGTGGGGGGTAATGGAGTAGAAAGGACACTTTCTACAGTTGGTGGTGATGGAAATCAAAATAACCATCTGATGCTACTTTTTATTGAAAGAGGGTGTAAGCAAACGACATCTCAAAAGATAAAAAGCACCAGGTTCGCCCCACTGAGTTCTACTGTAGGTAGCATATAGTTTGTAAAGAAATTGCATTAAGCACAACCTCTTTCACTTTAAGTTAAAATTCTATGTAACTAGGCTCCAGCAGATATTCGTCTGGCCCGTGAGACTCAGGAAACAAATAGTACACAATACCAGTTGTTCTTCCTAACCAAAATGAGATGTTCGTTCAACATTACTGAAGAGGTGTGACGGTGAAAAAAAAGTCTATTTAAGAAGTGGTATTGAACTAAAGAGTCTCCAAAAACATAATAGTGTAACCTTACATATCTGAAATAGTCAGAAAGACGAAAAATTGATGCGTAGATGCACTAGATGTTATTTTTTTATAGTGGTTACAGTGGTTTAAATCATCCTACGACATTTCATTTTGTTTGGTGCTTCTCAGTCTCGTCACATGCTCTTGATAACCATATCACTTATTTTCCATATTAGTACCTGCTTTTTTGTGATTTGTCATATCCAACAAAACTATTGTTCTTCCATATTACTATTCTTTTCCCCTCAGACTTCTGTTTAGTGCCTCTTTTGAATCTCTCTTCTCTTTGTGTGCTACATGGGGAGTGGCAACTCGAACGGCTGCACATCTGTGCAAAGTTCTATGTTGAAACAAGTCAGTCAGCGAAAGGTAGGAAAACTCATGAATAGTATATAACATGAGATTCAAGCAGAGTTGTAGGACTTTACTACATTTCGATCGTTACAAGGAAGAGGGACAGAACTCTGTTAATGATAAACAACTGAAAGATTTACGCATTCCATCAAAAAAGAGAATCAAGAGTCTCAAGGCTTGTAAGTACACAACTATTGATCGCAACTTGTCAACCTCCGTGACTAAAAGTTAGACCCTAGTAACTACTTGTGTTGTTCTGCATCGATTCTAAGTTATTAAAGCTAAAGCTTACCAACATTTAAAAATTAACGACCAAAGACTTATCATGAACAATTAGTCTATTAAATAGTAACATGCGAATTCAGAGGCTAACTGCGGCTTCCATATGTTCGACGTCAGCAACATTTAAAATTTCGGATGCTTAGACCAATTAAGTGTCACAGAAGAGAATTGACAGGATGAAATGCGAAAACTAGGAACATACGGTTACCTGTTATTAGAGCTACCTTTTGTGAGAGAGATATCATATCCGCTTGTTTCTGAAATAAATAATGAGGATTACATGAGAACAAAATCAGCAAAGAACTATGAAAAACACATGTGTGAATATATCTATATTGAAACAAATTTAACGTCTACATTTCAAATAAAGAAATCAAAATGGATTTAAAATAAATGCGGGGATCAAATGCAGAGTAGTGCTGTCAAAGGCGAACTACGACAGCTGCACCAATGACGTGTCAGCAGTGGTTGCTGCCAACCACTTCGCATCCTCCTCCCGAAAGAGCAGTCGCTTGCATTCGCATAGATTTTGTCCTAAAATAAACGTTTGACGACAACGGGTGAGCCATATAAGCTTCGTAGAGTTTCCCATTCGTTCTTCCAAGTTATCTTTACTTGTCCAGTCACAACTGTCAGGACCAAAACATAGGAGTCGTCTAACAATAGGTATGCAAACGAAATCTACTTACTTGCAAGAGCATTCATCCTCAATGTCTTTGCATCTAGCTCTAAGCTTCGGTGACAGTCCATTTGATATAACTTCTATGGTTTTCTCTTCAATCGGCATTGGATTCGGGATATTTTTTTCAAAAGACTCCAAGTCTCTTTTGCTGTGTTTGTGCTTCATAAATTCTAGAGGGTCTCGCTCCTCTTTTTCTTCTTCATCATACTCTTCGTCTAAAAATTAGTTGCGCTCTCATATAATAAGCATGTTTTTAACTTACACACTTTAATAGCGCCAACGCCTAACAACAATAATACCAAAAGCCTATCTCTCATCTCTGACCATCATAATCCTTGAAAATATTCCCAAGTCCCGCTCAAAAAATGTGGCTTAGACAGTGTACAAGATCCAATTAACATATATTGTAGAGTGTATTCGCCTAGGATTTTAATTTGTTGATTGTGGCCAAAATGAAGTATCACCAGCGAAAAAATGTTTCTGATTGGTTCTGGTCACTTGGAACTACTCGGTCACAGTCCTTGTGTTGCGTATGTTTATTGAGCTGATGATTAAAGTGTTCAAAGGAAGATGCAATAGCCACAGCTACTGGTAGGTCGTTCCATGGACAGCCAATTTGAACTAAAAAGAAACGGAGACACTCTGGAGTATTTGCAGTTATGGTATGTAAATCTGCCAACCAGTGCAATAAACAACTCGATGTATAGTCCATAATTTTTCACTTTATTATTCTGCTTGAACTCACTGTCATAACACCATGAAATTTCATTCAACATGCATTTGTCGGAGCATACATTTTCATCACCGACTCCTTACATTGAGGCTTACTATAATGGCTCGAGAACGAAACGGGTCAGTTGGTTTGGTCATTTAATTCAGTTACCTGTTTCGTTATGGCGTGGAAAGGCTCTCAGAAATACACGCAACATTTGAAAGTGACGTGGTCATTGACACGGTGCAGTGGCGAAGATGATCAGGCCAGCATTCTGCCTGCTGTTTCCCGAAGAAGAATTCGAAATTGATCGCGGTGGCTGCTATAAAACACTTTCAGATGATGAGTTTTTGAGTTCGGACGATATGATGACACGCCAGGATGACTATTTTGCGATTGTCTCCAAATGTAAGTAGCTGATTTGGATCCATATAAGTACAGCAATTCATTATTATCCCCTTAAGTTCTCAATGGAACATGTGGTTCCAGAAGCACAATTTCATCCTGTTTCTGGCAGTCCTCTGTGTCAGGCTCTGCGATCACCAATAAGAATCCATCACCATGTCACACGATCTCCTCCATGTCATACCCGGACTCAATCTTGACTTTTCGTTTTCAACTCACTTTCTCTCGAGGGACTGGAACTCAGGGTCACTGAGTTGTCTTCTCAAAGTGAATCCAGTCCACCTCCATTTTCTTCGGCATATTTTTTGGATGACAGGCCGTCGGCTGGCTGCTTCCGGAGTTACTTGTTCCGATTCTTTCTGGACGGACACCTATTATTCAGCGTATAGAAAAGGCAGTTGTCGATGTGTACGCTCTGTTGTAAATGCTTTTTGCGATGCACACTGCGAGCCTCCATGTAGTAGCACTTACATGACACTAATGTCGAAAATCTGTATCTTCCTCACGCAGAGTGAAGCACGTTTTCTCACTGATTTCAGACAGCTGATCAGTAGATATGGTGGTGGTCACTAAGGTGAATCACCCCATTCTGCAGGAACAGCAATATGCAATTTGAAGGCTCGAGATATTTCTGATTTTTATGAGGGCATAGATCTTTATCTTGAAAAAGATAATAATGAACGCCTTGACAGATCATGCTTCTACCTTTAAATATATACCATTTGCTCAGCTTATTGTTGAGATGTGACCACGCGGGATCTGCACAGATTTATGGGGCATCTTATAAATTAACTTGCTATCCATCGTCAGATCTTTAAATACCACTTCACAATGTCTTATCTTATTCATTTTCTAATGACGTCTTTACTTGATCCTCATTATATTCCATTAAACCTAACATTTTACAGATCTTTATGAATTTGATTCGACTTATTCTATTCCTATTCTCTGTAGGGTACGGCTGTGCACCAAATAGACAAAAAGGCATGAAATAAAAACAACTGGCTTGAAAATAATTGTATTAAAGCCAAAAGTGGACATCATGATAGTACGAGGTATATTGGTATCATTATACATTGCAAATGAACGTTGTCGGCCTAAGGATTAATTACTTCCCCATTCTGTTTTCTATATAAATGTATTTATTAATGATATATTGCACTTGCTTAATTTATTACACTTTAATAATTCACCTTAGCACTTAAACTTTTCTAAAACAGCTTCCAATCCCTTGTAAACGTTGTACTTACCTCAATATTGATTGGTTATCGTACGCCTGCAACCACGGGATGAAAACGAAACGAAGTCAGTTTTCCTGCGCAACCTGGAGGACAACTGTACGATTCAATAAGTATACGGCCTGGTTCAGACAATGAGTTTAATATATATATATATATATATCAAATATTTAACAGTTGAAACATTAACTTGTAGACAATTTAAGATTTGACATTATACCATACTTGATCGTTCCTGTAAAAAAGGCATGCATTTTCATGTAAATTTATGTTTATATGAAAATAAAAATTATTATTATTAAGGTATGGTTTGCTTTCTCTGGCTTGTCTTTGACGTATTCATCTGTGCTACTTGTAGCCGAAACACTGCTGCCTAGTAATGTAAGTGAATGGTGTGACTGCTTAAGTTCCCGTTGCTGGGGACTATTGCTTGTTATAGTCGAATGATTACTTTCATTCCTCCATCTTATGTGTGTCAGCTTAAAGCTTTGTCTTCGCTGTCTCTTCCACCAACTTGCTGGTTTTCGCATATAGGCCCTCAATTTTGTGCAGAGTTGGACATAAATCATTCGTGGAGTTCAGGTCTTTTAGTGCCTTTACGGTGGTCCAACGTATGCCAAGTTCTACTATTATCCACAATCAGAAATATCACAGGTGGCAGTAGGTAGCTTCGTCTCGCTACCGTCTTCACTTTAAAGGCTTCTCTGAGCTTTTGTTGTGAATCGCTTGGCATGAAGCATCATGTAGCTCTTGGACGAGGTTGACAAGAGTTTATAGAAATTCATTGTGTTGAAGAGTTTTCCAAGTTGCTTCGTGACTGACAGTATCGATGACCTCTTCGGAATCAATGAAGTCCTGTGGGAGCATTTGATCTCTTCATTTATGTTATATTAGGATACTACTACTGCACTGGTCTTCACAGAGCTGTATTTCGACTGGTTTCTGAGATGCAGTATTTCTAACCGAGAGTTAGGCAGGTGAACTACTGTGCTGTCTGTGACGTAATATGACATTTGAAAAGCACGCATATCGGTAGAAACATGTTACAATTGTCATTAGGTCACACACATGCACTATTTTTGTCTAGGCGCTTCTCTTTTATCAAACGATCTGTCTGTTAGCCGAAAGATGACTAGTAATGGCTGTTTTATGTATGTCTTCCACAGCTATCATACATTGTGGTGGGCATGAACTAGGTCTACTTCAGTAGATATTGTGGTGCCTCGAAGAATATTAGTAAATTCTTGAATGTTTCGTACACAGTACCTGTCCTTGACAGGTGGTTTATCTAGCGCTCTGCAATCAGCACACCTGAGTCACCTGGTCTAATTTTTCCTTAGCAACATGTGCAACGCTGAAGCCGACTATTAATTTGAATCCCGAGTAATTCCCAGCCAGACCGAATACTCGAATTCCGATTTCGTTACTTCCAGTTTTTGTGGAGCTAACTTCCCTGGTTCAGCGAAAAGTAGGAGCCACGTGTCCTTATTGAATTAGTAATTTTCGGAACAAAATTGGATGTTTAGTGGTTGGTTGTCGTCTGATATGTAAATTTCGTCTGTATTTTTGGGACATTTGGAAGAAGAGAACACGAAGTTCAGTAAAAATATCTTTTCGCCGATTTCATGTCCATAAGCTGTACGATTGCGTTTAAATCCACAATTTTGCGCACATACAATCTTTACTTGATTCCGCGTAATTACGATGGCGAATAAAAGGTGACAGTTATTTCCAACTAGATATGGTCTACGAGAGGCTTAGAAACAAAATTACACAGGATTGGAACGGATTACAATTAAGTAAAAGTGAACGTGGAAACAAATTGAAATAGCAATTTTCAACTTGAAATGGAAGTTAGGATGTGTGAATATAGATCACAAGAGCCTTAGAAACAAAAATTACATGGGATTAGGATATGATTGTAGAATACTGACTTCAAAAGAATTATTAGTGTCAACAAGAAAAGCATGGAAACAAACTCAAAATAACTGTTGTTATAGCTGAAAAAATTGAGTGAATTGAATGAAGACTGAGATAATAGGAATCGCACACACAGCGAACGAAAACATTCAAAAAATGATCCAAAAATAATGAAAAAACGGAGGCTAAGGGAATATACGGAACTAGATCCATGGTAGTTGTAGAGTTTGGAACAATTACTTTTGAACACACAGCTCCGGCTTTTTGATGCATATGTCAGCCACGTCTCATAAACCATTAACGCCCAGCTCTTGCTGCACTCGGGCTCACGCTGTTCCTTGAAGTTTCTCAGAAACGCTTAGTAATAACGGACGAAAAAACCAAAACACCAATTGGCGGCTCGAGGATTCTTTATTGTTACACCAACATATAAAAAATGTTTCCACTAAGGTCTGTGAACAAATATTACAATAATAAATCACAATATTACTTCTGACGGTTGTCTCCTGACTTCTTTCTGAACAGCGACCGATGAGACGATGACTGGCTGATTGATGCCTCCGCGAAAATTGGGGAAGTTGGTTTTGAGCAAACAACCATGAATTGATCGTTCAATCTTCAACTACATTGACAGCATATTTTGAGGGCTTCTGCAGTACAGAGAAGTAGGAAACACACTGCTTTCGGTGGGTTTCTGTTGACTTCGTAAATTACTTTGAATGAGTCAGTTGAGAAGTTGTGGAAGATGTTGATCAGGTGTTCAATAGTGGCACTTCTGATTGAACCGGTGTCTACTCTTTGCAGCCAACCTAGGTAATGTTTTCTAACATGTTTTGAGAGGACGCGCTCACAACGACCTATGTAGCTACCTCCACACGAGCAGGTGAACTGACATATGCACATCGAATCGGTCATGTGCGAAGGCTTGTCTTTAGGATTGTTTTGAAGCATCGGACGGCCAGACGATGTCACTCTTAGCATTGCTGCAGGAAAAGGCTTCTTTAAATAGCTGGATATTCTCCTCATCATGATATCGGTTGCCAAACCTCCCCTAAAATTCAGATTAATATATACCGTTTCCTTCAGCGCCGAATCTCATTCTTCTCTTTTTGGTCTAGGTTTCATTTTTTCAGCAAAACGTTTCGGGTAACCATTTTGAGGCAGGATAATTTTGAGGAAAGGGAGCTCCTCTTCCAAGCAATCGCTGCTGCATATTTTCCAAATACGACGGGTTAGTGAGATGATGAGAGCTCGTTTTCAGCTCAAAGATGTCCAACTATAGAAATGCGTTAGTTAGCCGTTCCACGTTGGTTTTCTCCGGATGGATCTTTTCAGGGTTCCATCATCCCTTCTTGTTTGTTCCACGTCCATAAATGGAATCCCTGATCCGTTTTCCAGCTCCATTGTAAATTTGATCGAAGGACGCGAATTATTAAATTCTTGTGAGATACAAATGAAGTCCGAATTATCCTAGCAGACTATAAAGATATCGTCGATGTACCTTTTGTACAGTAGTGATTTGCCTATTGTTGATTCTAAAACTCCAATTTCCAAACTGGTCATAAAGCAGTCCTATAGAACCGAACAAACGCTCACTGTACAGACTGTTTCACTCTACCGATTTTATTAATAAACTATTTATATTTAGAACGAATCAACTATTAGTCTACTACAGCACCTAATAAACGCGCTTCAATACTTTTAACACTCGAAAATCTCTAAATAAACTAGTAGCATGGATGAATAAAAAGACTTTGTACAGAACATACCGGAACAGTTTAACCTTAGAAACAGGACCGATAACTCTAATATAACCTTCAAACGCTTGCTGTATAAACTGTTTAATTTCAATGGCTATGTAGGGGACTGTTACAAGAGTTCATTCACATTACAAATATGAGAATAATAATCCAAGTCAATGAAACGTTAAGTAACAATGTATTACCAAAAATGCACTAACCAGTTATATCAATAAAAAGGATTACTTGGATATAAAGTCTAAGTCCTCTGCTACAAATTATTTATATAATCCACGGGAACTTTAACTGTTGGGATTGTGTCTACTGTAGATGCTATGTGCCGGTTGTAGAATTGTTTTCGGTTGAGGATGGTAGACTCCTACAATAAATCAAAAGTATACAATACGGTGTGAATGAAGCGCGTAAGCAGTAGCAGCCAGATGTAGGGCGAACTTCCCAACAGTAAAGTGTATTACCAATGGTAACGGAAGTTATAATTATTTTTAACAAGAATCGTTTTAAACAAAAATCATGTGCAATATCTCTAATTTCTGCAAATAACCAAATAGTGTACAATCATATTGTCACGTACTCCACACGGATCCCCCCTAGAGGTCCGGAGAGACTACCGGAAACTGTTACTGTTGCTGAAGTAAATAATAATAGTAATAACAATTACAGGATAAAAGTAAGGATACATAATAACATGCGTGTACGCGAAAAGGTATTTGGATCATGTAAAGTCTGAACGTATCTACAAATAGTTCAGCAACAAAAATTGAAATAGTAGGACATGTCAATTAATTGAGGTCGGTTCCTCATTTGCTCAAACCAAGATTTTTAATGTATAAAGAAATATATGTATATACACAGTAATTAGAGGGGGGAAAGAAAACATAAAATATGGATCAAAAATCGGTAGTTTCTGAAAAGCACAATACGCTCATGTCATTGTATCGTAGAATATAGATGACTAACAAATATACGGCATATCTGACCAACCAAGATTGGATACAGAGTAATTCACACCAAAGATAATAACATTCAGATAATAATTCGAAACTTGAAATGCCTTTATTCGTGCAAGTCAATTTAACAATTAACCTCTCGTACACAGTTGACTTATCCTCATTAAACTGACCAATATCTTTTGTCTTTTCAAACGAACTCATACAAGCATAATCATTACATAAGACACGTGAGTTCATGGACGTCCCTTTCATCGTGGATGACAACACCGACGATGACTGATTGATACTAGTTGATTAACTTAGTGGTGGATAAGAAGCTGTTGTTGTTCGGCTTTTAGAAGGTTGTCTAACTGCAAGTTTACTGCCACTGCTGTCTTTTACTACTGGCTACAGTTTAGCAATAGATGATAGGTGCGCTACAAGCTGATCAATTACGCCGACGGTCTCACAAGTATCCATACCTTCTGCAACTGCATCTGCCTTTAATTCTACTTCACGTTGTAGTTGTACAGAACCTTTGTTCAACTCAGCAGTAGTAGGCATTCCCCTCATCTCATCATGATCAGCCGAAGACAAATGTGCATTATCATGATCACTGTCACAAATATCCACTTTACCTCCATTTGTATGGTCAGATTCATCATTTGCGAACTCTTAAATAGCAGCCTTAGAAAATTTTTGGTTCTTCCTCACAAATCCCTAAAGATTTTATATCTTCACTCTGACTAGTAATAACTTGTAAACTTGTGGAGTCAGAACTGGACTCTGAAACTGTAACTCGCTTCTCCTGCACACACTGCAGTGTCATCTGTGACACTTCATTCAACAATGGCTTACTAGTAGCAAACACAGGATTTTTCACCGCCCCATTATTGTCACACGGTTCGGAGTCAGAACTTGATTTCACATTCAGCTTATCACTAAGCTTGGTCACTGCTTCACAGTTCACCTTTGTATGCACTACTTGCAAACGTGTAAAGCATAACCGTGTTTGTCTCGCAACTTTTGACCTATCTGTTGAGGATGTCCCACGAAGGCTGTTACACTCACTAAGTTTATCTGGATTACTAGACACCATAAAGCTTTCTCGATATCCACTTCTCTGAGACCCTTTCGTCATCAATGATTGCCGTTCGCCCTCATACTGCTCTATTCTCGTGGTGGGATGCAATATACTGGCAAACTTGCTCATAGATTGATTGACACTGTCTTTTACCAGTTTCAAAATATCATCAAACTTTGGCTCAATACCTTCATCCTCTATACGAAAGCTTATCTTCACCCACTTCTTTTGCAGTCGAGTAGGTAGGCGTCTCGTTATTACCTCTAGGACGGAACTTGAGTTCAAATCACTCATGCAACTCATTGAAATCAATACGTTCTTGTAAGTCAACAGATTATCCAAAAACTCAGATAGGGCCTTGAAGTCATCTTGTAATTGAGTGCCATTACCTTTAACAGCCTCGAATAATTTCCCTACAATCATCGAGGATCTTCCGAATCTTTGACGCAGTATACTCATAGCCTCAGTGTATCCTTCGTTAGGGGGCGTGAACTTACAGCACTGTATAGCTCTTGCAGCAACTCCAGTGCAGTACCTCATCAAATACATCAACTTTATTTCATCATTTAATGAAAAACTACTCTACCTGATTTCAAACTCCTTTACAAACTGTAAATAGTCAGCTGGGTTCCCGTCGAAACACCGAGGTCCAAATTTAGGCCTATTATCCCTAGACTGCGAAACATGAACAACAAACTCATCATGCTGAGCATAAAACACATCGTTACGTGTAACAGACAAGTCAACATGACTTACTTTCCTGCTTGCTTTCAAGACGCTCTGTCTCTTCTTTGACCCAGGCATCGTTGAACCATGCCAAATTCCAGAAAGTTCCAGATAATGCTTGTTCAAAGAAGACAGGCAAATGCCAGGAAAGACGGACGGAGACTATCCAACTGTCAGAAACTGTCAATCACGTCTCATAAACCGTCGATGTCCAGCTCTTGCTTCGCTGAGCTTCACGCTGTCCTTCGAAGACTTTCAAAAACGATTAGTATTAACCGACGCATAAATCAAAACACCGTTTGGCGACTCAAGAGTTCTTTATTCTAACGACAACATACAACCAGCAATATTGGTTTTACAGAGTAAGGTCTAAGAACAAATATTGCAACAATGAATCACGATATTACTTCTGACAGGTTTTTATCCTCCTTTGAACAGCCATCGATGAGACGATGACTGTAAGATTGATGACCCGCGAAAAGTATGGGGAAGTTGGGTTTGAGAGAACAACCGTGAATTGATCGTCCAATCTTCAACTACATTGACAGTATTGTTGTAGTCGCATTAACCGAAAATCTCAAGTATCACTTTGATTATATGGATGTACTTGAGAAAAATATAGCTTGAAATTCTTTCTTACATATAACTTCGCTCTGTATGGTATCGAACCGTCTTTATTTAGAACGGAACTTGGTAATAATTTGCAATAAATGCTGTATTTGTATAGTACTGTCGAAATTTACATCTTTGGTTAGATAAGAATCTCAAGGTAGGATTTCAAGCCGCATGTGCAACTCTGCCCCATTTTCCTGAGTTGTTTGTAATTGCGTATCTTTGGGTAATTGTAACCTTCCTTACTTCTGGATCTGGTGTAAAGCCTAGGCCAATCACTATCATGTCCTTATTATCAAAAATTATGAAAAATTTTCTCCTGCATTTCTTAAACCTTTTTTAAAATCTTTAAATCAGTCAATGCAGTTTGCTTACAAATGCAGTAGAAGCACATCAGACTCTGTCGTTGTTCTACGTCGTAATACCGCTTCGATTCTTGACATAGGTGCAAAATCTGTTCCAGCCTCCTTGAAATACAACAGTGCTGCTTTCAGCTCCCTACCTAGGACACTTTCACCAGGCGAGCTGGCTTCGGGAGGCACTGAGTTCTGGGTCGGGAGGTGACTGTCTTCTTATTTTTCAGGCGAGAAACTCTCCACTTCGTTGCTAACGGAAGTTGATGTGCCTTAAGGCTCTGTACTCTCTCCATTCGTTTTTTCTTTTTTGATGGCTGTCAATCTAGCTGAAGATGAACGATCAGTTCGTGGTTGTTTGCTCAAACCCAACTCTTTTCGCGGGAGTAATCAATACGGCAGTCATCGTCTCATCGTTCGCTGTTCGGTGGAAGAAAGAAAACTGTAAGAAACTTTCTGTACAATAACCTAATCGTTGGCTCTGTATTGGTGCAAGAATAAAGGGTTCTTCAGTCATAAATTTGTGTTCTGGTATTTTGAGTTCATTATTACACATAGCTTCTGAAAGTTTTCCAGGGACAGCGTGAGGTCCAGTGTAGTAAGACCTGGACATTGACAATGGCCCTCAATATTCATCCAAAGCTGGAGTTCAATATATACGCACACTATCTTATTATTTCTGTCTAAGTAGTTTCTGTTTTGGTTTTATCTTATACAGATAGTTTCTTGTCTGAATTTAACGAATGGTATGACCTATATAGCCTCAATCTAAACCCATCTGAATGTCGTATTTTTGATTTTAGTTACAGATGTGAACAAGACTCACATGGACTGATTCAGCCGCATGATTCTTGTAATACTTATGGCAAGATGATAGGGAGCAAATAGAATATCTCTCATCTCGGCATCAGTTTATCTTTGAATCTTTGTGGGTCGCCTCATATCCTGTTGATTTCTAAGAAAATCTTTCGTTTGTATTATTATTATGTAAAGAAGTCGAGACTTTCTGGCACAATCCAACCTAATCTCTAACAATCTGCTAATTCGTGTATTCTTTCCGTTCTCTTCTTTTGTTCCCCACTATTCTTCCCCTGACTTCTGGAAAGAAATATTTCACTCCTAGTAGATTACTGGAGACTGTAATTAGGTAAGTTGTGTGCCTTTATTCAACTAACTGGCATTGCTGTTAATAGGTACTTCGCTTCATACAAGCATTTGGCTGAAGTTATCTTGTCTGGTACTTAACAACCTCTTAATTCTCAACTGTCTCCTCACATCTGCTTGGATTGAACCAGAAGAAACTTCAAAAGAATTTCCGCTAGTACAGCTAAATATAAAAATTCCACCATACCACCATGTTTTGCACGAGTTTGTGTGAAAAGTCTGTCAGAAAACAACTTATAAATTCTTAAATTAGTAGGCTGAACGGCATAGTATAAGCAAAGATTATTATGTGTATTATCTGTGATACTACCTGCTTATACTTCATCATGTTTCCACTCACACTCTTTATGGTGGTTTCGTTAACAATGTTATTATTACTATTTTATGTTATGTATGCACATATTTATAAAAAAATTGTTGCAATATGTATGAAACCTCTGAAAATTCCACCATTGTCTGAAACAAATTGATCATTATTGATCGGCACATACGCGCGCTCCTTGAATAAGACGTGCTTTTCCTCTCTAACCGTTTTTTTGCAATTTTGTGAATTATTCGTTTGGGAAACCTGATCTTCCTACCCGGCGAATTTTATTCAACCATTTCTTCCTCACCGAGCCTGTGTGTGGTACTTCCCGCTGTCTCGAACTACTGCCAAAGCTTCAGGTGCTACTTCTGTAGCAACATCCTCCTCACTCTTTCAAATATACAGGACTTGTGGGTCTGTTACGTGATTGCTGTGAAGCCGAATAACCCGAAAGTTACAGGTAAAGTCAAAAGCTTTTACTTACATACTTTATCCTTCTTTTCTGTGCTCTCTATTGTCTTTTGCTGTAAGTCTATTGGACAAAATAACAGTCTCTTATTATTTAATCACCAGTATTAATTTAGGAGTAAAATGACAATAGATTCTCAACCTAAAATAAGTAATGGGACATCATACTCTGTAGTTACCAGGGCTTCAGCCAAACTAGGCAAACAGGTGAAGGTGATGGACTCACGCATACCGGTCTTGAAGACCAGGGCTGATATTCCCAGCTCGTACAGATTACCCATGTCGCCACAGTCCTACAGTGAAGCTGTGCAAAGTCAGCCAAGTGGATGTGGCTCCACCCCTGTTAACACGACTAGGTTAACAGATCCGAGTGGGAAAATTGCACTAAGTGAGAACTTCATAACACCCATCCCCATGGTAGACCATGAAACAAATAGGAAGGCCAAAAAGAAACGTTCACGACGTCGCAAGACGACAAGAACGCTCCCCAAGAAGGCAGACGACTGCAAGGTCTGCGCTTCTGTTGTCGAACAAGCAGACTCTGCTTTCGAATGTAACTTTTGCAAGCGATGGGTGCATTGCAGATGCGACAATGGGGTACCAAAAGCATATTATGACTTTATGCGTAAAAACCCATGCCAATGGTTCTGGTACATATGCCCGAGTTGCCGTCCTGATGTAGCCTCGCGTAGTCCTTTGAAAACTAAAGATGGTGCAGAAGTAGCGGGGAAAAATATGAAATGCTCGACCACCACCAATCCGGAAATTAGTACAAATGCGCGTAAACCGGGGATACCAAAATCCTCACCGGTTAAACTTGTAACTCTTGACATAACCGCTCCAGACACAGAGGCTGGAGAACCACGGGTTTCCGTCGTTGGAAAAAGACCCCTCTCGTCTGCCAGTAATATTGGCCACAGCACTGAGACACAAAAAATACCCAGTCGCACCAGACGAACCAAAACGGTCTTAAAGGAAATCACAAATGTGCGAGGACCGAGCCCAAGCCCACGGTTAGTAGATCAAATTGTGTAATCCTCTTTAATGTACCAGACTGTAGCAGTAGTCTGCTGAAAGATAGGGCCCTATTTGATCAGGAACAGTGGTCCATCTTGTGCAGCACACTGGGTTTGGACATCCAACCAGTAAATCTATGCAGATTGTACAAGGGCACTGCTGCACCTGAAGGCAAACCATCCCCACTGAGGGTAACATTGGGCTCTACCGAGGATGTTGAAAAAGTGTTACTGGCTTCTCAAGTCCTTTCTATAGGGAGGGCCTGTAACATACGTGTTAAGCCAGACAGGCCGTGGAAGGAAAGACAAATGGCGAGGGAGTCGCCAGAGCTCATTCCTTCTGCCTCCATGGTTGTGCATGGCATTCCCGAACTGGTAACTGGGAACGCCTGCGAAAAGCATTGTCATGATGTACAACAATGGAGATGGTTAGCATCCCAGATGGCCCTGGGAAGTTCAGGGGCTGTCTCTATTTATAGACTGCCTCGACCCACTCATCTTATGTCAATTAACTCGCCACGTCTGTTAGCTGTCAAGTTCAGCTCCCAAGACCAGTTGACTACCGCTCTCCATAGATGGTACGAGACCAAGGACAAGGTCAGCAAACACATTCGCTGCTGCGAGAGCCGGCCTCGCACTCAAAGGAGAGAACAAAGCGTAGTAAAAAAAATCCTCAACCCCTAGTCACACTACAGCGGTGCAGCACGGACGATGATAGCCAGTGTCATCCGAGTGCTCCAACTGAACTAGAAGAAAAAAACGCCAACAGGCCGGTTCCTGGGGAATCGGCCAACTAGTTCGTAGGATAACTCCTCAACCGATAGCCAATATCAAGTCAACTACCCCCCAATACGGGGAAGTGGTGAGACTGACTACCAGTTGCCTGTACAGTAATGTGAGAGGGCTAAGAGGCAAAATAGCTGAACTTAGACACCTACAATCACAACTGAACTCCAAAATCATAATACTGACGGAAACCTGGCTAACCCCTACGGTGGCAGACAGCGAAGTCAGTATAAATGATATGGTCCTAGTCAGGCGAGATAGGGACCTGAAAGAAGGAGGTGGAGTCGCCATATACGTCGACAAACAGCTCAGATGTGTTCACGCGATGGACCCTCCCCTCACAGAGCTCCCTGACTCCATATGGTGCCACTTCACCGTTGGGTACTGCAAATATCTAGTGGGCAGCATTTATCGATCACCTTCATGTGGAGCAGACCACAACCAGGTACTGCTAAATACAATCTCAGCAACTCAAGACATGGGTTATGATCAAATTGTCATAGCTGGTGACTTCAATGCCCCATCTCTTAACTTGGTGTCGGGAAAAGCCCATGATAGATTTGATCGAAATCTGCTGCATACCATCAGGAAGGCTGGATTCACTGAAAATGTCAAGATGGATACTAGATGGGGCCCTGATGGGAAGTCTTCTAGACTGGATTACGTGCTCACTAGTGACCAGCTACTAGTGGAAAACGTTCAGATCACGACTCCCATAGGTAGTAGTGACCACGCGGTCATAGTATTCGACATAGTCCTCCGCGAGCGCTTACAGTGGGACAATACACAGCCCTATCTGTGTTATAACAAAGCCAACTACACCAAAATGCGAAGACTTCTGTCTGAAGCAAATTGGCCTAAAAAATGGACAGAGCTAACAGTAGAAGAACACTGGAGAGTGGTAAAGGAGATCATTCACCAGGCGGTCTCAGACACTGTTCCTTTAGTCACACCAAAAGCTAGGAAGCAACGATCATGGCTAAAAAGGGGACACAACGCCTTCTGCAGGCGAAGCGAAAAGCCTGGTTTGCGTGGCGACGATCGAAGAGTCAACCCGAACATGAAGTGTACCTTGAACTCAGGAATCGATGTAACATACGAGTCCGGAGCGATAGAAGGACATTTCAGGGAGACCTCGCCAATAAGCTTCTCGTGAACCCCAAAAGCCTATACAGGTTTATGGCCGAAAGAAAACCGACCAACCAGGGAGCATGCAATCTAGTGGGTTCTGATGGGAAATCTCTTACTAGTCTTGAAATGGCAGAGACATTCAGCCTAGCCTTTCACAGGCAACTAAACAGTAACGAGGATATTACCCCCACAGAACATCCAGATTACATCGCAAAACCAACACGCGAAAACCTGCTGGGTACATTTCAAATTACCCCGGCTATGGTACTTGCAAAATTGGGAAGGTTGGCTTCGGGAAAGTCTTCAGGTTGTGATGACATCAGACCATCTGTCCTGAAGCAGTGTTCAGAAAGTCTCTGCCAACCCCTAAGTGATCTGTTCCAACACTCCCTTGATGTAGGGAAACTTCCATGTGAATGGAAACGAGCAATCCTATCCCCTATCTTCAAGGGTGGTGACCGGCAGAATGTGACCAGTTACAGACCAGTTGCTCTACTTCCAGTGATATCGAAGATATTGGAAAGTCTCATTGACGACCACATGAGAAAATACTTCGATGGGACTAACCTTCTTCACGAAGCACAGCACGGTTTCAGGAGGGGAAGATCCTGCGTGACGAATCTTCTACTAGCCTGGAACGATTGGACACTATCCTGGGACAAAAAGGTACCAGCCCACGTGATCTTTCTCGACTTTGCGAAAGCATTCGACACAGTTCACCATGGTCTGCTCCTTCACAAAATAAGCAAGGCGGGTGTTTCTGGAGCACTTCTCGCATGGCTGACAGATTACTTAGGCGAGAGAGAATTCTGCACCAAAGTCAACCGCATCCGATCATCCTGGCACACCTCGGCATCAGGGGTTCCTCAGGGTTCTATCCTAGGGCCGTTGATGTTTTTGATTTTTATCAACGACCTGCCCTCCCAACTAAACTGCTCTGCGCTTCTTTACGCTGACGACGTAAAGATTTGGAGAGCAATAAACTCATCGGAAGACTCAGATAGATTGCAGGCTGACCTGCAAACTCTGGGAAACTGGGCTCTGGCTAACGGAATGCCTTTCAACCTAAAGAAGTGCAAAGTAGTGCAACTTCATTCCGGCAGGTCACAGAGTGTAAATTACACCCTTGGTGGCCAGAACTTGAGTTGTGTTCCATCAGAGCGAGATCTAGGTCTTATTCTAACAGAAAAGCTAGACACCAGTGGAAATTACTCGAGGGACGTCGCCAAAGCCTACGCAACCTTACACTTTATGCATAGGCAGCTGGGAGCTCTCACTCCCGAACTGTTCTTAAGGTTATATAAGGCATATGTGAGGCCACACCTTGAGGTGCATAATATCATTGCACCTCCGCTACTCAAAAGGGATGCTAACATTCTAGAAAGTGTCCAGAGACGAGCGACAAAATGGGTGATCGGCCTCCGCAACAAATCATATGAGGAAAGACTAAAGAAATTAGGTCTTTTCACACTTAGTTACCGTAGGCACAGGGGAGACCTCATCACCGTCTACCAAATCCTAAATGACCAGGCCCACCCAAATAAAAGCATCCTGCCATTAAGTGATTATAGGCTTCCACGAGGTAACCCGCTAAGGATAGCACACCAGAGACCAAAGACTCGAGTGCGATCACATTTCTTTTCGCTTCGTGTTTGCCGTCTCTGGAACGCTTTACCGGCGGCCGTGACTACAGCGCCTTCTCTGGAGATTTTTAAGCGGAAGCTAGACAATCATGCAGAAATGCAAGGTTTGTGTCTCAATGGCTTATCCCCATAAAACTTGAAACCACACTGTCAATGGATAAGCGTACAAACTAAATCCCCACGACCTATTCTGCCTTCTCTCACTCTATCTTTTCCTTAGGTCACCTTTATTATTCCACTTATCTCAACCTATTCAGGAGAAACAAATCATGTATTGGTCAAATCGCCACTCTACGGATCATCATTGAACAAAGCTTGGAATGCCAGTCACCTCTCTATCTCGACTTCATCGACTTTGAAAAGGCCTTCGACAGCGTCGATCGAGAGGTCATTTGGCAACTACAACGCTACCACCAAGGGGTCCCATCGACAATTATACATCTCATCCAACAGTTATACGACAATGCTGCATGCCAAGTAATCCACAACGAGAAAATTACGGAAGCCTTCGAAGTGAGGACGGGAGTGAGGCAAGGCTGTCTACTATCACCAATGATCTTCCTGATTGCAATTGATTGGATAATGCGACAGACAACGGCAACCAACGAGGGAACAGGCATAAAATGGACTGACACAAAAGACTTGGAGGATCTGGATTTCGCCGATGATATATGTCTGATTTCCCATAAACTGGAAGATATGCAAGTGAAAAGTAACAAGTTGGCAGAAGAAGCATCAAAGTTAGGACTTCACGTGAACATAGATAAAACAGAGGTGGTGAAGATTCCTGGCCAACATCAACAGCAACAGCAACAACAACAGACAACAATCAGCATAAGTGGGAAGAACCCGAAAGAAACAACCTCCTTCACCTACCTGGGAAGCATCGTCTCAACTACAGGCGGAACTGACGAGGACATCAAAGCCAGAATCGGAAAAGCAAGACAAGCTTTCATTACTCTCAAATCTGTGTGGAGGTCAACATCACTCAGCATCAAAAATAAGATCCGGATTTTCAACTCCAATGTGAAGTCAGTGCTACTATACGGATCAGAGACTTGGCGAGTCATAAAGAGCATCTCAAACAAACTTCAAACCTTCTTTAACAGCTGTCTCCGCTCAATACTCAAGATCAGATGGCCAGAAAAGATCAGCAACAGGGATCTCTGGGAGCGAACCAATCAGGAACCGATTGCAAAACAAATAGGCAGAAAGAAATGGAGATGGATTGGCCATACGCTGAGGAAACCATCAAGTGACATCACTAGACAAGCCATCGCTCGAGTGGAACCCGAAAGGGAGGCGGCGAGTTGGTCGTCAGTACAAGGGTGACTTGGAGGAGGTCATGCGAGGAGGAGATGAAAGCATGTGGACAGACCTGGAGCAGGGTGAAAAAGTTGTCAGAAAACCGAAGGCAATGGAGGTGCGCAGCTGAAGCCCTATGTCAATCACGTCTCATAAACCGTTAATGCCCAGCTCTCGCTACGCTCGGGCTCACGCTGTTTCTTGAAGATTTCAGAAACGCTTAGTTATAACGGACGAAAAAACCAAAACACCGATCTGCCGCTTGATATTTCTTTATTGTTACACCAACATATAAAAAGAATAAGTGAACTAAGGTCTGAAAACAAATATTACAATAATGAATCATTGTATTACTTCTGACGATGTTTCACTCCTCTTTCTGAACAGCGACCGATGAGACGATGACTGTCGTATTGATGCCTCCGCGAAAATTGGGGAAGTTGATTTTAAGCAAACAACCAAGAATTGATCGTTCAATCTTCAACTCCATTGACACTCCCCGGCAAAAAAGGGATCCAACCCTTTTTTCCATCACGACCAATGCACGTTGACTTGGATGCCATTGCGAGAATCTGGGTCACACGGACAGAGCTGAAATGGAAAACAAACAGAAAAGCCAACAAACCACAAGCATACCCACAGCACAATCTCACACATCAATGACGACCTGCGCCTCCAGACAGAGACCTCCTCTTGACATCTTGCAACACAATCGCCACTTGCTAGAATGACTCTAGCAGAATGCAACGTGACCATAGCCCCAACTCATGATACTCTACGCACATCCTCTTATCTACTCACTACCAATTACCACTGCAATCGCTTGTCACTCATTCTGCCTCAGTTCTAGTAGCGGTGACGCATGTGAGCCTCAGTCGTTTACACTCTTTCTCCCGGCGTGTCGGACCGCAGCTAACAATTATCTCCGTGTGCATTTCATTCTCAGCAATAGCCTAGCCTCCCCGGCGTATACGACCCATCTGCTGTCCTTAACATCAATCAATTCATTCATGGATGTAGAAGACTCGAAACAACTTCAGAAGTAATCACGACGAAAATTTTAACAAAATTACGCAATAACAACGAGGTACGAAAACAACAAGTAAACACAATTAATCCAAAATACTCCAATTGCTATGACACACCACACGTATATACAAATAGTACAAACAACCTCGCCGATCATGTCTTGGTGGAATTCCTTTGAAGAATTGCAGGACTTACACCAGTACGCCTACAACCCTTCTCAGGTTGACGATTGTAATTTGTGGAATGTACGGACACAAACAAGATTAACCAACAATTACATCAATTGGAACTCACACAATTATTTAACACAAACATATGTACAATCAATACATCAAATGTTGTGGATTCTGGCTTGACGAACTACCCTTGAAGAACTGTAGGACTTACAGCAGTACGCCTACATTCCTTCTCAGGTTGATGATCCAAGTGGAAGTCGTCCGGACACAAACAGAATTACCAACAGATAGATGAAAGATGATATCAATTCAGTATATGCAATATGAACATATGTACAAAATCACACACCGAGCACATTGGGCTGCTCATTGATGCGCTACCCTTTGAAGAATTGTAGGACTTACAGCAGTACGCCTACAACCCTTCTCAGGTTGACGCTCTAGGTTGGAAAATCGTCGCAGAGTTCATTTGCTAACTTCCTTCTATCAGCTATATCCTCAAATCTGAACGGCAACACGCCCATGTCATTGTATCGTAGAATATAGATGACCAAAAAACACACGACATATCTCATCAACCAAGTGTAAAAACAGAGTAATTTACACCAAAGATAATAACATTCAAATAGTAACTTGAAACTAGAAATGCCTTTATTCATGCAAGTCAATTTAACAATTACTCTTTCGTTTACACTTGGCTTATCCTCACTAAACTGACCATTGATATTCGTCCTTTCAAACGAACTGATACTAGCATAGTCATTGCACAAGATACTTGAGTTGATGGGCGTCTTTTTCATCGTGGATGACAGCACCAACGACGACTGATTGATATCAGTTGTGAAGTTAGCGGTGGATCAAAAGCTGTTGTTGCTCGACTTTCAGAAAGTTGTCTACCTGCAAGACCACCACCACTGCTGTCTTTTACTATCAGCTCAGGCTTAGCACTGGCATCTGATGATAGGTGGGCTACATGCTGATCAATCACACTGACAGTCTCACAAGTATGCGTGCCTTCTGCAACTGAATCTGCATTTATTTCTACTTCACGTTCAAGTTGTACAGAACCTTTGTTCAACTTAGCAGTAGTAGGCATATCTATCATCTCATCATGATCAACCAAAGACAACTGTGAAGTATCATGATCATTATCACGAATATTCACTTTACCGTCAACTTTATCATTTTCAAACTCTTTAATAACAGAAGTAGACAATTTTGGTTCCTCCTCACAAATCCCTAAGGGTTTTATACCTTCACTCTGACTAGTTATACTTTGTAAACTTGTAGGGTCAGAACTGGACTCTGAAGCAGCAACTCTATTCTGTGACACTCTATTCAACAATGGCTTACCAGTTGCAACTACAGACTTCCTGACCAAACCGTTATCGTCACACAATTCGGAGTCATGCCTGGAGTTTACATTTAGCTTATCACTGAACTTGCTCACTGGTTCACAGTTCACCTTTGTATGCACCTCTTGCACACGTGTAAAACACAACCGTGTTTGTCTTGCATCTTGTAACTTATCTGTTGAGGATGTACTACGAAACCTGTTACACTCACTAAGTTTATATGCATTACTAGACATCATGGAGCCTTCTCGATATCCACCTCTCTGAGGCCTATTCGTCATCAATGATTGCATTTTGATCTCAGACTGCTCTATTCTAGGGGTGAGATCTAATAGACTGGCGAACTTGCTCATAGATTGATTGACACTAGTATTTACCAGTTTCAGGATATCATCAAATTTTGGCTCGATACCCTCATCCTCCATACGGGAGCTTATCTTCACCCACTTCCTTTGCAGTCGAGTAGGTAGACGTCTTGCTATTACTTCTAGTATAAAACTCGAGTTAAGGTCACTCATGCGATTCATCGAAATCATTCCATTCTTGTAAATTAGCAAATTATCTAAAAACTCAGTGAGTGCCTGGGAGTCATCCTGTAATTGACCACCATTACCCTTAACAGCCTCGAATAATTTCCCTGCAATCATCGAAGGTCTTCCAAACCTTTGACGTAATATGCTCATAGCCTCATCGTAGCCCTCTTTTGGCTTCATAAACTTACAACACTGTATAGCTCTTGCAGCATCTCCAGTGCAATATCTCATCAAATACATTAACTTCAATTCATCACTTAATAGAAAACTACTCAACATGATCTCAAACTCCTTTACAAATTGTAAATAATCAGCTGGGTTTCCATCAAAACACCGTGGTTCTAATTTAGGGAGTTTGATGTTCCTATTATCCCTGAACGGCGAAACAGTAACATCAACCATGTCATGCTTAACATCAGACACATCGTTACAATTAACAGACAAGTCACCATGACTTACTTTCCTGTTTGCATCCAAGACACTCTGTCCCTTCTTTGACCCAGGCATTGTTGAACTTGACCCAATTCCAAAAAAGTTCCAGATGTTGCTTGTTCAAAGAGGACTTGACCGGCACCAGGAAAGATGAACGGCGACTATCCAAACTTTCACCAACTGTTTGAATCCGCCAGATCTGTTTCTATCGTCAGAAACTGTCAATCACGTCTCATAAACCGTTAATGCCCAGCTCTCGCTACGCTCGGGCTCACGCTGTTCCTTGAAGATTTCAGAAACGCTTAGTTATAACGGACGAAAAAACCAAAACACCGATCTGCCGCTTGATATTTCTTTATTGTTACACCAACATATAAAAAGAATAAGTGAACTAAGGTCTGAAAACAAATATTACAATAATGAATCATTGTATTACTTCTGACGATGTTTCACTCTTCTTTCTGAACAGCGACCGATGAGACGATGACTGTCGTATTGATGCCTCCGCGAAAATTGGGGAAGTTGATTTTAAGCAAACAACCAAGAATTGATCGTTCAATCTTCAACTCCATTGACACCCTATGTTCTTCTAGGAACTAAAGGATACAATAATAATAATATTATCTACACTACGACCCATTATTTTTATTCTTCTAATTATTACTACTATTCTGCTTTTTATGACTACACCGCATGACCAACGGGAGTTAGGTCAAAGTCCATTCACGGCAGCAATACAGTCGTAACATACTGCATACTACAAACCACATCTCGACCAATCCTCGCACCACTCCTCCAGTCGAGTGGCGGGACTTACTACGCAGAAGCTCACCGAAGATCTGGAACCTCTACCTCACAATCAAGAAGCGAGCTCAAAGAAATCACTGGTTTATACTAGCTCGTAAACAGGAAATTGGATATTGGATTACTATTAGTGCATTAAAAATCAGCAGGCTGGTATCCTGAAGGCCATATCATTTCGTCTCTCCGATTCCAGTGAATAATAAGGCTGATTTTTACTAGTGTATTTTAATAATTTCCTTTTGCGTCGCAGTTTTGTAGCAGTTTGATTGATTTTCCAGGGCAAGATAGCTAGCTCCATGTCCAACTGTCCCTTTTTCCCCCGGTTTTCTAAGAGGGGATAGAAAACTAGGCTATGTTAAACGTCACACACTAGACCATTCAGTTAATTAAAACAGGTTAATCAAACGGAAGATTTGACCTTGTAGTTCTAGACTGCGTATGCAGGATATCACTCAGGTAGCACTATCAAGCGACAAATGCTTGTGACTAAAGTCATTAATACAGACGGTTAAAAAGATAAAAGAATAAATGCTGGTTTTAGAATTGGCATAAGCTTCGTAAGTAGTTATGTTTAATCACAACTTCAAAGAGGTTAATCAGTTATTTGATCAAGATAAAAAGGACAAAATTCTCACGTGAATGCCACTACCAGCAGGCTTACTTCTTAGACAAATAACCGGTTAACACCTAACCTCAGGTTCAAGTGTACGGACTACTCTCCATGACAGCAGAATCCACGAGGAAAAACGTCAAGCATGTGGATGTTTAAATGTAAATGGACTGTGAAATTTTGGTGGTGTACGGATTAATAAAATAATCATCACTGCTGTACCACAGGTGAAGCTAATATGTGTACTTTTGGTAAAGATATAGCCGTATTTTCTGGTCTTATGTGCTAGATATGGGCAAGGTAAGTGTGTAAAAGATGCCAACTGAACATAAACAAAAGACTTAACTTCTAGACTAAGCTCCAAATCTGCACATCTTGTAATAATTATGCCATTTTGCATTGATTCCAGTCTCCATGTTCTTCTTTTTGTTGTCAAATGTGCTCTTTCAGGTTTTACAGCTGTTTCCTGAGCTCCAGTTATCCCTACGTACCTGTGTTCCTTCAAACAATATTTGACAGGGATCCATATGCATCGGTTTCTGTCAGCAGAGAAAACCAAATTAATCAAATGAGATGAAATGCCTGTTCCTCATCTGAATTCACAAATTTGTCCTTCAGATTCATTTCAGAATCACATTATGTAGAAGACATATACGATTTCAATGCAATATCCTAATCTTTAGACTTAGGTTAAAAAAAGATGTACTTATTTCAGTGGATTTTCAAAAGGGACACGACTTCATGCCTTTTGTTTTGCTCAACTAATTAGAATCTTTTTCATCACGGTTCGCTATGGTCACGAAGTACATATTTGATTTTGTAAGCATGGTACGCGACATCTGATAAGCGAAAACGAATTTATGGTATGGCACACAACCGAACTGAACTTCCACATATACCAACTTCTAAAGCATCTCTTGTGTCTTATCCTTACCAACCAATCGATTACATAAAAGAAATACCGAAATGCGACCGACAGAGCCTAGTAGAGTGGAGATTAGGTGTTCAGGAGTCTATTACAGTCGGAATCCTTGAAAAAATGTCAATTTTGAAAGCTGATATGATCGAACATCTGAAAAAGTCAAACTTTATAGAACATGAGCAAAAGTCTCAGAAGGACTTGTTGATTAATGAAATAAAATTGTTGCTTCAAAGTGTCGAGAAAATTGATCAGGAAGTCCGTGTAAGTTGAGTTTGTATTGAGAAGTCTATGTAGACATAAATTTGAGAAATATGCTTCACAGTTATTCGAAGTAATCGTTTGATAACGAGTGCTCTGTCAGTTTATGTATTCCGTTTAAGTGCTTTGTCTTTCCATGCTGTCTCTGAATACATACTTTAAATCAAATTTTATTTACTTCAACAATAAATGTATGACTATGACTAGCCATAAAGTTTGTTAACTTTATAAGATTAAATCACATGTGCGTCGGTGGCACAGTGGTTAGCACTCTCGCCGACCATGCACATGGTCCGGGGTTCGAGCCCGCACCGACGCACACCTGATATCTATGGTCGGCCTGCAAAATTTGGGCCACCGATATCCATGCTGAAAATTCCATAATTTTACCGAAAATACAGTGTGGAATCAAGCTGTAGATCAAAAATAAAAAAAAAATAAATAAATGAAAAAATAAAAAAAAATACTACGGGATTCCTTTGTAAACGTACATCCTGTTTTATTATTATTTGTTATTGTCAGTTCTATTGCAGACATTTTGGTTAATTTCTTCTTGCTGTAACGTTCAGAATTAGAAAAAGAAAATTTTAGCACATTTACATTAAAATGAGCGACTATCTTATGAACGTGCAATGTTTACAATTTGGTGTAAATCTTAACACAGGGAATATCTGTTCTAACTAGCACAAAAGTGTTCCAATTCTGTCTGCTACATACCTAAGGATACCACACATTTTTAAGTTAATATTAGCATCGCATTAATCGAAAATTCCTTCAAAGTCACACTTACATCATGGTTTTGGATTCGTTCCCTTTGTCATTCACTAATCTATTGCTAATTGACACAGTAGGATTTGTGTGTCGGAAGATTTATTAAATCAGATTGGTATTGGGATCCACTGTTTCCCCTCAAGAAATCTTTAAATGTACTATGGATGTGCATTTTGTACTCAAAAACATTTGAGGCAGTTAAGTCTACGGAACCATTCTGCGTTCTTCATTAAGCTTATTGTTGACAAATTGTCTATTGGCTCAGTCTGAAAATAGTTATCTGAAAAATGTCTATTATGAACTGCATTTTTGTCTTCGGTACATTGATGATGCTTTAATCACTCTTCATTAGAACCCAAACAGATATGAGCTACCGAACAAATGAAATAACATACATCCAAAACTTACTGTCACTTGTGAAAAAGAATAGCAAAACAAAACCACGGTTCTCAGATTTTCTGTTAAATAGCAAAGTAGGTGGTTGACTTAAAAGATATTTATATAAAGGGAGTACGTCTATAGGGCATTAAAAATAATCAGTTTTCTCCAAAGCCCCATATGAAAGATCTGTTCCATTGGTTATCTGGAAGACAAATCGAATTACGTCTACGAGACGCTAATTAAGTGATACAAAGCGAGTGAATAAGACTGAAACTATTCACTGTTCAGAGAGTTGAGAAGACCACAATTTATTGGGGACATAACTAACAACAATGTATGACAACCAACTTAGGGAGCCTGACAACACCGAAGACTATATAAACGATAAAACGCATCTGTAATTCTGCCACCCTTCGTTCATTAATTTGTAGCCAACTTATTATCGCCGCTAAAGTGAAAGATGAATTTGCTAGGGGCGTCATTTATAGATACACTTAAATGTTTATCCGCTTATGTGGAAAAAGTCATACAGGGCGAATAACAGAATAATAAAACAGACTCCATAGTGAACATGTTCCTCTATGTTTCGGAAAGGGTTCATAAAAATGACTGAGAAGCTGTACTTTTTCTTATTTAGTCGAGACCAGTCACCAAGTGAACACAAAATGCAGCCCAAGGTTACTTACGGTATTCTTCTGAAATGAATTTGAACTTGTTTTCTAGACATAGCCAAAGTTAAGATAATTCGGGAAAATAACTCCAGTACTCCAGTACGAAATCTCAGCACGAATATAGGGGGCTCGTTTCGCATTTGCCAGTTTACGCCGACTCTGGCGTAGACGAGATGGTCGACTATCGACCAAAGGGCGGGTGTACTGCTCATCAGTCCGCTCCGTCCTCCTTTATGGTTGTGAGACCTGGCCACTGAGAGTGGAAGACATGAAAAGATTAGCTGTCTTCGATCATAGGTGCCTGCGCTCTATTTCCCGTGTAAAGTGACATAATAAGGTGAGCAATATTGAAGTTAGGCGTCGAGTTCTAGGTAAACAGGGGAAATCAATCGACGAAGTCGTGAAGTTACAGAGACTGAGATGGTTAGGAAATGTGTTACGTATGCCAAGCCATCGCCTCCCTCGATGGGCAATGTTAGCTGATATAGGGTCAGGCTGGATAAAAGCTAGCGGCGGTCAAACAAAAACTTGGCACCAGTCAATGAAATCCACAACAGTCGGTCTAAGCCACGTAGGAAGGTGTAGACTTCCAGGCTGGGGTCCTCGGGACGGTAAAAATCTATGGTTGGAAACAATTGGTGACATGGCTCAAAACCGTTCTCAGTGGCGCAGATGCATCCACTCCCTGTGACTTATGATCTCCAATGAAACTGTTTTGTATTTCTTTATTACTCCTTTGTCTCACACCTCTGCTCACTGTTTCTATTATGCTTTTCTTGTACTTTCTTCTCTTGCTTCGCGTGCTACACGGAGTGTGGCGACTTGAACTTCCGCACATTTGTGCAAAGTTCCATGTCGAAAACAGATAGACAGATAGACAGACTTATATTGGGAAAAATATTTAGTCTACCTCTGTTTCTCCTTTTGAACAAAGTAAGTTTGCTAAACGTCTGAAGTGTTTCTTATTTTTCACTCCCTTCACGCATTTATCATATTTATCTAACTCTTGACTGTCTACTGTGTTGGTGTTTTGTATCATACTCCTGATTAATCAAGATTTCGACCTCATCTTGTTATTTTTACATTGTCATATTGTCTTTATTATTCCTATCGCCATCTGCGTTATCTGGTGGTCAATAATCCTCAAATTGTTATAATCAGTTAGATGCTTGTGTATCACATAAGATGTAGAAGTTCTCATTGGATACTACACTGATCAGTTTTATACCTTGTTATTTCATGAGTTATGCCGACGGATTGTATTTTGTATTATACGTGCATTTAATATCCTTGTTGCAAATAAGATTTCACGAACAGTATATTTTATAGAACCCTTGAAACTACAACCTATCATTTCATTTACAATTAAAGAAATATTTTGGCTAATGTGACTGTATATTTCACTATTTGAGGTGCTTGTAGTTGTTCATCATAATTTATTAGGTGTTAATTAAATTTTATTCCTCAGAAGTAACACATTTATTATCTGGCTCGTCTTACCCAACAGCTCTGTAACAAATCTACTTTTAAATCTTTTGAAATGTCCCACTACACAAACGTTTTTCGAGCTTCTTTCGATATTAGATTAAAGATTCGTGACTGCATCCTTTTACATCTTCCTCAACCGTCACGTCATTTGCTAGTTTTATTCAAACTAAAATTTTCAGGTAAAACTGCTGACATCTTTTGATATATTTTCCAAGGTTGAATGATTCTTATTTTCACTTACACAAACAAACGCTTCGGTGATTGTGTCAAAAATCAATAGTCCTCAAATGGCTGGTAACTAGTTGACATCAGGTGGTGTGCCGATGAGTAGCGAACTTCAGGAGATGACAATCCACTTCTAGGTTATGACTATTTATAAGAATATACTTTTGATTACCGAAAAAGTTCGCCACCAATTTTGAACGAAATTTAAAATAATATCCAATCGCCTTATGTTCTGATTGGTATTGGTGACTAGTCATTTCTTCTGGCTTTATTGAGAATTGTAATCTTTCTAGAATTTGGTGAAGTCCAAATGTAACCTTTGTAGGATATTAAGAACTTAATGGTTATACGCTTAAAATACGTGGCATAATAAGCAGGCCATATTGTGATTTGGTATAAGTTCATATAAATTAGCCTCTCACTACTACTTCAGATGCAAATTATTTACCTTCTTACTGCACAAATTGATAATTGTGGATGCGGTTCCAAAGTGCAACTGTTGGTGCGCATCTATGAAAAGTTCAAAACAAGAAAGAACGCTACTTTTATTGTCTCCTTGTGTACGCTGGTTCCTTGGATAATGTAAAATTCAGGCAAAAGCAATCACTGAAAGTCCTACAGTACTTTGTGCGTATTTCCTAAAATTTTAATAACTACTACAACAGAACCTCCTCACCTATTGTATTGGGTTTTATGTATATTTGAAATTACAGAGCTTTGAGGAGAATGTTCGGGATAAATGGTCTACAGTGAAAGATGCAGCTGTGAATTTGAAGAATTTAGAAAATCATCACCTTACAAGTTTGACAGATGTAAGGTAAGTACAGACAAATACTTTCACTTTGTCTTTTTGATTTTAAGTACATACGAAGCAAGGCATACTATGAAGTGGATCAATACATTTTTCCATTGTGATTCACGTGTTTATAAAGTTCAAGTACTTTTTACTAGACAAGCATTCATACCTAAATAGTGAATTTAAAATTGAAGTAATCTAAGGATGGAGAAAAAGAATAATCATTGTGGTTTTCTTGCTCTAAATATTGTTAGATTGAATTGTTGGCACTATTAGAATTCACTGACAGATACTTTCCTAGCTTATAGATACGTCGTCATTACATAATCACGTTAATTTAGATGACTTGTTTCATCTGAAACGTGAATACTTTTTATCCCATCCCTTTTATGGTGAATATAGTGTATCTTCGGGACATATGAGGGAGAAAAAATAGTGACATAAAAAAACAGAATGGTCCAGTGGATACAGAAGATCACAAAGATTGAATGCATCTGCACCATTGAGAACTATTTTGATCCGTTTACCCAACAGGCATCCAGTGGTTCTTAGCATCTCGAGGAATCTAATCAGGAGTTTCCACCGCCCTATATGACTCAAACGAGCAATCAAAGACTTCATGGATTAGTGACAAGTTCTGGTGTGACAATCCTTAACCCTTTTAAGATCCGATGCTATGTCATGCTCAAAGAGAAAGGCTGTGGCTTGACATCCATAACATATGTTATAGAATTTTAAGCTGATGCAGGTTCATAACTTCATCCAGTGACATGTCGTCCTTACCTAACACTCTGCGCATGACCTCATTATTGCTCGCCATATTATACTACTCAACACAGGAGATGGGATGCAAACACTTGTGGTTGAAGAAAGCTAACCTCTTCATATCTTCCACTTTCAATGACTATGTCTCACAGCCATAAAGAATGGCAGTGTACAGTAATATCAGTGTACAACACTATGTGATTTGCCAAAATAAAATCTTATCCATAATGGAGATGTGTCTTTCCGGCTTCCTGTAATAGTGAATAGAGGAATCATTGAAAGTTGCATTACTGCGCATAAATTGACAAATAAATAAGTTTATAAAAGAGTGCGTCGGTGGCACAGTGGTTAGGACTCTCGCCGACCATGCACATGGTCCGGGGTTCGAGCCCGCACCGACGCACACCTGATATCTATGGTCGGCCTGCAAAATTTGGGCCACCGATATCCATGCTGAAAATTCCATACTTTTACCGAAAATACAGTGTGGAATCAAGCTGTAAATCAGAAAAAAAGAGCTACTTACTTCATCTGTAGTTGTGGTGTTAAGTGACACGAGTTTGGATCTCTTTCCGAGCATCATCCTAATGGGGATTTTAGATAAACTTAGACGATAAGTATTTAAAGGTATAAAGTTGAAAACGAAGGTGTTCGGTTAGCTGCGTAGTATCCCGCGACATCAACTGCAATTAATCATAGTTCCGACTTATTAAAGTAGGTGGTGAGATAGAAGGCATTATTCGATGACGTTATACTGGTTATGAATAAGTATTCTAATCAGACCAAAAACTGTCCTTGTTTTTCGTTTTCATGAGAAGGGAAATAAACTAATCTTAGAGTGAAATAAACACAGAACGTATAAACTAATTTCGGTGGAAGTCATTGAACGCTTCTGTCATCGAGATACCAGGATGTAAAACATGACCACATTATTCTATCAACGAAACTCCTGTTTTGTTCTTGTTTTCCCTCATTAGCGCAATGAATCTGCTACTTTCAGGAAGTTCATGCTATCTCAAAAATTGAAGCCCATGCTTGTCATGCTTGAGTTCTTAGAGTTTTGCATCGATCGCTTTCAGGGTTAAACCATGCCTTTACAAATATTTTGATTAGTTTAGCGTGTAAATGATTGCAAACGTTTGGGCTTTAGACTATCGTTTCCTGTTTGGCTGTGACTTGTGAGTATAAAATTCAAACTTGAAAATAATGTGGTAGGTGGTTTGGACGCTGCTTCACATTGTAAAATTCAGATTGGTAGTGTGTATAATCGACTTATATATATGATTTGCAGCTCAAGTGGATGATGGTGTGGTTGTTTTATCTCAACTGGGTGGTTAAACTGTGAGGTTTTCAATAACTTCCTAAGCAGTATCTTCTTAAGTTATGGTTGTGTTTTTGGTTTTTGTATTACAATATTACGATTTAAGATATCACTTTCTCAGTGAGACTTTAAACTGATTGTTCAAAGAGTCTTACATTCAACAAACACTTGTATTATGATTTCTTTCACTTAACAAACCTCTCA
Organism: Trichobilharzia regenti; assembly: GCA_944472135.2. Classification (NCBI taxonomy): domain Eukaryota; kingdom Metazoa; phylum Platyhelminthes; class Trematoda; order Strigeidida; family Schistosomatidae; genus Trichobilharzia; species Trichobilharzia regenti. The sequence continues at coordinate 61,770,532 of OX235265.1, read as the reverse complement.
CTGTTGTACTTTAAACTTTTGAAATTGTGCAACTAGTATTTTAAAGTTATATGTACTTGAAAGAAAGTATTTTAAACTTTCACTTGTAAAAATGCCTCAACCATTCTGACTTTGGATAACTGCAACAATTTAATTTGTTTCTCTTTGTTTTTTGATTACAGCTTGATTCCACACCGTATTTTTGGTACAAGTATGGAATTTTCAGCATGGATATCAGTAGCCCAAATTTTGCAGGCCGACCATATATGTCAGGTGTGCGTCGGCAGGGGATCAAACCCCGGACCATGTGCATGGCCAGCGAGAGTTTTAACCACTGTGCATCGGTGGCACAGTGGTTAGTTTCTGGCCAAATAACTAAAATTAGAAATGGAAATTTGAAATAGGTTTTAGGCAATTTCAATATAGAAAGATAGTGCTTCTAAGGATCATTTTATACCCCTTCCTAAAGTATTACTTTAACGTAGTATTCAATACTCTGAGTGTACTTCTAACAGTCTGCTTTGTTGTTATTCAGATATGTTCAAAGCAGATGATATGAGATGACTACAGATGTTAACCAAGTTACATTTCTTAGAATTGGTGTTGTGATGGGTAACAGTGTATTAAATAATTCTGAGATAAGACGTAGTGTTAGGTGACAAAGAGAAGCCAGTCACCGACGTTGTGGATTTTTACCAATTCCAATATCTGAAATATGTGTTATGCATGCCACCCTAGAAAGTAAAGTAATATTAAGTTGGTGAAATGCGAGGGTGGCGGGCGGAAACGCAACATAACACCCTCCGTTTCTGATGGCTGTTGAACCAGGTGAGTACGCAAATGTCGCTTTAGGTATTGTGCGAACTCTCACTGACATCTGCTTAATTATCCTCTCCTTTTTGGATTTTCGTCTGTTCATTGTTATGTTATTCCTTTTCTCTTTCTTATTTGCGTGTATGCTGATTCAAAATGTGTCAGACTAAAATGATAAATTTGTGCGAAAAGCCTGACCTGTTTGCTTATATACTTTTCTAATTCTTGATATGTTTATACTAAGTGTAATTACATTCCATGAATCTACACTATAGGGTTTTGATCTTATGCATAGATCTGTAAGTAGCGCACAAAAGTGTGTTAATTTTATCACTTCATTTAAACATTAGGTAGTACAGTAGGTTATTGTTTACTAGCTTACTCATTTATTGCATTATCTTGACATTTTTGTTGACTTTTCTTGTATGTGTGAGCGTCAGTTTTTTTGACTTGGTCTAAAACAAGGTTTCGCCTAGTTCTGTCTGTCTGTCTGAATACTTAATATATTATTATGACAAATGTAAATCAATAGAACCGATCGCTAATTTTTATGCTGCCGTCGAACATTGTATCTTTGTGTTTTTTTTTCTTTTTGTATAAATAGAGGTCGGATAACTCGTTGTGATCAAGCAATCACAACCTTATCACAAAGAGTAAATCAAACAACCGATGAAGTTCGACAACTGGTAGATGTGCATAAACAAGACGTTACTGATATGAATGGTCAAATTAAATTACACGAACATAAGGTAATTGGTTTTCGAATAATGGACTCATGAAGTGTTTTAAAAAGAAGGCTTTTTGGAGTTTTATTTATATGTTCATCGAATTTATTTGTTCTTAACTGACGTAGGTTATATGCAGGTGACTGAAGTGAGGTTGAAGCAAAATTTAAGATTCAGAGGAAATTACATCATAGTGGTATTAGCTGGCTTTCAAAACAGTAATCTCAATGAAGATAAATTTTCTGTCGTTATTATTGAGTAGAGAGGCTGAGATTTGGTTAGAATGAAGCTTAGAAAGAGAACTTGATTGGTAATGAAATGCACTTCATGTTAGAGTAGTGATTACGACTGTAGTAGTATTTTTCCTTGCTGATTGATTGTTGATACTGGGAGATGATGTCTATAATTAGGAAAACTTATCTCCAATAGAACAAAACCACTAAGCGTTATATGAACGATAAGTAGTTCATATGTACTTAAGGTACATGGAATAATGATCAATTGTGAACCTGAAGAAGTATCTGCATCGTTATAAATCCCTGACATATTTATGAACTTTTGGGATGGGAACTCATTGAAAACATTGATATAGTCAATAAAAATTTAGGTTGGAATGTGTGAATGGTAAGCCAGTAAAGCCCAGTAAAGGAAAAAATGTCAGCTCAATAAGGTTGACTATAGAAATAGGGATTGAATTTAGGAAACTACCTATTTTGTACTGCAAGCTATAGAGAATGATGGGTAATAACTTAAAGACGACTATCTATATATAACAATGCAATCAGGGAGATATTTAGAATGACACTTACCACATCAAGCGGCTAAGTAAAGATCAATAGATAGTTTTCTAAACAGTATACGTAGGCTAACAAAAACTGAAAGTAATCCGAGAGTAGAAACGAATATTTTATTGAAAAGATTATTAAAAAAGATAGCATCCATGTAAAGGCGAAGTTCAAACTGGAACATAAAGATACTAAGCAAGGTGGTTATCAAAATACTACTATTACCATACAGAGGTGTATCAGAGGAAATTCAAAAAGACTTCAGAAAGGAATCTGTGCGGATTATGCTTAAATAGATGAGTTTGATTAAGAGAAAAACTCGGTGACCCAAAAGACTTATTAAAAAATTGGACAAAGATGACGTTGTGTGCACAATACCTTCTGTTGATGTCGCGAATAGACTTTCATACCAGACAATAAAATTTCTAAAAATAAAACTGAACGAACGTAGTGGATTAACTCACCATCATAGTTTAAGCAACCGTATTACTGATTATTGATTTTTGTCTGTCACAGTACTACTTGTATAATAATAATAATTCCATTAGTTCCAAACAGTATTACTTGGTTATAATGTAAATCTGTTTCAGTCAACTTGGCTTGTTTAGTAATTGTGATATGCAAGTCCGACCACCGCATTCAGTTAAGGGCTGTGTGGAGGGGAAATAAGTTCTACTAAAGATAGATTCAGCTTATGAAATAATTTCAGTTATGTCTCGTCTGTTTATACTTTTCATTAGTATACGTAAAACTCCTCCTTTAATTTTAAGGTATGAAGGCATCGGATATAAGCATACAGTAAAAGTAAGGTCCCACAGTTAACAGTTAAATCCATCGTAGAACGATTTCTACTTCGACTTTAATGTTGCTGACTCGTTGGCTTTAAATGATCACTGTCAATAAATGTACTTTGTACAGTGATATGTTATTGTACGTTGACAAATGTTTGAGTAAAATTCCTAACCCACAGAGATTCATCAAGAAATGTGGTAAGTAACAGTTGGAGAAGCCTAAAAGCTCATTTAATTACTCTAAGATTAGGATGGCGACCCTAAAGACAAAAACACAACTATTGACAAGATCTATCTTAGAGCAAAGGCGGTTGTTGATATTAGATAGTTATGGGTAATCAACAGGAAGCCTTGAACTTAGGTTTCGTGCTCCTTATCAGTAAGGCATATCTGTAGGCTCAAAGGAACTGACGTTTCATCGAATATTCGAACCTACATCACTCATGGCTGCAACTAAAGACAATACCACTGATCTACTTCGGCTCATTTCTCAGTGCACCATGCCAATCAGTCACTTTGCCAAATGACCACATTACAAGGTTAACTGATGAGATTCAGTCATAACCAACACTACGGACTACAAAAATGGCACTGATTTCTCACTAGTGACCAGTCAATGTATCTGTAACAACTTCAAAGGCGATCACTTCTGAGTCTGAATATCTCAGTGGTAACGAGATCAGTTTTGATTTCTGAAATTCATTTATTCTACCATAAATGAGTTAACTAAATTCCACTCTCGCTTAGAAAACATCCGCGTTTTTGGCGTCTAATGATAATTTACTATCAATTTTTAACTTGAAAACTCATCTACTAGAATTTCGGAAAATCGTATACTGTAATGTAATGAGAAGTGTTTCTGCAAGGTTAAGATTATAAAAATACAGAGTTCACAGATCGTTATAACTGTTAGGTTCATTGGATCTATTTTCTTTATTAACTCTAGCACATACAAGCTCTACTTAGTTAAATTTCCGAAGTATTTGTATTAAACTGGTAATGTGCAAGATTTATCCCTAAATTTTGACTTGATTTGAAGATATAATATGTGATGATATTATTTACAGTCATGTTACAATAGAAATTTATTGCCTGTGGTCGCATCAGCTTTATTGATTAAGTAATACATCATTACTATAATGTTTATCACAGCGCCCAAATTCTATTCTTATATTACTAGGCGCTGTATAAGGTGATCAAGCTTCCTTATTTCGGGTTCTAACTAGTTATCTTTTTTATTAATATGTTATCGAAGCCGTTATTATAACAGTAGCTTTACTGTGAACCATATGTTGCATACTTGTAGTACAGATTCTTCAAGTAAACTAGTGATCTATATTATATCATACAACGGAATGTTGCTCATTTTGAAGCATGCACCATCTCCGGTGGATTTGTCCCTTCATAACAGGCCTAGTGTTATGCTGAAAGAAATTCACAAATCCACATGAGTACGGATTGTTTTCCAGAACCCAATTAGATGTTTAAAAAGAAATAGAATTGAATAAATTTAACGAATTTAAATCTGTGTGGGAAATTAAGTATTCCAATGATTTAAGTAGGCTGATCTATAAACCATTCGCTTACGATATTTTTCCATAGTCTCCGACGGATGCACAGTAACAGGTTGAAAGCCAATTAAAAATGTTTTTTAATTGTTTTTTTTATTCCACTACGTTTCCAGTGGAACACATGGCTTCAAGCTAGAGCTTTGAAGTTTCGGCAGCAGTAGTGTTTATTTTTACGGGATGGGGTTGCTAGCTTCATGCCTAACCTTCCCTCTTTACCAGTCTTATTACTGACTTAGCGAGGTTTAAGGATGAGTCGGCCGGGGGGTTGAACCCCGAACCACATGTGCTGTTGACGAGCATTCTACTGCTGTGCCACCGACTGGTCAACTAAAAATGGATATGTGCATATTTTGCAATCAAAGGACAAAACTGAACGGTTAAAACAATAAGAAGTACAGTAGATTTGATAGATTGATGGATAGGAGTATAGGTAGCCCAGTAATTTAAGCAGGTCTCTAGAGTTCAAATACAATCGTATTAGTTGTAAACGTAGTTGTTACATGTTAAATCTCAGGACAACTATGAAGTTGGTTACAAAAGTTTTATATTACGTAGTTTTTCTATTACTATATAATTATTTTTTATTTAGAACAAAAATCTAAAGTTATGATTCTCTTCTGTTTTGTTTAGGTAATAAGTATAACATAATAAGTAATTTTAAACGATTCAGAATGCATTACTGATATATTAATGAACATAGTGTGTTTCTATATGCCATAGGAACAGTACACTTTACTCCTAATACTATTTCTCTGCAACCACTGAAGCATAATTTCTTATTTCTTCATTAATTTAGTAATTACGTTTTATTGTCTTTTTCTCTATGAATAATTCATTATATTTACCCATTCATCCATCCATTTTAATTGACTTCATTACTCGTAAATGAGATTCTTGTAGTATATATATGCACGTCACCATGGCTTATCATTAGACTTTTGTAATACAAATATATCTGAAGTTTTTGAATCTTTCATTTTTAAGTCTATCTCATTCCTTACTATCAAGGTAAAAAGGAAATTTAAGTCTATTTCTTTGAATAAAGAGAAAAAGAACAGAAATAACTTTTTTCTGAAAAACGCCTCAGTGTATATTGCAGAATTCTCAGTATGTTCCATTGTAAAGTACTTAATCCGTAAGTAAAATTTTCAAGTAAATTTGTAATCCGTAATATATCATCTGAAGCAGTATCGTTCTAGCCGAAGCACGTTTTAATAACGTGCTATACTTTTCTTCCGGTTTCTCCAGAAAAAAATCCAAAGCTGTAGGTAGTATCCTATTCTGAAATAAACATGAGTACCAACTGCAATTCACAGATTTAGCTGGATAATTAAAACACCGAAAAATGGAGTAAATAAGGTATGTTCTAATTGTTGGAGACGTTAAGTAGCCCAGTGGTGAAGAGAGATTTAAGCAATAATTCAAGTAATTCATATCACTGTCACAACATCATTTCGGCTGGGAAACTTCGGAAAACAAGGAGTGTTCCATATTCATCTACAAGTATGAAAAAATTGCCATGTGATGTAAACTAAAAAGACACAGGTTAGCAAACAGTTTATTATTTTCGTAGCTTCACTTGAAAGCTGTACACAGATACAGCATTCTGGAACGTCACAGAAACATCTGTGAAGGCCATTCGTTTAGATCATCTGGTAATAAAACACGGGACTACATAGGAAGAGTTATAATGAATAGATTACGGAAATTTATCAACTTTGATAAAACCTCCGACAGCATTGACCGTGAAGTAATTTTGAAACCGCATCAACAGAGAAAAGCAATGCAAACCTTTGTCAAACTCAGTCAGCAGCTTTATCAAAGTATCGCATGTTATGTGATCGACAAAGGAAAACTTAGCGAAATCTTTTAAGTCAAAACAGGAGTAAGATGAGGCTAACCACCAGTGTCACCAACGATATTTCTAATTGTGGTAGACCGGATTATGCGTCAGACTGTAGGAAGTGTGAAGACAGGGATACGTTGGACCGAGAAGAAAACTAGAATATTTGGACTTCATGGGTCGCACGTACTTGAAGATCTACAAGTGAAAACCAACAAACTGGTGGAAGAAGCAACAAAGGGAGGACACTGAGTGGACATAAGGGAGACAGAGATGACGAAGATAACCAACCAAGAGCGACAACAACTAGCACCAATCACCATCGACGGGAGAAATTTGAAAGAGGTTACTTCCTTTTCTTACTTAGGAAGCCTCGTCTCAACTACAGACATTCGCTACGAGTAAGAACTCTTAACAACAGCAGCAATCATTAGCTGGACAATGATGATCAAATGGCCAGAAAGAATAAGCGGCAAGGAACTCTTCGAAACAGACTAATCAAGAACCTAACGCTCAATAAATATGAAGGAGAAGACGGGGCTGGATCGGACACACGTTAGGGAGACCATTGAGAGACATCACCCGCAATGCGTACCATCGAGTGAAACCCGTTGCACAAGAGGTGGCTCTCGTGGCCCAAGTGGTCTAGTGGATAACGCTTTGGCGTTTGAAACTATGGGTACTGGGTTCGAGCCTCGGTGGGAACATCATCACTCACTGAGAAATGCAAGTACATCCAGCTGACGAGTCCCAAATAGGACGAAATGCGCATTCTGGATTTCACTGCTAGCCACCATCCACCAATTGTATACTAATACTGGATCTAATTTACTCAACGACTACAACAGCAACAGAATAAATGCATTAAAAGTTACATTTAACAGGAAGTGATAACATCAGCCTTTGGTATTAGAAGAAGCAGTAGGGCCAGAACGTATGAATATAAAATGATAGAAATAATAACATTGGTGTTAATATCACAAAATGATGAGATAATGAGGATACTGTCACCATAAAATTACAAATATGGAAGAATATGCTAATCACACAGTAAGTCGGAAGTTTCACGTTAAACACTGTATGCTCGAACAACCAAATATAAAACTCAACGATACTCTTTTTGACTGCCTTCTATGTGATAAACATAATTCTTTATAATGACTGCTAGTCCTTCCAGATGAGACGCGAGGAGAGAGTTGTGAATACAGAGGGTACTGAGAGTCAGAAAAGATGATTTTAGGTGTCTGTCGAGCATGATGGTGACTAGCTGGCTAAGTGGCACACAACTTACCCTACAGACATTCTTTAATAACCTTCGCTGTGTGACATTACCCTTCTTGAATGGTCCAAGAAAGACCGAATAGGAGAAATAAAGTACAACAGGTTAGATGCGAGAGTTAACGAATTGTAAAAGCTACAAGCTTTGTGTGAACTAATGGGTTTGTTTACGTCACGTTTATTCCTGAAGGTTAAATTAACTGTTGGACATTTGGAGGGATTTAACGTAAGACCATTAAGCTTAAACCACTAACTAATGTCTGACAGAAAGCTATTCGGTTTGGAAAAGTCATTTCAGGAAGTAATTGGCAGGGGGATAGTAAGGCCATCAGCATATTTAACAAAGTTAATTTCTTCCGAACAAGGTAGGTCATGTGAAAGGAAAGAAAAAATAGAAGAGAGAACATCACCTTGCGGGATATAGGCTTCAGTAAGCAAAAAGCGGAATATGTACCTTTATATCCAGTAAACTGCTATCTTTTTGAGGGATAAGAGTATAACCAGTTAACTGCCCAAGATTCACTTGATATCGTGGGAAGCTTATTCAACAAAAGACATCTGGGAACACAGTCAAAAGTGGTTGTACATTCGAGGAAAGAACAGAGAACATATTTAGCTCCCTTATCTTAGTAGAAAACAATATTATGATATAGGATAACAGCAGAGTCTGAAGTTCATCTACTCTGTTTATATGCGAGCTATTTAGGGTAACTGAGACTTTCAGTGTATGGTAGGTGAGTGCATACGCGAAAAATACCTATCTATACAAGAAAGTAAGAACAAACAGCTCAGTGAAAAGGCCCTTTCCGGGGGATTCATTCACCGCCAATATCTGCGATTATTTTTGTTTGTATATGCACTTTCAGTCTTGAACAAGGCAAGAACAAAAAATGTATGAGGATAATAGGAGATCATTCTTTATCGTTTCATAGTTTCTTATCAAATAATTAACTCATATTATCTGTAGCATCCAGTCTTTAGAAAAGCAAAATAATAGTCAGATTTCTTTGGAATATTGTCTACAGCGTAATTTAGAGTGACAGGAAGCGGCCAAAACTGAAATCAACATTTTAAATCAGCAGCAGCCACCTCTTGTGCAACGGGTCATATTAATTATTGAATTGAATTTTTGATTTTCCCGTCGATTGATTGGACCGAAGTGCTCGGTCTCAGGTTGACATGTCGGCTTCTTGTGCAAATGCTTCGACGATGCCTGGGTATTTAATTAGTATACAATTGGTGGATGGTGGCTAGCAGTGGAATCCAGAATGCGCATTTCGTCCTATTTGGGACTCGTTAGTTGGATGTACCTGCATTTCTCAGTGAGTGATGATGTTCCCACCGAGGCTCGAACCCAGTACCCATAGTTTCAAACGCCAAAGCGTTATCCACTAGACCACTTGGGCCACGAGAGCCACCTCTTGTGCAACGGGTCATATTAATGCAGGTACATCCAGTTGACGAGTCCCAAATAAGATGAAATGCGCATCCTTGATTCCACTGCTAGCCACCACCCACCAGTTGTATACTAATTAAATGCCCAGACATCGTCGAAGCATCTGCACAAGAAGCCGACATGTCAACTTGAGACCGAGGACTTCGGTCCAATCAATCGACGGGAAAATCAAAAATTCAATTCAATAGATCCAGTATTGTATGGAATGCTGAAAATTTTACACCTCATCATAAGTACTGTTTTGTAATAAAGCAAATCATTATTATTAATAATAAAGAAATTGCAGTTACTAAGAGTTAAATCTCAAAACCGTTAAGGAACCCTAACACATAACCATAAAGTCACTAAAGAATATCCTAGTGGCTTTTAAGAACGAAAAATTCGTGGAATATTGACATTTTAGGTGGTTAATAGTAGTATATTTCTTGCTGGCTTAAACTGTATTCTAGAACAGCCTTTAAATTCATTAATCGTACAACTTTAATATGCAGTTAGTGTATCCATTTTATTGAATCTTTGCAGAGTTTGAATTGTTACTTTTCTTACAGAATATTCTCCTCTTTTTAGTGTTTGTAGTAGATGGTGAGATAACTTACTCAAATAGTAGGTAATTAGGAGATTTAAATTTCGACTACTGGCTTTTTCACTTACGCATATAAATTTTAGAAACTACATTTTACATTTTAACTTTGTCTAAACAATAGTATGAGTAAACTTCATAGGCTTGAAATATGGCTATAAAACTATTTCCCATAGCTATGCTTATAAACTTTAAATACATATTTTGTACCGAGGATAGTCAACTTTACATACTGTCAAGGAAATAAATAGGGAGGCTAGTGATACTGTACCTTGACTTCATACTGTTTCTGGTGTTTTTCAAGCTTAAATTTGTACTAACTACATGAGGGTAATGCATCGGCTCTTCAAAATCATATAAAACTTTCATTTCTATTATAATTTACTAATTTTTCCTTTTAGTTTGCTGAAATAGTAGGTCAAATTGATCGGGATAATACAAAATTTAATTCTTCTATCCAACGTGTTGAAGAAACACTATATAGACAGATAGCAGATGTTGAAAGACGACTTCAAGCCAAGATAAATGAAATTCAGCATGAAATACAAGCATCAATACAGCATTGTCATGAAGAAATAAGGTGTTTGGAGACACGTTTAGCTGAGAATATGAATGCAATGACAGCAAACCTTGAAAATCGTATTGTAAGTTCCAATCCTTACTGTAAACATATACGTTTTTCAGTTGCCTTTATTAATCACTGGTTTTGATTAAAATTAGCCTTAAAATAAGATTCAAAAATGACTTAGAATGGGCGTTCATAAAGTATGAAGACATTTTTACTATTCCAGTATATTACTTCAAATATTCAGCGAACATCATTATTCACTTGATGTCGACTTGGATTGGATTAAAAATGCTTGTATCATCATTTCAGCTGCAGACGGCAGGGATAAGGATACCAAGGGCAAAATCGGGAAGCAAGACAGCCATTTCTAAATACCAAATCAGTGTAAAAACCGGCTGCACTCAGCTTAAGGATCACCGTTAGAATTTTCAGCACTAATGTCGAGTCAGTGCTTATATTCGGTTCAGCGACTCGGCTCACATATTACGAAAAGTATCCCCATCGGACCTCAGATTTGCATCATTGTATGCCTTTACTGCGTAATGAAGATCAAATGACCAGAAAGGATCAGCAATAAGAAACTCTAAGAACGAGCCAACCACGAACCTATAGCCAAACAAATATGCAGAAAAATATGGAGACCGCTCCGGGTCCTAAATTGTAATCCGAATCGTGACTGACAAGTTGGGAATCCGAAAGTCTCACGGAAGAGATCGTGTGAAGAGGAGATGAGAGCTTATAGGGAATCATGGAACCACCTAGAGAGCATTGCATAGAAGGTTATGAAATGTTTCACTCGGAACACAAGAGGAGGATAAAACGCATAATAATAATCCTGTTTAGAATGCATCATCTGGGTGTATTTGCAACTGTATCGGTATCTCACTGAAAATTGAATAAATCACTTATCGTTTTACATGCTACTACACGCCAGTCATATTTTGTGCATCAGGTGCCAGTTGTTATTTATTTATACTTGTGTTTCATTGTTATCCGTTTTACTATATAAACTATTCTGTTTCCTCAGGGTATGGGAAATTCCTATGTGATGTAATTAGAGACATTCAAATCAGTAAAGCCATCTCTTTTCATAACTTCACTTCAAGGCTGTGCAGTTATTTAAGCGTTTGATATGTACAATGTTAACTGAAAACAAAGGTCAAAAATTGTCAGCAGTTAGTAACAAAACGAATCAAAGTGTGTGAAAAATAGCAATGTGTAAAAAATAATGAATAATCGTACGTAATCGAGAGAGTTTCGAGTGAGACTATGAATGCATGGTTACATGAAAACATTTTGAGACGTAGAGTGGAATCCTCTGACTGTGGTTACAAAAATAAGTGAAGTGAAATTTCACTAGTATGAGTTACAAAAATTTAACCAATTTAAAATACTTTTAAGGCGATAAAATAAACGTTTACTTTTGCCAGCGAAATACATTCAAATTTTCCCCTTCATCGAAATGAATTAAAGATTGATTGTTTATATGCCTTCAAGAGTTGATTTGTAGGGATTCAATTTGTTTCAAGTGTCACCAAAGATTGAAATCAGTTCGAGAAGCACTAGAAATCAGACAGTACAAGACAGCTGTTTCGCCCTAATTTGGGACCCTTCAGTGGGACTCACCCACTGGGGTTCGAGCCCAGAACTCTTATGTATATATGTCGCCAGACATAAATCGCCAACAAACAGGAGAATTAATTTTGTTGCATGAAGCACTAAAATATTACTTAAATGTATACTGCAATCGACAGTCTCCTGGGTTGATTATTGCATTGAAAACTTAGTCAGTATTATCTGAGTGGCGTTTAGAAACGGGCGATAACAGGACAGGGGTTGATCTGCAATCATCAATAAGTTATGGTTTTGTTGTACTCAAAATATCGGTGTTTCTCATTAATCGCTCCTAGAGAAGACTAACTTCTTGGATCTATAAAATGATAATTAATTATTTATTTTGATCGGAATATATTCGTCAACGTTATTCTTGACATAATACCACTTCAGGCTATTTTTCTATTTCCTTCACGTTCCCAGTGGAACATAGGGCTTCAAGCTGGAGGCTTGAAGTTTCTGTAGAAGCGTTTATTTTTACAGGATAGGGTTGCTAGCCTCATACCCAACCTTCCCTCTTTACCAGTCTTATTACTCGGTAAGTGAGGTAAAGAAGTGAGTCGGCTGGGGATCGAACCCCAGACCATGTGCATGGTCGGTGAGCATGCTAACCGCTGGGCCACCGACACACAACTTCAGGCTATAGTCAACTTTAATTCGGTCGGTTTAGCTTTTACGATGTTTCTCAATGTTAATGATCACTTAATACTGACTTAGTGTTGAGAATAACGCTTTGGTGGACATTCTTTGCATTGACAGTATTCATTAATTTGAAATTGTCTATCACCTTCCCAATGTTTATTTTTCTCTGTCTGTATAGTTTCCTTATATCTCTTTTAAAAATTGCTCTTTGTTTATCTTGGTCTTGGGCTTTGTTCGTCACTGGGTCGTGAATGTGTTCTGTAAACAGGATTTGAAACTTATAAAAAGTAACCTTCCAATGCATCCATATTCTAAGTCATCCTTCTAGACAATGTCACACAGTGCAGAAATTTATTTCCAAAACAAATGAATCTTTAAAAGTCTATCTACTCAGTTTATTTCGTTTAAAAATACTTCAAATCTCTTTTCACTTCTAGTTTATTATAAAAGGTATATATATATATATATATATATATATATATATATATATATATATAACTTCTGTCAAAATAAGTAATCACAGTATTATGTTGTTAAAGCATTTTCAGTAAAACAAAAAACCGCATACCAAATCTTATTGATGATATGAAACTCTTAGACAACGTTACATTATTGCTCTCTCTTTTAAGGATTACTAAAACAGTTAGCTTTACTTTCTGACAGACATTTCCTGATATAGGTTTTTGTTGTATAAAACCTTTTCCATTCATACCATAATTTATGTCACATTATTAGATTTAAGGAATACTGAATGATTTCTGTTGAAAGACTGAAATCGTTAAAGATGCATACTATAAATTACAAAAATATAGAGTAAAGTAAAAGCTTGGTTTTTGTACTTTGGATATTGACTCAAGTGATAAGTAGGTAAGTTCTGAGTGGAACTTAGGATTTCAACAGCACATCTCTATTAAATTCTGTTCTCTGCAGTCCTATTTAGTCGGCTCCACAATTGCCTAAATGCTCCCATCTATTCATCACACGATCTGTTCTTTGTCACCCTGGGATATATAAAATTCTGACTGCACATTCAGAATCTCACCACCTGTTATAATTTCATCCCCTATGATTATACTCTTCATTCCTTTATCGTGGTAGTATTTAGTGTTGTGTTTTCAGGAGAATAATGACAACTTATTTGAAACTGGAAGGTAGTTGTATTACTTCAATTTATAATCCAATTCGGTTAGTTTCTTGACAGATGTTCAACACTAAAGCCAAATCTGAACTCACTAACTATCTCGTAACTTCTGGTAATTCTCCGGTGCCCATTGGATTTTACCCACTTGGTGTAACTGGTGAATGATAGGAGAAAGGAGGCATTTGATAAGCCAGAAGACTTGTAAGTGCCCTTGTGATTTTTCATCTAAAGTGGCTAATATACATCAGTGAAGATGATCCCTTTTGCTCTATCTCTATAACAAACGTTATGGTCTTTAGCTTTTGGTAAGGATAGTGGAGTTCGTGAATATATTTAAAATTTAATGCTCCCTTCGTTCGATGCCACTGCCACTGTCTTGGCTTTAATAAATTATGAAAAAGTGTGATGAATTTCATTTTTAGTAGTTTTATCAAAGTCAGTTGCCCACTTTCGAGGCCAAGTATCTAAATTTACTCAGTAAAAGTTCTGGTAGTCTTCTTGTAACTAGAAATTTTGAACTCAGAATTTCACGCTGAATAATAATAAAGGAAGGAGGAGAATTAAACCGATGAGATTAAATTCCATAGCTTGAAATTATGTCTTCTACAGTAACTCATCTTATCTGAACTAGGATTCGAGAATGATAAATGGCTACGGGTAATCAAGTTGAAAAATGAAAATGAACGACTGTCGACCTAAAATACAAGGAGATGCAGTTTACTTTATTGGAGTCATTGGAATTCTCGAATTCAGGGGTCAGAGACTAAATCAAATGGCTGAAAAAGCTGACTTCTTTTCAGCCTTGAAACGTTACAGACCTTCACACTCAAGTTTGCCTACTGTAGTAACATAAGTAATCTGACAGAGCATTAACTGGTACATTTTATCAGACTCTAATGGTTGACTTTTTGTATAAGTCAATTTTTGTTTTCCCTGTTGACTGATTGACCCGAAAATTTCGGCGTCTGATAGCATTTCGGCTCCTAGCACGGGCGCTTCAATGATATCTGATGGCTAACACTGATGTTATGTGGTTACGGGTACAGCCAGGTAAAGAGTCTTAAGTAAGACTGCTAGTTACACTCACCAAATACCATCAAAATATCATTATATTCACAATTTCCGTCTGCAGTACGAGTGCTAAAATCGACCATTTAAAGCTTTGTTCTATGGTGGAAAAGTCTTTATATTTATTGGTTTTCTTAGTTGTCATTTTCACCTTTTCTAAGTCTTTCTCATAACTGTGCACTTTATGTTCACCACAAAACCTTTTACTGCCTCAGAGGTTATCGTGACTTGCATAAAAGTGTATAATGATAAATTAAAATATATTTAGGGCTGAAATGAAATTAACTGTGATTGTATCTTATTGACTTATAAGGATAAAATCTGCCCCTGCTGCATAAATTATTTTATTCGAAAAGGAATGAAATCTACAGGGACGCGCGGAATACGATTAGTAGTTATTAATGAATATAAAATATTTTATAAATACTAACTACCTCCCAAGCAAGAATCGTTAGGTTTTGTCAAAAGCTGAAATTTTTACCAGATGACATTTTATAATTATTAAGGTCAAAATATGTGGGTATTAGGTCTTAGTGATGAGGTATCTGACCTTGAATCTAGGTCATTCACATATGAATCAATAAAGGAACCTGAATTTCACAAGCGAAACACCCGACTCTGGTGTTTCCTGCAGATCGAGTCTTCGTAAGACCTGACATTTTTATTGACTACGTTTTCTTCTCTTTTTTCATAGATTCACCAATCAGTATATCGCATTATTGAGCAACATGTCTCTTTCAAGGTTTTAATTTTTAAGAGCTACAGTTTTCTTCAATTACAAAAATTTAATCGCAATACTTATTAAGGGTTTTTCCATTGTATAGATGTTATCGTCCTATACAGTCTTACTTCTTACTTTCCATATATTAGGCTACTTAAATTCATTTAATCCGAGCGACATGTACTTGCGATTGATATAAGTTTGAAATCATTTTTACCAGGGAGTCAGTATGCAGCTACTACATCGTGCCAGTGAGCACTATTCGTCTTAAGTTACACACATAATTTACGTGTATCTTAAATTCACTTTATTTTTGATCTGAACACAAACTGAAATTGTTCAAAATGAAAATAAAGTTCAAAACGAAACACTGATAAAATAATATTTGCATTTCACTTAGCATTTTCGAGGTATATTTGCCAAAATTTAGATTGTTTTTCTCCCAATCTCATTTTCTACACATTTCTGATTTAGGCACTTGTTGAAGAAAAGGCAAATGAAGAAAGAATGGATGAAGAATTGTATGAACGAGTTGAAAATGTCGAAACAAACACATCGAATTTTAAACAACAAGTTTTAAGAACATTTAAGGTATACGATTTCTTTGTTTTTTCGTTTGTTTTAATTTTCTAAGTTAATCCTACTTGTTACTGGTCTCTTGGTATTGTTTAATGTCACGATAACAGTTTGTCTTCCGCTTGAGCTTAGCAGCCGGAGTTGAATTATAAAAATCATTTGGAATACACTAAGGAGTAGACATATCTGCTTAATGGATAGCGCGATTATCTGATATAGTCTTGGTTATTTATGTAATGGATAGTGTTTGAAAGTTAAATGAAGATCTGTGTCGTGGCAAGGATCGAACTGGAGGTCTCCGAATCACTAGTTAAGCATTCTAAACTAAGGTATGATGCCCATCTTCTAATCAGCTCATATTCTCTAAGCCCAGATGGTACAGTGCCGTACTAGTAATTTGAAGGCCTCTGATTTGAATCTTGCCATGACTCAGGTTTTCATTTCACCTTCATTCATTACCCAATACATTCGTTTAATGGGAAAAATGTTTTATCATTTCAGAGATTAGGTTTTTATACCTAGAGGTTACTAACTACTCATGTTTTAGGTGAGTAGTCAAGAATTTCATAGATATATTTCAGAATTCGGTATAATTTCCCCTACACGTTTTTCAATTCAGTCTTCGTTGATGGGAAAGTCGTTCGTCAGGAGGAGCAAATGAGGCATTATGATTTGATCCACTCCTTGCTTAGCGCTAACAGTTTTAGAGCGTATTACTAAGGCAGGCCGTTTTTCAAAGTCAGATTAAATTTAATCACGACACTCGATTATAATTGGTCTAGTATCTCATCCACTGACAGTTTTGTTATTGAGTCACTTTCATATAAGACTGACAACTGCTTTTTCATCGCCTTTGTTTTTGAGAGACGGTGGGTCTTGACGTAAGTTGCTATCCCCCATAGTTTATCGATTGTCATTTTGCTCTTTGCAATTGTTTTTAGCATTATTATTTAGTTATCTACCAGTCTAAATAGATTTTCTCTTCTCTACCTACTTTTTATTACTTTACAGGAAATAGAGATGCGTATGAATAAGATTTCCGACGATTTATATGATCATAATCGCCAAAGTATTGAAGCTGTACGAGAAGAAATGCGTGAAGGCTTTCACACAATACATGAAACAGTGACTAGCGCAAAATCTGTGTTAGAAAATAAATTACGTATATCTGAAGAAACTTTACACATGGAGCTAAGTCAGTTACGTAAATTAATTGTCTTAGTGTAACAACAAGTCGATAGAAATTGAATTTGAGAAGAATGAATGAAATGATTAGTGATACACCTACCTACACATTGGCATATATATATGTGCTAAATAAAATCAAGTGCGTATTTTTCGGAGGCATAGAATATCATGTTAACAACGAGATTCGTATGTTTGTGATTTTGTATTTTACATTAAATTCATTCATAAGACGAAATTCATATCCTTATTTATAACTCTGTATATCTGAAATTTATCTACTTTTCTTGAATTAATTTTGTATTTTACTGCTTAGATTCCTGCTTTGTGAAAAATCGCTATTCTTATTTATGGTACTTTTGTGATTTTATGATAACACTATTCAGATTTACATACACATTATTTTTATTATTATCATTCCCTTAGGTTCTCAGTGGAAGATAGTGCTTCAGTACTACACCTTGATTTCATCCTGTTCTCTGAAGTCCTTTTCATCAGCAGACATTCTCCCCTTCACACAATCTCCTCTTTGTCAGCCTCACAAACCCAACTCACCGTTTTGTATTATGGTTCTGCTCAGGGATCTGCATTGCGCGTGATATCATTCAGTGGTCTTCTCAGCATGTGTTCGATCGACCTCCATTTCCTTCTGCATGTTTGTTGGGCAACTGGTCCCTGGTTAGTCTGTTGGCAGAGTTCTTTGTTAATAATCTTTTCTGGCCATCTGATCTTTAGCATTCAGCTAGTGACGGCAGCTAATGTTAAAAGTCTGCAGCATGTTGGAGATACTTTCGGTGACGCACTGAATCTCTGAATTACGTAGTCGCACTGACTTGACATTAGTGTTGTGTGTCTGTGGCACAGTGGTTGGGGCTCTCACCGACCATGCGCTCCGGGGTTCGAT
Organism: Trichobilharzia regenti; assembly: GCA_944472135.2. Classification (NCBI taxonomy): domain Eukaryota; kingdom Metazoa; phylum Platyhelminthes; class Trematoda; order Strigeidida; family Schistosomatidae; genus Trichobilharzia; species Trichobilharzia regenti. The sequence goes on along the minus strand of OX235265.1, from coordinate 61,752,292 downwards.
CCCCTGCCGACGCACGCCTGATATCAGTGGTCGGCCAGTGCAGTTCGGGCTACCGATATCACATGCTGAAAATTCCACACTTGTACCAAAAATACAGTGTAGAATCAAGCTGTAATCAAAGAAAAAGTCTGAGTCTTGTTCTTTATGCTGATCATAGTAAATTTTCACACTGATTCTAGACTAATGAAGGTCTATCTTGCTTCTCCGGTTTTGTCCTCAATATCCTCATCTGTATCGCCTGTAAATGAATCTCCACTGCCATATTTATTATTTTACTTCAAACTTGACTGTCATCTACCGTATCGATGCATCAAGCTGAAAGACGGTGAGTGTCAACTAAAGTCTGTAATCTTTTCATATCTATTTATGGTGACAGTGTGTTACAACGACAAAGAAGAAAAAGGCCATATTCTGTGTACTAGAAAAATTACAATTGAGCCATATATGTTTGAAAAGAAGCTGCCTAGGTAGATGAAAGAAGGGACCCAATTCAAATTTATATCGTAGATGGTGATTAGTATTGATTAGCTGAATAACGTTTTTAAAACTTCATGTCACAGTTGGGACTCGTACACTGCTTTGACTTGGAATCAACCAAATTGCATAAGGTATTCATGATTTAGAGTTTTAATACTTTGGAAGTTATGCGTACATTTTGTCAATGAATTACAGTTACCTAAACTTAGCACATCATAGCATTTCAATGTTTTTGTCATATATCTATAGTGTCCCTACAAAACAGTATCAAAGAACCTTCTGATAGTTTTGAATTCATGCGATTTAATATTCTCAAGATAATGCAAAACCTATTGAAACAGAAAGGTTATAATTTTTTGCACGCGTTGAATTAAACGTCAGATGAATTGGAATTTTTAATCGTACTTTAAAATCCCCTCGCACTCAGCGACCTGTGTGTGATTAAATATGCAAATAATGGAGAAAATCTGTGGTTCGGGTGGACGATTTTAGCAAAGTATTGTTCTCCTAGTTGTATGGTTCAGTTGAGAAGTTTTCGTTTTCATAATAAACAGCATTCTCAGCGCCATAATTCAATTTGAAATAGTTTTATGAAATTCCTCACCGGATTATAAGTCATCTCTTGTAATGACCCTGATTGTGATTGGCTGTTATTGTGGTGACTCTAAACTGCAACAGTGCAAAACGAAACTATGAAATGAACGGATTAATGCCTTTGAGAAGCCAGTCAGATAAGTCTGTGGTATACAGAGGGAATTATGAATTCTGTACACAGGTTACTTAGCAGATTTTATCCAAATTTATCATTAAAGTACAGCTTAGACAATAGGCTCATTGGAAGGTGTAGCGAACTGTCATCCCTGGGCTATGTTCTCAACGCGGTCAATAATAGGTACGATTTCATTAATACTTTCGATGGAACAAACAATAACTTCATCAAAAGTTTATGGAGTCACCTAAAAATTGGGTCACAGCTGTGAATCGGTCAAGAAATACAATGGTGTATAGTTATCTGGACGAATTTATATGAAGAAATTGGACTCCTATGAGAAACTGTGATGTTTTCTTGGAACATATACAAGAATATTATCCTATATAACTACATTTTAACATTGCTTTGCTTGAATATAAACGTTTCTTTATATTATGTACCTATACTTCAGGCGTATTCTATTAGTCGACGGAGATTTGTCAAGGTTTTTATTGAGTAGTTTCGTTTTGGGCTGCTATAGTTTAAAGTCACCGTTTTGTATACATGTCCACCAGTCCTGTTGCAAACGTCAGACGTTCGCATTCACCTACCCCATGAAGATAGTAGATAGGACTTACCTGGCTGAGGCAGTGAACGTATGGCTACATGAGAGTGTTTCGAGAGGAAGACGGAAGTCTACCTGCCCTAGGTCATACAAAGTTTTTTACGGGGACAGAAATAAAGTACAATTCACGGTTTTGCGTATTTTCCTAGCGCAGAAGCTATGTTAATCGTATCTGTGTCCTTACTATTCTAGTAAATGTACTACAAAAGCAAATATAACTGAGTTGGTAGGTAAAAATATTTGAGCAGAAATAAAAGTGGATGCACTGGTGACTGCCGGAAAATTTTATTTCATGAAATGACCTAACACTCCATTTTCATTTGAAAATCAGGAACGTTACGTATAAACCCTATTAGAGGTGCAAAGAAAATTGCTTGAAAATAAATAGTTTGACAAGATTTAAGGTATTTCATTACTCTTTTGTGCATAACATGAGTCAAGTATGATTTAGATTCCAAGCTATGCGGGAGTTATGAGTAAAGTATTAAGTGAAATAAATAAATCCTCTGATTCGTTTAAAGTCTTTCATACATTTTGTGAAAACAGTATGTCCTGTATTTGACAGCCATCTTTCATTGGCATGCACTATTTTAGTTCAGATGAAGAAAAATATGAAATGCGCCAACAGTACATGAACTGAAACATGTTTTAGGTACACATAAGTGTGATGTCTTTCAGCTGGAATTGTGAAGAAAATATGAATTGCTTAATTAGAGTCTGAAATACAGGCCTAGATCAGTAGTTTACGAATTTGTACGACAGGACTTCAAATGATCATTTTGATCAAGATATAGAAATTCCTTCTAAATCTTATGTCATAGTTTCGTGTCCTATTTCTCTTGCTAATTTCACGTTTATATGGAGATTTTATTTTCCGGAAATTTCATAGTGTTATACAGTAATATTTACTGGAATTATACTCTACTACAGTACTCCGGCTCTATTCTTATATCAAATCTCATAATTAGTTCACATCTGCCTTTATTCGTACTCTCATCAGCATAATTGGCATAATTATGTTTTTTGATTTCCTTTCTTTCACGCATTTATGCGTGATCTGATATTGTTAATGAAAAGATAGAATACCCTACAAATCAAGTTTTACGCGACATGCAATTGGCAAAATATTCACGATCGCATACTAATACGATAATGATAAGTATTGAATTCAAGTGAATATATATATTTTTCGATGTGCGTCGGTGGCACAGCGGGTAGGACGCTCGCCGACCATGCACATGGTCCAGGGTTCGATCCCCGGCCGACGACTCACTCCTTTACCTCACTTATCCAGAAATAATGCTGGCGAAGAGGAAAGGTTTGGTATGAGGCTAGCAACCTCATCCTGTAAAACTAAACACTGCTACAGAAACTTCAAGCCACTATCTTGAAGCCCTATGTTCCACTGGGAACATGAAGGAAAAAGTAAAAAGTATACTTTTCGATGCTGTTACGGTTACACTTCCCGTTTACATCTGTAGGTAAACAGTTATGAGACATGACAACTTCTTCTTCTGAAATAGTCATTTATCTCAGAAAGTAACCTCCTGTCTACCGTCAGATTTTAATTATGACAGTAATTATCTCCTGGTCATCACTTAGGCTCTACTCATGGTATACTCGTATCATTAAACTCAGTTTTCATCTTAACCCTCACAAAGCATTAAATCAAAAGATTAGATAATTTTGTTTTAAATATTTTTGTGCAATAGAAAACAGTTTGATGAGTGTAATGTACTTAAGTAATACTGTTACTAGAAACCAAACCAAACAAAAACAAACAAACTCAAATCTCGTAAATGATAGAATATTAATAAATAAAAAGGAATTCCAAAAAGAAGAACCAATCAGAGTGAAGTTAAACAATGCCCCAAAAACAAAATGAGACAAATAAAGTTTCAACACAGACAAATGTTCACAAAAGAGTACAATACAAAAAGGTGATCAATGCAAAGACAAAGACAAATGGACACATCACAGAAATTAATAGTAACTTTTTTAAACTTTTAAAACTCTGAATTACTCTTTTTGCATATCTTATGCTATAAATGGTTGACAATTGATCAGATCAGTCAAATCCAAATAAAGGTTCACCGTCTACTTCAGCTTGAAAATCGAAATCTGTCCAAGGGGGTCGTGAAATTGAGAATTCATCTAATAAAAAAAGATGAGAATAAGTTACATGAAGGGGTTAGTACTTTTTAAATTGTGCCATTTTATTATTGTTTACAAAGAAGATGCCTAAAAGTACTTCATGTTGTTTTATTGATTAAAAACAATCACATTTATTAAAGACAAGTTTCTTCTAGAGGTTATGATTAATACACTCGACCAGTAATCATTTTCCAAATAATACGACGTATGTGAAATGATTTAAATACTGATAACAGTAGAAACATTGAAAGAGTCTAGTTAAATACTGAAGAAAAGAAATCTTTTAAACTTTCCAATACAGCCCTAAGTAGTGCTGGAATCTGATATTTTATTTTTTATTTGTTTAACTCAGTATACTGGAATAAAGTAAATGTTTACCATGAAGCATAATATGCTTGTGTTTGTGAATAATACTAGAGAAGTAAACGAAGATAGGATATAACTCAATGATACATTGGAAAATTCCTTTCTAACACTGACGGTAGACACAAATAGTCGTTTCTAAATTACTTCTGACTGATGACTGTGAACTCGAAAATATTGACAAAATATCATTTAGGACAGGTTGCAACAAAACATTGATGGACCATATATCAAAAACTGAAAGTGATAAATTTCGGAGATTTAATACATTTAGAAAAGTGTAAACATTAAATGGCAGAAAAAGCGTGGAACTGATGAAGTTAAGTAGACAACCTACATTATTAATACATCGTTTAAATGTGTTTACAAGTAGTATACCTGTCAAGAAGAAATCACTGACTGTATGCTGGCCTGTAAACTATGCTCATCTACTTGTTGTCTGAACACATGTTAAATTATGTGGAAAGTACTTCAAACTTCAGATACTGCAATGCATTGTACACATATTCTTCTTCTTTTGTCAGTTATTCAGTAAATTTAATAAATATTTATAGTGTACTTTCATTACACGAGTATAAATAGATAATTTCAGTACTTAAAGATTTGGTTAGGTTTATTTCAGATATCTTCTTTCTACTTTGAAATTTCTGGAACGATTATGTTGATTTCCCAGAATTAGCATCGATTAGTAAACACTCATGTGAAGTCAGTGTTTTTATATGGTTTAGAGACTCAGCGCCTCGCTGAAAACATTTCCAATAGGCTACTGAAGAGTTTCATCAACTGCTGTCCTCATCACTCCATAGTGAAGATAAGATGGCTGGCCAGAAAGGATTAACAGCGAGAAACTTTGTCAACGTACGCGGCTAATCAGGATGGATTGGACACATGCAGATGAGATCCCTGAGCTACATCATTCGGAATGCAGACTCTTCTGTGGAACCCGAATGAGAAACAGCGAGACGAGCATGGGCGAGAGGGTGACATGGAAGAGATTGTGTTAGGAGGACAGGAAAGCTTATGTACAATCGTGGAGCGAGCTTAGAATTACTGACTTGAACAGTATGAAATGAGGATGTGTTAGTGAAAGCCAGTGTTCCACTCGGACCTCAAGGGAATAATAATAAATACCAAATTTACTAGTTTAGTAAAAGTGATAAGTTGAAATAATAGAGAAGATTTACAGTTGAAGAGAGAGATTTTAGTGTGATTCCCCTTTCTCTGGGCTGAATTATTTCACTGAGGTGATTTCATCGTCTTCTTAGACAACACCTTCGACTCAACAGCACCAAAGTAAAACAAAAAGTATAAATATAAAGAGCGGGAAGTTAGAAATAAAGGTAGAAAAAACTTCTTAAGGTGCACTTTTTCTCTATATACTTATAATAAGTCCGTAAAACGAAATAAGGTCAAATTTTCAGCATCTATGATTCCACCTAAACAAATAATAACTGAATTCATTGGATGATTATTAAAAAAGAATTTTCAAATTTTCGGTTTGCATATTTTAAATTAGTGTAATTATCACTGATAGATGTCATCATCTACCTTGAAATGGTGATTTATTTCACCACTGGTGTACAATAACGTTAGTTGCAGTTATAAATGAAGCTTTAGAAGCTGTGTGATTAGCACCAACTTTAGTTCAACGGCTTCCCGCTGGCTTTCTTTTGACATCTTCTGGTCAGAACGAAAGATTTCACCTCATTTCAGAACTGCCTTATCAGATGCTTTAGTGTTTCGTAATTTTTCACTGTTTGGAGCCGATATATTAGTAGAGGTACGTCGGTTGCACAATGGTAAAATGCTCGCCAACCACGCAGGTGGTTCGAGGTTCTAATTCCGGCTGACGCACTCCTTTACCTAGCTAAGCCAGTAATAAAACTGGTACAGGGGGAAGGTTGGGTATGAAGCCATCAACCCCATACTGTGAAAATGAATACCACTGCTACCGAAAATTCAGAACTGTAGCCTGAAGCCCTATGTTCCACTGGGAACGTAGAGGAATTAAAAATATATCAGCAGAGACTTGGCATTTCAGTTAAATATAATCAACCAACCGGAAATTGAGAAGTAATGATTTCAAGGGATACTTTAAAGTTCTCCAGTACACTCTGACTACTATACAGACTTCAAATTAATTTACTTATATACTATCAACTAACACCTCTTATGGTAATTTGTTCTGAAATAATTATAATGGTAAAGTAATGAATAAACATGTCAGTTAAATTTAGTTTCTTCTGGAATTAATCAATAACTTTCCAGTACTACATCCTATATCACAAGTGCAATTCGAATATCTTTTTAAAAGATATGAAGGAAAGTGAAAATTACCGAGAGAACTCGCGAACCAAAGTCATAGTCATATTCAGAGTACACGTAAATCTTGTCAAAAGAGTACACATCAAACTTCTTCAAACAACCAAACTTAAGGTAGTCCATACGTCAAGTCCTGGACTTTGCATATAGAAACTGATTCAGTCACTGAGTCTAAAACGGACTTAATTTACCTTAGCACTGGATACATAATCTTCCTAATCCTCATTATTTAACATTTTGAAGTTTTATAAATATTTCTGCTTTTCCACTACTACATTTCTACTCCCCACGGCACTGATATGAACTTCACTCGTTTTCACTTTTAGCTGAGCTCTAAATAATAATTTTTATTTTTCCTTCACGTTCCCAGTGGAACATAAGGCTTCAAGATAGTGGCTTGAAGTTTCTGTAGCAGTGTTTATTTTACAGGATGGGGTTGCTAGCATCATACCCAACCTTTCCTCTTTGCCAGCATTATTTCTGGCTTAGCGAGGTAAAGGAGTGAGTCGTCGGCCGGGGATCGAACCCCGGACCATGTGCACGGTCGGCGAGTGTCCTAACCGTTACGCCACCGACGCTTAGCTGAGCTCTACTCAGTCCTAATAAATCACTCAGTTTACTTATTTAATTTGATTTTAGTTTCAACCCGTATAACTGTTCCTGTATTGGGTAACTGTTATCAAAAAATTACGAAGTTAATGACATCTTTGGAAACATAATTTGAAATTTTAAGCTAAAACTCAGAATTTTTTGGATGCTATCTTGGCATGTATAAAATAGCAATTATTTTTTTTATCATATGACTTTTCAAATGGACAGTGTTTGACTTGTCGCTGTCTGGGATCGAGTATGTGACAGTAACATTTCTCTTTCGATGGGAAATAAAGTGTTTGTTGAAAATCCAAGATGTGCTATCTAAAGGCGTCGTTAATAGCATGAATATTAAACTAAGTGATGAATGTTCGCTGATTTTGAGATAAAGGTCATGATACAAATTAATGGTCTGATGAATAAATCACGAACTTATAGATGAATAATTCCTGAGTTATTCAAAATAATCTAATAATACCATGATTATACTGCTTTACACAGAGTAAAGAGAAAAAAAAGCTAACAATCATCTTTCATTGCTGCTTGTGGGCATTCATCTAGTATCACTGTCATCAGTCCTATGCATTCTGATGAAAACCGCCTATGATTACTTCAAAAAGTAGCACTTTTGAGGTTTTATCACTCAGGCGATCAACGATGTGAAGACTTCTATACACTTCAAGATATATTCACTTGACGTCAACACAGATATTCAAGTATCAAGAATTTCAGATTTGATATGATTACGTGCTATTCCAAGGTAAGTCAGTTAAAATTACCAATGCACAGCAAAGTCAATCAGAAGAAAAGGCTGAACAGAAAAACAGAAAAGTAAAGTATCTGGAAAACATTCTCCTGAGAAGTACTCATAACTAAATGAGTTATGAGAAGGTAAACTGCCTTTGTACCCATTTGAATAACATTAGATAACTAGTCAATTGAATACTATAGTGATTGATAGAAGACGGTGGTGAAAAGAAAAGATTTATTGGTAACTTGTAATAAGAAACACTAAAAAGGAGATCACAAGTACATTTTGGTTGTCCTGTCATCTTTAGCAAATAAAAAAAGTTAAAAATAATTTCCTTTGATGTCGTTTATAAACATGTTAGTAAAGTTTATTAATAAATTAAATTTAACTTACACATATTTTTAATTTCATTCTCAATATCCGACTCGTCACCTACATAGCAAACCTGATTTTTTACATCATACAGCTGATCCTCATTGTCTTTATCAACCCAATACATCATGTAGAAATTGCACATTTCATCCTGACGTGTACTTCTGTTTTTAAAATTGTTCAGTAATATGCATAAATTGACATAGAGGAAAAACAAATAAAGGGGGTTATATATTTTAACTAATCTGTTGATAAATATCTTAGAAAACTTGTATTGCGTTGTATGCAAGTGGCTTTATTACATATCTCAGTCAGATACACAGTCGTATCCTGTTGCTATGGTGGTTTATTGACAAGTTGTATTTTTGTGGGCTTTTTAAATGAAAATCTACATTGAAAATTCTTTTCTGATACACACATATTATCACTGGCATTATATTCATGAACTGCATTTCATTTGCTATACTTTTTCAATCAGAAATTGTTGCTTAATACTGATATTTGTTCAACGTAATGGGTTGAAGGATGCAGTAAGGTAAAGAGTTAAGTATATGTTCTTCAGTTTCCATAAAATAATGTTGGTATATTTGGTCTTATTTAATTATAATAATAATATTAATAATGGTAGCTTTATACTGAAAAATACGTTTATACACAATATAGAATTCTCAGCGAGTTCTATTGCGAGGTGTTTACAACTTATGCCAAATCTTCAGATAATATAATAATCTGTGATGTATCATCTGAAACAGTCTTGTTCCAAGCAAAATATTCTTGCTATAATGCTACTCCACAATGTTTTTCCTCCATATCTTTCAAAATCTACTAGCACAAGATAGTATTTTACTTGAAATTGTGCGCCAATATAGATTGAGATGCATTGTGTTAATCAGAAGATTAAAACAACTTGAAATGAAGCAAAAACGATTCATTTAGATAAATAGAAAGCTTAGATAGCCTAGTGACTTTAGCAGGTTGCCATTCTTTTTATTGAAAGGTCCTAATATCCAACGGATAAAGGTGGCATTGCTTCAAACAAGTATTTACCATATAATCGCTCGGTGTGTGTGTGATACTTGTAAGTAGATAAAGACATTGACTAGAGTAATATTCTCAGAGATGGAATAATAAAAATATCACAGAAAAGAAACGTGAAAGGAAGTTGAAACTTCAAGAAGAACTGGATAAACAATGGACAACATGGAGAACACTACCCAGTGAGGCCGCACCAATTCCAAAAGAAGCGCTTTATGTATGAAGAAGTGTTATAAGTGAAAATGTTTTCAGCATATGCCACACCATTTTGACTGTCTTATTATTGGAAATGAGTTACAAAGTGGACAAACATCTACTAATCGCAGTAGGTTTCTGTTTTCTTTACAATGCAGAAGCCTTCGCTATATGCATTCAGGAGCCGGAGATATGTTCAAAAGAAACTAATCCAGCCTCTATATTCGTCATAGATCTAGTTCTTTATTGAATTGAATTTTTGATTTTCCCGTCGATTGATTGGACCGAAGTGCTCGGTCTTAGGTTGACATGTCGGCTTCCTGTGCAGATGCTTCCATTCAATAATTAATATGACCCGTTGCACAAGAGGTGGCTCTCGTGGCCCAAGTGGTCTAGTGGATAACGCTTTGGCGTTGGAAACTATGGGTAATGTGTTCGAGCCTCGGTGGGAACATCATCACTCACTGAGAAATGCAGGTACATCCAGTTGGCTGACTAGTCCCAAATAGGACGAAATGCGCATCCTGGATTCCACTGCTAGCCACCATCCACCAATTGTATAGATCTAGTTCTGTTCATCTTCTTAGTTATCCTTTTTCCATTGGCTTCATTTCCTCATCGTGGATTATGCATACTATTATTTCAATTTGCTGCTTCTCCCACGCCGTTTACACTTTTCTCTAGAAACTATTTTACACACTGCACAAATACCTTTTAATCTTATATAATTCTGTTTTTCACCCGCTGTTATTCACATTAAAGCCCTCACGCCTTCACATCAAGTTGAGAATTACTATGTTCTTTGACGTCTCTTCACAACTGTGTTGAATTAAACAATAATTGTGACTACGTGGATTCATGTGTAAAAATGCTACTGTATAGCTTTTGGGGGATGATTTCATCAAAAAAGTATCTCTGCTGAGCTTGTTGTTCTTTTCTCTCAAATGCCAAACGGCTGATGTTATTTCCACACCATGAAATCATTGCAAGGTGCCTTTTTCCCTAATAATGATTGTATTTTGTGTGTTAAACATTATTTTCGACTTACATATAATCATAAACTATCCAGAAGTATCAGACGACAGCAATAACATCATGATTTGAACTCATCTATTGCCCTGTATGCAGACAATGATGGACAAGAATTTGACTGAGAAATTATTATTATTTCAGAAAGTGAATTCAGGATATAAAAAGTAATTTGTGGAAGATTATAAATGACAGGTAACACACATACAGGACTCAACATCACATAAACTAGAAGAGATTAATGGACGACAGATGCATCATGAAAAAACGACCAAACAAACTATGAACAATTGTAAAACTTAAATCGAGACAACATTATGGCTCGTTAGTTTTCGAGGTAGGAATAAGTCAAGAAATGAAACGGGAACAAAAGACTGAATACCAAATGCTAGAGACTGACCGATAGCTGTTTATGTTCTAGAGCTAATCAATTTATAAAAAGTCTTTCGGTAGACCACATAAAAAGGTAACATCCAGTTAAGTTACCACAGCTAGGTAGAATCAAATAATGAGATTTGATAGATGGTAAAGCCATCAGAGGCTCAGCTACTTAGTTCCTCTATAAATCGATCAATGTATACTAACGAAATCTAAGAGAAGCAATAATAACAGATTTCCTATAACTACCTGCCTACCTACCTATCTAAAGTGCTGATTAAGATTTCAAGAGAAAGTGAAATAAAGCATATATATATATATATCCATTTGAGAAAAGATTTGTTTCCATTCGCTCTTTTTGAATAATATTTTGCTAAGAATTTATGCATTAACTTTACGCTTACCCCATTGGGATTACTTTATCTTCATTATTTTCCATGATGCACATTGCTGCCTAAAATATGTATAAATGTTTGAAGAAGAATTATGACGTTATGCAAAATTATACATACAATGTTATCACCATTATGTATTTCAAGCGATTTGTTCTCCACTGGATAAAATGTCTGAAATAAGAAGGAAAAGTAAAGAAATTATTTTACTATATTTTAAGTATTGAAAAGTATTATCAGTATGACTTGCTAGTTATAAATAAGAATCAGCCAACCAAAGAGAACTGCAGAAAACATGGTGAGGCTTTCTACTGAAGCCCAATGTTCCACTCAACATCCAAGGGAATAATAATAAGAGCAGATTGTGAAGGTCATATCATATGTAGTCTATTGTAACTATTCTATTCATCAGTTGCCATTTGGAAGATATTCATTTTTTTCCTTCTTTTAGCCGGAAACTAAATCACTAGGCTACTGTTTTAAAAACCTTTACAGTCCATAGAATGAAAAATACTGGGGCCATTTTCTTCTAATTCCCAACCAATCAGTAAACAGTTTGTATATGAAATAATTAGTGTTTTTAGACTAATTAAAACTATAATTATTATTATTCCCTTGGTTTCCGAATGGAACATGGGGCTTTAGCATAACATCTTCATTTCAGCCTGTTCTCTTTAATCCATTCTAATTACCTCCACAATTACTCATAACCTTTCATCTTTTCGTTACACCAGCTCTTCCACATCATCCTCGAACACCTAGCTCATCTTGTCCCACTCGTGTTGCACTCGATGGTACGCATTGTGCGTGATGTCTCCCAATGGTCTCCCTAACGTGTGTCCGATCCATCCCCGTCTTCTCCTTCATATATACTGAGCGTAAGGTTCTTGATTAGTCTGTTTCGAAGAGTTCCTTGCCGCTAGTTCTTTCTGGCCATTTGATCGTCAGTGTCCAGCTAATGATTCCTGCTGTTGTTAAAAGTTCTTACCGTAGCGAATGTCTGTAGTTGAGACGAGGCTTCCTAAGTAAGAAAAGGAAGTAACCTCTTTCAAATTTCTCCCGTCGATGGTGATTGGTGCTAGTTGTTGTCGCTCTTGGTTGGTTATCTTCGTCATTTCTGTCTCCCTTATGTCCACTCAGTGTCCTCCCTTTGTTGCTTCTTCCACCAGTTTGTTGGTTTTCACTTGTAGGTCTTCAAGTATGTGCGACCCACGAAGTCCAAATATTCTAGTTTTCTTCTCGGTCCAACGTATCCCTGTCTTCACACTTCCAACAGTCTGACGCATAATCTGGTCTACCACAATTAGAAATATCGTTGGTGACACTGGTGGTTAGCCTCATCTTACTCCTGTTTTGACTTAAAAGATTTCGCTAAGTTTTCCTTTGTCGATCACATAACATGCGGTACTTTGATAAAGCTGCTGAATGAGGTTGACAAAGGTTTGCATTACTTTTGTCTGTTGATGCGGTTTCAAAATTACTTCACCGTCAATGCTGTCGGAGGTCTTATCAAAGTTGATAAATTTCCGGAATCTATTCATTATAACTCTTCCTATGTAATCCCGTGTTTTATTACCAGATGATCTAAACGAATGGCCTTCACAGATGTTTCTGTGACGTTCCAGAATGCTGTATCTGTGTACAGCTTTCAAGTGAAGCTGCGAAAATAATAAACTGTTTGCTAACCTGTGTCTTTTTAGTTTACATCACATGGAAATTTTTTCATACTTGTAGATGAATATGGAACACTCCTTGTTTTCCGAAGTTTCCCAGCCGAAATGATGTTGTGACAGTGATATGAATTACTTGAATTATTACTTAAATCTCTCTTCAGTTAACTTATTTCGTAAAAATGTTCTGTAAATTAAGCCCAACATATTATTTATGTCATTCAGTATGAGGAACAATTTCGCGATGGCAATCAGATGTAAAGAGTTCTAATAGTCAGGATAGTGAGCTGGACTATATACCTGTTTTATCGTCAGAGATAGTATTCACCATTTGTAGTCATTATTTTATCCCCGAATATAATGACGTTTTTTTCAGTCTTTAAATGAAATATGGATGGAATACAATTGTTTCATTGCTCACCTGATGAACTTGTGGTGATTTGGATCCAATCAAATATTTATTTTCGCCATCAAGAACAAATCCTTCATTCAGAACGCCTAGTTGAAAAGAAAGTGTATAAACAACAACAACAACAACAGAATCAGCGATTTTCAGCCACAGCATCACATCAAAAAATGACCAAAAATAAATGCAACTGTTAGGACAGCTGAAAAACGGACTTCAAAAAATAATGTGATTGATTTTCTTCAACCCGGTTTAAATAGTAGAAAATATATTGTACTTCGGTAGTTTTATCAAGCTTACCTCCAATGTTAAATGCAATGAATAGATTGTTAGGCGTATTCTTCAGAAAGATGCATTGACTAAGTGTTATTTCAATAATATGGGAGAATTATAATGGTAACAGATCCATGAAAATTTTCAGAAACAATTTCTACAGTAGATAAGAAATACCAGTAGAAAATCTACTGACAACGCTGCCGAATCAAAGGCATCTCCTTATCAATGTCGATTGAGAAGAATCAAACTTTGGAAAAATCAGTAGGTGAGATTATGTATTTGGAGAAACTCCATAAGATCCAAAAACAAAAGGATAAAATTATGACTGGAGGATTTACCAAGGCGCTAAGCATCTTCAAATATAAAAGCTCTATACCTGAAAGCTAATATCTTTCAGCGCAGGAAAGCCGATTTTAATATCACCTAATGTATAAAATAAGGATCGTTACATTCTAAACTACTTGGCAAACTGAGAAAATCACATGCCATACCAGAGCTAAATATTTTTCTATGATGATTATTTACTACTTCATAATATATTAGTAGGTAAACAGCACTCATAAAATTCCTTAAAAATGGAAACGCTAAAAGCTGCAAACTGCAGTATCCTCCGAGTGGAAACACTAACTGGCAAGAAAAAAATTGAGCAAAGGGGCTCTGAAACGGACTGAGAAGCTCATCATTTCTCAATATCCTTTTCGTAAGTTTCAAACCAATTTTATTAGTGTACTGTTAACAAATCTCCATAAAACTAACTTGCAGTTGATAATACTGTGAGACAATTGTATACATAGTTATATTATCAGAAAGTGTCTTTTTTCTAGAGCAAACTGCCTTGCTTTTCTGGTCTTGTGTTGGAATTTTTCAGTACCTTGGGGACAACATGCAAGTAGTTAGTATCTATTTCTGCGTGTCAACATAATTTAGGTCTAAAGAGATCCTTGCATAACTCATCAGTTTATGGAAAACTTAAAATGGATATTTTTCAATTATTTTGACAGTATGTTAATGAAGCTTTAAACTAATGTTCTCAATGATTTCGTCGGTAACTTTAAAACTGGCCTGTTGGCAGCTGAATTTCTTAATAAAACGGTGATATCTGCCAATATACAGTTTGCAATGGAAAGTTTACAACGTAATTTTCCAATGGCATAGAAGCATCTCTGTTTTTAAAAATTGAGCTTCTAAAGAATAAATCTCATGAAAGTAGGGATTATGGATGGAAAGAACAGTGTGGCTATTTACTCCAGGTTATGTGAAGTTCACATAAAGCTGTTGCTTCGAATTGATTTAATTGTAAATGACTAAGTGAATAAAAAATAACGTATTTTTCGGGTTGTAGTCCATTGAGACGAATCCTCGGAATAGTAAAACATAAGCTAGTACTATCCTGACACGGTTTTATTCTTGCTTTGTTCAATAAAATAAAATAAATGACTTCATAAACTAATCATTTACTCACCATGGCTGTGTGCATGAACACGGTAGGCGAATGGGTGAAGTGTAACTTGGCCTGTATACATACAACTCATTTCAAGTTTAGCTGATTAGAAAAAGAAAGAGAATATGATGGTTTTGAAATAATGGATGAATTTACTGACAGGTGAAATGTATTAATTCCTAGGTATCTGTTAATCAAAGACTAAAGGGCTTCAATTTTCAAATAAAGTATAATTATATTTTAATAGCTTACACATAATGATAAGTTTTGTTATTGGTAATATTTCGAGCAAAATTACTGCCCGTGTTCACACCACTGTTGGAATTGTTTTGTTCCTTCAATTATTTTGATGAAATTTGAACTTATTGCTGTTTAGATAACAGTCATTTGATTAGTTCAAACAACTAAAGAATTCTTTAATTTATAACACTGCATTGTCCAACTTGGCTTATATTAGCATTGAATACGTCTTGACATTTTACCTCCTTTGTATTGAAAGAGATACACAGACACTCAGTGTTGTTCAATAGTGCTTATTATTAAAGCCAGCGGGCAAATTCTTCGTTTGAAAGAGCTTATTTTAAATTAAATGTGAAGTTATTTTTGTTGGTATTGACAAGCAGTGGAATCCAGGAACCCCATTTCATCCTATTTGGGACAGCCAAATGTACCTAAATCCTCACTGAAGTATTGTTGTGTTCTCCCTGAAAGTTTAACCCTGTACCTACGGTTTCAAGCAACGAAGCATTATCCGCAGGGCTACGAGAGCTTAGGTGTTCGCACTAGAAATCGATATGTCAATAAAGATCGAAATTTCGGTCCAGTATAATCAATCAACAAAACATGCAACATCAACCTAAAAACAAGTGAATGTGATCACAGATTGATATCAGTTAGAGAACTATTGAAAACCAGGGAGTACTGGATGAAATAGCTGTCCAGTACTCCCTGGTTTTCAATAGTTCTCTATAGTTCTCTAACTGATATCAATCCGTGATCAACTCGTAAAAACAAAACTAACCCTTACAAACCAAACTATAGAAAATAAATGTGAATTTATTCATATATACTAATTTGTTACATGTATTGCATAAATCGATTGCTTTCTAAGCCCTCAAAGTTTACCAAATGTGTTTTCTAGTTATGAATCTAAATTTATAAGCATAGTAAATAGGAACTTCTATTAATATATAAATTTACTGAGAGATCTGTACTTAGGAAATTCCTAAGTTAACATTGACGAATTCGATCACATGTACACGGACTTCAAGAACTGAGTTACATACACCTACACTGGCATGTACATTCAAGTTACTTGAACTCTCTAAACATTTATGCTTACACCAATGTTTAGCATAACAGCAAAGTTCTAATTGAAAAGAAAAGGTGTTCAGCAAAGAGTTACTCTTTTCGGCGATATCATTCTCAAGCTGTACAAATCGCAAAATTATAGTAATTTGTCTTGGCAACAAAAGGAATATTTCCAAAGATGTGTTAATGCAACTGTTAGTTTTTGTCAAACAAATTACGTAATTTTGAAGGCGTTAATCGGTTAGAAACTAAAGTAAAGTTACAATAGTAGGTTGGGTGACGTAATCTAATTGATAGGGTTCAATGAAAAAATGAATGAGAGTTAAGTTAATAAGCTGAGTAGAATTCACTTAAAAATAAACGAAAATCGAGTTAGCAACAGTCGTAATGAGCGTAGAGATTTAATAGAGGGTAGGGGTAGAAAATAATTCACAGTTTATCAGCCGCTGATCTATTGCGCAGATCATGTTAACCTATTGACTTCGTGCCAGTCTTTTATCAATAAGCTCAATGAAGAACAATCATGAAATAAAACATGTAAATCATCCAGCTATTTATTAGTCTTTGTAATCTGGAAGATGTTGAAGCGGTTACACTTGACTCAATGTAAATCCCGCTTATCTTAATATGAAATATTCAGAAAAAAATTATTGTCGAATTAATTGTGATACACCAGTATAACTAATCAATAGGAAAATTAGAATGTATCACTCACTTGTCTGTTTAGGTAGAACTTTACCACCGCTAATTAGTATATACATCCCAGACAATTTATTGGTCCTGTAGACATTAACAAGTGTAATAATCATAAACAAGATGAATTTAGAACATTTACATGGAACTTCGGTAACTTAATATCTCTAGTTAACTCAAATGAAAAAAGAAGATCTCGATTAACAGAAAACCGTCTAGGTTAAATCACATCAGTGTGTAAGACTGAATAGAAAGATTTCCCTTCTGACTTCTGGAACAGTGTAGATGTTGGGTAGATATGAAATGCAATTCATACCAGTGCACACAGACTGAACTGAACGGATAAGAATTTCGACTTAATTCACACCGAAGAACATACCATATCTACATATATGAATTTTAAGCATGGAATTTGGCCGAAGGCCATGAATTCTCCAAGTATTCACAAGTGAATTGAGTCATTGCTTTTCTTGTCGAGCAATTTTAGGCTGGACAGGAGTTAATAATGGTCGAATAAAAACTTGGTATCAGCCCATGAGGTCTTTGATTGTTAGTTTGAGCCAAATAGGGAGGTTTACACTGCCTGACTAAATTTTTTGAGGTGTCAAGTGAGAATGGCTGAAGAATATTTATGCTCCGGCTCAAAGTCGTTCTCAGTGGAGTAGACGGAAACGCCGCGGATGAATATGCTTAACGATTTCTCTGAGCTATGCAGGGAAGAATTACGGCCGTTAATTTTTCATATTTTTGCTCACTTGATAAATAAGATAGCATACTGTGAAATGTCTCCTTGATTTGACAGAAATCATTTTGGACTATTTTCCATTACAGATTATCAATCGGGTGGTTTGAACTGACTCACTTGTCTGTGTTGAATCAAACACGATACACTGCTGAAGAGTTCAGCCACAAACCAATGAAACGGATGCCCTCTGTGTAGAACATTGTAATTTGTTTAGCGAGCGCTACTAGCTGATGGGAGTAATATCCCACTACCCGTAGCAATCAATTAGTAATACGTAGTATGAGTAGACAAAGGCGATGTCTACTTGTAATAATACGCAGAATTAATAAGGAAGATTTGCTTCTCATATGGGTATATTTAGTGTTGTTGCGTTCCCTGAGTTGGCTAATTTCGTTGTAGACTAACTTTGTTTTTCCAGACAAAATTTTCTGTATTGGCTACACACTGATGATAGAGGCAACGTATCTACAACTTTACGTGTTTATATTATTTTCAATCCTAACTCGAATATAAAGCTGCACACTTTCTAAATATGTGATCCGGCCACTAAATCTTAATCAGTCCCAGTTAAATTTGTCCATATGTATGGAATAAATGTTAGGTTGTGAGTACTTTTGTAGTGCACATTTTCTTGAGTGTTCAGTGCATTGATTACTCTTATCGTTTCCCTTGATACTCACATGTCCAGAGATGGATAAATACTTTGGATGTCATTTCAAATTAAATTTTAATAATGTAATGTAACCCTTTTAAAGTTAAATAGCTATTTATTACAACATATCACTGAAATAAGGTTGTATGACTGATAATAAATAAGTTAGAAGCACGCAGTTACATTTCTATAAAAAAATTACTCAGTATAGTACTCAGACTTGTAAACGTCAAGAAGACTTACGGTGTAGCTTGTACGGTAAGTTTTATTCCACTCGTATCTACTTTATTCTCTACAAAAGGCGAGTATTTTATTGATTTTATTATGGCTTTTGCACACACTTAATCACTTACCATCTGATTCAAATGAAGCAGCATTTTTATAGTGAATTTGTAAGACTAAGTATTTGGATGGAGTTCCCAAGCCAACTTTATGCGACACACCTTGATGAGGACAAAAAAAAGAAAGAGTAAACTAACAGATGTGCTGAAAAATTTTTCTTATCTTTATACTTACGAACAAACAATCGGATATTACATATTTTTACGAGTTGATCACAGATTGATATAAGTTAGAGAACCATTGTAAACCAGGGAGTACTGGACAACTGTTTCATCTTAGTTTGGGAGTCATTGGCAGCACGCACCCATTGCGATTCGAACCAAGAACCTTCCGGTAACAAAGCAAGCTGAATAGTATACGGGCTTGCCTTGCAACCGGAAGGTCCTGGGTTCAAATCCCAATGGGTGCGTGCTGCCGATGATTCCCAAACTAGGATGAAACAGCTGGCTGTCCAGTACTTCGTGGTTTACAATGATTCTCTAACTTATATCAATCTGTGATCAACTCGTAAAAACACAATTAATCCTTACAAACCAAAACTATAGAAATTTACATATCTGACTATATATATATACATCTAAAACAGAATAAAGGAGGTTAAATTTCACATAATGTGTTATCTTGATCATTTAAAGTCAAAACAAAAAGAACAGAATCTACTTCGTTCTTTTTACTTTAAAGAAAGCTAAATTTGTAATATATTACAAAATCTGTTTTACCAGTTTCTTAGCATGCTACTGTCATGTTACTTACAACAGGGCAAAGATTAAACTGGTAAAGTTAAGCATCTTCTACACATTATGAAATTAGGCTTCCAATAATGCGAATATCCGAAGTCATTTATAATAAAGCAACAGAAAAATAAATCTGAAGAAATAACCACCAGGCTGTTAAGAAATAGTTTTGATATAAATTGTAATCAAGGGATACTTAGTGTTTGGAGGGAAAGATAAAAAAAGAAGTGGTATGCATTGAAACGCATTGAAAAAAAATTAGAGAAAGGAATTTACATTCAGTTTTGGAACTTATTTGAAGCAATTTAATAGCAAGTAGAAATAATATTTAGTTGTCGAAGAAACGTGTTTCTTATTACATAGAGAATGAACACTGAGATTTCTTGCCTATTGTGACCTATCGGTACGATATAATTACACTCTGAAATCATGTGTTACACAGTGTTCCACAAACCACCTACTTTCACCTTGACTGACTTTTGCTTGAGTTAAATATGTGTGCAAACCACTATTTGCGTAATAACTGGACTTCTAAATAATAATAATAATAGCTTTATTCCAAACAGTATTCGTAATACAGGCATGAAATTTTCAGCGTGCATTACAATATACTGCATCTAATTACCTCATAAACTTATAAGATTTGAAATCAAAAAACAACGCAAAAAAAGATAAATAAAAAACAACAGCGTTGCGTTTACATTTTAAACAATATACCACAGGATATGAAATATGAAATTGGTGTGTGATAGAAGATGAGAACAAGTGTAATAGTGACGAGGAAAGGAAAACGAAAACTAATGGGACTATTTGTTAGAGTTCCTCAGTAAGTTGATCGTGTCATACCTAATGGATTTCTCATCACATAACAGCTGTGCCAGATATGGTATTATGGAGTTTTGTATTTGGTAGTCCCAGCACATAGCCTCCCATAGCTGCTTCTAGTTCTACCAGATGAAAAGCAAGGAGAGAGTTGCGTATAGAGAGGATGTTCGGGGTCTGACGATATTGTATTCGCTAGTTTCTTACACGACATTATATGTCTATCCACAATAGTGTTAACCAGTTGGTTTAACGATATCCCACTTGCCCTACTAACGGCTTTTAGTGCCCTTCTTAGCAAAGCAAAGTCTTTCTTAAGTAGTCCAGGAAAGATTAATGGGGAGCAGTAAAGGGGGATGGGTAGAATACAAGAACTGACAAACTGAGAAAGCAAATACTGCTTTATACCGGACTACCTAAATTTCCTAGCGTAGAACGTTAAGCGAAACATCTTTCTAGTAACTAGCAAGATGTGGGAGGACCAGTAAAGATCGGTGGAAAAACTCAGACCAAGATACTTGACACTAGATGTATTCTCAACCTCTATGCCGTCAATGATAGTGGGGCTATGTCAGCTAACTATTTGTTGTAGGTCACGTTTAGGTCTGAAAGTGAATTTGACTACCTTACATTTAGACGGGTTTAGCTTAAGATCGTTTGAAGAGGACCACTGACTAATACCCGACAGAAAGTTATTTAATTTGGAGCAATCTGACTGAGAGTTGACAGGCATCGAAACAGAGAGGTCACCGGCATACTTAACAAAAGTGGCTACATCAGAATGAGGCAAGTCATGTAAGAAAAAGGAAACAGAAAAGGAGAAAGAACAGCACCTTAAGGAACACCAGCTAAAGTAAGTGAGGTAGTGGAGGACTTTCCATTGTAGACGATGTACTGCTTGCTATCAGAAAAATAGGAATGCAACCACTTATTTGTCCAGCTCTCAGCCTGTGTTGCAGCAAGCTTACTTAGCAAGAGAGACCTGGGTACAGTGTCAAATGCAGATGTGTAATCAAGGAAGGCACAGCGAACGTATTTAGCTCTTTTATCTAAACTAGAGACTATACTATATACTATACAAAAATGTGACATTTCGTCTCATGATGATAATAAGATCGATAGGGGACTGAAGTGAAGATAGTCAGTGACGTTCAAAATCAGTCAGTATACCATTCCAAGATTAGTTATTTTCAAGGAAATATGTTATTTACCTTCTGGCATTTTAAATGATGGAGCCCCCATCGCCCAGGCAAATACAATTTCTGGAGTTCCTTTGCATACAGGTGATGCATCACTAGACATCATATCGCATCTCCTAGAAAAAACAAAAACTTCACATAAATAAGTATAGTCTATTACCTGAATAATTATTTATTATTAACTTGACATATTTTTAAACTGAGTCACTGAGAAATCTGTTTGACAAAACACATTCATTCATATGACATAAGTAGAGTCCTAAGTGAAGGGGCATATCAACCAGTTATAACATTTTTCATGACCCATATTTTAAAGGAAAAAAAGAACACGTCAACTGTTCATCATGGGAAAAGCATAAAGCTTCTGTTTTCATTCGGTTAATTTACTTATGGTGTACAGTGATCAATTATATGTGGTGATTGACGATTTCTATCTCTGTATTGTTTAAATACTTACTGTTGCTTGTTAATATATTTCTTATATGAATTGAATAATAATTCCGCCAAATACAAATTCCTAAATTCATCCCTCTCTGCGTTTTGGTTGAATTCTTGTAATTCGGTCATTGCGAAATACTGATACTACTATTACAAATAGTTACAACAATTTGGCGTCGCTATGGAAATAAATAACCTTGGAAAGTTTCCTATAAATGGTTCACTGCGGGAAATCTCTGATTATCTTGAATGCTTCGACGCATGGTGCATGTCAAAGAATGTTCGGGATGACAAAATTTCAGCTCATTTCATTACTGCTATTGGGCTAGATGCGTATAGCCTAGTGAAGACTCTGTCATTTCCAGATAAACCAATTTCTCTGCCATATTATAAACTACGTGAACTTTTAATAGATCACTTCCAAATAACCACTTTTGAAACACGAGAGAGGGCTCAGTTCAACAAACTGCTTCGTGCTTCTAACCAGAAGATTAGAGACTTCATTCTTCAACTCCAAATACAAGCTTCAAAGTGTAACTTTGGAGATCAGCTGCATACTCAACTACGTGATCGTCTAATTGCTGGAATCAATATTCCTAAGTTAGAGAAAGAGTTAATTCAGATTCCTTCTTGTACCTTTCAAACTGCTAAAGATTTATGTATTACATATGAAGATGTCAATAATGAATACTCTGCTCCCACCACGTCAGTATCTGATGTCATGCTGTCCAAAGTCGAAAATACAAGTGGTCATGGAAAGAAATCCAAACTGCCGTCTGCATGTAATAGAATGCAGCGAGAGATCAAAAACATTAAACCGTGTTTTTCCTGTGGAAAGTTACATCTACGAAGCACTTGCCGTTTTCGGGGTGCTAAGTGTCACAAATGTGGTAAAGTTGGACACATCAAGACTGTTTGCAGAAGTTCGAATACTTATGTTACTCAGAATCCTGATAATTCTTCCAATTTATCTGGTAAAATGCAGTCGATGTCTCTTTCAACTGTTCAAAATACTCAATCTCATCCAATGAAACCTCTACTACAAGTTCAGCAACTCAAGCGTCAACTGTATCACGTGTTTTCAAAAATGAGGTAGCCGAGTTACAATCCGATCTGTCTAAAACACGAAAATATATGTTACAGGTTGAAGAGAGCTTGAAATTAGCAATGAGTTGGTTGGTCGTTTACAGGCGAAGAATAAAAATTTGACACTTAAGCTTTCAGCTGCTGAGAATTCCTGTTTAATGAAGGAGAAAGAAATCTGCACACTGGTGACCCAAATCATTGAGCTGGAACCTGAGAATAAGCGAAGTAGTGAAATGATCCGTGAACTTGAATGTTCTATTGAGTCAGCTTCAGGTGTGCAAACGGATTTAGAACATCAGTGTGGAGTGTTTCGGAAAGAAGTGAGTGAAATGGAAGCTGGCTGGTTGTCCATTCGTCAACAGCTGACTGAGACGAGACAGCAACTGATTAAAATGGAGGAATTTCTGCATATGCGTAGATTGCGTCTGTTGAATGCAGAACATACAAGTACCCATGAAAGTCCTGCAAAACTTTTCAAATCTCGAATTCTCAAAAAGCATCTGATGTCCACGACTTCTAATGTACATTATTACAGAGGGAATGACCATAGACCTTCTGCTGGAATCATACTACAAAAAACGGGAAATCAAATGTTGAAGATATTAGACATCAAAGGTCACTCAGTTCATAACAGACACCTGGACAAAGTGACAATAAAAGAAGTAGGTCGTTCTGATTATAATTTTAATGATTCCGCTACTAATCCTGATTTTGTAGATAATTCAGAAATAAGTCCAGATAATGCTGACGAAAATAATATCACAGAATCAGTTAGAAGATCGCAGGGACTGGCAAGCAAAGCGCGATATCATTATAAATACGCAAGGAGACATTCGACGTGTGGCGGATGTGGTAATTGACGATTTCTATCTCTGTATTGTTTAAATACTTACTGTTGCTTGTTAATATATTTCTTATATGAATTGAATAATAATTCCGCCAAATACAAATTCCTAAATTCATCCCTCTCTGCGTTTTGGTTGAATTCTTGTAATTCGGTCATTGCGAAATACTGATACTACTATTACAAATAATTACAACATTATAGCATATCTAGCAACAGCGGTACTAGTAAATTTCGAAAGTCATATTTTGAGATATGGAATTGCAGAAAACTATACATATCTCAGATACCGGTAGAGTAAAACTGATCTAAACACAGAGTATAAAATTTGCCGAAATGAACCGTCAAGTGATATGTTACTTATCTTACTATCTTCCAATATTATTTGATCACCTTTGAAAGTGGTTAGTGTAATTTCAATACTTAATACATTCTCTCTATATGATTACTATGTATCACTTTTAAGAAACGAAGTATAACTGAAGTATACAAGTATATAAATGCAAATACTTAGCATATATATATCGCTGATGCATTAGCCATCGATACGCAGAAGCCAAAGTTCTGTATACAGAAGACGTTTATTCAACCTCTATTTTTTTTTGCAGTCTATATTAGAATATTACATTGCTCACTTATCTCCTGGCCTTGCTTTTCGTTTTGTTGAAATTAATCTGCGTATTCCGCCATTATTAGTTCTGTCTGTATTATTTATTATTTTCACTTCGAATAATTTCCAGTACTATCTCACTTGTCACGCTTTAATAATTTAATTCAGTTTAAATTTTGCAATGTTATCCTATCAAACTTCTCATTTTATTTATGAACCTACTTATCTTATTAATTCTACATTGTTTCCTAAGATTTATACATCCCATGAACTGTTTTATATATATTACGCAAGCTGTTTTATCGCTTGCTGAATCATTTGTTTTTATTTTCGATGTATCCCGATAGGATTTTTCAGTGACTACATATGCAGTGGAAGGCGTTTTCGTTTATCAAGCTGACTTAAGCTTATTCTAAGTAAATTAATCCCTTGACCGTCATCAACTAACCATCCGACTCATCTGTTACGGCCACTGATCTATAAAATTGTCAATTGAAGATGACGAGGAAGCTAATCAAGACACTTTTTTTATTTCTAAATTTGGAATACTTACAAATGCCTAGAAATGTTTGCTAAAGTTTACTGAGTAAATTGAAGCAGGTATTTAACTCATTGTAAGAGGCTGTTCATTTAAATGAAGTGTGAGCTTGAAAAAATTTTTATACAATTACAGTCTACTAACCATAATTAGAATACAGTAAGTTGAGTAAAAAAAAGTCTAATAGTAAGAAACAAGGCAATAATTGCTAAATACCCTTATTATAACCGACATGAAATTGTGACTTAATTTTGAAAAATCCTTAGCACCAAACATTGAAGGTGTTCCTATCAAAACAAAGAGTACTGAATATAGAATACACTTTTCGATAACTTCTTCAGGATCTAAAGTTATATATATATACATATATTTATATATTTATGATGTAGTCGTGTCTTCTGAGCTGGATGGTTTATTTGCGAAGCTTTCATTGCCCTACTAGGCAACAAATGGATCTCGTCTTCCCAGTTCATATCATTTATAGGTACAACTTTTTCTTTCTTTCATTTCCTTTTCTCTCTCCCTTTTTTTGTTATGTGCAGCTTTATTTCTTTCTTCTGCTTACGCCAGTAAATGTGCTAGTATCTACTTTTCTAGCACCTTCAAACACTGTTCAATTTAGGCTTTCCTAACGACATGCCAATATGTTGTTGTCATAATGAATTGAAATTTCCTTAATCTATGTAGAATTTTATTCATTGATAATGTACTAATTGGATGCAATACTGTAGTAAAATGCTGAGAATTCCATTCTGTATCACAAGTACTGTTCAGGAATAAAGCAAACTATTATTATTATTCAGCGCATACTTTAATTTGAAGTGAGCTTTTCGAATTCTTCCCAAGGAAAACACAAAGAAAATCGCCCTACCATATATAAAGGATGTCTCAGAAATCCCTGCAAGACTCTTCAAACCTTTAGGAATTGATGTTGCACATAAACAAACAAAATAATTTCACTCAGCCAGCCCTGTGTCAACCAAAAGACTCAATAGCGGAAGAAGATAAAGCCAATATCGTCTAAAAGATAGGTTGCAACGACTGCAAAAAACGCTACATTGATCAAACAAGGACATAGCTTTCATCTTCTCATGCGTGATCATAAACTAGCCGTCAAAAGACATGACATCCACTCCTTCATGTTATTGTATACAGACAGCCACGGACTGGGATAGCGTTCAGATATTAGAGAAAGGAAACACCAAAAATATAGAGAATTTTTAGAAGCCTGGTATTCTAGTGAACCATCAATTAATAGACTTATAGACATAGACAAAATTAACCAATCGATAAGAAGTAAATCTTATACACAGAGGGTTGAATTTCAGGTCAGGGAAACAATCAGTACCAATACAAGTAGCCTAGAGAGTGTCAGAACACACAAAAACACCCAATTACGTTCAACGTCAGCTGTTGAAATGACTTATAAACTAGTAGAGAAATCTAAAAGCTCACTTCAGATTGAAGTATGAATTGAAGACGTTTCCTAGTAGGGCAATGAAAGCTTCGTAGATAAACCATCGAGCTTAGGGAACACAACCACATCAAAAAATCATAATCGTAATAATTGAACAAATTCTCCTGGGGTTAACACATGCCTTTGGAATTCATTCCGAAGGAAATAACATGTTTAGTACAAAATAATGATGTTAAAATGAAACACTTTTAAAGTTCAATGAGGATGAATCATAATTATTTTTTTTTAATTTTTTTATTTTTGATTACAGCTTGATTCCACACCGTATTTTCGGTACAATTATGGAATTTTCAGCATGGATATCGGTAGCCCAATTTTGCAGGCCGACCATTGATATCAGGTGTGCGTCGGCAGGGGATCAAACCTCGGACCATGTGCATGGTCGGCGACAGTCCTAACCACTGTGTCACCGACGCAGCACAGGATAGCTAATAATAATATGACAACTAGAGTTTATTCATACATATTTATTTATGTTGAGGGAAAGTTCGAGAGGGTAGGATGAAAGAAATGGTATATAAAAGCAAAATTATTTCTCCTATAAGTTGAAATAGTTTTCCAAGTATGTTATACATTTTTGCCTTTATGATAACTTATATCATTTTAAAAAGCTAGCAGCTGATTAAACGTCGTGAAATAAAAAAAATAACATGAGCTCTTTTCATCACGCAAAATATGCTTATTCTGTTTTTTTTGTATGGAGGATTTAATCATGAGATGACATCAGTTAGAGAACCACTGGAAAACCTGGGAGTACTGGACAGCTGTTTCGTCCTAGTTTGGGACTCTTCAGCAGTACGCACCGACCGGGGTTCCGAGCCAGGACCTTCTGGTTTTGTTTCAAACAAATGAATGACTAGCTTACTATTACATATAAAACACTATGATTGACGGTGTCAAACAATTCCAGTGCTTTGGGCAGTTTCCTACCTATTTATGTCTCCAGTTCCTACCTACTGTAAATTCTAAAAACTGTAGTTTTATGACATGAAGAATCTCAAGTTAAAACAAAATACCTCGTTGAGCCAGAAATAATGCTGGTAAAGAAGAAAGGTTGGACATGGGGCTAGCAACCCCATCTTGTAAAAATAAACACTGCTATAGAAGCGTCGAGCCACTAGCTTGAAGCCCTATTTTCCAATGGGGAACGTGAAGGAAATAAAAATACAATAAAAATGCAATGCCTTAGTCGATAAGATTACACACATAATTTCTCACAACTAATTTCGAACATTTGATGGTTATAACTCTGGTCTGGCTGATTCTTTACACTGATTGATCACTGAGAAGTAAGCAGTGCCATAATTCTTGTTCTTAGTGTTGATGCTGACTAAATTCTATCGGTCAGGATTGCAATATACTTACCAGGCTAGGTGATTTTTCATCTAAGTGTACTTTGGATTGATGTAATTGGTAAGAAGCCCTAAATATAAGTCTCGCTCTTATTGGTACTCATCAACAAGGCGTTTGTGCAATCTCAAAAGAGATGATGCCTCTTCAGAGATTCAAACCTGCATCAAGAAGTGCTGCAGTCAGAGACGTTATTACTATAGCCTAGCTTAGTGAGGCAGTAATACTTAAAATACGGCAAGAGAATCTAGTACAGTGACACGATAGTTCTAAATTCATATAGTGGTTCAGTGGCATAAAAATGTTTGTTCACCTGTTTAAGTCATAAATTATACCACTATTGCTATTTTGTTTGATAAAGTATGCCATATAAATTCACTATTATAACCAAAAGATAATTATGCCTTTCTAGAATACCATTCATTAGAATCAAGGGTGATATAAAAGTACCATCAGGTGTAGTTTAGTGTCTACCAATAAAATTGTATATGCTTAAATATTTTGTCCTTAAACATAATAACTAAAGCAATTCACCATCTATCTAGAAATGTTATTCTCAAAAATTATTATGATGAACTTGTTTAAGCATTATTATGTTGTAAAGTTTATAGAACATTTAAAATTTTGTGACTCATCTACACGTTATATATAAAATGATTACTATTAGAAATATATTTCTATTTTACATAAAGTGGCTCTTTGTTATTCATCTTTTCATAATCAATGAAAGCGCACAGACACCGTTAAAACACACTACTGCAGTGAGGACACAAAGATTATCGGTATAGTGCTAGTAGTTTAGGTACTCAGTGATTCTAATAATTTAGTCAGGTATATACTACAACTGGTAGATAACAGACAGTACAGAACTTTTTTTTTTAAAATACAATAGTAGATGAAGTAACCTTTGTTAAATTTTATTTAATGACTCATTTGATGATATCTGGAAGCACAAGATGGTAAATTTTTTCCGTGCTAGCACACATTAATAAATGGTGTTTGCAGTACTCTGTAACCATAAGTAAATTTAATAGAAGTATGATAAAGCATTCAGATGATGAACAAGTCTAGGAATGTTATATTTAGTTGAAGTTCACTGTCGCAGTGCATAAAGGTCTTTAACATTTTTGAAGATAACAGTGCGCTGTGCAAGTTTACTTTGAGTTTTCTACACAAAATATTAAGCTTATAATAATAATTATTATTATTGTATCCTTTAATTCCTAGAGGAGCATAGGGCTTCAGCTGCGCGTCTCCATTGCCTTCGGTTTTCCGCCAACATTTTCACCCCGCTCCAAGTCTGTCAACATGCTTTCATCTCCTCCTCGCATGACCTCCTCCAAGTCACCCTTGCACTGACGACCAACTTGCCGCTTCCCTTTCGGGTTCCACTCGAGTGACTGCTTGTCTAGTGATGTCACTTGATGGTTTCCTCAGTGTATGGCCAATCCATCTCCATTTCTTCCTGCCTATTTGTTTCACAATCGGTTCCTGTTTGGTTCGCTCCCAGAGATCCCTGTTGCTGATCTTCTCTGGCCGGCCATCTGATCTTGAGTTTTGAGCAAAGACAACTGTTAATGAAGGTCTGAAGTTTGTTTGAGATGCTCTTTATGACGCACTGGCCAAGACTCTGATCTGTAAAGTAGCAGTGACTGGAGTTGAAAATCCGGATGTTATTTTTGATTCTGAGTGCTGCTGACCTCCACACAGATTTGAG
Source organism: Trichobilharzia regenti (assembly GCA_944472135.2). Taxonomy (NCBI): domain Eukaryota; kingdom Metazoa; phylum Platyhelminthes; class Trematoda; order Strigeidida; family Schistosomatidae; genus Trichobilharzia; species Trichobilharzia regenti. Next base: position 61,722,566 of record OX235265.1, on the reverse strand, counting down.
AGTAATGAAAGCTTGTCTTGCTTTTCCGATTCTGGCTTTTATATCCTTGTCAGTCCCGCTCGCCTGTACTTGAAACGATTCTTTCCAGGTAGGTGAAGGAGGTTGTTTCTTACTGGTTCCTCCCATTTATGCTGATTGTTGTCTGTTGGTGCTGGTCAGGAATCTTCATCACCTCTGTTTTCTCTATGTTCATTTGAAGTCCTAACTTCTGTGGATGCTTCTTCTGCCAGTTTGTTGCTTTTCACTTACATATCTTCCAGTTTGTGGGAAATCAGACATATATCATCGGCGAAGTCCAGATCCTCCAAGTATTTTGTGTGAGTCCATGTTATGCCTGTTTCCTCATTGCCCGTTGTCTGTCTCATTATCCAATCTACTGCAATCAGGAAAATCATTGGTGGTAGTAGGCAGCCAGGTTGTCTTACTCCCGTCCTTACTTCGACGGATTCCGTAAGTTTCCCGTTGTGGATTACTTGTCATGCACCATTGTCGTACAACTCTTGGATTAGATGTATAATTGTCAATGGGACCCTGTAGTAGCGAAGTAGTTTCCAAATGACCTCTCGATCGACGCTGTCGAAGGTCTTCTCGAAGTCGATGAAGTTGAAATAGAGGGGTGACTGCCATTCCAAGCTTTTTTCAATGATGATTCGTAGAGTGGTGATTTGATCAGTACATGACTTATTTCTTCTGAATCCAGCTTGTTCCGGTCGACGTTTTTCATCTAGGGCTTGTTTGATTCTCTCTAGGATGTTGCGGCTTAGTATTTTGCTTGGGATGGACAGGAGCATAATTCCGCGCCAGTTTTTGCATTGACTTAAGTCTCCTTTCTTTCGTAGTTTGAATAAGTATCCCTTCTTCCAATCCTCAGGTAATTTGCCCTCTTTCCACACCTTCTGCAGCAATGGCGTCATCAAGTCCGCTGTTGTCTCTGGGTCCATTTTCAATAATAAATATCATTAATCTGCAGATAAATAACTTAATTGCTAACAAAATCTCTTTCAAATAGTGTGATTTATTTGGGTCAGTGATTTACGTTAATGGCCGAAAACATTAGGTGGATAGTCTAGATAATTTGAAGTTTGATTACGGATTGATATCATCTGAAGAAGCATTGACAACTGACAGAAAGTACTGGATAGCTGTTTCATCCTGGTGCGGAACTCTTCATCAGTAGTCACACATCAGTGCACCACTGGGAATCAGACCTAGGACCTTCAGGATACTAGGCGAGCTTGCTGACCACTCAACTATGGGTTCTGACTTCTGTTAGACTGTTATGCGTGTTTTTTGAATGATTCATCTAACTCCGAAAGTTAACTGTATGCATAGACTACTAATTTTTAGTGTGTATTTCATTAGGAACAAATTATTAAAATCCACTGAAATCGATATGTTATCAAGGTTTACACTTGGGAAATTATTCAGCCCAATGGAAAAAATAAAGAAATAACTAGACTCATACTTAACCAGGAAGTTTATTATTATTTTTTTAGATATCGAAGCTTTTACTCAAAAATGCTTACACGTCAATTAAAACACTAAGTGAGCCACTTTTAAGAACGAAAGTTAGGAAAATCTAACATACAAAGAATGTATATATATATATATATATATGTTAACTAACATTCGGCTGTGTTAAGGTAGATAGACATTTATGTTTACGTTAAAAATATGATTTTGTTAAGTTTGGCTGTCGTATCTGAGAGTGAACGGTGTGTTGTACACACAATATCAAGTTGGCTAATTCTAAGTAGGAGGCAACTCACGATTTCGTTTATATTGCTTCTAATAATGATCAGCTAGAATTATAATGCAATCGCTGACATTATTGTCGTTATCAGAACCACCATTATTAATCATTATATCACCCTTCACAACCGTTGATATATTAAAGAGGACTGTTAATTTCATTGGTAAATCACACTATTGTACAATTAATTTGTACTAAGTTCTTTTTAATCATTTGAAAAGTCATTATATTCCCCGGACGTTAACTTGTTCTCATTAGCATGATAACGTTTACAGATAATAACATTAAAAGTAACACTAAATGCAGTTCATTTCATCTATAAACACAATAAAGATTACTGTTTTTAACCTTTCACCAACATTATGAAGTTTGTCTAAAATTAAGTTCCTTTTAGCTTTAACATTAATTAGTCTATTAATAGGATATGGTCTCCATAACGAATATTAATCCGTTATCAAAGCTGAGACAAATCACCTCCCAACAGATTAACTCTTGAGAATTATTCCGACGCTTACTAATGACTGTCTGAGTGGAACAAGCTGTCTAGAGCTCTAGTGAGAAGTCTTGACCAGTGGGGTCCGCCAGGCCATATTTGAGGACGAATACTTCCCTGATGACACTGGACAGCAGTCCCGCCAAATCGGCGGACTGATAGGAGCTAGAATTCGGGGCCTATTGGAATCCGGCCCAAGTGGCTGAACGGTCAACAATCTTGAACTCTTATTCTGAAGGTCTTCGTTTCGATCAGTAGGACGAGACACCTGTCCAGAAATTCCTGGTTTTCTGATATCAGTTTGTGATGTAGCATGAAATACATCAAATCTCTACAAACTAAACCGTTCAAAATTAAAATCCCTCAACCCAAATGAAATGAATTAATTTATGAACAGTATTTGGGTACTGTAGCAGAATGTTATTCCGTATTAGATAAGTCTATCCGATATCACACATAGTGATGTAGTATTATTAACCAGATGACATTTTGAGTGCAAATTATCGCTCAGAATCATATTAATGTGATATTGAATTAAAAAGAATCAGTAGCCAGTTTTCATTGAACTTGTCTTAAGGGTTTTTGTCTGAAGTTCACATGCAATATAAGTTATAAAAGTTTCAGCGTCTTCATGCAATCTTCTTCTCAGTGAACTTGAACAAGTCCAAGACAACGAAATTAGCAGGATAATATGATACAATATTTATAGAAAAGTTGAAAAGTAGTTCCATTCTACTATGCATCTCTGATACGGTTAGTGGTTAAAGGTTTAGGACCCTCTTTGTACATTTACAGAGAAACTGTCATTAATCTTCCCATACAATGGCAAGAATTCTAATTTGTTCCATTTTACTCCAGTATTCGCGTCTATAATGTTTATCATATTTGACTGTGTCAGTCCATACCCTTCCCCCACTATTTATCTGTCTTCGTTTGATACCCTCGATCTGGTTACACGATTTCTACTCATCTTACTGCTTTTAATCGCTTCAAATCATCAAAATTTGGACATTTTGCTTGTATTATTATTTTGTATTATTGCTTATCAACTCTAATTAGTATCCGTCTTCCGGTCATAACTATAGAATACTCTTGTTACTTTTCTGAATACACCACCCTACTGATTAACATCTGTGATCCTCAAGTTTTGGTTCACAAGGATTTAATTGAATCCAAGTTTAGTTCACGAACCGATATCAGTTAGAGAATCACTGAATACCAGGATGTACTGGACAGCTGTTTTGTTTGTATTCGGTACTTTTCATCACTACACAGTGGTAACTCCACCAGGGATCAAATCCAGGATATTCAGATGAGTTAGGTGACTATTCAGCCACTGCGACAGATTCTAGTGGCCCATTCGTTCTTACTTCTATAAATTCATGATATGTGTCGCTACCATCAGTCAGTGTCCTCGGCTAACATTTGTCCCCGCACCTAACCTGTAATTCTTCTCTTTCCACTCTTCATCTGTCAAATCACGTAACACAAATGAATTTTATCTTCAAGCTAATTAGTTATATCATGTGAACATTATGTGCGGTATTGATAAGAACCAACGAGATAAAATGACACAATACCACTTAGTTCAATTTATTGTTTCTGATTTGTTCAAATTTCAGTGTGTTTATAACAGAGTAATACTAAGGTGTTCCTCACTAAAGTTTCTGATATTTTAGAGTGAAGGCAAAAACTTATCAGAATCAAAACCCTTTACCATTATTTCCATGAAATTTTGGCTAGATTAATGTTCTAAGAAACGAAATTATTATTATTCATTTTTACGAGTTTGACCGCAGATTGTTATCATTTAGAGAATCCCTGAAAACCGGGGAGTACTGGACAGCTTTTTCATCCTAGTTTGGGAATTATCTGCAGTGTGCACCCACTGGGTTTGAACCCAGGACTTTCCGGTTACAAGGAAAGCTTGTATACCATTCAGCCTAAGTGATATTAATCCGTGGTCAAACTCATAAATACAAATTTAATCCCCACAAACCAACTCTTGAAAATCAGTCTGATGCTCGCTAGTGACTTGCTACAGGATGGAGTTTCTTGGAGTTCTAGTGAGAAGTCATGACCAGTGGAGTCCATCAAGTCAAGTGTGAGGATGGATGTCGCACCGATGACATTTGTTGGTGTTCGCGATAAATCACAACTTGATAGAAGTTTGAATTCATGGGCTGGTCATTGAATAGGGCCTGAGTAAGTGAATAGTATGCAAGCTCATCTTGTAACCAGAAAGTCCTGGGTTCGAACCCTGGCGGTGGGTGCGTGTTGCCAATGTTTCCCAAACTAGGATGAAATAGCTGGCTGTCCAGCACTCCCCAGTTTTCAGTAGTTCTCTAACTGGTATCAGTCCGTGGTCAAACTCGTAAAAACAAATTTAACCCGAACAAACCATCTCTTGAAAATTATTATTTATGTTTCATAAATGCTGAGGACATAAACAATTTTACCTTAAGTTTAATGGTGAACTGTCTGAGAATCCTTTTAAACAGCTACATTTTTCATGCATCATGTTGGAATATATATTTTCAATTTAATTGCTTTTTAGCTTAATTTCGTATAGTTGCTCGTTGTCCATTTTTATAAAAATTTAGAATTTGACCTTTTATCTCATTTTATTTTATAGCTTATAATTACATTTCAGTGATTTCATGCACAACTATATGCAATAACGAAGTTTTTCTTGGATTGCCAGATGGACCCTTAGAATAGGGATTCAATATACAACGATAACAGTTTCATTCTACTGGTTGGTGAAGGGAAAAACTATTTAACTTTGAAAAATATACATATACATCAAAAACTCACCATAACTGATTTTCTGATCCAGGGTTTTCACATGAAAATAAGATCATATGATGCGCTAATTCAGGATCGTACAGTGGCTCGAACTTAGCTAAATGATAAATATAAAATAGAGAGAATAATAAAAAAAAATGAAAATGTTGAATCATATATAAATTATGGAGAGAGTTTAGTATAAGGATTAGTGTAAGCTGATACCTGACTGTTTTACTCATTGTGATTCATTACCAGAAAACCTACTATCCTGAGAAAGTGAGACATTCATAGATGATAAGATACATCATTCACTGATGAATCTAGAAAATATTTATGGCCAATTTCTTTATTATTGTAAATCTCTTGTAAATTATGACATATACTTTGAAAATAACCTCAGCTGTTTAAATGGACTGAGAATTCAAGGAGAATCGGTTTCCGTCGCAGTAAGTGAATGGTCATTGAACTTGTCTCGTAATTTGAACATTCTGGTTCTGATCCCAGCTGAAATCAAGGTTGGGTACTACTGGAGAGTGGCAAACTAGTCCAGTACTACGTGGTTTTCAGTGGTTCTCTATGATATTAGCGTGTGATCAAACAAGAAACCGATCAGATCCCTACAAGCCATCACTTCAAACTCAAATGAATGTTAAGTAAGGAGATAGCAGAGGTTAAACAAAAACGATTTACATAAAAGACCTGATTATTTTCCCTACTTTTAAACATTGAACAAGCACACCCTCTGAACCTCATGAAGGAAACTTTCTGTTGCCGGAGCATACCAAAGAATTCGAAGAACAAACAGATGGTAAAGGCTAATAAAATAACGTTAATATCAGGAATTTTCATATAGAATTGCATATTTACTTGCTAATTTAGATTTAGTCGTTTGTATGTGAAATATGATTTCAGAAACACTTCCTGTTTTCTCACGGGTATTTCCAGTGCAGTGAACTGTACTCTTTACAAGAATAAACGTCAAGATGTTTATATTCAATTATGGTATCATGGTTATTAAAATTACCATTATTCGTACTTTTTTCTCCTTCCTACTTATTTTCATTTCAATTGAAACATAAGGTTTGAAGTTTTAAAGTTTCGACAGTAGTGATGGTATTTTTATTAAGGTAGGGGGTTGCTAACCGCGCACCCAACCTTTGCTATTTTACCAGGCTTTGTACCGACTAGTTGAGGTTTAAGAATATGTCGATAAGGAAGTCAGTCTAGACCTCATGCTTGGTAGGGCAATGAAAACAGGGAGGTTTGTTGCTCAGGAGAAAACAGTGTTATTTTGGTCTAGGCTTCACTACTGAATAATATGTAATATATCAAATCTTAAATTAAGAGAAATAAACATTCAAATCTGATTGATGTTAGATCACTGAAACCTCTTTTTCCCCTTAAACCGGTTAAAAATTAAAATCCTTGCTCCTGACAGTCACGCTGAAGAAATAAAATTCATGATTTTTTTAAAGACTATCTTTTTTTGAGGTCATTAACCATTTAGTTTTACATACTGCCTAATTCTTTATTATTTATATAAGATTTCTATATTATTTTTATTAAAGACTTGAAGAATGACTTCCAGCAGGCTACTGAAAACTTTCATCAGCAGCTGCCTGCACTCCATACTAAAGATCAGATGGCTGGTCAGACAGAATTAGAAATAAAGAACTCTGGCTTAAAACCAACCGAAAACCTACCTCCCAACAAACAAATATTGATGGAAATCGATGTAGATTAGAAACACCCTGTGGAGACTACTGAGTGAAACTACGTGCCCCTGAGTAGGGAACGATAATCTGGATTTGGATTCCAGGTTAACATGGAGGAAATCGTGTAAGACGGATAATCCTAGGGCCAGCTGAAAATGGTTGCAGAGAACTGGGTGAAAGGGGAAATGTTGATGAATACCTATGCCCCACTTGGTACCGAAAAGAATTATCACAACAAAAAATAATAAGTTAATCTAATGCTCAACAGGGTAAAATTCAAGTTCGATGATTATCATTATTCCCTTGCGTTCCGAGTGGAACTTAGCACTTCAGCAACACATCTCCACTTTGTTCTGTTTACTGCCATCCTCTTCAGCTGGATTCACGATTGCCCAAACTCTCTCATCTCTTCCTCACACGATCGCCCCCATATAACTTTAAGATGACCCACTCGTCGCTTTCCATTTAGATTCCACTCGAGGACCTTGCGTGCGATATCATTCGGTGGCCTCCTCAATGTATGCTTGATCCATCTCAACTTTTCTCCTACATATTTGTTGAGCGATTGGCTCTTCGTTGGTATTTTCTCATAGTTTCTTGTTAGGAGATGATGATGATGATAATTGTCATGAACTACGACTTTTACTATGTAGTAAATTTACTAGTAATGCTAATATGCGAGAGAAAATAAGATACGAAACATTCTATTCAGAAGTGCGTGGGACAAAGTGCAGTGTTTCAAAATTTTCTTTTTTGAGGTAACAAAGACACTTAAATTAGGGATAAATTGTGAGAAATTCATAGAAAATTTATATATATATATAATATCTGTGAGAAGTACTTTCTTGAGAAGTATTTTTGGTGGGATATAGAAATGAGGTCAGCAGTGTGAGTTTTCTTTAGGTAGCACTTTCCATAATCCATTGGGTACTTTTTATTCAATTGAAAATTACAACCACTTCAAATCACTTAGAAGAACCCTAAGCTGCCTAACTGCAATGAATATCTTCCATGCTTGTTATTTTTTATTGTAGTTGGACCAATTGCAGTTTTGGTTATTTTTTTTTAAGCAACTTGCAATCGCCTCTGATGTTTGAATTATTCAGTACCCAGAGGCTTTTGACAATTTATATGATACCCAATAGATGATAGAAAAAATTTCTTCAATTCTAACTTTTTAGTATGTTTGAACAAGGTGGTCTAATATGGGACTGTTCATTTATTTATTTAGGTGTCGTGGAGCAAGAAAAACTAAGTCCCTACAGCAACAGCAAAATAAGAGCCTAACTATTCGATTAGGAAGAATCGTGTGTTGTAAACACTTATTGGATAGTCTCACTCGGTATTGACTTTTTTGACACATCTGAAATCGTCTGTACGTGTGATTTAATTCCAAATAATAGAATTCTAAAAATACACAATCTGAATGACTAAATGAAATTGTTTAAATACCGTCTACCAACACAAAAGGTATCTTCTCTAACATTCTTTAATACCTTACAATAAACTATGAATCTAATACTTAAACATCAAAAGTTTGGGAGCAGAAAATAAATTTGATTCACTCAATTAATTATTTGGTCCACTCAAATATTATTAACATTTGTGTCTGGAATTAGTTGTTTTCTCTGAGCTTGTTGGTTTAATTGCTAAGATTTCGTCGTCCTTCTGGATCAGTTCAGATATAAATTGACTACCAGTCGCGAATATGGTTGACAAGAAACACAGTTATATCATTCATAGAGAATACAAGTGAGTTCATTTTATGCTGTAATTTGCACTGAATATGGTTTCCAGAAGGACGACAAAAGCTTCGCAATCAAAAGCAACAAGTCTACGGAAAGCAGTTAATTCCAAATCATCCACCTGAGTTACAAATCTCCTCTGTTATTTCCACACTTGTGTCTCTGACTGTGAGGTAATAAATATTCACTGAACAATAAATAGAACTTGATGTGGGATAAACTCAAGGGTCTATAGTTACTGATTACTTTCAGTTTTAAATTGATGCATTATTTAATCCCTAATTAATCCGTTAATTGGTTATATATCACAAAGTAACTCAGTTTTATTTACTGGTAATAATTGTAATAATAATAAAACAATACTGTTTTATTGTTTTACGTGTTCACTGAACAAATTACTATGGGATTACTTACTGCCACAGTAGCCAAGTTTTATCTAAAGATTTTGTCTAATCTGTTCTTTACAATTATCACTCAAAGAAATCGTGACTAGTAGGGTCCATCAAGTCGTGTGTATGGACAAATATCGGCCAATGACATCAGCTGGTAATGGTGTCATATTTCGCCAAATGCCAGAAGGTAAAAATCATGAACCACTGGATTCTAATCTAGTAACAGAAAGACTAACGAATTCGCCTCGTAACTTGAAGGTACTGGAATCGATCCACGATAGGGTTATGGGTGGTTATTGCTGGATAGTACTAATCTAGGATGGAATATCAATCCAAAACTCCTTGGTATTCAGTGGTTCCCTAGCTGGTACCAGTTTGTGATTTGACACGAAACTTGAGTAAGCAGTCAGGAGTGTAATATTCAGCTAAATAATCTGAATGATTTTCTGACGTTAAATAGTTTATATATATATATATATTCAATGAAACCTGTCTAATGTAACTAACTGTCAGATATTAAAGATAAGTCGATAAAATTTCGTAAGGGATTAGTTAACTTTTTTATTTATACATAACTTTATCCATGAAATCCTCTACTGATAACAGTGAATATTACATCTTAAAAGTAATATGAACCATATTCTAATTTATTCACATATATAATGTAGCATTTTGTGTAATTTATCTTTGAAAACATTTCACCATATACACAACACTTTTATTTATGAATTCGTTTCTGGAACCAGTAAATGGTGAGTGATTGATGATAAATTGCGGTGTTTGAGATAGTACAAGAATTTTCGCTAAATTCGTTATGTTATCTAATGAAATTATTTTTAATCTCTCGTTGACTGATTAAATTAGACCAAAATGCTCAGGCATCTTCGGTATGTGTCCTTCTGGTACCGATACCTCAGAAATGCCTATTAGTTAACTTTATGTTATTCGATACTTCAGTGGATACAGTTTCAGTGTCTGAAATTATAGCTGCTAGATCTATTTCTCAATGGAGACAACATTACTCACTGGGAAACAAGTAGCCTTGAATGAGGTGGAATACGCGTCTTGGATCCGACTATTGGTTGTCATTCAATAAATAAAACGCTAGTCATTTACGGTTTGATGGCTAAATTCCTCAATCGGATTTATAAAAACATTTTCCACTGATAATAATTAATTTATCAACAAGAATTCTGATTCCTTGATGTTATTAGATGAATTAGATAATTGCCTCATCTTTTGAATTCACGTAAAGATTTTAGAAAAATTATTTCCAGGTAAGATCACATACAGTTTTGTATTTCTTAAGTAATTATATCATGTTAGCTAATGTTGAGAAGAACTGATTAATTCAGCCGTTAAAGGTGGTAATGGACACTTAGCAATAAAAAAACGGAATCACTAAACTAAACGGTCATAGAGAAATGTAAATTGACCGTATCCAACTTACTTCCGTAACATATATATTTATTTTTATTTATTTATAATTTTTATTATAGCTTGGTCACACACCATATTTTTGGTACAAGTATGGAATTTTCAGCATGTGATATCGGTATCCCAAATTTTTCAGGCCGACCGTTGATATCAGGTGTGCGTCGGCAGGAGATCGAACCCCTGACCATGTGTACGGCCAACAAGAGTCCTAACCACTCTGCCACTAACGCACAGCTATTACCAAGTCGTTAACATTTAACTAGAATATAGTTAAAGCTACAGAGTAAAGTTAAAATTTCACGCGTAAACGAGAAGAATATCCATAAAAGTAGTATAAGCCTAAATGTTGTTCACATTTAGCTAGAAGTTTAGTATTCGTTTCCATAGAAATTGATAAGAATCTTTAATTGGAGAAGACAAATTAAGCAGATACGTGTCTTGTGGCAGTAATACTACTACTAATAATAATAACAGGGACAAATTCATTCAATTATACAGATACTTGCTTGAATTTATCCTTGTTAAGATTATTCAAATCAAATCATTTCGGTTATTATTCACGAAACCTAGGTCCAAGGCCTCCTGCCGATTGCCTCCAACCATCTAATATCATCAAATCAATGTGCACCGCGATGATCAGCTACCTAGAATGGTGTCCACATTGCAAACCTGACTGATAGAATTCAGTCTGCACCAAAGAAAGGACTAGACACGTCACACTAGTTACTAGTGTCCAATGAAAGTCTCCACTACAGTCCTACGGGAGGTCAATCGCGAGCCCAAATAGCTCAATGGTAATGTCTCTGATTGCAGCACTGGGTGACGCGGGTTCGAATCTCAGAAGGGACATGAATTCATCCAAGGTGGCAGATACGCCTTGCTGACTGGTGAGTGCCAACTGGCACGAAACCTAGATAGTGTCCAAGGCTTCCTGCCGATTGCCTCCAACCATCTAATATCGTTAAAACTAAATTCATATACCTGAACTTTAATTCTATTGACCACATTTTAGTTTCAAATATCAATGAATAATGATATTAATATGTAGTTGTAATTCCTCATGAGGAATAACGGAAAACAAAAATTTGCTTATATTGTACGCTTTAATTTTCATAATGGGAATATTAAAATTATACTCAAACTGATCCAGCAGGTGAATTTTGCAAAGTTATTCTTTTATTTCAGAAACAACTGTGACTATGAATGTGTTAGATGTTCAAAATTAATTCAATATCAAGTCTTAGTTGACTTCAGTTTCATGAGCATTAACCATCAGAACCTTGGGGAAATTAACTTTTATCTTGAATACTACATCTACTTTTTATTTGGTAGATGGTGACTACCACAATGCGGATCCTGCCTTATCTGAAACTTGTCACCTGGGTGCACCTGCATTACCCAATGAATAATTATGTTCACACTGAGACTCGAACCTAGTTCTCATTGTTTGAAACGCCGAATCATTATCCATGAGACCACTTGGGTTGAAGCTTCCATACTAGGATCTGACATGCCGAACATTTCAGTCAAATCAATCACAGGGAAAGAAGACAAAATTCTCTGAATCTGCTTCCTTCAACGTTGAATTCGAAGATAAGTGTAACGTTTACTTTCAAATTAGGAGGGAAAAGTTCCTAAGGCGGAACAACTTCAATCCACCTTCATCTTAATAACCTGCTGAGACGTCTTACGTTTGAGGGAAAAAAACCTACATACGAACACATTCAACTATTCTTAAATATTTTAAATCATAATTTGTAAATACCAACCGAAAAATATTGACTGACATACATACATGGTTGTACATGCATTTAATTCACCTATAAACCTTATATGTCTTATCATTTGGTGCATAAAGACTAACAGGGAGATCCAGAACGCCTATTGTTTTCCTATTTAAGGCTTGCCAGATATTTTCAAAGTATCTGTACTAGAAGCCGACATGTCAACACGCAGAGAACATTTCAGTCAATCGACGGGAAATACCAAACTAGGTTTTTTTTAACTCAGATTTCTTCTTTTCTTATTTCAACCATAGGAATTCTTAATATGTTATAAGTCTTTTAGAAAAGAATGGATTACATATTCCCTTTTCAATCTAAAACAAAAATTAATCTAAAGTCGAATATATGCATTTTTTTAACATTTTGACAACTATAGAAATACTCACTTATATAAAATGTGTTATTGTCAACTCGTTGTGAATAACACCAGTATTCATCATCCTGAAGGTAGGATAAATTGTTTTATAGCATAGAAACACTAAATCAAAGTACCTGTGTTGTCCTAACTCCTGGCATACGAATCGTATACTCATCTCGTGAACTAGGAAAAGTGAAAATCCCATGTAAAGTGATTAAAAGCAGTAATGTGCAGCATGTAAGTGGCGGCATCGTGTAGATCAAAGCGGAAACAAAATCTGCAGTGGTACTGAATGAATACTCATATTTGTAAATTTAATTTATACATGTAAACTAGTAGATAGCCAATCAGAATACAGAAGAAAATTGGGTAAACTGATGCATTGCGGAGGCGTTCTTACATAAGTTTGCATGTGTGTGTGTGTGTTTTTTATCTCAGAAATGTTTGCTGTTATACGCCCTAGCTTCCCTTCATCGCTTACTTCGGATAAACAGAGACATATATTAAAGATACAATCTTATTTGCCTAAACAATCAAATCACAGTAATCAATTCTCAACAACCAATCGTCAATGAGTATGTGTGTTTCTCTAAATTCAACCTGCTTAAGTTATACATCAAATCAATAATTTTACTCACTCGCTATTCCACTTTCTCTATGTATCTTACTTACTGGTATATCTGCCTATCTTTTTGTCACACCCACTCATGTGCTTCTAAAAATATTCATTCTAGCAAAGGAAAATTATTTGGGTTTTAAAATACAATGCTGATCATCTGTTTGTATGTGGGCAAATGCTACCTATTACTCTCATCTCTTCTCTATAGAGAAAGAATATAACGTGAATAGAGAGATAAGTTATGTGTTATGTCCACACGATACTGAGAAAATGGATCGACTCACAGACATTTTTAAGGCTAAATTAAGTCATGAGCATAAAATAGAGTTAGTTTTGGAAAATTTTTCTTCTTTTCTCCATTGATTTATTTATGTGACCTGAAATTTGATGATGAGAAGTTATCCTAAAACTGAGGTAGTAGTAGTTTTTTTTTTCAAAGTTTCTCATGGATGGATATTTATGATTAAATACAGATCTAAGTAACATGGATGTAGAAATTATTGACATTAGAAACAAATACAACATTGCAGTAAACAGTGCTTACAGTTCAAATGGAAGCCAAGAATCTATTTCATCAGATGTATATATTCCAGAGAAACTTGGAAGACTTGTGATTTAGTTGTTAAGCGTTTGAATAAACTTCTCAACGGAGAAAATAACAACAATCACAAATCTCCATGTTACATCTGGTAAAACAACCAAATGTAAGGTAATAAGTGCTTGAGTTTTTATTTATGTATACTATATTTTAATATTTGACATTCAAAATTAATGTGTACATATTGAAATCTGTTCTCTTATCATTGATGTGTAAGAACTGTTGTTAAGTGTGTTGGAGGCAGTCGAAAGAAGGCTTTGAACCTAGTTTTTGTGCTTGGCAGTACCCGTCAGCAATCTTGAAGGGACTTATATCCCTCTTGAGATTGGAATCTGAGTCACAGACATATGCAATGAGCTATTCGGGCTTGCGATTGACCTTCTGTTGGACTATAATGGATACTTTTGACTGGGAACTAGACAGTAAGTAATTGATGTCATGCGTCTGGTTCTTCATTTGGTGCAGAAGGAATTCTAATAGTCTTGTCAATGCATCGACTAAATTTTTTATTGGTTTATTTTTTTTAATGTTGACATTTACCACAGTGAGGTGTATTCTCTGTGTGTACGGGTGGGATTCTAAGTGTTCAAGTAGTGAAGGAATATCTCATCGGTCTGAACACTTTACTAAGAACGTTTGACATTTTTTGAAAAGAGTAAAGTTGAAATTCATAATTAAATATGCTCACTTCTACGTGTTTTCTCAACTTTACTGAATATATAAACAGTAATGACCGACAGTGATTTGCCTTGATTCATCAGTAGTGTATTACAGATAAAATGTATAGGCTTACTTGACTGGTGAATTTCTTAGGCAATTTAACCACTGAAAGTGACCTTGAAATTCTATCATCATTTGTACCCTTTTCCTTAGGGTACAGGAAAATGTACAACAGATCTCGATCTTTTTTACTGTTAGAAGTATTCTTCCAGCTATAGGCAAAATATTCTTCTGATTACTAAGATCATTCAACAAAAATACATTACTATGAATTCTAATTAATCAAAATCAAATGAAATTAATTATTTATAATGACTTGTTCTGTAAAAGACTAAAGTAACAACCTGTTCACATACTGATGAAGTTTTTAACACGTCTTTTTAATTTCTGTCAGTAGTCTGTTTCTTCGTACAGTTACTAAGTTATGTAGAATTTTATCCTGCTGATAAGACCACTACTATTGTATACCTTGTACAGAAATAATCCCAAGTAAGAGCTTATGAAGTGTTGGTTTTTTGTCATATTTCTCAACGAGATTAGGATGCTTAATTTGCAAATAAAGGACTGTCTACCGGGAAACTGTGAGTTGTTGATATGTATCCATTTATATATATTTATGTGTGTGTATGTTGGTCTCTCTTTCTGTTTGCTAGCTTAGTCTGTGACCATTTCACTTGTATGAACTTGTCTCCTTTAACAATGTATATTCCCCTTATATTATATATAATATGAGTGTTTGTTGACAGTCCGTTGCTTGGTGACATATATCCATATATGGTGGTTGTTGACATGTCTGCTATATTTCGCTATGTATATATGGATCGATACTTCATTATAATTAGCCATTCATGTTAAGACTGTCTAATGAATGTTCACACCCTTGTCTGAACATTCATATATATATTTCGTTCTCACAATCTTGTAACTACTTTCTCTTTGGTGTGATACCACTTTTGCATTCTCCTCGTGTTTGGAAATAGAAGTATCATCGCAAACCTAGTGGTCTTCTGATTTCCGCCTTCTTGCGTCAGGACTATTAAATTCTCGACCAGTACATAACAATAATTTAGCGACGAGTACATAACAATTTGGCGACGGGGAAAACTATTATTAACCACTCAGCAGCAGCAACATAACAGTTGTGCTTAAATGTTATCCTACAGAACACATATTCGTGTTCCTGACAGTCACTAAGCTAGGAGACTCGGCAGCACAGTGTACTTTGAATTACCAATGAATGCCTGTAAGCATAAAATCTAGGTTGTGTGTCTCCGGTCAACTGCTCCCAACCCCTAACACTATTTTAAAATATAATTGTTATCATCACTTTGTTTCATAAAGTAAGCAGTAAAAGATCAACAAATGTAAAACGTTTATTTACACAGACTGTTTATCTCCATCCAATAGGTCTTCAGCTTCTCAATTTGATGTAAGTAATTAATACTGCTAATCAGTAAATTTTTTTATTCCTAGTAGAACATACTGCTTCAATGTTAAGCTTTTTAAGTTTGAGTAATGGTGATGTCTTATTTTTATGAGATGGCGTTCCTTGCCTTATGCACAACCTTCCCTTTTTATCAGTTTCATCACCAACTAAGCGAGGTGTAAAAGTGCGACGCCTGGGAATCAAACCTAATGGCAAGAATTCAACCACTGAGCCAACAACGCTAACCAGTGAGTAATTTTACATGATAAAGTGAGTAAGTATTTCAACAGATAGTTGATTTCATCAATTCCTAGGTTAATTTCCAAGTATTGGTTTTGTAGGGATTTTGTTTGATTGGATGAAGGAGTTCATCATGAGCTGATATCAGTTTCAGAACCACTGGAAAACTGGGGAGTACTGGAGAGCAGTACTTCCAGGTTTTCCAGTGGTTCTCTAACCGACGTCAGCTCATGATGAACTACTCCATCCAATTTTTGGTCAACCTGTATTTTCACAAACAGTGTGATGCTACTTAATAAAAATCTAAACCCTCACTGGATTCTCCTTTCATATTCAAACTGCCTAAAGTAGCTATGATTGGGCAAACTGGTATTAATACAATTAGTTAATAATAAAAGTTGGATAATAGAGGGGTATAAATAACAATTATTAAGTTAATTAACTCACTTCTCCACTAACTGACCTACGAAACTTTCCAGGTTTATTACATGCAGCGTATGAATCATTTTTTAAAGTGTTGCTTGGCGTGAATTTGACTGATTTTACATTTGACCACTAATTGACATCAGTTAAAGAATTGTTGATTGCCATGGAATGGACAGCTGTTTTGTCCCTGTTCGGGACTTTTCCGTAGTACCCATACATGACCCCACCAGGGGTCGAACCCAGGACCGTTAGGTTACAAGTTGACCTAGTTGACCATTAATCCTATGTGACAGAATCCAGTAGAACTTCTAGGAGTTGGCAATATATGCAGGGCGGTAGACGACTAATATCATTGGAGAGTATTCATCCTAAAGTTCAACTTTTTGGATTCCTCTGGTCATGACTTTTCACTAGAACACTAAGCAGTTTCACCCTGCGGTCAATAATTAGGGAGCACGGGATTACCTTCCAGGTGTAGGTTTGCAGAGATTTGATCGATTTCAAGTTTGATGAGTTTTGTTTAGTTTAAATTGATTTTAAAAATAGTTACAAAAATTAAAATAATTTTGAGAATGTTACAATCTGTTGGGAATTATTAGAATGAATGTGAACACATGTACTAAGTGTATAATACACAAGAAAGTTTGTATGAATAAATTTCGTAACATATGACTGTCAAAACTAACAACTTTTTGAATAACTTTTAATTCACTCTAACTCAAAAGTGTTACTAAAAAAACCATTTGCCTTCCTATGCAGTTGGTAGTGACGCATATTTATGGCATGCGGACTGGTGATACCATCTGGTAGTCTAAATCTGGACAGGTGGAGTGAAAGTTCAAAAGCGTGATCCAATGATTGAAATTTGGATGCACATAAATCCACTTCATTTTCCTGTAATTAAATGGGCTGCAATGTTCAAGCATTAAGAATCTTAGCAAAGATACAACTTTCAAAGATAACTTTATATCGTGAATTGATAGAAATTAGATATTCATGAGCAATTGAATCGGGTTCCAGTAGCTGAATGATATACAAGCTTGCCTTCTAATCGGAACGTCCTGGGTCCGAAACCAAGTGGATGAGTACTGCCTATGAATCCCAGACTAGGAGAAAATAGCTTTCCAGTATTCCCTGGGTTTCAATGGTTCTCTAACAGATAATAATCCATGGTCTAACCTGTAACTTTATAACATTTGTCTTATTTTATTTGATATTTTATAAGGAGGTTGAGTTTTTACAAATTGGAATTTATCATTTTGTAGGCATCTTCTGTGGTATGACTGTCACTTTTTTATTCTGAAAAAAGCTTTACTACATCAGTTTTCCCATTTTTGGACAAAACATTTTTCTGTGTTGTGGTAGATGGCCATTTGCAATAATGACCTGTGGTGACTTCTTATTATCCAAGTGGTTGTTATTCTTAGCAGACATTTATGTTCCTACTCAAGATTGACGTTGGATTACTGCCTAGTGGTCTATCATATTATCCCAAAGATTATATGGCACAACCCTCTATCTAACTTAATGTAATAAAAATATCTCGCTATAAGCTGAAATTATAATTCTATAACAAGGATATGTTAAGTCCAGCAACACTGTAAATGATAGCATAAGAATAATGAATGTCGGCTGTCTAAATTAATTCCGAATAGTATTTTAAAATAACTGTTGCTTTGAAATATCATAGGATGGACATAGTTAGAATAATATCGAATTGCTAGTCATAAAGAAACAATTCCCATACTGTTCACCGAGGCCAGTTTAAAAGAACGATTAATTTGGTCACTTTTTATAAGCCTCAATTGGTTTTTCTCATGGAAAAAGCAAGGACTCTTTTAGTAAAAATGAATAGAATTCATGCTATGAAGAATCATTTTTTCCACCTTCACAATGACTATGAATGATCAGTTATATATGGTAGTGTAGAGCAAGACTTGACTTACTACGCTTCTGACAGATCCAATTTCCACATTTTTTGTCACTTGGATAGGTAAGGAAACTTCTCTCAAAAGTGAATCATATAAGAGCTAATTTAACTCTCTAGCAGCTGGTTTCTAGTTGATTTTAATATCTGAATTCAGGACGAAAAATGTTTAAGTTTTAAAAATGTAATATTTTTTATTTCCTTCTAGTCTAGAATTTTGGGTTAAAAAAATATACTACTAATATCAATATAGATAGTTAAACTCGTTTTTCAAATATCTGAAAATCAGTTCAGTAAATTATCTTATAGTTTAATAATTCCAATTATAACTTTAGGAATACTGTATTCATTGAAGAGACTCTTTCCAACGAATCTGTCATAACGCTGTTTAATTGTATATATATATATATATATATATATATATATATGTATATATGCGTCGGTCGCACAGTGGTTACGACTCTCGCCGATCATGCACATGGTCCGAGGTTCGATCCCCTGCCGACGCACACCTGATATATATGGTCGGCCTTCAAAATTTGGGCTACCGATATCCATGCTGAAAATTCCATAATTTTACCAAAAATACGACGTGGAATCAAGCTGCAATCAAAAATAAAATAAAAAATAAAATATATGGTGAAGAAATTTAAACAAAAGGTGTGAATACTTGCAATATTTCAAAATACGGCAAAATATTTGTGATTAAAAATCCCAGTTGGTGCGTACTGCCGACGATTCTCAAACTAGGATGAAATAGCTGTCCAGTACTTCCTGTTTTTGAATGTTTCTCTAAATTATATCGCTCCGTGGTCAAACTAGGAAAAACAAATCTAATCTTTACAGACCAACTCTTGAAAATTAAAATCATAGTTCAATAAGAAGCGATAAAGCAAACAATTCCATACATTAAATAATTTATCGCGTGTGATGACATTGCAAAAGGGCTTAAAATTAATAGGATTAGTAGGCAATTAAAACTTTACGTAATATGGTGAGAAGTTTGAAACTATAACATTTGACATTACAGAAAACATATTGATTTAAAATAATAAATGGTACGGGTGAAATGATACCGGAAATTGTTCACAGTTAGAATAATAAAAAGAATCCTAGTACATGGATTAAGTAAACAAAAAAGGAAATAAAGAAGTGTTTATACTTCCATGTGCAGGATAAAAATGGGAAATGTACACATTTCTTTTGTACACAAAGGTTTGACTTGAACTGACGAATAGTCAAGGCTTCCGTTGTCTTTAGAAGCTTAGAACAAAGAAAACATGACGATTTGGGTTGGATTCGACAGAAGACCTTAACATAACGGTCAGGGTGTGTTGAGTAGCAGAAATCTATCAAGTATTCCATAATACAGCTTCGAACACCCTTCCTTTTTCCCTCACGAAACCATGTTGAAATGTCCTTTCGTATCTGTGCGGAGGGTATTCTCTGGCTACAGCTGATACACCTTACTCCACAAGAGTAAGTGGACTGATAGTTGTACATGGAGGTGGCCAGACAAGGAAGCTTATCATTCACAGGGATAGAGAACGACCTACATCTTGTGAAGGCAAATTGGGGTTTTGTTACAAAGAAAGTCTTACTTACCTATTTGGAAAGAAGATTTCTGAGAATAGTTGACACCTAATCACATCTGAATTCAAAATTCATAAAGGTGATTTTCTTCAGAACTGAGATAATGACCAGTCTGGATTGTTCGTCTTTCGTGTTTTTGTCAATAATTAGGTTTGGGTAACCATCTTCTGCAAGGATAATGATGATCTTATCGCAAGGCGCTGTGGTAAATTTGGAGGTCTCGTCGTGATGAATCGCCAAGAACGTGTACTGATAAAATCTTGATGATTCTTTCTGAAGGTCAAATGATAGATGTTTTAATATTGTATCACTGGATTCAATTTTCATTTTTATTTTACTCCTCCGATTGTTTTCTTTACTAGTAAAAGTTTTCAAACGATTTGTGTATACTTTGCTGATAAATATTTGAGTTAGTATAATACAAATGATTTTCAAATTCTTCCCACCAAAATGTTTGAGTTTAAAATAAACAGAGCAATAAATTGCTCTCTTCTTCCTTGTTCATGATGTATAACCTTATTTGAACACAAAATATGCAATAAATAATACTCCTTTCATACAACGGACTCTGAAATGAGTAAGCGATTGCAGTAAAATCGCCTTTGGAATTCAACTGCAAGATAATTTGCATTAGTTTACTGTTTCCTGGATAACATTTGCAGCCTTCAAATAATGCAAAGTTTTTGTTATCCTTTCTTTTTTCACCTTTATTGTATAATATTTATACAGATTTCATAATGTACCATTGAAAACCAAGGGATACTAGATTTTTGTTATGTCCTAGTTTGAAATTCATAAGCAGTCAACACCCAATGTCCCCTCAGAGTGCTAACACGAGATTTTCAGGTTATAAGGTCAGTTCGTTGGTGACTCAGCCACCAGTGCAAGAATTCGGCAACTCGAAAATCCTAACTTTCAATATTTGTGATACAGCATTTTGACCTACCATTGTCATAAATGAAAATCCAGTTCATCTGGGCTTTGTGGACCTCACTGACTACGAATTTTCATTATGACTTTGGGATATCCAAACAGTAGCCGTCAACGAATTAAAAATTGATATCTGGATTATGGATTTTGTAGGGATCCGGATTAATTTCAACGTAGAGTTCACTTCTACTGTGGTATTAGTGGGCACCGCTTAAGAGTCTCAAACTAGGGGAAAACATCTGTCCTGTGCTTTGTGGTTTTCAAAGATTCTTTAACTGATTTTTGTTCGTGACGAAATCTACAGTGAAGCTAATCCAAATTCCCACGAAATCCATAATCTGTATAATTCCCTCTCTTCTTTCAATTTCTGTGAGACCAGGGTTTCTCTTTATTTTTTCCTTAAATGAAAATTATATCCACTTTTCAGTAAATGTGAATAAAGTTTAAGTTACAGAAAGGTAAAACACAAATAACTGTTATGTTGTCTAATCATTTTCTCCTGTGGAAGTGACTGAGATTGTGTTCAACTTCATTGAATTACATTATTATTATACAGTTTTATGGAATTTAAATAATTTATCCAATAAAACACGGCAAAATATTAGTCATCACTTCTTTTATGTCTCAATAACCTTTATCAAACCCTTATGCAAGTGAAATGAAGAATGGTTAAAGAAGTTACTAGTACTCTCCATGATTATTTCTGTAACAAAGTAATATTTATTCAGACATCTATAAAATACAAAATCCTTTTCGACATTTTCCTTTTCTGGCTCTACATTTATATACATATAAATTATTCTAGAATAGTAGTAGTCATTAATAATATTCGTGTTTTCTAAATAACATTGATTTGTAAAGAAGATCAGTGGAATTACAGTTCATTAAAGATGCCTTAATCATCATCATAATAATAAAGATATAATAGCAATTAGAATATCAACTAAAATTAGGGAGATTTCTACAAAAATTGAGGATCATTGAAACGTTGATGGCCAAGATAAGGATAGTGTCTGAACTAACTTCTTTTGGACGCACAAATTAGGCTTCTTAATATGCATCCCAACAGCTTCTTGAAATGCAAAATGAATGTCCACATTTTATTTAATAAAGAACTACATAGACAAATCGATGGCGTGGTAATGAGTTAACCACTAGGACCCATTCTAGCCGAAATTTTTCTTGCGAAACTAGAAAATGGGTCTTTGAAGGATGTTATTGATGAACTTGAATTCTATTGTCGGTACATGGATGATACATTGTTGGCCATCTACGTTTCAATGATCCTCAATTTTTTGTAGAAATCTCCCTAATTTTAGTTGATATTCTATTGCTATTATATCTTTTTTATTATTATGATAATTAAGGCATCTTTAATGAACTGTAATTCCACTGATCTTCTTTACAAATCGATGTTATTTAGAAAACACGAATATTATTAATGACTACTACTATTCTAGAATACCTATGTATTTATATATATATGATTGTACAGACGGGAGAGGAAGTTATCGAAAAGGATATTGTTTGCTTAATTATTTTGTGTTTTAATGTAATATTCTTCGTCTCGTGGTTATGTTAACTTTTAGTAAAGCAAATCGAGGGGAAAAATAATCAACTGTAAGCTATGACGACCATATGACTAAGGAATCATTTATCACAAAACATCATAATAGGCAACTAAGTATGCGAATTAAGAAACTGTGTTTTAGAAATTGTCTCAGAATTGACGCCATAACTTTTTGTAAAGTTCAATATGTCATTTTCAGTGAAAACAGAAAGTAGATGGCTACATTTCCTAAACGTCTTACTAAATATCTAATAAACGACCAAAGCGTAACTTCTTATTTCAAATTTCTGACGTTATGTCTGGTTGGATACATTTTATACTTCAGTTTCCAAAACCTTTGTATTCAGAATATCTATGTTTATCCTACTTTGAAGGATGTTTCATCAAAAATGAATATTTAGAAAAGTTTTAAATTCTTACGGTATAATAAAAGACAGATTCAGAGAAGAAAATTTTCTTTATCGACGAAATCATCTTCAGAGGCTGTACAGTCGTATTTATACTTACCAAAAATATATAGTGGTCTATTATTGAGTAATAGGGGGTGACATAATTGATATAATTAATCATAAGTGGCTTTAGGAGTGAAAAGAATTAAAAGTTGTAAATTACATGGTACTCAACGGCACAAAGATAGAAGTTTGATAAGGTTAAAATTGCTTTTGAGTGAGAATACAAGTATTTGAGTGTCAATTTAACAAGTGTGAAGAGGGTGTGAAAATATACAAAAAGAGCATATGAGATTGATAATAGTGAATTAATTATTAAGGCTAAAGTAAACTAAAAGTAAAATTAAAAACAAAAGAAAAAATCAAATTTTTTTTCAAGTGTTGGTTTGTAGGGATTTGATTGATTTCAGGATTTCATCATGAGCTGACATTAGTTAGAGAACCATTGGAAAACCTGGGAGTACTGGACAGCTGTTTCGTCCTAGTTTGGGACTCTTCAGCAGTACGCACCCACCGGGATTCGAACCCAGGACCTTCCGGTTACAAGGCGAGCTCGTATACCATTAAGCCACTGGGACCCGATCCAATGGTCCTTGAATTCTAACTTCTGCCAATTCACGACATAGCGCGACCGCTAGCCAATGTCTTCGGCGAGTATTTGTCCTCACACCCGACCAGCTGCACCCTACTGGTCACGACTTCCCACTGGAACCCAGGTAACTACCTACCTGAATAGGGCCAGTCGCCAGTGAGCATCTTATTGGTATTCAAGTGTTGGTTTGTAGGGATTTGATTGATTTCAGGATTTCATCATGAGCTGAGACTAAACTACATGCAGGGAACGATTAGTGAAGAGGTTAAGACCAAGGTAGAATAAGAGACTGGACAAACTTTTACTGTATACGGAGTTCAGGGTTGTATTGATGAATTGCCAGCGCCTCCGTGCGTCGGTGGCACAGTGGTTAGGACTCTCGCTGACCATGCACATGGTCCGGAGTTCGAGCCCTCACCGACGCACACTTGATATCTATGGTCAGCCTGCGAAATTCGGGCTACCGATATCCACGCTGAAAACTCCATACTTCTACCAAAAGTACGGTGTGGGGGTCAAGCTGTAATCAAAAAATAAAATACACAAAAGCCGAAACCTGACGCCCTTTGTACCATTTGGCTTCACTTTGTAGATGGTGTTGAAAGACGACTCTGGTGGAGCTACGTGGCCTGAGTTTACCAAATGCTCGAGAATTGAGCTAGTAATTGTCTTGCATTGTCCCTTTGCTAACCATGCCAGATAATGTTCAGAGATGCGTTTGGAAAGCGTGCGCTTTGTTTGGGCGGCCAATATAACTAGCTCCACACGAGCAGGTGAATTTATAAACACACATTGAGGTGGCCCAAAGCGGCAGTTTATTCTTCACACATCCGTTGATCATTTGTCGGCTGTAGAAATTGATACGTAGCTCAGCCATAAAGAAGGCTTTCCTCAGTGATCTGCATAAGCGATTCTTCAGGATCTCAGCTGCGGTATCACCTCTAAATTCAACACTCATAAAGAGCAGTTTCTTCGGCACCGTCTGGATTCTTTCAGGCTTTTCTCTTAACTTCAGGTTTTTCTCGATAAATCTTGGAGGATATCCATTCTCTATGAGAACTTGTCTGAGTCGCTCCAGTTCCCCATCGATTGTATCACTTGAAAATATCCTCCTTATTCTTCAGGATAAGGAATGGATCAGATTTCTCTTTCTTCTCAAAGAGACCCAGCTATGAAAATTTGTGTACTGACAATTCCATGTTGGTTTCCTGTAGATCGATCTTTGAAGAGAGCCATCAGATCTCCTCTTTAGAAATACATCCAAAAATGGAATTCCGAGTTAATCTTTGATTCCGACGTGAACTTGATGGCATGATGACAGCTGTTGAACTCCCTAGTTACCAATTCGATGTCGGTATTGTCTTCACATACAATGAAAGTATCATCCATGTACCTTTGGTACAGATGGAAACTGTCGATAGTAGGCCGTAAAATACTATTCTCCAAACTAGCCAAGAAGCAGTCTGCAAGTAAAGGACCCAATGGTGACCCCATTGCTACTCCACCTTTGTCTATAAATCGTGTTGTTGAACTTGAATTGGACATTTAGAGTGCACCTATAGTTCCTTTAAGTAGTGGATCGGAACACATACGTCTACATTATTGTCCTCAATGAAAGTGCACATAAAGCAGATAGTTTCAGTGAGGAGAACGTTGGTGAAGAGTGAAGTAGCATCCATAGATATCACTTTCTTCCAGGACACATTAGCATCACTTATTGAATTGACGAATTTAAACGAATCAGAAACACTATGCTTGCAGAGGTTATTTCTGATAGGTAGGAAGATTTCTGTGAGCCATTTGGCAGTAGCATGATGTGGAGAATTTGTCATGTCCAAGATTGCACGTAGTGGCACGTTCTCTTTGTGCACTTTCGGCAGACCATATAAGCGGGGAATCACGGAACCGGAGGGTCGTATTTGCTCGAATAATTCACAGCTAATAATCAATTCGTTCTTCATATTCTTCAGCATTTTTGTTAGCTTGCTTTCAATTTGTTCCGTTTGATCTTTCATCTAACAAGACTGATAACATTTTATCGATGTAGTCTTAAAGATCCATCAGGACAATGCCAGAACCTTTGTCGGGGCGTATCACAACCAAGTCTTTGTTCTTTAGGATCTCACGTAGTTGCTTTCTGTGCTCAACTGAAATCAATCTTCTGACGTTTGTTTTCGTGTTGATGTACTGATGGCAGCTATTTAATTCAATTATTTACGGGATACTGCAAAATCTTCTTTTGTATTAAATGATCAAAGTAACAGTGTTTCGATATTAAAAACTGATTATTCACAGTATTTTAGTCAAATCTCTGAAAATGTCAATCTTTCGAAAGAAAGAAGGTGAAATACTTTGTCTTGTAAATATAATTAATTGGTATAAATGTTCATTAGCAAACATTTACCATAAATGATCCCTAAAAGTGATAAGTAATTCACGAAACAAGCAATAATTACTTCAGAAGTGTAGGCGTACACTTTCTAAGTAATATGGAGGTGAAAAATCAGATTACTACACTTTGAAACTAATGTATTTTTTCATCAAATTTTCTTTTTGAGCAAACGCAGAAATTTCTATTTCCAGGTTGTGTTTTTTTCATAAACAAAGCTTTTGAATGAACCACAGATAAACAGCAAACAATGAGGATCTCTATGATCAGGTTAAAAAACACCAAGATCTCTTCAAATACTATTCAGGGACTACCATATTCATTCACGTAATTATTGGGAAAAGAGAAACTACTACTAAAAACTTGATTCTGATGATAAGTCTTTCTGTTCTAGAGACTAAACTACATGCATTTGTCTATCAAACAAAACCTTTACAGTTTTATGAATAACCTGAGTGTATTTTTAAAAATTTAGTACATTGTATGACACTTAGAGCAGTTAGGGTGAACTAACGGAAGCTCTACAAAAACTCTGTGATTTCATTGACCTTCAGAAAAAGTGGATAGTGAGTTGACGATATAAACAGTGTCGCTCAGTCATTTTAAAGACGCAGCAGTGTAGGTGAAACAGGAGTAGGACAAATTTACTATAACACACTGGAATAGTTTCAAAGTGTTCATTTGTAGGTATTTGATGGGTTTCAAGTCTGATCGTAGACTAATATCAGTTAGAGAACCACTGGAAACCAGGGAGTGCTCAACAGCTATTTCGTACAAGTTAGGAACTCTTCACCAGTATGAGCCAATGAGCCCGCTGGAGATCGAACCCAAGGCCTTTAGGTTATGAGGTAAACTCTCTGACACTCAGCTCCTGGGATGGAATCCAATGCCTCGTGACTTTTAACTTCTATGAATTGGCGATGTGGAGCGAGAACATTAGCTAATATCGTTGGTGAGTATTTCTCCTGAATAGTCTTTAAATATATCGTTTTCTTTTAGTCTATAAAGTTGCTTACTCCTTGAACTATCAGAGGTTAGAAATTCTAGATTGCTGAGTTCAAAACCAATAGCTGAGTAAAAATGTGCTCTGAGATACTCGAATTCATAGCATCTTCAACAGCCTAACGAAATCATCCTCGATGGCTGTGTATCTAATAGTTCAAAATGAAGCTTTTTCCAGCCTAAATTTACATATTTATACAGCGTAAGTCATAGTTATATGCAGATATTTAGTTAGTGTTACACTGGTTCTCATAAAGTTTAAAATTATTACTTTCAGAGAGGGAAGAATAAAATATTGAAGTGCTGATTATTCCGTTTCGCTTATATTCACCATTTGAGCAAGATATTCAAGAGTAATCATAGTGAAGGTAAAAGCCTTTCTCACATTATTGATTTCATTACCATTATTTCGGGAAATTTAAAGGACTGTTAGGCTTTAACAGCTTGACAGTTGTTTTTTTTTCAGTGGTCAGGTAAATACCGTGCCTTAAATTAAAATTTCGCAATGTTACATTTCAAAGCAACTAAAGTTCGGATTACTGATTATGAGGACTAATGCTATACAAAAGTTCAGCGGGTGCCTGCTGTAGTCTTACAGTTTCACTGTAGAAATCTACTGAATTTCAACCTCACTAACGAATAAGTTATAAGAAATGAATGTATCTATATATGTGTTTTAAAGTGGAATTTTGTTGATAAAGTTTCAGTGTATGCATAATGAAAACATAAATGTTTTAAGTAAGACGTACATTCACCTACTTGTGACTTGTAGTTAAGTATTTAGAGAACAGTGCCACTCACTTGATCTTCACATACATTCAAGTTTTAAAGACGATATAATTATAATTTATGTAAGCAAGCATTCTATCACTACAGTAAAAGTGGACGGTGGTAAAAAACGCTGTTCATTGACATAAATCAACCTTCTGAACCTACAAACATGAATTATCCGTAAGTCTAATTCTGAATACTTCTAGACCACCATACCACTCAATAACAAAATGTCTGCCACAAAACTTTAGATGTTTAAGAAGTATGATAATGAGTAATTTCCTGAAAGATACTTATCAACATCTGTATTCAATAAAGGCGATACTGCAGCTGACATAGTTATGGCTTAATAAGATGCGTTTTCTCTATTTTCCAATGTACGTGTATTAGCGAATGTGAGTTTACTTGTCAATTTGTTGGTTCAAACGATCTAAATATTGGTATATCAACTAAGTAAATTTAGAAGCTAACGCTAAGGTGTGCCTTAGATGTTCACTTCTTCTTCAACTTAGAAATACACCAAGGGGAAAATGGAGTAGATATATTTTTTGCTTTTTTGATCACTTGCCAACTGCTTCATCTCCAGCGTTTAGATAAATTTGATCTCGTTAGAAAACACTACTGCTCGACTTGATTGATTTTAATCATTAAGTGGTACACAGTGTAGAACAATTATTGGTCCAAAATCCATCCCATTAACAGTTGATTCACAGTATTGATACCTGCTTGAGTATTCCAGGTAGTTTTGTAATTAATAACTTTTTACCAGATCTGCATACGATCCTTCTAATATTTGCACATATTTTGGCTTAATTTTTAGTATTTATCTTTGTATCTGTTGATTCCTACTTTTAATGTTACTCTTGGACACTGTGTGATCGTGGATTGTTCAGTGTGCTGTCTTACGATTGCAATTTTTTGTTCAGTGAATTCAATTTACAGTGTCATGTATGGAGATGACTACTCCACAATCAAGTATAGATCATTTTAAAGTTCCTAAGCCATACACAGATTGTATTCTTATCATTATCAAAGCTATTGTTAAAGTAAACAAAATCCTTTAATTTTCTAGTAGCTCTACTCAGTGAATGGGTTCCACGTCTGAATTTGAGAGGAAAATCAAGTTTTCATTCGTAGATGTTTGTTGTAATTTTTTTGTAATAGTTGTATTAGTATTTCGAGGTGATGGAATTACAAGAATTCAACCAAAACACAGAGAGGGAGGAATTCTGGAATTTGTATTTAGCGGAATTATCACTCAACTCATATATGAAATATATTAACAATCAGCAGTAAGTATTTAAACAATACAGAGATAGAAATAGTCAATCACCACAATGTTCCACCAGGAAATAATGAGTCAGCTTATAATAAACCATAGTAGGATGGACTGCTAACTAGTTTTCATGGCTTTTTCCGGAAAAAAGTCACCTTTTCGTCACATGAAGGTACATCGATTGTACGGAAAAGTCCCCCTGAAAAAAATCCTGTTCAAAAAAGAGGTACATTCTTGTCCTTTGGTAAACATTTGAGACAGAGCGTTTATACTAATCGTAACTCAAAACTACCTAAAAAGCAGTCAGTTGTACACCTGGAAATTCAAAGGTGAGAAAATAGTTAAAATTCTTTTAAATGGATTTCTTACTTCCTCCTAACATCCATCTATTCATCGAAACGACAAAAATGCAATTCTACTGCTGACAGTAAAACTGTAGTGTATAATCACGCTTGTCTCTTAGGCGGCCTACTTAAAATCTGAGTTTCCAAAACAAAAGTCAGTCAATATGCTGTACATAGTTTCTCATATTCATATTGTTTAGGTCTTGTAAAATATGACCTCTAGTAGCTTTGTTTACTCCGGTTGGTATTTTAAAACACTTATAACCTGCTGATTCTCATATTCCTGCTAAAAATGTGCAAAAGCATTATCATCGATGGCAGCTTATCTCAATACATGAGATGACCGTTCATCATTGGTGTCCTTGGTTTACAGAGTATACGCATGAAATTTCTATAATTAGAATTCAATCAAATGTCGTGCATTTCTCGAAAAAGATAAAAAAAGAGGCATCATAATGGATTAGTTTGCTCTTCAGGTCAGAAATGTGTCACATGATCTGCTGTCAGCTGGTTTTTTAGTTGAAGATCTTGGACGAAGGAAAATATCATGCGATAAACTCTGCTGAAAATTCTGTACATAATATAAACATTGTTCAGAATAAAGCTACTATTATTAAGAAAATCTAAGTGCATTAGCCTTATTAGGAATTCATGACATATGTATATCCATGAACATTAATCCACATACGTGCTGAGAGGAAAGTGAAGTAAACGCGAACTGAATTTTTGAATACATTATCGTTTCTTTTTATAAGCATCCACAGGAGACAGTTTCACTGTAATAAATCCGGTATTACTTAATCACTAAAATAAATTTCTGTTTTCTCTGCAAACCTTAGGCTTCGGTTATCTGCAACTTTTCACACAGACTTGTTATATTCACTTTGTTTCAATTCAGTGAACATTAGGTTTACAGTGTTTCAACTTCTTGCAAGTTATTCTCGCTTCACGCTAATCCTGGAGTAAGGTAATTTAACTAATCCCTATGATTAATTATATTTTTTACTGGCTAACATTCAACATTAGGTCCGTTCAACGCTTTCAGTGGTAAGTATTTGACTCCACTACTTCTTTTGAACGTTTCTCATACTTTGAAGAATAAAATTCGCTGGGTCCTAAGAAAAACTGCTTCTTAAAACTGCTCAATTCAGGTTGTGCGTACACGATTTCATCCGTTCCAAAAGAATGCTTCGTCAAGATTGATCCTAGAAGGGTTTTAATACTCTTGAATTTATGTTCATAAACATATATTAGAGACAACAGAAATCAAGTGAATATTAAACTGAGCCCGACAGTATACCAGTTTTATTACCAGTACATGATATTCAGAGTGTAATCATATGTTCAGATGATTACAACTCAAGTTTGAAGACCGAAAGCCGCTACAGTATAGTATATCTCATTCAAAAATCAGACGGATATGTTTTCTCAGACATGATGTTTTTTACGCAAGTCATGTGTAGACGGTAAATCGCCCCAGGAAATACTGAGATGATTTTTTGTGATGCCCAACGCTATACTCTTAAAGCCTTCAGCCTACACTTTTGTTCGTGACTGGTGAAAAACAAAAGGAGACCGGAAATACTCCTATATGTATTACAACTGAAAGAAGCAGTTCGGTGTGGAAATATTCACCAGTTACACTCCACCCTAGTTAAACAGACATAGGAATTATCGCAGACTAAATATTCCAAGCTGTTTTGCTAGGGAAGAGCTCAGTTTAGTTCACAAAAATGGACATCAGAAACACTAAAATGTGGACGGTTTCGATTTCCATCTAAATAGATGATATTTACATACATATGTATTCGTTTGGGTGTTGAAAGGGTTGAGATGGTTATTACAATACACAGATATCCTTAAACAGTAAATGAGGTCTGTAAGTTATAAATTTTAGAGGCTGACGGTATCCACGTTCGCGGATTGTACGGAGTATACTGACGCAAGATAGTATTCGTTTCTCGTGGACTAAAGTGTTGTAATTATTTGTAATAGTAGTATTTGTATTTCGCAATGGCCGAATTAAAGGAATTGAAACAGAAACATGGAGAGGGGTTAATTTAGGAATTTTTATTCGGCGGAACTATTATTCAGTTCATATAAGAAATATATTAACAAGCAACAGTAAGTATTTAAACAATACCGAGATAGAAACTGTCAATCACCATACAGAGGCAAAGCAAAAGACAATATTTGATAGTCCAAACTACGAGATATATTTTGGGACCCAATCGTAGACCAAGATGGATGCTTAAGTGCCTAGTGATCGTGCACGAACGTGACACGACGGAGTACCAAATGGCATGGATGCTTGACCGGAGGCTTTCAGCTAAACAAGCCGACTTAAACGCTAAGGGTTAGCATCCAGTGTTCACTGATGATTCCTATGGTCAATAATTTTGGGGAATTATTTGCCGCTACAGCTCATCCCCCCCTAGTGGGGTTGCGAGGACCCTAAGACAGAACCAGCCGGAAGTAAAAAAACTCGATGGTCCCTTAAGGGTGAAAAAAACTCTTCCGAGAGGCTTGGTGGAGTGCCTACTGGTCCGTCCTCCTATGCTAATAGGATGTCCGTACATTGCTTCCTCGATGTTTGTCTGTTGGATCTCGTGCTTCGTTTGTTTCTTTTCCAGTGCCCGTAGCACTTGAAGAAGAAAACAAGAATGCTGAGAACCTTGTTGAGGAAAATATATCAAATGGACGTTTAAAAAATGATGTGCATCTACCATACGGTAAAATCATGCAAAGTGTAGAACATCGAAAAATGTATACATCTAATTTTTTAGTGCATGTAACATGTACGATTACAGAAAAAATTTTTACGTGTGTTTAGTGATGCTATAAAAAATTGATGACTGAAAAGAAACAAAAATAATTAATACCACAAACGAATGAGTTGGGTGAATCGCACCACTTAGTTATGTGATATGGGTGTGAAGATATTCTGGGGATCTCACGGTACGTCCAGGACGCGTATTCTTCGAAGGCTCGACAGAAAGTCCATTGGCTTTCGCCGTGCCAGTGAGTTCTTCGAGGACTCAAGGATATTCGATTACTTGTGGATTGTTGGGTACGGTCAGCTCTAGGCTAATAGTATCGTCTTCCAAGTAAACCGATTTCAGACGATCGATACTGACGTAGTCTTCGCGGCACTTTTTGTCCAAGACCAAGAATTTAGCCATACGTTTAATGACTTCATATAGTCCGCGGTATGGGAAGCAGATAAGCATAAACAGTAAAATGCCATGGTGGTGAGAGCGAAAATATACTTTGGGCCGGTGAACATCACTGTGTAATTAGGATAAAACTGGCTGCCCTCAGAACAATCCCCAGCATATAAATGAGCAAATTAAATTATATTTAAGTAAGCTACTATTTGTTTAGAATATATTTTTGCGTCCATGTTTAGCTTGTACGTTCCGGACGACAACTGACTTACTTTTGTCTCATGCATAAAATCTATGAAGAAGAAAAATGACGTTATGGTGTTTATGAGAGTCGTTTACTCCGAGCAGCTTGACGTATGATGATATTTACATGTAAGGGATGCAAAAAGGGGTGATATTTCAAAAAATCAAAATTCACTAGTGGAAGCATTTTGTGACGTGAATTAATGAAAATAAAACTAACTATACTGCATTTGTCAAGGCCTTGGGCCGAAGGAAATAGCTAGCATTTACTGCTAACTCCGATGTCACTTATATAAGCATCATCTCTGGCCAAAATAGGTGGTACCTTTCTCGCAAATATCCCTCGTACAGGTTCTGCAACAAATCAAGCTGTATCTTGTCATCTTAGTCGACTTCTGTCTGTTCGCCTTTTTTGTGTTCTCCACTCACTGGTGATCCTAAACACTACTTCTCAGCCTAAATAGAAACCATACGTGTGGGAGGCAGATTGACCTAAAGCACTGGTAGAGTGGATAGGTTCGCTGACTGACGCGGATTTTTCAGACACATTAACAAAGCAACATTGGATAGGAATTCTTTGTAGCCCCATGATGTAGTGTACAGCAATAGATGCTGATAAATTTCCTTGAAAGAACTTATATACTTTCACTGTAGGATTTTCCGGTGCCTGTGTTACACCACACGTCGTTTGTTCGACTGAGTTATATCAACGTTCTGTAAAACCTCTGGATAGTCTAGCTTCGAAGTTCACATGCCATTAAACCACTGTTTAATGGAAGAAACGCCAACTTCTAACAAAAGTTGCAGCAAATTAGAAAATTATGGCGATCACTTGCGAAAGGTAGTTCTTTGTACGCTCAAATACTGCCTCGTAGGTGCTAAATACTTGCTGCTTATGCAATAACTCATCTAAACACTGTGACCATGTTTTCGAGTATCTTCAGATTCTTTACAGAAAAATTCAAGGGATCATTCATCAAAGACCTAAATTAGAAGGCAGTTCCACTTCTTTTTACTTCTAGGACGTTCAAATTGCCATCAAAATAATCGTTCATAAGGTGTATAGGCAGTCACACATCAACAAAATGATTGTCTTTCAGAGTAGAGGGAGGCTTAGTTCGACACTAAAAACTAAAGCCGATTCAACCGCCGCCATATTATGCACCGGCAACTTCGGGCAGTTATTATCTCTTGCTAATGTATATTCTTGCCTGGCTCATTTTCATCTCACCTCCTTAGTCATTTCTTGCTGGCTTCCTTTCCGACTTCGACGAAGTGTATACAGTCATTTCCTCGTTCCGAATATAGTGAATAACCACAAATATAAGTAGAAGCTCATGCAAAAGAAGCATTTATGGCATGCTATGAAAGCCGATTCGAACTCAGTCAGTCCATCAACATTATCTGTTTCCAAATATACAATGTCCAGAATGACAATGGAGAAATCTGATGAAAGGTACAGCAGAATGGAAAATGAGAAAAAGCAATTCGTCCCATTATTTAGATACAAAGCACATATATGCAGCAACAACGGACACGAAACTCAGCAATAATTTTCTATTGAAACAAATAGTCGGCTACTTCCCATCAGAAAAAACTAGCATTCGGTCATTCAGAAATTTCAGCATATATTTCAAGGAAGGGGTGCCAAATAAAGTCTTATCAGATCGACTCGAAGAAATAGATCCTCAACATAAAAAGGCTAGTGTCAGCCACGTCTCATAAACCGTTAATGCCCAGCTCTTTCTACGCTCGGGCTCACGCTGTTCCTTGCAGTTTTTCAGAAACGCTTAGTAATAACGGACGAAATAACCAAAACACCGATTGGCCACTTGGGAATTCTTTATTGTAACACCAACATATAAAAAATATTTCTACTAAGGTCTGTGAACAAATATTACAATAATAAATCACAAGATTACTTCTGATGGTTTACTGCTGACTTCTTTCTGAACAGCGACCGATGAGACGATGACTGTCGTATTGATGCCTCCGCGAAAATTTGGGAAGTTGGTTTGAGCAAACAACCAAGAATTGATCGTTCAATCTTCAACTCCATTGACACTCCCCGGCAAAAAAGGGATCCAACCCTTTTTTCCTTCACGACCAACACACGTTGACTTGGATGCCATTGCGAGAACCTGGGTCACACGGACAGAGCTGAAATGGAAAACAAACAGAAAAGCCAACACACCACAAGCATACCCACAGCACAATCTCACACATCGCTGACGACCTGCGCCTCCAGACAGAGACCTCCTCTTGACATCTTGCAACACAATCGCCACTTGCTAGAATGACTCTTGCAGAATGCAACGTGACCATAGCACCACCTCATGATACTCTACGCACATCCTCTTATCTACTCACTACCAATTACCACTGCAATCGCTTGTCACTCATTCTGCCTCAGTTCTAGTAGCGGTGACGCATGCGAGCCTCAGTCGTTTACACTCTTTCTCCCCGGCGTGTCGGACCGCAGCTAACAATTATCTCCGTGTGCATTTCATTCTCAGCAATAGCCTCCCCGGCGTATACGACCCATCTGCTGTCCTTAACATCAATCAATTCATTCATGGATGTAGAAGACTCGAAACAACTTCAGAAGTAATCACGACGAAAATTTTAACAAAATTACGCAATAACAACAAGGTACGAAAACAACAAGTAAACACAATGAATCCAAAATACACCAATTGATATGACACACCACACATATATACAAATAGTACAAACAAACTCGCGATCATGTCTTCGTGGAATTCCTTTGAAGAATCGCAGGACTTACACCAGTACGCCTACAACCCTTCTCAGGTTGACGATTGTAAGTTGTGGAATGTCCGGACACAAACAAGATTAACCAACAATTACATCAATTGGAACTCACACAATTATTTAACACAAACATATGTACAATCAACACATCAAATGTTGTGGATTCTGGCACGAAAAACTACCCTTGAAGAACTGTAGGACTTACAGCAGTACGCCTACATTCCTTCTCAGGTTGATGATCCAAGTGGAAGTCGTCCGGACACAAACAGAATTACCAACAGCTAGATGATAAATGATATCAATTCAGTATATACAATATGAACATATGTACAAAATCACACACCAAGCACATTGGACTGCTCATTGATGCGCTACCCTTTGAAGAATTGTAGGACTTACAGCAGTACGCCTACAACCCTTCTCAGGTTGACGCTCTAGGTTGGAAAATCGTCGCAGAGTTCATTTGCTGACTTCCTTCTATCAGCTATATCCTCAAATCTGAACGGCAACACGCCCATGTCATTGTATCGTAGAATATAGATGACGAACAAACACACGACATATCTCATCAACCAAGTGTAGAAACAGAGTAATTTACACCAAAGATAATAACATTCAATTAGTAACTTGAAACTAGAAATGCCTTTATTCATGCAAGTCAATTTAACAATTACTCTCTCGTTTACACTTGGCTTATTCTCACTAAACTGAGCAATATCTTTCGTCTTTTCAAACGCACCAATACTATCATAGTCATTGCATAAGGCACTTGAGTTCATGGACGTCCATTTCATTGTGGATGAAAACACCAACGATGACTGAGTGACACAAGGTGATGAACTTAGCGGTGGATCAGAAGCTGTTCTTTTTCGGCTTTCAGATAGTTGTCTAACTGCAAGATTACCACCACTGCTGTCTTTCACTACTAGTTCGGGTTTAGCACTATCATCTGATGATAGGTGGGCTACACGCTGATCAATTACACTGACTGTCTCACAAGTATGCACACCTTCTGGAACTGCATCTGCGTTCAATTCTACTTCACGTTGTAGTTGTACAGAACCTTTATTTAACTTAGCAGTAGTAGGCATATCCCTCATTTCATCATGATCAACCAAAGACAAATGTGAAGTATCATGATCATTATCACGAATATTCACTTTACCGTCAAGTTCATCATTTTCAAACTCTTTAATAACAGAAGTAGACAATTTTGGTTCCTCCTCACAAATCATTAAAGGTTTTATATCTTCACTCTGACTAGTTATACTTTGTAAACTTGTGGAGTCAGAACTGCACTCTGAAGCAGTAACTCTATTCTGTGACACTCTATTCAACAATGGCTTACCAGTTGCAACTACAGACTTCTTCACCGCACCGTTATCGTCACACAATTCGGAGTCAGGCCTGGAGTTTACATTTAGCTTATCACTGAACTTGCTCACTGGTTCACAGTTCACCTTTGTATGCACCTCTTGCACACGTGTAAAACACAACCGTGTTTGTCTTGCATCTTGTAACTTATCTGTTGAGGATGTACTACGAAACCTGTTACACTCACTAGGTCTATATGCATTACTAGACATCATGGAGCCTTCTCGATATCCACCTCTCTGAGGCCCTTTCGTCATCAATGATTGCATTTTGCTCTCAGACTGCTCTATTCTAGGGGTGAGATGTAATAGACTGGCGAACTTGCTCATAGATTGATTGACACTAGTATTTACCAGTTTCAGGATATCATCAAACTTTGGCTCGATACCCTCATCCTCCATACGGGAGCTTATCTTCACCCACTTCCTTTGCAGTCGAGTAGGTAGGCGTCTTGCTATTACTTCTAGTATAAAACTCGAGTTGAGGTCACTCATGCGATTCATCGAAATCAATGCATTCTTGTAAATTAGCAAATTATCTAAAAACTCAGTGAGTGCCTGGGAGTCATCCTGTAATTGACCACCATTACCCTTAACAGCCTCGAATAATTTCCCTGCAATCATCGAAGGTCTTCCAAACCTTTGACGTAATATGCTCATAGCCTCGTAGTAGCCCTCTTTTGGCTTCATAAACTTACAGCACTGTATAGCTCTTGCAGCATCTCCAGTGCAATATCTCATCAAATACATTAACTTCAATTCATCACTTAATAGAAAACTACTCAACATGATCTCAAACTCCTTTACAAATTGTAAATAATCAGCTGGGTTTCCATCAAAACACCGTGGTTCTAATTTAGGGAGTTTGATGTTCCTATTATCCCTGAACGGCGAAACAGTAACATCAACCATGTCATGCTTAACATCAGACACATCGTTACAATTAACAGACAAGTCACCATGACTTACTTTCCTGTTTGCATCCAAGACACTCTGTCCCTTCTTTGACCCAGGCATTGTTGAACTTGACCCAATTCCAAAAATGTTCCAGATATTGCTTGTTCAAAGAGGACTTGACCGGCACCAGGAAAGATGAACGGTGACTATCCAAACTTTCACCAACTGTCTGAATCCGCCAGAGTCTGTTTCTACCATCAGAAACTGTCAGCCACGTCTCATAAACCGTTAATGCCCAGCTCTTGCTACGCTCGGGCTCACGCTGTTCCTTGCAGTTTTTCAGAAACGCTTAGTAATAACGGACGAAATAACCAAAACACCGATTGGCCACTCGAGAATTCTTTATTGTTACACTAACATATAAAAATAATGTTTTTACTAGGGTTTCTGTTGGTTTACTGCTGACTTCTTTCTGAACAGCGACCGATGAGACGATGACTGTCGTATTGATGCCTCCGCGAAAATTTGGGAAGTTGGTTTGAGCAAACAACCAAGAATTGATCGTTCAATCTTCAACTGCATCGACAGCTAGTATAATGAAGTTTGGTGTCGTAAACTTATGATTAAATTTTATAAGGCACACCTTAAAGATCCCTATCATGCTATTTCTTTTTTCATAGACATTTGCCATTGAATCAGGAAGGGCGCGCTCCTTGAATAAGACGTGCTTTTTCCTCTCTAACCGGAAATATCCAATTTGGTGAATTATTCGTTTGGAAAACCTGATCTTCCTACCCAGCGAGTTTTATTCAACCATTTCTTCCTCACCGAGCCTGCGTGTGGTACTTCCCGCTGCCTCGAACTACTGCCAAAGCTTCAGGTGCTACTTCTGTAGCAATATCCTCCTCACTCTTTCAAATATACAGGACTTGTGGGTCTGTTATGTGATTGCTGTGAAGCCGAATTACCCGAAAGTTACAGGTAAAGTCAAAAGCTTTTACTTAAATACTTTATCCTTCTTTTCTGTGCTCTCTATTGTCTTTTGCTGTAAGTCTATTGGACAAAACAACAGTCTCTTATTATTTAATCACCAGTATTAATTTAGGAGTAAAATGACAATAGATTCTCACCCTAAAATAAGTAATGGGACATCATACTCCGTAGTCACCAGGGCTTTAGCCGAACTGGGCAAACAGGTGAAGGTGATGGGCTCACGCATACCGGTCTTGAAGACCAGGGCAAATATTCCCTGCTCGTACAGATTACCCATGTCGCCGCAGTCCTATAGTGAAGCTGTGCAAAGTCAACCAAGTGGATGTGGCTCCACCCCTGTTAACACGACTAGGTTAACAGAGCCGAGTGGGAAAATTGCACTAAGTGAGAACTGCATAACACCCATCCCCATGGTAGACCATGAAACAAATACGAAGGCCAAAAAGAAACGTTCACGACGTCGCAAGACGACAAGAACGCTCCCCAAGAAGGCAGACGACTGCAAGGTCTGCGCTTCTGTTGTCGAACAAGCAGACTCTGCTTTCGAATGTAACTTTTGCAAGCGATGGGTGCATTGCAGATGCGACAATGGGGTACCAAAAGCATATTATGACTTTATGCGTAAGAACCCATGCCAATGGTTCTGGTACATATGCCCGAGTTGCCGTTCTGATGTAGACTCAAGTAGTCCTCTGAAAACTAAAGTTGGCGCAAAAGTAGCGGGGAAAAACGTGAAATGTTCGACCCGCACCAATCCAGAAATTAGTACAAACGCACGTAAACCGGGGATACCAAAATCCTCACCGGTTAAACTTGTAACTCTTGACATAACCGCTCCAGACACAGAGGCTGGAGCACCACGGGTTTCCGTCGTTGGAAAAAGACCCCTATCGTCTGCCAGTAATACTGGCCATAGCACTGAGACACACAAAAATGCCCAGTCGTACCAGACGAAACAAAACAGTCTTAAAGGGAATCACAAATGTGTGAGGACCGAGCCCAAGCCCACGGTTAGTAGATCAAATTGTGTAATCCTCTTTAATGTATCAGACTGTAGTAGTAGTCTGCTGGAAGATAGGGCCCTATTTGATCAGGAACAGTGGTCCATCTTGTGTAGCACACTGGGTTTGGACATCCAACCAGTAAATATATGCAGATTGTATAGGGGCACTGCTGCACCTCAGGGCAAACCATCCCCACTGAGGGTAACATTGGGCTCTACCGAGGATGTTGAAAAAGTGTTACTGGCTTCTCAAGTCCTTTCTATGGGGAGGGCCTGTAACATACGTGTTAAGCCAGACAGGCCGTGGAAGGAAGGACAAATGGCGAGGGAGTCGCCAGAGCTCATTCCTTCTGCCTCCATGGTTGTGCATGGCATTCCCGAACTGGTAACTGGGAACGCCTGCGAAAAGCATTGTCATGATGTACAACAATGGAGATGGTTGGCATCCCAGATGGCTCTGAGGAGTTCAGGGGCTGTCTCTATTTATAGACTGCCTCGACCCACTCATCTTATGTCAATTAACATGCCACGTCTGTTAGCTGTCAAGTTCAGCTCCCAAGACCAGTTGACTGCCGCTCTCCATAGATGGTACGAGACCAAGGACAAGGTCAGCAAACACATTCGCTGCTGTGAGAGCCGGCCTCGCACCCAAAGGAGAGAACAAAGCTTAGTTAAAAAATTCCTCAACCCCTAGTCACACTACAGTGGTGCAGCACGGATGATGATAGCCAGTGTCATCCGAGTGCTCCGACTGATCTAGAAGAAAATAACGCCAACAGGCCGGTTCCTGGGGAATCGGCCAACTAGTTCGTAGGATAACTCCTCAACCGATAGCCAATATAAAGTCAACTACCCCCCAATAACACAAAAGACTTGGAGGATGTGGATTTCGCCGATGATATATGTCTGATTTCCCATAAACTGGAAGATATGCAAGTGAAAAGTAACAAGTTGGCAGAAGAAGCATCAAAGATAGGACTTCACGTGAACATAGATAAAACAGAGATGATAAAGATTCCTAGCCAACATCAACAGCAACAACAACAACAGACAACAATCAGCATAAGTGGGAAGAACCTGAAAGAAACAACCTCCTTCACCTACCTGGGAAGCATCGTCTCAACTACAGGCGGAACTGACGAGGACATCAAAGCCAGAATCGGAAAAGCAAGACAAGCTTTCATTACTCTCAAATCTGTGTGGAGGTCCTCCAGAGTCTTTTCCTACCATCAGAAACTGTCAGCCACGTCTCGTAAACCGTTAATGCCCAGCTCTTGCTACGCTCGGGCTCACGCTGTTCCTTGCAAATTTTCAGGAACGCTTAGTAATAACGGACGAAATAACCAAAACACCGATTGGCCGCTTGGGAATTCTTTATTGTAACACCAACATATAAAAAATATTTCTACTAAGGTCTGTGAACAAATATTACAATAATAAATCACAAGATTACTTCTGATGGTTTACTGCTGACTTCTTTCTGAACAGCGACCGATGAGACGATGACTGTCGTATTGATGCCTCCGCGAAAATTTGGGAAGTTGGTTTGAGCAAACAACCAAGAATTGATCGTTCAATCTTCAACTGCATCGACAGCTGGTATAATGAAGTTTGGTGTCGTAAACTTATGATTAAATTTTATAAGGCACACCTTAAAGATCCCTATCATGCTATTTCTTTTTTCATAGACATTTGCCATTGAATCAGGAAGGGCGCGCTCCTTGAATAAGACGTGCTTTTTCCTCTCTAACCGGAAATATCCAATTTGGTGAATTATTCGTTTGGAAAACCTGATCTTCCTACCCAGCGAGTTTTATTCAACCATTTCTTCCTCACCGAGCCTGCGTGTGGTACTTCCCGCTGCCTCGAACTACTGCCAAAGCTTCAGGTGCTACTTCTGTAGCAATATCCTCCTCACTCTTTCAAATATACAGGACTTGTGGGTCTGTTATGTGATTGCTGTGAAGCCGAATTACCCGAAAGTTACAGGTAAAGTCAAAAGCTTTTACTTAAATACTTTATCCTTCTTTTCTGTGCTCTCTATTGTCTTTTGCTGTAAGTCTATTGGACAAAACAACAGTCTCTTATTATTTAATCACCAGTATTAATTTAGGAGTAAAATGACAATAGATTCTCACCCTAAAATAAGTAATGGGACATCATACTCCGTAGTCACCAGGGCTTTAGCCGAACTGGGCAAACAGGTGAAGGTGATGGGCTCACGCATACCGGTCTTGAAGACCAGGGCAAATATTCCCTGCTCGTACAGATTACCCATGTCGCCGCAGTCCTATAGTGAAGCTGTGCAAAGTCAACCAAGTGGATGTGGCTCCACCCCTGTTAACACGACTAGGTTAACAGAGCCGAGTGGGAAAATTGCACTAAGTGAGAACTGCATAACACCCATCCCCATGGTAGACCATGAAACAAATACGAAGGCCAAAAAGAAACGTTCACGACGTCGCAAGACGACAAGAACGCTCCCCAAGAAGGCAGACGACTGCAAGGTCTGCGCTTCTGTTGTCGAACAAGCAGACTCTGCTTTCGAATGTAACTTTTGCAAGCGATGGGTGCATTGCAGATGCGACAATGGGGTACCAAAAGCATATTATGACTTTATGCGTAAGAACCCATGCCAATGGTTCTGGTACATATGCCCGAGTTGCCGTTCTGATGTAGACTCAAGTAGTCCTCTGAAAACTAAAGTTGGCGCAAAAGTAGCGGGGAAAAACGTGAAATGTTCGACCCGCACCAATCCAGAAATTAGTACAAACGCACGTAAACCGGGGATACCAAAATCCTCACCGGTTAAACTTGTAACTCTTGACATAACCGCTCCAGACACAGAGGCTGGAGCACCACGGGTTTCCGTCGTTGGAAAAAGACCCCTATCGTCTGCCAGTAATACTGGCCATAGCACTGAGACACACAAAAATGCCCAGTCGTACCAGACGAAACAAAACAGTCTTAAAGGGAATCACAAATGTGTGAGGACCGAGCCCAAGCCCACGGTTAGTAGATCAAATTGTGTAATCCTCTTTAATGTATCAGACTGTAGTAGTAGTCTGCTGGAAGATAGGGCCCTATTTGATCAGGAACAGTGGTCCATCTTGTGTAGCACACTGGGTTTGGACATCCAACCAGTAAATATATGCAGATTGTATAGGGGCACTGCTGCACCTCAGGGCAAACCATCCCCACTGAGGGTAACATTGGGCTCTACCGAGGATGTTGAAAAAGTGTTACTGGCTTCTCAAGTCCTTTCTATGGGGAGGGCCTGTAACATACGTGTTAAGCCAGACAGGCCGTGGAAGGAAGGACAAATGGCGAGGGAGTCGCCAGAGCTCATTCCTTCTGCCTCCATGGTTGTGCATGGCATTCCCGAACTGGTAACTGGGAACGCCTGCGAAAAGCATTGTCATGATGTACAACAATGGAGATGGTTGGCATCCCAGATGGCTCTGAGGAGTTCAGGGGCTGTCTCTATTTATAGACTGCCTCGACCCACTCATCTTATGTCAATTAACATGCCACGTCTGTTAGCTGTCAAGTTCAGCTCCCAAGACCAGTTGACTGCCGCTCTCCATGGATGGTACGAGACCAAGGACAAGGTCAGCAAACACATTCGCTGCTGTGAGAGCCGGCCTCGCACCCAAAGGAGAGAACAAAGCTTAGTTAAAAAATTCCTCAACCCCTAGTCACACTACAGTGGTGCAGCACGGATGAT
Source organism: Trichobilharzia regenti (assembly GCA_944472135.2). NCBI lineage: Eukaryota > Metazoa > Platyhelminthes > Trematoda > Strigeidida > Schistosomatidae > Trichobilharzia > Trichobilharzia regenti. The sequence continues at coordinate 61,679,049 of OX235265.1, read as the reverse complement.
GATAGCCAGTGTCATCCGAGTGCTCCGACTGATCTAGAAGAAAATAACGCCAACAGGCCGGTTCCTGGGGAATCGGCCAACTAGTTCGTAGGATAACTCCTCAACCGATAGCCAATATAAAGTCAACTACCCCCCAATAACACAAAAGACTTGGAGGATGTGGATTTCGCCGATGATATATGTCTGATTTCCCATAAACTGGAAGATATGCAAGTGAAAAGTAACAAGTTGGCAGAAGAAGCATCAAAGATAGGACTTCACGTGAACATAGATAAAACAGAGATGATAAAGATTCCTAGCCAACATCAACAGCAACAACAACAACAGACAACAATCAGCATAAGTGGGAAGAACCTGAAAGAAACAACCTCCTTCACCTACCTGGGAAGCATCGTCTCAACTACAGGCGGAACTGACGAGGACATCAAAGCCAGAATCGGAAAAGCAAGACAAGCTTTCATTACTCTCAAATCTGTGTGGAGGTCCTCCAGAGTCTTTTCCTACCGTCAGAAACTGTCAGCCACGTCTCGTAAACCGTTAATGCCCAGCTCTTGCTACGCTCGGGCTCACGCTGTTCCTTGCAAATTTTCAGAAACGCTTAGTAATAACGGACGAAAAACCAAAACACCGATTGGCCGCTTGGGAATTCTTTATTGTAACACCAACATATAAAAAATATTTCTACTAAGGTCTGTGAACAAATATTACAATAATAAATCACAAGATTACTTCTGATGGTTTACTGCTGACTTCTTTCTGAACAGCGACCGATGAGACGATGACTGTCGTATTGATGCCTCCGCGAAAATTTGGGAAGTTGGTTTGAGCAAACAACCAAGAATTGATCGTTCAATCTTCAACTCCATTGACACTCCCCGGCAAAAAAGGGATCCAACCCTTTTTTCCTTCACGACCAATACACGTTGACTTGGATGCCATTGCGAGAACCTGGGTCACACGGACAGAGCTGAAATGGAAAACAAACAGAAAAGCCAACACACCACAAGCATACCCACAGCACAATCTCACACATCGCTGACGACCTGCGCCTCCAGACAGAGACCTCCTCTTGACATCTTGCAACACAATCGCCACTTGCTAGAATGACTCTTGCAGAATGCAACGTGACCATAGCACCACCTCATGATACTCTACGCACATCCTCTTATCTACTCACTACCAATTACCACTGCAATCGCTTGTCACTCATTCTGCCTCAGTTCTAGTAGCGGTGACGCATGCGAGCCTCAGTCGTTTACACTCTTTCTCCCCGGCGTGTCGGACCGCAGCTAACAATTATCTCCGTGTGCATTTCATTCTCAGCAATAGCCTCCCCGGCGTATACGACCCATCTGCTGTCCTTAACATCAATCAATTCATTCATGGATGTAGAAGACTCGAAACAACTTCAGAAGTAATCACGACGAAAATTTTAACAAAATTACGCAATAACAACAAGGTACGAAAACAACAAGTAAACACAATGAATCCAAAAACACCAATTGATATGACACACCACACATATATACAAATAGTACAAACAAACTCGCGATCATGTCTCCGTGGAATTCCTTTGAAGAATCGCAGGACTTACACCAGTACGCCTACAACCCTTCTCAGGTTGACGATTGTAAGTTGTGGAATGTCCGGACACAAACAAGATTAACCAACAATTACATCAATTGGAACTCACACAATTATTTAACACAAACATATGTACAATCAACACATCAAATGTTGTGGATTCTGGCACGAAAACTACCCTTGAAGAACTGTAGGACTTACAGCAGTACGCCTACATTCCTTCTCAGGTTGATGATCCAAGTGGAAGTCGTCCGGACACAAACAGAATTACCAACAGCTAGATGATAAATGATATCAATTCAGTATATACAATATGAACATATGTACAAAATCACACACCAAGCACATTGGACTGCTCATTGATGCGCTACCCTTTGAAGAATTGTAGGACTTACAGCAGTACGCCTACAACCCTTCTCAGGTTGACGCTCTAGGTTGGAAAATCGTCGCAGAGTTCATTTGCTGACTTCCTTCTATCAGCTATATCCTCAAATCTGAACGGCAACACGCCCATGTCATTGTATCGTAGAATATAGATGACGAACAAACACACGACATATCTCATCAACCAAGTGTAGAAACAGAGTAATTTACACCAAAGATAATAACATTCAATTAGTAACTTGAAACTAGAAATGCCTTTATTCATGCAAGTCAATTTAACAATTACTCTCTCGTTTACACTTGGCTTATTCTCACTAAACTGAGCAATATCTTTCGTCTTTTCAAACGCACCAATACTATCATAGTCATTGCATAAGGCACGTGAGTTCATGGACGTCCATTTCATTGTGGATGAAAACACCAACGATGACTGAGTGACACAAGGTGATGAACTTAGCGGTGGATCAGAAGCTGTTCTTTTTCGGCTTTCAGATAGTTGTCTAACTGCAAGATTACCACCACTGCTGTCTTTCACTACTAGTTCGGGTTTAGCACTATCATCTGATGATAGGTGGGCTACACGCTGATCAATTACACTGACTGTCTCACAAGTATGCACACCTTCTGGAACTGCATCTGCGTTCAATTCTACTTCACGTTGTAGTTGTACAGAACCTTTATTTAACTTAGCAGTAGTAGGCATATCCCTCATTTCATCATGATCAACCAAAGACAAATGTGAAGTATCATGATCATTATCATGAATATTCACTTTACCGTCAAGTTCATCATTTTCAAACTCTTTAATAACAGAAGTAGACAATTTTGGTTCCTCCTCACAAATCATTAAAGGTTTTATATCTTCACTCTGACTAGTTATACTTTGTAAACTTGTGGAGTCAGAACTGCACTCTGAAGCAGTAACTCTATTCTGTGACACTCTATTCAACAATGGCTTACCAGTTGCAACTACAGACTTCTTCACCGCACCGTTATCGTCACACAATTCGGAGTCAGGCCTGGAGTTTACATTTAGCTTATCACTGAACTTGCTCACTGGTTCACAGTTCACCTTTGTATGCACCTCTTGCACACGTGTAAAACACAACCGTGTTTGTCTTGCATCTTGTAACTTATCTGTTGAGGATGTACTACGAAACCTGTTACACTCACTAGGTCTATATGCATTACTATACATCATGGAGCCTTCTCGATATCCACCTCTCTGAGGCCCTTTCGTCATCAATGATTGCATTTTGCTCTCAGACTGCTCTATTCTAGGGGTGAGATGTAATAGACTGGCGAACTTGCTCATAGATTGATTGACACTAGTATTTACCAGTTTCAGGATATCATCAAACTTTGGCTCGATACCCTCATCCTCCATACGGGAGCTTATCTTCACCCACTTCCTTTGCAGTCGAGTAGGTAGGCGTCTTGCTATTACTTCTAGTATAAAACTCGAGTTGAGGTCACTCATGCGATTCATCGAAATCAATGCATTCTTGTAAATTAGCAAATTATCTAAAAACTCAGTGAGTGCCTGGGAGTCATCCTGTAATTGACCACCATTACCCTTAACAGCCTCGAATAATTTCCCTACAATCATCGAAGGTCTTCCAAACCTTTGACGTAATATGCTCATAGCCTCGTAGTAGCCCTCTTTTGGCTTCATAAACTTACAGCACTGTATAGCTCTTGCAGCATCTCCAGTGCAATATCTCATCAAATACATTAACTTCAATTCATCACTTAATAGAAAACTACTCAACATGATCTCAAACTCCTTTACAAATTGTAAATAATCAGCTGGGTTTCCATCAAAACACCGTGGTTCTAATTTAGGGAGTTTGATGTTCCTATTATCCCTGAACGGCGAAACAGTAACATCAACCATGTCATGCTTAACATCAGACACATCGTTACAATTAACAGACAAGTCACAATGACTTACTTTCCTGTTTGCATCCAAGACACTCTGTCCCTTCTTTGACCCAGGCATTGTTGAACTTGACCCAATTCCAAAAATGTTCCAGATATTGCTTGTTCAAAGAGGACTTGACCGGCACCAGGAAAGATGAACGGTGACTATCCAAACTTTCACCAACTGTCTGAATCCGCCAGAGTCTGTTTCTACCATCAGAAACTGTCAGCCACGTCTCATAAACCGTTAATGCCCAGCTCTTGCTACGCTCGGGCTCACGCTGTTCCTTGCAGTTTTTCAGAAACGCTTAGTAATAACGGACGAAATAACCAAAACACCGATTGGCCACTCGAGAATTCTTTATTGTTACACTAACATATAAAAATAATGTTTTTACTAGGGTTTCTGTTGGTTTACTGCTGACTTCTTTCTGAACAGCGACCGATGAGACGATGACTGTCGTATTGATGCCTCCGCGAAAATTTGGGAAGTTGGTTTGAGCAAACAACCAAGAATTGATCGTTCAATCTTCAACTGCATCGACAGCTAGTATAATGAAGTTTGGTGTCGTAAACTTATGATTAAATTTTATAAGGCACACCTTAAAGATCCCTATCATGCTATTTCTTTTTTCATAGACATTTGCCATTGAATCAGGAAGGGCGCGCTCCTTGAATAAGACGTGCTTTTTCCTCTCTAACCGGAAATATCCAATTTGGTGAATTATTCGTTTGGAAAACCTGATCTTCCTACCCAGCGAGTTTTATTCAACCATTTCTTCCTCACCGAGCCTGCGTGTGGTACTTCCCGCTGCCTCGAACTACTGCCAAAGCTTCAGGTGCTACTTCTGTAGCAATATCCTCCTCACTCTTTCAAATATACAGGACTTGTGGGTCTGTTATGTGATTGCTGTGAAGCCGAATTACCCGAAAGTTACAGGTAAAGTCAAAAGCTTTTACTTAAATACTTTATCCTTCTTTTCTGTGCTCTCTATTGTCTTTTGCTGTAAGTCTATTGGACAAAACAACAGTCTCTTATTATTTAATCACCAGTATTAATTTAGGAGTAAAATGACAATAGATTCTCACCCTAAAATAAGTAATGGGACATCATACTCCGTAGTCACCAGGGCTTTAGCCGAACTGGGCAAACAGGTGAAGGTGATGGGCTCACGCATACCGGTCTTGAAGACCAGGGCAAATATTCCCTGCTCGTACAGATTACCCATGTCGCCGCAGTCCTATAGTGAAGCTGTGCAAAGTCAACCAAGTGGATGTGGCTCCACCCCTGTTAACACGACTAGGTTAACAGAGCCGAGTGGGAAAATTGCACTAAGTGAGAACTGCATAACACCCATCCCCATGGTAGACCATGAAACAAATACGAAGGCCAAAAAGAAACGTTCACGACGTCGCAAGACGACAAGAACGCTCCCCAAGAAGGCAGACGACTGCAAGGTCTGCGCTTCTGTTGTCGAACAAGCAGACTCTGCTTTCGAATGTAACTTTTGCAAGCGATGGGTGCATTGCAGATGCGACAATGGGGTACCAAAAGCATATTATGACTTTATGCGTAAGAACCCATGCCAATGGTTCTGGTACATATGCCCGAGTTGCCGTTCTGATGTAGACTCAAGTAGTCCTCTGAAAACTAAAGTTGGCGCAAAAGTAGCGGGGAAAAACGTGAAATGTTCGACCCGCACCAATCCAGAAATTAGTACAAACGCACGTAAACCGGGGATACCAAAATCCTCACCGGTTAAACTTGTAACTCTTGACATAACCGCTCCAGACACAGAGGCTGGAGCACCACGGGTTTCCGTCGTTGGAAAAAGACCCCTATCGTCTGCCAGTAATACTGGCCATAGCACTGAGACACACAAAAATGCCCAGTCGTACCAGACGAAACAAAACAGTCTTAAAGGGAATCACAAATGTGTGAGGACCGAGCCCAAGCCCACGGTTAGTAGATCAAATTGTGTAATCCTCTTTAATGTATCAGACTGTAGTAGTAGTCTGCTGGAAGATAGGGCCCTATTTGATCAGGAACAGTGGTCCATCTTGTGTAGCACACTGGGTTTGGACATCCAACCAGTAAATATATGCAGATTGTATAGGGGCACTGCTGCACCTCAGGGCAAACCATCCCCACTGAGGGTAACATTGGGCTCTACCGAGGATGTTGAAAAAGTGTTACTGGCTTCTCAAGTCCTTTCTATGGGGAGGGCCTGTAACATACGTGTTAAGCCAGACAGGCCGTGGAAGGAAGGACAAATGGCGAGGGAGTCGCCAGAGCTCATTCCTTCTGCCTCCATGGTTGTGCATGGCATTCCCGAACTGGTAACTGGGAACGCCTGCGAAAAGCATTGTCATGATGTACAACAATGGAGATGGTTGGCATCCCAGATGGCTCTGAGGAGTTCAGGGGCTGTCTCTATTTATAGACTGCCTCGACCCACTCATCTTATGTCAATTAACATGCCACGTCTGTTAGCTGTCAAGTTCAGCTCCCAAGACCAGTTGACTGCCGCTCTCCATGGATGGTACGAGACCAAGGACAAGGTCAGCAAACACATTCGCTGCTGTGAGAGCCGGCCTCGCACCCAAAGGAGAGAACAAAGCTTAGTTAAAAAATTCCTCAACCCCTAGTCACACTACAGTGGTGCAGCACGGATGATGATAGCCAGTGTCATCCGAGTGCTCCGACTGATCTAGAAGAAAATAACGCCAACAGGCCGGTTCCTGGGGAATCGGCCAACTAGTTCGTAGGATAACTCCTCAACCGATAGCCAATATAAAGTCAACTACCCCCCAATAACACAAAAGACTTGGAGGATGTGGATTTCGCCGATGATATATGTCTGATTTCCCATAAACTGGAAGATATGCAAGTGAAAAGTAACAAGTTGGCAGAAGAAGCATCAAAGATAGGACTTCACGCGAACATAGATAAAACAGAGATGAGAAAGATTCCTAGCCAACATCAACAGCAACAACAACAACAGACAACAATCAGCATAAGTGGGAAGAACCTGAAAGAAACAACCTCCTTCACCTACCTGGGAAGCATCGTCTCAACTACAGGCGGAACTGACGAGGACATCAAAGCCAGAATCGGAAAAGCAAGACAAGCTTTCATTACTCTCAAATCTGTGTGGAGGTCCTCCAGAGTCTTTTCCTACCATCAGAAACTGTCAGCCACGTCTCGTAAACCGTTAATGCCCAGCTCTTGCTACGCTCGGGCTCACGCTGTTCCTTGCAAATTTTCAGGAACGCTTAGTAATAACGGACGAAATAACCAAAACACCGATTGGCCGCTTGGGAATTCTTTATTGTAACACCAACATATAAAAAATATTTCTACTAAGGTCTGTGAACAAATATTACAATAATAAATCACAAGATTACTTCTGATGGTTTACTGCTGACTTCTTTCTGAACAGCGACCGATGAGACGATGACTGTCGTATTGATGCCTCCGCGAAAATTTGGGAAGTTGGTTTGAGCAAACAACCAAGAATTGATCGTTCAATCTTCAACTGCATCGACAGCTGGTATAATGAAGTTTGGTGTCGTAAACTTATGATTAAATTTTATAAGGCACACCTTAAAGATCCCTATCATGCTATTTCTTTTTTCATAGACATTTGCCATTGAATCAGGAAGGGCGCGCTCCTTGAATAAGACGTGCTTTTTCCTCTCTAACCGGAAATATCCAATTTGGTGAATTATTCGTTTGGAAAACCTGATCTTCCTACCCAGCGAGTTTTATTCAACCATTTCTTCCTCACCGAGCCTGCGTGTGGTACTTCCCGCTGCCTCGAACTACTGCCAAAGCTTCAGGTGCTACTTCTGTAGCAATATCCTCCTCACTCTTTCAAATATACAGGACTTGTGGGTCTGTTATGTGATTGCTGTGAAGCCGAATTACCCGAAAGTTACAGGTAAAGTCAAAAGCTTTTACTTAAATACTTTATCCTTCTTTTCTGTGCTCTCTATTGTCTTTTGCTGTAAGTCTATTGGACAAAACAACAGTCTCTTATTATTTAATCACCAGTATTAATTTAGGAGTAAAATGACAATAGATTCTCACCCTAAAATAAGTAATGGGACATCATACTCCGTAGTCACCAGGGCTTTAGCCGAACTGGGCAAACAGGTGAAGGTGATGGGCTCACGCATACCGGTCTTGAAGACCAGGGCAAATATTCCCTGCTCGTACAGATTACCCATGTCGCCGCAGTCCTATAGTGAAGCTGTGCAAAGTCAACCAAGTGGATGTGGCTCCACCCCTGTTAACACGACTAGGTTAACAGAGCCGAGTGGGAAAATTGCACTAAGTGAGAACTGCATAACACCCATCCCCATGGTAGACCATGAAACAAATACGAAGGCCAAAAAGAAACGTTCACGACGTCGCAAGACGACAAGAACGCTCCCCAAGAAGGCAGACGACTGCAAGGTCTGCGCTTCTGTTGTCGAACAAGCAGACTCTGCTTTCGAATGTAACTTTTGCAAGCGATGGGTGCATTGCAGATGCGACAATGGGGTACCAAAAGCATATTATGACTTTATGCGTAAGAACCCATGCCAATGGTTCTGGTACATATGCCCGAGTTGCCGTTCTGATGTAGACTCAAGTAGTCCTCTGAAAACTAAAGTTGGCGCAAAAGTAGCGGGGAAAAACGTGAAATGTTCGACCCGCACCAATCCAGAAATTAGTACAAACGCACGTAAACCGGGGATACCAAAATCCTCACCGGTTAAACTTGTAACTCTTGACATAACCGCTCCAGACACAGAGGCTGGAGCACCACGGGTTTCCGTCGTTGGAAAAAGACCCCTATCGTCTGCCAGTAATACTGGCCATAGCACTGAGACACACAAAAATGCCCAGTCGTACCAGACGAAACAAAACAGTCTTAAAGGGAATCACAAATGTGTGAGGACCGAGCCCAAGCCCACGGTTAGTAGATCAAATTGTGTAATCCTCTTTAATGTATCAGACTGTAGTAGTAGTCTGCTGGAAGATAGGGCCCTATTTGATCAGGAACAGTGGTCCATCTTGTGTAGCACACTGGGTTTGGACATCCAACCAGTAAATATATGCAGATTGTATAGGGGCACTGCTGCACCTCAGGGCAAACCATCCCCACTGAGGGTAACATTGGGCTCTACCGAGGATGTTGAAAAAGTGTTACTGGCTTCTCAAGTCCTTTCTATGGGGAGGGCCTGTAACATACGTGTTAAGCCAGACAGGCCGTGGAAGGAAGGACAAATGGCGAGGGAGTCGCCAGAGCTCATTCCTTCTGCCTCCATGGTTGTGCATGGCATTCCCGAACTGGTAACTGGGAACGCCTGCGAAAAGCATTGTCATGATGTACAACAATGGAGATGGTTGGCATCCCAGATGGCTCTGAGGAGTTCAGGGGCTGTCTCTATTTATAGACTGCCTCGACCCACTCATCTTATGTCAATTAACATGCCACGTCTGTTAGCTGTCAAGTTCAGCTCCCAAGACCAGTTGACTGCCGCTCTCCATAGATGGTACGAGACCAAGGACAAGGTCAGCAAACACATTCGCTGCTGTGAGAGCCGGCCTCGCACCCAAAGGAGAGAACAAAGCTTAGTTAAAAAATTCCTCAACCCCTAGTCACACTACAGTGGTGCAGCACGGATGATGATAGCCAGTGTCATCCGAGTGCTCCGACTGATCTAGAAGAAAATAACGCCAACAGGCCGGTTCCTGGGGAATCGGCCAACTAGTTCGTAGGATAACTCCTCAACCGATAGCCAATATAAAGTCAACTACCCCCCAATAACACAAAAGACTTGGAGGATGTGGATTTCGCCGATGATATATGTCTGATTTCCCATAAACTGGAAGATATGCAAGTGAAAAGTAACAAGTTGGCAGAAGAAGCATCAAAGATAGGACTTCACGCGAACATAGATAAAACAGAGATGAGAAAGATTCCTAGCCAACATCAACAGCAACAACAACAACAGACAACAATCAGCATAAGTGGGAAGAACCTGAAAGAAACAACCTCCTTCACCTACCTGGGAAGCATCGTCTCAACTACAGGCGGAACTGACGAGGACATCAAAGCCAGAATCGGAAAAGCAAGACAAGCTTTCATTACTCTCAAATCTGTGTGGAGGTCCTCCAGAGTCTTTTCCTACCGTCAGAAACTGTCAGCCACGTCTCGTAAACCGTTAATGCCCAGCTCTTGCTACGCTCGGGCTCACGCTGTTCCTTGCAAATTTTCAGGAACGCTTAGTAATAACGGACGAAATAACCAAAACACCGATTGGCCGCTTGGGAATTCTTTATTGTAACACCAACATATAAAAAATATTTCTACTAAGGTCTGTGAACAAATATTACAATAATAAATCACAAGATTACTTCTGATGGTTTACTGCTGACTTCTTTCTGAACAGCGACCTATGAGACGATGACTGTCGTATTGATGCCTCCGCGAAAATTTGGGAAGTTGGTTTGAGCAAACAACAAAGGATTGATCGTTCAATCTTCAACTCCATTGACACCCCCCAATACGAGGAATTGGTGAGACTGACTTCCAGTTGCCTTTACAGTAATGTGAGATTACTATGAGGCAAAATATCTGAACTTAGACACCTACAATCAAAACTGAACTCGAAAACCATATCACTGACGGAAACCTGGCTATCCCCTACGGTGGCAGACAGCGAAGTCAGTATAATTGATATGGTCCTAGTCAGGGGAGATAGGGACCTGAAAGAAGGAGGTGGAGTCGCCATATACGTCGACAAACAGCTTAGATGTATTCACGCAATGGACCCTCTTATCACTGAGCTCTCTTACTCCATATGGTGCTACTTCACCGTTGGTTACTGCAAATATCTAGTATGCAGCATTTATCGATCACCTTCATGTGGAGCAGACCACAACCAGGTACTGCTAAATACAATCTCAGCAACTAAAGACATGGGTTATGATCAAATTGTCATAGCTGGTGACTTCAATTCCTCATCTCTTAACTTGGTGTCGGAAACGCCCATGATAGGTTCGATCGAAATCTGCTGCATACCATCAGGAAGGCTGGATTCACTGAAAATGTCAAGATGGATACTAGATGGGGCCCTAATGAGAAGTATTCTAGACTGGATTACGTGCTCACTAGTGACCAGCTACTAGTGGAAAACGTTCAGATCACGACTCCCATAGGTAGTAGTGACCACGCGGTCATAGTATTCGACATAGTCCTCCGCGAGCGCTTACAGTGGGACAATACACAGCCCTATCTGTGTTATAACAAAGCCAACTACACCAAAATGCGAAGACTTCTGTCTGAAGCAAATTGGCCCAAAAAATGGACAGAGCTAACAGTAGAAGAACACTGGAGAGTGGTAAAGGAGATCATTCACCAGGCGGTCTCAGACACTGTTCCTTTAGTCACACCAAAAGCTAAGAAGCAACGTTCATGATTAAAAAGGGGGACACAACGCCTTCTGCAGGCGAAGCGAAAAGCCTGGTTCGCGTGGCGACGATCGAAGAGTCAACCCGAACATGAAGTGTACCTTGAACTCAGGAATCGGTGTAACATACGAGTCCGGGGCGATAGAAGGATATTTCAGGGAGACCTTGCCAATAAGCTTCTCGTGAACCCCAAAAGCCTATACAGGTTTATGTCCGAAAGAAAACCGACCAACCAGGGAGCATGCAATCTAGTGGGTTCTGATGGGAAATCTCTTACTAGTCTTGAAATGGCAGAGACATTCAGCCTAGCCTTTCACAGACAACTAAACAGTAACGAGGATATTACCCCCACAGAACATCAAGATTACATCGCAAAACCAACACACGAAAACCTGCTGGGTACATTTCAAATTACCCCGGCTATGGTACTTGCAAAATTGGGAAGGTTGGCTTCGGGAAAGTCTTCAGGTTGTGATGACATCAGACCATCTGTCCTGAAGCAGTGTTCAGAAAGTCTCTGTCAACCCCTAAGCGATCTGTTCCAACACTCCCTTGATGTAGGGAAACTTCTATGTGAATGGAAACGAGCAATCCTATCCCCTATCTTCAAGGGTGGTGGCCGGCAGAATCCGACCAGTTACAGACCAGTTGTTCTACTTCCAGTGACATCGAAAATATTGGAAAGTCTCATTGACGACCACATGAGAAAATACTTCGACGGGACTAACGTTCTTCACGAAGCACAGCACGGTTTCAGGAGGTGAAGAACCTGCGTGACGAATCTTCTACTAGCTTGGAACGATTGGACACTATCCTGGGACAAAAAGGTACCAACCCACGTGATCTTTCTCGACTTTGCGAAAGCATTCGACACAGTTCACCATGGCCAGCTCCTTCACAAAATAAGCAAGGCGGGTGTTTCTGGAGCACTTCTCGCATGGCTGAAAGATTACTTAGGCGAGAGAATTCTGCACCAAAGTCAACCGCATCCGATCATCCTGGCACACCTCGGCATCAGGGGTTCCTCAGGGTTTTATCCTAGGACCGTCGATGTTTTTGATTTTTATCAACGACCTGCCCTCCCAACTGAATTGCTCTGCGCTTCTTTACGCCGACGACGTAAAGATTTGGAGAGCAATAAACTCATCGGAAGACTCAGACAGATTGCAGGCTGACCTGCAAACTCTGGGAAATTGGGCTTCTTCAATTTTGTAACCAGCAGTCGTGACAGACGGCAACTAGTACTTGTCATCTACTTTGACATTTCTAAGGCATTTGACCGTGTTGACCATTTACTGCTAACAAATAAACTGAACTCCTTAGGAATACGTGACCCATTATTAGGATGGCTTAAATCATTCCTTAACAATAGGTCCCAAATAGTTAAACTCGGGTCTGCAACCTCCAAACCTAGCCCTATCACTTCTGGTGTAGTACAAGGTAGTGTCATCGGACCCCTCCTATTTACACTATACATCAATGACATATGCGCTTGCTTCACGCACGGGAAACCATTCATCTTTGCAGATGACCTAAAAGTAGCTTATACATTCCAAAGTGATGACTTAGGGAACTTCGAGAACGTGGTGCAGAAGGAATTAGATAAAATGACTGCCTGGTCGTCCTTATGGAATCTCCAACTTAATCTGAACAAATGTGGCTGGATCTGCGCACCCTCAATTGACATGAAATTAACGCTCCAATCTGCTAACCTAACCAGACTCCGAAGTGTCGTTGACCTAGGCTTGAGGTACTCTAGTGACTTGACATTCTCTGAGCAAGTAGCATCACAGACTAGAAAATCGAGGATGCTCTTAGGATGCATACTCAGGAACTTTCACGACAATGAAGCCAAGCTAATTCTGTACAAAACATGTGTCAGACCACTACTAGAATACTGTCCATTTATTATAAGCAGCACTCGCACACGAGACAAGCTAAGGATGGAAGGTATCCAACGATATTTTACCTCAAAACTGCTTGGCTACGATTGTAAGAAAGACTACATCTCACGGTGCATGATCCTAAAACTCGACCCACTTTGGACAAGGCGACTTATTATAAACCTAATATTCTTCTTTAAGGTCCTTCACAAAATATCATTCTCAGCTAACAGGGACATACAATTCGCACAGGAAGGTTCTTACGATCTGCGTAACCAAACTTCCACAGTGACAACTCATTCTTTTAGGTCAACACTCCGTGAAAACTTCTTCACAGTCATGTATTCTAAAATATGGAATAGCCTACCCCTAGATGTCAGAACTTGCTCTTCGGTTACAAGCTTCAAACGCTGTCTATACAGACTGTTTCACTCTACTGATTATATTAATAAACTATTTACTCCTAGAACGAATCAAGCACTAATCTACTACAGCACCTAAAAGACGCACTTCAACACCCTTAGCAATCTGAAAACTATAAATAAACTAGCAGCATGGATGCATAAAGACATAGTACGGAACATACAGGATTAGTTTACCCTTAGAAATAGGACCTATCCCTCATTGTAACCATCAAACGCTTGCTATATAAACTGTTTTGTCCAAATGACTATCCCTACCAGAACCCATCACTTATTTCTAAAACGCATCAGTCATTAGAACACTAAAACGCTCAGACTCATTAATACACATTATGACATTAAATAAACTCTAAGACTTCGCATAAATACGTGAAAACAAATACAATATAGAAAAATGTTTACTTAAGTCTAATTTACAATTAAGATAAACATTTATATATTCATGAAATATTAAATGTCCTTTTCATGTTCACATACTTTCTCTTTCTGGTATTCTGCTGCTCCTATTCATCTTCTGGTCGAGGTCGAACAACCCTGCACCTAAACTGAAATGAGGATTAATTCCAAACAGTCTATCTCATAACCACTCAAATTCCGCGAACGATCCAATTCTACCATTTGAAGACGCTGGCGAACATGCTGTAAATGAGTATTCATGATCTGAAATGAAGAAGCAACTGGTTTTCAAACAGTTTTCAACATTTTACTCAACTTACGAATACAATCCGCCATGCGAACACAAATGGAGCAAATAATGGAGAATTCTGGAATCGACCTCGGCACCACTTGATGCAGTAAAACAACCCAACATGACCTTATCTAGTTCTCGTATCCACGATCAAATTTCTTTCCTGTTATAAAACTACGACAAGACTACTGAAAAAATGGAATAAATATATCACTGATCTCAACATAATACATCAATAATCTTTAAGCCAAGGGTGCTGTTCACAACAAAGTTATATAGGAGAATTGACTTCAAGCTTTATTTTTCCCAGATATTTGTATTACATTCATCTGATGTCTGGGTTTTTTGTTAATGCGAAGACAATATTTCTATATCTCTTTATGTGCTACACAAACAAACTTTATAGCAGACTGTTCCGACTGACTTTGATGTCAGAAAGAACAACCAAACTGTAAATCCATAATACATAAAATTTTGTGTAATTTATATAGTAACTTATCCATGCCTGTACAATTGGTATGTTCCTGCATAAACAGGAAGAAATATATTATTATTATTACTTCATTCCGGCAGGCCATAGAGTGTAAACTACACCCTTGGTGGCCAGAATTTGAGTTGTGTTCCATTAGAGCGAGACCTAGGTCTTATTCTAACAGAAAAGCTAAACACCAGTGGAAATTATGCGAGAGACGTCGCCAAAGCCTACGCAACTTTGCACTTTGTGCATAGGCAGCTGGGAGCTCTCACTCCCGAACTGTTCTTAAGGTTATATAAGGCATATGTGAGGCCACACCTTGAGGTGCATAATATCATTGCACCTCCGCTACTCAAAAGGGATGCTAACATTCTAGAAAGTGTCCAGAGACGAGCGACAAAATGGGTAATCGGCCTCCGCAACGAATCATATGAGGAACGACTAAAGAAATTAGGTCTTTTCACACTTAGTTACCGTAGGCAGAGGAGAGACCTCATCACCGTCTACCAGATCCTAAATGACCAGGCCCACCCAAATAAAAGCATCCTCCCACTAAGTGATTGTAGGCTTCCACGAGGTAACCCGCTAAGGATAGCACACCAGAGACCAAAGACTCGTGTGCGATCACATTTTTTTTCGCTTCGCGTTTGCCGTCTCTGGAACGCTTTACCGGCGGCCGTGACTACAGCGCCATCTCTGGAGATTTTTAAGCGGAAGCTAGACAATCATGCAGAAATGCAAGGTTTGTGTCTCAATGGCTTATCCTCATAAAACTTGAAACCACACTGTCAATGGATAAGCGTACAAACTAAATCCCCACGACCTATTCTGTCTTCTCTCACTCTATCTTTTCCTTAGGTCACCTTTATCATTCCACTTATCTCCACTTATTTTGGCGCGCTCCTTGAATACGACGTGCTTTTTCCTCTCCAACCGGAAAATACCAATTCTGTGAATTATCCGTTTGGGAAACCTGATCTTCCTAGCCGGTGAATTTAATTCAACCATTACTTACATAGTAAATCTCTGTGTGGTAAGTCCAGCTGTCTCGAACTACTGCCAAAGCTTCAGGTGCTACTTTTGTAGCAGCATCTTCCTCACTCGTTCAGAGAAACAAGACTTGTTGGTCTACCACGTGATTGCCGTGAAGCCGATCATTCAGAAAGTACTAGGTAAAGTCGAAAACCTTTTCTTTTCCTTGCCTTACACTTTTTCAGTCTTATTCTTGCTCTTTTGGTTAGAAACTGTTGCTCTCTTAGACGTACATAGCATAATTTATAGTGATTGTTAATATGGTTGTTGAAAGCAGCCTTAAAAAAGCCACTAGAATACCGTACTCTGTAGTCACAAGGGCTTCAGCCAGGGAAGGAAAAAATCCAGGGATTTCAACCCCTTCCCGCATACCGATCCTAAAGACTCGTGTAGCTTTAGTCTGCCCTGATACAACGCCTGCATTGCCACAGTCTAGTACTGAAACGGCACAGGCAATACCAGAAGGACAGAATTCTACACCTGCATCAACTGTAGGCCAGTGTGTGAAACACATCAAGCCTAAAAGGAAACGTTCAAGACGTCATAAGACCTCGAAGGCGTCATCAAGGAAAGGGGATGAATGCCAGGCGTGCAGCATCACAGTTTCTAAAACTGATTCAGCGTTTGAATGTAATTTTTGCAAACGATGGGTGCACTGCCGTTGTGACAAAGAAGTACCGAAAGCATACTATGAGTTTATGAGAAATAACCCATGCCCATGGTTTTGGTACGTGTGTCCACTTTGTCGCCCTGGCATAGTCCCACAAAGCGTGTCTGCGGATAGCAGAAATAACATGCTCTTGTGCCCCAACACAGTATCATGCAGCTCCCCCCTGCTAAACTCGCACTGCCGAAACTGGTCAAAGACTTAAAGAAGGACACACCAGCCCTACTGACTGGAAATGCCAATTCTCACAAGGTGAAGATTAGCAAGGTTCCATCCACATCAGGGGAGGGCAAAATTACAAAGGCACCACTTGCATCCACTAGCAAGCCTGGCAACACAAAAAAGGCTGTCCAGGTACCGACGAAGCCTAATGTTGCTAATGATGCAAAGGACTGCAAGAAGCCGAAGGCAAAACCTAAGTCTGAGGGTAGTCGGTCTAACTCTCTCATCCTCTTTAACGTACCTGTGAGCACGGATAGCTTGCTCGAACAACGGGCCCTGTTTGATCAGGAACAGTGGTCCAACCTGTGTGGCAAACTAGGTCTGAACATTAGTTCAGCAAAACTGTGCAGACTGTACAGGGGTGTCCACACGCCTCAGGGTAAGCCACCCCCATTACGGGTTACACTGGACTCTGCCGAAGAGGCCGAAAAAGTACTGTTAATGGCTCAGGTACTAGCCCTGGACAGAAGTTCTAACATAAGAGCGCGGCAAGATAGACCATGGGCCGTCAGAAATATGGCGAGGGAGTCACCGGAACTGATGCCTTCCACCTCTATGGTGGTACACGGTGTTCCGGAGCTGGAAACCGGCACTGCTTGTGAAAAACACATGCACGACGTACAACAATGGAGATGGCTGTCATCTCAGATGGCCCCTGGCGCTTCTGGAGCCATCTCCATTTTCCGACTACCTCGTCCCGCTCATCTAACATTGATTAACTCTCCAAAGCTGCTGTGTGTCACATTCAACTCCCCGGAGCAGTTGTCCATATCACTTCAACGGTGGTATGAGACCAAGGGAAAAATTGGAGGACACATCCGATGCTGTGAAAGCAGACCCAGAAATATAAGGAGGCAGCAAACTGAGGCTTTAATACGACCCCAAGCTTCGGTGACACTAGAGCGATGCAGCTCTGAGAATAATAGTCTGTGTCTCCCAAGTGTCCTGCCTAAATCCATTGAAAAAAACTACAACGGGCCGGTTCTATCGGAATCGGCCAACTAGTTCCAACATCAAGTCCCCCACCAGCAGACGGTTTCACGTCAACTACCCCACAACACTCTGAGGTTGTTAGACTCACTGTCAGTTGCCTATATAGCAATGTGAGGGGGCTGAGAGGGAAAGTAGGTGAACTTCGAAATCTCCAAGCACACCTTCAACTGAAAATAATCATTCTTACTGAAACGTGGCTAAACCCCACTATCGCCGACAATGAAATCAGTATAGGTGATATGGTACTGGTCAGGAGAGACAGGGATAATAAGGAAGGAGGGGGAGTTGCTATATACTTTGATAGGCAACTTAAATGTGTGCGCGCAACGGACCCACCACTTATCGAACTCCCAGACTCCATATGGTGTCATTTCACCGTAGGCCACACCAAGCACTTACTGGGTGGCATCTACCGATCTCCCACCTGTGGGGCAGAGCACAATCAGCTACTGCTCAGCACTATCACAGGAATACGAGATTTGGGCTACGACCAAATCACCATAGCTGGAGATTTCAATGCTCCATCACTGAACCTTGGCTCCGGGTGTGCTAAGGGAAAATTTGGCCGAAACCTACTGCAAACTATTCGAAACACGGGACTGACTGAGAATGTTGGAGACGACACTAGGTGGGGCCCTAGTGGAAAGTCATCAAAACTAGATTATATTCTAACTAGTGACCAGCTACTCGTCGAAAAGGTCCAGATCATGACTCCTCTGGGAAGCAGTGACCATGCAGTCATAGGTTTCGATCTTGTCCTCCGTGAGCGTTTGCAATGGGATGTTACGCGACCATGTCTGTGCTACAGCAAGGCTGACTATGCTGAAATGCGGAGGCTCTTGTCCGACGCAGACTGGCCCTTAGCATGGGACGACCTATCTGTGGATGAACACTGGGAAGTGGTAAAAAAGATTATCCATGCAGCAATCTCGGATACCGTCCCTTTAGTCACAACACAGCCTAAGAGAAAGACGTCATGGTTGAAGAGAGGCACGCAACGTATTCTGCAAGCAAAGCGGAGGGCTTGGTTTACGTGGCGTGTATCTAAGAGTCAGACCGACCATGATGCATACCTCGAACTCAGGAACCGGTGTAATGCAAGAGTTAGGAGGGACAGAAGGTCATTCCAGGCTAACCTTGCTAAAAAACTCCTATCAAACCCTAAAAACTTGTACCGATTCATGTCGGAAAGAAAACCGACAAACCAAGGGGCATGCGCCTTAGTAGGCCCAAACGGTCAATATCTCACTAGTCTGGAGATGGCTGAAACATTCAGTTCAGCCTTCGCTAAACAGCTAAACAGCAATGTGGATATTACAGTTACGGACCAAAATGGTGGCACCACTATTTCAGAGGAGGAAGACCTAGCGACTACTCCCCAAATAAACCCCGCAATAGTACTAAGGAAGCTACAGCGACTCATACCTGGGAAGTCCCCAGGTTGTGATGACATCAGGCCATCTGTTCTGAAACAGTGCGCCGAGGCTCTCTGTAGACCCCTGTGCGACTTGTTCCAACACTCAATGGATTCGGGGACCCTGCCAAGGGAGTGGAAAAGAGCCATCCTTTCTCCAATCTTCAAGGGTGGGGACAGGCAAAACGCTGCTAGCTATAGACCAGTAGCTCTACTCCCAGTGGTATCAAAAGTACTGGAAAGTATTATTGACGACCACATCAGGGAATATTTCGATAGGACTAATATACTGCATGAAGCCCAACATGGTTTCAGAAAAGGCAGATCCTGCGTCACTAACCTACTGTCAGCTTGGGACGACTGGACATCATGCTGGGACTTGAACGTACCAGTCCATGTGGTCTTCCTAGACTTTGAGAAGGCATTTGACACTGTTCACCATGACCTTCTCCTACATAAAATAAGACAGGCAGGCATAGGTGAGCCACTTCTGTCATGGTTGAAGGACTACCTAGCCGACAGGCAATTTTGCACTAAGGTTAACCGAGTCCGATCATCTTGGCACAGATCGTCATCAGGAGTGTCGCAGGGTTCTATCCTAGGACCACTGATGTTTTTGATTTTCATCAATGATCTACCACGCCGTCTGAGCTGCCCGACTCTCCTGTACGCTGACGACGTAAAAATATGGAGGGCGATAAAGTGTCCGGAGGACTCAGATAGGCTACAGGAAGACCTAAACCTTCTGGAAGACTGGGCGGTGGCCAGTGGCATGACTTTCAACTTGAAAAAGTGCAAAGTAGTGAAGTTGCGCACCTGTAGACTGCAGAATGCAAGTTACACCCTGTGCAATGAAAGCTTGTCCTGCACAACGTCGGAACGCGACTTAGGTCTAGTTCTAACGGAAAAAATGGACACAAGCGTAAATTACACAGGGGATGTAGCGAGGGCATATGCGGTCATACACTTTACGCATAGACAGTTAGGTGCACTCACTCCTGAGCTCTTTCTAATGTTGTACAAAACATACGTCAGGCCACACCTTGAGGTGCATAATATTATTGCACCCCCAATGCTGAGAAGAGATGCCAACCTCTTGGAAAGAGTCCAACGACGGGCAACAAAAGGAGTGGTTGGTCTCCGAAACAAACCATATGATGAAAGGCTGAAGAAATTAGGCCTGTTCACACTTAGTTACCGTCGGCTTAGGGGGGATTTGATTACTGCCTACAAAATAACAAATGACCAGAATCACCCAAACAAAGGTGTTCTGCCATTGAGTAGGTATAGGCTTCCACGTGGAAATCCCAGAAGGATAGCTCACCAGAGGGCAAGGACCCGGGTGCGCTCCCACTTCTTTTCACTGCGGGTTTGTCGTCCCTGGAATTCCTTACCGGCAGATGTAGCTATGGCACCGTCTTTGGACGCCTTTAAGCGAAGGCTGGACAACCATGCAGCGATACAAGGACTGCATCCAAATGGCCTATCTCCTTAAAATCGCATTTACCAATCAGGGTAGATAATTAAACTCGTCATTTTACTTCTTTACATTCTCTCCCGTCTTACTCTCCTGACAACTTATTAATATTATAATTACTATTATTATTATTACTATTACCGATATATATATTATTCTTCAAACTTCATGAGCTGACTGTTGTTACGTTTCCTATTTTCGTTTCTGTCTCTTAGTCTGAATAGCTTCACTAATTATATCTATTATTATTATTATTACTATTATTATTATTATTACTATCTCTTTTCTCTTGTCGACAATACCGAAGGACTAACTGGCGAAAGGATCAACTCCAATCACAGTAGTAACAGTCTTAACATACCTCATACTACAAACCACATATAATTAATCCCAGCACTACTCCCTTTGGAGTCAACCAAAGCTACGACAGTCGAGTGGCGGGACAAGCTACGCAGAAGTTTACCGAAGATCAAGAACCTATACCTCACAATCAAGAAGCGAGCACAAAGAAATCAAATTGGTTTATACTAGCTCGTAAAAACGATATTGGATATTGGATTCCACTTATCTCAACCTATATTATCTACACTACAACCTATTATTATTATTACTATTCCGCTTTTATGACTACACCGAATGACCAACGGGAGTTAGGTCAGATTCCATTCACGGCAGCAATACAGTCCTAACATACTGCATGCTACAAACCACATCTCGACCAATCACCGCACCACTCCTCCTGGAGTCTATTAGAGCTAAAGCAGTCGAGTGGAGGGATAACTACGCAGAAGCTCACCAAAGATCTGTAACCTCTACCTCACAATCAAGAAGCGAGCTCAAAGAAATCACTGGTTTGTACTAGCTCGTAATCAGGATATTGGATATTGAACCCATGACATTTCTTTAGCTAAGCTCCTCCCCATGGCAATGTGAGCAGTAAATTTTTGAAATGAGTCAGCGCCGCATACTACAAGGTAGGCCTTTTTTCAACTTACTTCACAAATAGATTTTGAGCAATATCAGAAATCAAGAACCAAATTTGTTCAAACGGTTGCTGAGCTTGCCGCTCAACCCCAAAACATTGAAGTTCTTCAGAATTTGGGAGTGTTGTCGTTGTTGAGGCCTTTACTACTAGACACTGTACCAACTATTCAACAGACAGCAGCTATCGCCCTGGGAAGACTGGCAAATCACAGAAAAGACTTGGCAGAAATTATAGTTAAGGGGGATATCTTACCACAACTTGTTTACTCACTAGGACAACAGAATGTAAGTTACAAATAATTTATAGCTTATAATAGTAGAGATTTTACAAAAGAGCGGCAGCATTTGTATTAAAATCAATCGCAAAACATTCTGCAGAGTTATCACAAAATATAGTTGATTGTGGAGCACTAGATGCACTTACTGTTTGTTTGGAGGAGTTCGATCCGGCTGTGAAAGAAGGTGCAGCATGTGCAATTGGCTGTGTAGCGAAACATTCGGCCGAGTTGTCTCAAGCTGTGGTAGATGCAGGTGCTGTACCACTGCTAGTATTATGCGTCCAAGAACCTGAGATAAGTCTTAAAAGAGCAGCTGCCTGTACATTAGCTGAGATAACTAAACATACTGCCGATCTTGCTCAATCTGTTGTTGATGCCGGTGCCATCGCCCACCTTGCTCAGTTGGTATTAAACCAGGACTCTCAACTGAAGGTTTGTTTCAAGCATTCCTAACTAGACTGCTTAGCGACAAGTGTTTGCAGCTTTATCTACAATTGCGAAACATTCTGTTGATCTGGCAGAACTTGTTGTTGAAGCAGAAATATTTCCTGCTGTGCTCGTATGTCTCAAAGATACAGACGACATCGTCAGAAAAAACTGTGGAAATCTCGTTAAAGAAATAGTCAAACATACACCAGAACTTAGTCAGTTAATTGTAAATTCTGGTGGCATCGCTGCAATAGTTGATCAAATCGGGGATTCGAAAGGATTCACATGTCTACCAGGAATCATGGCTTTGGGATACATAGCCGCCCACTCAGAAACTCTGGCGATGGCCGTAATAGTTTCCAATGTAGGTTGTTCTCTTTAAGTAAATTTTCTGCAGGGAGTTTTACAGCTAAAATGTGTTCTGTTGAGGGAACCAACCGAAGAATTGCAAGCTGCTGCAGCATGGGCTCTTGGTCAGATCGGTCGTCATACCCCAGAACATGCTAAGTCAATTGCTCAAGCAGATATATTGCAAGTTTTACTGGATTGTTACTTAAAGCCGAATGCTTCTGAAGATTTGAAGAATAAGGTAGTTTAATTGTTTAAATTCACTTTGTTTTCAGACTAAAAGAGCACTGAAACTTATAATTCAGAAGTGCATCAATTTAGAAGCATTAGAACCCCTTCTACAGAAAGCACCCCCAAGCATACTAAAGCATGCAATCGCACAGTTTAGCAAAGTATTACCACATGATAGCAGGGCGCGTCGATGTTTTGTGGCATCCGGAGGTCTTAAAAAAATACAAGAGCTGAAAGACGACAATGAAGGTCTACTGTCGGAATACATCAATGCAATAAATAACTGTTATCCAGAAGAAGTAGTGCGCTACTACTCTCCCGGGTATGCTGAAACACTAATGGAACGTGTAGAAGCATATCAAATACCAATTTAAGGTTCATTTGTGATACGTATTATGACTTTCTTTTATCCTCAAATTTCAGATGGGTTACTTAATCATGTATTGCTAATCTATTATTCTTCTTGACCATGAGACAAAACGAAATACATACAAAATATCTCAAAATTAGACTTGTTAAACAAAAGCATAACTTCTTTAAAGTGTGGAATAAACAAAGTATCTTAAATATGTTTCATTACGTATTTGAGCAATTCGAATTTAACCATTTCAGGAAAATGGAGAAGGATGTAATTAATGCAGAGCTAAAATGTCTGGGTCTTTCTGCAGAAAAAATTTGAAGTAGCAAGTTTAACATGATTCGCAAGATCTGAGCATTTATCCAAAAATATAAAGCTTTATTCTGTGACAGAATGGGTCCACCACTTCACAATATATTTAGATTTACAAAATAGAGGATCAACACATAGTATTGGTTTGAAAGAACATCAAATGATATAGCCAAGAAACTTGATTTGTAAAAATGACCTTTAAATAAATACCCTAACTCAAAATACCAACAGGTGGATTTAGGAGACCTCATTATACGTAGACCGAAATATAAAACAAAGATAATCTACGAGCTGATTGACTGCGTTGACAGTGTTACTTATAAGTGAGAATATTTACTGACGTAACAACTTACGTACACAATAGACACAAACGTACATTTCAGCGGTCTGAAACTCCGTTAAACTAACTTATACGATGAACAGACAAGCAACTACTTTCTGTGAAATGCATCTATAGTCTGGACAACACCAGATTGACAGATGAGAGAAAAATGTGGGTTGAAAGCTAGCAACTACTTTCTAATAACTGAAATGCCAACGAACACACTGTTATTTAAGATATTAGTGAATTAATAGGAGAAGAAGAGATAGCTAAACAGTTTCGACTCAAAATAGTTAGTATCAAACGCAGTTAACTGAATAAGACCAAATCAGAGTCGATTCATAGATTTCAAGAATAAAACAATTTTAGCCATCCTCAAGATATTTTACTGTAGTAACCGGGTATTTTCATCCCATGAAGTTCCGTTAGGTAGCTTTTAGACTAAAAGTAGTCACCACCTTACAAAAGGCTGTTCATCCTGTTAAAAATCTAACAGTGGAGTCATACTGTAGGCGTATGGAGGTGAATTTTCAATACGGTGCCAGTCACTGAATCAATAATACCAACTTCTCGCTCTAAGGAAGGGTTAGAAAATTTCAGATTCGAAAGTGGTACATCTAAATTTACACTACGACGACAGGTAGCTGGCGATAAAATTTCTGGATGAAACAGGCTGTGTGTGACTGGCTTCAAGCAGTTGTGCCAACCAACTGTGCAACTGCTTTTTCTATTCCGGGTACTCGAAAAAGAAACCGGTATCGACAGATCGAGCAGCCCGAAACAAATGACCGCTCGTACACTTGTGATCACACAAGACTCTTCTATTCGTCATAGACTTTCTCCATATTCTTATTTATTTCTAATACCATTCTTTAGGGTAACTTTGGGACTACTGCTATTGAATTCGACCAGGGGAAAATTGTTCTTAGTCTCGTAAAACCAGTGTCCGATTATTATGCCTTACAGCACAGCAGGTCTCGCTAAGCGAAATTCTAGTACCTTGTACGTTGTGTTATTAGTAAAAATCTGCAAGACCCAGTGATAGTCACAAACTTAACTCCTTTTGCTTAGCAAAGTGAATCATTGGAATTCTTCAAACTAATGTCAGAAGATCCACTAACTAATTCTCAAATACTTTGTAGCGTAGGAATTGCATTAGGATTTTGGCACACCGTTGTCGGCTTACTACTTCAAACTAATGGACCACCGGTTAGAAACCCCACCCATCTACTTAGATTTTGTTCAGATTCAAGATGAAAATGCTAATACTCATAAAGATTTAAAGGTTTCATGAGAAGTAAATGTAATTGCAGGTTTTATCGCGAAATAAGATCAGTTGGGAAACCACCGAAGAACCAAGGAGAACTTTGCATGTCAGGCGTGAGGAAAAATACTCACTGATGATATAAGCTAGTTGTCGTCTTAAAATTGTGAACTTGAAATTCGTGAAGCATTGACTCGGGAGTCAGTGACTGAATGGTCTACGATCTTGCTTTGTAACCAGAAGGTCATGGGTTCGGAGCCTGATGAACAGGTACTTATGAAGACTCCCAAACTAAGACGAAATAGTTGTCCAGTACTCCTTTGTTTTCTGGTGGTTCTCTCACTAATGTCAACTCGTGATCAAATCTGCAACCAATCACATCCCTGCAAACCAACACTTGGTAAATGTAATTACCAACACTTTCCGAAATAGTCACACAAACACTTTAATTCCTGAGAGCAGAAGCGAAATGTATACTGATGGACACTTTAACAACATACCATTAATTTTTAGATAAGGGAAAAAGTGAGCAAATTGTGTCAATTAAGATTGAATAAGGGTTCACCCCTCTTAGAGCAATAGAGTTCTTCCCGACAAATTACGAAATCGTGGATTAGACTTGTATTTTTTGCCCAGACCTGCTGAGCTTAATACACGGACAACGTTTTATGATCAGAATCGGAAACCACCATGGTTGCATGTATTCATTGCAAACTTAGCTTGTTGGAAATGACAGGAAGGCATCAAAAATATTTTTTCATTAGACGTATTGGCAACCTCATTGGTGTTTTAATTACTAGGTAGGACTAACTGGCTTTTAAAAATCCTAACAAAAACTACTCACAGTCTACGATCATACTCAAAACTACTCTGCAATGTAGGAGACGAAAAGTGAAACGCCAACCCTACATATCGTTCTATCCAGTTAGACATGCGAAATATAGGCAGAAGTATTATAATACAATGTATGAAAATCGTACACTTATATCTCAGCCTAAGGAGAGCTACCATGTTTTGCTTACAACGCTACAGTCTTAGTCTTAATGCCCTGTGTAATAACAACTGGAACCTACTAAAGACTCCCCAATTCAGGTGAAATACTTTTCTAGCTTCCTCTTTGTGTTCATTTGTAATGAAATCTTCCTTGATATAATATTTTCAAACAAATTCCGGTTACTACGACAGCAACAGGTGACACTGACATTAAATGATTTGACGTGAATTTTCTATGTATACAGACTACAACTAACTCCTGTCCACTATCAACCAACTTCGTATATCCCGCTAATCTAGCTGCCAAAATAATCTGGACCCGCTTTTTTTATTATTTAATTCCCTGGAGTCCCCAGTGTAACATAGGACTTCATGCTGGAGCTCTGAAGTTCTCGAAGTGATTTCTTCTTTTATGAAGTGAGATTGCTAGCCTCATGCTCAACCTTCCCTATGTACCAGGCTTACTACCTGATAAGTGAGGTCTAGGAGCATATCGGCTGGAAATGAAACCTAAAACCACACACGTGGTCGGCGACCATTCTGCCAATGAACCACCGAGGCATTGTGATTTCCTATTGAACACATTTCATTCAAGTTAACTGATGATTTTTATTTACTTAAACGCATAAAAACTTGGTACAATATGGCACCAAGAAGGATGCGCCACACAATAATAATAAAACAACATAAATCAAAAGAAGAGAAAAAAATATATAAGTAGAGAACGGATAAAGAAGTCCATCTGGAAGGAAAACAGTCATGCTTAACAAGTTCAAACAGTATTCGTTAACTATCATCGGGAAGGGAAGGAAGAACGAAATTGCAACACGTTAGCCATTGATTACTATTCTTGGCCATATCCGATAACGTTTCAAGCCATCGATTTGAGCTATCTCGCGAGTCGTGACACACCAACCGATGCTAATCTAGCACAAAAATCCTTCATCGCACGACGCCACGTCATGGACTGACCAATCCCCCCCCCATCCCGTCCCAGGGCTAGCGAACAGAGACCTGTACGGAAGCCTCTGGGGTGACATTCGAAGCACATGTCCAAGCCACCGGAACCGGTGTTTCCAGACGACGACACTCAATGAATGGTGATCTCCACTGTGTTCAAACACACGCCGCGGAACCTCAGAATTACTCACGCGATGATGCCATCGGACGCAAGCAATCCTGCGGAGACAGCGGTGATCGAACACGCAGAGTCGCCGCACATTCTCAACTCGGAGAGGCCAGGTTTCACAGGCGTAGAGCAGGGCAGCCCGCACCGAAGCATTGTATACCCGACCTATGACAGCCAGGCTAACATCGCGACGGCGCCATAGGTGGCTCAAGTTGATGTATGCCACCCTAGCCTTCATTATACGGTTGGAAATCTCATCCGTCACTCCTCCGGCAGCACTCACACAACTAACCAGGTACAAAAACTTATCAACAACTTCAAGCGGTTCACCCGCAAGAGTGAGTGCAGGTACAGGCTCCTGCCAATCTTGTAACAGTACTTTGCACTTAGACGGCGCAAAGCACATACCATACTTACAAACACTGATCGCCAACTGATTAAGTGCGATTTGGGCAGCCTGCATGCTATCGCACAGTAAGACGATATCGTCTGCATACTCGAGGTCGAAAAGTCTATCTCCAGGTAGCAGATCTACACCACCTTCACGCACATCCTTCAGAGCTGACTCCAGAATGTCATCGATGGCAAAGTTAAAGAGAAATGGAGAGATTGGGCAACCCTGTCTAACCCCACTGTTGGTTGGGAACAGTGGTGATAGTTGGTTGTATGCCCTCACTCTACCTGAGGTGTTTCTGTATAGGGCTTTCAAGATGTTAACAAATTTCTCAGGTACACCTCTCTCTAACAGACAGTTCCAGAGCACAGTTCTGTCCAACGAATCGAAGGCAGCCCTAATATCAAGAAACACAACGATCGTTGGCCTGCAATACGTGTGGCGGTGTTCCAACAACTGACGAAGGGTGAACACATGATCAATGCATCCACGACCTGAACGAAACCCAGCCTGCTCTTCGCGAATCAATCCTTCACGTATTTTGCACAGTCTGCGAAGCAAGACAGCAGCCAATATTTTAGACGCGACTGGTAACAGACTGATACCCCTATGATTGTCACACGAATTACGTCGACCCTTTTTAAAGATGAGGACGATAATGGCTTCGTTCCACATTGATGGTACACTCTCAGTCTCCCATACCTTCCTGAACAACCCAGTTAGAGCCATTGTGAGAGTCTCGCCACCATCTTTAAAAAGAGCCGGGGGTAATTTGTCTGGGCCGGGAGCCTTATGGCGTTTCAGAACTTGGAGTTCCTTACGGACCTCCGCTTCGGTGGGTGGGTCGGTACTAACCGACCAAGGAGCACTCGGGCTAATGATAGTAGACACTGAAGCTGGTGGCCAGCTAAACTGCTTCCCGAAGTGCTCTGCCCAGCGTTCCAGGCGTCTTTTCAAGCTGGTAATTGGAGTGCCATCTGCCTCACAGACCGTCTCGCTGACACCTTGTTTCTTGCTGCCGGTGGCTCGTATGAGTTGGAACAGCTTCCGACTGTTGCCAGATGCAGCAGCTGACTCCATCTCACACGCACGTTCTGACCACCAGGCTTCGCGGTCCTTACGTAAACACTGTCTAATCTTGCGCGTGAGCGCCTTTCGCTGATTGTTGTATTCGCTGCCAGCCGGAATGGACCGGCGTTCATCCAGGAGTTGCAAGGAACTCGCAGAAACCCAGTAGTTTTTGGCGGAGCATTCTCTCGCCCTTTGCATGGCATCTTGCAGATGAAGCCAATGTTCATCTATACTACTTGGGGGGTTGCTGGCAAGCATTGATTTTAACTCATTCTGATATTTCAAAGAAGTAGCAGGTGCTACTAGTTTGCTCACATCAACGCTTAGGCGACGGCTTTTATGAACCCCACCAAATCGCAAGATGAACTTAGCACACACTAACGCATGATCGGAGTCCAGGCATGTGCTCCAGAAGGAGCAACAGTCTTGTATGCATCCTCGCCACCGGAAACTGACAGCAATATGATCAATCTGAATCCAAGCTTGCTTCGCAGAGGGAGGACGCCAGGTAGCGCTACGGCGATGATTATGCCTCAGGGAAGTACTTATCATGTTATGAACACACTTTATGAGGCCATATCCAATTTAAATCAATCTACTTGGTACAAATGAAAGATATACATATACTAAACTGAACTGAACAGCCAGAATACAATTAGTGTACACGTCTTCGTGTTACAGAAGAAGATCGGCGTTGAAATATTCAACGATACAAAGATACTGATGCCGAAAAGAAGTGAAACAATACTCAGCTAACCATAATTTTATTGGTTCTTTCCTCACACCACCATAACCCCACACAAAAAGAATCTAACAATTTTATTAAATATTCTTTTAAGCAAATTTTAGTTAAAATTCATAGAAATGCATACTGAAATGTCTGATATTTGCAAAACACGAAATATATGTGGATATTATACACCACACAAAAATATTTAAACACTAGAAATCAAACCTCAAATAATTTGATCAAATCAGAAGGAAAACAAAAGTATTACAAAAATAAGCATTCTTGTACAAAAGCTAAGTAAGTCAAAAGAGGAAATCATTATAAAAAAAACAACCTATATGCGAAGAGAACGTTCTATATCATCACGTAAATAGTCTATCACAGAGGGAGTTGAAAGCACTAACTGAACTGGTATATCCATTGTAAATTTTTCAGTTTTTATATTAGAAGGAAAAGTCCACACGGTACCATAGGATCGTTTTACGCAGGTTTTACCATTTAGATGATCAAATACATCTTTTTTACTACTTTCTGAAATTAAATCGAATTCTAAGTGTAAACGCCATCGATAATCTAAAGCAATGTAAGGACTAGATAAACTAACAGAATGAAACTGAGGTGTAATATTACTTGGTATAGGAATAGTAAAGGGTAACATTAGTTTTGAGATACAATTCAATGTAATATCTGCACCCGCTGTATATTGAGTAGTGCCTGAAAATAGGGGAGGACGGCAAACAAAAAAAGTTACTTTAAACTGTATGCAAGGTGAAAATAAAGGGGATGACGATTATTGTTAACAGTATTACTGTGTGCTTTGTTGTATTAATAACCATAGGTGGGACTGTCGCCCATAGTTTTAGAGGTGGCATGACTATATGTTATATGTTTTTAAGCCTATAAACGACTTGGAACGGCTGAGACTGGATAGACTTCGATCTTTCACTCGAAGTCCTCTCATGTCGTCACGTGTTCATAATTTCCCTCTACGAGCTAAGTCTTGTTCACTGCCTTCACACGACACGCGGTGTTCCTTAGACAGGTGGAAAGGAGAATGAGAACATCTGGAGATTGCATCCGGACTGATGTACATATCCGTCTACCTATGTGAGCCAAAAAACCCTGATTAAAAACTTATGGTTAGCATTCGCGCCGAAATTTTATTGGATTGAGTGGAATTTGAATTTGTCTCGGTCACCGGAAACCATGGGAACATAGCAATTGACACTGCTTCACTGCCTAATGGAAAAGACTTCAAATTAAAGGTTTGGGAGGTGGGCCCTTATGACAACCGCCTACTGTGACGTTTGGTGTGGTGCATCGCTTGATGTCCAAAATGTTTCAAGTTTGTGCTTTAATGATAAAAAATAAATCAAATAAGCAAGCTAACACTAAAGTACTCTGATACACCTCAATTACTCCCGTCAATAAAATGGCTTTCATCTACTTTCCCATATACAGTTTTACTAACAAAGTGAACTAGATACATAAACATACCTAAAGGTTGAAAATTTGTGCATACAGATTGGCCAATATTGGACAAAGGAATACAGCCTATGGAATAGTTTTGAACTTCATCATTTCTGGTTGCAACTTTACAATCTGACAGTAGGAAAGGATTTTCACTATGCAGCATATATTTCTCTTCACTCTCCAAACTTATAACACATGTGAAACATGGCACAACAGCTTCATTGAAGTCAAAGTAACCACGTATCATGTCGCCTAGGCAGAGTAGAGTCCGTTGAAAAGACAAACGACCAATACGTCCACGTGAAGTGGAAATTACAAAGTTGGCTGGAAACAAAGATAGAAAGCATTATAAATAAACACAAACTTTTATACAGTACGTGAAAGAAAGCGAGTATCAAGTAATAAGAATAGAAATTCAAATGACAGCTGGAAAGAAGTTAACTTATGTTTAATGGCTTAATAATTACTCACATTCGATTCATAATGCAGAAAGCTACAAGTATTTTGTCAACGTGTTCATAGCAAATTATGAAATAAGTCAAAAATAATCTTAACATTACGGGATACATGTAAGTAGGATGTTGTTCACCAAATAATTATAATTTCTTAAGCATTTGATGATTTCAGTTTTGCGTGAGCAACATAATTGTTTTTCAGCATGCGAAGATATTGGATTAAGAACCTGACTTCGACCAGTGTGTATCGGGCTCGAATTCCCTTTCACAAACATAATCCTCGATAACTGGATATTATAATCAGGCGTCGCACTGTAAGAGTGACCCATAGTCTGATATATGAAAAATATGTTTCACGTAACTGAGTCCTGACTGTCAAACTATCTACCTCTGTCTTTTCATACTGATTGTAGTAGCATTCCTACCTAGTTGACGAATCAACTCAACTTTCTACACTGAGTGTGTATCAGTACAGTGTGTCGTGATATTTCAGAAAGCACACATATACAACTTGACAAAGATGAGTGGAGAAGACAGTAAGTTCTTATGCTCATTCTTTTTTTACATATTACATCTTGATACTAAAGAACTCGAACTGTTATGCCTCTATACTATATACAATCTATACCTTTTTGTTTCACACTAAAACTATTCAACCTATCGGTTTTGATTGGAAAAGTTGGATAGTAACATCAAACATTACGAACTTGTCTAGCTTATCTAGGCTTTAAAACGTCCAACATTTGCTTTCTAAAACTTTCAAGGCTGGTATAGAAGGATTAAACTGCAACACAAGTGCGAGAAAACACTTATTAAGAACTCTTCTAATGCTTAAACTACCATAGGATTCATGAGATTCAAAAGGTTTACAAATATTCAAAGCAATAAGCTGTTATGATGGAGTGATATTAGACTGTGGGTTTATCTAGCTTGACTAGAGTGCCAATCCAGAACACGAGACTATGCACCAACTGACCATTTGAAAATATCTCTCAAACTGAGATAGAAGGCAAAGTCAGACTGGGTAAAACGACGGCCGGAATGACAAGCTTTTATTAGAAAAAATTTATGGTATATTATTTTTTTAAACCTCATAAATTTAAGCCATAAAGAAACGAAATGAAACTGTCCAGTAAGGTTAACATGTCTTCTCGGCTGACAATAAAGCTTGTCCGACCTAATGTAAGCCGACAATCGTACAAATAGACCTGTATACTTTATTGGCTATTCGGATAGTCACGATCGTTCATATTACGGGAATAATCATTGAGTAATTTAATTTTCTTATTTACATATATATATATATATATATATATATATATATATATATATATTTACCAGGTGGTGAATTCGCCAATACATTCATTAACTCTTCTTGTTTAGAAGGGTATATATATACTTTCTTAGCATCTTGAGCAGATTGGTCTGAACAACTGAGTTCCTCACACTGAGAAACACTAGGGGATAATTCATCAGAAGACCTAGCAGTTTTTTCCTCCCACAAATGACTGCTACTAGCTTCTCCTCGTTCACGCACAGGAGAGCATTCATCAAAAGCAAAACTGAAGTACGAGTTTTCATCTCTTGTATCAGGAACCCAAAATGGATTTGATGAGTGATCAGGTGGATAGCCTTCCTTTTTAGCATCATTTTCTTCAATTCTTAAACTTTGGTACATCATTTTTGAGGGTAATATACGAAGCGGTAATTGAATCAGATGGCTTTTGATTTCAGAATTTATATTTTTCACTTGTACTGCAACTACCACTTTGTATGCAAATTTAAATAACGTCCCACGGACACTAGGTGAGAGATTATGTGGAAGATATGCCCATAGAGTTGCTGTAGATTAAAAGAAAATGAGATTACACTATTAGTAGTGTTAGCATGAACAAAATCCGATGAAAAAACTGAGCACTATGGCACAATTATATAATATATCAATTTATTTGACTAAGCGTAAAGTAATACGGCGCCATTATAGAACAAAACCATATGCACTGCGATAGAATAAGTCGAATTTCAAATAAATACAAGAAAAAAGTAAATGGGGAAATATTAGTTGTTGTTGTTGTTTTTGATTGCACACTAGTCAGTAACTAGTGTAATGTGTCTAGTCCTATCTTCGGAGCAGAGTTAATTCTATCAGTCAAGCTTGCAATGTGGTCAACATGCTAGGTGGCTCGCCATTACGGTGCACTGGGAATTATTGGTATTGGATGGTGAGTGATAGTGATGAGTGCCAACTAGCACGAATCCTAGGTCCAAGGCTTCCTGCCGACTGCCTCCAACCAAGTAACACCAACAATTCACAGTGTTGCTGTTGTTGTAACACAAAAGGTCTTGTGGAAATTTGTGATAACATATTTTGACAGCCAGCATATTCATATTTCGTTATTTCAAATGGCACTGTATACAATCCTTTTCAGATACGGTTATAAATGCTTTAGCTTCACTTAACTAGCACGCAGTAGTACACTGCTGTACATGAACATAGTAAACACAAGTTAAAAGAATAACTATACATGACAACTATTAAATACAGAAATTAGACTGGAAAAAGATGAACAATGTTTTATAAGTTACCAGGCCCTTTAAAGTGTTCTTCTGGGATATATTTCACATGCATTGGAATGACACATATCAGCTGACTTTTAGGTTCTAATGAAGAAGCAATTAGTGACTCGGCATCAACTAAAAGAGAAGGGGAAAATAAGCAGAGAGAACAATATGGGTAAAGATGTGGCAAATCAAACATTATGAAACAAAGGTGAAGAGAATGAATATTTTTCTATGAATTAGTTCTTCATCAGACTACCCAAATCGCAGTTAATCAGTTGGCGATCAGTCTCTGTAAGTATGATATGTGCATTGCACTATTTAAGCGCAAGGCACTATTACAACCTCGGCAGGAACCTGTACTTGCACTCTTACAAGTGAACCGCTTGAATTTGTCGATAAGTTCATGTACCTGGGATGGGATTTCTAACCGTATCATGAAACTTAAGGTGACACGCTAATTTGAGCCACCTCTGGCGCGGTCAGAACGTTAGCTTGGTTGTCGAAGGTAGGTTTTACAATGCTCCAGTGAGCACTGTCTTGCTCTACTTCGGGCTTCTCTGAACTGGGGATGTGCGGTGACTCTGCGTATTCGGACATCGCTATCTCCTTAAAATTGCTTACGTTCGATGGCACAGCAGTGTGATTAATTTCGATGTCCGACAGAGTGTTTGGACACATTGGAGATCACCATTCATTGAGTGTCTCCATTTGGAAACACCGGCTTCGGTGATTGGACATATGCTACGAATGTCGTCTCAGCGCCTTCCATACCGGTCTGTATTTGCTAGCACTGGGACGGGATGAGAAAAGAGGGGAGGTGGTTAGCTTATGATGTGGCGTCGTGGGAGAAAGGATATTTTTGTTAGGTTAGCATCGCTTGGTGTGTCACGACTCCTTGGTTGGGGCCCGAGAGATAGCTCAAATCAGTAGCTCAAAACGTTATCGGATATGGCCAAAAATCGCAACCAATGGCGAACGTGCTGCAGTTTCCTTCTTTCTTCCCTTCCTGACAATAAGTGACGAATGTTGTTTGGTCTTGTTAAATATACCACCTGCTTCTCTTCCCGACGAAATCCTTATTCATTCTCTACCTATTTTTCCGTATGTCGCTGTTTTATTATCATTGTATGGTCTACAATGTACTAGGTTGTGTGTTTTAAATAAATAGAAATAAAATTCATATGTGGCATAAAATAGGTTGTTGTGGACAGATTACTGGTTCTTGGAATATTTACAAGATAAGTATCGAATAAAGGAATAAAGCATTGTCACAGCCATCTATTCAAACTACTGGTCAGGTAAAAGTAAAACAATGCATAAAAGCCAAACTGACATAGGCGCAATTCAATTTTGTTAAAATAATTTACATTAAATACATGTGAAAATGAACTGCCAAAATAAGTTAACAAGTTTGATCACGGAAAGCCTGCAAATACTGAACAGCTATTCCATCCTAGTTTGGGACTTTAGGGCCCACCCACCGAGTTGCCAAACCAGGATCTTCTCAGTTAAAAGGCAAGTTCGTAGACCATTCAGCCACTGAGACCCGAGACAATGACCTATAAATTATAACCTCTACCAATTTGTAATTTTTGTGCAATCACCAGTCTATATCACTGCCCTCACACTTAACTTGATGGACTCCACTGGTCAAAGCTTCTCACTAGAACTGCAGGCTGAGCTTGCTCAGTAACTAGGAAGTCCTGGTGTCGATCCCCAGTGGGTGGGTGCTGATCAAGAGTCCTAATCTAGAACAAAACAGCTCTCCAGTACTCTCTCGTTTTCAATGAGAGTAGTGAACAGCTGTTTCATCCAGTACTCTCTAGCATCCAATGGTTCTGTAACTGATATCGCTCCATGATGAAAAAATTGAAATAAATTAAGTCCCTAAAAATTAACTCTTGAAAACTCCTGATAATTTTATAATGAACTGATGAAAAGAAAATACCAGAATGAATCTGATAAGCTTTAAAGTTTTAAAAGGCCTAGAAATATGCAGAAATGAGGGCTTAAATGGATAAGATAGACTGTATGTTATGTGAAAATTGATGTTTTAGGCAACTGGTTCACGATAGGTTGTATGACGTTGCCTGAATACGCAAAACTTAATGCTACTTGTTGTGCTTTTGGTCCATTCATTTCTTAGTCATATTTGTCACAAGTCAATCAATATTATTTTGTTAATACATACTACAATTATAGGTTTAAAATAGTATTAAGAGAGAATGACAACCAGCACCTAAGGAAAAAGGCACCTTAGCTCGTTCTTTTCGTAACTGATTAGTGAACATATAGACCTATATATGAACTTCAAACTGAAGTTACATTAGACTATGATATACTCAAAGATTGATAAAAACAAAAATCTCGACACAGCTTTCATACAGGGGAGGGATACGACACACCTTGACAAGTTTAGCAAAACCTCAGAGGACAATTTGAAAAATATTCACAACTTCTAGGCTATGAATTAAACTCAGATGTTCCAATTAAAGAAGATGCATTATACTTTAACTCATCATCTAGAAGCTATGACAGAAACACGTTCAGATCACATAATTACAAATTTATTACCGCACAATTCTGTGAAGTTATAATATAAAAGTGGAGTTAAATTTCACAATCACACTTATCACCAATGGGAGCTAAATGATGGTTTAACTGTTTTTTTTTCATTTATGTGGTTTTGATGTGAACTCGAATAAAATTATATGTAGTCAATCGATTCTCAAAAAGCACTTGAATAACCTATTATTTGTTAGTACTTATGCACTATGAACTACGGAAATTCATCTATTATACTCCGGCTTCTAAGTTCTTATTTCCATAACTACTTGAATTAGGGTTATTCTGCACCAGAGTTCAAGAATTTGAATCAAAAAGCGTATGAGTTTAACACTTTATAGCAATAATGAACAAATGCAGACTGTATTAAAAGCCTTTAGTTGAAAATTAACGGTTCGGTGTTTAGCTGTACTATCTGCAGTGAACAAATCTCTGTGGGTGTGGTTGAAATCGAACTAGTACCTTACTAGAGAAGAGTCAACTGCCCAAAGGATTAAAATGTAGTCACACATGTAACACGGCTACGGTTTCGAATGTGTTCACCTCAAAATTATAAAACCACACAATATTTGATCGACAATACAAATATAAGTATGTAGCAACACGTGTACGTCTGCGGCTCAGTGATATTATAGTATATTAGTGTATTATAGAATCTTCGCCAACTACGCACGTGGTCCATGGCTGGATCCCTGGCCAACGTACCCTGAAACCCTGCCTAGAAGGCAAATAAGGTAGCTAAAGAGGGAGGGTTAGACACGAAGAAAAGTACTACCGCCACTGAAACTTTAAAGCTGAAGCTAGAAGCCCTGTATTCCATTCAGAAGACAAGGGAATAAAATAACAATACACGTACAGCTTAGTGCATCATCGTATTTCCATTGAGAAGTAGCAAGTGACAGTGATGTTGGGGATGCTTGATGTGGTTTTGTCAGATGTTTATTGTCCAGCCTACACTGCCCAATAATACACCCAACTATACCAGTGATTGACCTTTAGAAAGGAAATAAAACAGAAAAAATCCGATGTTAATAAAGAAACACGTTGAACAATTGTGATATTAAGAATGCGGAATCCGCAACTTGTCATCAAATCATCCCATTACATTTGTATCATTTAAATTAAAAATATAAGAATAAGAAGATGGAATTTTGAGAAGGCGAGATATCAGATTATCCAATAAAAGTAAAAGACCTCCATAGGCTCTAAATATTTGACTACTACTGCCATAAATTTCTATCCATTATGTATTTTTTCTTTTGTTTTCTCTAAGTTTGTATAATACATGAAGTGTGGCAGCTTGAAATTCTGGGATTCTTTGTACAACTGCATATTGAAACCCAGTCAGTCAGGCTGCTTTTAAAGTACTGCTCGCATTTTGTGTCATCAAACCATGAACAATGGAAAACTTGAGAATGGAATCTCAAGTAAGGACGTTAGATAGTTGAAAATTTGTAAGTTACGAACGAATTTCAGAAACCCTGGAAGATTCAAATTCTTAATATTCATTTAGTAACCCTGAAGTATATATATATATATATATATATATATATATATATATATATATATATATATATATATAGTGGATCCCGAGCATTCGTCTAACAGGCTTAAGTTGTTTGAAAAACTGATATTTCAACCAAAATCATTATTTGTTTGATATGCATTAACTGAGTACTTTATTAAATGATAAACGTTAAATGTTAAGTAAAGGTAAGCAATAATTATGAACACGACGAAAATTGGTTATCACGAAAATATCCGATACGCCTAACAAGATTTAGTTCTCAAAAGGGTAATCACTGTTATATCCTAAAAAATCATCTGAGAACAGTCTAAATTTCAGTGTAAACTAGTTATCATTAACAAATTCGCATCTTAGGTTACAAGCCACAACTCATTCGACGGCTAAGCTTTGAATTTAATTGCCCGGAACAGATCTTTTACATACCAGGCTAGAGCCACACTCATTGTGAGGGCTAAAGTAGGGCTCAAATTCGAGACTAATGCCGAAGCAGATGAACCACATCTCTACGGATGGTTAAACTATAAATTATCTACTTGGATTTAGGAAGATGAAACAGGACATAAACTGTATTCTGGTGACTATTAGACAAAATGTGGAACGAATAAATTAAACTGATATTCAGCCAATTATCACGATAGTGATATAACCGTTTACTGCTAATAAATTTCACAATATTAATACTAGGTTACGTAAAATGAGGCAAACATGAACATAATTAGTAAACTGATAAAACTCTTGAGTGAGTTAAAAATAATAAGAATAAGGTATATCGGTCAAAAGAATTAACTTTGAACCAACCAGTAGTAGTCCTTTTTAATGATATTTTCTGAGTCAGAGGACATGGTAACTGCACACTCAACGAGACCACCACCAGAATACAAGCTAGCACCCAGTAATTTAGCCTCTATGTCCACATTCTGCTGTTTAGAAGTTGGTGACATTTATTGATGGATTATATACAAATAAAAACCTAAAATACAAAATTATGCAGTAGAATTTTAAATGAAACTTCACATTAAAATAAGTGGTGATTGCCTATATGCAATTCAAGTCTTGATACATAATCTTTGAAAGTTTAAATGTAACCCCCTAGATCCACTCTGCAAACCGACAAAATTATTTAACTAACCGGAACAGAAATATCAATTAAACATTGGTTCTCACCATACATGTAGGTGAAGGTCTAGTGCCGAAGTCATAGGAAACATTGCGATGCAGTTAAGGACTGATGAATTGCAATCACGAATACACGTTAATGTAATGTGAATAAGTTCCAGTTACTGAAATAGTTGCTGATATACAACATTATGTGTGCGTCGGTGGCACAGCGGTTAAGACTCTAGTTGGCCAGGCACATGGTCCGAGGTTCGACCTTCTTCCGGTGCACACCTGATATCAATGGTTGGCCTGCACAATTCGGACAACCGATATTACATGCTGGAAATCCCATACTTGCACCAAAATACGGTGTGGAATCAAAGCATAATAAAAAGCTTTCTTTCTAAAACTACAAATCGTAATGGGACTAGTGAACCCTATAGGGTTTCCCGAGATATGTTTTACACAGCCATCAGCCCACTGACTTTCATGTATAAAGCTGGTATTTAATATCCATAACTGAGGCGATACTCAACTGATGACCTACAACGTTGAACCAGTACTGATACTTGCATCATCAAGCTCACTTACTTTACTTTACTTCGGCTATCTCCTACGGGAGGATGAGCCGGCTTCATGAACATTAGTTCATGAAGTTTCATGGGAATTAGGTACGAGTGATGTCCCCAGCATCGCTCGGCCTTTTGTTTGAGAGTGCAGCTCTAGCCTTTACACAACCAAGTGTGACCTACAAGGTAGTAGGAGTGGAGTAGGGAGTCCACTATCCATTGGCAGCCGGTGACCGGAGTCCGGTTCATACGCCTTTTTGAATGGGGCCAGATATCCAGCGCATCCAATAAGCCCTTTGTCCATACGTCCGCCGGTGAGCTTCATACGCCAGTCGTTGGAGGTTTGGAATCAGGGTTTAACCATCTCCCCTAGACTGTCATCCAATGGACAATCAACCCGGTGGAGAGCGCCGGGCATCCGCTTTTGCCCTCTCACTTCGGTGAAAACACCTCCGCCACGTGAAGGTAGTGAGTAGGACTTCCTCAGGAGAGGCTATGTGAGACGCCCGGTCATACGGGAGCATTTCAAGAGGTGTACGGAGGGGTGGCCAACCGGCAGCGCAAGGCACCCACCCCCACCATCCTGAGGCTTTGGAGGCTCACCATTAGTCTAAACTTATTCTAACCTATGCGTCGGCAATTTCACTTTATGGTAAATGAGTATTTTACCTACCTAAAAGGAACCTAATAGGAAATAACGCTGATCATTCTTAATAAGAGCATTGGACTCTTCATTAAAGCGACAACAGTTTACAGATAGGCTTAGTAACTAAAAATTGCGACTATGAGCTGAATTAAGTCTTTTAGTCCTAGAGATATGTTAGTTAGTGCTGCATCTAAGCTGAAACAACGCTGATTAGTAAACCCAATAGGTTATGAGCTCCTTCTGAAAATGCCTAGAATTAGCATAGGGTGCTGAATTATTGCTAGCCATGCTGAAAACCAGCACTAAGTTATAGTCTCCGTGCATAATCAAAACATTTAAGAACGTGTTCATGATAGACTGTTAAAGTTAGTTCAGGATTAGCGAGATTAAATTCAGCATTATGGTAAGCTTGATCATATGTGATACCTATCTGCAGATAGGTATTTACGCTTTTTCTAAGTTGACTCTAAATTTTAATAGGTTAAATATCTAACTATAACATGTGTAAGACCAAAAACTTTATTTATTAGGCCATTATTTATGGAAACTAAAGGAATATGCAATACTTTTTATCGCCTACAAAACAACGAGGTAGCGCACAATTACAAGGAAGCCGCCTACAACATCTAATTATGTTTTACGAGCTAGTGCAAGCCGAATTGATTTCGTTGTACTAGTTTCTTAGTTGTGAGTCAAAAGTGTATTGTGTTCAATTAACCTCTTCATGATTTTTCACGCCACTTGACTCTCTTAGCTTTGGTTGACTCCAAAAGAGGTGGCGCTGGGATTCATTATATGTGGTTTGTAGTTGGGGGTGTGCTAAGACTGCGTTGGTGCTGTGATTGTGGCTGACCCTTTCACATGACAGTCTCCCACTAAGGTCAAAAAGAGAGAACTAATAATAATACATATAATTAGTGTAGATTATGTAAACTTAAAAAGATGAGAAGAAAAATACCTTTAGGCAGATAGCGAATAAAATTTTGAACTGATATATATATATATCAGTAATAATTACGGCAAATAATAACTGGAGTCGCCAGAAGAGTATAACAAGAAGGAATACGAAGAAGCTAAATGTTGAGTTTAGGTGCTACCCACAAATAGTGTATGAGGTTTTAAGGGGATAGTCCGTATAGACTCAATTCTTATGCCCCTGAATGATTGTCCAACTTACACTTCAGGCTTTTCAGGGACAGTGCGTAGCTGTATCTGCCCGCAGAGGATCTCAGTGGAGGCAAACTCAAAGGGAAAAGAAATGCGAATGCCCTCGAGTGAGCTGTCCATCGCGGATTGCTATGTGGAAGCCCAAACGTTTGTAGAGTCCCAGAGAATATATCTGGACAGTTTTCGTTTACTGTAGATACATGGACACATTGAACATAATTTTTGTTTAATCGACTTCCTTTACAATCACATAACTTTGAAGTTCAACTGGTGATGTAGCTTTGCTGTCTACTACTTTACCTTCTTCCTGGTTCCCACCTCCTACTTGGCCTATTTAAGCCCTCAAGGTATATTTAGAATCCGAAGGAACATCCACTTGTTTTCCGAGTGGAACATAGGGCTTCAGCGACGCATCTCCAATTTTTCCGATTTTATGCCATCCCCTTTAGCCGGGTCCACAACTGTTCATGATCTCTCATCTCCTCCTCGCCACACAATCTCCACCATATCACTCTCGGAATGATGACCCACCCGTCGCTTCCCATTAAGATTCTGCTAAAGGACGTGGGACTGGATTTCATTCGACACCCTCCACAATGTATGTCTGATCGATCTTCATTTTCTCTATATATTTATCGGGCTAACCGCTCTTGCCTGCTGGTTTGTCACCAGTCAGAAATTCTTGCTATTATTATTTTTGGCCGTTTGAACTTCAATATAAAGTCAGCGAAGCGGGCAGCCGTTGATGCAAGTCTGAAACAGGTTATTGGAAATCATTTTCGTGAATTGCCAAGTTTTCGACCCGTATAGAAGGACCGACTTCACGTTGATGTTGAAAATGCGAGCCTTGTTTCTTATGCCGAGTGCGCAAGATTTCTATACTGGCTTCAGGTTGATCAAGGCGTATCTTGCCTTTCCGACTCTGGCTGGCTTTGACATCTCCATCCGTTCCGCCTGAGGTTGAAACGATGCATCCTAGATACGTAAAGGAGGTAGCCTCTGCTTAATCTACTTCGTTGATGGCGATTGATGCTGGTTGGTGTTCGTGTTACGGTTCGTTGATTATATCCATCACCACAGTCTTCTCTGTGTTCACCTGCAGTCCTATCTTCTCTGCCTTTTCACCAGTTTGTTCATTTTCGCTTGTGAGTCATGGGGTTTGCTTGGCATTGGACATATATCATCTGTGAAATCCAATCCTGTAGAGTCTTCTCATTGGCGGCTCAGCGTATTCCTAACTACTCGCAACCTGTGCAGAGTCTTACGCATAATTAGGTTCACCACAAAAATATCATCAGTGATACTAGGCAGCCAGCCAGCTTATCTTACTCTTCGATTCACTTCGAATGTCCTTCTGTTTCCCATTGTAGATCACTTTAGACGTGGCATCGTCATATAACTGTTGAATGAGGTTGATAAAGGCTAGAGGTACACCAGAGTTTAGAATAGTTTTCTAATTAGTTCTCAGCAAACGTTGTCGACGGCCTTTTCGAAGCCGATGAGGTTGAGGCAGAGAGCGGTTCTATGCCTTGTTCGATGACGATGCGCAGGACTGTCTTTCGCCTTTCCTAGCAGTCGCCTTCATCTA
This sequence comes from Trichobilharzia regenti, assembly GCA_944472135.2. Lineage (NCBI taxonomy): Eukaryota > Metazoa > Platyhelminthes > Trematoda > Strigeidida > Schistosomatidae > Trichobilharzia > Trichobilharzia regenti. The sequence continues at coordinate 61,635,923 of OX235265.1, read as the reverse complement.
TTCGTTCAGTGCAGTGTACATTGAACCCAGCTTCTCCTGTTGTCCATCTCTGCATTTAGTCATCCTCTCTTCCACCACCCTCGTCTCCTCTCTTCTGTTAGCTTCCAGGTAGGTGTCCATTGAGAGCTATTCCTTATCCTGTCTCTCCACTCTTCCCAGAAATGTTGCACATGCTTCCTTCAACATCACCTTTAGAGTATCAGCTCCAATGTTCTTCCACGCATGTTTTCTTAATGATATCACGTATTGTCTCCAATTTTTCTCTTATGTGATCTGTAGTGAAGGTGTGTCTGGCGGTTTTCCCCATTTTCTGGTTGTTGAACTTGAATTGTCGCCTGTTCTCATTGATTCTAGCTTTACGATGAAGGTTCACTTGAACAGATGACGGTCTGAGTCCATGTCCGCTCCCCTTCTCGACTATGTGTCCAGCTGGCTGGCTACGTCTCCACTTGTTTGAATACTTTGAGATGACATCGACTGGGTTTGTGGTATGTCCGTCAAATGAAATCCATAGTGCTTTGTGTAAATCCCTGTGTTTGTACACGCTGCCCGCTATCAAAAAATCATGCAAAGAGCAGAAGTCTGCGAATAATCCTCCGTTTTCATTCATTTCGCCGAACCAGAGGCTCTCAACCAATGATAAACTCTATTACTGTATTGTCTGCTCTCAGTCTGGCTTACATTCATATCAACCATAAGCATTTCGACGTCACCATTGGAGCTGTTGTCGATTACTGTTTGTAGTTGTCTGTAGAAATCGTCCTTCTCCTCTTACTTCCTCATTGTTTGTAGCATTATGTGTAGCGTTGGATAATTGTGATCCCCCTTCCTTTTGAGTTGAATCTTGGTGGCAGGATTCCGGATGAAATTGATTCCTACTGCATTAGGGATTTGACTGTCACTGGCTACATCGTGATGGCCGCTCACTGCCTCATTGCGCTTGCGGTTGTCATCTGGGTTACCAAAAATTCCACTTGAAAAATTTTCACAGTCCATATCCATTCCATCTGCTCTCACAGATACCCAGCACTTCTATGCCATATCTTCTCATTTCTTTGGCTGCCTGGGAAGCTTTTCCAGCCAGCCTCGTAAATGTGTGGGCGTTCCATGTTTTTGTAAGAACTCTTAGAGTAGACCTCTACTCTAAACACCCTTACAAACTTCTTCACCGCTTTACGACCTTAGCTGTACGCTACTCAACGTGCAAACACTGACGAACTGTATCGAAGTAAAAAGACTTGCTATGACAAGAGTATTTGGGAGAATTATATTTTATTCAAGGAAATATGAAATTCGATAAATGAAGAAGTCGTACAAATTATCTGCAGACGTTGCTGGAGGTAAGCTCGGAGAGTGTGCAGAATGAGAGCACAACAGAGAGCGTACCATCTGAACGTACGGAAGAGTCACAACTCAAAAGATAAAAGTGTATCACCATGGGTGAGCGAGTTTAAACAAAAGTTCAAAGGTACAATGTGCACTACATTTCATGCTTATTCATACTTTCATCGAAAGAAAACACATCGTCTGGCTGACCTGCTTCCCGAAGATTTTCACTAGCCCAACCTATGCCTCGTGATGAAACCCTCATAACAAGCAAACGAAATTCCTCGAAAACCAGTATTGAAATTCAGTCGGATGCTCATTAGCGACTTACTTTATTCAGACAGCGTTAGATTGTAGTGCGAAGACGTGACCAGTGAGGTGCAGAAGTTTGGAGGTGAGGCAATAACTTATCGAAGAAGACATTGAGAGGTGTCGCTCTATGTCATGAGTTAGCGGAAGTTAGAATTCATGGACTGGCCAATGGATCAGGTGCCAGTGGCTTGATGGTCTACGAGCTAGCTTGCATTGTGACCAGAAGGCCTCAGGTTTGAACCACGGTGTGTGCGTACCGGTGAAGAGTCCCAAGCTAGGAAGTAGGAAGCAGCTGTCCAGTTCTGCCAGGTTTTCCAGTTGTTCTCTAACTGATGTCAACTCAGGGTTAAATCCTCCAACCGAATAAATAAGTAATGCCCTAGGATCAACATAACGCCAGGTTTTCGGTGGATAGATTGCAAATAGTATGGGACAAATAATCCCTGAAGTCAACTACTCCACTTCACAAGGCGCTGCATCTTATTCTTGAATCGTTATCAAATTGTACGTTAATTCAAACACAGTTTCATATATGGTTTATTTTTGATAGTGGGTTTCCTCCAGTATTGATTTATCTTCTATGCAGACAGTCATCTTGTTGCTGAACCGAATGAAATGGTCACATATAATTCACTTAGCTGTGATACCAAAGCGATGTTTATTTGATTTGCTTCACTAAAATGTTGATAGTACAGCAAAGTCCGTCTTTGCCGCCATTTGTAGTGGCATAGTAATTTGAACAGTGGATGACGTAATGCATCAGGAAAGATGGTATTGGGAGTTCCTATGTCATAACGCATCATCGCAACTACTGGTTATACTCTCTCCTTTGTCAATTATCCACTGAACTCAACAGCTTTTTGACGTTTTGCATATTTTAGTTAGCTGAGGTCAATTTACGTCACTGATGTATGGCTACGTGTACATGATAGGTGTTTTAACACATTTAACAGGGTTGTAGTAATTACAATGTAACCTGCTCAGTTAAAAGCAGGAGATATTATATTCGTGTAGCACTTAGTTACAAACACTGTTTTTCTTCCTGATTTTACAGGTTCACCCTGGAGACGTATCAGTAGAATAATCCCGAAATAGTCCTAATTTTAAAATGATCTTTCGCAAATATAAACGAGTACCCAAAATACTCATGATTACCACTGAAATGTAACTGTTGGGTTTAGTTGCTGGCATAAGTTTAAGCGGAAGTTAGAAGTCATTAGGCTGTACAGTTAACAAGCGCGTGAAACTCACAATCACCGGGCAATTTTGCGTGTGGTGGCCTAAGATAGTAAGGTTTTTATTACACTTAGCGAAATATAATTGCAATTGTAATAGATCCTAATAATCACGTCAATTTGAAAAACCTAAGGACCAGTAACCTTAGGTTGATAATCACTAGTAAATGAGATGCATATCGCTATATTCCTAATTAACCTACAAGCAACACTCCTCTTTAGACGACTAGACAAACTGTTTTAAACTTTCATTCCTAGGAATGAGTATAACAGTAATTGACGCACATATGTTTTTTAAATTATGGATGCATAGAGATATGAGATAAGAACATGGAAAGCCTTGAAATGGGAAACTACTAACAAGCACGGGTGGGACTCGTAACACATTTTTTGAGACATATTTCGTTAGTGAAGTCTGAAAATGCAAATTCGAGGGAGTTGATATTCTTTGCGGAATGCGCTGCTTGATCGTGGTGTAAAAGGGGTGGCACATAGCATGTTGTTCGTAGTATTATATTCATGCTACCACCTTTCACTGTTTATCGGGACATCTAAAAGTAGTAATTGCGAACAAGAAACATCACAGTGTAGGTGCGATCCTGAAAATGTACATGTACATTCAGCCTCCATCCCGTCTGGAAGTTGTGAATTCTTTTCCGCTTCCAGTCTGCAGCAGCTTTATTGGCACAGAAGGGTGTCAGAAGCTTTATACAGGCTTTAGCAAAGTAGGCACTTCAGGAAATTGTGTAATACCTTGAAACCTGAGTCATATTATGTCTACAGAGTATCCACTAGCCCTCACGTTCATCGCATGTGAATGTGGTCGATCCAGCCTATTATACTCCACAAAGTAAGTTTCACTGGATCAAGTTTACGCAAATATCTATTCAACTGCCTGTGCCCACTGTCAGCCATGTTGCTTGTAATATTTGCCTTGCTGATAGTGAATCTACTGTACGGCACAACCAAATATCTTATTGTCCTGATCTACTAACTTCGTGTGTAGGCAGCAGCAGCTGCATCCATTAGAGATATAAAGGTTTACATAGAATCGAAAACTATTTGTATGTAAATTGTAAACTGACTCCATACAACTGCGTGTATGCGCCATTGTATATAACAGCTTCTTAAGACGCTAACTTTAAAACTAGTTTTGTTACGTTCACTATTGAGAATCAAAATTACCTCCCTCCTGACATACATGCAAAGGACATAAAACAACGCTACACGGAGAAAATTCTCCAGAGTATTCATCTGCGCTCTTGCACAGTAGACAGCAAACACTTTCATTTCAGATGTATCCCCCTTGAGTCTTTTAAATGGTTGCAAGATTTCATTGACAACTGCGAACCTTTCAAGACTAGTCAGTGTGAATGGAATAGTTATTCCCCTGCCAAATCGATGTATGTGAAGGTCAGCTGTAATTACTTCGAAGAGAAAAACACATTGCTGTACTTGATTTTACATATTTTATAATTGCAATTAATTCCAACTTCTTCGTGATAGAGCTTAACCAAGTCATGAGGGGAGAAAATAATTTTTGAGAGGACGTCTGAGTTATCGTACAGAACACTAACGTAACCTGTTTTCGTCACCCAATGAAATTCGTATAAACTACCAACTTCTATCCAGCTGTCACATTTATTTTGAAAAAACGTGTACTGACTAACTCTAGCCAGAATATTTTTATCATTTCATGTTGTTTTAATTATCCAATCCAACTTATGAATTGAAGTCCATACCCATAATCATTTTCAGACTACCGATACGCATCTGACTGCTTGTAAACAGCATGTTGTCATATCAGCTTGTAGTAGCAAAAAGAAAGGTTTTTTGTCGCTGGAATTCCACCTGTTTGAAAAAAACTATGTGGTATATTGTTGAGTGTTCAGAACTATGTATCGCTTAGATAGCATGTCGGCCTCGTCTTATTGCGGTACTAATCACATGTTGGTTGCAAGCATATATATTTCATCTCGGCTGAATTGGAATGTAGCAACTATAGGAGGAAAGGAATAATTGCAGAATGATAGTTCTCACCAGTTTGGTTCACTGTTCGCCACAGTTGTCACTGGCTACTAGGAGTTTCCACGGTTGCTTAAAGGGAAGCGCTGGTCATATTTAGTTGATTATTTGAGCTACTTTAAAGAATGCTTCTGAAACACATCAGTTGCTATTGTTCAAGTCCTGCTAGTCTTTGGAGGTGAACGTTTTTTGATAACCAGATTTAATTAACAGGTGTCGGAGCTAAACAAAATCGCATCTTCATTGTTTCTTGCTAGTATGTGGTCAATTATGCATTGGAAATGTTTCCTTTTTTACTTGTATTCTAGTGGTGGTCACTTAAAATAGGATATCGCGCAATTTTTCGAAGGAAATGGAGAAAAAGCAAAGCATATTATTGGATTGTCCTTTGGTTAAAAAATACTTCAAATAATATACTATTGTTGATTATTGATTCACCTGACAATTCTACACACGGAGTAAATAGATACTCTGCAATAGGACATGTCGAGAATGCTGTAATGTTTGTATTAACATATTTTTCAGAATAAAGTTATTAAAACTGTTATTTATTTGGTCATAATTAATAACAGCCATAACAGTAATAATAGGATCTTCATTTTTATCACATCAGTAACAAAAGAAGGATTTATTGAATATCTCATATGTCTAGAAAGTTTTATTACTTTTATCATTAGGTAGTCCATGTCGCTTCAACGTTATTGACCCGTTTAATTGGTGAATACATCTTTAACATAACTTTTATTAACAAAGTTTGATATATATATATATATATATATATATATATATAACACCGAATAAACTTTGTAAATGAATAAATAATCAGATTATTTAATATAATTCAAAGAAATACTAATGTATTATATTTCTGTGAAAGCCTAAAACGGTAGACAACAGGAAGACAGAGATTATCTTCAAATCAAATTGAAAAAAGATCCTACAAAGCCCATAAAATTTAAACAAAAGGTTCTGTCTGATCAAATATCCATTGTAAACAACGTTTTCGACTAGACGATAAGACTGATATCTCCTTCGATGACAATACCGATGTATCTTTCTCCTTGACAATATCATTTATTGTTAATGTGGAACTGACTTCTTGTAAAATACGATTACATAAAACGCGACGAACTGTTTTATGATAATTATTTAACCAATTCAATTCATCCTGACTCAATAGACTCTTGTTAATAAATTTATGCTGAAATGGTACCAGAGTGACTGGTTCAAATGTAAGCCATTTAACAGTATCATCTAATGGTGGTAAACGAAAAGAATGATCATTTACAGGGAGATGATTTTCGCTGTTGCCGGTGTTAACAGGAGAGGTAGTCGTGGCATCTAGCATACCACTAACGGGAACAGGGACAACAAATACAACATTTTCTAGACGTATACCAAAGTGATCAGTCCAGTAGAAACCTGGTTCAATGGTAACTACCTATTATATTGAAAAAAAACCATTTAAAGAAAATGAAAATTGAGGGAAACAAATAATAATTTAAACTGTTAGTACTTTGTAGGGATTTGATTGATTTCAAGATTGATTACGAATGAGTCAACTGCCCAGTAGTGACTGACTGTAGGAAAAAAATTGTTTGAAACTGTAGTAAGAAGTCGTGACCACCTGGGTTCACCAAGTTGAGTGTGTGTGTGTGTGTGTGGTTGGCGATTGTACTATTACATTGTGAAATGGCAGAAGCTGGAATTGATGGACTGCTGGATGTCGTCCCAGAGGCTGAATAGTCAACCTGTAGGTTTTTGGTTCAATCCTTGATGCGTACTACCGAAGAGTCTGAAACAAGAATGGAGCAGTCATCCAGTAGTACCTGCTTTTCAGTGGTTCTGTAACTCAAGTCAATTCGTGATCTTCCTTGAAATAATTTAAATATTCCAATCACAACAATTACAGAAAACAACTTAAGCAAATGCCTACTTCCAGTAATTCCCCATAAGGGTTTACAATTACACAATAAAATATTAACTATAGACATTTGAAACTAATGCAGTAAACAGAGTCAAAGTTCGGGCATATGAATTAGTGAATAGTAATCAACGTGATAACAATAATAACAAAAATAAGTTCATGTAAGTGTTAATATAATAATCTAGGTAGTCAATTATTGTGAAAGTTTAAGTAGAGTGATGAGTACGTTTGAAAGAGCAGACAGGAGAAATACCTAATATCTCATAGCGATTTGATAACAGAGCGTTTAGTTTTGTAATAAATTATGGAACTAAAATTAGCATATGCATTTATAACACAGTATGATGATGCTAATAAAGATAACACTACAAATATTTACAGTTATCCAGTTACATCGGGGAAGAAAACTATTCCAGCTTGTAGGGGGAGGGGTGGTGATGGCCATTATGAGTAGGAAAGGATCTGAACAAAGTTTTTCTGAACACAGTGATTTAAAAAAATGCTGCATGACAACCACCTCATTTATGCTTAGCAATCGAAGTGGTATATATCTAGTGAATCGAGGTGGCTTTTTTAATTCTACCAACCACACTGGTTTCGAATGCCCATGATTAATATCTTGCACATATATATATATATATATATATATATATATATATATATATATATATATAGAGAGAGAGAGAGAGAGAGAGAGGTAAGGACAGCGTTGAATCGCTATTCCCTGATAGCCTAACAGGCACTGACTTGCCACCAACTTCAGTCATTTCATTTGAGCTATTATTTAACTATAGTTAATTTTAGATCTTCTTGAATATTATTAACTGCAATTAATATGTACTCAAATATTAATAAGCAACATCATACCGAGAAAACATACTTAAGTCTAATTAAGTTCTAATTTAAATTCATGATTACGCGTATCAGCCTTTTGAAGTATTTCAGGGCTTCTGAGTGGTGTGTAGTTTCATTGAAATAGTAAGGTGTTTTGAGCACTTCATTGATTCAGAAAATCCAATCAGCCCTGAACGAATGATTACTGACGTAAAGTCACCATGAATACATACAGCTTATGTGATATTAGCCATAAACGTGATATCACTTAAAGGACATGTGTACTGGAGCAATATTTTGTTCCGTCCTTCTTTACATCTTTGGGACATGGCTATTGAAAGTAGAGGAACTGAAGATGTTAACTGTCTTTGACCATAGGTGTTTGCACGCCAAGCCATCGTCTTCCTTGACTAGCATTGTTGGGTGACATAAGATTAAAAAAGAAAAGGGTTAGGGGTGGTCAAATAAAAAACACATCAGTCTGTGAAGTCTTTGGCTGTTAGTTTCAGACAGGTAGGAAAGTGTAGACTGTCTAGCTGGGGTTTTGAAATGAGTCGATGAGAACAATCATCTTACTAAACAAAAACACATTGTACGCATATATTACAATTCCATTGTAGGTTGACTAATTTAATCGGTTGCATAAGTTAGAGCTTTATGGTCGCTCGGTCACATTATAATAAATTTTATACCTCACACACACACACCAATGGCTTAATTTATGCCGCCTGTCTGGATTCAACATAGAACTTGGCACCGAAGTGAGGGAGTTCGAGTTGTCACGTTCCAAATAGCACACAAAGGTAGACAAGAAGATGAGTGAAGAGAATCAATAGAGTTTGACAAGTATAAGAGTGAAACAGAATGGGTAATGGTAGAAAGGAATATGAAAGATTACAGAGACTGAATACATCTGCGCTGTCATTGACAACGACTTTGAGCCATGTCACCTATTGTCTGCAGCCATTGAATCCTAGAGTCCCGATGGCCCCAATCCGGAAGTCTGCATCTCCCTACCTGACTCAGTTTAACTGCCAAGGATTTCATGGATTGATGCTACGAAATGCCGTACTGATTAAAGCCAGTCTAATCGTCTTTTCAGCTGATTTTAGTAACTTCTTACCGGATAGTATTTACTCATTAACATATAATATATCAGTAGACTAAGCGATTACTGATGAGGTTATGTAATTTCCCTTACCAAACAGAATAAATAATTTCAATAACAATAAATAAAAAATATTTTATCTAATTACCATATTCTCATGTATGCCCGGTTCTACTATACCCATCCGTGAATACATATTCAATCGACTTCCAGATAATCCGATAGGACCTTCATGTACATTCAAAAAGGCACCAACACCATGTCCTGTACCATGAGCATAATTACCGCAGAATTGCCACATTACACCACGTGCTACAACATCAAGCCGTGAACCGGGTGTATTTGATGGAAAAATCTATTTGAAAGGAAAATTTTTTAGAATGAAAGTATTATATATTACCTATTCATTTTGTATGGATATTTATGAATTAAATATATTATTCAGTATTTATGACATTCATAGTTGTATCACTCATTGAGATGAAGTCATTGTTAAGATGTGTACTCACCTTGTAAGTATCTTTTGGGACATTCCCAAATATAGTGAATCTATAGAAGTTTTTGGTGGATCTATAACTCATTATACTCCAGGTACCCGATTTCGAATCATTACAACAAGATTCAGCTTTTCGACGCTAATGTCAACTCGATTCTACTATATGGTTCAGAGACTCAGCGGGTCATCAAGAAAATCTCCAACAGCCTACTGAAGACTTTCATCAACAGCTACCCACACTCCATACTGAAAACTAGATGACCAGGAAGAGTTTGTAACAATAAACTCTGTCAGTGAATCGACCAAGAAACTATCATCCAAAAAATATACCAAAGGTATCGGAAATGGATCGGACACACTCAGAAGAGATCATCGAGTGATATCGCACGCCAGGCCCTCGGGTGAAACGCCAATGGGAAATGACGAGTTAGGCATTTTTCTAATTACTTTCCTCTACTCACTCTGCAGTGTTTCAAGGTTTATTAACTTGAACTGATGCATTCTGTTTGCAAGGTTCTATACTGATCTGTGTGTATAAAATACTAAACAAGTCACAAATAGTTGAACATCTTGCGTATTTTTGTGATATTTTGTTTTGATTAGCCACTGCATTTTTTATTATTCAACTGTGAAGTTATTTAGCAACTGCTCAAACATTACAGAAGGCAATGCCTTAAACACTTAAAATCCTCATTTAACAGTTATCTAATAATGCCTTATACCACGCAATCCATAACGGAAAGCTCAGTGAAAACAGGAGTGAGACAAGGGCGTGTCTACTATTAATGGTGATCTTACTAAAAGCACAAGGACTCTATCATGTAGCGGACTGTTGGAAATGAAGGGACAGTCATATGCTGCAATGACAAAAAGACCCTAGGAAATCTCTAACAGTAGAACCTGGACACTATGTTAGTATATAATTCCATACTATATGAGTTTATTTGGTATAACACAAACTGATACGATATTAATAACTGGATGACGTTCCTAGCAAAATTTATTGCTCATAATCATATCAACGTGAGGAAGATATGAATATGATGTCATACACTGCATAAAATCAAAGAGATTTGGGCATAGTCAGAACTACATTTGAGCGTGGAAAAGACAGAGGTGATGAAGACACCAAACCATCAAAAATAAGCACCAGTCACAATCGGTGGAGAAATCTGAAGGAATTAGTCTTTTTTTCACTTACATAATGCACAGATAGGGGGTGTTAAAGTCAGGTAGGATCGGGAAAGTAAGACAGTCCTTCATTACTTTAGAATCGATGTGAAGATCCACACCACTCAACACAAGTCACGAGATACTTGTCTCAGTGTGTGTTCTCAAATAATTAGCTTGTCAGGGGACGGGAAAAAAACTATGAGTGTAAAAGTTTCGGTAGTCAAAAGTCGACATTTATGCATAAACGTGGCTATAAAGGTTGGTACATTTTCCCAACAAACTATCAAAGCAGTAACTGATGAACCATAAAAGTATACTTTAATGTTAGAATGATATTCAACTAAAAAAACTTCGAAGTCACATGATTCAGCAGAATTCTAAATTATGCACCTTTAAACACTATTTACAAATTTGTGCATTAGATAATGAGTCACACTTATTTGTATGTGGTAATTGATATTATCCACCCTGGGGTGGCAGTTCCTAAATATTAATTCAACGGTTGAAACTCGACTGCCTAGACTAGTGAGTAGCAGTCGTTACATCATGAAGCAAATATCACCCTAAGCTCAACAACACTTTTAGCTTTCAATACAGACATTAATAACACTCACTAATCAGTCACTGAGAGGTAAGCTATATCATAACACAGTCAATTGGTGTGAAGCCGTAAGTGTAAATTGCAAGCTGCTGACTCAAAAGACTGATACGTAAGTGAAGAATTATAGTTGTTCGAACCCTAGTGGGTGCGTACTGTCGATGATTCCCGAAACTAGGATGAAACAGCTGTCCAGTACTCCCTGGTTTTCAATGGTTCTCTAACTGATATCAATGCGTGGTCAAACTAGTAAAATATAGTTGTTTGATATTTTATTTCGATTAATACGGTGAGACTCGAATTACAAGGTATAGGCTATCAGTTAGGAATTAAAGTCTTTAATTCTCTCAAAGCCGGGATATAGTTCCCCTTCTACATTTACGTGAAAAATCTACAAGTAAATAGAAATACTGGTGAATGTATATCCTTACCACAGAAGTCTCATGATAAAGGATAAAGTATTTAACATCTTTTAAACCAAACCAATACGTCGGCGAATCAGTGGTAGAATGCTCAACAATTACGCAAGTGGTTCAGGTTCAATTCCTGGTCAATGCAATCCTAAGCCTCGCTTACGCGATAGAAAGCCAGGCAAAGGGGGAAGATTATTAATGGGGTTAGGAAGCCTGCTCCGCAAAAATACCACTGCTAATGAAACTCAAAAGCCTAAGATTGAAGCCCTATGTTCCACGCCAAGATAAGAAGCCAAACTACTACGTTAGGATCGTCTTGCAATTTAAATTTTATTCTTTTATAAAAGAAAAAGAGAAGCTTAAGCATAACTTACTTGCATAGCAAGTGAAATATGAGCTTTCAGTACAGTTGTATAACAATTCTTCTCTTCTGTAGTAGGTTCATTTAAATGAATTGTCCTCGTGACATCTGTTGTACCAGTTAGATACTGACCACCAGAATCAACAAGGTATACACTTGAACTGGTAATAGGCGCATCTTGACCTTCAACAGGATGATAATGTACAATAGCACCATTTGAATCTAATAGTTCAAAAAAGAAGGAAAAATTATGTCATAAGAAGAATGGTCTCAGTCTAACGGTCTTAAACTGAATCCTTCTAAATGTCAAACTGTTAATTTCAGCTTAAGATGCAAAAGACAGTTAAAAGAAGTCATCGATTCTCATGACACTTGTAAGATTGACGACAATGATATGGGAATCAAATCAGAAGTTAAGTATCTCGGGCTTATTCTCTCTTCTAATCTCTCCTGGTCTTCCCATGTCTTAGCGATCTCCAGTAAAATATTCCGCCTGACATTTTACGTTGAGAAGTTAAGGTACTCGGGTATACCTCAACCCCTCCTCTTACAGTTCATAAACTCTTGCATCCTACCTATTCTTCTTTATAGTTCACCCTTATTCTTTCCTGGTTTGCTTAAAAAGGACTATGTCACAATTCGTGGAATGCTGAAGACGGTCAGTAGGGTGAGTGGTGTCCTAGTGGACCACATAGTTAATGTTGTTATCGATAGGCACTTGACTTCGTGCAATAAATTTGCTAAAGGGATTTTGTCTGACTTGGAGCATCCACTTTACGCTCAGCTTTCACCTTGCATCTCCTCAGGTAGAACAAGAAGTAACTTAGAAAACTGTATGCTCGCACGTCTAAGTATAGAAATTCTATGATACGATACTTAGCACGTATTTCATGTGATGAAAATAGTGTCAGGCAAGAATTAACTAACCTTTTTTCATCTAGTAAATAAACGATTTCCTCCATCCATCCTTATATACCTTCAAGTTTTACTTTTATTATTTCTATTATATTTATGGTTCTGTTGCTTCTTTGTTTTACTATCATAATTGCAAGCACCAACTTATCTCCATGACGGCAGTAATCTTTGTTTCTCCCCTCACCATATCATGTAAACAGAACATTATATTCAATATTTTTAAACACGCTAGGATTTCGATACTTCATCGACAATACTGTGTGAAACAAGCCCACGGAATTTTTCACTTGTATTATTATTATTACCCTAGCGGTTATCATTATTATTTCCATTTTATGTGCTGCATGTTTCTGACATTAACCCTATTGTAAATGTGGAAGATTTTCTGTGTGATTAATTTTATTCATAATTTGAGGATATTAGATGCAATATTGTGATTAATGCTGAAAATTCCATTCTGTATCACAAGTACTGTTTTTGGAATAAAGTAAATTATTATTATTATTATATTATTTGGAAACACCTTAGAAACGAAAGTCAAAGCATAGAAATATCTATGCTATACTGTGTAATCGATATACTTTAGATCAGAGATCAACATCAGTGTATGAAAATAATAGTTATTCAATTATTGAACTCTTCCATATTTATTTTTTTAAATATCATAACACTTACCAGCACCAGATATTGTACTAAAGCTTAGACTGGTAAAATCTTTAGCTTGTGCTCTCAATGCATCTAAATATTGAGCAGCTGATGATTCAGTTAAAACACTCGGTGGCTTTATAACCGGTAGACCTGCACCATTCTCTGGATTCGGTTTAATTGGTTCACTATCACCTGAGTGTTTTTGACTACTATTTCTCCAGACGTTAGCCTCTTCTTCTAACCAGGCTAAATAGTCGCATAGAACTAGTGAATCAGTGATATGTATCTGTCGAATACCATCCAACTCTGATAATGCTTTAACTGCTTTCATTTCAGCTACAGGTGATAGATAAATAAAACGATGATTTTCTGGTACTCTAGACACAATTGCCTGACTAGCGACAAAATCAAGCCATACTCGAAAATATGGTTGACTGTCTATTGAGCGTTGAACAATTCCTTCGAGGTAATTAAAAAACTCAGAATACGGGTGAATATTTACCTAAAAAGTTATCAGGAAAAATAAATTGTTGTGTTACACGTTGGTCTGTTGATAAAATTAGCAATTTTTGTTTATTCCTTCTCTCAAATTACTTGAAGACACTAATGTGGGTTGAGTATGTTATGCAAAACATAATTTAAGACTTACTAGTATCGATTTGATTTTGTTATTCCAAGTCTTATAGTTCAAAATTAATGTTTATTTAGCTACGAAACACATGCTTCATTTTCTTACCAAAATGGATGTGTTGAGTAGTTGTAATTTACTTACCGTATATTATGGACTGGTTAATCATATGTATTAAAATAGTGAGATGGAGAATAAAATGAATTTGTAAGAAAAAATAGTAGCAGTTGTCTAGTCACCAAGTTTGGTTTATTCAATTGATCACTGATTTTTTTTCGCCATTCTGTTGCATTCCACGTACACAGTTACATCAGTGTACTCACAGAACATCCAGATTTCGCTGATCTATTTCTATTGTTTTTCACTCTACTTTTATTGATGTTTTCTATAATTCTGATATTGGTATTGCATTATTTCAACTGGATGAGTTAGGAGTAGATTCAATGGACTAACGTTCCCTGATCAACGTCTCATTATAGTTACTAAAGTGTCCCGATTCTGATGTTATATTTCCCAATCTACAGCATATCACGACACGCAATTTAAAAAGTTGTATCTCATGTTGTAGTTATAATGATAATAATTCTGTATCTTGGTACATCGGTGGTTTAGTGGTAGAACACTCGCCAATTACACAAGTGGTACATGTTCGATTCGTAGTGGACGTATTCCCAAATCTTCTGTAGTTTAGCAACCGATAGTAAACCCGGACGAGAAGGAAGATTAGGTGTGAAGCTAGTAACCCCACCCCGTAAAAGAGACCCTACCGCTATTGAAATTTAAGAGTTTGAAGCCATATATTCCACTAAAAACAATGAATAAGACATGATATCTTGTAAAAACATACTATCTTAACATGCCAACTGTCAGATATTTATAAAACAGGTTCTGGTGGTATAGATATGAATGTTCAAAGTGATTTAAATTGTATGGAGGATTTCATCATGAGCTGACATCAGTTAGAGAACCACTGGAAAACCTGGTAGTACTGGAAAGCTGTTTCGCCCTAGTTTTGAACTCTTCATCAGTATGCTCCCCCCGGGGTTCGAATTGATTGATTAGCCTAAGTAGATGTACGAATGACACTTATTCATCAAATTAACTGTTTCAGTCAGCATGATGTAATGAAATAGACTTCCACATCAATCAGTTATTTACTAGATCAAGACTGAAGTTTCATAAAGTCCAATTATTGCTTTTAAAATCGTCACTATATTGTTCAGAGTTATTATTAAATATTGTTAAGAAGGAGAATGACAACAACAATTGCACTTAAAAGTGCTTCCACCGCTTAACTGAAGATTATTATCAATGTTTACAATATTAAAAATATAAGTTTCTCGGTACAAATCTAAAAAGATAGTTATTAGAAAGAAATATATCGATTATTGACGCGAATTCATTGATTGCCTTTTCAATTCTCCATTACATGTCACAGTCCTACTTTACACTTTATACGTTGTTCACAGATTGTTTACATATATTTCATTCAATCTCTTTATTTGTATTTTGTATTTTTCTTTATTAAATAATAGTGTATAGGATCACTGTATAGTAAGGCTTACAGAAATATATACCACCATAAAATACTACAATAAATCAACTCCAGTGGACAAAATTATTAAGCCATTGAAATAGATTATACTGAGTTAAACAATGTTATTGACATATATTTTCAAGTGTTAGTTTATAGAGATTCGATTCATTCTAAGTTTGATTACGAAGTGACTTCAGTTAGAGAGCTATCGATAACCAGGTAGTACTGAACAGAGCTACCCATGACCTCACCAGGGATTAAACCTAGGATCTTCAGGCTACAAGACGAGGTCATTGACTATTCAGTCACTTGGATAGAATCCAATTAGATATATGTGAGCAGATAAAATCTTATTAAGCTTTTAGAAGGAACAAAAGAGGATTATAGATTATTATACTATTGATAAAAAAAATAGCCCATTAAGACATACAGAAGAAAAAAACTAATCAGATTAGGTGAATTGAACCAATCAGGTCTTTTGAATTCGACTAATACGTCTGACAATGAGTAACAAACAAACACTCTTTACTTCAATTAATGCAAGTTAACTAATGCTAAACATATTTAGTGATAACAACTTTAAAAAGTAGTGTTGAAATACACCAGTTTCAATCTCACAAACAAAAATTTAGGAAGAAACTCACAATTTGCAATTTACACAGTTCGAGGTGAAGTTTCTACTACAATTTACTTTGGAGACCACAATTATTCGAATCACAGTAGATGATCTGCTGGATACCATAAACGGTAATCAAGAAAGCAAACACCAATCCATGGTTCCATACACTACTTTTTGATTGATATCAGTAGTCGGATACTACTCGCATCAACCAACAGTGCTTGCTAACCCTATGGAAGTGACCTAAACACCAGATAGCCATTTCATTCGTTTTGGCGACGACCTAATCAGTGGTGTTCGGCTTGACTCAGGTCATATATTAGAATCCGTTCAAACCACCCGAAATCTGGCTACCTACTTAGGTAAACTTGTAGTACATTGAATCACTTCGATATAGTTAGTTAATACTACTAGTTGATTTGAATGGTATCGACTTACTCACGCCAAACAATCAGTAGTATACAGAACCATGAAAACTTCAGAAATATGGAATTTATGTGCAAACATCTCTTACAGAAATAAAAAACTATAGTTTAGCTATTAATGCCTTTGTGGTGGATAACTTAGTGATTACATTCCAAACTCCTGTTTAGTTGGCAAGCAGAATATAACGTTATTTTTATATTTTATGAGCTTCTAGCTATCAAAGAAATTCAAAATTAGCTTTGTATATAACAGAACTGTAGCACGTTAAATAACGAACTATTTTAGTACCTGACTCTTAATTTTATTGCAGTTATTTGTTAGGAAGGGAAAAGATATGACTCACTGTTTACGTGAAATGTAAATCAGTCGTTAACTCTTTCTAGATGTATCCTTTCAATTCTTCTAATCATTTTTAAATTTTGCAAACAATTTTTGTATTTATTTATGTGATTTCCCGCAATGATTACCAATGGTTAGAACTCATTTACTCGGAACAGAACCATAGTAATTGTGTGGAAACGGAAGATGTTACTGACTTTTATAGTCTCAAGCAGTTGGAGTGGGCTATGAACGTAGGAACCATTAGTTGAAAGCTGAGTGTCTAAGCCAATGAGCCACTTATAAACTGACTGGTACAGTCATTAGTAGATGAACTTATGTCTTCCCGTAGAAATGCTTTCATGATCTCTATCAGGTACGTCATATTCACTGCCTTCACATAGCGGATAGCGCTTTTATAAAAGTTACACAGTGAGTATGAATGCAAAATGTTTACTAAAACCAAAATGATGAAACATGGGCGGTTTACTAAACCAATAGTGTACATGGGATCCAAGATCTTAAGGGAAGAAATGATGCATAAATTTATTTCAGCCATAAGTAACTATGATGATGCAGGTCATAACTTCTTCCTGCCATCTTATGAACTTTATTTTAAGAATTCCGGTGAGTATTTCAGTCGTTAAAAAAAACTATGGAACAATAATTCAACGAAAGCCTGTTTCATCCCTCTTCTTTTAAAAATATTATTCGATTATTTCGTGTGACACATTCATTTGTATCTATACGCGAGCAAGTATACGCCAAACATAATAAAAATAATACGCAATAATTCCTCACAAGAACATACAATAAAATAAATCATAAATTGCTTACAACACACTGATCATCCTTCAAGTACTCTTCTAATCCTGACGTTTGATTAACAGTATTTGGATTTAAAAATAAGTCAACAGTATTCGTACCAATGATAGCATAAGCATAAAATACAGGATTATACAGTATATCATTTCCACGTAGATTAAATAACCAGGCAATTTCATCCAATGCAGATAGGATTAACATTTGTGTACCTTTCAGTTGCATTGTATGTCTAACACGACCTATTTTTTCTTTCCATGTTGAACCAGAAAATGATAATGGAATAAACATGAGAGGATTCGATGAACGCAATGGACGTTGAACATTTTCAATGTGTAATTCAGACATTGATTCCCAGACTAGATCAATTAAATTCGTATTAGGCAGATCAATTAATTGTCGACTTTGAGAAGTTTTATTCCCCATATTATCCGGCAAGATACCAATTTCAGCTTCAGCACTAATTAACTCTTTGCATAATGCTTGAATTCCTGTATAAGGTATTTGTCTGCCATCATAACCAATACATGAACCAGGCGGTGTAGATGATACAATCCACTTAGCTTTTGTAGGGGAATCAGATAAGTCATTTCTGAATAATATCCAATTTTCGTCTAATTCATTAGAAGCCTAAAATAAAAGGTAGATAACAGTGTTGTTGAACAGTTGGTAAAGTAAATAAATATACTATAATTTAATCAAACTGGGCATTTCAAATTTAATTTGACTATCATTCCTTCGGGTTTCCAATGGGGCATAAGGCTTTAACAACACCACTTCATTTCGCACTGTTCTCTACTGTCTTTTTTAGCTGGCTCCACAGTTGCTTATAAGTTTTTATTTCCTCTTTACACGATTCCCTTCATGTCACCCTCGAACTCACGCCAGTCAAACTTGTCGCTTCCTATTGTGGTTCCTTTGAGGGTCTGGGGTACGGTGTGAATGGAAATACTAAGGCTTTCATGGTTATCAACATTTATCAACCAAAAAACACCTGTCATCCAGAAGATTCCATAGAATATTGCTGCTCGCACAGCAAAACTTCTCTTAGCACAGGATAAAACAGTCTGCCTGACTGCAATGTAATCAATGACACTTAAATTCATCTTCAACGTGAATACAGTTTTACAGATCACATCTATATAATTATCTATAAACTACCTAACACAAAAATAAAATGTGTGAGTTCACCTAATGACTGTATATAAGTGTTCAATATCAAATGTAATTAGACGCTATAATTTCATTCAGAAGTCAATTGAATGTAAGGATGGAAATGGTGTTCAAAAATCACTTGCATCACCATACAGGTGGCAGTTGGCCATGTCAGTTGTGTGAGGGCTAATGATACTATCTCGCTAGACAGAACGGGTTTCGAATCCGTTATCCCAAGGTTCCAACGCCTAAGCCAAATTTTGGTTAACCCCATCAACTAGAGGAATGATTGAGTCTCAACGCCAAACTTTGGATAGACCGGTTTTAAACAGAAATCTAATTGCTCTTCTGCTTAGACACGTTATCCTTTGAGAGTATAACTGTTGCTTGCTACTATCTGATGTTCATTGGCGTATGCATAAAGTTCAGTTTGTCCTCAAGTTACTCGATTTCTTGACTAGAGCCCTATCGTTTAATAACCTGTTTGACTCTAAGTAAGTGATTTGACCTAGGTTCTTAACTCCAGAGTCATTAGAAAGTATTTGATGGATTACATAACTTTATTTCATTAAGGAAAAACACCCTCCAAGGCATTAAAGCCTGTTTCCATGATTTCTTAAGTTTGAACGCCACCGTAGTTTCGTCTCACTAGGAATCCTACGTAGCTTAAGATATCTCGTATGCTCATTTTATTCCAATTTTTCGTCCTCAGCTCACTTTTTTAATGAATTCTTACAAATGAATCATAGACGATAGTTATTCAGTAGTAGCGTTCCTGCTTTTATTTCTTCGTTTGGACCTAATTATGTAACACAAATATTTCTGGATCAGTACCTTAGATATCTGACCAAGTCTACCTTTACTGATATCAAACGAGACGTATTTATTTGAACCCAGTTCCTGAGACAGATGTTTCATGTTCCATGCCATGAGCCCCAATTATTGTGAGGGCAGATGGTACCACACAATTAGCCAGGCTGAAGTAACTGGATCAGGATTGGAATTTGGGACTCGCTAGCCGAAAATCAAGTGCTTAAACTAATGAACTACACCTTCAGAATAGGACATATCAATGGTACTACCATATTTGAGATGAATTATATATCCATTTGTAAAGGTGAAGTAACAGGTAGAACTAGTAATAAAAAAACCCACCTGTAACTGATATCGACCATCAGTCCATAAAGCAGCTTTGTCTAAGGTGATGACGATAGAACAAGAAGAACCCGTGAATCCAGAAATAAATGCGCAACGCTGATCTGCAGCAGCTACATACTCATTAAAGTGCTCATCTTCTGTTGGCACAATGTATGCCTGTAAATTTCTAGCTTTTAGTAAATCACGAAGACGTGTTAAGCGTCCTAAACTGTTTAGCGCTTTCATTTCGAAATCTATACAACGAAATGTAAAAGAAAAGAGTCTATCACTTGAAACAAATTAAATACAAGCGAAAAAATAGTACTGAACATTTAACTATTTAGACATTAATTACCTTATGATCAAAAAACCATTACAAAATTTCAGATCACTAGAGTAAACAAGAAAATCTGACTATTGCATATTAATTTCGTCAGACATGAAATTAGTGTTTATTTTGACAGATTAAAAGTCACTTTTAAATCAGTTTTGTACCTTTCACGAACACTAAAATTCAATAGATACTGAATTAATGCATTCAATTATTCTGTGACTGTTTAACAGTAATGAGAAATACGCCACTCACTGATTACATGCTTATACCTTAGACTTTATGGTGACGTAAGCACATCAATATTTAAAACCTCATTGTAACTAAGTTTTGTCGAGAAGCAAATTTGCTGAGAGCCAGTCTAAATATATCAATTTATTTTATTTTATTTACAATCTTGACCACCTGAATTAAATCGGAAATTACAGTGATTCGTAACTATCGACAGAAAATCACTCACTAGGTTCTCGGACCATAATTCCGCCGTCGGTGAACACACAGGTTTACTATTCATAAACTCTTCAAGAAGAGATTCTCAACAGTTAATTTATGTGCGTAGTTTTTTGTTTCCAAATACTACCATGGTAATTAAACAGATTATGACAGTCATAATATGCAGTATACCAGCTACGGTCACTGATACAGAGTGATATTACTCGTGAGTCAGTATAATTGCCAGAATACTAAATGAAATATTAGGAATTTATTTATGGTGAGTACTTCAGGAATTTATAAGACTGACACACAAAACTAACTAAAATGTCATTCTTTGCTGCTTACAGACGAATAAACAGTCATCGAAATAATGTGGATAACTGATAAAGCATAGCATTATTTTCCCCAGCCAGTTAACTATAATTTACTGGGACTGAAAATAAATGCAGTCAACTATACATTTCCCAACAAATAGCGGAGTGATGCAGGATAAATAAAATGGAACTTTTTGGACATAAATACCTACGAAAACCATGTACATATTAACTCATTTGGCAATGAACTGCACCTGTAGTGACGGCTGGTGATGAGGCCTGGCAGGTGCAACCTTAACAGGTAAAATGAGGGTTCAAATTAGTGACATACTGGACAAAAGCCAAATGTCTAATGTAATGGATCAAAGTCTAGAATAAATGAACTTTCAACATCTTACACCCTTTATCTAATAATCTTTTTTACTTCCTCTCTCACTTCGACTGGCTTAAAGAAAATGACAAATGATTATCAAATCTAATAGATTCTAGGGATTCAACAGGTAATGAGCATAAAATATATACCGATATTTATCGATGTTGTCTGTCTGACTCAATGTATGTTGTTGCTAAAACACATCCGAGTGCACAAATTTTGAATATTCGTGTTCAAGCAGTTGGGATCAACTATTGGCTTTCATAACATTATCCGACCACTAAATGGTTATTCATAAGTGAAACTGGCACCTCAGAAAGGGTACAGTAAGATTATAGTACGCACCAACATCTTTGACAGTGTCTGTCTGACAATCAATAGGTAATCGAAGTTTGACGAGATTGCCGAGTTTTTTAACTTGTCTTTGCAAACAAAATGAGAAATTTCTCGAGAGAAATGTAGATAATTAAAAAGCTACTAAACTAAAATCAAAGGTCAAGCTGATGACACTAATACCTGAATATTTGTTAATACTCGAATATCAACAGTAAAGGAATTATACTAATAATAGCATGACAAACTAGTACAATAATAAATCACTATAGATAAAACGGCGCCATAAAACCACTATCATAAATAAAAGACGTTGCTAGGTGACAAGCGGCGGAATATCTGAAAAACTGAATGGGTCAGTTGGCTATTTTTCTGAGGAAATAAGAAAAACTCAAGATACAAGTAGGGTAAACAGCCTTCGGGAGAGAAGGGTTACAATATGTATTAAACTTTTGCAAAAGGAACTTCGAGAACTACCGGCCAAAGAAACGAAAACACCTACTTATTTATTCTAAAACGCTATTCTCCCAGTTTATAAACTTTGTTAAGGAAAAAACAAACAGATGAATAGTTAAACGAGCATGCAAAAAAGTATATAAAAAGCAGTTATACAAATCTTACGCTGTCATTTATTTCTGACAAATAAGGAGTAATGTTTAGGATGATTTGTTACAAGATTTCATGATTTATGTAGCATCAGTATTCAGATCCTACAAAAATTTCAGGAATTTCCCCAAACCTTCCTAGAAAACAGTTCAAATCCTTTTCAAAGAGTTCATCGACTTATAGGCACATTCATATGTGGTAATGATTCGAAATTTCGCATACACATTTACCATAATGCGCTAGTGATACATATTACGAACAGAGTATAATGAGACGTCGCTAATACTATACACTTGGTACATTACAAACAATCTAAGAGTTATCACTACCTCAAAACACATTGTGTTATAACTGAGAAAATATTAACGAAGGGTAATCCAAAAGGAAAGTTGTTCGCTTGTAGAATATAATTCTTAAATGCCTGCGTCAATGGTCTGATGGTAGAATGCCGGCCGGTCCGGATTCAATTCACTGCTACTGTACTTCCAAACCCCCTTAGTTAATAAGCCAGAAGTGAGAAAAAGGTTGCGAGTGAGACTAGCAACATCACTGCTACTGGAACTTCGAAAGCTTGAAAGCTTATGTTTCACTAAGAACGCAAGAAGTGGAAAATATCATAGTAATAATAGTTGGGCAATGAGCAGCGACATCGCAAAATCCATATCTGTTTCATAACGAAAAATTTACCGTTTCCTTCGCACCAATAGAAACTTGGCTAATAAACAGCCAAAAACCAAAAACCTTGGACGGTTATCACCATGTAATCTAGTTACTTATTGAAAAACCTTAATATTTCAAATCTCATTAGCAAACAGTTCACAACAAAAGATGTCTCATCATTTGGTACTTGTACATACATACGCACGTGTCTATTGTGTTATGAAAAATTAATTCAAATCTGATTTAAGAGCAGTTTTATTATAAAACAAAATGTACGTAACAAATGCTGTACAAAAAATATTATGCAGTGGAAAGCAAGTTATACAAAACTCTAACAGTTAAATAATTCTGAGAAACTGTGATATATGAAAGAAGCAAAATGCATAGAACAAAACAGTTCTTGAATGAAGTCACCATAATTCACACCATGTGAGATGGCAGGCGTGTGGAATAATTTGCAGGAATTTTTACATATAATTGTTCTCTGGGGCTGTACACAGCATCCCGTCCTAAATAACCATATTCTATACTTAAATATGTTTTCAAATCATATGGTGCCAACAAGTCTACGTCTTCAAATTTACATTGTTTTAAAGGGAAAAATGAATTGTATGGAAACAACTTTCTCTTACAGTCATATATACCGGGTAAATTCCAATTTACTCTTAAGACTTCCAATCCTTTTTCTTCTTCTGATGAGTCTACATGAGATAAGGTGAACAAATCAACATGCGCCAAACAGGGATCAGAAAGAACATGTCTAGCAGTTCTTAAGTTCATTTTTAACAATTCACAAGCTTTCAGCAAACCATTACTAGTGAAGAAAAATTTTATTCGCTTACAGTCAACACCATCATACGGGAATTCTTCAATGCTTTCTACTACATTGTATTCTTTAGCTTTAAGCCACACACGTTTACTGATGCTCGCTGAAAAATCAATATACACATCAGAATCTGGATTCAGAAGAATAGAGTCATCCACGTTGCCTATTCCATAAATGCTTATACGGTTTTTAAGGCAATAATGCATTAGTATAGTGTATATACCAAAACCATTAGAATCGAATTCTAATATCCCTAAGTCAATATCTGTATCGTGGGGTATGAATTTACCGTTTTCACGGAATACGGAAAGAGCTGTACCACCATAAACGAATGGTTCTAGACCAGCATTTCTACACAAATTTAGAACGTGTTTTAATAGATGAAGTCTTAACGGTTTTAAGCATCGATTCTGGCGAATAATATGTTTGACATTTTTTAAGGAACATGTCCCGAACATGTTGAAACTTAGTAGTGATCCACATTTCGCAGCATCACGTCCTTCGTCAGTTATCGGTATTTCGTCATCAGACATATGAAAGAAAGGGAATTCACTTAAGTCTATGTCATTACTTGAATTAGGATGATCCATGACATTTGCACAGCCAGTAACCTGGAAAACAAATTAAGCGAACAGTAAGAAACTATCACGAGGGCAAGTAAAAAATAATCTTATGAAACATTTCAACAAGCAGAAAAGATGATATAAATATGCCATAATTTTCCACCTTTACTGCCCCAGAAGAGAAGGTTTTATATCATGATTTAAAACCATTATTCACATAATCAAGATATGAGAAAGAGCTGCCATTAACGTACAATACGCATTATTCATGTCTACTACATGTTCACTTCATTACCAACCAATGGATTAATGTAGCGGAAATAGGGAAATGGTGAGAATGTTTTTCTCAGGACATCGCGATTTTGTTGTATTAGTACAACAAAGCCAGCATGCTTTCCCAGAAATCCGGAGATGATTAGTATAGTAATTTTTTAGAAGACATCAAGCTATTCAAGTTTGTCCAAACCCCCTAAATTTCCCAGGAACTTTTAATTTTGAACAACACATTTAAGCGAACAATATTGTTTTCAATTAGATCTCATCAGACTTAACTCTAATATATATAAGTTTACAAATAAAAAGTCAAATATAAACCATTCATGGTGTTTTGTCAATAGGATAATAAGATGGTGAATATAAATTGTACAATTAGTCATAATAATAGTAATGATAATAATAATAATGGTCTTATCAAGAATAAGGATGAAAAAATCAGGCAATCTTTGATAACACGAATAATGAAAAACAGTATGATTAAACAAACAAATGTTCAGGTGGAAGTAGTCTATAAAGGCTAGTAAAAACAAACGAACCGATTGAGTAATGTTAGATTGTAAGGGAAATAAATGAAACACGTTTATAATGAAAATGTGATAAGATTAAGGGATGATAAGAAAGGGGTTGAAAATATAAACAAGGGGTGGTGTAGAAGTCATTAGTTGGTTATGTCTGAATAGGTCAAGGGAGGGATAATGGCTGTACGAACTTCTTTTGAATGCATAATTTAGGTTTAATAGTTCGAATACCTATCGCCTCAGCTGTATGCAGTAGACAAATACAAAGTCTACTGGAAAGATTCGGTGGGATACAATGAATTACTTTGACAGCTCTCGTTTTCTCCACTACATGACCACTACCAATTAAATGTGACAAAATTGAGCTACGGATTGTTTTTGTCTGTCCTTTGCCAAACCACGATGGGAGATGTTCACTAACACGTTGGCTGGCTAAGCTGTCTAGTAGTACGCGTAACGTAACTGTCACCCCACGTGCAGTTAAATTGATAAATGTATATAGATGTGGCAAAACTAACAAGCTTATCCTTCGTTTTCGTCCTAATCATTCGTCGGCTAGAGAATGACCAACATAGGTGTGCTGCGTAAAATGTTCTACGTATACTCCTTGAAAGTCTTTGGAATAGAATCTCACTAGATAAGTCCCCATCAAATTGTAACTTAATAAATAGAGGTTTCTTATGTGCAGTCCGAGTCACAGGTTTCTTCTCTGATGGTTTCATATGTTTCTTTATGAAACTACTCGGATAACCCACCTCCGTCAAGGAATAGTGAATATATTTAAATTCCTTTTGTAAGAGGTCCTCCGTACATATCTTCCTTGCTCTGCTCACGAGACATTTTACAAGATTCCTTTTATATTTAATGGGCACGTAACTAAGGAAGTGTGTGTACTGCCCTGTGATTGTGCTTTTTCTGCACACCCTTCTCCCAAGTGACCCATCTTCTCTCCTACTAAGCAAGACATCCAGAAAATGCAGTTTATTCTCCTGCTCCTCTTCACAAGTAAAGGTAAGCGAAGGGTGGATGTTGTTGAATTTAAGTAACAACTCGTCTGTTAACCTTCTCATCAGCTAAGATAAATGTATCATCGACATATCGGTAATATATATCCAACTCCTTGATGGTATCCCTCAATTTCCCGTTTTTAAGTTTTGCGAGAAAGAAGTCAGCTAATATTGGGCCTAATGGTGAACCCATAGCTATTCCATCTACTTGTCGATAGTATGAATTATTGAAGACAAAGTGAACATTCATTGTGCATTTAAGAAGTAATTCCTTGAGGCTCCACAAGGGGATTCCTAAGTCCAATCGCCTTTCGGTGATTTCTTGACAAATATAATCTACTGTTCCCATAAGCGGTACATTAGTGAACAGTGATGATACATCCATGGATAACAGGCGTTTACACCTCACATTAGTTTCGGATATTTTAGAAATAAAGTCGAAAACATCACTAATTCTATGTTGCACAATATCTCTGTGCAAAGGACCCAGGATCTTAACTAACCACTTCGCTGTTCCGTGAAATGGAGAGTTATACATATCTATAAACAGGGTGAAGAGGAAGACGTCTTCCGGGTACCCGGTTTGTGCACTTTTGGTAGACCGTAAAGACCTTCTCAGCTTATATATATTAGAGTTAATCCTGATGAGATCTAATTGAAAACAATATTGTTCGCTTAAATGTGTTGTTCTAAATTTTATTTTTAATTTTGGCGAACATTATCTACTCGAAGTCTGAACTGCTACACTCCTTTGTGACTATTTGCAAGCACTTGAACTAAGTAACTTCGAGGACTAAATAATTTTTTATAAATTTAATTAGTACCTGCATAACCAGCGTACTCTGAGGAAGCCGTTCCACCAACGTCGAGGATCGCCCTTGAGGTTGGACACCGCTCCATTATTAGATATCCAATATCCAATATCGTTTTTACGAGATAGTATAAACCAATTTGATTTCTTTGTGCTCGCTTTTTGATTGTAAGGTATAGGTTCCTGATCTTCGGTAAACTTCTGCCTAGCTCGTCCCGCCACTCGACTGTCATAGCTTTGGTTGACTCCAAGGGGAGTAGTACTGGGATTAATTATATGTGGTTTGTAGTATGAGGTATGTTAAGACTGTTACTACTGTGATTGGAGTTGATCCTTTCGCCAGTTAGTCCTTCGGTATCGTCGACAAGAGAAAAGAGATAGTAATAATAATAAGTAATAATAATAATAGATATAATTAGTGAAGTTATCCAGACTAAGAGACAGAAACGGAAATAGGAAAGCGTAACAACAGTCAGCTCATTAAGTTTGAAGAATAATATGTATATCGGTAATAATAATAATAATTATAATATTAATAAGTTGTCAGGAGAGTAAGACGGGAGAGAATGTAAAGAAGTAAAATGACGAGTTTAATTATCTACCCTGATTGGTATATGCGATTTTAAGGAGATAGGCCATTTGGATGCAGTCCTTGTATCGCTGCATGGTTGTCCAGCCTTCGCTTAAAGGCGTCCAAAGACGGTGCCATAGCTACATCTGCCGGTAAGGAATTCCAGGGACGGCAAACCCGCAGTGAAAAGAAATGGGAGTGCACCCGGGTCCTTGCCCTCTGGTGAGCTATCCTTCTGGGATTTCCACGTGGGAGCCTATACCTACTCAATGGCATAACACATTTGTTTGGTTGAATCTGGTCATTTGTTATTTTGTAGGCAGTAATCATATCCCCCCTAAGCCGACAGTAGCTAAGTGTGAACAGGCCTAATTTCTTCAGCCTTTCATTATATGGTTTGTTTCGGAGACCAACCACTCCTTTTGTTGCCCGTCGTTGGACTCTTTCCAAGAGGTTGGCGTCTCTCCTCAGCATTGGGGGTGCAATAATATTATGTGCCTCAAGGTGTGGCCTGACGTATGTTTTGTACAACATTAGAAAGAGCTCAGGAGTCAGTGCATCTAACTGTCTATGCGTAAAGTGTATGACCGCATATGCCCTCACTACATCCCCTGTGTAATTTACGCTTGTGTCCATTTTTCCGTTAGAACTAAACCTCAGTCGCGTTCCGACGTTGTGCAGGACAAGCTTTCATTGCACAGGGTGTAACTTGCATTCTGCAGTCTACAGGTGCGCAACTTCACTACTTTGCACTTTTTCAAGTTGAAAGTCATGCCACTGGCCACCGCCCAGTCTTCCAGAAGGTTTAGATCTTCCTGTAGCCTATCTGAGTCCTCCGAACACTTCATCGCCCTCCATATTTTTACGTCGTCAGCGTATAGGAGAGTTGGGCAGCTCAGACGGCGTGGTAGATCATTGATGAAAATCAAAAACATCAGTGGTCCTAGTGTGGTGAGAGCAGGCTGCTAGCCGATTGGTTGGCACTAATCTACGTTAAGGTCTAGGTCACTAATATGGGCCGTGAGAAAATATGAACAAGACTGAGTCAACAACCAATCACAGCAAAGTTAACGTGGCAAAATATGATTCGCAGATAGAGAACTCTATTTGTCAAGGAATCCCGAAACAACCAATCAGAAGCCTGCGTTTGTCTACCTAAAAACAACCAATCAGATGACTGCGCTTGTCTATAATAATGTAGTTGAAATATGTATAAATACGTGTTGATTTTCATAATAAAACGATCTGTTTCTTGGCCCTTGTCTTCTGTTGTTACACTAGGATAGAACCCTGCGACACTCCTGATGACGATCTGTGCCAAGATGATCGGACTCGGTTAACCTTAGTGCAAAATTGCCTGTCGGCTAGGTAGTCCTTCAGCCATGACAGAAGTGGCTCACCTATGCCTGCCTGGCTTATTTTACGTAGGAGAAGGTCATGGTGAACAGTCTCAAGTGCCTTCTCAAAGTCTAGGAAGACCACATGGACTGGTACATTCATGTCCCAGCATGATGTCAAGTCGTCCCAAGCTGACAGTAGGTTAGTGACGCAGGATCTGCCTTTTCTGAAACCATGTTGGGCTTCATGTAGAATATTAGTTCTATCGAAATATTCCCTGATGTGGTCGTCTATAATACTTTCCAATACTTTTGATACCACTGGGAGTAGAGCTACTGGTCTGTAACTAGTAGCGTTTTGCCTATCCCCACCTTTGAAGATTGGAGAAAGGATGGCTCTTTTTCACTCCCTTGGCTGTGTCCCCGAATCCATTGAGTGTTGGAACAAGTCGCACAGGGGTCTACAGAGAGCCTCGGTGCACTGTTTCAGAACAGATGGCCTGATGTCATCACAACCTGGGGACTTCCCAGGTATGAGTCGCTGTGGCTTCCTTAGTACTATTGAGGCGTTTTTTTGGGGAGTAGTCGCTAGGTCTTCCTCCTCAGAAATAGTGGTGCCACCATTTTGGTCCGTAACTGTAATATTCACATTTCTGTTTAGCTGTTTGGCGAAGGCTGAACTGAATGTTTCAGTCATCTCCAGACTATTGAGATATTGACCGTTTGGGCCTACTAAGGCGCATGCCCCTTGGTTTGTCGGTTTTCTTTCCGACATGAATCGGTACAAGGTTTTTAGGGTTTGATAGGAGTTTTTCAGCAAGGTTAGCCTGGAATGACCTCCTGTCCCTCCTGACTCTTGCATTACACCGGTTCCTGAGTTCGAGTTATGCATCATGGTCGGTCTGACTCTTAGATACACACCACGTAAACCAAGCCTTCCGCTTTGCTTGCAGAATACGTTGCGTGCCTCTATTCAACCATGACGTCTTTCTCTTTGGCTGTGTTGTGACTAAAGGGACAGTATCCGAGATTGCTATATGAATAATCTTTTTTACCACTTCCCAGTGTTCATCCACAGATAGGTCGTCCCATGCTAAGGGCCAGTCTGCGTCGGACGAGAGCCTCCGAATTTCAGCATAGTCAGCCCTGCTGTAGCAAAGACATGATCGCGTAACATCCCACTGCAAACGCTCACGGAGAACAAGATCGAAACCTATGACTGCATGGTCACTGCTTCCCAGAGGGGTCATGATCTGGACCTTTTCGACGAGTAGTTGGTCACTTGTTAGAATATAACCTGGTTTTGATGACTTTCCACTAGGGCCCCACCTAGTGTTGTCTTCAACATTCTCAGTCAGTCCCGTGTTTCGAATAGTTTGCAGTAGGTTTCGGCCAAATTTTCCCTTAGCACACCCCGAGCCGAGGTTCAGTGATGGAGCATTGAAATCTCCAGCTATGGTGATTTGGTCGTAGCCCAAACCTCGTATCCCTGTGATAGTGCTGAGCAGTAGCTGATTGTGCTGTGCCCCACAGGTGGGAGATCGGTAGATGCCACCCAGTAAGTGCTTGGTGTGGCCTACGGTGAAATGACACCATATGGAGTCTGGGAGTTCGATAAGTGGTGGGTCCGTTGCACGCACACATTTAAGTTGCCTATCAAAGTATATAGCAACTCCCCCTCCTTCCTTATTATCCCTGTCTCTTCTGACCAGTACCATATCACCAATATTGTGATTAATGCTGAAAATTCCATTCTGTATCACAAGTACTGTTTTTGGAATAAAGTAAATCATTATTATTATTATACTGATTTCATTGTCGGCGATAGTGGGGTTTAGCCACGTTTCAGTGAGAATGATTATTTTTAGTTGAAGGTGTGCTTGGAGATTTCGGAGTTCACTTACTTTTCCTCTCAGCCCCCTCACATTGCTATATAGGCAACTGACGGTGAGTCTAACAACCTCAGAGTGTTGTGGGGTAGTTGACGTGAAACCGTCTGCTGGTGGGGGACTTGATGTTGAAACTAGTTGGCCGATTCCGACAGAACCGGCCCATTGTAGTTTTTTTCAATGGATTTAGGCAGGACACTTGGGTGACACAGACCATTATTCTCAGAGCTGCATCGCTCTAGCTTCACCGAAGCTTGGGGTCGTATTAAAGCCTCAGTTTGCTGCCTCCTTATATTTCGGGGTCTGCTTTCACAGCATCGGATGTGTCCTCCAATTTTTCCCTTAGCCTCATACCACCGTTGAAGTGCTATGGACAACTGCTCCGGGGAGTTGAATGTGACACATAGCAGCTTTGGAGAGTTAATCAGTGTTAGATGAGCGGGACGAGGTAGTCGGAAAATGGAGATGGCTCCAGAAGCGCCAGGGGCCATCTGAGATGACAGCCATCTCCATTTCTGTACGTCGTGCATGTGTTTTTCACAAGCAGTGCCGGTTTCCAGCTCCGGAACACCGTGTACCATCATAGAGGTGGAAGGCATCAGTTCCGGTGACTCCCTCACCATATTTCTGATAGCCCATCGTCTATCTTGCCTCGCCCTTATGTTAGAACTTCTGTCCAGGGCTAGTACCTGAGCCATTAACAGTACTTTTTCAGCCTCTTCGGCAGAGTCCAGTGTAACCCGTAATGGGGGTGGCTTACCCTGAGGCGTGTGGACACCCCTGTACAGCCTGCACAATTTTGCTGAGCTAATGTTCAGACCTAGTTTGTTGCACAGGTTGGACCACTGTTCCTGATCAAACAGGGCCCGTTGTTCGAGCAAGCTATCCTTGCTCACAGGTACGTTAAAGAGGATGAGAGATTTAGACCGACTACCCTCAGACTTAGGTTTGGCCTTCGCCTTCTTTCAGTCCTTCTCATCATTAGCAACATTAGGCTTCATCGGTACCTGGACAGCCATTTTTGTGTTGCCAGGCTTGCTAGTGGATGCAAGTGGTGCCTTTGTAATTTTGCCCTCCCCTGTTGTGGATGGAACCTTGCTAATCTTCACCTTGTGAGAATTGGCATTTCCAGTCAGTAGGGCTGTTGTGTCCTTCTTTAAGTCTTTGACCAGTTTTGGCAGTGCGATTTTAGCAGGGGGGAGCTGCATGAGACTGTTTTGGGGCACAAGAGCGTGCTGTTTCTGCTATCCCCAGACACGCTTTGTGGGACTATGCCAGGGCGACAAAGTGGACACACGTACCAAAACCATGGGAATGGGTTATTTCTCATAAACTCATAGTATGCTTTCGGTACTTCTTTGTCACAATGGCAGTGCACCCATCGTTTGCAAAAATTGCACTCAAAGGCTGAATCAGATTTAGAATCTGTGATGCTGCACGCCTGACATTCATCTCCTTTCCTTGATGACGTCTTCGAGGTCTTATGACGTCTTGAACGTTTCTTTTTTGGCTTGATTTGTTTCACACACTGGCAGGTGTAGAATCCTGTCCTTCTGGTATTGCTTGTGCCGTTTCAGTACTAGACTGTGGCAATGCAGGCGTTGTATCAGGGCAGACTAAAGCTACACGAGACTTTAGGATCGGTATGCGGGAAGGGGTTGAAATCCCTGGATTTTTTCCTTCCCTGGCTGAAGCCCTTGTGACTACAGAGTACGGTATTCTAGTGGCTTTTTTAAGGCTGCTTTCGACAACCATATTAACAGTCACTATAAATTATGCTATATACGTCTAAGAGAGCAACAGTTTTTATCCAAAAGAGCAAGAATAAGACTGAGAAAGTATAAGGCAAGGAAAAGAAAAGGTTTTCGACTTTACCTAGTACTTTCTGAATGATCGGCTTCACGGCAATCACGTGGTAGACCAACAAGTCTTGTTTCTCTAAACGAGTGAGGAAGATGCTGTTACAAAAGTAGCACCTGAAGCTTTGGCAGTAGTTCGAGACAGCTGAACTTACCACTCAGAGATTTATTATGTAAGCAATGGTTGGGGGCATCGTAAAAGTATTACGAGAGCTTTTCTGCTTTTGTTTCGTCTGTCTCGACCACCTCTCCAGCACTGCTCATGAAGGGTGGTATGCCGCTGCTCGTTTTAGTGCCACGCTTGACATACGATTACAGTCTTTTTGGATAATGCATGCAATCCAGTACTAACTTTCATACCCCATACGACTTTTTCAAACACATACTTACAAAGGTTTTCAATTTCTCGGTAGTTCATCCGGAACTCACCCCCCAGCCAAACGAAACCGGCCTTTTCAGTTCTCTCATTTTCTCGATAACCTCCCTACTTCATTACTAATCCAAGGTGGTTTATTCCATAGTTTTCGAGGCGTAGACCAAGGCACTGAGGGCTCAGTGATGCAATCTAATGTATTCCTGATTCCCATCCAGGCTTTTTGGATAGTCTGATTTGCATCAACAAACCAGTCAGCTAGGGTTGCCGCATTTCAGATTGCAAGCATATTCGCTTACCAAATATTTGGACAGACACCTGTTGACCTTACTCTGACGGCCTTAATCATCAACGTAAAAGTGACAACTATATGGTCACCACTGCTTGGAGGCACCAGGCACCTAATGTCACCGAGATCCTCCTTTTGGTATGTAAGCACCAAGGCTAGAGTGGACGGATCATGTTCAGGGTGGTATGGTGTTGCTGCATCTAAATGCCGCGCAAGTGAGCATTCAAGCACTGTCAGCACCAGTTGCCTGTTGAAACAAATGTACAAAGTAGTCGATATTAATTCCTCACAATTAATATGTGGGGCAGTAAAGTTACTTACTGTTAGACACCTATTTCTACTACTCCACGTCCTTAGCTGTTTTAGTATTAAATCCTCAGCTTTGCTGCCAGGATATTTACAAATAATCCCAGCTGTCACAGTGCCCTTGTTCAAGTCGACAACACGCTCACGGCTTCACTGGTGCCGCTATGATGCCCTTCCGACAACGTTGGTCTAATCCCAATGTCATTCCGGGTGTATAAGGTAGATCCACCTCCCTTCTAACTGATTACTCTGTCCGCTGTAATGCAGATGTACCCAGGTATTAGTGGAGTTAAGTGCACACCCACTAACTACCATGTGATAGCAATTACAACAGGTTGTGGTCTTTCAGACAACGCTCCTTGTTCCGGAAGCTTATTCTTTAGACCACACGCGTTCGTATAGCATACTGAGAGGCCTGTGTTCACTCGAATTATGAACAGATGCCTGGGCAGCATAGGTTTTCGAGACCTCACTGCCCGAAAACTCAACAGTCTTACATATTTTCGCCTTTTCCTAGTTCAGCCTCTAATTCAACCACTTTTCTTCACTTAATCCTATCTTCAGGAGGCCGGTCAGGCCTTGTTCTCAACTTTTTATTCTTGATCTATAATGCGCTGCTGAGAATAATGTCTTCCCTATCTCGTTACCCAGTACGATCTTCAGCCGTCATAGGGAACTTTCCGTTGCGCCCGCATTTCATTTATTGATTCTCATGAATTTTTCTTGTGAAATACTCGATGAAAATACGGGCTCACCAATTGTAAGAATTATTATGTCTTGGGGTAGGCCTCGATTGTAAACACTCTTACAAAACTTCTTCACCGTTTTATGACCCTAGCTGTACTCTGCCTAACGTGCAAATACTGACGAACGGAATTAAGGTAAAAAGACTTGAAATGACAAGTGTATCTGGGACAGTTATATTTTAATACAAATGAAATATGAAATTTGATAAATAGAGAGGTTGTGCAACTTATCTGCTGACGTCACTGGTGGTAGGCTCGGAGAGTGTGCTGAATGAATGCACAACGAGAGAGCGAACCAACAAACGTACGAGGAGTTACAACTCAAAAGATAAAGATGTGTCAAAACGATGGGTGAGCGAGTTTAAACAAAAGTTCAAGGGTACAATGTGCACTTCAGGTTATCCCCTCCTTATAAGGTTGGTGGGAAACCAGCAAGCTTCGATATGCAAGCAGGATGGTTTTGTACAATAGCAATGAGTGAACAAGAAGGTTTGAAGAAAGTAATACTAAAAAATTTTGCGAAAGTAAAGAAAGAATAAGAATAAAAAGTTAGGGCGATTTGGAAGCAGTATGTACGTGATTAGTGAAGTAAGACGGAATATAACAAGAAATGACGCTGGTGCCTTGTGTGGTTGCTAGCTTCTGCTGTTTGGTTTTTTACCTTTTTTGCTCTTTTTTATCTTTTATTACTTTTTATTCATTTTTTATGTTTTTAGTATTTTTATTGTTTTTTATTTATCGATTTATTTTTTATTATTTTTTTAAAATCCGTACTATTACGAGCTTACTTGTGTGGAGGCCTGATGGTATACCTCCGCCTCCCAGGCTGTCGTAGCGGGAAGGTGGCTCATCATGTCTAATTTTCATTTTAGACCAATGCTCCTGTCATCAAAGTCTCATAAACCGTTAATGCCCAGCTCTCGCTACGCTCGGGCCCACGCTGTTCTTAGAAGATTTCTGAGAAACGCTTAGTAACAACGGACGAAAAAACCAGAACACCAATTGTTGACTTGAGTATTATGTATTGTTACACCAGCATATAAATCAAGTATCACTAAACAAACTAAGAAAACTAAGGTCTGTAAACAAATATTACAATAATAAATCGTTATGTTACTTCTGACGATATTTAACTCTTCTTTCTGAACAGCGACCGATGAGACGATGACTGTCGTATTGATGCCTCCGCGAAAATCGAGGAAGTTGATTTTGAGCAAACAACCAAGAATTGATCGTTCAATCTTCAACTCCATTGACACTCCCCGGCAAAAAAGGGATCCAACCCTTTTTTCCTTCACGACCAATGCACGTCGACTTGGATACCATTGCGAGAACCTGGGTCACACGGACAGAGCTGAAATGGAAAACAAACAGGAAAGCCAACACACCACAAGCATACCCACAGCACAATCTCACACATCGCTGACGACCTGCGCCTCCAGACAGAGACCTCCTCTTGACATCTTGCAACACAATCGCCACTTACTAGAATGACTCTTGCAGAATGCAACGTGACCATAGCAGCACCTCATGATACTCTTCAAGCATCCTCTTTTCTATTCACTATCAATTATCACTGAAATCGCTTGTCACTCATTCTGCCTCAGTTCTAGTAGCGGTGACGCATGCGAGCCTCAGTCGTTTACACTCTTTCTCCCCGGCGTGTCGGACCGCAGCTAACAATTATCTCCGTGTGCATTTCATTCTCAGCAATAGCCTAGCCTCCCCGGCGTATACGACCCATCTGCTGTCCTTAACATCAATCAATTCATTCACGGATGTAGAAGAGTGGCCACAACTTCAGAAGTAATCACGACGAAAATTTTAACAAAATTATGCAATAACAACAAGGTACGAAAACAACGAGTAAACACAATGAATTCAAATAACACCAATTGATATGACACACCACACGTATATACAAACAGTACAAATAACCTCGCGGATCATGTCTTGATGGAATACCCTTGAAGAATTGCAGGACTTACACCAGTACGCCTACAACCCTTCACAGGTTGACGATTGTAAGTTGTGGAATGTCCAGACACAAACAAGATTAACCAACAATTACATCAATTGGAACTCACACAACTATTTAACACAAACATATGTACAATCAACACATCAAATGTTGTGGATCCTGACACGACAAACTACCCTTGAAGAACTGTAGGACTTACAGCAGTACGCCTACATTCCTTCTCAGGTTGATGATCCAAGTGAAAGTCGTCCGGACACAAACAGAATTACCAACAGCTAGATGACAGATGATATCAATTCAGTATATACAATATGAACATATGTACAAGATCATACACCAAGCACATTGGACTGCTCATTGATGCGCTACCCTTTGAAGAACTGTAGGACTTACAGCAGTACGCCTACAACCCTTCTCAGGTTGACGCCCTAGGTTGGAAAATCGTCGCATAGTTCATTTGCTAACTTCCTTCTATCAGCTATATCCTCAAATCTGAACGGCAACACGCCCATGTCATTGTATCGTAGAATGTAGATGACCAACAAACACACGACATATCTCATCAACCAAGTGTAGAAACAGAGTAATTTACACCAAAGATAATAACATTCAAATAGTAACTTGAAACTAGAAATGCCTTTATTCGTGCAAGTCAATTTAACAATTACTCTCTCGTTTACATTTGGCTTATTCTCACTAAACTGAGCAATATCTTTCGTCTTTTCAAACGCACCAATACTATCATAGTCATTGCACAAGATACTTGAGTTGATGGGTGTCTTTTTCATTGTGGATGACAGCACCAACGACGACTGATTGATATCAGTTGATGAAGTTAGCGGTGGATCAAAAGCTGTTGTTGCTCGGCTTTCAGAAATTTGTCTACCTATAAGACCACCACCACTGCTGTCTTTTACTATCAGCTCAGGTTTAGAAATAGCATCTGATGATAGGTGGGCTACACGCTGATCAATTACACTGACTGTCTCACAAGTATGCACACCTTCTGGAACTGCATCTGCGTTCAATTCTACTTCACGTTGTAGTTGTACAGAACCTTTATTTAACTTAGCAGTAGTAGGCATATCCCTCATCTCATAATGATCAACCAAAGACAAATGTGAAGCATCATGATCATTATCACGAATATTCACTTTACCGTCAAGTTCATCATTTTCAAACTCTTTAATAACAGAAGTAGACAATTTTGGTTCCTCCTCACAAATCATTAAAGGTTTTATATCTTCACTCTGACTAGTTATACTTTGTAAACTTGTGGAGTCAGAACTCCACTCTGAAGCAGTAACTCTATTCTGTGACACTCTATTCAGCAACGGCTTACCAGTTGCAACTACAGACTTCTTCACAACACCGTTATCGTCACACAATTCGGAGTCAGACCTGGAGTTTACATTTAGCTTATCACTGAACTTGCTCACTGGTTCACAGTTCACTTCTGTATGCACCTCTTGCACACGTGTAAAACAAAGCCGTGTTTGCCTTGCATCTTGTAACTTATCTGTTGAGGATGTACTACGAAACCTGTTACACTCACTAGGTCTATATGCATTACTAGACATCATGGAGTCTTCTCGATATCCACCTCTCTGAGGCTTATTCGTCATCAATGAGTGCGTTTTACCCTCAGACTGCTCTATTCTAGGGGTGAGATCTAACAGACTGGAAAACTTGCTCATAGATTGATTAACACTAGTATTTACCAGTTTCAGGATATCATCAAACTTTGGCTCGATACCCTCATCCTCCATACGGGAGCTTATCTTCACCCACTTCCTTTGCAGTCGGGTAGGTAGACGTCTTGCTATTACTTCTAGTATAAAACTCGAGTTGAGGTCACTCATTCGATTCATCGAAATCATTCCATTCTTGTAAATTAGCAAATTATCTAAAAACTCAGTGAGTGCCTGAGAGTCATCCTGTAATTGACCACCATTACCCTCAACAGCCTCGAATAATTTCCCTGCAATCATCGAAGGTCTTCCAAACCTTTGACGTAATATGCTCATAGCCTCATCGTAGCCCTCTTTTGGCTTCATAAACTTACAACACTGTATAGCTCTTGCAGCATCTCCAGTGCAATATCTCATCAAATACATCAATTTCAATTCATCATTTAATAGAAAACTACTCAACATGATCTCAAACTCCTTTACAAATTGTAAATAATCAGCCGGGTTTCCATCAAAACACCGTGGTTCAAATTTAGGGAGTTTGATGTTCCTATTATCCCTGAACGGCGAAACAGTAACATCAACCATGTCATGCTTAACATCAGACACATCGTTACAATTAACAGACAAGTCACCATGACTTACTTTCCTGTTTGCATCCAAGACACTCTGTCCCTTCTTTGACCCAGGCATTGTTGAACTTGACCCAATTCCAAAAAAGTTCCAGATATTGCTTGTTCAAAGAGGACTTGACCGGCACCAGGAAAGATGAACGGTGACTATCCAAACTTTCACCAACTGTTTGAATCCGCCAGATCTGTTTCTATCGTCAGAAACTGTCATCAAAGTCTCATAAACCGTTAATGCCCAGCTCTCGCTACGCTCGGGCCCACGCTGTTCTTAGAAGATTTCTGAGAAACGCTTAGTAACAACGGACGAAAAAACCAGAACACCAATTGTTGACTTGAGTATTATGTATTGTTACACCAGCATATAAATCAAGTATCACTAAACAAACTAAGAAAACTAAGGTCTGTAAACAAATATTACAATAATAAATCGTTATGTTACTTCTGACGATATTTAACTCTTCTTTCTGAACAGCGACCGATGAGA
The DNA here is from genome assembly GCA_944472135.2 of Trichobilharzia regenti. NCBI lineage: Eukaryota > Metazoa > Platyhelminthes > Trematoda > Strigeidida > Schistosomatidae > Trichobilharzia > Trichobilharzia regenti. The sequence goes on along the minus strand of OX235265.1, from coordinate 61,596,699 downwards.
CGATGACTGTCGTATTGATGCCTCCGCGAAAATCGAGGAAGTTGATTTTGAGCAAACAACCAAGAATTGATCGTTCAATTTTCAACTCCATTGACAGCTCCCTTTCTCCGCTTCAACAGAACTAGCAGCAATGTTAAAGGCAACAATTATACCAGCGTATGAGAAGGAACAGTGTAAAAGCAACAGAAGAGGATGGGAGAAGGGATTAAGATTTCAAGATCGGCGTAAAGGTACTACAAAAGCTTGTGCAGAATAAATGCGAGAAAAACTGGTGTAACATGGAAGTAATACGTCAGAGTGAAATAAAACAAGGAAGTTGCTAACCTGTGAAAACTTATAGGAGTTACAGGGAAGTGTGTATATAACCAATAGCTATGAGTAGTTACCATTACAAATTGTTTTGCTTATGTTGCGAACTGTATAACTAAGGTGATGCATAATGTTTACAAGTACGGTTCACAATATAAATGAATTTCAGGAGAGCATAAACCCGAAGGAACATAGGACAGTCTGTGAAAATAAATTGAGCGGATTACTATGTACAGCACAGAGGTGACTTATTTATGCGCGAAAATATATATCGGTCCATTCAACTACACAGTGAAAGTTTCTTTATTTATTTTTAGACTTCTTTTTCAATTTTTTATTTCTTTATTTATTACTTTTTTAAGACATTTTTTCTTTGCTTTAAAAATTTTTTTTGAAGAAATTGTGCAGCGAAAAAAATATACTGTTTGTAATTCCTCAATTGGTGTGAGTTACGAGATGACAGAAACTTCAACGAATAAATATATTAAAAATTCTAAAAACATAAGCAATAGCCTTATTTTTCGCTGGAATCGGGGAAGTGAAATGACGCAGGCCGGTCAAAGCCTTCGGGAAGCCAGTCAGCCGATGTGCCTTCTTTCGATGAAAGCAAAAGTAAGGATGGGTACCTGGAATGTTCGTACAATGTACGAAACTGGAAAGGCTGAAATCAGGTGTTGGGAATTTGCGAAAGCAGATGGAACGGAATTGGAAGTTGCCAACTACCAAATGGAGAGACAGTAATCTATTCCGGCCACCCAGAGGACAACCACGAGCACACCGAGGGAGTGGCCATCACGATGTCACCAACAGCAACGAAAGCTCTCATGCAGTGGGAACCAATCTCCTCCAGAATAATGACAGCCAGGTTCAACTCAAAAGGAAGGAAGGAAAGTTACAGTCATTCGATGCTATGTGCTTACAAACATCTCAGAAGAAGACAAGAAGGAGGCATTCTACAGGCAACTACAAGCAATAATGGACAACGTTCCAAATGGCGATATCAAAATCCTGATGGGCGACATGAATGCGAAGCTGGGAGGAGATAACACAGGAAGAGAACTCACTATGGGTCGTGAGACCCTCAGTGAAATGAATGACAATGGTGAACTCTTCTCAGACTTCTGCGCCTTCAATGATTTGGTGATTGGTGTTAGCGTTTTACAACACAAAGATATACACAAGACGACATGGATTTCACCAGATAGACACACCAGAAACCAAATAGACTTCATCTCAATTTCAAGAAAGTGAAGACGGAGCCTACTGGACACAAGGTCAAGGAGAGGAGCAGGTGTGGGTTCAGACCACTATCTAGTACAAGGGACCTTCAAGGTGAAACTAAAAACCCGAGGATAGCTGGGGATAGGCCACAATGCAAGTTCAACACTCAATTACTGAAGGACACAACCAAAAAAAAACGAGGAGCGCAATTAAAAGGCTTTGTTACTTTTTCGCGTGTTATTTTTGGATTCTTTTTTTACTCCATAGGCGACTTTTAATAGGTCTCTCGACGATAGTATTAAATATTTAGTTCTATTCTTACATAGAATATAAATTTTACGGTTAAAATTATCCGTTATAGATAGTGTCCATCTAAGTGCTACTGTTATAGCATCTTCGCATTTAGAGTATTTGTATAGGGTATCTTAATATTCTATCTCAATATTTTTATTCGTATAAACTGTTAATTCCATACAGAACTAGACAGTTTAAATCCCCAACACTCTAAAACGGACCTTACAGACACATTGCTCATTCTCTTATAATTAAGAATTTTAACTTAGTACTAAACGCCAATGGTCCAAACTAAGCGTTTAAAAAGCACTAACTCTGGCGCGCTTTTCGACTATTACGCTACATTTTGCTCATAAATAAAATCTCTTATTACTCTAAAATTTTATGCAAAGAGTTTGCGGAAATTATCACAATTATTAACCTTTCGAACACTGAATCCAAAAAATACAATCTTATTGACAGATAATACACATAACCCACTGTTTGGATTTGTGGAATTTTTAAACATAAACACATCTATAATTGTATATATTGTTGGATTTATATGTTCAAGTTGCTCCAAGTCAGTGAGTTTATGGTTAAGATATCATTTTAGTTAAATGTACTGAACTATATTGCATGTTGTCTTATTGTATAGTTGTCGTCGCTTTTTGCCCTTTTTTCTGTGAACTGTTTCCTTTGTTGATGTTGTTCTCATTGTTTGTCCGTTATTTTCTGATTTTGAGGGGAGCAACCCAAAAAGTTGCTTCTCTCTAAACTTTTACTTAATGTAATCATTCTTTTCTCAGGCGTGAGGCTAGCAACCCCACCCTGTAAACAAAAATTGCTAAAGAAACTTCAGTATGTTGAACCTCCTTGCACCAAAAGAAAAAGTCTGTGTAGGAACATGGAACGTCCGAACTATGTACGAGACTGGGAAAGCTGCCCAGATCGCCAACGAGATGAAAAGATACGGAATACAAGTGCTGGGAATATGTGAGAGCAGATGGAATGGGAGTGGACTCACCAAATTGTCAACAGGTGAGTCAGTGATCTACTCCGGTCACCCAGAAGATAACCACACGCACACCGAGGGCGTGGCTATCATGATGTCACCAACGGCAACGAAAGCCCTGATACAATGGGAGGCGATTTCGTCCAGGATAATGACCGCCAGGTTCAACTCCAAAGGAAGGAAAGTGTCAATCATACAATGTTATGCACCCACAAACAACGCAGACCTCGAGAAGAAAGAAGAATTCTACAGGCAACTACAGGCAACAATGGACAATACTCCAGCTGGCGACATGAAAATACTAATGGGAGACATGAACGCCAAACTGGGACCAGACAATACGGGAAGGGAACTCATCATGGGTAGAGAAGCTCTAGGAGAAATGAATGAAAACGGAGAACTCTTCGCCGACTTCTGCGCCTTCAACGAACTGGTGATTGGTGGCAGTGTATACAAGCACAAAGATATCCACAAGGCTACATGGGTGTCACCAGACGGGCAAACCAAAAACCAAATCGACTTCATCTCAATCTCAAGGAAGTGGAGGCGCAGCCTACTGGACACAAAAGCAAGAAGAGGAGCAGACGTTGGCTCAGACCACTATCTCGTACAAGGGACAATCCAAATCAAATTAAAAGCTTTCAGGGAATCAGGAGCTGCAGATAGACCACAAGCCAAGTTCAACACTCAAAAGCTGAAGGACCAGGCTACAAAGGACATCTTCATTGCAAGCATAAAGGACAAAGCCGAGACACAAATCAACACTAGCGAAGAGGTCGGCGTTGAAAAGCACTGGAACAACTTGAAAACGGTGTGGAGCCAAACCTGCATAGAAATTCTAGGCAGAAAAAAGAGACAGGACAAACAGTGGCTCACTACGGACACTTGGAAACTAATAGAAGAGAGAAGGACAGTGAAGCAAAAGATTATCCAGTGCACTGACGAGCAACAAAAACAGGAGCTGAATGCAAGCTACAATACACTGAACAAAAGAGTGAAGAAAAGTGCCAGGGAAGACAAAAGAAAATATTATGAAACCATGGCAAACGAAGCAGAACAAGCTGCAGGCAAAGGAGACCTCGCCACACTCTACCAAACAACTAGGAACCTTTCGGGCAAACGTTCGACACAGATTAAGCCAATAAAGGACGACAATGGAAAGTCAATCACCAAAGAGGTGGAACAGAGAAAGCACTGGGTTGAACACTTCAAAAGACTTCTAAATCGTCCGCCACCTACAACACGTCCAGCAATACCAACAACGGAAGCAGAACTACCAGTGAACACTGACCCCCCGACGAAATCAGAAGTCCTGAATGCAATCAAGATGCTTAAAACTGGGAAAACACCGGGACCAGATGGAATCCCAGCAGAGGCTTTGAAAATAGACCCAGAGACAACAGCGGACTTGATGACACCACTGCTGGAGAAGGTGTGGAAAGAGGGCAAAGTACCCGAGGATTGGAAGAACAGTTACTTATTCAAACTTCCAAAGAAAGGAGACTTAAGTCAATGTAAAAACTGGCGTGGAATTATGCTTCTGTCCATTCCAAGCAAGATACTAAGTCGCATCATCCTGGAGAGAATCAAACAAGCCCTAGATGAAAAACTTCGTCCGGAACAGGCTGGATTCAGGAGAAACAAATCATGTATTGATCAAATCGCCACTCTACGGATCATCATTGAACAAAGCTTGGAATGGCAGTCACCTCTCTATCTCAACTTCATCGACTTTGAAAAGGCCTTCGACAGCGTCGATCGAGAGGTCATTTGGAAACTACTTCGCTACTACGGGGTCCCATCGACAATTATACACCTCATCCAACAGTTATACGACAATGCTGCATGCCAAGTAATCCACAACGGGAAACTTACGGAAGCCTTCGAAGTGAGGACGGGAGTGAGGCAAGGCTGTCTACTATCACCAATGATCTTCCTGATTGCAATTGATTGGATAATGCGACAGACAACGGCAACCAACGAGGGAACAGGCATAAAATGGACTGACACAAAAGACTTGGAGGATCTGGATTTCGCCGATGATATATGTCTGATTTCCCATAAACTGGAAGATATGCAAGTGAAAAGTAACAAGTTGGCAGAAGAAGCATCAAAGATAGGACTTCACGTGAACATAGATAAAACAGAGATGATGAAGATTCCTAGCCAACATCAACAGCAACAACACAACAGACCACAATAAGCATAAATGGGAAGAACCTGAAAGAAACAACCTCCTTCACCTACCTGGGAAGCATCGTCTCAACTACAGGCGGAACTGACGAGGACATCAAAGCCAGAATCGGAAAAGCAAGACAAGCTTTCATTACTCTCAAATCTGTGTGGAGGTCAACAGCAATCAGCATCAAAAATAAGATCCGGATTTTCAACTCCAATGTGAAGTCAGTGCTACTATACGGATCAGAGACTTGGCGAGTCATAAAGAGCATCTCAAACAAACTTCAAACCTTCATTAACAACTGTCTCCGCTCAATACTCAAGATCAGATGGCCAGAAAAGATCAGCAACAGGGATCTCTGGGAGCGAACCAATCAGGAACCGATTGTGAAACAAATAGGCAGAAAGAAATGGAGATGGATTGGCCATACGCTGAGGAAACCATCAAGTGACATCACTAGACAAGCCCTCGAGTGGAACCCGAAAGGGAGGCGGCGAGTTGGTCGTCCAAGGGTGACTTGGAGGAGGTCATCCGAGCAGGAGATGAAAGCATGTGGACAGACCTGGAGCAGGGTGAAAAAGTTGTCAGAAAACCGAAGTCAATGGAGGTGCGCAGCTGAAGCCCTATGTTCCTCTAGGAACTAAAGGATACAATAATAATAATAATAATAATAAGCGTCTAACTCCACTGTCTGCTTCACATCCCAGTAAAAAAATCAAACCAAACAGAATGAGTAACCCTGCAGGAAGTGAGAGCACTACATCTGTTGATTTAACAACTACATATACGTCTGCTGCGGTAGACACGTCAAGTCCGGACATTAAACTCCCCTCACTTGCTTGCGTAGTAAACAACATCATGGATGGTATACACAGTGATACTACATGTAATGATCTAGGCCTCGTAGACACCTGCAAAGCGTCTTGCGATAAGAATCACATGGCAAACATTCTTACTCCCATCACTAATCCAGTTTTTTGTTCTACACTTAGTTGTGAAGATAAATTCGAAGAACTATTTTCTATAATTAGGGGGCTTGAAGTTAAGATGTCAAAACTGGCACTGCCTAGTCAAACTGGCAGTAGTAGTACTTTTCCTAGAAAGTTACCACGAACTGCAAACCTTATAAACTACGTTGCGACTGAAGTATATCAACGTGTAGTGCGCGAGAAGAACATTATTGTGTATAATATACCGGATAATGCACAGATCAACAAGGTCAAAAGCACTCTTTTAAATGCATGCTCTATGAATAACGTCCCATGCAGCTGCCATCGACTAAGAAAGTCTCAGAAGAACAAATCTTGCCCACTTGTGTTGAAATTTGACTCGTCCTCCAATGCTGACATCTTTTACAGTAGGCAAACCCTACTAAAAAATACGCGTCACCACACGATTAAGTTAGCTCGTGACAAAACGCCGATTCAAAGAATGACTTATATGACCGATGCTAAAACTGTGAATCCCAACTCCTCTACAACACCCCTGAGCACCCAAAATTCCGTGGAGGCAGAGCAAAAGGGTGTGAACCTTTCTGTACAAAGCAAATCGTATTCGGAAACGAACTTCCGTGGAAATATAAGGTCCAAAAATGGATCGATGTATAACCACAGACTAAGAAGGAAATCCACCGTGGATCTATACTCCTCTGACAACGATCCCTGTACCCCGGTGACAAACTGCGGTACATCACACCCAGTATTCCTCAATCCAAGCAGCCTCAATTCCAGGAAGTTGAAAAGTGGGGCTACCAGTTCGTCCACAAAGACAGTGCATAATAAGAGACTATTGCCACACACTAATTCAGATACTCACAGTTTGATAACACACCTCTCTCCAGAAACAAATACTCACAAAGCCGAAAGGGATTAAAACCGTAAAACGCAGCCCGAACCTCGTAGCTACTTGTCCAAAAAAGTAAACCCTCCCACCACTTTAAACCGAAAGATTGATACACTTAACTATAGGACGTCGAATAGTGGTGAAGTAAATCGCAAAAATTCGAGTCAGTTTAGCTTGCTTGGTAGGCCACTTCCACCTATTTACATGCCCATACTCAACGGGACTGACCATCCAACGATCAGCAATTTCGCTGAAACGACATTACCATTTTTTATTCAGGTTCACAACATGACCTCAAACATACTACAAATGCTCACCACTCTCCACAGTTTTCGCCCCCCAATATAGATATGACAGCTCATACAGCAATGCCTAATTGCCGCCTAGAGCTCACCTTACATGACTCAGACAATTCTCTTCTTCGTCAAAAACCCTCTATCTCCTTTTCTTCTGATAGCCAATCTTCTTTACATCCGAACTTACTTGAACTCGGAAATATAACTGACCCCCTCTGCACTTCTAGCTTTCCTAGGGCATCTACAGACATAGATATTTCATTGTCGTCTGAGGGCACTATGATTGAATCTCATCACCAGCTACTTCAAGACATGGCTAAAATCTTAAGATATGACTCGGTTAATCCTAACATAGTCATTAATAATGCCAGGTCAGCTGTAAACAAAATGGCGTACGTCCAATCCCTACTACTGATTAGCCAACCTACAGCACTAATGATCACTGAAGCTTGGTGCACAAGTGAAATGAATGATGATTTCTTTCACTGCGAAGGCTACTCATTTTTCAGGAAGAACAGATCAGTTGGGAGGGGTGGAGGATGCATTATCTATGTTAAATCTGACTGCAGAGCTGTGCACTATGATGACCCCAACCTGGATATATGTGATACATTATGGGTGACACTCTACATAAATAAACAGCAAACCCTATTATTAGGTTGCATTTATCGCCCACCCAACCACGACAGTGAACTGCTAAGCCAGATAACTGCAGCCTTCCATTACACTTCGAAATTGAACTTTACTTATAAAGTGATTGGAGGTGATTTCAATATGCCAGAAGTTTCATGGGAGCCCATCAGTGCTCCTCCCCGCTACAGCAAATTCTTAGATGCAGTTGAATTATGTGGGTGGACACAAAGTATTCTAAGGCCCACCCGAAACCAAAATATACTGGACTTGGTTTTCTTGAATGACATCGCCTTATCTACCATAGACATCAGCCGACCATTCCCTGGTAGTGACCACAACACGGTAATCTGCGCCCTTGATACCAAGCTCCACTCATCAAAACGCTCTACCCTGCGCAAGACATTCATGTGCTTCGGAAAAGCTAGGTGGGACGTATCTAACTCCTTCATTAGAAGCTTAGACTGGGATCTTTTCTTTTCTAATAGCAACCTAGACACTATCCTACTAGCCTTTTACCAGAGTGTATCTATTTGCTTTGATAATCTCGTTCCTAAATGTAAAGAAAACCCAAGAGAAAACATAAAGAATTTCATTCCTAAAAAAGTAAAGGCTAAGCTGCGAAAGCTGTACCGACAGTACCACAGAGAAAACGACTTCTCATGCCTTCTAAATATACAGAACATTTATCTGGCTTTGAAAGAAAATAACGTCAAAGCCCTACTCAGACAAGAACATGCAGCTCTTAAAGATAGCTCTAAATACACTGCAATCTGTAGGCTTTATCGCAGAAGGCTAAACTCCCGTAAAATGGATATACAATTCATTTTAGAAAATGCCGAAACCGCTAGTGACTCGAAAATAATTTGTGAGCTTCTAAACTCCTATTTCTCACAGTCATATACCTATGATGATAATACGTTGCCACAACCTCTATTCCCTGTACGTTCACAAAAAACCTTAGAAATTATCAGCTTTTCTTTAGATAATATTAAGAAAGCAATCACTTCTCTTAAAAGTTCAAACAACCCAGGTCCTGATATGATTCCCTCAACTTTTTTAAAATACGGTGGTGAAGACATTCTATTGCGTGCGTTGTCTGACTAAACTGCTGTACACATATATTCTATGTATTTCTTCGCTCTTATTGATGTGCGCAGACGTTGTGGCTACTCGACGCCCACAACGTAAATCAAAAGGCACTTGTGAAGAATACGAATATGTATTGAAGCAGTAGTCAAATTCGAAATTGTGTCAAGGTAATATTCAACAGTGAATGGACAAGTATTTGCGAAGTATATATAAAATCAGTCTGTATACACATATAATGCAAGTATACAAATTAGATTAAAAAGCATGTTTACAGTTGGTATAGGGGTACTACATAATTCCCCCACCAGAACACTGAAATATAAAAAAAATACATTTAAGTGTTCGAAAATAACATGCGTCAGCGTAATACGTAGCAGCGATAGTACACAGAAGGCGATTTATTAAGCTGAAAAATGAGCGGTTTAAAGCGGTTAATAACATCGATAATAAATGCGATAATCTAGGGAAAGTGAAATTGCTAATCGTAATAGAATATATAAGGAACGATAAAATTGTCCGGGGATCTGTAGTCGGTAGACGAAAACGATACGTGAATAATATACGAGATGTGATTAAATATAATAATATAGGAAATATCGATGTTAAAATAATAGTGACGTGATTTATGTATGAAAATATTAATCAGTTAAATGAGTAATCAAATGACAATTACGAATAAAGACAATAAAAATGAAAATTCATAGTAAGTTATATTTCGATGACTTGCACGTAACGTTTAGGCCAATGGACTCGTCTACCAGATCGTGTTGTTTTCGCAGGCTTCTCTGTCGACGTTGAAGCTTGTGTAGATGTAGGTGTTGGCACGTCGTTCAGCTGGTTCTTATCGTTGACTTCGAAATCGTCGAGGAACGCTGGTTTGACTCTGTCGATACTGATGGCTTCTGTTTTATTCAATCTTTCTATCGTGATAACTTTCGCGTTTCTGTTTAGAACTTTGAATGGGCCATCATAAGCGGGTTGAAGTGGTCGTTGTACACCTTCTCTCCTGACGAAGACGTGAGTACAATCTGTCAGTTGTGACGGGATGTATGACGCTCGTTCCTGCTGACGTGGAAGTGATATCTTTAGCTCGTTCATGTGTCGTTTTAGCTGGTGCACGTAACCAGTCATATCGTGTGGAACTTGGTTACCCGGGGTGAAAAATTCTCCTGGTAATCGTAATGTTGTTCCATAGACTAGTTCGGAAACACAGCAGCCAATATCTTTCTTTATAGTAGCTCGTATACCAAGTAATACTAGTGGAAGTTTGGTTGACCAATCGTTTTGAGTCAAAGAAGCAGCGAGTGCAGCTTTGAGTTGTCGATGAAATCGTTCGACCATACCGTTGGAACTAGGATGATACGCTGTCGTTCGTATTCGTTTAATGCCTAGTAATTCAGTTAGTTGGTCAAACAGTCGGCTTTCAAACTGGGCACCTCTGTCTGTAGTGATAATTGATGGGACACCAAAGTTGGCTATCCAGTTTTCGACTAAAGCTTTAGCTACCGTTTCAGCTGAGACGTCGATTAATGGAACTGCTACTGGCCAACGAGTAAATCTGTCAATGCAGGTTAGAATATAGTTGAAACCATTGGAAGGAGGCAGTGGACCAACTATGTCTACATGTACGTGGTCAAATCTAGAGTCGGGGTTAGGGAAGCGACCAAGTGGTGCTTTGGTGTGCCGGTTGATTTTGACTCTTTGACAAGACAAGCAATTTCGTGTCCACTTCTTAACGTCGCTGTTAATGTTTGGCCAGATAAATCTTTCTCTTAGTAGCTTGGTAGTAGCGCTAACACCAGGATGCGACAAGTTATGTAACTTCTCGAATACTGTATGTCTCATAGCTATTGGAATGAAAGGTCGATATTTACCTGTAGAGGTGTCGCAGATAACTTTTGTCGTGCCGAAAGGAATTGCCTCGAGGTTTAAAGATGTTGTTTTAGAAGACATGATCTTTTTGAGTTCGGCGTCATCTCGTTGTAAGTTTGAGAGATGTTCGTAGTCGATGTCTGGGCATACAATGTTATCAATGTGCATACGTGATAAAGCGTCTGCCACTTCATTGTTTTTACCCTTTATGTGTCGCAGATCGGAGGTGAACTGGGATATAAACTCGAGATGTCGTAGTTCACGTGGAGAGTAGTTATCCTGTTTTGCTGATAAGGCTTTCGTTAGAGCCTTGTGGTCTGTAAAGACAGTAAAAGGTGTACCTTCCAGCATATGTCGAAAGTGCTTGATTGCTAAATAAACAGCTAATAACTCTCTACCAAAGGTGCTATATCGACATTGAGTAGGATTCAGTCGTTTCGAAAAGAATGCAAGGGGTTGCCATTCGCCATGTACCTGCTGTTGTAACACTGCCCCAATGGCGACATCTGAAGCATCTGTCATGAGAGACAGGGGGCGTCATTCTGGCGTCTGACTAAGAGCGTCTTGTCATTTAACGATTGTTTAACAGCTTCGAATGCTTTAACAGCTTCTGCAGGCAAATAGAATGAACGACTATGTCCACGTAAGCAGTCGGTCAACGGTTGCAAAACTCTAGCACAGTTCGGGATAAAACGCCGGTAAAAATTGACTAGACCCAAAAATCGCCGTAGTTTCTTGAAAGAATCTGGTAATGGATAGTCTTTGATGGCTTGTACATCGTCGGGGACTGGTCTAATTCCTTGATTGTCAATCAAGTGACCGAGGAATTTCAGTGATTTCTTACCAAATTCGCATTTATCTAAATTGATAGTCATGCCGTATTTGTGAAGTCTTTCGAACACCGTCTTCACATGTTTCACATGCTCGGTTTCGTCTGCACTTGCAATTAGTAAGTCGTCAATGTATGCGTAGACGAAGGGCAGGCCGCGGAGTACTTGGTCGATGAGACGTTGAAATGTCTGAGCGGCGTTCATCAGCCCGAAAGGCATGCGCACGAATTCGTATAAGCCGAATGGCGTGGTGATAGCGGTTTTTGGAACGTCATCCGGGTGGATGGGAATATGATGGTACGCTCTGACAAGGTCGATTTTGGAGAAAATTTTAACCTCTGGCAAGTTGCTGGCGAAATCGTGAATATGCGGTATGGGGTATCGGTCAGGTACCGTTTGCTTGTTTAAAGCTCGATAATCCCCGCATGGCCGTATCTCACCAGAAGACTTTTTGGGTACCATGTGCAGCGGTGAAGACCAAGAGCTGTTGGATGGTCGAATAATGCCGAGCTCTAACATTTTATCGAACTCTGTTTTTGCGATTTTAAGTCGATGTGGGTCAAGGCGTCGAGGACGTGCAAAAACTGGTGGTCCAGTGGTTTTAATGTGATGAACCACTTGATGCTTTAGTTCTGTTGCTCGGAAAGAGGGTTGTAGAAGGTCAGGGAACTGATTTACTAAGTCAGTATATGGAGATGCTGGTGTGCGTGTGACCATCAAGTTCAGCGATGATGCACGGCTAATCGTACCAGCGATGTACCTTTTATTGAGCGAGTCTATAAGCTTAGGGCTAACCGGATCAACTAGCAGTTTGTGTTGCTGTAGAAAATCTATACCAAGGATTGGGGATGGAACGTCTGCGATGATGAAAGACCAATGTAGGTATTCTGCAGACCAAAATCTAAAGTCATTCGTTTACTACCATATGTAACAATATTAGACTTATTAACGGCTTGGAGCGTAACTGCAGGGTCAGGATGTTGACGTTCCTGCGTAGTCGGAGGGAGAACACTAACCTCTGCTCCTGTGTCGACTAAGAACGTAGTACCGGTATTTCTATCTGTTACATAAAACAAACGACTGCTAGATCGTAGATTGCCAACAGTAGAAGTTTTCATACATGATGATATATCTTTTGGTTTAGCCTGAAAGTTGCAAGGTGAACGACACCGTCGTGCATTGCCTCCGTAACTACGGTGGTACCAGCAAATAGTATCGTGATGTCGTGACGTGCTGGGTGATCGAGAAAGACGTCGACGAGACGAGCTTCTAGAACGGCTTGGTCGTGTGCGTGTGGTCAGTGCTGCTAACTGACTCAGTACGGTGTCGACTTTGTGTTCTAGAGCCTGTATCCTGTCGTCAGTGTCTGGCATTCTGCTGGTGGAAGCAACAGATTGAGGTGTTGACCTCTCATACATGCGATCTGCGATTTTGGCAAGCTTCTCAATGTCAATGTCGTCATCTCCGTAAGCAAGAACTTGTTGAATGTTTGCAGGAAGTCGTCGCAACCAAATTTGGTAAAAGAGACTTTTGTCGATATCCCTTCCTGCTACTAGGCTTTGCATGTGCCTCATGAGTTGTGATGGGGTTTTATCGCCTAGCTCTACGTTGCTTAACAAACGATCGAGTGCTTGCCTATCAGAAAGTGAAGTGCATCGAAGTACTTCTTCTTTCAACTTGTCGTAAGGAGCGTCTGTGCTGGGCTGAACTATGTGTTGTCGAACCTGTTCGGCGATTTCGTCTGGTAGTACTGTACTCAATATGCCAAATTTAACCGTCTGTGACGTAAGCTTATTGGCAGTGAAATAATTTTCCAGTCGTGCAAACCAAAGATGGGAGTCTTTGGGCCTAAAAACTGGTACAGTAAGAGAAATGGTACCAACAGATCCCAGCTGTAAGGTATCAGGGTATCGGAAGACATGATACAATTCGTAGAAAAATGGTTTAACAGTAACAAAATAGCAAAAATTATGCACACCAAGAATATGGTAAAACAGAAAAACATGCAATGCAGGTGCTTACCACAGATTACTGCAAGTTGTGCGATGAGAAAGCACAAGAATCAGCTCGAAATGTCTATTATATGTATATATATCCGATAAAGTTAGAGTTTAATTAATCCAGCAAGTGTAATGATGCGTCCGGGTGAACAAAACGTCGTTGGAGTCAACAAGTTATCGTCGCAGTGAAAAAGTTATCGTCGAGGTGAAAAAGTTGTCGTCGCGATGGACAATTTGTCGACGGGGTAGAAATTTGTCGTTGGGGTCAACAATTCGTCGTCGGGGTGAACCAGTTATCGTCAAGGACACCAATTTGTCGTCGGGGTCGAAAGATCACGTCGGGCTCACCAATTTTGTTGCGTGCGTTGTCTGACTAAACTGCTGTACACATATATTCTATGTATTTCTTCGCTCTTATTGATGTGCGCAGACGTTGTGGCTACTCGACGCCCACAACGTAAATCAAAAGGCACTTGTGAAGAATACGAATATGTATTGAAGCAGTAGTCAAATTCGAAATTGTGTCAAGGTAATATTCAACAGTGAATGGACAAGTATTTGCGAAGTATATATAAAATCAGTCTGTATACACATATAATGCAAGTATACAAATTAGATTAAAAAGCATGTTTACAGTTGGTATAGGGATACTACAATTCCTATTCTCCTTCTTAAATTGTTCCCTACCTTTCTATCAACTGGAACATATCCAGATGCATGGAAAACCACGCACATTACCCCTAGGTATAAGTCAGGCTCCCGTTCAAGTTTCATGAGTTACAGACCCATTAACCTGACTTCTGTTATTTCAAGGGTTCTGGAAAAGATCGTGAAAAGTGCCATTTTCGACTTCCTCTCTCAAGAGAAACTCATCACTCCTTATCAACACGGTTTCATGAAGTCACGTTCTTGTACGACATGCCACTTAAAATTTTTCGACCACATCTCACAACTTAAAGATCCCAGTATGATCACAGTTATCGTATACTTAGATCTTAGTAAAGCCTTTGACACTGCAAGCCACCGACTGTTAATATCAAAAGTCCAGTCCTATGGGATACAAGGTTCATTGTTAAGCTGGCTCAGTTCGTTTCTAAGCAACCGGATGCAAATGGCCAGGTTAGGTTCCCACACATCCAACCCCGTTCGGATAACAAGTGTAGTTATACAAGGTAGTGCCCTAGGTCCACTGCTATTCCTGTTATATTTCAATGACATTTGCGACGTTATTAAACATGGCAGACCTTTCCTATTCGCCGATGACATCAAAATAGTGTATCAATCACTCAGAAATGAAGTGTCATGTGTATTTAGTAGGATTCAAGATGATATTGAGAGCGGCCAATTATGGTGTAACACATGGAAAATGAAGTTTAACGTTGAAAAATGTGGTGTGCTATGCTCCAAAAGCATTTCATCTGAACTTTCCATCTCCCTACACAACAAACATATTCCTCATCTGCCGCTTACAACAGACTTGGGTCTGAAATACACTCCAGAATTTAGCCTGACTAAATACGTTAAATTACAAGTATCAAAGGTCAAAAGGCTCTTTGGATTTTTATTCCGAAACTTTAAGACCAGTGAATCCAAAATTATGCTGTACAAGTTGTGCGTAAGGCCCTTACTTGAATTTTGTCCCCCTATCATGGACAGTGTCTCCGTAAAAGACAGATGCAAATTAGAAAGTCTACAAAGGGCGTTTACTAAACGTCTAGTAGGTGAAAACCTTTGCATTTCTTACTATGACAGATGTAATCTGTTCGACTTGGAACCCTTATGGGTTAGACGACTGAAGTTCAACCTAAAAATTACACTTAGGATTGCTAAAGGGCTTATATATTTCCCCCACAATGACTTTACTTTCAGTTCACCTAAGAAATATAACCTGAGAAATAAATCTTCTTCTTTTAATGTCCTCCACTGTCATACAAAATACAGATCAAACTCTTTCACTGTGAGATACCGTTGTATTTGGAAACATCTTCCAACTGAAATTAGAAACAGTCCTACCCCAAAAACTTTCTCATCTTTGCTGAACAAATATTTCATTAACAACGGGTTAGAAGGGGTATGTGACAAACTAAAAATTAGAGATCTAATACGGCACTCCTCTGATCCTCACTGTTAACTCCTAAAATCTGTAAACCCTATGTTTGACACCACTTTCACCATGATTGCTTTCACAACCCTAGACACCTATTCTTAATCAGCCTTAAATTTAAAATTATTTTTATTTCCTTCAAATATTTTTGCATATATCCCTGATAATATTGTATTATGAGTATTTCAGTATGCTAAGGTTCAATCTCAAATTCCAGATGCAAATCAACTGAAGACGACTGGTATTAAAATATCTCCAGAGCCTGCCTAGTGCTATACGTCTAGCTCTACGCAAATTAAGGCCAAAATGGTAGTTGTCTAAATATTCAAATAAACGGTGAATTTTCAATAGTAGTGACTCCTATCCTATTATTCTATAATTATAATCTTCTATGTTCAACTTTTCTTGAACAACATATTATAACTTACCAGTGCTTATTTGCTCAATGCTGCACGATTACTTTCTGATTTTCTAAACTACATTTGTTTATATCTAAAATGAATCTTATCTTACTATTCTATTACTATAATCCTGTATGTTCAAATTTTCTAGAACAACATATTATAACTTACCACTGCTTATTTGCTATAATATATATTTCTTCCTGTTTATGCAGGAACATACCAATTGTACAGGCATGGATAAGTTGATATATAAATTACACAATCTGATGTATGATGAATTTACAGTTTGGTTGTTCTCACTGACATTAGAGTCAGTCGGAACAGTCTGCTGTAAAGTCTGTGTAGCACATAAAGAGATATAGAAATATTGTCTTCGCATTAAAAAACCGAGACATCAGATGAATGTAATACGGATATCTGGGAAAAAAAGCTTGAAGTCAATTCTCTTATATAACTTTGTTGTGAGCAACACCCTTGGTTCAAAGTTTATTGATGTATTATGTTGAGATCAGTGATATATTTATTCCATTTTTCAGCAGTCTTATCGTATTTTTATAACAGGAAAGAAATTTGATCGTGGATGCGAAAACCAGATAAGGTCATTTGAAGTTGTTTTACTGCATCAAATGATGTCGAGGTCGATTCCAGAATTCTCCATTTGTTCCATTTGTGTCTGCATGGCGGACTGTATTCATAAGTTGAGTAAAATGTTGAAAACTGTTTGAAAACCAGCTCTCTCTTCATTTCAGATCATGAATACTCATTTACAGCATGTTCGCCAGCGTCTTCAAATGGTAGAATTAGATCGTTCATGGAATTTGAGTGGTTATGAGATAGATGGTTTGAAATTAATCCTCATTTCAGTTTAGATGCAGGGTTGTTCGAACTCGACCAGGAGATGAATAGGAGCAGCAGAGTACCAAAAAGAATGCTCAAAGCTGCACGATTACTCCCTGATTTTCTAAACTGCATGTGTTTATATCTAAAATGAATCTTATCTTACTATTCTATTACTATAATCCTGTATGTTCAAATTTTCTAGAACAACATATTATAACTTACCACTGCTTATTTGCTCAATGCTGCACGATTACTTTCTGATTTTCTAAACTACATTTGTTTATATCTAAAATGAATCTTATCTTACTATTCTATTACTATAATCCTGTATGTTCGAATTTTCTAGAACAACATATTATAACTTACCACTGCTTATTTGCTCAATGCTGCACGATGTCTCCCTGATTTTCTAAACTACATTTGTTTAAATGTAAAATGAAATCTTAGATTGCCTTTCTTTCTTACATTTTTCGTTTTCAAAATACTGTAAAAGATGAAACATACATGATGTTCTTCTGAAAGTAGTCATTCATACCATAAGTTTGAATAAGCCGACGAAGAAATAGTTGGACAAACAGAAAGTTTGTGGCATTTTGCAGCAGAAATTAAAAAAAAAATAATTAAAAAAATGAAGCATTCCGACAGGGCCTTGCACAAAAATGGTGGGAGGGTGGTGACTGCTAGTCAGCGGATATGATGGCGGGGACATATGTGAACCACCCTTATCTGTGTGACAGCACTTTATTGCTATGGCTCCTGAGTTCGGATGGCTTCTGCAGAATGAGAATAAATATAAACTAAAAAAAAATAATGAAAAAAGGAATAGAAGTTGAAAATTGCCTAGAGCCGAAGTTTAGACGCAAACTCCCGAATGAAAGTAAATGGTATGAGTCCGCTACTTCAGAAGGACACCGAACTGTATACTTCAGAAAAACATATATTACTAGGCCCTCGCTTTTCTTTTACATAGCTCACGCACTCTGACTTTTGTGTTTAACTCCTTTTAAACCTCGTAAGTAGGTGAAATTATCACCTGTCTTTCACTTTAAACTAATTGTTCGCAGAAAAGACTGTAAAATATCGGGAAAATAATATTTCCTGAAAAAAACAATAAAAAACGATGAACCCCATGCCTGTTATATATTTTGAATTATTAACACCTTTTAAATACTTCTGCACCTGTCTGCTGGTTTTCTTGTGTCTTCTTCTCTTTTCAAACACACTGCTTTCAACGAAGGTACAGCGCTGCAATTCTCTACTTATTCGTGATATTGCTAGCTCATCTGGTGAATAACGGAATCATCGGTATTATAAAATCTGCTGACAAGTTCAAAGTGGGCCTCATAAACAACTGGAAATGTCACAAATATGATGTATTTACAGGTAAATTTAAAGTTTAATAGACTTTAAAACTCTTTCTGAATGATTTACTGATAATTATTGTTTATTCTGCATCTCTTATGTAATACGTCAGCACCTGCACAGAAATGCCACTTACCTACTGTAACACCCAGAAGCAACAGACACAATCAGCGAAGGAAGAAGAGGAAGATGCGAGAGGAAGGTCTATATTTCCAGCACGTAGGGCTCGAATTGCCCGGGTACAAGCTAATCATTGTCATTTATAACAAGGTTAGACAAACGGTCCTCCACCTGTTCCAGCACGGCCAGGCCAGCGTTCTTTTCTGAAAAAGAGGAAACAGGAGACTCATTTAGTGATGTCATGTTAGTTTTTATATCCTTACATCGCTCCCTCCCCTCTGGAGGCACTGTCCTCAGTGCCTGGCGGCGGTATAGGGCATGCACTACCTCCATCAGTGGGCACCTCGAAATAGGTCGTAGCGGGTGGCGGTTGCGAAGATGTCGACGGTTCTTTGACAGCTGCTAGACAGTGTGGTTTCAGCTGGTTGTAATGTGCTGAGATGAGATTTTCCTGGGGGCGTCGCAAGTTCCGCAGGACATATGTAGTTGGAGGTCGGTGCTGTACGATTTCATATGGACCTTGCCAGGGGCGTAGAACTTGGGGCACGAACTGGCAGGGACTGACGGCCGATGGAGCCAGACGTAGTCACCCGGGGAATAGGTTGGTCCGTGGGCAAACCGATCATAGTTACTTTTCTGATGCTGCGAAGAAGACTGCAGATGTCGACGTGCTAGGTTGTAGGCTGTGTCGAGGTGGTGACGAAGGTTGCGGACGTAGGGAATACAGTCGATCTTCTCGTATGGTAGCAACGGTGTCCGAATCTCAACAGGAAGGCGAAGTTCACGCCCAAACAAGAGTAGAGCCGGGGAAAATCCTGTCGACAAATGCACGGAGGAGCGGTATGCAATCAAGCATTGAGGCAGGACATCGTCCCAGGTGTTCTCCGGTGCGTTGCGCAAAAAGGCACGGAGAAGATGCTTGATGGTTCGGTTGGTGCGTTCCACCAGTCAGTTCCCTTGTGGATGATAAGGCGTAGTATGGGTCTTTCGAATACCGAAAGCATTGCAGATGTGAGAGATAAGAAGACTCGAAAGCAGCGCCTTGATCAGAGTGTAGATAAAGAGGGGCACCAAAACGGGACGCCCAGTTGTCGATGAAAGCTCGCCCGATCGCCAGGGCATCTTGTTGCTGCAAGGGCACTGCTTCGCACCACTTGGTGAAATAGTCGACCATGACAAGGATATAACGATTCCCGCGTCTCGATGTTGGTACTGGCCCAATGATGTCGACTCCAACTCGATGATTAGGGGCTTCGGTCAGCATAGGTACTAGGGGTGCTCGGGGAGTTGGCTTAGGCTGTTTGATCTGCGCACATATAGCGCAATTGCGGCAAAACTCCATAACATTGGGTGAATAAGTGGCCACCAGAAGCGTTGACGGATGGCGTGTTCAGTTTTCTGTTGGCCAGCGTGTCCCAGTTGATGATGTACCTGACTAATAAGCTCGGGTACTTTAACGGTCGGGACGAGGAGTCGGGGGTTGGCATTTGGTTCCACTATGTAAAGAACATCATCTATAAGTCGTAGTAAGCCCCACTTATCGCAGATGCACCGCGTGGCTGCTGGTAAATCCCGTAGTTCTTTTGACGTCGGTTTATCGTTCCCATGCTGTTGACGTGAATAAATGGGCTGTATCCTTGTGCCCGCCGCTTGCAGGGAGGCCCAGTCGGTGTCAGCTGCAGCACCGAGTAACACATTCAGTGCGCTCTCGCAATCGGGCAGGCGAGAGAGGGAGTCGGCGTTACCATGTCATTTTCCAGGCCGGTATTCACAAGTGAAATCAAATTCATGTAACCGTTCCTGCCAGCGGGCAAGTTGGCCGTCGGCATCACAAAAATTTTGCAAACAATGTAACGCCTTGTGGTCAGTACGGACTAAAAATTTGCGCCCCAATAAGTAATGACGAATGTCAATCACGTCTCATAAACCGTCAATGCCCAGCTCTCGCTACGCTCGGGCCCACGCTGTTCCTCAGAAGATTTCAGAAACGCTTAGTAATAACGGACGAATAAACCAAAACACCGATTGGCCGCTTGATATTTCTTTATTGTTACACCAACATATAAAAAGAATAAGTGAACTAAGGTCTGAAAACAAATATTACAATAATAAATCATTTTATTACTTCTGACGATGTTTCACTCTTCTTTCTGAACAGCGACCGATGAGACGATGACTGTCGTATTGATGCCTCCGCGAAAATCGAGGAAGTTGATTTTGAGCAAACAACCAAGAATTGATCGTTCAATTTTCAACTCCATTGACACTCCCCGGCAAAAAAGGGATCCAACCCTTTTTTCCTTCACGACCAATGCACGTTGACTTGGATGCCATTGCGAGAACCTGGGTCACACGGACAGAGCCGAAATGGAAAACAAACGGAAAAGCCAACACACCACAAGCATACTCACAGCACAATCTCACACATCGCTGACGACCTGCGCCTCCAGACAGAGACCTCCTCTTGAAATCTTGCAACACAATCGCCACTTACTAGAATGACTCTTGCAGAATGCAACGTGACCATAGCACCACCTCACGATACTTTACGCTCATCCTCTTATCTACTCACTACCAATTACCACTGCAATCGCTTGTCACTCATTCTGCCTCAATTCTAGTAACGATGACGTATGAAAGCCTCAGTCGTTTACACTCTTTCTCCCCGGCGTGTGAGACCACAGCTGACAATTATCTCCGTGTGCATTTCATTCTCAGCAATAGCCTAGCCTCCCCGGCGTATACGACCCATCTGCTGTCCTTAACATCAATCAATTCATTCACGGATGTAGAAGACTCGAAACAACTTCAGAAGTAATCACGACGAAAATTTTAACAAAATTACGCAATAACAACAAGACACGAAAACAACAAGTAAACACAATGAATCCAAAATACACCAATTGATATGACACACCACGCGTATATACAAATAGTACAAACAACCTCGCCGATCATGTCTTGGTGTAATTCCTTTGAAGAATTGCAGGACTTACACCAGTACGCCTACAACCCTTCTCAGGTTGATGATCCAAGTGGAAGTCGTCCGGACACAAACAGAATTACCAACAGCTAGATGACAGATGATATCAATTCAGTATATGCAATATGAACATATGTACAAAATCACACACCGAGCACATTGGGCTGCTCATTGATGCGCTACCCTTTGAGGAATTGTAGGACTTACAGCAGTACGCCTACAACCCTTCTCAGGTTGACACTCTAGGTTGGAAAATCGTCGCAGAGTTCATTTGCTAACTTCCTTCTATGAGCTATATCCTCAAATCTGAACGGCAACACGCCCATGTCATTGTATCGTAGAATATAGATGACCAACAAACACGACCTATCTCATCAACCAAGTGTAGAAACAGAGTAATTTACACCAAAGATAATAACATTCAAATAGTAACTTGAAACTAGAAATGCCTTTATTCGTGCAAGTCAATTTAACAATTACTCTCTCGTTTACATTTGACTTATTCTCACTAAACTGAGCAATATCTTTCGTCTTTTCAAACGCACCAATACTATCATAGTCATTGCAGAGGATATTTGAGTTGATGGGCGTCTGTTTCATTGTGGATGACAACACCAACGACGACTGATTGATATCAGTTGATGAAGTTAGCGGTGGATCAAAAGCTGTTGTTGCTCGACTTTCAGAAATTTGTCTACCTCCAAGACCACCACCACTGCTGTCTTTTACTATTAGCTCAGGCTTAGCACTAGCATCTGATGATAGGTGGGCTACATGTTGATCACTTACACTGACGGTCTCACAAGTATGCATGCCTTCTGCAACTGCATCTGCATTTAATTCTACTTCACGTTGTAGTTGTACAGAACCTTTATTTAACTTAGCAGTAGTAGGCATATCCCTCATCTCATCATGATCAACCAAAGACAACTGTGAAGTATCATGATCATTATCACGAATATTCACTTTACCGTCAACTTCATCATTTTCAAACTCTTTAATAACAGAAGTAGACAATTTTGGTTCCTCCTCGCAAATCATAAATGTTTTATAACTTCACTCTGACTAGTAATACCTTGTAAACTTGTGGAGTCAGAACTCCACTCTGAAGCAATAACTCTATTCTGTGACACTCTATTCAACAATGGCTTACCAGTTGCAACTACAGACTTCTTCACCGCACCGTTATCGTCACACAATTCGGAGTCAGACCTGGAGTTTACATTTAGCTTATCACTGAACTTGCTCACTGGTTCACAGTTCACTTCTGTATGCACCTCTTGCACACGTGTAAAACAAAGCCGTGTTTGCCTTGCATCTTGTAACTTATCTGTTGAGGATGTACTACGAAACCTGTTACACTCACTAAGTCTATATGCATTACTATACATCATGGAGCCTTCTCGATATCAACCTCCCTGAGGCCTACTCGTCATCAATGATTGCATTTTGATCTCAGACTGCTCTATTCTAGGGGTGAGATGTAATAG
This sequence comes from Trichobilharzia regenti, assembly GCA_944472135.2. Classification (NCBI taxonomy): domain Eukaryota; kingdom Metazoa; phylum Platyhelminthes; class Trematoda; order Strigeidida; family Schistosomatidae; genus Trichobilharzia; species Trichobilharzia regenti. Next base: position 61,573,837 of record OX235265.1, on the reverse strand, counting down.
GCTGGCGAACTTGCTCATCGATTGATTGACACTATCTTTTACTAATTTCAGGATATCATCAAATTTTGGCTCGATAAACTCATCCTCCATACGGGAGCTTATCTTCACCCACTTCTTTTGCAGTCGAGTAGGTAGACGTCCTCCTATTACTTCTAGTATAAAACTCGAGTTGAGGTCACTCATGCGATTCATCGAAATCATTGCATTCTTGTAAATTAGCAAATTATCTAAAAACTCAGTGAGTGCCTGGGAGTCATCCCGTATTTGACCACCATTACCCTCAACAGCCTCGAATAATTTCCCTACAATCATCGAAGGTCTTCCAAACCTTTGACGTAATATGCTCATAGCCTCATCGTAGCCCTCTTTTGGCTTCATAAACTTACAACACTGTATAGCTCTTGCAGCATCTCCAGTGCAATATCTCATCAAATACATTAACTTCAATTCATCACTTGATAGTAAACTACTCAACATGATCTCAATCTCCTTTACAAATTGTAAATAATCAGCTGGGTTTCCATCAAAACACCGTGGTTCTAATTTAGGCAGTTTGATGTTCCTATTATCCCTGAACGGCGCAACAGTAACATCAACCATGTCATGCTTAACATCAGACACATCGTTACAATTAACAGACAAGTCACAATGACTTACTTTCCTGTTTGCATCCAAGACGCTCTGTATCTTCTTTGACCCAGGCATTGTTGAACTTGACCCAATTCCAAAAGGTTCCAGATATTTCTTGTTCAAAGAGGACTTGACCGGCACCAGGAAAGATGAACGGCGACTATCCAAACTTTCACCAACTGTTTGAATCCGCCAGATCTGTTTCTATCGTCAGAAACTGTCAATCACGTCTCATAAACCGTTAATGCCCAGCTCTCGCTACGCTCGGGCCCACGCTGTTCCTCAGAAGATTTCAGAAACGCTTAGTAATAACGGACGAATAAACCAAAACACCGATTGGCCGCTTGATATTTCTTTATTGTTACACCAACATATAAAAAGAATAAGTGAACTAAGGTCTGAAAACAAATATTACAATAATAAATCATTTTATTACTTCTGACGATGTTTCACTCTTCTTTCTGAACAGCGACCGATGAGACGATGACTGTCGTATTGATGCCTCCGCGAAAATCGAGGAAGTTGATTTTAAGCAAACAACCAAGAATTGATCGTTCAATCTTCAACTCCATTGACAACGAAAGTAGGAGAGAAAGTAGACGAGGGCTAGCATCTCACGTCGCGTCGTAGAATACCGCGTCTCTCTTTTGTCTAGAATTCGACTAGCATATGCTATCACTCGTATTTGTCCGTCAGAGGCTGTTTGCGAGAGAACGGCTCCTATTGCATGTGCACTGGCGTCGGTATCCAGAGTGAAGGGGCCACTACCAGCCGATGTGTCTGGAAACGATAGGACAGGGGGAGAAGTTAGACAATTTTTAAGCGTGTCAAAGGCTACCTGGCACTCATTTGTCCAAACGAATTTCCGTCCTCTTTCGGTCAATCGATGGAGAGGGGCTGCTATACTTGGCGGTACGTTTGAAATTGGTGACATTTTTGCACGTGTTTGCTCTGAAATTTATTTACTGCTTATTGTCATATAATTCTTGAAATTATGGTCCAAATCTCTAAAAAACGTGTTCGTAGAAACACAATTGTTTTAGATAGTGGCTTAAATTCGGTTATAACTGCATTACCGCCTGGTAATACAGTATCAACTACTAGCTCTCAAAATGGTTTGAGTGCAGATCTCACTCCTGTGATACAGGTGAAAGATGTTCTGTTAGAGAACTCTGAGTTCTGTAAACTAAACCTCCTCTTGAAAGATATGCAGAGGCAAGTAAGTGAAATTCAGAAAAAAATAGATCAGTTTGATAGTATGTCACTGCCAATCTCAAATACCACGGAGAGCCGGTCTGATATTGGCCAGATTAAGTGTTTACTGGATGTAACTCAAAATAAGCTTTTGAATTTAGACCCAATAGCCTGTCTTTTAGAAAGGCATCCTAAAATATCTCCAGACAACCTAAATAAAGCTGAAAATCTGATTGACTGCTTGGCTACGGAGGTGATGAAGCGTATAACCTCTTCTCACCAAGCTATAGTTTACAACGTCCCAGATTCTCTGCCGCTGAAAACTGTAAGACACAAAATCCTGATTTGTTGCGGCATGGCTAGTGTTCCATGTGAATGCAAACGACTTCGTAAAAAGTCTAACCAGGCTAATTGCCCAATCATTTTAAAATTCAGTAATTCCCTTGATGCTAGTAAGTTTACTAAATGTCAGGATCACTTAAGACTGAATAGCAGTTATAAGTCTATAACCGTAGCTCAGGATAAAACACCGTGTCAGCGCAGAATAATGCGTAGTAATAACCTGGTCACCTCCTCTAGCTTTGATTTACCAAATAAGGATCGTGCACAGCAACAGACACCTAGTGCTGAAACTAGCATTCAGCAAACTACACAACAACCACACCTGCCAATGGAACTAGGAACTGATTTAGATACCAGTACCCCTGTAAACAAAGCCTCATCGAAAGATGTTAAAATGACTAGAACTTCTGCAAGTTGTTCTAAGAAATTTCCCCACAAACGTAGTAACCTCACCACGATGAACAAATTTCGCAGGGTTGAGACTAATGATGGAGAAGAATACTTTGTATTCAATAAGCCTGCTGAGAGTAAGAATGCCAACAAACCATCACTTGTTACGAAAAACTCCTCTCGAAACATAAGTATATCTGGAGGTGTTCCGCATGCTCCACCTTATAGAAAGTCAGGCTCCAAGACTCCTAAAGTCTTGCAGCCAAAGCACCTTCCTTCACAATTCCCTTTAAGTTATAAAAACAACCCGAAGGTGTATACCGGTATGACGAATAGCAGTTGGATGGGTAGACCTTTTGATGCTATGCCTTTTAACCGTCAACCGAGGCCCAACCTGTACTACCCTTATATCCAGGAACACATGGTAAATTTTCCAGGTGTCCCGAATCACTGGTACGACCCATGACACCTAGGACCACCTCAATGCACACCAACTCCGATGTGCTGACACCCAGTCCGACCTCCTTTTCATTCATAAATTCTTGCGGTGCTGACGCACAAATAGATCTAGGTTATGGTGACATTTTAAGCCAGTTTGTAGTATCCCGTGACTTATTCACGATATTGCTGATTAATGAACGTTCCTTAATCAATAAGATATCTGAACTTAGGACATTATTATTAGTCGCCAAGCCTACTGTAGCTCTGATTACTGAGTCATGGTGCTCATCCTCTGTACTTGATGTGCAAATAGGTATCGATGATTACACAGTACACCGTGCAAACAGAGACTGCAAGCGTGGTGGAGGATGTCTCATATATATACATAACTCATTTATAGTCAGTAAGGTGGAAGATGAAATAATGAATAATGTACCTGACTCACTCTGGGTTGTCTTACATGGAGATAAATACAAACTTCTCATAGGCTGTGTTTATCGAGCACCAAGCTCAACTAAAGAAACTGATGCGTTATTAGCTAAATCGTTTGCACACATCCAGACACCTACTCGTGGTGACAACATGTTGGACCTTGTTTTTTGTCATGACACAATCCCAGTATCCACGTATGTTGGTAATCGATTTTCCAGTAGTGACCATAGAATGGTACTCTGCTCTCTGCCTTTCTCACCACTAAATACAGGAAACAAACAAGATTCAGGAAGCACAATATGTCGTAGTTACAAATATACAGACTGGGGATTAGTCCAAGAACTTATTCGACTCTGTCAATGGGATGACTATTTTACCACTGACTCCCTGGAGGCCTTAGTAACCCTGTTTTACAGGAATGTTACCCTTTGTCTAGATACAGTTGCTCCAAAGAAAATAGTGAAATTAAGTAGACACCGAACTGAATATATTCCAAGGGCACACCGTAATAAGTTAAGGAAGCTGAAGAAACAGTACTATTCCACTAAGGACATATCACTATTGCTCTCAATCCACGAGTCTCTTGAATCTATCAAGCGCCTACGCTCTCAAAAGGACCTCGACGAAGAGTTAACGGCACTTGAAAGTACCTCCAAAGTTTATAACTTAACGGCACTTCTTAAAAAACGAATGCAGTCGGCGAGGGAAATCCCATACTTACTTCACGACAAAGTAATCTACAATGAACCTGCCACTATCTGTGAACTCTTCAGTGATTGGTTTGCAAACTTTAGTTTAGAAACACATATGCCTGGTGAAACCGCTCCCCTTACTATCTCTTCCCTTGAAAGCATTGTGTTCACTAATCAGTTAATAGTACAAGCAATTAAAAGCCTTAAACCTTCCACTAGTACGGGACCGGATGGCCTCGCTTCGATAATTTTCAAAAACAGTGGGTGTGATATACCCCTGTTACTTCTTAAATTCTTCTCAATATCTATGGACACTGGCACTTACCCTAGTGAGTGGAAAACTAGCTTCATAATTCCACATTACAAATCTGGTGATAGGGCAAACGTCCGCAATTACAGACCCATAAATATAACCCCAGTTATCTCACGAATCATGGAGAAAGTTGTAAAAGATCAATTGTCAGACTACCTAATTAGGGAAGATCTTGTTACAAGGTCTCAACACGGATTTCTCAAAAATAGATCCTGCGTTACTTGCCACTTCGACTTTTTCAACTGCATCACTAGTAGTCGCGAAGCACGTAAGCTAGTCGTTGTTCTCTACTTCGATATATCTAGGGCATTTGACATGGTATCTCACAGTATTCTCTTTGAGAAGCTGTACTCTTGTGGAATTCGCAACCCATTACTGAACTGGTTAAAATCATTTCTAAGCAACAGGGTACAAATAACCAAAGTTGGATCTGTATTGTCTCATCCTAGGCAGATCTCAAGTGGGGTCGTGCAAGGTAGTGTCCTAGGTCCACTTTTATTCACAGTCTACATTAACAGCATTTGCAAGTGCTTCACCTTAGGCAAACCATTCCTATATGCTGACGACCTCAAAGTCGTCTACTCCTGCTACACTCATGAATTAAGCGATATGGTTACTAAAATACATCTTGAACTAAGTAGCCTTGCAACGTGGTGTGCTGAATCCTGTCTAAATTTTAACATTGACAAATGCGGCTGGATTTGTATCGGCAACAGTAACCTTGATCTAACTCTTGAAATAAATGGGCGAAAACTAGCTAAGCTCAACTCAGTCGTAGATCTCGGTATTAGATACTCTAGTAACCTAACGTTCGCTGAACAGACTGATTATGCCAGACGTAAAACGCGAAGGCTGATAGGATGCATAACACGCAATTTCTTTTGTTGTGAAACTAGGGTTTTATTATACAAAGTATGTGTCCGACCTATCTTAGAATACTGCCCGTTTATTCTTAGCGGACTCAGACAAAATGACAAGCTTAAATTAGAGGGAGTGCAACGGCAGTTTACCTCAAGAACTCTTGGTTTAGAAAGTGGTCTGGAATACCATGAGCGATGCGAAGACTAAGATTAGAACCCCTCTGGAAAAGACGCCTTAAGCTAAACCTTATCTTTTACTACAAGCTAACTAATCTTCTCTTGCATTCCTCCGAGCCAATAACTAAACCTACCGCTGTCATCAGTTACAATCTTAGAAATCATCACAACCTAGCTGCTATGGAGCACTGTCAGACTTACGTGCGGTACAACTTCTTCTTAAATAAGTTTTCAGTCATTTGGAATAGACTACCAGCTAATGTGCGCGATGCAAACACACTTCCAGTGTTCATCTCCTCAGTCACCAGACTGCTCAAAGATGACAATGCACTTTTGCGCCTGACTCTTACACCTTCTTTTTCACCCTACATAGATATTTTAAGTTCTTTAAACGTGTAGTTACAACAAACTACAATTATAAATTTTAATATTATTGGAACTAGATGATAAACATTTCTACACAGGACAGTAATATTAGTTTACACATAATATAAAAGTTAGCATAACGGGACTAGTTAGTTTGTGTACCAAAATAACCACAGTTACTAAACAGAATATATATGTATATATTTATTAATCACTCCTTAAGGACTCCCGTTGCTTTCTTTTGCGTTGCTGTTGTTTGTCTTCTTTTTTCTCTCACCATTTCAGCTTCCATTTGACTTTTTGAATGAGAATGAATAATGTGGATATTTGACCATTTACAATGACAAATGATCTGCAAACATTATTGGTCCCGTATCTTTCAGTTGCCTGGTTAATAACGAATTAACTTTCTCCACGACGCAACCTGGATTACATTTGTGGAATATACTCTTATACCAATGGAAAAGTATCAATTTGTAATACAACGTCACGATTGTAGCTTATAACATAACTGATCGTATCTGTAAAATAGCTTCCTTATTACCCAATTTGGATATAAATCAAATCAAAAATAAGATTCGGATTTGTACACACCCAAGTTATATTGAGGAATTACTTCAAGCTTTATTTTTTCCCAAGTATTTTTAATCCATCCAAAACTTACTTGGGTTTTTTTGTTAATGCGAAGACAATATTCCTATATTTCATGATGTGCTCCATTGAATGACTGGTTATCATATTGTTCCCACAGACCTAAGACAAAAACGCCAGCAACCATGTAACTTAACCATAAACCGAATTTATGAAATTTAAATAATGCTTACCCATGCCTGTATATTTGGTGTGTCCTACACAAGTAGGAAAAAATGTGTATTTTATTAAAACATTATTATTAATTATGATTGCTAATCGTATATGTAATTTATCATATTGATGATGCCTGTAAACTGGCGTCTCTCATGTACAAAATGAGAATATACTATTATTATACTGGCGAAATTCTGGACGAAACGCCGGTAATAGGAGGCGTGTCCCATGAAACTGCGTACGTCAGCGGTCGATTTAGGGGTCGGCCAGTTAACAACTGCATGAGTTTTGCTGCTATCCATATGTACTCCTTGTGGAGTAATCTCATGTCCAAGGAAAATAACAGATTTCTGCAGGAATTTGCATTTTGAGGCTTGCAGCTTAAGGTCACTCCCGCGTAAGCGTTGAAATACGGCGCGCAGGTTGGCATGATGGTCTTCGAGAGACTGGCCGAACACGATGATATCGTCCAGGTAGATGAGGCACTGTTTGGGGACTAGCCCTGCAAGTACTGTTTGCATGAGCCGTTGAAACGTAGCAGGGGCGTTAGACGGGCCAAATGGCATGGTTTCGAATTCGTATAGCCCCGTAGGCACAACGAACGCAGTTTTGGAGCGGTCTTCTGGGCGAATTTCAACTTGCCACTAGCCGGAAGCAAGATCTAGTGTGGAAAACCACTGTGCGCCACCTAAGGCATCTAAGGTAGCGTCGATGCGAGGCAAAGGAAAAGAATCCCGTTGTGTGATTGCATTTAAGCGGCGATAGTCGACGCAGAGGCGGAGAGAACCATCTTTCTTTTTCACAAGAACGATTGGAGATGCCCACGGTGACGTAGACGGTTTAATCACCTTTCGTAACATATCTGTTATCATGGTATCCAACTGCTGTTGGTAATGAATGGGCACTCGTCGTGGTGGCGTCCTAATGGGCAAGTTATCACCTGTCTGAATCTCGTGCTGTACGATATTAGTCCGCCCCATCACTTGCCCATCGTCAAATACATCACTGTACTCCTGTAGCAGGGCCAGGGTGTCGGTACGGTCTTTTAGACTGAGACGGGGGTTATCATGGATGTTCACCACTGTCATCTGGGTAAAGCACAAACATTAGCACTCTGGTTGTGGTTGACTGGTCGGTGACATGCGAGGTTATGTGTCCCCAGCCGAATTCGAAAGCGTCTTAGGTCAATGAGTTAAGAAGTCCACGCCCAGTATGGCGTCCCATCGTATGACATCACAAATGACGAATGACTGAACACAAGTAAAACCTGGGAACGTCACGGAAAGTGTGGCCATGTCCGTTACCTTGATAGGGGCTCCATTGGCGGTAATTAACTGGAGCTGATTGGGGAGAGGTTTAGGTTTGACCCCAAGTGTCTGGACCAATTGCGTGCGAAAAACAGAGGATGATGCCCGGGTGTCCGCCAGAAAAGTGACGTCAGTGCCCTGGAGTTTACCTTCAAGGAGGAGGGGAGATTTCGAGCAATTATCAAATAATGACACATCAGAACATGGCTCACCTTGCGGTTTTTTGTTATGCCCACATTTCCATGCTCGCCGCCCGAACCGGCGACAGTAATAGCACTTACTGGGGTCATCGTGCCTCTGGGACGCAATTGGAGGTTGGTTTGACGATGGAGCATTAGGCCGGCGTTGTCGTGGTGCTGGGACGGTTGTTCTTCGCTCGGTGGTCCCGAGAGCATAGCAGGGCGTACTGGCAGTTGGAGTGAGAATATGCTCGACGCTCTCGAATCGCTTTACCACCTCAATGGCCTCTGAGACTGATTTTGCTGGCTGGCGTAGAAGTTGGCACTTGAGCTCATATGATGAGACAACTTGGGCAAAACGGCTACAGATAACATCATCTTGGTTCGGGTTGGGAAGGTTGGGAAATGCGCGCGATGTCATCTCGCGGAGTTGATGGAGGTAATCGAACGCTGTTTCGCCGGGCTCTTGACAGCGGCTGAGAAAGGTGTTCATGTACACCGAAGGGCTGGAGGTTTTGGCAAAACATTCGTCGAGGACACGCCAGTTGTAGCTGATGGGTTTGGACGCGGAGAAGCCCCCAGCGATAGCACGACGTAGTGCGGTGTCACTCATTGCTAGCATAATCTGAGTATATTGTGCGTGTGGAGTAAGACCGGATAAGAGAGACTCCATGCGAATCTTCCACATTTCATAATCGCTGTTTATGTCCAAAGTTGGTAATCCTCGCACCGGTAAGATGTGTTCTGTGGCTGGGGATTGTGGGTTGACTTTTGGGTTGGAGATGATTTCAGGAGGATCGGAAGAATCTGATTTCATTTCGAGATTGAGTTTTGGACACCTCCGACACCAATTGTAACACCCAGAAGCAACAGACACAATCAGCGAAGGAAGAAGAGGAAGATGTGAGAGGAGGGTCTATATTTCCAGCACGTAGGGCTCGAATTGCCCGGGTACAAGCTAATCATTGTCATTTATAACAAGGTTAGACAAACGGTCCTCCACCTGTTCCAGCACGGCCAGGCCAGCGTTCTTTTCTGAAAAAGAGGAAACAGGAGACTCATTTAGTGATGTAATGTTAGTTTTTATATCATTACACTTCCTCAACTAACGCAATCATTTATGATTCCCGCGTAAAATTGACATGTATTTTTTTTCAATCACAGTTTAGATTTGACGTTGTATCTATTTCCTTATTTGTACACTTCATTTTAAATGTTTCTCTTACATTTACCAGTATTCAACTTATTTCTAAATTAACAAATCATATTATATATTCTATAAGTTTTCATAAATGTACAAATGTTCATGCCTGTAAAAATGGCTGTTTTCTGTTACAGAAATAAAATTATTATTATTATTATTAAAAGACACCTTCACTGCAACTGTCAGAACAAAGCAGGAAACACTACGCGACATCACTGAAGAATCATGCGTGGAAGAACATTGGAAGTCTCCGAAGGCGATTCTCAACGAAACGTGTTCAACGGTTCTAGGAAGAAAGAAGAGACAAGACAAGGAATGGCTCTCAACGTACACTTGGAAATTAATAGAAGAGAGGAGAATGGTGAAAGAGAAAATGATTCAATGCAAGGACGGACAGGAGAAGGAGACGCTGAGCTCAACTTACAAAGCATTGGACAAAGAAGTGAAGAAAAGTGCTAGGAAGGACAAAAGACGATTCTACGACAATCTAGCTACTGAAGCTGAAAAGGCAGCAGGCAAAAGGGATCTGAGGACACTATATCAGATAACCAAATCTCTATCCGAGAAGAGATCAAAACAAGTGAAACCTATAAAAGATAGCCAATGAAACCCAATTATCAAGGAAGAAAGACAGATTAAACAATGGGCGGATCACTTCAAAGGACTCTTGAACCGACCATCACCTGCAACCCGTCCAGAAATACCAACAACAGCGCGCACACAACTGCAAGTTGACATCAATCCTCAACGAAAGCTGAAGCCGTGAATGCAATCAAGCTTCTGAAAGCTGGAAAAGCAGCCGGACCAGATGGAATAACCCCTGAAGCACCGAAAGCAGATCCAGAGACGACAGCAGACATGCTGACTCCATTATTGCGAAAGGTCTGGAAGGAGGGAAAGGTGCTTAGTGAGTGGAGGTAAGGTTACCTCGTCAAACTACCGAAGAAGGACGACTTAGGCTCCACTCTGCAAGAACTGGCTAGGAATCATGCTCCTATCGACGCCAAGTAAAATCCTGAGTCGCATCATCCTGGAGAGATTAAAGGACGCACTGGAGACAAAACTCCGACCAGAACAAGCTGGATTCAGTAAAGGCATATCATGTTCTGACCAAATTGCAACTCTACGCATCATCATCACAGAACAAAGCATGGAATGGCAATCAAACCTCTACCTCAACTTTATAGACTTTGAGAAGGCCTTCGACCTCGTGGATCGTGAAGTAATTTGGAAATTACTCAAGTACTACGGCGTACCCCAAATATTCATCAACCTTATTCAACAGCTGTACGACAACAGCAAATGTCAAGTGATCTGCAACGGAAAGCTCAGCGAGGCGTTTGGAGTAAACACAGGAGTCAGACAAGGGTGCTTATTATCACAAATGATATTCCTAATTGTGGTGGACTGACTGGATTATGCGTCAGACTGTGGGAAACGAGAAGACAGAAATATCCTGGACCGACGTGAAGAACCTAGAAGACCTGGATTTCGCGGATCACTTATGTTTTATGTCACAAAAAATCGAAGACTTACAAGCGAAAACCGACGAACTGATCGAGGGAGCAGCCAACGAAGACAGGACTCCAAGTGAACATAAACAAGACGGAGGTGATTAAAATAACCAACAACAACAACAGCAGGAACATCCAGATTCAATCACCGTCAATGGGAGGGGTTTGAAAGAGGTTACTTCATTCACTTATCTAGGGAACATTGTCTCATTTACAGGCCAGAGGAACAGACAAGGTTGTCAAATCAAGCGAGAATCGGGAAGGTGAGAAACACATTCATCAACCAACTGAAACCAATCTGGACACCAATCTTCGTCATTCAGCATCAACAACAAAATTCGGATTTTCAATACAAACGTCAAGTCAGTCAGCTCTTCTATACGGACTAGAAACTTGGCTGGCAGGTCACAAAGAATATTTCCAAAAGCCTGTTGCAGACCTTTATCAACCAACAACTGTCTTCGCTGGATCTATACTGAAGATCAGATGGCCGGGCTAGAAAGAATCCCCAACAAGAAACTATGGCTTGGAACAAACAAAACAAGAACCAGTCGCCAACCAACAAAAATGCAGGAGAAAGTGGAGATGGATCGATCACTCGCTAAGGAGACCGCTGGGTGACATCGCGCGTCAAGCCCTCGAGCGGAACCCGAAAGGAAAGCGGCGTGTGGGACGTCCAAGGGTGACATGGGAGAGATCGTGTAAAGAGGAGTTGAAACAGTATGGACTAAGATGGATGCATGTGAAAAGTACGGGGGAAGACAGAAGTGACAAGTAGAGACGTGCAGTTGAAGCCCTATGTTCCACTAGGAACCCAAGGAAGCAGTAATAATATATAATACGAGATGACATTAGAGGCCAACAGGTCAAGCGAGTAGCTTGAGGTGAAATGGATGAAAAACTAGGATAAAAACTGCTGCGGATTCTCTGTAACGAGAGAAAAAGATCAAAAAGATTAGTACTGGGAAAAACGACTACTCCCATAAACGGAACCAAGTAGAGTGAATATCGCAAAATTGAATTACAAATTGTGACAAGGAATATAAACCACTAAGTGGCGTTACCTTTGGAGTAGTTCAGTGAAGGAATTCTGTGAACCTCTTGGGCCAGTGAACACGTCGTCCTAAACGTGTGACAGAGGTCTTAATGGTGACGGTAGGAGAATCATCATTCGTCACTGGAGGTGAGGTAGTTGGGTCTGGGTGGGGACTAGGTTCAGTGGAGCTATTTGATTGAGCCGGCGGGGAGGTTGAAGGCTCTTCAGCGTATGCCGCTTTAAGCCTGTCTATGCTTGCAGTGTCTGGGCAGCCACATCGCTCAATAACGAAAAATTTATCTTTCCGACTGAGGACCTTAAAAGGCTCGTCATTTTGTGGTTGTGAGGGCTTTCGTACGGCATCGTGACGCACGAAAACACGCGGACGCTCGTCAAGTGGCGGATTGACGTGAACCTTCCGGTTTTGGGTGCGTGTGGAAGTGGGTCGGATACGCTGCATCAAACTTCTGAGACTATGGGCTTAACAGGTGATATCAGGGAATTCCGGCCCGAAAGCTTGAGGAGCGATAAGGTCACCTGGTAAACGAAGAGTAGTACTGTACACCAGTTCGTCTGGAGGGCACTGCAGATCCCCTTTTAGCGTAGCACGGATCCTAAGTAGGACCGAAGGCAGAGAATCTGTCCACCTACCGTTGTCTACCGCCATCAACGCGGCTTTCAGTTGACGGTGGAAACGTTCTACTAGCCTATTCGCCGCGGGTAGATACGCGGTTGTTCGAATGCGTTTGCATCCCAGCAGCTCTAACAGTTTCTTGAAGCTTGTGGATTAGAATTGTTGTCGACGGTCGGTAGTGACAGTGGCGGGACATCCAAAATGAGCAACCCATCCTTCCATGAAGGCACGGTAGATGGTTTGAGCCGTTACATCTGGTATCGGAATGGCTTCCGGCCAACGTGTGAAACGATCCACACATGTGAGCAAATACGAGCAGCCGTTTGACGGGAGCAGGGGCCCTACTTTACTCAGGTGTATATGATGGAACCGAGCATCTGGGGTCGCAAACGTCCCCAACGGCGTGATGCTATGCATCGCACACAAGCACGTGTCCATCGACGCACATCACGGTTCATACCGGGCCACACAAATCTGGCCGATATCAACTTGTCCGTTGCTCGTATGCTAGGGTGGGAGAGATTGTGGATTGCGGCGTAAAGATCTGGGGACAATCTGTCGAGGAGCGCCCGTTGACATATCGAAAAGTATAGTTGTTTCCTTGTTTGGCTGGGGGACACGTTCTACCTTCAGTGAAGTTTTATTTGACAGGTGTTCTAAGTTCAAATCCTTCAGTTGGAGTTCGGCCATTTTATGAAGATCGATGGTTGGTTGTACGGACGTGGCACATACGCGAGACAAAGCGTCTGATACCGCGTTATCCGCTCCAGAAACGTGTTGGATATCGGAAGTGAACTGTGAAATGTAGTCTAAATGGCGTGATTCACTTGGTGAATACCTGTCTGCAGTAGTGTGGGGCGGGGGCGTACGTCAATGGCTTATAGTTGGTGAATACAGTAAAATGTCGGCCTTCCATGGAGTGACGAAAGTGTTTGACAGCAGCATAAACAGCGAGAAGTTCTCTACCGCAGGTGCTGTATCTAGATTCGCATGCAGTAGGATTACCGAAAAAGAAGGCAATAGGTGGCAATGCACAGGACATACGCTGTTGTAGGACAGCTCCAATAGCAGTTGTCGATGTAGTTGAAGATTGAACGATCAATTCATTGTTGTTGGCTCAAAACCAACTTCCCCAATTTTCGCGGAGGCATCAATACGACAGTCATCGTCTCATCGGTCGCTGTTCAGAAAGAAGTCAGCAATAAACCGTCAGAAGTAATATTGTGATTTATTATTGTAATATTTGTTCACAGACCTTAGTAGAAATATTTTTTATATGTTGGTGTAACAATAAAGAATTCTCAAGCGGCCAATCGGTGTTTTGGATTTTGCTTCCGTTATTACTAAGCGTTTCTGAAAAACTTCAAGGAACAGCCTGAGCCCGAGTGTAGCAAGGGCTGGGCATTAACGGTTTACGAGACGTGGCTGACAGTTTCTGACGGTAGAAACAGATTCTGGCCGATTCAGATAGCTGGTAACAGTTTGGATAGTCACCGTTCATCTTTCCTGGTGCCGGTCAAGTCCTCTTTGAACAAGAAATATCTGGAACCTTTTTGGAATTCGCTCAAGTTCAACAATGCCTGGGTCAAAGAAGATACAGAGCGTCTTGGATGCAAACAGGAAAGTAAGTCATGGTGACTTGTCTGTTACTTGTAACGATGTGTCTGATGTTAAGCATGACATGGTTGGTGTTACTGTTTCGCCGTTCAGGGATAATAGGAACATCAAACTGCCTAAATTTGAACCACGGTGTTTTGATGGAAACCCAGCTGATTATTTACAATTTGTAAAGGAGTTTGAGATCATGTTGAGTAGTTTTCTATCAAGTGATGAAATGAAATTGATGTATTTGATGAGATATTGCACTGGAGATGCTGCAAGAGCTATACAGTGTTGTAAGTTTATGAAGCCAAAAGAGGGCTACGATGAGGCTATGAGCATATTACGTCAAAGGTTTGGAAGACCTTCGATGATTGTAGGGAAATTATTCGAGGCTGTTGAGGGTAATGGTGGTCAAATACGGGATGACTCCCAGGCACTCACTGAGTTTTTAGATAATTTGCTAATTTACAAGAATGCAATGATTTCGATGAATCGCATGAGTGACCTCAACTCGAGTTTTATACTAGAAGTAATAGGAAGACGTCTACCTACTCGACTGCAAAAGAAGTGGGTGAAGATAAGCTCCCGTATGGAGGATGAGTTTATCGAGCCAAAATTTGATGATATCCTGAAATTAGTAAAAGATAGTGTCAATCAATCGATGAGCAAGTTCGCCAGCCTATTACATCTCACCCCTAGAATAGAGCAGTCTGAGATCAAAATGCAATCACCGGTCTCATCCTTTCTTTGGCCGAGGCATTATAAAACGTTACGAAATTACGAACAAAATGCTATATTCTAGACAATGCTTATCCAAAGAAACTATTAAGGACCACCAATAGAACAAACACAGTGCTGATAACCTCCATGTAAATGAATCCAGAATGACCACAAGAAACTACCAACAGTTCCTAATAAAAAACAGGAACTTTGGAGAAGTAAATCCGTAAAACGCAGACCAAGAAATACGAGCAACTCCGGCGAAATATTAACTCGGCTACTGTGGAGCTCCAGACGAGCTGGTAAGTGACCAACTTTCAACTAGCTATTAGTTAGTTTGCCTAAATTATTTCACAGTGATTGCAAATGAAATTTGCCATTCAAGTTGCCGAAACACATAAAAATCTTATGAAATAAGGCGAATTCGTCTCATACTGCAAAAGTCGTTGTCGTTGCGTTATCCAGTTTTAATTACTCTCAGCTTGTTAATAAGAGATGATCAGAAACGTGAACAAAAGTTACCTTCACTCCTTTAAAAAATTACTTGGCAGGTACTTAGTCACCCTAATTTCTTCTAACATTGCTATAGAAATTATTTTAGTTTTTGATCATTCAGTGGATGTAACTATTCCTACTGTCTTAACCCTCTCAGGAGGTCGATGTGGAATTATCCAATCATCAAAGTTGATAAAATTCTGTCAGTCAGAATTCGTGAGTGCTCACTCCGTCTATTGTTGTGAAGTTATGATCCGCTTTACGTTGTGTTGTATAGTGAAAGTAGGCTAAAGAATTCCAGGTTTTAAATTCTACATTTACTTACATTCATGTAGTAGTTATTTGTAATTGTATTTCTTAATGACCAAATTACAGGAGACCAAACAACAACACAGAGATGGTGAAATTTTCGAATTCGTATTTGACAGAATTATTTGCAGCTTATATAATTAATATTAACAATCAACAGTACTCATTTAAGCAGTACAGTAACAGAAATTGTCAGTCACCGAAATTCATCTAAAACCTATTTTGTATAATGTAGTTTGTTGTTTGTGTTGAATAACCTCTCTTACAATCAACATGCGTTTGCTTGGTCGTTAGTGGTGTCTTCGCTTAACTGACACTGGTGAAGTATATAGCTGTATTGGTGAGTTTGAGAGTAAACAGAACTTTGGACGTTGATGTGAAGAAAGCCTTGGTCAAGCAAATGTCTCAATGTGTACCCTTGAAACCACCTTTTTTGGCCTATACTCAACTACTTTATGTGGCCCTTACATAGAGTATTTTGTTAATTTCACACCTGCAATTAGTTTTTTAACTTTCATTCTTGACCCAAAAATATTATCGCAATCTTTATATCTATAATAATAAGCTTACTGGCACTCTTAACATCCTAATTTTCTATTCTGTAACAAAAATGATCTCCATCTTCATGCTAATTGACTGAGGTATTTGAAAGTCTTGACATAATTATGTAGAAATTCTTTAAGGCTATTTTTAGTTGGTCGGAACCACTGAAATAAAATGATATAACATTATCCTCCTTATTTCTTAGCCTTACTTTGTTTAGGTTGATAAGGGGAAAGCACAATATCAAGCTAGTGCTGATACGAATGACATTCATTCAAACAAAAACTAGTTTCGACCGTGAACTGCCACTCTCAGGGGACTAATGTCCTCATCTCATCTTCTGTTTCTGTGTCGTTCCACAGTTATTATTCTTTTATCTTCCATTTCGTAGTGTACACTCCTTATGTAGTGTAACGCCTTTTAGATTTTATTCTAAAAGTAGTTGCAAACGATTCATATAAGTCGGTAGTGTATCTCGTCCAAATCTTCTGCTTACTTTCTTCATTGTAGTTATGCTATTAAGCGGATCACATTTTGTGGTCTAAAATATTATGGGTTTCTAACACCAGGCATCATGGTTGTTTCCATCACACTTTGTAATCTATAAACGGTAAATTTAATGCATGTCAGTATTTATTACAACTTCATTCTACTTAGAATGGTGATAACAAGTTTTTCTAATTTCCCACTGATATAATTTCAGATAAGTAGTATTGAATTGATGAAATATGGAAATATGAATAACCTTAGTTGTGCTGTTAGATGTAACCTTACCTTAAACATCTAAAGTCTTTCAGTGAGAATAAAGAAGAAAGGAGGAATATTATTTATAGTTTAATTTGTGCAGTTTAAACATTTCACAGTTTTTAAGATTTATTAAAAGATAATCGTTATAATCGTCAGATGTAGGATTCAAAGTGAAATTTTAAATATTCAGTGATGGTCGTTTTACTGGTTGATATTCACTTTCGTTTTCTCTTCATTAGTTTCACTCTAACGTGGATCAACGCTATCCAAATTGGTTGTGGTAGCAGGTCATATAGAAATGCCTTTAAGTCATGACGAATATAACCATAGGTGAAGCTTTCTACGCCTAACATGTCCAGTGCACTTTTCACATATGTTTCTGCAGTCGGTATGAAAAATGTTGGCTTGTCAATCTTTGCCATCTGTGTAGCAACAATTAGTGGACAGACAGTTTGTATTAGAATCTTTTTATTATAAACTTCTTCAGCAATTGATCTGGAAAACTGAATATCAAAGGCTTTTGTCGCTGAATATATCGAAATATAAGGAAAAACTTTTAGACCAGCGTAAGACGTCACGTTGATAATAGCTGGGTTAGGCTGTTTTTGTGATAACATTTTTGGCATTACTATGCGCGTCATTGTTGCTGTTGACAGTGTATTGCAATGGATGATGGTTTTGATGAAGTCCTTATTATTTGACCATGAAGATGATATGAATGAATCTGTTTCATGCGTCATTCCAACATTATTGACTAAACAGGCAACGGAAGGGAGTTTCTCAATTTCATTTTCAATTGTATCATATACGTTATCCTGAAGAATGTTGAGATGGAATTGTTGTTAGTATTATGATTATAAATTTAAATCTACTGACTTTATTACACAAGTGAGATTTGATTTGAGGATTCACACATCCCCACTTTCCAACTGAATGATAAAATATTTCCCTAAAAGGTGGATGACATGAGCGTGTTACCGTTCAGATTTGAGGATATAGCTGATAGAAAGAAGTCAGCAAATGAAGTCTGCAATGATTTTCCAACCTAGAGCGTCAACCTGAGAAGGGTTGTAGGCGTACTGCTGTAAGTCCTACAATTCTTCAAAGGGTAGCGCATCAATGAGCAGTCCACTGTGCTTTGTGTGTGATTTTGTACATATGTTCATATTGCATATACTGAATTGATATCATCTGTCATCTAGCTGTTGGTAATTCTGTTTGTGTCTGGCCGACTTCCACTTGGATCATCAACCTGAGAAGGAATGTAGGCGTACTGCTGTAATTCCTACAGTTCTTCAAGGGTAGTTCGTCAAGGCAGAATCCACCACATTTAATGTGTTGATTGTACATATGTTTGTGTTAAATAATTGTGTGGGTTCCAATTATTGTAATTGTTGGTTAATCTCGTTTGTGTGCAGACATTCCACAACTTACAATCGTCAACCTGTGAAGGTTTGTAGGCGTACTGGTGTAAGTCCTGCGATTCTTCAAAAGAAATTCCATCAAGAAGTGATCCGCGAGTTTGTGTGTACTGTTTGTATATACGTGTGGTGTGTCATAGCAATTGGTGTATTTTGGATTCATTGTGTTTACTCGTTGTTTTCGTGTCTTGTTGTTATTGCGTAATTTTGTTAAAATTTTCGTCGTGATTACTTCTGAAGTTGTTTCGAGTCTTCCACATCCGTGAATGAATTAATAATAATAATAATGTATATTCTCATATAAACATATAAATTTACATGAAAATGCATGCCATTTTTACAGGCACGATCAAGTATGATATAATATCAAATCGTAGATTGTCTACAAGTTAATAATGTTTCAACAGTTAAATATTTGATATATATATATATAAATACACATTGTCTGAACTAGGCTGTATATTTATTGAATTGTACAGTTGTCCTCCAGGTTGAGCGGGAAAATCGACTTCGTTTCGTTTTCATCCCGTGGTTGTCGGCATACGATAACCAACCAATATTGAGGTAAGTACAACGTTTACAAGGGATTGAAAGCTGTTTTAGAAAAGTAAAAGTGCTGAGGTGAATCATTAAATTGTAATGAAATAGGTAAGTGCATGTATCATTAATAAATGCATTAAAAAAAAGAAAACTCCCTAGGCTGACAACGTTCATTTGCAATGTATAATGCTACACGTATACCTCGTACTATCATGATGTCCACTTTTGGTTTTAATACATTTATCCTCAGTTGTGCCAGTTGTTTTTGTTTTATACCTTTTTGTGCATTTAATGTACAACCGTACCCTTCAGAGAGTAGGAATATAATAAGTCATAAAGAGCTGTAAAATGTTAGGTTTAATGGGATATAATGAGGATCAAGTAAAGACGTTATTGGAAAATGAATGAGATAAGACATTGTGAAGTGGTATTTAAAGATCAGTCAATGGACAGCAAGTTAGTTTATAAGATGCCCCATAAAACTGTGCAGATCCCGCGTGGTCGCATCTCAACAATAGGCTGGGCGAATAGTATATATTTAGAGGTAGAAGCATGATCTGTCAAGGTGTTCATTATTATCTTTTTCAAGATAAAGATCAAAGCCCTCATAAAAATCAGAAATATCTCGAGCCTTTAATTTGTGTATTGCTGTTCCTGCAGAATGGGGCGATTCACCTTAGTGACCCCCACCATATCTACTGATCAGCTAACGCCACCCTTGATTGATGTTAAGGACAGCAGATGGGTCGTATACGCCGGGGAGGCTAGGCTATTGCTGAGAATGAAATGCACACGGAGATAATTGCTAGCTGCGGTCCGACACGCCGGGGAGAAAGAGTGTAAACGACTGAGGCTTGCATACGTCATCGTTACTAGAATTGAGGCAGAATGAGTGACAAGCGATTGCAGTGGTAATTGGTAGGGAGTAGATAAGAGGATGAGCGTAAAGTATCGTGAGGTGCTGCTATGGTCACGTTGCATTCTGCAAGAGTCATTCTAGCAAGTGGCGATTGTGTTGCAAGATTTCAAGAGGAGGTCTCTGTCTGGAGGCGCAGGTCGTCAGCGATGTGTGAGATTGTGCTGTGAGTATGCTTGTGGTGTGTTGGCTTTTCCGTTTGTTTTCCATTTCGGCTCTGTCCGTGCGACCCAGGTTCTCGCAATGGCATCCAAGTCAGCGTGCATTGGTCGTGAAGGAAAAAAGGGTTGGATCCCTTTTTTGCCGGGGAGTGTCAATGGAGTTGAAGATTGAACGATCAATTCATTGTTGTTGGCTCAAAACCAACTTCCCCAATTTTCGCGGAGGCATCAATACGACAGTCATCGTCTCATCGGTCGCTGTTCAGAAAGAAGTCAGCAATAAACCGTCAGAAGTAATATTGTGATTTATTATTGTAATATTTGTTCACAGACCTTAGTAGAAATATTTTTTATATGTTGGTGTAACAATAAAGAATTCTCAAGCGGCCAATCGGTGTTTTGGATTTTGCTTCCGTTATTACTAAGCGTTTCTGAAAAACTTCAAGGAACAGCCTGAGCCCGAGTGTAGCAAGGGCTGGGCATTAACGGTTTACGAGACGTGGCTGACAGTTTCTGACGGTAGAAACAGATTCTGGCCGATTCAGATAGCTGGTAACAGTTTGGATAGTCACCGTTCATCTTTCCTGGTGCCGGTCAAGTCCTCTTTGAACAATTGTTACGACAAATGAAGCAGCTGGTCGTGGACTTCAAAATAGACGATGCCTTCCCAAAACAACTTTGGTTACAAAGATTACCGCAGGCGATTCATGGCGTTTCAGCCCCGATCTACAAGTCCCCCTTACGGGAATTAGCCGAAGCGGCCCATAGAGCAGTAGAGGATACTGGATCCAACATGCGCATTTCGGCTGCGGCCACCAACAGTCCCGCTCAGATCAAAGAATATCCTGCCTGGGAGTCATCAAGCTTCGATACGGTGGCCCATATAGCCAAGCTTTACGAAGAGATATGTAGTATTAGACAGGAGATGAGGGTCAGAAGTCGCTCGGGTGGTTGCACCAACTCAACTCGTAATAGATCATTATCAAGTGCTAGGAGTAGGCGTCGTAAGTCTCGAAACTTCCAGCCTGGATTGTGCTGGTATCATCGGAGTTATGGTGAAAAGGTCCAAAAGTGCACTCGCCCATGCAACTTGAATGTCCAAAAGTTGGGAAACTAGCAGGCCAGCACGTGTTGGCGACTAAAGTTGCCGGCGAACCACTCCCATGTCGCCTCTTTTATGTCACAGAACGTAACACGGGGATACGCTTCCTCAGTGATACCGGAGCAGAGGTTAGTGTAATCCCACCCACAATAGAGGAGCGCAGGCGGCCAATGTCCTTACAACTAAGTGCCACAAATGGTTCGCCGATAGCTACGTTTGTCAGGCGCTTTCTTGACCTGAATATCGGCTTGCGCCGCGCATTCCGCTGGGTCTTCCTAGTAGCGGGCATGACCACAGGTATCATCGGTATGGATCTGCTACAGCATTACCAACTACTGGTAGATACTAGTAAGCACAGGTTGATAGATTCAGCCGCAAACCTCTCAGTTAACGGCATCGCCACCAAAAGCCAAGCCCCCAGCCCCGTATATGCCACGCCCACTTGTAGTGTTTCATATTCTCATATACTGCAATCTTTTTCGGATTTGTTCAAACCTAGCAGCGGCCTGCCATGCGTGACTTCCAACGTCACACACCACACTGTCATGACTAGTCCGCCAGTTTTCGCAAAACCGCGACGTCTATCCCCAGAAAAACTGAAGGCTGTTAAAGCAAGTTCGAGCATACGCTTGAAATAGGGATAATTCGGCCATCTAACAGCCCGTGATCCTCACCGTTGCACCTGGTACCCAAGAATAACGGTTTAGATTGGCGATCTTGTGGCGATTACCGCAGGTTACACGCACAAACTGTTCCCGATCGCTACCCCGTCCCCATATACACGATTTAACATCGTCACTCAAGGGAGCTAGCGTATTTAGCAAGCTGGACCTAACACGGGCTTACTATCAGATTCCCGTCGACCACGAGGATGTACCTAAGACCGCTGTGATTAAGCTGTTTGGCCTGTTCGAATTTCTTCGAATGCCTTTTGGCCTACGGAACGCTGCCCAAACTTTCCAGCGGTTTATCCACGACGTTTTGTGCGGGCTCGATTTCGCCTTTGCCTACCTGGACGATATTTTGTTAGCTAGTCCAGATGAGGCAACACATCAACTTCATTTGTAGAGAGTTTTCCAAAGACTTGTGACACACTCCATCACACTCAGCTTGCCTAAGTGTCAGATTGGAGTCACTTCTTTGATATTTTGAGACGCTCTGCACCTTCTTTGACCCAGGCATTGTTGAAATTGGCCCAATTCCGAAAAGGTTCCAGATATCTCTTGTTCAAAGAGGACTTGACCGGCACCAGGAAAGATGAACGGTGACTATCCAAACTGTTACCAGCTATCTGAATCGGCCAGAATCTGTTTCTACCGTCAGAAACTGTCAGCCACGTCTCGTAAACCGTTAATGCCCAGCCCTTGCTACACTCGGGCTCAGGCTGTTCCTTGAAGTTTTTCAGAAACGCTTAGTAATAACGGAAGCAAAATCCAAAACACCGATTGGCCGCTTGAGAATTCTTTATTGTTACACCAACATATAAAAAATATTTCTACTAAGGTCTGTGAACAAATATTACAATAATAAATCACAATATTACTTCTGACGGTTTATTGCTGACTTCTTTCTGAACAGCGACCGATGAGACGATGACTGTCGTATTGATGCCTCCGCGAAAATTGGGGAAGTTGGTTTTGAGCCAACAACAATGAATTGATCGTTCAATCTTCAACTCCATTGACACTCCCCGGCAAAAAAGGGATCCAACCCTTTTTTCCTTCACGACCAATGCACGTTGACTTGGATGCCATTGCGAGAACCTGGGTCGCACGGACAGAGCCGAAATGGAAAACAAACGGAAAAGCCAACACACCACAAGCATACTCACAGCACAATCTCACACATCGCTGACGACCTGCGCCTCCAGACAGAGACCTCCTCTTGAAATCTTGCAACACAATCGCCACTTGCTAGAATGACTCTTGCAGAATGCAACGTGACCATAGCAGCACCTCACGATACTTTACGCTCATCCTCTTATCTACTCCCTACCAATTACCACTGCAATCGCTTGTCACTCATTCTGCCTCAATTCTAGTAACGATGACGTATGCAAGCCTCAGTCGTTTACACTCTTTCTCCCCGGCGTGTCGGACCGCAGCTAGCAATTATCTCCGTGTGCATTTCATTCTCAGCAATAGCCTAGCCTCCCCGGCGTATACGACCCATCTGCTGTCCTTAACATCAATCAAGGGTGGCGTTAGCTGATCAGTAGATATGGTGGGGGTCACTAAGGTGAATCGCCCCATTCTGCAGGAACAGCAATACACAAATTAAAGGCTCGAGATATTTCTGATTTTTATGAGGGCTTAGATCTTTATCTTGAAAAAGATAATAATGAACGCCTTGACAGATCATGCTTCTACCTCTAAATATATACTATTCGCCCAGCCTATTGTTGAGATGCGACCACGCGGGATCTGCACAGTTTTATGGGGCATCTTATAAACTAACTTGCTGTCCATTGACTGATCTTTAAATACCACTTCACAATGTCTTATCTCATTCATTTTCCAATAACGTCTTTACTTGATCCTCATTATATCCCATTAAACCTAACATTTTACAGCTCTTTATGACTTATTATATTCCTACTCTCTGAAGGGTACGGTTGTACATTAAATGCACAAAAAGGTATAAAACAAAAACAACTGGCACAACTGAGGATAAATGTATTAAAACCAAAAGTGGACATCATGATAGTACGAGGTATACGTGTAGCATTATACATTGCAAATGAACGTTGTCAGCCTAGGGAGTTTTCTTTTTTTTAATGCATTTATTAATGATACATGCACTTACCTATTTCATTACAATTTAATGATTCACCTCAGCACTTTTACTTTTCTAAAACAGCTTTCAATCCCTTGTAAACGTTGTACTTACCTCAATATTGGTTGGTTATCGTATGCCGACAACCACGGGATGAAAACGAAACGAAGTCGATTTTCCCGCTCAACCTGGAGGACAACTGTACAATTCAATAACTATACAGCCTAGTTCAGACAATGTGTATTTATATATATATATATCAAATATTTAACTGTTGAAACATTATTAACTTGTAGACAATCTACGATTTGATATTATATCATACTTGATCGTGCCTGTAAAAATGGCATGCATTTTCATGTAAATTTATATGTTTATATGAGAATATACATTATTATTATTATTAATTCATTCACGGATGTGGAAGACTCGAAACAACTTCAGAAGTAATCACGACGAAAATTTTAACAAAATTACGCAATAACAACAAGACACGAAAACAACGAGTAAACACAATGAATCCAAAATACACCAATTGCTATGACACACCACACGTATATACAAACAGTACACACAAACTCGCGGATCACTTCTTGATGGAATTTCTTTTGAAGAATCGCAGGACTTACACCAGTACGCCTACAAACCTTCACAGGTTGACGATTGTAAGTTGTGGAATGTCTGCACACAAACGAGATTAACCAACAATTACAATAATTGGAACCCACACAATTATTTAACACAAACATATGTACAATCAACACATTAAATGTGGTGGATTCTGCCTTGACGAACTACCCTTGAAGAACTGTAGGAATTACAGCAGTACGCCTACATTCCTTCTCAGGTTGATGATCCAAGTGGAAGTCGTCCGGACACAAACAGAATTACCAACAGCTAGATGACAGATGATATCAATTCAGTATATGCAATATGAACATATGTACAAAATCACACACAAAGCACAGTGGACTGCTCATTGATGCGCTACCCTTTGAAGAATTGTAGGACTTACAGCAGTACGCCTACAACCCTTCTCAGGTTGACGCTCTAGGTTGGAAAATCATTGCAGACTTCATTTGCTGACTTCTTTCTATCAGCTATATCCTCAAATCTGAACGGTAACACGCTCATGTCATCCACCTTTTAGGGAAATATTTTATCATTCAGTTGGAAAGTGGGGATGTGTGAATCCTCAAATCAAATCTCACTTGTGTAATAAAGTCAGTAGATTTAAATTTATAATCATAATACTAACAACAATTCCATCTCAACATTCTTCAGGATAACGTATATGATACAATTGAAAATGAAATTGAGAAACTCCCTTCCGTTGCCTGTTTAGTCAATAATGTTGGAATGACGCATGAAACAGATTCATTCATATCATCTTCATGGTCAAATAATAAGGACTTCATCAAAACCATCATCCATTGCAATACACTGTCAACAGCAACAATGACGCGCATAGTAATGCCAAAAATGTTATCACAAAAACAGCCTAACCCAGCTATTATCAACGTGACGTCTTACGCTGGTCTAAAAGTTTTTCCTTATATTTCGATATATTCAGCGACAAAAGCCTTTGATATTCAGTTTTCCAGATCAATTGCTGAAGAAGTTTATAATAAAAAGATTCTAATACAAACTGTCTGTCCACTAATTGTTGCTACACAGATGGCAAAGATTGACAAGCCAACATTTTTCATACCGACTGCAGAAACATATGTGAAAAGTGCACTGGACATGTTAGGCGTAGAAAGCTTCACCTATGGTTATATTCGTCATGACTTAAAGGCATTTCTATATGACCTGCTACCACAACCAATTTGGATAGCGTTGATCCACGTTAGAGTGAAACTAATGAAGAGAAAACGAAAGTGAATATCAACCAGTAAAACGACCATCACTGAATATTTAAAATTTCACTTTGAATCCTACATCTGACGATTATAACGATTATCTTTTAATAAATCTTAAAAACTGTGAAATGTTTAAACTGCACAAATTAAACTATAAATAATATTCCTCCTTTCTTCTTTATTCTCACTGAAAGACTTTAGATGTTTAAGGTAAGGTTACATCTAACAGCACAACTAAGGTTATTCATATTTCCATATTTCATCAATTCAATACTACTTATCTGAAATTATATCAGTGGGAAATTAGAAAAACTTGTTATCACCATTCTAAGTAGAATGAAGTTGTAATAAATACTGACATGCATTAAATTTACCGTTTATAGATTACAAAGTGTGATGGAAACAACCATGATGCCTGGTGTTAGAAACCCATAATATTTTAGACCACAAAATGTGATCCGCTTAATAGCATAACTACAATGAAGAAAGTAAGCAGAAGATTTGGACGAGATACACTACCGACTTATATGAATCGTTTGCAACTACTTTTAGAATAAAATCTAAAAGGCGTTACACTACATAAGGAGTGTACACTACGAAATGGAAGATAAAAGAATAATAACTGTGGAACGACACAGAAACAGAAGATGAGATGAGGACATTAGTCCCCTGAGAGTGGCAGTTCACGGTCGAAACTAGTTTTTGTTTGAATGAATGTCATTCGTATCAGCACTAGCTTGATATTGTGCTTTCCCCTTATCAACCTAAACAAAGTAAGGCTAAGAAATAAGGAGGATAATGTTATATCATTTTATTTCAGTGGTTCCGACCAACTAAAAATAGCCTTAAAGAATTTTTACATAATTATGTCAAGACTTTCAAATACCTCAGTCAATTAGCATGAAGATGGAGATCATTTTTGTTACAGAATAGAAAATTAGGATGTTAAGAGTGCCAGTAAGCTTATTATTATAGATATAAAGATTGCGATAATATTTTTGGGTCAAGAATGAAAGTTAAAAAACTAATTGCAGGTGTGAAATTAACAAAATACTCTATGTAAGGGCCACATAAAGTAGTTGAGTATAGGCCAAAAAAGGTGGTTTCAAGGGTACACATTGAGACATTTGCTTGACCAAGGCTTTCTTCACATCAACGTCCAAAGTTCTGTTTACTCTCAAACTCACCAATACAGCTATATACTTCACCAGTGTCAGTTAAGCGAAGACACCACTAACGACCAAGCAAACGCATGTTGATTGTAAGAGAGGTTATTCAACACAAACAACAAACTACATTATACAAAATAGGTTTTAGATGAATTTCGGTGACTGACAATTTCTGTTACTGTACTGCTTAAATGAGTACTGTTGATTGTTAATATTAATTATATAAGCTGCAAATAATTCTGTCAAATACGAATTCGAAAATTTCACCATCTCTGTGTTGTTGTTTGGTCTCCTGTAATTTGGTCATTAAGAAATACAATTACAAATAACTACTACATGAATGTAAGTAAATGTAGAATTTAAAACCTGGAATTCTTTAGCCTACTTTCACTATACAACACAACGTAAAGCGGATCATAACTTCACAACAATAGACGGAGTGAGCACTCACGAATTCTGACTGACAGAATTTTATCAACTTTGATGATTGGATAATTCCACATCGACCTCCTGAGAGGGTTAAGACAGTAGGAATAGTTACATCCACTGAATGATCAAAAACTAAAATAATTTCTATAGCAATGTTAGAAGAAATTAGGGTGACTAAGTACCTGCCAAGTAATTTTTTAAAGGAGTGAAGGTAACTTTTGTTCACGTTTCTGATCATCTCTTATTAACAAGCTGAGAGTAATTAAAACTGGATAACGCAACGACAACGACTTTTGCAGTATGAGACGAATTCGCCTTATTTCATAAGATTTTTATGTGTTTCGGCAACTTGAATGGCAAATTTCATTTGCAATCACTGTGAAATAATTTAGGCAAACTAACTAATAGCTAGTTGAAAGTTGGTCACTTACCAGCTCGTCTGGAGCTCCACAGTAGCCGAGTTAATATTTCGCCGGAGTTGCTCGTATTTCTTGGTCTGCGTTTTACGGATTTACTTCTCCAAAGTTCCTGTTTTTTATTAGGAACTGTTGGTAGTTTCTTGTGGTCATTCTGGATTCATTTACATGGAGGTTATCAGCACTGTGTTTGTTCTATTGGTGGTCCTTAATAGTTTCTTTGGATAAGCATTGTTTAGAATATAGCATTTTGTTCGTAATTTCGTAACGTTTTATAATGCCTCGGCCAAAGAAAGGATGAGACCGGTGGGAAAATATTAGGGTAAAACTTGATAAAAAGAGGTTTCATGTTAACGATAGTATGCCTGAGGTCATTGTCGATAACTGCGATGAGGACCTTTTTTGATAAACAAGTCAACCGGATAAAGGATTCCCTTCGAATTACCTGGATTTGAGCCATTGTTTTTTTATGCAAATCCAGAAAACAGCTATCATTTTCTGAATGAGAATGAAGTCATGCTGAATGATATCCGTCTAAATGACGATATGAGGTTGATGTACTCATCGACGTATTTCAGTGTTGCAAGTTCTGATCCCACAGTGAGGCTCACATTAAGTTAATACTCATTTTACTTTGAAGAATTGGATGACCCACTATGGTCTCTAACGGTGTATTTGGGATTGTTAAGTGTTATGGTAGACAACTGAAAGATCACTCCGAACAAGTCACTGCGTTTCTGGATATCCTGATGACTTATGAAAATCCATAACCTTTGCTGTGCTGCAGAAGTGAGCTGAACTCAAGTACTCTCACTGAGCCTGCCAGGTAGTAAAGAAAGTAGGTCAAGATCAGCGCCTGTGAAGAGGAGGGAGACTTGGAGACGGAGTATGTTTATATGTTCACAGTCACAGAATACATTACGTTATGACCTATTCTTCCATTCGTGTCAACCAATATGAAGCTAGTTAGGAACAGAGAATGAAGAATATTGGTTTAATAGAACCCAGTAAATGTGTTGCTTAAAATTATCTGCATCCCGTAAACACGCCGTTATAACATATATACAAAAAATAAGTGAGCTTAGAGTGGAGGGTCGATTTTAAGAGATGCCTTCTTGAGATGGCCTAGAGTTTACATGAAGTAACACATGCCTACATCTCTGTTGGTATGTCTCTGTAGGGCTCGTTGAAAAGCCGAGTATGGTAGTCAACCAGATACGTAATTGGACCATCTTAAGGCCATGTCAAATATAACTGATACTTATTCCCTTCAAATAGGCCAAAGTATAATTCAGAAGGCTATTAAAAGGCTTCGTCCAAGAGGATATTTGGAATGCAGTGATATAGTACTGCCTGCTGTTAAACAGCCATATGACCACGTTTGCATTCCACCTTACAATTTGTTTAAGCAATCAAGAGAAGAGAGAAGAATTGAGGGACAGTGATAAAGAGGTATATCTTAAGGCAATCATACTTTACAATCCTTAATATTGAATTGATAAACAACCGAAGCTGACTCATTCTTCCTTTATGGTGGTGAAGTAGATCGATGAAGTGCTGTAAATGTAGACAGCACTCATATAAGCCACAGCACAACCTAACTGTAAGAGAGACTGTTGTAAAAGTGGAACGATACTTAATATGAAAAAACGTTGGTATTGTGTCTAATTCTGTACCTTCAAACGCTAAAGTTACACTTAAAATGCCATTTCTCATTTCGAGTTATATAGACCGTTTGTTTGAATGCCAGTCATCTTGTGTTCAGCGATTGTGTTCTTGGTCTACCATATTTATCTGAAACATTTTGTCTAACAAAAAAGTAGTCTTGCAGTTCTCTGAAAGCTTTTTGTCAGTAAAATTCTATTCGGAATCATTAGGTTTTGTTTTGGATTCGGTCGAAGACTAAGAATCCATTGCTTCGGAGAGTTATTTATACAGCGGCTATAACGGCTGATTCGCACTCCGATTTCACAGGGTTTTCTAGTATCTTACTGAGCATCACCTGACTCATACAAAAACCCATAATTGTCTCAATCTTGTCCAATGGCGAATTCATCATATAAACACAAGAAAATCAAGGGGTGAGGTTTAGATCAATAAAACTTTTGTAATATGTGCACTAACATTTAGAGTAGCTTACTCCTAATCTGCTTAAAAAGATAGATAATAAATGAGAAAAGGTCAGGTGTTTAATAGTTTGGTCACCGAAACACATCCAACGGGAATGATCAACTTCGGAAAATCCAAAGAATGTGTTACATCGAATATTCCATCTTTGAATACTAAAGTTGTACTTAAATTAAATTTCGCATATTTTGATTATTAAACAGTTTGTGCTTAATTGGAATCTTGCGCGTTTTTTGTTTGAATTAATATTTTCTGAACTGGAAAGTCATTTTGGGTTCGACTACTGTACTCTGTGTGTTGAATCCATGTTTACCTGATACATTTCGTTTAATAGAGCGGTAGTCTTCCAGCTCTTCAAAATTCTATTACCAATACAACTCCGTATGGAGCCATTCAGTTTTGCCTGGAGTTTGATCGATTTTTATTGGGAACAATTTGGTTTTCTGTTGACCTGGTCGAAGACTGCAAGTCCGTATCCCCAAGGGTTATTCACGCTGTGCCTGTAACAGTAAGGTTGAAAAATAAACGGTGTTACTGCCAACTTCAGGGGGCCGGCCTAAATACAATAGGATATTTCCGATTTAGGAGTGGTTCGGTGACAACTTACAAAATATTCAGAGATCCAATACTCGCCATTGGGGACATTTTACTGGTAGTGCCGGACATTTGAAATGGTGTTGAGCGGCAACCCAAATGAAAGCAGATTTCACTTCTCCCGAAGCTTAATTTTAGGAACTTATGACTTCCGATACGATTACTGTTGCGTTAAGCATGATTACCAATAGCGACGGAGAAGGAAATCAAACAACTCTGGGAAACTGTAGAAGACCTAAATTCGTCTGAGTTCAGGTTAGCCGAACGTCATTAAACTTAAAGATGCTGTGGTGATTGACAATTTCTATCTCTGTATTGTTTAAATACTTACTGTTGATTGTTAATATATTTCTTATATGAATTGAATTATAATTCCGCTAAATACAAATTCCTGAATTCCGCCCTCTCTGTGTTTTTTTGGGTTGGATTCTTGTAATTCGGTCATCTCGAAATTCTAATACTACGATTACAAATAATTACAATAGATGCGCAGTGTTCTAACTATGCATTCCGATGATGTTGAAGAGTGAATTGCTGATTCGGATGTAGTTTGTCCCACGCAGCATCGGTGGCCTAGGAATTTTTATGACTGAGAACCTTGGTACTAGTATGGGATATGTTTTCAGCGGCTAGGGCATATGACGCGCCACATTATACATGCAGGCAGCTGGCCGCAGACTGACCAGTTGGTACAGAGAAATAAACTGAACGCCCAAAAAGAAATGGTTGAGATTAAGTTGACTGTTTGAAGTTTCTCGATCCACTGGATAAACACTGCATTTTACAATCCCGACAGAGATGCCACAGTCTAAATTTGAATTTCAATGTTATTACGAGTTATTCCGGTGATATTATTCCTTCAGTGTTTTGTGGTTTTGATTTCTATTCCTCTTGCGTTAATTTTTTTACTATCTGATACTTGCCATGCCCATTCAACCCCTCTGATTTCAATTCTGGTGTCTTATTATATACTCACTTTTTCAGCTTCCTTTCAAATATGCTGAGATCAGCGGAACTACTTCAGTCCATAATGGAGAACATTCATGCTGGAATCCACTGGAGATACGCAAGTATTTCAGGAAATCACGAAGTGAGAAGTAGGAGATAACCTGATTGTTTCGAATAAGCTCGACCAAATAGGCTTCGCGCACGCTTCGAAAGGGAGATTGGCATTTTCATGTTGTTGTGTAAATCGCCTCGGAAGCTTTTGCTATGTTTTAATTGGTTTGATTAGTTGAAGTATTGCTTATTCATGCGCTTTTGTGACTTTTTGCACAGTTTTATATCTCTTGGCTTAGGTAAATATACATATTTGTCCGTGTAATTTAAACAACTTATATCAGCATGAGCCTCACCAGTATCCGTGGATGACCGGATTCCCGCCTTCCAGTGGATAACGGCATGCAGTGTGCCAACTACAAACTATGATTTCATAAAGTTTGCACTGGCTTGTCACCATAGGCCTGTAGTGCACATTGTACCCTTGAACTTTTGTTTAAACTCGCCCACCCATCGTTGTGACACATCTTTATCTTTTGAGTTGTGACTCTTCGTACGTTTGTTGGTTCGCTCTCTCGTTGTGCATTCATTCAGCACACTCTCCGAGCCTACCACCAGTGACGTCAGCAGATAAGTTGCACAACCTCTCTATTTATCAAATTTCATATTTCGTTTGTGTAAAATATAACTGTCCCAGATACACTTGTCATTTCAAGTCTTTTTACCTTAATTCCGTTCGTCAGTATTTGCACGTTAGGCAGAGTACAGCTAGGGTCATAAAACGGTGAAGAAGTTTTGTAAGAGTGTTTACAATCGAGGCCTACCCCAAGACATAATAATTCTCACAATTGGTGAGCCCGTATTTTCATCGTTTGCCTCCATTTTAGCTTGACGTGGTTTTAGTTCTTTTTCATACTGACTATTTTTTATTTTCCACAAAGAGTTATAAATTTTTACTGGTCTTGTTTTCACGTGTATTTGTCCTATCACTCCGTTAGTATATCGTTTTGTCCGTATAATGGCTGACAACAGCGCTTCACAGATGGCTATAACTTTGCAAATCCCAACCTTCTGGACACATCGTCCTGTTGCATGGTTCAACCACGTAGAAGCTTTGTTCGCCCTCAAACATATACACTCACAAGAAACGAAGGCAAACCTGGTAATTGTGAGTCTTCCTGGGAATGTCATGGAGGAGGTGTTTGACGTCCTCGAGGATCCGTCCCCCGACTTGTATGAGCTGCTCAAACAGGCGCTAATTAAGCGAGTTGCACTCACTGACCAACAGAAAGTGCAGGTACTTTTTCGCGATTTTCAGCTTGGCGACCGGCCGGCCCCCTGAAGTTGGCAGTAACACCGTTTATTTTTCAACCTTACTGTTACAGGCACAGCGTGAATAACCCTTGGGGATACGGACTTGCAGTCTTCGACCAGGTCAACAGAAAACCAAATTGTTCCCAATAAAAATCGATCAAACTCCAGGCAATACTGAATGGCTCCATACGGAGTTGTATTGGTAATAGAATTTTGAAGAGCTGGAAGACTACCGCTCTATTAAACGAAATGTATCAGGTAAACATGGATTCAACACACAGAGTACAGTAGTCGAACCCAAAATGACTTTCCAGTTCAGAAAATATTAATTCAAACAAAAAACGCGCAAGATTCCAATTAAGCACAAACTGTTTAATAATCAAAATATGCGAAATTTAATTTAAGTACAACTTTAGTATTCAAAGATGGAATATTCGATGTAACACATTCTTTGGATTTTCCGAAGTTGATCATTCCCGTTGGATGTGTTTCGGTGACCAAACTATTAAACACCTGACCTTTTCTCATTTATTATCTATCTTTTTAAGCAGATTAGGAGTAAGCTACTCTAAATGTTAGTGCACATATTACAAAAGTTTTATTGATCTAAACCTCACCCCTTGATTTTCTTGTGTTTATATGATGAATTCGCCATTGGACAAGATTGAGACAATTATGGGTTTTTGTATGAGTCAGGTGATGCTCAGTAAGATACTAGAAAACCCTGTGAAATCGGAGTGCGAATCAGCCGTTATAGCCGCTGTATAAATAACTCTCCGAAGCAATGGATTCTTAGTCTTCGACCGAATCCAAAACAAAACCTAATGATTCCGAATAGAATTTTACTGACAAAAAGCTTTCAGAGAACTGCAAGACTACTTTTTTGTTAGACAAAATGTTTCAGATAAATATGGTAGACCAAGAACACAATCGCTGAACACAAGATGACTGGCATTCAAACAAACGGTCTATATAACTCGAAATGAGAAATGGCATTTTAAGTGTAACTTTAGCGTTTGAAGGTACAGAATTAGACACAATACCAACGTTTTTTCATATTAAGTATCGTTCCACTTTTACAACAGTCTCTCTTACAGTTAGGTTGTGCTGTGGCTTATATGAGTGCTGTCTACATTTACAGCACTTCATCGATCTACTTCACCACCATAAAGGAAGAATGAGTCAGCTTCGGTTGTTTATCAATTCAATATTAAGGATTGTAAAGTATGATTGCCTTAAGATATACCTCTTTATCACTGTCCCTCAATTCTTCTCTCTTCTCTTGATTGCTTAAACAAATTGTAAGGTGGAATGCAAACGTGGTCATATGGCTGTTTAACAGCAGGCAGTACTATATCACTGCATTCCAAATATCCTCTTGGACGAAGCCTTTTAATAGCCTTCTGAATTATACTTTGGCCTATTTGAAGGGAATAAGTATCAGTTATATTTGACATGGCCTTAAGATGGTCCAATTACGTATCTGGTTGACTACCATACTCGGCTTTTCAACGAGCCCTACAGAGACATACCAACAGAGATGTAGGCATGTGTTACTTCATGTAAACTCTAGGCCATCTCAAGAAGGCATCTCTTAAAATCGACCCTCCACTCTAAGCTCACTTATTTTTTGTATATATGTTATAACGGCGTGTTTACGGGATGCAGATAATTTTAAGCAACACATTTACTGGGTTCTATTAAACCAATATTCTTCATTCTCTGTTCCTAACTAGCTTCATATTGGTTGACACGAATGGAAGAATAGGTCATAACGTAATGTATTCTGTGACTGTGAACATATAAACATACTCCGTCTCCAAGTCTCCCTCCTCTTCACAGGCGCTGATCTTGACCTACTTTCTTTACTACCTGGCAGGCTCAGTGAGAGTACTTGAGTTCAGCTCACTTCTGCAGCACAGCAAAGGTTATGGATTTTCATAAGTCATCAGGATATCCAGAAACGCAGTGACTTGTTCGGAGTGATCTTTCAGTTGTCTACCATAACACTTAACAATCCCAAATACACCGTTAGAGACCATAGTGGGTCATCCAATTCTTCAAAGTAAAATGAGTATTAACTTAATGTGAGCCTCACTGTGGGATCAGAACTTGCAACACTGAAATACGTCGATGAGTACATCAACCTCATATCGTCATTTAGACGGATATCATTCAGCATGACTTCATTCTCATTCAGAAAATGATAGCTGTTTTCTGGATTTGCATAAAAAAACAATGGCTCAAATCCAGGTAATTCGAAGGGAATCCTTTATCCGGTTGACTTGTTTATCAAAAAAGGTCCTCATCGCAGTTATCGACAATGACCTCAGGCATACTATCGTTAACATGAAACCTCTTTTTATCAAGTTTTACCCTAATATTTTCCCACCGGTCTCATCCTTTCTTTGGCCGAGGCATTATAAAACGTTACGAAATTACGAACAAAATGCTATATTCTAAACAATGCTTATCCAAAGAAACTATTAAGGACCACCAATAGAACAAACACAGTGCTGATAACCTCCATGTAAATGAATCCAGAATGACCACAAGAAACTACCAACAGTTCCTAATAAAAAACAGGAACTTTGGAGAAGTAAATCCGTAAAACGCAGACCAAGAAATACGAGCAACTCCGGCGAAATATTAACTCGGCTACTGTGGAGCTCCAGACGAGCTGGTAAGTGACCAACTTTCAACTAGCTATTAGTTAGTTTGCCTAAATTATTTCACAGTGATTGCAAATGAAATTTGCCATTCAAGTTGCCGAAACACATAAAAATCTTATGAAATAAGGCGAATTCGTCTCATACTGCAAAAGTCGTTGTCGTTGCGTTATCCAGTTTTAATTACTCTCAGCTTGTTAATAAGAGATGATCAGAAACGTGAACAAAAGTTACCTTCACTCCTTTAAAAAATTACTTGGCAGGTACTTAGTCACCCTAATTTCTTCTAACATTGCTATAGAAATTATTTTAGTTTTTGATCATTCAGTGGATGTAACTATTCCTACTGTCTTAACCCTCTCAGGAGGTCGATGTGGAATTATCCAATCATCAAAGTTGATAAAATTCTGTCAGTCAGAATTCGTGAGTGCTCACTCCGTCTATTGTTGTGAAGTTATGATCCGCTTTACGTTGTGTTGTATAGTGAAAGTAGGCTAAAGAATTCCAGGTTTTAAATTCTACATTTACTTACATTCATGTAGTAGTTATTTGTAATTGTATTTCTTAATGACCAAATTACAGGAGACCAAACAACAACACAGAGATGGTGAAATTTTCGAATTCGTATTTGACAGAATTATTTGCAGCTTATATAATTAATATTAACAATCAACAGTACTCATTTAAGCAGTACAGTAACAGAAATTGTCAGTCACCGAAATTCATCTAAAACCTATTTTGTATAATGTAGTTTGTTGTTTGTGTTGAATAACCTCTCTTACAATCAACATGCGTTTGCTTGGTCGTTAGTGGTGTCTTCGCTTAACTGACACTGGTGAAGTATATAGCTGTATTGGTGAGTTTGAGAGTAAACAGAACTTTGGACGTTGATGTGAAGAAAGCCTTGGTCAAGCAAATGTCTCAATGTGTACCCTTGAAACCACCTTTTTTGGCCTATACTCAACTACTTTATGTGGCCCTTACATAGAGTATTTTGTTAATTTCACACCTGCAATTAGTTTTTTAACTTTCATTCTTGACCCAAAAATATTATCGCAATCTTTATATCTATAATAATAAGCTTACTGGCACTCTTAACATCCTAATTTTCTATTCTGTAACAAAAATGATCTCCATCTTCATGCTAATTGACTGAGGTATTTGAAAGTCTTGACATAATTATGTAAAAATTCTTTAAGGCTATTTTTAGTTGGTCGGAACCACTGAAATAAAATGATATAACATTATCCTCCTTATTTCTTAGCCTTACTTTGTTTAGGTTGATAAGGGGAAAGCACAATATCAAGCTAGTGCTGATACGAATGACATTCATTCAAA
The DNA here is from genome assembly GCA_944472135.2 of Trichobilharzia regenti. Taxonomy (NCBI): domain Eukaryota; kingdom Metazoa; phylum Platyhelminthes; class Trematoda; order Strigeidida; family Schistosomatidae; genus Trichobilharzia; species Trichobilharzia regenti. The sequence continues at coordinate 61,537,071 of OX235265.1, read as the reverse complement.
CAAAAACTAGTTTCGACCGTGAACTGCCACTCTCAGGGGACTAATGTCCTCATCTCATCTTCTGTTTCTGTGTCGTTCCACAGTTATTATTCTTTTATCTTCCATTTCGTAGTGTACACTCCTTATGTAGTGTAACGCCTTTTAGATTTTATTCTAAAAGTAGTTGCAAACGATTCATATAAGTCGGTAGTGTATCTCGTCCAAATCTTCTGCTTACTTTCTTCATTGTAGTTATGCTATTAAGCGGATCACATTTTGTGGTCTAAAATATTATGGGTTTCTAACACCAGGCATCATGGTTGTTTCCATCACACTTTGTAATCTATAAACGGTAAATTTAATGCATGTCAGTATTTATTACAACTTCATTCTACTTAGAATGGTGATAACAAGTTTTTCTAATTTCCCACTGATATAATTTCAGATAAGTAGTATTGAATTGATGAAATATGGAAATATGAATAACCTTAGTTGTGCTGTTAGATGTAACCTTACCTTAAACATCTAAAGTCTTTCAGTGAGAATAAAGAAGAAAGGAGGAATATTATTTATAGTTTAATTTGTGCAGTTTAAACATTTCACAGTTTTTAAGATTTATTAAAAGATAATCGTTATAATCGTCAGATGTAGGATTCAAAGTGAAATTTTAAATATTCAGTGATGGTCGTTTTACTGGTTGATATTCACTTTCGTTTTCTCTTCATTAGTTTCACTCTAACGTGGATCAACGCTATCCAAATTGGTTGTGGTAGCAGGTCATATAGAAATGCCTTTAAGTCATGACGAATATAACCATAGGTGAAGCTTTCTACGCCTAACATGTCCAGTGCACTTTTCACATATGTTTCTGCAGTCGGTATGAAAAATGTTGGCTTGTCAATCTTTGCCATCTGTGTAGCAACAATTAGTGGACAGACAGTTTGTATTAGAATCTTTTTATTATAAACTTCTTCAGCAATTGATCTGGAAAACTGAATATCAAAGGCTTTTGTCGCTGAATATATCGAAATATAAGGAAAAACTTTTAGACCAGCGTAAGACGTCACGTTGATAATAGCTGGGTTAGGCTGTTTTTGTGATAACATTTTTGGCATTACTATGCGCGTCATTGTTGCTGTTGACAGTGTATTGCAATGGATGATGGTTTTGATGAAGTCCTTATTATTTGACCATGAAGATGATATGAATGAATCTGTTTCATGCGTCATTCCAACATTATTGACTAAACAGGCAACGGAAGGGAGTTTCTCAATTTCATTTTCAATTGTATCATATACGTTATCCTGAAGAATGTTGAGATGGAATTGTTGTTAGTATTATGATTATAAATTTAAATCTACTGACTTTATTACACAAGTGAGATTTGATTTGAGGATTCACACATCCCCACTTTCCAACTGAATGATAAAATATTTCCCTAAAAGGTGGATGGTATATTCATATATGCACTTGTTGTGGAACATGATAGAGAAGGCTTGAAAGAATTGGATTTCATAGCTTCTCAATTTTCGGAACTTCTACAGTTATTTACATTCCGAGGTGGAAAGCATATTTGGGGAGAAGAGAAATAGCAATGAAGGCAGTTTTGACGTAGGAGATTACCTGAAGACACATGATGCTGGAAACAAATTCGTAAAATAACCTACCTTAAGACTCCAGCTGGACTGTGCCAATAAGTGTCCTTACACATAAACTGTAGCACATATTTCTGCCTTATAACTCCGAATATCAAATACAATTTTTCATTACCTGACTCATCTTACATAAAAATGCATTATGATGAGTTTATTTACAAGGAATTTGCATGTATTTACCATCACTTCTGACGATTACAGGAAATAATAAATAGTGAACCAACGTTTTGAAATTATCTCAATCTTTAAAAATAACAATTTAATTTCTCTGACTTTAATAATAAGAATACTCAAAGCTTAGTATAAGTGTTCATAAAAAGCATTTAGTTAGGCCGATTTCTAAATACCTATGTGTTGGTCGATATCATTATTAATATAGTTTATTCCAACATATACTGCATCAAATAAACGCCTCGGAACTATAACGATAGACTGCTATTGTTCAGCCCAATAAAACACAAGCCGTTGCTATTTTAAAAATATCCTTACACGTAAATTATAACAACAAAGATTTCCTAAATCAAAATTGTCTATGATCTGTCCTCCTTTTCTAAAGAAATATAGGCGGGATTGTTTCTCTCTTTTCTCTCTTTATATGTATATAAATATATGTTTAGCCTGTATAGTAGATTCAGACAATGGACAAAACTGTGAGCCAGTAACTGACGAATATTTGCTACACGACTGAAGATGCGTTCCAGATCCATTAGTAACTTTGGAATTTTTATTCTGCTGTTAGTACAAAGTGTGTTTTGTACTGTTGGTATATATCCCTACTCACTTCAACATTTCACAGTCTGATTTTGATGTTCGAATATTGAAACAAGAGATGAACAGGTAAAATTGTGGTGATCAGAGTAGTCCTTGCACTGGAGATTTCTAGTCACTCTTTGCTCCACCAGTCGGTTTCTGAAGAATACTTTAAATCACCTTGAACCTTGTGTGTATAACATATATATGAGTGCAGATTCTGAGCATATTCTACTTCTCAGTTCTGGGGTTCCCTGTTAACTGATATCATGTCTTCGTTTTAGGTATGTCATGAATTACTCTGTGCACATACTCATAATTTTTAAAATTATATTTGGCTGACAAGAAACCAATGAAATAGAATGATATCACTTTATTCTGTTACAATCATTGTTATTGCTTCATTCAAGCAGATCACGTGTATGAGGTATATCGGAGATGGTGAACATCATTTTTAAATCTGCTAGTTTATTCAATGTACTCCGATAGCACGAAATTCTTCAAACTGCAGCTCATTTTGTTGTGTGATATAGACAAAGTTACTGGAAAAATATTTTAATGAATAACAACCGTTTCTCACTGTCTAGACAGTAACTAAAACGCTACAGTAATCTTTTGAAATTATGGGATGCTATGCATAAACAATGTTTTATATTCTCACCACCGAAGTTAACAGACTATATCACATGAATGATACTTGAATATAGTGAGCAAAGCTGAACAAAATTCTAAATTCCAACTTGCATTCACAAGCGCTTAGTTGAACTAATGCACCGATCGATACAGACTGTAATTTCAAAAGTATATATATCCGTGTATGTAGAGTATTCAGGTGAGGACGAGTTCTACTGAAATTTGGTGAATTAATTAAATCCTGCTATATTCTGTTAAAACTGTAGGGAATTAAATGAGGACGTTGTCGCCTGTTCTGTCTGCGCCTGACTAATATGCCTATCTGCTTGTCGTACCTTCCGATTCAGCGAAGCATGCAAATATCAAAAGACAAAGACTGGACTGTGACTGTGTATTGTAGTACAACAACAACGACAAAGAAAGTCATGGTATTTATACATTTTACAACAATATAGACAGCTAACAGCATTTGAAATAATTGATCGTAATAGTCAATAACAAAGTGCGTGAGAAATGATAATACCATCTATGCGAGATTAACAGTCAATAACAAAATATGTGGGATCCTATCACCTCTCCCCGTAAAAAGTGTAGGACTTGCTTTTTGGATCTATTTGAAAAGGTTTCGGAGCTCTTCTTTGTCGAGTTGACCTTCGCGTGGTACTGGATAGAGTGTATGTGGTGATTGACAATTTCTATCTCTGTATTGTTTAAATACTTACTGTTGACTGTTGATATGTTTCTTATATGGATTGCAGAATAATTCCGCCAAATACAAATTCCCGAATTCTGCCCTCTCTATGTTCGGTTTGGATTCTTGTAATTCGGTCATCTTGAAATACTAATATTCCGATTTCAATAAATTACTATAAATTGGCGTCGCGATGGAACTAAATAACCTGGGAAATTTACCTATAAATGCTACTCCGCGGGAGATTGCTGATTATTTGGAATGCTTCGACGCTTGGTGCATTTCCAAGAATGTTCAAGATGACAAAATACCAGCTCATTTCATCACTGCTATTGGGCTAGATGCGTATAGCCTAGTAAAGACTCTGTCATTTCCAGATAAACCAATTTCTCTGCCATATTATAAACTCCGTGAACTTTTAATAGATCACTTCCAAATAACTACTCTTGAAACACGAGAGAGGGCTCAGTTCAACAAACTGGTTCGTGCTCCCAACCAGAAGATTCGAGAATTCATTCTTCAACTTCAAATACAAGCTTCAAAGTGTAATTTTGGAGATCAGCTGTATAATCAACTACGTGATCGTCTAATTGCTGGAATCAATATTCCTAAGTTAGAGAAAGAGTTAATTCAGATTCCTTCTTGTACTTTTCAAACTGCTAAAGATTTATGTATTACATATGAAGATGTCAATAATGAATACTCTGCTCCCACTACGTCAGTATCTGATGTTATGCTTTCTAAAGTCGAAAATACAAGTGGTCATGGAAAGCAATCCAAACTGCCGTCCACAGTTAATAGAATGCAGCGAGAGATCAAAAACATTAAACCGTGTTTGCCCTGTGGAAAGTTACATCTACCAAGCACTTGCCGTTTTTGGGGTGCTAAGTGCCATAAATGTGGTAAAGTTGGACACATCAAGACTGTTTGCAGAAGTTCGAATACTTATGTTGCTCAACATTCTTATAATTCTCCCAAGCTGTCTAGTAAAATGGAGTCAATGTGTCTTTCAACCTTTCAAAATACTCAAGCTAATCCAATGAAAACCTCCACTGCAAGTTCGGCAACTCAAGTGTCAACTGTTGTCAAAAATGTGGTAGCCGAGTTACAATGTGAACTGTCGAAAACACGAAAAGACCTGAATGAGATGAGAGAGCAACTGATTAAAATGGAGGAATTACTGCATATGCATAGACTGCGTCTGTCGAATGCAGAGCATACAAGTACCCATGAAAGTCCTGCAAAACTTTTCAAATCTCGAATTCTCAAAAAGCATCTGATGTCCACGACTTCTAATGTACATTATTACAAAGGTAATAACTATAGACCTTCTGTTGGAATTATACTACAAAAAATGGGAAATTGAGTGGTGAAGATATTAGACATCAAACATCACTCAGTTCATAACGGACACCTGGACAAAGTGACAATAAATGAAGTAGGTCGTTCCAATTATAATATTATTGATTCCGCTAATAATCCTGATTTTGTAGATAATTCAGAAATAGGTCCAGATAATACTGATGAAAATAATATCACAGAATCAGTTAGGTCGCAGATACTTTCAAGCAAACCGAGACATCGTTATAAGTACGCAAGGAGATATTCGACGTGTGGCGGATGTGGTGATTGACAATTTCTATCTCTGTATTGTTTAAATACTTACTGTTGACTGATGATATGTTTCTTATATGAATTGCATAATAATTCCGCCAAATACAAATTCCCGAATTCTGCCCTCTCTATGTTTGGTTTGGATTCTTGTAATTCGGTCATCTCGAAATACTAATATCACAATTGCAATAAATTACTACAGTGTGATCTGTGTCCCGGGCTTCCGGCTGCGGAAGACTAAATGTATCTACTAATACTTCTAACGTGAGGTCTCGTCTCCCATTGTCGGGTCTATCTGACGCATCTCGTATATGATTCGTGTGTCTGACACATAACTGTCCTTCTACATTCACTTTGTATAAAACCCTTCCTTTCTGCCCCACTATTTGTCCTCGAATCCATCTCGGAGGTGAATAGCGAAAATCTCGTACATAAACTTGCTGATACAATTTGAAAACTCGACGTTTAGCTCCGTGATGGCGATTGAATTGGTTTTCCATTTTTGTATTTCTGCAGCCCTGCTTTACTTGCCTAGGCTTAATTGAGTCGAGGGCAGTTCTGATCTTCCGGCCAAACATAATTTCCGCTGGGGATAACTGATTTGGGGCGGAAGGATTTGGCGTCGTACGATAATGCAGCAAGAATCTATCCAAAATTTCTTCTGTTGTTCCCTCCCCCTTCGCTTTTGCATAAGCACGCTTAAAGGTGTCGACGAAACGTTCAGCCTGTCCATTCGATTGGGGATGATACGGGGGGCTACGAATATGCTGGATGCCAAACAGTTTGCAGCAACCAAGTTTGTCCTGGAAGACAGAAGCGTGCTTTTGACGCAGGCGTTGCAAGAGAGATTGATCAGATACATGTCCGGGAACAACGTTGTGTGGTGAGGACGAAACATTAGAGCATACTGAATTTAATGGTACATTGAAGATATGGAGCTTGTCTAACCAGTCAAGACCAAGCAAATTCAAATCATGGTAGTTTGTGACGTAACATACACCATTGAACTGATGCTCACCAAACTGAACCTGGCAATTTATCTCACCCACGAGTTTCAGTATATCTCCAGAGACATTCTTGGCGACATGCTCGGTCGGCAGAATCTGTGGGCACCAAGTTTGCGCCACGTAGTTCGGGAAATTAAGGTGATATCTGATGCCGTATCCAACTGAAGACGAATACGTTTGCCGTTAATACCTAGTGTAATGTACTTACGTTTGCTGGCGAAATCGACTTTGGAAGTTGTGAAAATGGTCTGTACTCGAGGAGATTGTTTCGGCTTGAAACGACTACTTCTGTTCCTCACCGAAGATTTTTCTGCGGTGGACAGTAACCCTCCTTATGTCCAAAACGGTGACAATTACGGCATTTATGTTTCTTGAAAGGACAGAACTTGACAAAATGCCACGAACCACAGTGCCAGCACACTGAAGGAGGTTTAGCTGAATTCTGAGACTGACGTGCTGTGTGCTTAACGGTGATCGGAGGACTTTTCACTGTGTTAATTGAACCAAATTCAGACGACTGTCGTTTGCACTCCACCATAGCAGTATCGTGCTTCAAGTTGATTAAGCGTAGGCATTCTGCTGTCACCATTTGTAAAGTCATTTTCGGGTCTTGTTCCACGAGTGACAGAAGTCGAGTTCTTATGTCAGTATCTTCTGGGTTCTTCAACCCACAAATAAAAATCAAACACTTGAACTGATCTGATGTCATTTCGTGTGGTTTGAACCTTTCACATTCCTTGTTCACTTTGCCAGCGTAAGTGACATAATCATCGGAAGGCATTTTTGTCAACTGAAAACATTGATACCGAATATTAAACATGGATGACTGTTCACCAAAGATTTGTGATAAAACGGTGACTGTCTCATCGAATGATAACTCACGTGGGTTCTTGGGCAGAATGAAGTTAACATATCTGTTGTGCTCAACAGTACCAAGTTTTCTTAGTAACAATCGGACTTTGGCAGCATCATCAAACATGTAGCATTCAATACGGAAAACGTCTTCGTAACGATTGAACCATGCATCAAATACGAGACCAGATATTGGGTCGTAGTTGAACTCACTGATGGAATTTGAGATGCTTTCATATTTGTCAGAATGAGATGTTGATGGAACTTGAATGGACAGCTTCTGAGTGAGAGCTTCGATTAATTTTAGTTGAGCTGCTTCATTCTGAACTTGCTGCTGCTGCAAGATAGATTTGAGATCGTCCAGAGAGATAGACATTGTAATTGGGTTGTAATTAACACAGTCAAAAATGTTCTATAGCTGCGCTGAACAGAATAAAACCCGTCGTCGCTTGCTTGTTATAGCTGCAATGAATTAAGGTAAAACCCCGTCGCCAATTTGTTATAACTGTAGGGAATTAAATGAGGACGTTGTCGCCTTGTTCTGTCTGCGCCTGACTAATATGCCTATCTGCTTGTCGTACCTTCCGATTCAGTGAAGCACGCAAATATCAAAAGACAAAGACTGGACTGTGACTGTGTATTGTAGTACAACAACAACGACAAAGAAAGTCATGGTATTTATACATTTTACAACAATATAGACAGCTAACAGCATTTGAAATAATTGATCGTAATAGTCAATAACAAAGTGCGTGAGAAATGATAATATACCATCTATGCGAGATTAACAGTCAATAACAAAATGTTTGGGAATGATGATATACCATATATGCGAGATTAACAGTCAATAACAAAATGTGTGGGATCCTATCATTAATCTTTATTGCTTGTTTTAAATTCGTATCGGGAAATAAATATTTTCAGACATTTCTCTGTCACAAGTTGGTCAGTAGTGATATTCGCTTTGTAAGATCGGTCGAATCTTTACATATCCGATTCTTTGAATATGTGCATTGTTTAGCTAAGTTCAATAGCGTTCATTTATCAGCCGATTCAATTATTCACTTCTTTATTGAAATAGTACTTCCTCAGTAGGAATTCCCAATAGGTGAATACAGTATACGTATGCTGTAAGAAGCTGATATGTATCCACATGATATGTGTTTTGTTTTTGACAGTCTATTATATTTTGCTATGTGTATATGGATCGATATTTCATTATAACTGACAATATGCTTTTGTCTGTCCACTAACTAAATAAACTATGTATGACCTTGTTGTCACATGACATTACAACCAATCATGTTAAGACTGTCTATTTATTGGTTCATATGTATTAGTCATTTTCATATATACTTTTGTACTATACACTTGTTTCCACGTTTTCGTACACTACGTACCACTTCACTCACACTCTTGTGTGACATTTATTTTTCTTATCTGGAAAATACAAGTATCATCGTAAACCTGGTGGTCTTCTGATTTTTTTCTTTCCGCGTCAGGACTATTAACTACTCGACGAGTACATCACATAATTGGCGACGGGGAAAACTCTAATAACTCACACAGCAGCAGTACATAACAGAAGCTCAGTCTTTGCTGTCGATGAGAAGAGAAAAACTCATACAGAAAAGAAGGTGGAACAAATAACAACTATGAAAGACTAATTAATATTATCGGAAACAGTGACCTGCTAAAATAACAGCCGAAAAACAAGGAATTTTATGACTCTGAAAAAAAAATCAAACTGTGAAAATTATTCTCTTTTATAAAACATTATTTCTAGGATGTTACTCGAAGTATGATCAATGAATAAATTTATCGTTTCATGTCTAATTCTCGGGTAGTCAGCACTTTACATCTTCTCTGGCCGTATTTTACTTAAATAAATAAACTACTAAATTAATTTTAAGCATATGTAGTTGTTACATAAAAGTGAGTTTGAAACACAGAGCATTGCAGACACTATTGAGAAGACTGAATTATTCAATGGCATTTCAGATACCTGAGTGTTGTACAGAATATTCCACGTGGATATTGAGTAATATTATATGACAATAAGGCAGTGAAGAGAAGATCTGTGGTGAACATAGAGAAGACGGAGGTGATAAAAATTCCTGACAAACAACAAACACCAATTACTATAATGAGGAGGAATTTAAAGGAACTCGTCTCTTTTGCTGAACTACAGGTGACACATATGAGAGTATCTAAGCCAGTCAGGATCGGAAAAGCAATAAAGACCTTCATTAGGCTGAAATCAGCGTGGAAGTCTACTACACTTGGCTCAGGGAGGCAGACTCGATTTCTTAAATACAAGTGTCAAGTCAGTAGTTCTGTATGCTTCAGAGATACGACGTACACCTCGCACAGAGTATCCTTAAAATGCTTCAGACTTCCAACAACATGTGCTTTCTATGATTACTGAAGATCAGGTGGCTGGATAGAAAGGATAAGCAAGGAGCAAGGAAATCCGGTAGGCAATGTGAAATCACAGGACTTAGCTCTCAGCAAATATGTTGGAAGAAATGGAAATGAATAGAGCGTATACTGAAAAGACAGTTCAGTGAAACCACAGATCAAGCCCTCAAGTAGAACCTGAGTGAAAAGTAAAAGGGACATGGAGAACATTTTATTTTTTTATTTTATTTTTTTTTATTTTTTGATTACAGCTTGATTCCACACCATATTTTTGGTACAAGTATGGAATTTTCAGCGTGGATATCGGTAGCCCAAATTTCGCAGGCCAACCATAGATATCAGGTGTGCGTCGGTGAGGGCTCGAACCCCGGACCATGTGCATGGTCGGCGAGAGTCCTAACCACTGTGCCACCGACGCACATCATGTAATGAGGAAATGAAAGCTTACGGTAGTTACAGAACCGCGTGAAAATGATGGCAGATAATACAGTACAATAAAGGTGCGCTTTTGAATCCTTATGTTTCACTTGGAACCAAATAGGGAATTACCATAATCATAAAATCGATGTCAGATTATATAGATATCCGTGAATTATACAATAAATTGAATGACAGAAAAGGATTCAGAGTATTTGTAACAATAGGACTTTAAATCGAATATTGCAGAGATAAGGGTGTACGAGGATTAAGGGAATTAACAAAAATTGGCACATGGACACAATGTGAAATGATTTAGGAATATTTTCTATTAGGGTATTGCTTATGTGATGTGATCAACTGAGAATACTTACAAACACTTTGAATATATACAGACTTTATTTCTTTATATTGGTTGTGAGAAGTAGTAGGAAGTCATATATATACCACAAAATTACTGAAAGCTTTGGTGACTCATACGAATAGCTGTTCAGCGTTCCATTTTAACTTCTCTACCAGTAATAGGTAAGAAAGGCAAATTAGTATTACTACTGGACATCTACGGGTTATTTTTCACTTAGATGGTGAATAAAATCCTCATTGAAATTTCAGTTATAACTCCAAACAAAATTAGTCTACTAGGTTCTATTTTGTGGTGAAATTGTTCGAGATACCCCTGAAATGACTGACTTCTGTTGATGTCAAGTGTGACAATTGAAGGTGCAACTAAAATCTAGGAGTTAGTAGAATCATAAATAGTAACCTCTCGGAAGCTCAGTATTCTACCTTCTGAACCATGAGACTAAAGAGAATCATTGGCCGCCTTTCGATCCAAAGATATTTGATAAAATCTCAGCAAGGAACAATGACCCATTCTCGCACTAATTTGGTATGGGTGGAGGAGATACGATATTTCCCTCATTCATGTAACATCCAGTCGACCCCCTTGTCAATTTCGATGCGATACTGACCTGTTAACTTAGGCGGTGCAGCAGGGAGATCACTCAGCTAACAGTACATTGAGTGATCCAACTAGAAAAACCGGGTGTTATAACCTACAGGTATTTCCTTAATTTCACAAGTCAAATGCAATAAATTTGTCAGCAAGGATTTTGTATCAGTTTCGAAATTTAAAACTCATTGAAAGTGACTGTTTTATTAACAACCTTGCATGGTAAACTCATTATATCGCCATTACTCTTATTGTTCCCTTTGGCTTCAACAGCACGTCTCCACTTTGTCCTATTCCCTGCTGTCCTCTTTATCTGAACTCTCCTCCTTGCAAGATATCCTCAATATCATCTTCGGACGCCCCACTCACCGTTCCGCGTTCGGCTTCCACTTGAGACATAGCCTAGCGCGTAATGTCATTTGATGGTCTCCTCAGTGTGTGCCCAGTCCACCTCCATTTTCTGCACAATATTTTTTGAGAGATAGGTTCTGCGTTGCTTCGTCCTCAGAGTTTCTTCTTTCTAATTCCTTCTGGCCATTTGGTCCTCAATATGAAGCCAGTGAAGGCGGTGGCCTGTTGTAAATGCTTTGCATCACTAGCCAAGTTTCTCACCCATACAAAATGGCCGACTTAACAAGGTGATATTGAGGATTTTGTGCAAGGAAGAGACGAGAAGTTGTAGGTAATCATGGGTCCAGACAGAGAGGACTGCAGAGAATAGGACGACATTGAGACGTGCCGTTGAAGGCCAAAGGGAACAGTTATAAAATCATTTATCATTGATTCAGAAAAAAACATACAAGTGAGAATTTAAAACCTACAAAAATGCAGATATGTAAACAAACCTCTTGGAGAAGATAAGTAGATGAAATTAAGAAGAAAAATAAAACTATTAATAACGACTAGTGAATGCCGTTAAAACAGGCGACTAATGAAAATAGCAAATATTTGTAACTATAAAGTAGAAAGGAGAGAGAATCCAGTGAAGTTAAAATGTTGGAATATGAACAGTCAATTAAGTTCAGAAATATATAAATATATAAAAAATGAATACAAAGTTATACACTTAGACATAAAGAATAGGAAGAAAAGAAATAAACCTGCTAATATTAAATCAGAAGTCAACCAATAAATGATTAAACTTTTTAGGAAAATAGCGTGGACCTTATCATTACAGCTTATAAATTTGATGGAAAATATTTTATTTACTGTTATATACGGTGTACTGTGTCAACTAATGAAATCGTTTCTTGTTGAGATTTGCTTGTGTTATTAAGAAAACAGCAATAAAATTGCACTTTAGAAAGAAATATTTATATGTTGAAGCTTGAATACAGTCTATATTGACGATCATACACAGGTAGGCCAAAACTAGTGCAAAATGACGGTTGAACACGATTTTGTATAGAATTCCCTAGTTAAAAAAAAACCTAGACAGAATTAGTTGGAGTTTACATGTACAATCCGGGGATATTTTTGAAATAATTCCCTTCAAATCTACAGTTCATTCATTATCTTAAGACTACTCTGTAACTAACAAAGAAAAAGACGCCTGATTGGTAGTGGCTAATATTAAAGTCGAAGACATGCACTTTTCCTACTTAGAAGCTGTCAGACGCATGAGCCTACATCTCTGTTAGACATGCTGTTCGCACTGATAATCATCCCAAGCAACTACCACACCAAACAACAGAGCATTATCAACTAGTTAATTTTGGCGAGAATACACCTCTTTGTGCAACACATATCAGTTATCCACTTTCTCAAACTCTTGAATTTACGTCGACTGATTTCTCTTAGTGGAAGTAAACATTCCATGTTGACATCATATCATCATCAGAGAGCTCTTACTAGAAGCCACTGTGCTGACTCACACCAAACATTGCAGTCAAGCGAAATCCAATAACTACAAACACAAAATTTTCCAAGTGCACTGAGGTCGTTTATATCATGGACACTGCAGAGAACGCGTATTCTGTCCACCTATCTCAGTCAAATTTTAACATTATGAAAATATCACGTCTTGAAGTTTAGACATCTGTGCCATCAACTGTCAACTCAACACCACATGAATTATTCTTCATTTGAGAAGAATGACTGTTCACTTAAACCAGAATTTACAACTTTCAACACTGTCTAAATATCTACCAAATAGCAATAGATGTTATTTTTATGACAGATAATATTAAATATTATGAGTTTACCATCACACGCTTCATTCATCACATTCAAGAGCTCAATATTTGCAGTACTCAATATTTGGCATAAAAATATTAAATTAATTAAAGGTTAAACTGCACCGTCATTGTTGACTAAGTTCATCAATCAGATCCAAAGTAGCTTGACAGTTTCAATTCCTTTTAAGAGAAAACACAAACGACAACAACAAACACAAATTCAGGTAGAAGTTAATTAACTACTTCAGTTCACCTAACAAACAGTAAGTGAAACTGATTATTAGAAAAGAAAATTAAATAAAGTTCTAGTGTATAGCTTGTATAAGCTACACAGATTAAGAAAAAATAATTTTAGTGAAGTAACCTCATTTGTTTTACTTCACATACTTTAGATATTTTGGTATAAACTAGAGAGAAATATAAATATTTTATAAAGTTAGAACCAACGGTTAATTTACACGCCCACATAATTTATCGTTTACAACTTGGACACTAAAGGCTGCAACAGATATCGATAAAATATGTTCATAATATTCTTTTATTCAATTCACGCTCCAAATGGAGTGTTCTGCTTCAAGCTTGAGCTTTGAGCTGTCAGTGTTGATGTTGCTTTATGTCTGTGGGATTGGATTGTTCGCCTCATGTCCAATCTTCTATGTTTGCCTGACTCACTGAAGGCCAGTTGGCATCCAGGATCGTCTCAGCCTGCAATCGAAACCAGACCAAGTGCATAGTAGGCCGACGCTCTACTATTGTCCACTGGTGTGCATTGTTTGTAGGTGGTGTGTTGGTATTTTAAGATGAGTGGAATTTCCCGGTTATTTAATAATCACCAGACAGATTTTCAAATGAGAGAGAGAGACTTCACGCTATTCTAACTGGGCTTGACGATGCCAATGTTGAATTTGTCTCAAATTTTCTCCACTCACTATGAGTTTATTCAATGTTACATAATTGAAATATCTCTAAATATTCTTTATTCATAATACTAGTTAAGTAAGTTATGGTGAAGAGAATTGAAAAGCGAGAATAAATAATTAGCTCCCAGTCAGAACACGATGGAAGTATCATGTGAATTTATGACGAACAAGGCATTTCACAGTTTCACCGCTATCTTCTACTCATGAATAAGGCTACTACAAAGCAAACATCTACTGTGAAATATCTCTGTCAATTATTTATTTGATATTTGTATTCATAAAATAAATTTTCTCATTTTCTTGTGATTGTTGTCCTTCTAGCAGGACATAAATCTGGTACCATACGTGAATCACAATGTAATCGTAGATCTAAGAAGCAGGTGTTGCAAAGTCTGATTTTCGAATGAAACAACAACGGAGAAAAGTAAATTCCTTCATTTTCTACCTTTTATTTTAACAGACTTATCATTCTCTTTTGTGACAGAAACCACTCAAAACTTGCAGGATAGTAGTGTATTCCAAAGGTGTTCAACGTGAATATAAATATTTATTCATTTAATATTGATCGACAAGTTGTAATCTATTACAAATAGAGAAAGAAAGCAGAATTCACAATGGTTATAGTTAATATTATACCACTCAGACTTAAGGTGAGACTACGCCAACCTAATCAAGTTAATTTCAGTGTCATTCACCGGAATATGTTTTACCATGCAATAGTAGGTCACAAAAGTCGTTTCCTTCATTCATTATTTTCTTTGCTTTTCATTATTATTGACAGTATTTGCGTTGTCTGGTTTCATTTAATTCGGTAAGAGAAATAAAAGAATTATTGACAAAGAAAAGTAATAAGCTGAACAATGAAATATTCTCAAATTATAAGTAAAAAAACAAGTAATTAGGTGATTGGAACAAAGAAAAGCTGAGTTTATTTGATACATTATGCTCTATAGATAGGTAGATAGTTGATAATTGATGATCAGCGAAATCTCCCACTTTATTAAGATTTAAAGCACAGTTTTTTGTGTAATGGAGTTAATGTTATCTTAACTAACAAATAACATGCATTTATTAATATGAGTGTTACTTTTACAAAAGTATTATGAACGAATCTTTTTTAACTTCCATGATGTTATGTCTCTACAGTTCTGATATCATTACACGCCAGAGACTAGGCTATTTTCCATCTCAGTTCTCACAGGCCTTTCCGAAATCCAGCTGTATGTAAGCCGCAGAATATTTGACGAAGACAGATTAGATTTGGGGAAAAAAGTACTTAGGAAATAAGTAGGATACTGCGCCTACCCTCAAGAGACAATTTTCTCTTAAAGCAAGATTTGCATATATGGCAATATTTATCTTTCACAATGTTGTACTGGCTTACTGTCATAGTCTCCCTCTCATACTCACACATACGTCTTCATGCCTCCAGTTAATTCATTATTGATACAGTAGTTAGACACTAGTTCGTCATGGAACTCATTCGCAAAATCCATAAGGCAGGCATGATTTAAGTTTCGAATTACCTTTCTTAGCGCTATCTAAATCTGGTTGGTTCTTCAACGTCAACATTTGACAGAGCTTGACTTTGGCCAGGATAGTTTAACTTTGCTCTAGGTGCTTGTAAAACGACCTTCAAAGCTGGATGGAGTGCTCACCTTGGATTCTAATACTCCTCAATATAAAATAAATAGCCCCAAGTAGGATATCATAATAATACCGAAGCATTTGTTCAACCAGCCAGTCGGTCTAGAACTGCCTACAGAGAATGGTAAACATAGATAAATAATTTATATCACAAAAAATACCCATTTATTCATAAGTAGAACACAGTTTTTAGTTCAGAGAAGAAATTTCTTTTCAACGACTTCATTTTCAAGCTGTACAGTTGTATTTATATTGTGGAAAAAGTTATTTAGTGGCACTAAATAATTGCTCAGTCAATGTACGTATATATGTGATAAGAATAACGATAATTAAGATGTTATAAGGAATAGAGTTGAAGTGGATGGATTACAAAATTACTAAAGATTGTCTTATAAGTGAATTGATACCAAAAATATTTTTTTAAAAGAAAAATGTCAAGCGTTGTCTAAAATTTAAAAAAAAACTAGGAGTACGATTACGATAAGAATAAAGATGTGTAGTGAAGTGGAAAGAATTCAAGTAGTAAAATAAAATTAAAACTAGAAAGAACATTACTATGACCAAGTTAAAGAAAGGGGTTTGACCAAACGTTTTTGAACATATAATTTAGGTTTCTGTTCATGTATACCTATACACAAGTGAAGAAAACGTAAACTTTTGGATCGATTCGATTTTGCCAATGTAGATAACTTTGAAGGATGAATCGCGTGGAGCTAAATGACCAGACTCACAAATAGACGACTTTGCAGTTCTGCGTTCGCCTTCCATTAACTAAACCGGATGGTGTTCAGCTACACGTTTTCGGAGAGTACGCTTACAACGTCCAATGTAATCAGCTTCACAAGAGCAGGTAATCTAACCGGTTCCAGAATCTCGGCAAGCCATTTAGCGGTAGAGTGATACAGCGAGTTCAGCATATCCAATACAGGTCGCAGAGGGACATCATCTTTGTGCACCTTTGGAAGACCATATAAACGAGGGATGGTATAACCAGATGGTTTAAGCTGTTCATACATAAATGGAGTGATAATCCATTCTTGCTTCAATTCGTCAAACTTTTAATAATTCCTTCTCAATATTCTCCGTCTTGTCTTTTTGATCAGGTGATTTTTGAAATTTTTCTTCATCACTCAGGATGGTACATAATTTATTGACATAGTCATCACGATTAACAATAACAATACCTGATCCCCTGTCTGGACGAATCAGTATTATGTTATTGTTGTTAAGCAATTCATTTAGTTGTCTTTTCTGTTCTTTTGATAACATTTGTCGTTGTCTGCCTTGCGTTCTTTGGTACTGGTAATAACAATGAAGTAATGCAGATTTAAGTTAATCAACGTCATCGCTGGAAATTGGAAGCAAGTCATGTGTTTGAGTCATGAGATTTTCAAACTAAACTTTTGTGTTTAATTCGTTAACTCTGGACGAAAAAGTAGAGAACTTTGAACCAAGAGATAGGAAATTATTTATACCTGATGATTTATGGCATTTAAAATGAAGAAGTAACCTTGACATTATTAAATCAGCCATCAAATGATAAATGTTTAAACTTCATGGTGGAAGAAATTAAGACTTAATTGTTACTATTTATCAATTTAATGGAAATTATTTTATTTACTGGTCTGAAATGCACTTTTGTAGATCAACGGAATCTTTTTCTACATTTTTATTTGTACTACTTAGAAAGCAGCAGTAGAATTGTACTTTATGCAGAAATATCTATTTATTGGATATTAAGTATATACAGTTCATTCTGACAAATATGGGTCACAGTAAGCATAAACTAGTGTAATATGGACAACTGTGCTTTAACATGCCAATGATTTTTTAATGCATGTTTACTGAAGTCAGTATGACACTGCTGAGTTTCTAATATTTCTCTAAATATTATTTTTTGTATCTACCAGACCTGGTTTCATTCCTTTGAGATGTTGTGCGTGTGCACCGCCTCTTCAGTACTTCATGGTATTTATTAGTTGTTTCAGCTGGTGTAGATTTATGACAATATCTACCTAGAAATTAAGATTTGCTTACAGTTCCCAATCAACACTAGAGCAGACAGTGGCCATTGTAATTAGCTTATTAAGTTGTGATGGTTAAAATCTGTGAGGTGGTGTCACCATCCTTAAGGTATTGAATAAATTATACTGAATGAATACCAGTAGTGACGAAAGATTCTCTTATCTATCCAACTTAACATTGATAACTATTACGTCTTTAGAACGTAAAGTAGGGCTTATTATACCTGACTGTATATAACATACTGCTAAGTCATTGAAAACACGTAGGATTATGAGCGAACTGTTATTTGGGTACATTCATTCTAATGTATTTGAATAGCCTAGCAACATGGAAATATGTTAGTTTATTAAAAGTTTCTTTGTTGTCTATGTATATATTGATTTCCAAATAGTTGAGGTGATGCCATGAACACATTCAAAAGTTAATTTTGCACTATTCCCACCAAGAGTAAAGTTGTTATGGTTGGATGAGACTTACGAATTTTTACATGCAGTTTCCATCTGTAGTACTACATCTTGGATATTCCAGCCGATCATCGATAACTTCTAAGTTTGTAAACCCCCGCTTTATAAATTACCATTTGGCATCCCTGTCAAAATATCATTGTGACTGTTGATATACAAAAGATTTTTGACGAATAATTGGTCATAAAGAATGTACGACGAATAGGCTAATTGCTTCCGTCTACTTTATAGTCTTGATCACGGTTTTTTGTCCAACAAGTACTACCCACTTGACTCCTTAATATCGATTTTTTAAATCTATGATTATTTCACCGTCTTAAGATTCTCTTACAATCGCCATTGGATAAAAAACTTGATTGGTGGTGGCTGGCAGTGGAATGAACCTTGCCTAGTTAACATGCTTGCTAGTTTTCTAACCGGTCCCAAGCCCGAGTGAAGAATGAGGTTTGGACGTGCGGCTAGCATCCCTACCTAAGAAAACCTACCAAAATGCTACAGAAAGGCACAAAAAATAATAAAAATGCAACAATTTTAATAACAATTTTATTCTTCTGTGGAATTGGAGAGGCGAAACGACAGAGGACTGACTGGTGAAAGCCGTAATGCAGGAAGTCAGTCAGCCGGCCAACGTGTCTTCTAGCGATGTAAGCATGAATAAGAACGGGACGTGGAATGTTCGTACAGTGTACGAGGCTGGTTGGGACGCTGGCCAGTTAGCCGAAGAAATGCGAAGATATGGTATAGAAGTGCTGTAAATATACAAGAGAATATGGAATGGATGTGGACTGTCAAAATTATCAACTGGTGAGTCAGTAATATACTCCGATCTGGTCACATAGGCTACAACAACGAGCACACCGAGGCAGTGAATGGATATCATGATGTCACCAGTGGCAGGCAAAGCCCTAATGCAGTGAGAACCAATTTCATCCAGGACCGTGACACCAAGATTCAACTCAAAAGGAAGGAAGATCACAATTATCCAAAGCTACGCACAGTGTTACAATCAGTGCGGAACGAAGAAGAAGGAAGGTTTATACAGACAACTACAAACAGCAATGAACGATATCTCAAATGGTGACATCAAAGTCCTCATAGACAGTACAAATCCAAGCCAAACTGGCAGCATATAATACAGGAAGAGAACTCATCATGGGTCGAGAGGCTCTGGCTCGGTGAATTGGATGACAACGGAGAATTATTCACAGACTTATGAGCTTCCGATGACTTGGATGTACACAAAGAAACATGGATTTCGCCTGACAAACACACCGCAAACCAGATAGGTTTCATCTCAATGGTGCCCAAGGAAGTAGAGACGCAGCTAGCCCACTGAACGTAAAGTTGAGAAGGGGATGAGAAATGGGCTCAGACCATCATCCGGTTCACGGAGCCTTTATTGTTGGGGTGAAATCCCTGCAAACGACTGAAGACAGGCCAAAATACAAGTTCGGCATGCAGAAACTAGACTGAAGGACGCAACTACGAGGCATGTCTTCACTACAGATCAGACCAGAGAAAAGTCGGAGACACTACGTGGTATCAGTGAGGAAACCTGTGTGTGAGAACATTGGAACTCTCTGAAAGGGATATTTAAGGAAACGTGTGCAGCCGTTCAGGGATGTAGGAAGATACACAACAAGGAATGGCTCTCAACGGACACCTACCTGGAAGCTAATAGAAGAGGATGAAAGAGATGTCTCAATGAAAAGATGGACAACAGAGGGAGAAGCTGAGTTCAATGTACAGTTCACTGAAATAAAGAGGTGAAGGCGAGTGCTAGGGAAGAAAAAAGAGAATTCTGAGACACACTAGCCATCAATTGAAATAGATTAGGCAAGTCACAGGTAAAAGAGATCTCAGGACGTTATATCAGATAACCAGGTCTCCATTCGGGAAGAGATCAACCCAGATAGTGAAACCAATAAAAGATGCTCAAGGGGACCTGACTACCAGGAAGGGGCGACAAATAAAACAATGGTCTGGTTGCTTCAAAGCACTCTTGAATCGACCATCACTTGCAACCCGCCCAGAAATATCACCACCAATACAGCCATAGAACTGCTAGTGGTTACCAGTCCTCCAACGAAAGCAGAAGTCCTGAATGCGGTCAATCTGCTGAAGGCTAGCCGGGAAGGCAACAGGACCAAACGGAATTCTCCCAACCCGAAGCACTGAAAATGGACCTAGAGAATACGGTGGCAGATATGCTGATGCCATTATTTTAAAAGGTTTGGAAAGAAGCGAAGGTACCTACCGATTGGAAGAAAGGCTGGATACTTTGACAAGGTACCAGAGAAGGACTACTTACGCCTCACTCTGCGAGAACTGGTGTGGAATACTGCTCATGTTCATGTCAAGTAAAATGCTGAGTTCCATAATCCTGGAAAGAATAAATGATGCATTGGATGTGGAACTCCATCAGCTTACCGGAACAAGCTGGATTCAGGCAAGGCAAATCATATGCTGATCAAATTGCAAATCCACGCATCATCATCACAGAACAAAGTATAGAGTGACAGTCAAACTTCTATCTACCTTAATTTAACTAACTTCGAGAAGGCCTTCGACAGCGTTGATTGAGGATTGATTTGGAAACTGATTCAACACTATGGCGTGCAGTGTCCAAGTATTTATTAGCTTCATCCAACTGCTCGCTATATGACAATGCGATATGTCAGGTGGTACACAACGGAAAACTTAGCGAGGCTGCCTATTATCACTGATAATATTCTTAAATGTGGTGGAATGGACTATGCGTCAGACTGTACACAGGGAGTGAGGTGACAGGAATACACTGGATCGATAAGAAGACTCTAAAAGATCTGGGTTTTGCGGATGATTTATGTTTATAGTCACACAGACTTGAAGGCTTGTAGGCGAAAAGCAACAAAAAAAAGACTTGAGAAGTAGATGGCGAAGACAGAACTGAAGGTGAATAAAGGGAAGACGGAGGTGATGAAGATAACCAAAGAACAGCAACAACAAAAACTACCATCACCAATCACCATTAACAGGAGAGATTCGATAGAGGTTACTTCCTACCTTCACTTATCTGGCCATGAAGCATCGTTTCAACTACAGGCAGCTAGCCAGAATTGGAAAGGCAAGATACGCCTTGATAAACCTGAAACCATTTTGGAAATCTTCTATACTGAGTCAGCATTAAGAACAAGATTCTCATTTCCAATACAAATGTAAGATCGGTCATCTCTTATATACGGGTCAGAAACTTGACTTGCACATCACGAAAAGGATTTCCAACAGGTTGCAGACTTTTATCAATTGATGTCTTAACTACTTCCCATCTGATGACCACAAAGAATTGGTAGCAAGAAACCATGGCAACAAACCAAACAGGAACCGAGTGCTCAACAGATATGTAGGAGAAAGTGGAGATGGATTGGGCATACACTGAGGAAACCGTCGAATAACATCAAACAGCAGGCCATAGCTCGAGAGAAATCCCAATGGGAAGCGACGAGTGAATCGTCAGTGCGGGGGTGACATGGAGGAGATCGTGTGAGGAAGAGATGAGAGATTATGGGCAATCGTTGACCCAGCTAAAGAGGATTGCAGAAATTAGAAGGAAGTGGAGATGTGTTGTTGAACCCATATATTCCATTCAGAACCAAAGGGAGTAATGATAATAAATAATAAATAAGCAGTGGAATACAAGATATGCGACACATAGATAAACTGTCGCTTCAGTGAGTCATAGATTTCCCACTAATAGTCAGTCTTAGCACCTACTATTTAATACGCCAAATCGTCTTTCAATAGCCTAGTATGATGCGGTAGCCGATTTTGTGCAACGAGCAACAATTGTCACTCACTAATTTTTTGATTTTATACAGAAAACAACAGAGCATTGGTGTTTGTTTGATCCAACTGGACAGAAATAATGTCCTTTTAGACATCAGGACATCGTCAGGGGATTCGCACTAAAAGCCAGTGTGCTAACAGTGACCAAGTGTTATGGTCCACAGCAATCAGACAACTACAAATTCAACATTTCCAAAATTTAATGAAGCAGCTTATATGATGGATATTGCTTTCTGCCTACCCGTATGGGTCAACAATGCAACTCTTACATCACTGAGTCTATACATCTGAACCATCAAACGACGACTAGGAACCAAATTATTCATATTTCTTGTGGAAAGACAGATTGTTCTGTAGAATCAACACTTAAAGTCTTAAACATTGTCCAAGAATCTACCAACTGGTATAACATACATTATTAGATATGATTACTTTATTACTACACTCTTCATTTACCAGATTCTAATACTCAATCTTTGCAAAAGTACTCAATATCTGGCACAAAATGTTAATTTATGAAAAGAGTAAACTGTACCATCATTGTTGACTAAAGTCTTTAATCACATCCAAACAATAACAACTATTCAGATAGAAGTTAATAAATTACTTCAGTTTACTCAACAAACAGTGAGTGAAACTGATTATTAGAAAAATAAAGTTCTAGTGTATATTTTTTATAAGCTATACAGATGAAGAAAAAATAATTTCAATGAAGTCGCCTCATTTGTTTCAGTTCACATACTTCAGACATTTTAGTATAAACTAGACAAAACTAACATTTTTTAAAAGTTAGTATAAACAACTTATTTAAACGCCGACATATTTTATTATTTACTTGGACATTAATCTGAAGAATTCTTACTAATATCGATGAAACACGTTTTGAAGTAGTGAGTTGATACGAGGAAGATAAGAGTATATGAGCAACCGTGTAGTTGGTTGATGCGGACCACACAGAAGAATATGAAATGGATATAAGCTATTAAAGACCTATGTTCCACTCTGAACCTAAGAGAATAATAAGAATACTAAACTATCCTGGCTACGCAAACCATGATGAAGTTAGAGGATCTACTGATAGTGATGCTGTTTCAACAACAACAACAAGAACAACAAAAGTTGTCTTATGAATAGCTTTTCGAATTCACTGTATATGACGAAAATCATCTGATACATCCTCTGTTTATATTATCATTACAGCATAACTTTATTGTGTAAATAATCCATGAGGACTACTTATACGCCTATTCATTTCACAAGGTATCATGTCACGACACTATGAAATACATCAATGAGATACAAACTGCTTTTCAAAGTTATCTTATATAAGGATCAAATGAAGGAGTTATGGATTGGCTTGATTTCATTATCAACTGATTATTTAACACTCATCGCATCAAACCAAATTACTGAAATATGATTTAACACAAAGTTTAATGCTATATAAAACTGCATACAAGGTTTTAGAAACAGACAGTTAATTTCACCTTTACTCACAAATCTGACCTAAACAAACTGGCTAGCACTCACAGGGTGTACAACATTGATGGCATTGAAATTGAAACTAAGTCTGAATTTAAATACTTAGGCGTTACTCTATCTTCTGATCTTTCCTGGTCGTCTCATATCTTGATGATTCTAAGAAAATATTCCGTCGTACCCTGTACATCAAGAAGTTAAGACATTCTGGTGTAACCCAACCCTTACTCCTACGATTCGTTAACTCCCGTATTCTGCCTATCATTCTCTATTGTTCCCCCTTAGTTTATCCAGGGCTACTGAAGAAAGACTATGCCTTATTCCTCAGGATGTTAAAGGTTGTCAGCAGGGTAAGCAACGTGCCACTTAACGAGCTTGTTAACATTCTGGTGGACAGGCACATGGACTCATGTGAAAAATGGGCGAAATCCATTTTATCTGACTCACAAGACCCTCTTCGTTCACAACTCTCCCCTTGTATCTCTTCAGGGAAAACCAGAAGCCAGTATAGGAAACTATATGCTCACACTACTAAGTACAAAAACTCATCCATACCCTAGTTAGCTGGTGTTCTGTGCGATAAAGAAAGCATTAGGCATGATACTTATAACTTATTAAATAGTCAGTAGAACAAATGACTAATATCATTTATAGGTACAATGTTTTCTTTCTTTCTTTTCCTTTTCTCCCTCTTTTTTTCTGTTATGTGCTGCTTTGTTTGTTTCTTTCTGTTTACGCCAGTAAATATGCTAGAACCTACTTATCCAACACCTTCAAACACTCTGTTTAATTTTGGCTTTGCTACCGACATGCTAATATGTTGTTGTCAAAACTAACTGAGATAACATCAATCTATGTAGAACTTTATTTATTGTTAATGTACTAATTGGATGCAATATTGTAGTAAAAATGCTGAGAATTTCATTCTGTATCACAAGTCCTGTTTTGGAATTAAGCTATTATTATCTATCTTATCTTAAAAACGAAATCTGTTTGATGGAAAGTGTTATATCTTCTCACAATACACTGCAAAACAGTTTCGTTACAAATCTACCTGTTAAGTCAATTCGTATGACAAAAATTGAAAGATTTATAATATACGGACTAAGAGGAGGTTTGGAAGTGTGCAAGTTGGAGAGGGAAAATATTCACTGACAGTTTGAAGGAAATAATTAGAATCCCAAAAAATATAAAGACGGTGTCTTCTTCGTTATCTTCATCTATAGGGATATACTTTGCAGGTGTACAAAATCATTCAAGATTTTATGAAAATAAGTATCATGGTAGCATACTGAAATATGTTGAAGCCATAGGTAGTATTTAAAGTTAAGCCTGTTGGATATGAGTCATAACAATTTATCATTACATCCAACCTATACTAGTGCTGCTTGAGCAATAAATCTACTGAGAGTAGTTTCCACTTGTTTCTACTCGTTGCCC
Source organism: Trichobilharzia regenti (assembly GCA_944472135.2). Classification (NCBI taxonomy): domain Eukaryota; kingdom Metazoa; phylum Platyhelminthes; class Trematoda; order Strigeidida; family Schistosomatidae; genus Trichobilharzia; species Trichobilharzia regenti. The sequence goes on along the minus strand of OX235265.1, from coordinate 61,512,123 downwards.
GTTTCTTTGTTTACTTGTATTTATCTTACTTGACACATGGATGTGTGGTCACATTGCTTGAAGTGTATTGCGCATGCGCATGATATTGTTTAGTTGATTTTTGTCTTCTAAAAGCACTATCTTCGTTAAGTATCTAGAATACCTGTTGAGTCATGTTGCATTCATGAAGAGAGTGAATTTACATCTTCAAGAGATAAAGTGAATAGAAGTCATCTACACTTTTGTATGTTCAGTATTTTATTTAATCTAAGAGAAATTTTAATTTCAACATGGGTTACACGAAAAGCGTCATCATGAAATGATTCAATATATGTAAACATGAACAGATTTCAGTTAACAAGCTATTCATTCATAAAAGACAAAGTTTATCTCGTTAAATAGTAGTTGGAAACGATTAACAAGAAGCTCTGAACGTAAGTGTTGTGTTTGTCGGCCCTTTTCAACTGGGTATATATATCTACACCCTTGAAGTTAATTTATTCCATAAAATTCAACTGTAATCCGGAGTACAATTTGTGAGTAGGTTTAATTTTCATTACTTCCATTTGTTATTACCTTAAATCTTCATTTTAGCAAGGTTTGAAAAATAATTATTAGTTTCAAATTACTGTAAATGTTGAATTTTATTGTTTACTGTGACACTCAAAGTAGACGAATAGACTAAAAACCAACAGAAGTGAAGTTCATTTCTTAAACTGACAAAACGAGTTCAAACAAGATTTCATTATGAAGAAATATACAAACACGAGAAGGTCTGAACATTTGATTGGACACTAGTAACTAGTGTGATGTGTCTGGCTGGTCCTTTGTTTGGTGCAAACTGAATTCTACCAGTCAGGTTTGCAATGTGGCCACCATTCCAAATAGTTCGCCATTATGGAGCACATTTATTCGATGAAATGACATGGTTGGAGGCAGTCGGCAGAAAGCCTTGGAACTAGGTTTCGTGCTAGCTGGCACTCGTCAGAAAGGAGTACCTGCAACCTTGAAGGAACTCATGCCCCTGTGGAGTCCTCAAAAATAAACTTATCCAACTTTTACCACTATGTGAGAAATCAACATATTGTACATTACTTTGTTTCAACCAGAATCTCTGTACTTTGACTTAACCTCGTGGTGTGAAAGAAAATATAGTTCTGTCTACATCTCTCCGTCTTCTCCACCATCTCAACTGCCATCAACCAATTCTAATTGGCTACCTTCTGTTTCAAAATTTCGCAGGAACGCCGTATTTCACCCCTACGTCACCTTGGCCGACCTTCGGTAATATTGATATCGGAGAATTAAGATCGGAGCAGTCGTCGCACAATACTTCTGGAGTCTACTAAGTTAATTGTGGATTTGGACCTTGTAATAACCCCAAGTTTTTAGAATTTTTAATATATTTATTCGTTGAAGTTTCTGTAGCGCTCTATACTGAAGATCAGATGGCCGGAAAGAATCACCAACAAGTAACTATGGGAACAAACAAAGCAAGACCCAATCGCCCAACAAATATGCAGGAGAAAGTGGAGATTGATCGGTCACTCGCTGAGGAGACCTCTAGGTGACATTGCGCGTCAAGCCGTCGAGTGGAACCCGAAAGGGAAGCGGCGTGTGGGATGCCCAAGGGTGACATGGAGGAGATCTTGTGAAGAGGAGTTGAAAGAGTATGGACTAACATGGATGCAGGTGAAAAGTACAGCAGAAGACAGAAGCAAATGGAGACGTGCAGTTGAAGCCATATGTTCCACTAGGAACCCAAGGGAATAATAATAATAACAAATAACCCCAAATAACAAATTTTAATATATTCTTCTAGTTACTTTATCGATTCGGTATTTTTATTTTCATTCGAATTTAGGATATTAATCTAGTAGAGTCTAAGTTCCGCCACAATAATTGGTGAGCTCGTTTCGAACGTTTTTCTCTATTTTACCCCGTTTTGAACATTATTTTGCTATTTTAGCCCTTTATATTCGTATTATTACTATTTTTGTTATCACACTTTTTGCTAATTGTGTATATCTTTATAATTAAATATTTTTGACAATGTCTCCACCTACACGTACGACTATGCCGGCAGAACATAAGAAAGGCGAAGAGATGCAGAACTCTTCTGTTAACGCCTTGCCTGATTTAAGATTACCTCAGTTTCATCTGGCCGAACCGCGAGTCTGGTTCACAGTCATCAAACAGTTGTTTGCAGCTCGGGGTATTACATCGCAGATTGCCAAATATGGTTGTATATTAGCAACATTACCTACTGAAGAACTTCGAGAAGTTATCGACGTCATAGTCAGTGAGCCTACAGATTACCAATATGACAAACTAAAAGCTGCACTTATCCAGTGAACCACCGTCTCCAACGAGAAACTTATACAACAACTACTTACTGCTTGTGAGTTAGGTACAAAAAAGCCATCTCAACAATTTAGACACATGCGTTAGTTGATCGGATCATGCAAAGTAGATGGGGTAATCCTACGTCAAGTGTTTTTACAACGTTTACCACAAAATTTTCAACAAATCCTAGCGATGTCTTCCAAGACGACTGACCTTGAAGAACTAGCAGAGATGGCAGACGATATCTTGGATGTATTATCAAATACTGGCATAAATAGTGTGTCTACATAGGCAGTACCACCATTTCATTTCAGATCTATGAAAGATACAACAATGTTTTGGTTCTTACTTAATTATGTTTACAAATGCAAGACTTAAGACTAGAAGTGTCTGATCCAAGAGCACAACAAAACCAGTCACATCCGGTATCCACACAACGGCGCTCAAGATCTAGACGACGTTCTAGAACACTTCCCCAAATTCGTAATATTTGTTGGTATCAGAGGAGGTATGGGCATAATGTCCCGAAGTATGTTAGACCTTGCATATATAACAATGACAACTCAGCTCAGGGAAACTCCCCAGCCATACAGTAGTGGCGACGGCTGTTACTGGCAATCACTCCAGTCGCCTTTTCTATGTGAGGGATTTGACTACTGGTACGTTATTCCTGGTAGATACAGACGCCGAAGTCAGTCTTATTCCCCCCTCATTATCCAGGCGATCAGCCAAGATACCGGGGAAGCTTTCACTCCGTGCTGTCAACCAAACCAATATACAGACATACGGCGAACAGTCAATGATTTTAAACTTGGGACTACGCCGACGTTTTACATGGATCTTCATAGTAGCTGACGAACGTCACGCCATACTAGGTGCAGACTTCTTAAGTCATTTCAATCTATTAGTTGACATTAACAAGAAAAACCTGATTGACAACAGCACCTAACTCAAGATCCACGTTATTACATGTGATTTTTCTGTTCATAGTATTTGCATAGAAAAGGTGGAGAGTGAAATGTTTTCTACTTTATTACGTTTTCCCAAAATCCTTAAGCCGTCATAAAACGTTGAGGATGTACCACACACAGTTAGTCACAAGATCATCACAACAGGCCAATCTGTGAGGGCTCGTTCACGACGGTTACCGCTTGATAAACTAGCAGCAGCCAAGTCAGAATTCGAACATATGATGCAGATAGGCATCATTCAAACATCTAACAGTCCATGGTCTTCACCTTTGCGTATGGTACCAAAGCTGATCACGACTGGCGACGATGTGGAGATTATCGTGCTTTGAATAATGCTACGTTCTCAGACCGTTATCCTATACCCCATCTCCACGACTTCTCCTTGACCTTACATGGAAAGACCATTTTCACTAAAGTTCATTTGGTCAGGGCATATCATCAAATAGCAGCCGCTCCGGAAGACATTGCAAAAACAGCAGTCATCACGCCTTTTGGGTTATTGAAATTTTTGAGAATTCCTTTTGTACTAAAGAATGCCACCCAAACATTTCAGCGGTTTATGGACCAACTCACCCAAGGTCTTGATTTTGTCTTTGTATACATCAACAATGTCTTAATAGTCATCTCATCGCTGGAGGAACATATGGAACACTTAAGCTTGTTATTTCGAAGGTTTGAACAATTTGCAGTAGTTATCAATTCCAAGAACTGAATTTTTAGGACATCGAATAATGGCTGAAGGTACTGGGCCTACCGAAAGTAAGACAGAAACTATTAAGAACTTTCCCGAACCAGATTCCTTGAAGAAACTTAGAGGTTTTCTCTGGATGTTCATTTTCTATCAACGTTTTATCCCATCACGTGCCTCCACGGTTCCGCCACTGACCGACCTACTTAAATGCAATCCGAAGAAATTCAAATGATCTCAAGAAGCAAAAGCAGCATTTAGTAATGCAAAAGATGCTTTATCCAACGTCGTAATGTTGTCTCACATCAGTCCAGAAGCCTCACTGACTCTATGTACAGATGCATTTCAGGTAGCAGTTGGAGCGGTTCTACAACAAAATTTCAGCAATGACATCACTCCACTCGCTTTCTTCTCGAAGAAGTTGGAACCTGCGCAAACTCGTTACAGTACCTTTGGCAAGGAACTGTTAGTTATTTTTTTAGCAGTGAAACATTTCAGCTTCTTGTTACAAGGTCGACATTTTACTATCTTAACGGATCATAAGCCTCTTTGTTATGCTTTTACCACTTCGTTAGACAAACACTGTTCGAGAGGAGTCAGACAACTGGATTACATATCACACTTCTCGACAGACATCCAGTTTATCAAAGGAGATTCCAATATTGTAGCTGATTCTTTATCTTGATGTGATGTTAGTCAGCTTCTGTCTTCGATAGACATTAGCTTAGACAATATAGCCAAGTTGCAGAAAAATGACGCCGAAGTTGTAGACGAAAGTCCTCCCTACAGTTGCAGGATATACCTATTGCTCTGTCTGATACAACTATCATCTGCGACGTTTCTACCAGCATTCATCGACCTTTTGTTCCACAAATTTGTCAAAAACCTTTATTTGAACATCTGCATTCTATGTCTCATCCTGGACTACGTGCTACGGTTAAATTAATCAGTGAGTGTTTCGTTTGGCCTAAAATTAACTCCTATATTCGGATGTGGGAACGCCAATGCTTGCAATGTCAAAGGTCAAAGTTACATCATCACACCGTCACAACTCCAAAGCAGTTCAACTTACCGCATAAACGATTTCAGCATGTCCATATAGATATTGTTAGACCATTATCACCATCCAGAGGTTTTACACATATCCTTACAGCTATTGATCGATTTACTCGATGTGCTTTTGCTCGTCCGCTCAATGACATATCTGCAGAAAATACCGCTTTGGTTTCCCTAGATCGCTGGATGTCAAACTATGGAGTACCGACAACGATTACAGCATACCGAGGAGCTCAGTTTTAATCAACTTTGTTTAGAGATTTTACGAGACTCCTTGGAGTGAACCACATCTCCACTACAGCTTATCATCATGCAGCGAATGGTCTGGTGGAACGTCTCCAATGACAGCTGGAAAGATCCTTGATGGCACAAGCTGATTCGTCTAAGTGGAGTGAACACCTACTATTAGTTCTCCTCAGTATCCGGTCAACTCTCATAAAAGACTTAGGATGTACACCAGCTCAACTTGTGTATTGTACTACCCTCAGATTGCCTGGTCAGTTAGTTCTTTCTCATGATTCAACTGATGTAAATATCTCCAATTTCACCAACCGTCTTACTCAGCAAATGCTTCAACTTCGACCAGTAGCCCCTAGCCAATCAAGTTAACAAGAATCTACTCACTTGCAAATTTGTATTTTTTCGCGTCGATGCCATTAGAAAAGGCCTACAAAATGCATATGAAGGTCCTTTTCCGGTACTCGAACATACTGATAAATACTTCACACTGAACAGAAATGGTAAGCAGGAAACTTTTTCTATTGATCGTCTTAAGCCACCATATACTGACAGCGAATATGAAGCAATAGCACCGCCTGCACGGATAAATTATGAGAAAGTCAATGCAACTCCAACACTCACTCTTCACACTTCCCTCTGTTCAGACACACAGTGGTCGGCAGATATGTAAACCTGCCCGCTATGTTCATTTCATTGACTGACAAAAAGGTACGTTAACTTTATTTAGACATTCTTTTCAGTATTATTGTTGTTGACATTCATTTCACTATAACCATAAACATTTATTAATATTATTATCACTAATTGTTTGTTGTTTGTTAACTGTACTGCAAGCATATGCATTCACCAAGGGAAATATATATCTCCTAATATATGAATTTCTAAAATGCTAACGACCACGTCATTGCTTATTATGAGCACAAATTTTTATTTAAAACTATAGCAAGTTTTGATTTTCTTTAAATTCCTGAATCATGCTAGCATGTGCATGACACGGATGCATTCCAATAATTCTGATCTTAATTTGTATCCTAATTATTGTTAGTGTGATTTTTTGTTATCATTACTGCTAACATTATCAATTAATGATATTGCCTATATTCATGTGATCATTCACGATGACGGTATTGATGGTCTTCTGGACCTCTTAGAGGGGGAGCCGTGTGGAGTCCTCAAAAATAAACTTATCCAACTTTTACCACTATGTGAGAAATCAACATATTGTACATTACTTTGTTTCAACCAGAATCTCTGTACTTTGACTTAACCTCGTGGTGTGAAAGAAAATATAGTTCTGTCTACATCTCTCCGTCTTCTCCACCATCTCAACTGCCATCGACGAATTCTAATTGGTTCGAATCTCAGAAGGGACATGACTTCCTTCAAGTTTGCAGATGGCCCTTGCTGACGAGTGCCAACCAGCACTAAACCTAGGTCCAAGGCTTCCCGAGGCCGATTGCCTCCAACCATCTAATATCATCAAAGTTCTGAACAGTTATGTTGGTACAGTTTCAAACCCTTGAGCAATACAGACTCCTGCGAGATGGACAAAATGTTGTAAAGAGATATTTCACAGTGAATTTGCTACTATTAGCCTTTTTAACTGGCCTTTGAAGACACATGAATTCTGAATTCAGTTCATTTGTGATGTTATGCAACTGCTGAACAATAACGTGTTCACTTTGAAGCATGAAGATGAGTAGCAAATTTACTTCATATTCTTTGATTTTTATTCACGATGAGTTACAAATTTGGGCGAAATATTGGTTCTGTAGGTGATTCCAGCTGGTGACGTAATTCTAAGTTGCAATTAATCAAATTTCATAAGAACTAATCAGGGTGAAAGTAAAAGAGGGTTTCTTAGCAAAACTTTTTTTCCCCAATTCCTGTACTTTTGTTAAACACATTGAGACCAGATAGTTAGAATTTCTTCCAGTTTATGTAATTTTTGTACAGAGACCCTCAATACTGTAAGTACTGAAATCTGGGTTATATACCTAGTTATTGGTAGGAGTGCATTTCATGATCCATTTGCGAATGCACTAACAGAGTGAAGGAATAACAACATCTTTATTTAGTTTTACTGATTCAGGTTTCATTCTGAAGTCAGATTACAGAATAATATCAGTTAGTGAATCACTGAAAAGCAAAGGGTATGGGACATCTGTTTGACATCAGCTCATTCACCTTCAAGTCACTGGAATGGAATTTGATGGCTCATGAAATCGAACTTCTATCGAATCGCAGCCAGTGTGGTCTACCAGGCTAGATGTGAGAAAAGATATTCTCCGATAACATTTCTGACAGTGGGGTGAACTATACTGCAGAGAAGAAGAAGTTAGAATCCATAGGCTTTGGAATTTCAAATCAGTAGCCGAATGGTCCATAGGCCCAACTCGTAACCTGGAATTTCTGGATCTGATTCCCAGTGGGCCTATGGGTGCATCCTTACAAAGTATCCCATCTACGACGAAACAGCCGTTCTCTGTTTCCTAGCTGTTAATAATTCTCTGAGTGATATTAGTCCGTGGCCTAACTTGAAATGAATCAAGTTCCCTTCCAAACAACACCTTAAAATTTCATCTTACGAGATTCCTCATTTTCCTGTGATCCACACTACTGAAAGAATTGTAAAGTAGTAATGTGTTCTAAAAGTGCTCATTGTAGACGTAAAATTTATTGACTAAATACTGATTGGCAAGGAGAAATTAATTGTGAACAAAAAAACGAAACTGACAGTCATGATAATTAACATTCCAGTATAATTAAAGGTCAGACTAAACCAACCTACTTAAGATGTATTTTAATTTCTCTTGATTATAATTGGAAATACCAGAAATGTTTATCACAAATTTGTAGGTCATAGAACGTTTCTTTTATTCTTCGCTTTTATTTGCTTTTTTACGTGGGTGTGATAATACTGATACCGTCTAACTTTAATTTGGTCAGAAGTAAAAAGTAAAATTTTAGCAAAAAGAAGTAACTTTTTCTTAGTCAATAAAATATTATGATATTTTAAGGTAACAATCAGTCTAGAATATGAATACTGCTTTCAAGTAATTCTCTACATATTCTCATACTTATAAAGCAAAATTTATCATCATTGTAATAATGGTTAGATATTCTACAAATACATTTCTCAACAATGAATGAATATGATAACAGACTGAATATGCAACGAGGGTACAGCTAAAGCAAGCTGATCATAGATCATAACTCAACATATAAAGCCATCAAAAAAAACTAGTGCTGAACCAAAATAGTGATATTCATATGTAGCTTGGTATATGAATGATTCAATTTGAAGTCACTGGCAGGAGATCAGTTAATTATTACTAGTTTTCATTTGTGGCTTGTCACTTTTGAAGTGAGCTGATATACAAATCCTGTTGTTGAACAGACTAATTACTACAGGATCTACAGATGTATCTGTAGGATAGTTAGGAACAAAACTAGCGGTTAATTAACCTTTACACAGATGTCATCTTTGTCCAGTCTGTCTGTCTGTATGACTGGAGAAGAAGTACATGTGTTGCACGCAGCACCGTTGACATCAGACTCACCATATCGTTTGCAGCATAAACCGCCTATAACATGCTAGTACTGAGACGCTTGGTCCTATGTGAAGTTACTCCATTCAAAGATAATAAACACCGACAATATCATGTCACTGGTCACAACGATAGCTGATAGTTGATATTACTACTGTCTACGACATTGGTACACCAACGACACGTAAATCCACTGACGCAACGATTAGCACACAGCCAAAATGTCTGCAGATAGACATTGAATGTGATATATAGATAGTGCCGAAGAATCTATAGAGGGAAATAAGGTGCTTATACATTGAGAATGCAGAAAAAATCATCACTAGCTACGTAACTGCAGCGAACTCTTCAGCCACAAGAGCCGATGCCGTCTGTCTGTCTGTTTTTAACATGGAACTTTGCACAAACGTGCAGCAGTTCAAGTCGCGACACTCCATGTAGAACACAAAGCAAGAGAAAAAAGTAGAAGAAATGCAAAATAGAAACAGTAGACAGGGATACGTGACAAAAGGTGCAGTAATAACGAAGAACATTATAGTTTCATTATAAGTCACAAGGAGTTTATGCACTTCCGCCAATGAGAACGATTTTCAGCCATATCACCAAGTGTCTCCAGCCATTGGCTTTTACCGTCTCGAGGACTCCAAGCTGGAAGTCTACACCTTTTTGCGTGGCTTAAACTAATTGTTATGCATTTCATTGAGTCACTGCTGTACTACTGCGTGAATTCCAGACGGGACATTACCCATATCTGACGTCCACTTTCTGCAACAAAAAATAATATACATTTAGATGGAGAAAGGCACTTTTACGCTAGTTTACACAGTTCAAAGCTTCTACAGATAACCATATCATCGAATATTTACTTTAATAACAGATTACAAGCCTCTGCCTTCTATATTTTGATCAAACATATGTAGACCAGTTGACTTAGCAAACAAACGACAAAAAATAGAGCAGAGCACCACTTTAGCATATGTTATCCTTGGATGGAGAATTTCAACCAAGTTTAGTAAGTGATTACTCCTCATCAAACTCAGAACGGTTGTTGCGTCAAAAGAGATTAAAAACTACGCTTAGAGTTCATAAACGTGCACCAACCAGTAGATTCCTAATGCAACAGAGTAAAAATAGGTAGGTCATGAAAACAGATGATACTTTACAGATCCCTTTGAGGCTGGTCAGAAGTTCTTGACCAGAATCCATAAAAAATTAAGATTTCAACCAGTTATTCCTGTGTCACCATTGTTTCAGCGTCGCTGATACCTGTCTAAGATTAAGTGGATGAGTGATGATAGTGGATGCCTTGAATTAGTGGACAGCCTGCAGTAAAATGCAAGAAGTTCACAGCGAGCATTCATTTATGCCAACATAACAGAATCTGTCATCAGATATCATGCATTACCAAGCTGTGCCTGAAAATTTTCTGAGAGACAGACAAGAAGCATAACTAAAATTACAAACAAACTTCGTTGGTCACGTAAATGTTGTATGTTATCTGATTTCGATGTAAGCATTTTAGAAGTTCACCAAGGTTGTGTCATATCAGTGACGGAGCTATGTCAGCCTCACTGAAATTGTTGCATACCATAGTACTGCAGAGACTATATTATCTGACAGCAGAATTAGATTCACTTCCCAGGGATTTCAAGAAATTTAGAGGCGAATTAGTGCACAGCGTATGCGGACTCCATCTTACCATCGCAACTTCCACAGCCAGGTAGAAAGATCTGTAGATTTTGTTAAAACAGCAATCGTAAGATCGGTGAGTGGCTACAAAAGGAATCGTTTGTATATCCCAAGACGTCAACATGCGACCTAGAGAAATATCCAGCTTAAGACTTAATGAAACGGATGTAACAATGACACCAACATAAGCGATTTCCCTACCACTAGTTCAACAGAAGAATACTGTGAGGACATTTTCACAAAAGCGATACGGTCTATTCTAGCAGAAGTAAACCAGGAAACAAAAATGTGGAGGGTAAAATAAATTGTCGATAGAAAACTTCAGGATAAATTAAAACTGGTAATTTGTTTGATAGGAGCTAACAAAAATTGCTTAAATTTAGCTGAATATGAATAAAATTCAGAAATCAGTTATGCTCACCAAACCATGAGATATGAAATAATCACTCGATTTGAGTGTCAAATAATATGTTTAGATTTTTATTTAGTTGTGTTACCTGAGCTGGATGGTTTACTTGCGAAGCTTTCACTGCCCTAGTCGGCAAAAAACCCATCCAGCTCAGAGTCCGCAACTACATCAAAATCATCCACCTGAGCTACAGATCTCCTCCATCATATCTAATATGCACAGTATATTGTATAAAATACAAAACACTAATTCATAAAATGAAAGTAATTAGAGGGATCCTGTGCTAATAAGAAAGTGTGAAAACAATATTCCTCTATTTGCCATAAGAAAAATTTTGAAGGACTACGTTACACATATCATCACATATCCCACTCAATCTGATCAGATTACACCAAGAAATATACGTAAATGAAATACGTGATAAAACCGGAATAAGTGTGCGTGTAAGCCAAGAGAAAATTATGACGATATCGAGGAACGGCGCTGAAGATAATAACACCATCAACAAAAATAAATCGCCTAAAGAGATATATCTCAAATGCACACGAATAAAGGACCAATTGAAATCGGAAAAAGAAATTAAGCAGACATTAAACATATCAATAATTTAACATGCAAAATATCATTGGTCAACAAAATCTCAGCATTCTGATTTGCCCAGCTGAAACTTGTAAAACTATATAATCTCTATTCAATTGGTTATACATGAACACGTTTACACTATTTCAGATTAACACCAAAATGCCTTCACGTCGCTATAAAGACGACTGTATAATTGTAAGATTCCATTATTCCCCCTATTCTCATCTTCTCCCCACAATGTTATCTACAGTTCGACGATGATTATCCAGGATATTTCGCCAACAACTACATGCTACCAGCACGCTATGAAAAGTACATCGAAAGCATTATCGTACCACACGGAATGGTTTTGGATCGTCTCAATAAAATGGCTTCTGATATTCTCGACGCTTATGAATGCATGAACACACGCTCAATTCATATCATATGCATCTTGAAGGGTGGTTTCAAATTCGCCTCTGATCTATTCGAAACATTGCAAACATTTATCACATCGAGGAAGAAAGATATCAATGTGTATATTGACTTCATCTCAGCTAGTACTTATGTTGTAAGTTGTTTCCACATACACATTGGTTGATTCAACTTACTTTCTCATGTAGAATGATTCTGTTGGTGATGGGACAAAATTAAATGCCTGTACAGATATGGCGAAATTTCGAAATAAGGTGAGTTGATTGATTCAGTAAATAGAGCTTTTCCACGAAATACACTATTATCCTTCTTTCCCCTTTTTTCTCCTTCGTGTGCATAGAATGTTCTCATTGTCGAGGATCTCGTTGATACGGGAACAAGTCTTACTAAAATCGAAGAATTTGTCCGTCAATATAATCCACTCTCGTTACACACAGCTTGGTATGTTGGAATAATTTGTTGTATTGTTGTGTTCGCTTCTGTTTATTCCACTGTTGTTTGTTTTTCAATGAATGTTTTGGTAGTGAATATTGATTGATTGTTTAGGGAGAAGTGAAGCAAATTCAGTAGTCGACAACTGATTGGTTGTTTCACTCACTTTGTGGTCGATCGATAAAGCTAAAGACAGCAAACTTTCTGAATTAGATGTTAGACTGATTTTTATGACTACAGTGATTATTATAATAAGTATTATTATTGTAAAATTATTGAGGCACATGATTAGAAATCTCGATCAACTTATGCTTAAGAGGTGAACGGCAATCACCAGTTCATACTAGCGATTAGGTTTAATAAATGGAATAATTCTATCTTGTCATCATTATTGATATTCATCCTCACATCGTCGGTTTATCATGTAGAGAAAGACATACAATACATGCAGGAGATTGATATTTGTCCCCTTCAACTTAAATTTGGCTCTATATGACCACAGGTAAGCAGCAGTACATCTACTCATGTGGTTCTCAAAGACGCCTCACTTTCATCGTAGGTAATCATTAGCAACCAGTCACTCGATGTCGATGACATTTTCAGTGAGAACTGATTGAACAGAGTAACTATCATATCAGCTCTTGTCTTCGACGTATTACGACGATTGGAATTGGTCACAAGTAGGCATTTTGCAGTTGAAAACAAGACAATCACCACAAACAGGGAAGTCAACTTAACTTCAGAGCATTTATTGTTCTCGTAGCAAATAATACACTCACGACCCTCTACACATTTTTGATTTCATGGATGACATTACCCATTATGCAGATGTACCACTCACTATTTCTTCTATAGCAGTTATCACAGTTCTTCGTTATCTTATCTTCCAAAACCAATTTGATTTCCAAGAGAGTCTCATGTTCATCTAAGGCTTCAATGTCCGCCAGTCAGTTGCAAAACAAACTGGTTCAATAGAATAGTTATTAAAACAGCTGCCATCTTTGATAGACACCCAACGATGTTCACTGCTCCTGAGGAAGAATTTCACACTCATAGACGCGGGTTTCATAGTTACAAAGGATGTCTTCCTAGCACAGAAGGAATTGTCTCTCCATCACTGGATACTTCACAGGTGTTATATTGTTTGGTTTAAATTTTCATTTTTGAAGAGGTACACCATTTCCTATTTCGCTTTGAGCATTTACGAAGATTTCCGTGTGTTTCCTTTGCATTGTAACAGTCTGTTACTGAAAAGAAGACCTGACTGTGCTGGATACATACCAGACTGTAAGTCATACTTCTCCATTTGTTCATATATATATATTTCACTCACTGACTTTAACATCCATCTGTTCTTCACACCATCATCAATGCACACTGAACAGCTTGATTATGAACTGGTGCCAAGTTGTTGTTTACCAAAATATCAGCATTTTAAACTCGCTGAAATAGTTATGCTTTATGTTCTGAAAGACATCACACGCATATCTCTGACCACTATAATTATCCACAAACATCTTGATCAGATATGAACTACGTGTTCATTAGGATAGATTTCGAAAACATTTGAAGGTTTCAGACTACAGGATTACAAACATCTGATGAAGTGCTGTGTAGAGCAACTGTTACACGAGTTACCCATCCTCATAATATGTTTCAACTGTTAACCACCTTCAAGCACTCTGTCTACCCGAATATCCCACGATACCAACAATTGTTTTATTTGCTAATGTGCACTGAGACACCACAGGGATGACAACTTCAGTCTAATTCCTCACCATGCTTTCAACGCTAATCACAAGCTATTTATTTATCTCCTGTAAACAACAATTCCTTATGCTAATTACCCTTTCCAAACATCTCTCACATTCTGCAGATGTCGGCTTTGAAGTACCCAACCGATTCATTGTTGGATATGGTATTGACTACAACGATTACTTCCGTGATATACCAGTAAGTGTGATTATAAATTTATACAAGTTTATCATGCCAGATCCAACCACAGAACAGATCCACCTAGAGTTACTGATGGCAAAGAAGTATTGGAAATCTGTACTGTTCTAATCTGAAATCCTTCAACATCGTTGTTGAAGTCGGAAAACGTTTAGGCTCTCTATTGACAGGAAGGGGGTGAGCATGCAGTTAGTGCACTGAGATTGAATCATAATGATAATAACAGTAATCACAAGTAACCTACAAATTCCCAGTGAGCATAAGGATAAGGTTACACGCACACAAGGTTATTATCAAACCGAAAGAGTTTACTGAATTCAGTTATCTGTGCACTCATAAAAGTGATAGTCATCAAATATCCCGTTGTGTATCAACCGGTAGAACTCCACATAGCCTTCATGATAACGGTGATTCGGACACCTTTCTACACTCATCACATTCCACAAAGTACGCTGATTCTTGCCCTGGAATACTCAACACTGCACTCTCTTGACTTCCAATCGCGTTCAAACACACTTACAGAAACGTTTACAGACACCAACTCATAAAATGCATTGAATGTCTCATTCATTATGTTGCGCATACTTTTGTAATCTTCATCACACTTCCTCTTCCATTTTCAGCATGTCTGTTCAGTGAATAGTCAGGGGAAAATTAGATTCGCTAAACCCACATCCACAGTTACGATAATTCGTCAACCGAGTAAACAGTAATTGTCGACCAGGTGCAATTAGTCACCACTGTCTTCTATACAACCACTTGTAAACATCTATAAATACATCCAATTCCGCTATCCTGCTTGGTCAATCACCAGTCATGTAGAAGACTATTTTGTTATATTTTGTTTATTTCAAGAAAAAGTGTTTCAAACGAATGCCTTCACTCTTCTTGCTTTGCGTTCTGTGTTACCGTGTCAGTTCAGACAGTAGTGATTGAAGATCATCCATACGGCGTGTAGGATCATTACTGAATAATGGTCGAAGTCATAACAACTTATGTCTCCTGAAGTAGTAGGTTATGTAGTTGAAGATGGAGGACTGAAACTTTGATGGAGGTGGTGAGGTCTAGTTTTTTCTGCAACAAAAGACTTGATTTAGTCGAATCTGAGTAAATTCAGTAGGAGACGTTAGGAAACGCATATCACTCAGGTAGGAATTATTGAGGTTTCTGAAGTTGAATTCACCCTAGTACTTGTATGCTTTATGCATGTATAAGGGATATATAAATGTATGTGAACCGATGCTTTAGAAGTGAACAACAGGGTATCCTTCACTGTTCATATTCCCATCAGAATGCGCTTATCGATTTGTCATTCAACGGTCTTCATAGTATATCTCTTCTATCTCCATTTTTTCGACATATGCGTTTTGCAGTGAGTTTCCGTTTAGTTGATTGTCAGAGTTCCTTATTGCTTTCAATTTTTGTCTTGCTATCCGAATACTATTGAAACTGAATTCATAACTGCCGTACTCCAAGTTTTTGAAACATATAGAATGACTGGTTTCTCACTGGAAGTGAAAATCTAAATCTTGTTCCTTACTCTGAATGCAGCAGATTTCCACAGTGAATTCAGCATAATGAATGTTTATCGTGCTTTTGAGATCCTACCCTTGATATCCTCATCGGTTCTGACTGCGCAAAGTTCCTCAGATAAATCAAGAAACCCATCCTTTTTGAATTTCTCCTGTTGATTGTGATTGATACATTTTGTTTTGGTTACGTCTCTTGATTGCTTCTGTCTTATTGTTCATGTGAAGACCTTTCTTCATTATTTCTTCTGCTAACTTGTCGGTTCTCATATGTATATCTTCGAGTTTGTGTGACATTATTTATAAAACGCTAAGTCAAAACTTTCAGTAGTATTTCTCTCAGTCCAACGTTTGTCTCTCTTCTTTCACACCACAGTCTATCGCACTTTCCAGTCCATCACAGTCAGATATGTCATTGGTGATAGGAGACAGCCTTGTCTTTCTTCTATCTTGACTTCAAAGGCTTTAATGAGTTTTTCGTTGTGGATCACTTGACATGTAGTATTGTCATATAACTTCTGAGTTAGGTTATTTAAGGTTTACTGCGATGCATTCCATAGTTTCGAAAGCAATGTTTAAATTACTTCACAGTCAACGCTATTCAAAGCCATCTCAAAGTCGATGAAGTTGGGCCAGTTACCGATACATTGGTTGAATTTGCGAATTAACAATAATGCAGACATGTGAGTAGTAATATTTATATCCATTATCTTAATTCTGCCCTCGTGATGAGCATCAGGAAATAACTGACTGGATTACACACGCTCTGATTCAAGAAAATTTCATTCGCGTTTACAGTATTTAAGTATCTTAAACCTGACAGCTTTATCTTGGCTATCATTTACCGATTTCATGGTTATAAGTGTAAGTAAGGCGCTTTTATTGGTATAGTGGTTCTGTTATTGTTTTAGATTGAATGTGTTATAAGTAAGAAAAGGAAAAGAACTCAAGATTTTGGTATTACTTTGTGAAAATTAATTTTCTGTCTCATTCATAATCAGATGGTACTTATAACTGGAGGAGATTTCAGTCGGTTACGTGGTGAATATTTCCAAGAATCTGCTTCAGTAAGAAGAAGCACTGAAAAGTATTTCATTATAGTTCGAATGTCTTCACTAGGTTTTCAGTGATTCATCCAACTCGTGGTCAACTCGTAATGAAAGTTATCATGAAAGTGGTCAGATTTTCACAAACTAATTGACTGCGTTTCATATACTTTTTGACCACCAACCTGATTTAATCAGATAATTATGAAACAGCTGTCCAGTACTCCCAGGTCTTCCAATGGTTCTCTAACCAATGTCAGCTCATGATGAAATCCTGAAACCAATCAAATCCCTGCAAACCAACACTTGAATTATGAATTTAGTGGTGAATGAGAAGTATCTATGGAAGTATTAATCTGTCAAGCTTGAAATGCGCTACAATGAACAAGCTAGTAAATGATCATCCATAACTCCGTACTTTCGTTTAATCGAGATAATATCAGTATTCCCCTGTAAGAACTATGATATAAGCTGATATTATATTACGCCATCATCATGGCCTCTCCACTCATTCATTATTTAGTCTGATTCATTGAAATGTAAAATTGACAAATCGAGTTGTGAAAAGTGTTGAACTTAGATCATTCTAAGTAATCAGCCAAAATCACACCATTTTCGCAAATTCATATTTATACTTAGTTAAAAAAACAACAACAATCAGGAATCTAAATCATCAGTAGTAATTCCATACAAGGAATGAACCTCGGAGACCTTACTCAGAATTCTTAACAAGGCAGGAATAAAAGTGACATTCAAACCCATGAACTCAATTAGAAAAACAGCTTTGTCGGTTAAAGGATGCTGTGGAACCTTTAAAACAAAACAATTTGGTTTACCAAATACACTGCCTGTAATGATTGTCGGGTCAAATACATAAGTCGAACTAGTAGAACAGGGGCAGTAAGACTAGCTGAACATAAAAACCTAGCAAAATGTAAATGGGTTGACCCGAATAAGATAAGAAATCCAGAGAATAGTTCAGCTATAGCACTCATTACATGCAATCACACACAACCATACAATAGGATGGGATAGGATGACAGTTTTAAAATCTAATGTCACAGGGTGGAGGGAGAGATCGATAACAGAAGTCTTGTTTATCGAGTCAACTGCAAATACATGTAATAGGAATGATTCAACACCTGTTCCTGATATCTGGAAAATCCTACTACCCCTAAGACAAATAGGAGAAAACAAAGAAAACTATAAAACTCAAGTTTCAAAGTCATGTGATTACAATTGATATGATTAAGAACAGTAAATTTTATTCGAAACGCCGTCCAGTAAATAATAATATTTCCCTGTGTGATAAACCTAATAAAAAACTAATATGGTATTATTTACTACCACAGTGCCCAAGTTTTACACATATTGAAAACATTTATTTCATGATACGAATTTAAAACAAGCAATAAAGGTTAATAAAGCAGGATTTTCAAGTATCGGTTTGTAGGAATTTGGTTGATTGGTTACAGGATTTCATCATGAGTTGAAATTGGTTAGAGAACCATTGAAAAACCTGGGAGTCCTGGACAGCTGTTTCGTCCCAGCTTGAGACTCTTCATCAGTACGCAACCTCAGGGTTTAAACCCAAGACCTTCTGGTTACAAGACGAGCTAGCCCGCAGACTATTAAACCACTGGGAGCCGATCCAATGGCCAGCCCATGAATTCTAACTTCTGCCAATTCATGAAATAGCGTGATCCCTAGCCAATGTCTTCGTCGAGTATTTGTCCTCACACCCGGCCTGCTGCACCCTACTGGTCACGACATCCCACTGGGACCCCAGGTAACTACCTACCTGAATAGGGCCATTCGCCAATGTGAATCTCATTGATATTCAAGTATTAGTTTGTAGGGATTTGGCTGATTGGTGACAGGATTTCATAATGAGCTGACATTTGTTAAAACCCCGGTGGGTGCGTACTGATGAAGAGTCTCAAACTATAACGAAACAGCTGTCCAGCACTCCCAGGTTGTACAATGGTTCTCTAACCGATGTCAGCTCATGATGAAATCCTGTAACCAAAGCAGGATTTAATGGATTCATCAAATTTCGGTAGAACCCGTCAGCTGAATACTCTACATACACGGATATATATACTTTTGAAATTACATTGGGAGATATAAGACTGATAAGTAAACAAACTACGTTGAATTAATCATGCAGAAAGACACGTGCGAATGTTTTCCAGGTCATGTTCAAATAGATAAGGGGAGAGAGAGTATGAGAGATCAAAATTAAGATAAATTGCATTACGCTTCAATTACTTCACTTAGATAAACAATTAAACATTAGGGAATATAACGAGAATTGCAAACAGACTAATATCAATAGTAATAGTTATAATAACAATAATAATAGTGTTGAAATGAGTTAAGATAATGCTACTGATAAAGGATAGTTTTAAATGAATCAATAATAATAAGAGGTAGAATAATAAGTAAAACATATTACCATGGTAGATTCGGAGTCACGACCATCTCCTTTTGTACACAGAGACGTGGTTTAAAAATTCGAATTGCACAAGCCTCTGAAACTGCAAGCATCTTCTTGTTTCTTTGTCTGCTGACAATAGTGAATGACTTGACAGCGTCGATGTCATGTCCGTAATCCACAAGATGTTTTGTTATTGAGGATTTTGGCACTTTGCACTCAGCTGTTTTCAACCATTTTGGCAAATGCTCCATCATGCGAGTAGACAATCGCCTTTCTGCACTACCTATATGTTTGCTTCCACAAACACACTCAAATTGATATACGCAGTTTGAAGTGTCCAGGATTGGCGACTGGTCTTTCCTAGACTGTTAAACTACTCGCTTGGTGGTGTTAAGGAAAACAAGTTTTGCAGCATAATAAGTTCTCTTGTTAGCTTTATCGAGTCTTCGTTTGACTACTTCCTGTACATCATCTCCTTTGAATGGAAAACTAATGTAGACAGATTTCTTCGGAACTGTCTGGATTGTTTTGCAGGGGCTAATTTCCTTAGAATATTTATTAATGAACTTCTCAGGATATCCATCCTCAGATAAAATATCCTTCAGAGCTTTCATTTCATGCTCAATAGTACTGTGAGAACAAATTTTCCGTGCTCTATTGAACAGTGTTCTGACTAATTTCTTCTTATATTGAATTGCAACGAAGCTCTTGAAATGCATGTACTGTCTTGTCCATGAAGACTTTCTAAATATAGATCTTTCGATTGTGCCATCATTCGTTTTCGCTAGAAGAACGTCTAGGAATTTAGTAGTGTCGGTATCCTCATGTTCTACTGTGAAATTGAGATTCGGATGGCATGAATTGAGTTTTATCAACATTTCTTCAGCTTTTGATCTGCTTACACAGATAATAAAAATGTCATCAACATATCTTGGGTATACATCTATTGCTTGTATATGCTGCTGCAATGTACCAGTTTCTAGGCGTGACAAGAATAAGTCTGCATAAAGTGGTCTCAAGAAGCTTACCATCGCGACACCATCAACGTGATGGAATAGACGCCCGTCGAATTGGAATTGGACCTTTTTATTACATAAAAGTAACAATTTACACAATTCTAATATTGGAATGGGTATGGCTTCAGCTTCTCTATATTTGAAGACAATAGTCTCAACAACTGGCACATTTGTGAAGAGGGAGGTGAAGTCGGAAGAAACCAGATGTTTATCAGATACATTGAAATCTTTAATTTACTTGACAAACTGAAATGAATCAGAAACTGCATACGTTCCGAAACGTTTTCGAAAGGGATGCAAAATTCAGAAAGCCACTGTGCTAATTTGTCGTATGGTGAGTTTATCATTGAGAGTGTAGGTCTTAACGGTACTCCTGGTTTGTGTATTTTAACGCGTCCGTAAAATTTTGAGATTTGTGCCCCAATCAGAATGATATTCATATACAGTCTGCTATGTATCCAGCACAGTCAGGTCTTCTTTTCAGTAACAGACTGTTACAATGCAAAGGAAACACACGGAAATCTTCGTAAATACTCAAAGCGAAATAGGAAATGGTGTACCTCTTCAAAAATGAAAATTTAAACCAAACAATATAACACCTGTGAAGTATCCAGTGATGGAGAGACAATTCCTTCTGTGCTAGGAAGACATCCTTTGTAACTATGAAACCCGCGTCTATGAGTGTGAAATTCTTCCTCAGGAGCAGTGAACATCGTTGGGTGTCTATCAAAGATGGCAGCTGTTTTAATAACTATTCTATTGAACCAGTTTGTTTTGCAACTGACTGGCGGACATTGAATGCCTTAGATGAACATGAGACTCTCTTGGAAATCAAATTGGTTTTGGAAGATAAGATAACGAAGAACTGTGATAACTGCTATAGAAGAAATAGTGAGTGGTACATCTGCATAATGGGTAATGTCATCCATGAAATCAAAAATGTGTAGAGGGTCGTGAGTGTATTATTTGCTACGAGAACAATAAATGCTCTGAAGTTAAGTTGACCTCCCTGTTTGTGGTGATTGTCTTGTTTTCAACTGCAAAATGCCTACTTGTGACCAATTCCAATCGTCGTAATACCTCGAAGACAAGAGCTGATATGATAGTTACTCTGTTCAATCAGTTCTCACTGAAAATGTCATCGACATCGAGTGACTGGTTGCTAATGATTACCTACGATGAAAGTGAGGCGTCTTTGAGAACCACATGAGTAGATGTACTGCTGCTTACCTGTGGTCATATAGAGCCAAATTTAAGTTGAAGGGGACAAATATCAATCTCCTGCATGTATTGTATGTCTTTCTCTACATGATAAACCGACGATGTGAGGATGAATATCAATAATGATGACAAGTTAGAATTATTCCATTTATTAAACCTAATCGCTAGTATGAACTGGTGATTGCCGTTCACCTCTTAAGCATAAGTTGATCGAGATTTCTAATCATGTGCCTCAATAATTTTACAATAATAATACTTATTATAATAATCACTGTAGTCATAAAAATCAGTCTAACATCTAATTCAGAAAGTTTGCTGTCTTTAGATTTATCGATCGACCACAAAGTGAGTGAAACAACCAATCACTTGTCGACTACTGAATTTGCTTCACTTCTCCCTAAACAATCAATCAATATTCACTACCAAAACATTCATTGAAAAACAAACAACAGTGGAATAAACAGAAGCGAACACAACAATACAACAAATTATTTCAACATACCAAGCTGTGTGTAACGAGAGTGGATTATATTGACGGACAAATTCTTCGATTTTAGTAAGACTTGTTCCCGTATCAACGAGATCCTCGACAATGAGAACATTCTATGCACACGAAGGAGAAAAAAGGGGAAAGAGGGATAATAGTGTATTTCGTGGAAAAGCTCTATTTACTGAATCAATCAACTCACCTTATTTCGAAATTTCTCCATATCTGTACAGGCATTTAATTTTGTCCCATCACCAACAGAATCATTCTACATGAGAAAGTAAGTTGAATCAACCAATGTGTATGTGGAAACAACTTACAACATAAGTACTAGCTGAGATGAAGTCAATATACACATTGATATCTTTCTTCCTCGATGTGATAAATGTTTGCAATGTTTCGAATAGATCAGAGGCGAATTTGAAACCACCCTTCAAGATGCATATGATATGAATTGAGCGTGTGTTCATGCATTCATAAGCGTCGAGAATATCAGAAGCCATTTTATTGAGACGATCCAAAACCATTCCGTGTGGTACGATAATGCTTTCGATGTACTTTTCATAGCGTGCTGGTAGCATGTAGTTGTTGGCGAAATATCCTGGATAATCATCGTCGAACTGTAGATAACATTGTGGGGAGAAGATGAGAATAGGGGGAATAATGGAATCTTACAATTATACAGTCGTCTTTATAGCGACGTGAAGGCATTTTGATGTTAATCTGAAATAGTGTAGACGTGTTCATGTATAACCAATTGAATAGAGATTATATAGTTTTACAAGTTTCAGTTGGGCAAATCAGAATGCTGAGATTTTGTCGACCAAACAATGTCAGAAATCTCTTGAATTGGAAGTAAAACGTTACAGATTTTTTTTCTCTCCCTACCTTTGTTCATTTAGAAATGAGATCATGCAAGTACCCTTAAATATATCTTACATTTAACTGCAGTCCTCTGCTAGATATGTAGTTCAGATTTCGAAACAGGTAAAACTTAAGCGTTTCTATAGGTAATTCAACCTTGAAAATGAATAACTTCTGGTAATTTGTTGTTATATGTTTAGCAATCGAGGACGACATTATTCAAGTTTCTTCCTGATTAATATAATTGGAGAACTTGGGCACAGATATAGAATGTGGTTGCATATTAGATGAGTTTATTTTAAATATCATAGAGTGATCCAGCGTTAACAATTGGATACCGTTTCGAGCATAAATTATTGCTCATAAAGCATATCTTCGTGATTAATACCAGGTATAGGATTTGTCTTGGAGTGGAAAGACGAAAGTCACTGAAATGTGGTTACATCAACATGAAAAAATAATTTTATGAATACAAATATCAAATGAATAATTGACAGAGGTATTTCACAGTAGGTGTTTGCTTCGTAGTAGCCTTATTCATGAGTAGAAGATAGCGGTGAAACTGTAAAATGCCTTGTTCGTCATAAATTCACATGGTACTTCCATCGTGTTCTGACTGGGAGCTAATTATTTATTCTCGCCTTTCAATTCTCTTCACCATAACTTACTTAACTAGTATTATGAATAAGGAATATTTAGAGATACTTCAATTATGTAACATCGAATAAACTCATAGTGAGGGGAGAAAAATTGAGGTGAATTTAACATTTGCATCATCAAGCCCAGTTAGAATAGCGTAAAGTCTCTCTCTCTCATTTGAAAATCTGTCTGGTGATTATTAATTAACCGGGAAATTCCACTCATCTTAAAATACCAACACACCACCTACAAACAGTGCACACCAGTGGACAATAGTAGAGCGTCGGGCTACTATGCACTTGGTCTGGTTTCGATTGCAGACTGAGACGATCCTGGATGCCAACTGGCCTTCAGTGAGTCAGGCAAACATAGAAGATTGCACATGAGGCGAACAATCCAATCCCACAGACATAAAGCAACATCAACACTGACAGCTCAAAGCTCAAGCTTGAAGCGGAACACTCCATTTGAAGTGTGAATTGAATAAAAGAATATTATGAACATATTTTATCGATATCTGTTGCAGCCTTTAGTGTCCAAGTTGTGAACGATAAATTATGTGGGCGTGCAAATTAACCGTTGGTTCTAACTTTATAAAATATTTATATTTCTCTCTAGTTTATACCAAAATATCTAAAGTATGTGAAGTAAAACAAATGAGGTTACTTCACTAAAATTATTTTTTCTTAATCTGTGTAGCTTATACAAGCTATACACTAGAACTTTATTTAATTTTCTTTTCTAATAATCAGTTTCACTTACTGTTTGTTAGGTGAACTGAAGTAGTTAATTAACTTCTACCTGAATTTGTGTTTGTTGTTGTTTGTGTTTTAATTTTCTCTTAAAAGGAATTGAAACTGTGAAGCTACTTTGGATCTGATTGATGAACTTAGTCAACAATGACGGTGCAGTTTAACCTTTAATTAATTTAATATTTTTATGCCAAATATTGAGTACTGCAAATATTGAGCTCTTGAATGTGATGAATGAAGCGTGTGATGGTAAACTCATAATATTTAATATTATCTGTCATAAAAATAACATCTATTGCTATTTGGTAGATATTTAGACAGTGTTGAAAGTTGTAAATTCTGGTTTAAGTGAACAGTCATTCTTCTCAAATGAAGAATAATTCATGTGGTGTTGAGTTGACAGTTGATGGCACAGATGTCTAGACTTCAAGACGTGATATTTTCATAATGTTAAAATTTGACTGAGATAGTTGGACAGAATACGCGTTCTCTGCAGTGTCCATGATATAAACGACCTCAATGCATTTGGAAAATTTTGTGTTTGTAGTTATTGGATTTCGCTTGACTGCAATGTTTGGTGTGCGTCAGCACAGTGGCTTCTAATAAGAGCTCTCTGATGATGATATGATGTCAACATGGAATGTTTACTCCAACTAAGAGAAATCAATCTACGGAAATCCAAGAGTTTGAGAAAGTGGATAACTGATATGTGTTGCACAAAGAGGTGTATTCTCGCCAAAATTAACTAGTTGATAATGCTCTGTTGTTTGGTGTGGTAGTTGCTTGGGATGATTATCAGTGGGAACAGCATGTCTGACAGAGATGTAGGCTCATGCGTCTGACAGCTTCT
Organism: Trichobilharzia regenti; assembly: GCA_944472135.2. NCBI lineage: Eukaryota > Metazoa > Platyhelminthes > Trematoda > Strigeidida > Schistosomatidae > Trichobilharzia > Trichobilharzia regenti. Next base: position 61,486,969 of record OX235265.1, on the reverse strand, counting down.
AAGTAGGAAAAGTGCATGTCTTCGACTTTAATACTGGCCACTACCAATCAGGTGTCTTTTTCTTTGTCAATTACAGAGTAGTCTTAACGAATGAACTGTAGATTTGAAGGGAATTATTTCGAAGATATATGTGGATTGTTTGAGTAATATATCAACTGTCTTCGTTTAATATTTTCAAGATTGACAATGAAATCGACCTTATTCAATTTCTTCCACTTAAAGTAGGTGAGATAAAATCTAGCTAAAGATTTCAGTAGCTAAGAAAAGTTGTCAATTACATTTATATGTGATAGTTGGAATATTGTATGGGAAATTCGGTCACCGCCGGGATTCTACTTAATAATAATATAATAATAATTTTTCCTTCACGTTCCCAGTGGAACATAGGGCTCCAAGCTAGTGGCTTGAAGTTTCTGTAGCAGTGTTTAATTTTTACAGGATGGGGTTGCTAGCCTCATGCCCAACCTTTCCTCTTTACCAGGATTATTTCTGGCTCAGTGTGGTAAAGGAGTGCGCCGGCCGGGGATCGAACCCGGACCATATGCATGGTCGGCGAGCGTCCTAACCGCTATACCACCGACGCTTCTACTTAAACCACTGCTTTACCACATGCTTTAATGTTTATTTCTCTTATCACTTAGTAAGATATTATTCACAGTTATACTAAAAGTAATCATAATATCAGAATTGAAAAATTTGTCACCATATCTAGATTTTCATAGTTTCGGTGACTGGAGGCAATCAATAGGAAGCTGTGAACCTAAGTATCAATCATGCTTATAGACACTGGTCAGCGAAATATATTTGAGACTTAAAATGACCTGTCACCCCTACGCGAAAATTTGTTAGTGAAATACTAGCGAATCTTTTTCTAGTCCTCATGTAAGTGTTCTCAGCTGATCACGCCTTGCGAATGCACGGCCAAAGTCCATTAGAATATATTCCTAAACTCTCTCGAAATGTACCAGAAGGAACAATAATAGCAGTTATGTGGTTTTCGCAACATCATCGAACAAAGCATTTAATGGCAATCAAACCCCTACCTGAACTTTAAAGACTTCGAGAAGGCCTTCTCAGACAGCGTTAACCGTGAAGTAATTTGGAAACTACTCGAGTACTACGACATACCCCAAATATTCATCAACCTTATTCAACAGCTGTGCGACAACGGCACATGTCAAGTGATCCACAACGGAAAACTCAGAGAGGCGTTTGGAGTAAACGCAGGAGTCACACAAGGGTCATTATTACCTATCACCAATGACATTCCTAATTGTGGTGAACTGGATTATGTGTCAGACAGAGGGAAACGAGCAGACAGGGATATCCTGGACCGACGTGAAGAACCTAGAAGACCTGGATTTCGAGCGTGGATGGTTTATGTTTGATTTCACACAAAATCGATGACTTACAAGCGAAAACTGACAAACTGGTCGAAGAAGCAGCAATGACAGGACACCAGGTGAACATAGACAAGATGGAGGTGATGAAAATAACCAACCAACAACAACAACAACAACAAAAGCGGCAACATCCAGCGCCAATCACCATCAAGGGGAAATATTTGAAAGAGGTTACTCCATTCACTTATCTAGACAGCATTTTCTCAACTACAGGAGGAACGGACGAGGATGTCAAATCGAGAATCGGGAAGGCGAGCAAGAAACACATTCATCAACCTGAAACCAATCTGGAAATCTTCATCACTCAGCATAAACAACAAAATCCAGTCGGGTTTTCAATACAAACGTCAAGTCAGTCAGTTCTTCTATACGGATCAGAAACTTGGCGGGTCACAAAGAATATTTCCAACAACATGTTGCAGAGCTTCATCAACAACTGTCTTCGCTCCGTACTGAAGATGAGATAGCCGAGCTGGAAAGAATCACCAGCAAGAAAATGTGGGAACAAACAAAACAAGAACCAATCGCCAACAAACAAATATGCAGGAGAAAGTGGAGATGGATTGGACACTCACTGAGGAGGCCACTGGGTGACATCGCGCGCACATCAGGCCATTGCTCGAGTGGAACCAGGCCGAAAGGGAAGCGGCGAGTGGGACGTCAGTGCAAGGGTGACATGGAGGAGATCGTGTGAAGAGGAGTTGTAAGAGTATGGACTAACATGGATGGATGCAGGTGAAAATTACGGCAGCAGAAGACAGAAGCAAGTGGAGACGCGCAGTTGAAGCCCCATGTTCCACTAGGAACCCAAGAGAACAATAATAGTACCAATGTGGCTTTCAAGCTGTATTTATTTCTAACATGGGGAAACGAGTTTCTTTTCAGCTTTTTCGATGGATTTACGGGGACAGATTTGTCATTACCAGATTTAATACTTTTTGAAACACATCACCTGGTTTCACGTAGAATTGTATCCTTTCTTTCACTCAATCGACCGTATATTTCAAGAACATCTGCACATTGTGATATCATATTCTTATAATATCACTCACTATCCATGTCATAGACATTCAAATAGCACTCATAACTGTCTAGCAAAGATTTCATGAAAAACGCTTCATTTTACTTTTATGAAATATCGTCAACAGCTCTGCATATTTTCATTTTATGTACTTATGACATTTCTTCATACTCAAGTTCATTTAAGTAGTATATGTGCTTAAGTGAACTACGTGCATAGCTTGCTCATGTTTTCGTTCACATCACAGAATTTCGATCCAATTGAAGTGGCCTTCAATATCATAAGCGATGGAGTTACTGAAGAATGATGAAATACGAATTTCATAGGATCTTACCGAAATTTGCGTTTTAGTTTTTTGACTTTTTGACTTTTCACTAGGTTTCAGGGGATGTCGTGTGAACACGCCTCCTCCATGTTCACCACACATCAACTCACACAACGCAGAGGATGGTTGTGGTATACTTCAATCCACCTCTGAGAAACGTGAAAGAATGGAATTTATATGATTCTTAATGCCACGACTGAACGATTTGAATTCATGATAAATGTGATTGCAACGAAACACTCTCCAACACCACTTTGAATACTCGTGATTGTTGACACAGTCTCCGAGATAACCAATCGTCGCAGTGACTTCAGCAAGCTTGAAATAACGGCACAGAAACTCACTGAGTTGACTCGCTGTCAAAGGATTTTTTCAACTTCTTATTCACGATAAATACACATCCAGACGTGAGAATAAGAACAAACAATTCAGCGAAGCGTCTCTTTTCGACAAATTCGCGAGATTCAGAGAATTATCTCATGCGACATCAGTCTAAGGACAGTCAAAACACATGGAATACGGGAAAGCAATTTCGTTGTAGTTTATGACTGTCATGTAGTACGTACCCATGATCCGAGCAAAGATAAACACAGGACTCTGAGGTTAATGATAGTATTGATTCAAAGTTTCTTCACCGAGAAGGAATCCACCAGCACATGAATTCGTATTTCTACAACTTCAGTCAACACAGTGCTATTACAAACTCCACAATATGATTCATAAAAAGTCAAGAGATTCAGTTTAGAAACTTGGCGTCATGCAAATACACAAATCAGACTAATTCCATGCACAAATTACTCTGTGTTCCTCAGGAAAGTGAAGGTGTTAGGAATGAACACCATGTTTTTATAAAAATGTCATGTCTATAACTCGGTGCAGACTCACTACTTTCTTGTTTTAGTCAATCATGCCGACCTGTTTTGATATTCAGGATATCTGTACATTCAAAATTCATCCTATTCTATAGAGACGTTTACATCTGCGCTCATCTTGAAGAACAAGATTCTTATTTTCAACAACAATGTCATGTAGGTCCTTCTATATGGGTCAGAAACTTGGTGAGCGCATCACGAAAAGGATTCCCAACAGCCAGCTGCAGACTTTCATCAACAGCTGCCCTCTCCGCTGGCTGACTCCATACTTAATATCAGATAGCCAGAAAGAAACTGTAGGTACAAACCAACCAAGAGCCGGACGGTCAATAGATATTTGGGAAAAAATGGAAATGGATCAGGCATATATTGAGGAAACCTTCGAATAACGTCTCGCGCCAGGCTATCACTCGAGTGGAATCCCAATGGGAAGCGACGAGTGGGTTGTCGGAGCGAGTGTGACATGGAGGAGATCATGTGGGGAAGAGATGAGAGATTATGGGCAATCGTTGACCCAGACGAAGTGGATAGCAGGAAACAGAACAAAGTGGAAATGTGTTTTTGAAGCTCTATGTTTCACTCAAAACCCATAAGAATAAGAATAATAATACTATCACCGTGTTTCAGTATTCATTATATCTGCATATTCAAAATTCATAGTGTTCCGTAGAGACACCCACACCAGGTTCAGATTTAGTGGTTTAAAGTAACTGGTCATTAGATGCACAATATTCATGTGTACAGCTTAGAAGACGCTTTATGGAAGTATACAGATTTTGATCTGAAACGAGACGAAATGTTGCGGACATCTGAAAAAACTCGAAAGTTTTGACCCAATAAGCGGAAAAAGAAATCTCATCGCATCTCTTACAACGAGAATATACCAAATTTGCACAGAAAATATGTTGAATTAGGAATTAAAATTCTTCAGACACACCAACCAAAAATGCATATTCAGCCTTCTTCATTGAAAATCATCTGAAGAAAACAACTGATACTCAGCAAAGCCTGGATATGCCGAAGAAACAAGTAATTCGAAACCCAACATGCAAGGAAGATACAGCTAACGAAGTTCTAAGGAGCTGCCTGTCGAGAGCGGTTCAGAAGACCTCTGATGATGCATGTCTGTGCCTAACCTCATCCATACATGCGCTTATTCAGCAAAACGTCAGAAGCAGGATCTTGTTGTTGGTAACCTTCTGTGTGTTCATGTTGAGCCATTACATAGACTGTATCAGCTGGACACCATCTGTACTCACTCATAAACGCTTGACACCATGGTTGTCGAGATGATAACGTAGAATAGCTAACTGCTCAATTCCGGAACAGGTTATAACATTTTCCCAATCAGCATCAACAAGAATGTCTTTCAGAGTGACACATAAAGTAGAATTCAAAAGGATTTCTTCGATATCTTCTGCATGCACCTGAAGCCTTGGCAATCCGTAAGGGGAAAACTAGCTATATGTTTTCTGCCACCAAGTAATCATTGCATATAGAAACTCTCCCAAATAAGGGTAGAGATATGAAGTGAAGTCACCGAAATAGATTTCTCTTCTGACTTCTGTATTGTCAATTACACTTTATCGGGATTTTTCATGCGTTGCACAATATTCATTAATCTGAGATATTTATATTCGCTTTGTGTACAGGCACCTTAAATCAAAGAGAGCTACAGCTGTTTCATCCAACTTTGCTACTCAGTATGTATTCTTGACACATTTTAATTCAGTTCTGCAGTTAAAATCTTTCATCCTATTTCGTCCGAATTCTGCCAATTCACGACGTCATTTGGTGGTCGTAAAAATGTTTCGGTGTATATGACACCTTCACACCCTAGTGAGCTGAACATTAATATCACTGAATCTCATGAAAATTTCTGAATGTCTGTAGTGAGAATTATTACCTATCACCAATGACATTCTTAATTGTGGTGAACTGGATTATGTGTCAGACAGTGGGAAACGAGCAGATAGGGATATCCTGGACCGACGTGAAGAACCTAGAAGACCTGGATTTCGAGCGTGGATGGTTTATGTTTGATTGCACACAAAATCGATGACTGACTAGCGAAAACTGATAAACTGGTCGAAGAAGCAGCAATGACAGGACACCAGGTGAACATAGACAAGATGGAGGTGATGAAAATAACCAACCAACAACAACAAAAGCGGCAACATCCAGCGCCAATCACCATCAAGGGGAAATATTTGAAAGAGGTTACTTCATTCACTTATCTAGACAGCATTTTCTCAACTACAGGAGGAACGGACGAGGATGTCAAATCGAGAATCGGGAAGGCGAGCAAGAAACACATTCATCAACCTGAAACCAATCTGGAAATCTTCATCACTCAGCATAAACAACAAAATCCAGTCGGGTTTTCAATACAAACGTTGTCAGTCAGTTCTTCTATACGGATCAGAAACTTGGCGGGTCACAAAGAATATTTCCAACAACATAATGCAGAGCTTCATCAACAACTGTCTTCGCTCCGTACTGAAGATGAGATAGCCGGGCTGGAAAGAATCACCAGCAAGAAAATGTGGGAACAAACAAAACAAGAACCAATCGCCAACCAACAAATATGCAGGAGAAAGTGGAGATGGATTGGACACTCACTGAGGAGGCCACTGGGTGACATCGCGCGCGCGTCAGGCCATTGCTCGAGTGGAACCAGGCCGAAAGGGAAGCGGCGTGTGGGACGTCAGTGCAAGGGTGACATGGAGGAGATCGTGTGAAGAGGAGTTGAAAGAGTATGGACTAACATGGATGGATGCAGGTGAAAATTACGGCAGCAGAAGACAGAAGCAAGTGGAGACGCGCAGTTGAAGCCCCATGTTCCACTAGGAACCCAAGAGAACAATAATAGTACCAATGTGGCTTTCAAGCTGTATTTATTTCTAACATGGGGAAACGAGTTTCTTTTCAGCTTTTTCGATGGATTTACGGGGACAGATTTGTCATTACCAGATTTAATACTTTTTGAAACACATCACCTGGTTTCACGTAGAATTGTATCCTTTCTTTCACTCAATCGACCGTATATTTCAAGAACATCTGCACATTGTGATATCATATTCTTATAATATCACTCACTATCCATGTCATAGACATTCAAATAGCACTCATAACTGTCTAGCAAAGATTTCATGAAAAACGCTTCATTTTACTTTTATGAAATATCGTCAACAGCTCTGCATATTTTCATTTTATGTACTTATGACATTTCTTCATACTCAAGTTCATTTAAGTAGTATATGTGCTTAAGTGAACTACGTGCATAGCTTGCTCATGTTTTCGTTCACATCACAGAATTTCGATCCAATTGAAGTGGCCTTCAATATCATAAGTGATGGAGTTACTGAAGAATGATGAAATACGAATTTCATAGGATCTTACCGAAATTTGCGTTTTAGTTTTTTGACTTTTTGACTTTTCACTAGGTTTCAGGGGATGTCGTGTGAACACGCCTCCTCCATGTTCACCACACATCAACTCACACAACGCAGAGGATGGTTGTGGTATACTTCAATCCACCTCTGAGAAACGTGAAAGAATGGAATTTATATGATTCTTAATGCCACGACTGAACGATTTGAATTCATGATAAATGTGATTGCAACGAAACACTCTCCAACACCACTTTGAATACTCGTGATTGTTGACACAGTCTCCGAGATAACCAATCGTCGCAGTGACTTCAGCAAGCTTGAAATAACGGCACAGAAACTCACTGAGTTGACTCGCTGTCAAAGGATTTTTTCAACTTCTTATTCACGATAAATACACATCCAGACGTGAGAATAAGAACAAACAATTCAGCGAAGCGTCTCTTTTCGACAAATTCGCGAGATTCAGAGAATTATCTCATGCGACATCAGTCTAAGGACAGTCAAAACACATGGAATACGGGAAAGCAATTTCGTTGTAGTTTATGACTGTCAAGTAGTACGTACCCATGATCCGAGCAAAGATAAACACAGGACTCTGAGGTTAATGATAGTATTGATTCACAGTTTCTTCACCGAGAAGGAATCCACCAGCACATGAATTCGTATTTCTACAACTTCAGTCAACACAGTGCTATTACAAACTCCACAATATGATTCATAAAATGTCAAGAGATTCAGTTTAGAAACTTGGCGTCATGCAAATACACAAATCAGACTAATTCCATGCACAAATTACTCTGTGTTCCTCAGGAAAGTGAAGGTGTTAGGAATGAACACCATGTTTTTATAAAAATGTCATGTCTATAACTCGGTGCAGACTCACTACTTTCTTGTTTTAGTCAATCATGCCGACCTGTTTTGATATTCAGGATATCTGTACATTCAAAATTCATCCTATTCTATAGAGACGTTTACATCTGCGCTCATCTTGAAGAACAAGATTCTTATTTTCAACAACAATGTCATGTAGGTCCTTCTATATGGGTCAGAAACTTGGTGAGCGCATCACGAAAAGGATTCCCAACAGCCAGCTGCAGACTTTCATCAACAGCTGCCCTCTCCGCTGTCTGACTCCATACTTAATATCAGATAGCCAGAAAGAAACTGTAGGTACAAACCAACCAAGAGCCGGACGGTCAATAGATATTTGGGAAAAAATGGAAATGGATCAGGCATATATTGAGGAAACCTTCGAATAACGTCTCGCGCCAGGCTATCACTCGAGTGGAATCTCAATGGGAAGCGACGAGTGGGTTGTCGGAGCGAGTGTGACATGGAGGAGATCATGTGAGGAAGAGATGTGAGATTATGGGCAATCGTTGACCCAGACGAAGTGGATAGCAGAAAACAGAACAAAGTGGAAATGTGTTTTTGAAGCTCTATGTTTCACTCAAAACCCATAAGAATAAGAATAATAATACTATCACCGTGTTTCAGTATTCATTATATCTGCATATTCAAAATTCATAGTGTTCCGTAGAGACACCCACACCAGGTTCAGATTTAGTGGTTTAAAGTAACTGGTCATTAGATGCACAATATTCATGTGTACAGCTTAGAAGACGCTTTATGGAAGTATACAGATTTTGATCTGAAACGAGACGAAATGTTGCGGACATCTGAAAAAACTCGAAAGTTTTGACCCAACAAGCGGAAAAAGAAATCTCATCTCATCACATCTCTTACAACGAGAATATACCAAATTTGCACAGAAAATATGTTGAATTAGGAATTAAAATTCTTCAGACACACCAATCAAAAATGCATATTCAGCCTTCTTCATTGAAAATCATCTGAAGAAAACAACTGATACTCAGCAAAGCCTGGATATGCCGAACAAACAAGTAATTCGAAACCCAACATGCAAGGAAGATACAGCTAACGAAGTTCTAAGGAGCTGCCTGTCGAGAGCGGTTCAGAAGACCTCTGATGATGCATGTCTGTGCCTAACCTCATCCATACATGCGCTTATTCAGCAAAACGTCAGAAGCAGGATCTTGTTGTTGGTAACCTTCTGTGTGTTCCTGTTGAGCCATTACATAGACTGTATCAGCTGGACACCATCTGTACTCACTCATAAACGCTTGACACCATGGTTGTCGAGATGATAACGTAGAATAGCTAACTGCTCAATTCCGGAACAGGTTATAACATTTTCCCAATCAGCATCAACAAGAATGTCTTTCAGAGTGACACATAAAGTAGAATTCAAAAGGATTTCTTCGATATCTTCTGTATGCACCTGAAGCCTTGGCAATCCATAAGGGGGAAACTAGCTAAATGTTTTCTGCCACCAAGTAATCATTGCATATAGAAACTCTCCCAAATAAGGGTAGAGATATGAAGTGAAGTCACCGAAATAGATTCCTCTTCTGACTTCTGTATTGTCAATTACACTTTATCGGGATTTTTCATGCGTTGCACAATATTCATTAATCTGAGATATTTATATTCGCTTTATGTACAGGCACCTTAAATCAAAGAGAGCTACAGCTGTTTCATCCAACTTTGCTACTCAGTATGTATTCTTGACACATTTTAATTCAGTTCTTCAGTTAAAATCTTTCATCCTATTTCGTCCGAATTCTGCCAGTTCACGACGTCATTTGGTGGTCGTAAAAATGTTTCAGTGTATATGACACCTTCACACCCTAGTGAGCTGAACATTAATATCACTGAATCTCATGAAAATTTCTGAATGTCTGTAGTGAGAATTTCCTCACCAATTTGTACCTATAAGCTATAAATTTACTGTGACAGTTAAAGTGGTTTTTCCTGTAGACTAGCGATTCAAATGAAGTCGATCAGTGGCAGACAGACAGAAATTGACGACAAAATATCTGACACCAATGCGTTCTGATCCAAACTGACACTGTCTAAAAACACACAATAGGTACTTGGAAAGAAGAGAACATGAAGTTCAGAGAAGATACCTCTTCGGTGATTTGATTTCAAAATTTGGACAATCTCATTTAAATACAGAGTTTTACATAGATACAATTTCTACTTGATTCCACATAATTACGAAGGCGAATATAAGGTGACAATTATTTTCGACTAGATATGGTTAACCACAGACTGAGAAGCAAATTACACAGGATTATAACGAATTACAGGTGGGTCAAAAAAAATGATCAAGGAAACAAATTGAAACAATAATTTTCAACTTGATATGGAAGTTAAGAGGTGTAAATATAGATTACCAGAGCCTTAGAGACAAAAATCACACAGAATTAGGATATAATTGTAAAATACTTATTTTAAACGAATTATAAATGTGAGCAAAAAAAGCATGGAAACAAACTAAAAATAACTGTTCTTATAACTGAAAAAATGGGGTGAATTGAATGAAGACAAAGATAGAAGAATCACACATATAGCGACCGAAAAAAATCAAAATATTATTATTATCATTGTTCCCTTGGGTTCCTAGTGGAACATAGGGCTTCAACTGCGCGTCTCCACTTGCTTCTGTCTTCTGCTGCTGTAATTTTCACCTGCATCCATCCATGTTAGTCCATACTCTTTCAACTCCTCTTCACACGATCTCCTCCATGTCACCCTTGCACTGACGTCCCACTCGCCGCTTCCCTTTCGGCCTGGTTCCACTCGAGCAATGGCCTGATGTGCGCGCGATGTCACCCAGTGGCCTCCTCAGTGAGTGTCCAACCCATCTCCACTTTCTCCTGCATATTTGTTGTTTGGCGATTGGTTCTTGTTTTGGAAAAAATGAAAAGAAAACAGAAATTCAGAGGATAAAGTGATTCACGGAACTAGGTCCATGGTAGTTGTAGAGGTTAGATTAATTTCTTTTGAACACACGGCTCAGGCTTTTCGCTGCATATTGCGATGGCGTCTGCAGTACACAGAAGTCGGAAACACACTGCGTTTGGTAGATTCTTGTTGACTTTGTAAACTACTTTGAATGAATCAGTTGAGATGTTGTGGGAGGTGTTGATCAGATGTTCAGTAATGGCACTTGTGATTGAATGGGGCCTCCTCTTTGCAGCCATGCTGGATAATGTTCCTTAATACGTTTTGAAAGGATGCACATACAATGACCTTTGTACCTTGCTCTGCACGAGCAGGTGAACCGATATATATACACAATGAATTGCTCATATGCGAGAGTTTGTCCTTGGCATTGTTTGGAAGCATTGGACGGCTAGTGAATGTCACCCTTAGCGTCGCTACAGGGAAAGTCTTCTTCAAAGAACTGGATATTCTCCTCTTCGGCATATCAGCTGCCAAGTCTAATTTAATATTCAGATTAATATTCGGGGTTTTCTCCGGAGCTGAGTCGCATTCTTCTCATTTTGGTTTAATTTTTGATGTTCCTGTTGACAAAACGTTCCGTGTAACCATTTTGAGCCAGGATATGTTTGAGGAATAGGAGCTCCTCTTCCAAGTAATCACTGCTGCAGATTTTTCTAATGCTATGGGTTGGTGTGACGATGAGATATCGATTTCGGCTCAAAGATATACAACTGCAAAAATGAATTATTTGGTCGTTCCGCGTTGGAAGTGTGGACAGATGTCTTCAGGGTTCCGTCATCTCTTCTTAATTCCACGTCCAGAAATGGAATCCTTGAGTCGTTTACTAATTCCATTGTGAATTTAATCGAAGGATGGGAATTATTAAATTCTTGTAAGATAGAAATGAAGTCAGAATCATCGTAGCAGACTATAAAGGTATCATCGATGTACCTTTTGTACAGTGATAGATTGTTTATTGTTTATTTTAAAACGCCGCTATCCAAACTGTCCATAAAGCAGTTTGCTAAAAGAGGGCCCAGAGGAGATCCCATTGCAATTACATTTTTTTGTCTGTAGATGTCGCTGTTGGAGGTAAATTATACATTCAGCGTACATCTCAACAACACTTCTTTCAGATATGATGTTAGTATTCCGATACTTATATGCCGGTTCTCCATATAATTGCACAGGAAACAAATTGTATCTGTTAGTGGCAAATTGGTAAAGAGAGATTCGACGTCTAGGGATAACATTTTTTTACCATTTACATTCAAGTCTTATATACATTTAATGAACTCAAAAGTATCACGCAGGGAGTACTTGCATAGGTGTTGTCTTACCGGCTCAAATATTTCGGGCAGCCATTTGGAGATTGGATGGTGTGGTGATCCTGACATGTCTAGAATTGGTCAAAGCGGCAAGCAGTTTTTCACTTTCAGTAAGCCGTAGAGTCTGATAAAAGTTGATCCTGTCGGTTTCAGGAGATTGGAGAGGTCATCAGTTATCAGACGGTCGTTTTTCATTCTTCTGAAAACATCTGTTGGTTGATTTCCAATCAGTTCTGTCCAATTCTTCTCGTAGACAATGATAAATTGGAAGAAAAAGAAATAAGAGTTGCTCACTTATATGTTGTCTTTTCTTCTGTAACTGCATACCAACGAGAAACGTGCGAATGAGACACATTTATATGTAACCGATATGTAAACATCTAATTATGCACACATAATGGTGTAAATTGGCGTCACTTGTTCAGTGACAGTCCTCCTTGCAACCATTCATGTGGTCTGGGATTCGATCCTCGGTCTGCGTACTCTTAAAGCTCGCTAAGCTGTTAGCGAGGCCAGTAAAGAGGGAGCGTTTGGAGTGAGACCATTAACTCCACCCTGTAAATCTAAATTAGCTAATATCGCAACTTCAAATCTGAAGCCTAAAGCTATGGGTTTCACTCGGAATGTAAATAATAATGCTGCTAATCATTAATAAATACCACAGTTTAATCGAGGATTAAGTGTCAGTATTTAAGAATATCAGTATTAAAGAGTCTTTCGAGCTAACAAAGCTGATTCTAGAGAATATTGACTTCGCGAATGACTTATGCCTGATATCACACAAACTATGACATTTATCGGGGAAAATTAACAAGTTCCAAATCGTTGAAAAGGCATCGAAAACACAACTTCAAATAAAGACAGAGAAGATAGAAGTGATCAAGATACCCACCAACAAATAATCATCTTCAGAGGGAGAAATTCGGAGAAGGCCGCTTCTTTCACTCATCTGGGGCAGCATCGTTTCAGCTACAGGCTACGAGCGGCATGTATAAGGATATCAGATGCGGTCGGGAAGCGATACAGACCATCATCACTCTGGAACCACTGTGGAAATCTGTTGCACTCAGCGCAAAGGAAATGATCCGGGTTTCCAATAATAATGTAAAGCCAGTGTTTATATCCACTTCATTGACTTGGCGGATATATCACCAGAAAAGTTCAAAAAGGCTTTTGCAGACAATCCTACGCAACCGCCTTCTCTGACTGAAGATCAAATGCCTAGAAATGGTGAGCAACAAGGAAATCTGACGGTTGGCCAACCCAGAAGGCAGGAACCTAGGGACAAACAAGTATGCAGAATGAAATGCAGGTGGATTAAACATACGCTGAGAAGACAATTAAGTGAAACCACGCACCCGATATCTCCTCGATTGGAAGAGCGGAAGAGAAACGATAAGTTTTTCTGAGAGTGAGACGGAGTAGATCATGTTAAGAGAAAATGAAAGCTTAGGGGCAATTACGCAGTCAGGTAAGAAAGACTGTAGAGAACAAGGTAAAACGGCGGCGCGTTGCTAAAACCCTCTATTCAACTTGGAACTCAAAGGAATAATAATAATCACGGAGACGTTGTGGAGATGTTCGCAGTCACATCTTCAGTTACATTTACCACCTTCGAGACATTCCCGAAATATTAGCGTAGATTCCACAAAACAGCCGCTTTGTAACCACTAAATATTTGATGGGTTTGAATTACCATGAAAATATGCTAAAAATATTTTCTGTGTGATGTCAAACTACTTATATTGAGTGGTGGGTAGGATGAGGAGGAATCTAATTTTATTAAATAAGGTCACCGCATCGTATCAAGATATTTTAGGCGATTACTGAGAATTTGTCTCATTTTATTATGTAACGCTTCTAATCGAGTCATTGGTGAAGTGAATATTTTGTTATTGTTCAGAAATCGTAATCAAATTAACAAATGGAACAGAATTGCATTCTTGACGAGTAGAGAATTTATTATAAGCAATGAGATATTCTGTCAGAAAATTATTGCTTCAAAGCCAATTTAACTTCCTACTCTCAACAGTTAACTTTAGAGGAGAAATATATTTTCACTACATTAAAATGGCTATCGGAAAGAGAACCCATCCGGTGATATGAGTGTGAAAAATATTCACCAGATATATGTAGTTGTGCAACGTGAATCTATTTTCTTTGTGGTATTCGTCAGTGTGGATAAACTAGAAGCATTGACCACTTACTTGCTAAACGTACACTTATACGAACACAAGGATCACTTAATCCGTGCTATTATTATTATTGTTTCCTTTAGTTCTTAGAGGAACACGGGGCTTCAGCCGCACGTCTACTCTGCGTTCGGTCCTCTGAGAACGTTTTCACCCGCATCCACATCTGCTTTCATCTCCTCTTCGCGTGACCTCTTCCACCTACCCTTCCACTGACGACCGATTCGCCGCTTCTCATTTGGGTTCCATTCGAGGAACGGCCTGGGGTGTGATGTCACTCACTTGATGGCTTTCGCAGAGTATGGCCAATCCACCTCCTTTTTTTCCTGTATATTTCTCGTACAATCGGTTCCTACTGGATTGGTTTGCTCCCAGAGATCTCTGTTTCTGATCTTTCTGGCCGGTCATCTGATTTTGAGTAATAACGCGCTAAGTCTCCGATCCGTACAGTAGCACTGACTTCCCATTGGAGTTGAAAATCCACGCCTTATTTTTCATTCTGAGTGCTGTTGACCTCCACACAGACTTGAGAGTAAAGAAACCTTGCCTTACTTTCCCGATTCTCGCTTTGGTATCCTCGTCAGTTCCGCCGGTTGTTAAAATGATGCTTCCCAGGTGTGTTTCCCAGGTTGTTTCTTTCAGATTCCTCCTATTCACGCTGATTGTTTTCTGTTGTTGTTGTTGTTTCTGGTGTTGTTGGCCATGAATCTTCACCACCTCTGTTTTATCTATGTTCACCTGAAGGCCTATCTTCTCTGGATGCTACTTCTGCCAACTTGTTGCTTTTCACTTGCATATCTTCCAGTTTTCTGCGAGGAATATCATCGGTGAAGTGGGGATCGTCCAAGTTTTTCTTTGGGTCCATTTTATGCTGTTTCCTTGCTGCCTGCTCTCTGTCTCACTATCCAGTCTACCGCCCTCAATCAGGAAAATCATTAGAGATAGTAGTCAGCCAGCTTGTCTTACTTGCGTCTTCAGTTCGAAAGATTCTGTGAGCTTTCCATTGTGGATTACTTGGCATGCAGCATTACCACACAACTGTTGGATAATATGTATAATTGTCGGAGTCACCCTGTAGTAGCGCAGTAGTCTCCAAAGCGCCTCTCGATCGCCAATGTCGAAGGCATTTTCAAAGTCGATGAAGTTGAGATACAGAGCTGATTGCATTCCAAGCTCTGTTCAATGGTGATCCACTGTGCTGCAATTTGATCGATGCATGACTTATTCCTCCCGAATCCAGCTTGTTCTGGTCGAAGGTTTTCATCCAGGGCGTGTTTGATTCCCTCCAGGATGATTCAGCTTAGTATTATGTTTGGGATGGACAAAAGAATAATCCAGCGCCAGTTCTTGCATTGACCTAAGTCCCTTTACAGAGGAGAGAATTTTAGGTTTGCCCTGTCAAAAAATAGTTAACAAAAATGCTATCAAAACTATAGACCCACTGACTTGATTCAACTTGCGTATGTAAATCCAACAATATATACAATTATAGATATTAATTATTGTTAAACAGTCTCAAAATGTCAAACGAATAGTTATAGGTATTGTCAGTCAACAAGATCACATCCGCAGATTCAGTGTTCGAAATTAAATTAATTAAAATAAATTCCACAACTTCCTGGAAAAAATATCAGTAGACAGAGATTGGTCACTGAATCTAAGACCAACTTTGTTAGAAAAAAGCGTATAATATACATACATTTCCCTTTACTAAATTTTACTGGCCACATCATTGATCACAAAATTTATCCTGATTAATCATACAACATCGAACGTTGTCCCAAGCTGCTATCACGTCCACACAACAACATAAATCTAACTTCGGAACAAAAAATCTTCAACTTCAGCACCCCCCCAATGAGTGAAAATATTTACTCCACTTTCCACCAATTACTATCCAAATGCTTCCTCGATCAGAGTCTATATGATTGTCACTACTGGGTTGGCTAAGTCAAAAACAAAAGTGCAACATTAGATAGTCCAAGGTTGATTACCACATTTCCTAAAGATTCTTTATTTGCATCAAAGGGTCACCAAATCAAAAAAGATGACGAAATAAGGTCAATTTATTTTATTCTTTTAGCTCAAAATTTTGCTAACACGGTTCAAACAATTCAGTCTTCCTACTGGGTTCAGTCAAAGGCGTACAGACAACCTGAGTGATGCATGAGACCAAGATGAATTTCTGTCCAAATTCAATTTCACTGCTAACATTTTCAGTTTGGAGTGTGGTTAGAGAATGAGAGAGCATACGAATATGAGGTTTTTATTTTCATAGACTAGTTAAACAATCATATATCAATTTCTGTGTTCAACTGCCACAATAAAAGTGTTTCTCGACTGATATTATTTTATCTGTCCAGAAACATATCTAAAATGCTAAATCGTCAGAGTTCTATCAAAACAATTTCATCTATGCTAGACACACATTTCCAGGAGAAAGAGATAAAAAAGATACATCATAAATGTCTTCTTCGCGAGAATTGATTGATTTCAAAAGATGAATGTTGTGACGAATGGACATCCTTTATAGAAACACTGAAAATCAGCGAGAAACACAGACCTACTCCACCACAGTCGACGACGTCAGATGCCAGGACAGATGCCTGTCAACGACATTCGTTTTCTGTCACAACACCTCTCGCGTAATGGAGTAGTCTAGAATTCATCGGGCTTCTCAATGCCAATCTAAATGTTGAATAACAAAGTGCTCACAATTTAAAGCAAATGTCCTAGTCTTGATTTCTGGTAGTATCATATGTACAGCGTACTGCCGATGAGTCTCGGACTTGAATAAAACACTCGTTCAGTTCAATATATTTTTCAATGATTCCATAACTGCCATTAGGAAACAAACTGAGTTTACTTGACCTATGCTTAAAAACAAAAACAAAAATAACAATATAACAGATTCAATAGCCATTGCTCAATCCCAGGTGATTAAAGATCTTCGATAAGAACTTTGTATCAAACTTTGAGTATGAAGTTTTTTCAAACGGCACCAAAAAGTGAATACATTTTTAACTTTTGTGTTTGTTAATATAACAACTTGAATCCTTTGATGCGCGACTGAATCAGCCAGCTCACAGAATACAACTAATTCCGAATCAATGATAACATCAACACCTAATCATTCGTCTTGGAAGAGGTTGTTAATCTCACAATTTTTCCAAATTACTGTCGTAAATCTGAGTAATATATTTATAGAGCAGTTAGTGATGTCTATTCTACTGGTAACATGTATACGTAATCTCCTAACATAATATCCATCATGTTGTATGTAACGTTCATCTCCAATCATATTGTGAAAAGATACGCCTATGTTGATTCATTTTGGTCTTTACTATACTCTGTTGTTTTATGTTGCATCCCATGATTTAATCATCACATTAACAACTGCTATCAGGACACCTTACATGTATACTGTTAGTGAAAATTTGACTAAGTGGTTTGTGGTGATGTGGTACAGACTATGCTTGCTAACGAAATATTATTCTCATGTATTTCCACACATCAGTACTACAGTAGCAACAGAATACGATATATCTATTTGAACATTCTATTTGATGTTGCAGACAGATTACATTTCTCATGGTTATATACTTCATTAAAAAAAAGGACTTTGTATATTTGATCATTATATTTCATGTCGTTTGATGTAAACCAAAATCACACGATCAGCGATTGGTTAAAGAATGTAAAGTGTATATGTATAAAAGAGCGATTTGATCAATGGAAAATATGCATTGGCCTACGTGTCTTGCCTTCTATTCTTACAGAATGACCTCAGTGTTTACTTTTTGATTTCACTTTCGATTTCAAAAGAAAACAATATGTCCTTACTATTTTTTTCTCTTAATTTCATCAATAAAAAGTAGGAATGCATGCACCTTATCCACTCATCAGAAAGCGTAACAATTATAACCTTGAATATACAAAACGAAATAAATGTAACCTTATTCTTAGTTGTTTATTTTCTAGAAAATACGTATTGGTTTCTAACATAACAAGAAGAAAAACGCATCTGTACATAAATGTTTTACTATAGTTATATAAAAACTAACATACCGGGAAGCACAACACGTATGTATAACAACACACGCGTTGGCACACACACACACACGCACACTTTCTATTCCATTCTATGTAAAACTTTGATTCGCTCTTACACGTCTTAAATATATACGGACAGGAGGTGTTGAATAACACTGTTGACTATTCTACAGCTTCTTCAAAGTTGAACAAGAAACATTCATCCAGGATAATAAATGGTACGTCAACATGAACATCTCATTTCTTTATTTATTTATTAATTTACTAATACTGATGTCTTGTTGAAATGGGTTCGTAAGGATACTTACTACACGGGCTTTTTAAATCCTCAGTGTTGAATTTTGCAGATTTCAAATAGCTCAAGTAGTTGCTTTTTTAATTTAATATTTATCAATATTATTAGTATTATTATTCACTTGCGTTTCGAGTAGAACATTGGGCTTCAGCACAACATCTCAATTCCACTCCCATCTCTACAATCTTTCCAGTCTGACTCCATCATTACCCATTCGTTTTTTCGTTTCTTACTCACACGATCTTCCCCATGCCACCCTAGAAACCACACGCACAAATCATCGTTTCTGATTTAGGCTGCATCTGGGGTGTGGAGGATGTGGACAGTGGATGATGGCGCATTTCGTCGCTCAGCAGTGTCCACAGTGTATGTGTAACCAATATGCGTCTTTCTAACCGATACGTCTTTATGAAACACAAGTATAACATTACGCAAATAAGTGTAGTCATATTGTGTGTTACACACATACTGGATTTGTTGCGACTGCATCTAAACAGTGTAGGAATGTTAAACTGTACTCTTGTTCAATGGAGCACGACTAATGCTCACTTTGAAAATGAAACCAAAGTATTTCGGTATGTTGGTATGGAATTTCGTTGTCATTGTCACTTCTGTTAGTAATACAACATCAGTTATCAGTAGTGAAAAGTTTCTTTAGTAATCAAACAAGGCCATTTACATTGTCGGAGGTTTCTTGGAATATGAAGGAATTTGAACAGTGAACACGGTAGACAATCACAGAAACTTCATTTCACCACCAGAGACAGAAATATTCCTCATCACTGCTGACACCTGATCCTTGAATCAAATTCATCATTTGCAATCGACACAATTTCTCTTGAAAATTGAAATTATGTTGATCGCAAAACCATACAATCACAAACATATTTATCTCGAAAGCAACCAGATTGATGAAAATCATAAGAAGCTGAGACACACAAACAGGATATTTTTAATTTTTTCAGTATAGATGGTATTCAACTTTTGGCGTAAATGAAAAGAATTAAATATATAGTGACACCAAGCCACTCTGAAACAATGTCTCTTGGTTAGAGACAAGGGGTAGAAACTCATTCCCCATATAGATTTCGCGCTAATGAGTCATTCGCCCCTTTGTAGAACAACTCATAAATTACTTATCATCCACTTGTCCTCCCTTCTCTTTATTATAGCACTTCTCCGTTGTATTCAAACACTCAATAGTGTTTTGGTTTTGTATTGTTTAAACTCAAATCCTCTGTGTAAAAGTTATGTAGGTGTAATTTCTGAGAACTATTTATTAATTGTAGGGTCTCGTATCGACTGTTGTCATGTCATCTTTGCGAGTGCATTAAAATTTCTTCGTATATTAACTTAATGAACGTTTAGGCTATAGGCAGCTGATGGTAATTGAAAAACAAGCATGATGGTAAGATATTCTTCAGCATCAATGTTTCGATTTGATTCACTGATCACAGCATTTTATCATGAGCTGACATCAGTTGGAAAACGACTGGAATGCCTGGGATTACTGTATAGCCATCTTTTCGTAGTTTAGGACTCTTCAGCAGTGCGCACGCACCACCACTCTTCAAACTCTGGACCCTCTGATTTCATGACTAGCCCATAGACAATTAGGGGACTAGGACACGATCCAATCGCCATTCTATGAATTCCAACTTCCACTGATTCATGACATAGCGCGACAGCCAGTCAATGTCTTCGGCGAGTATTTGTCCTCACACACTACCTGATTGGCTAACGGTCGCGCTGTGTCTGGAAATTATGGGCGATTGGGTCTTGTCTCAGTTGGCTATTGGTCTACGAGCTCAACTTATGACCGAAAGGTCCAGGTCTTAACCTCGTTGGGTGCATACTGTTGAATTGTCTGAAACTACGGAGAAATAGTGGTCCAGTGATCCAGTACTTGTACAGACACTTCTATATGGACGAACACATAGCAAATCTTTTCCTTAGCTCTCAAAATTTAATATTCTCTCAGTGAGTTATTTACAAAAGATAGCATCTCCCTTCTTTAACTCTCATAAGATACACTAATATTTCAGTATTAAATAATTTACACATACACCACATTATTGCACTTTATCAAAACGAAAATATTTAATGGAATTTTACTAATACATATGTATGTAATTAGGCATGTCTTTACTGTATGTTATTGATTTAGAAAAATAAGAGGTCAGAATTGTTTTTCTCGTGTAGGCGTTTGGAGTGTAGGCTCAGGGTAAAATCTGTTGGGTCCTAAGTGGAGACTGAAAGCACTGAAATGTAAGAGCAAAATGTATGAAAGTGGTGATGAAAATGTTAAGATGTTGACCTAAATAATTTTGATGGTGTTGATGTTCACTTGTTCACTAGGTCTCATACCTGATCAAATTATTTTAGTCAAACGATGTAATGTGACTATTGGTATTTTATGTATAGTTGTTTTTCTAAAGAGCAATTCAGGATATAGACGTAGCAATTATCCGTTTTTATCTGTTCGTCTTCAGAAAATGTCTTCTGAGGTTCTACTTCACATCACATACAGTAATGGAAACAATGCACTACATTCAGCTGTTCAGTCTACTCACCTTTATAATATATGCAGCATCGCTCACGACCAACATACGAGTGATAAATTCACGTTGACTTGTGAGTGATATACTAATGTATTTTTGAGGTTAACACTAGTTTAGTGAATTCCTCCGATTCTGATCACTTGTTATTCTAAATAATCCATGGAGAACTTTGCCTCAACACTTTGTGAATTGTACTGAATTCATTTCATTCGATTTCGGATTTCCCGTTAATTGATATGACCATAATCTTCGTCCTCTGTGGACATGTCTACTCCTAATTCGGACACTTCAACGATGTTATTAGGTGGATGGAGACTGGCAGTAGAATCCAGAATATGCATTTCAGCATATTTATGATTTGTCAGTTTGACATACCCACAATACACAGCAGCTGGAATTGTGTGCAACTCAGTTGTCTATACACTTCTTTCAATTTGAAAATATCGGATGAAAACTATTATGCATTATAAGGCTTTACAACTATGCTCGATTCCATAGCCAGGGCTACCTCACTTAGTCACCCTGTCATCGCTGTTCATTGTGGTCGAAAATTCCACAAGTGATCTATTAAGCATTGTTATACAACGCATTAGAACTCATCAAACTCTACACGGTTAGTCAGCAGTACTGTTTATTGTTCTGTTGTATAAACCTAATATCAGCACACTAAAGAAAAGCTATGCAACACACGAATGGCTATCTAACGAGCAAGAGAATGAATCCAGCCAATTTGGTTGGAGAAGAGAAACAGGGTTAAGCATCCGTAATAGAGAAATGTATAACAAGAGGTATCTAGTCTCATCTTCTTGTCTTTTCACAGCATTATTTCTTCGAATATGGTGTTTTGTTTTAGCTGATGACACCACTTTGATCTGATTGCGCTAGTTTTGCATCGGGATATTTTAACGACGACCTAAATACATACAATTTCATATAAAGGCAATAGAATGGAATTGCTTTTGTATGAATAATTATGTTAATGATATCTAGTTCAGTGACTCTGTTTCAAGTGCAGTGTTCTCAAGATAAAATTAACACAAATTTGGATTACTCCTAATCCTTCATTGTGATATCCAACACCAATCAATGTTCAGTGAGTCAGCTCTTCTATTTGGCTCAGAAAACTGGAAGACACATCATCAAAAGCATTTACAACAGGTTGTAGACTTCTACCAACTGCTATATTCCCTCTTTACTGCGGATTAAATGGCCAGAAGGAGTTAGCAACAAGAAACTATGAGGAGAAACCAACCAAGAACCCAGGGCGCATAAAACATTCTGAAGCAAATGAAGATGGATTGAGCACACGTTGAGGAGACCGTCAAATGAAATCACGCGCCAGGTCAGTGCTAGAGTGGAACCCGAGTGGGAAATGACGAGTAAAGTATTTGAGGGTGATATGGGAGGGACCGTCAGAGGAGATGAGAGATTATGGACAATCGTGGGACCAGCTAAATAGGACTTCAGAAAATAGAGTAAAGTGGAGAAGAGCTTCTGAAGTCCCATATTACATTCAGAAGCCAAAGAAACCATACTAATAATTCATTATGACTGAAATAACTGCCTAAGCATGAATCCGTAAATAATCAACAGTAATTCATTGGTGGATGGTGACTAGCATTGTAATTCAGGATACTCAACTCATCTTATTTATGACTCGTTATCTGTGTGTGCCTGCATTATGCAGTGGGTGATAGTGTTCCCATCCCATAGTTTCAAGCATCCTGTATTCCACTGCTAGTCACCATCCACCAGTCAACTTCTAATTATACTCCCAGACATCGACGAAGCATCTACACAAGAAGCTGACATGTCACCTTGACAGAGAGCACTTTGGTCCAATCAGTCGAAATGAAATTCCGAAATTGAAATAAATACTTAATAGTAATATTGTATCCAAGGATTTCACCCAGTCGACCCTGTGTTTCCCTCCTAATTTCTCATCTAATAACAAAGAAAGAGAAAATTGGAAAGCAGCGTGTGTATGTGTAATTAGACTAACTTTCAGCTACAAATAAACACAGTTCAGAAAAGTTCAGCTTCGCTTAAAGTACACATCAAGTTGTTTTCATGCACCCATATGTAAACATTTATTTGCAATGTAATGCAATGCAATTCTGATGTTTTGAATGTAATGTAGAAGTCATCATCAGCTGGAATCGCTTGAAGAATGAAATGTAGAAAATAACCGTAACTGCACTATTAACTGAATCACAAAAGTGACCAATATGGAAAGAAAATTTTATTCATTTTGATTTAGCCATTTCTCAGAAAAGTTTATTGATGTATATTCTGTGTGAGTGATACTGTTGATGCAAAGTTCAGTGTTGCTGTGTATTGATTCAGTCTGACAAACCCCATAGTCTCCTATATAGGCGAAAGATTTAAAGAAGAGAGATAGTTAACATCTGGATGTGATGGTCGCACCTGCATTCCACAATGACTTAACAGAGTATACTACCTAAATAATCATCTCTGAAGGACTTATCATACTAGAAAGATTCATTGAATAGCCACTAAACCGGAAGCAGTCACTGCTATCATTGGAGTCCGTTGATTAACCTGCTTTCTCTTGAGAAAGGAGATGTAACATTGAAACAGTATCTCGCTCATCTATGCTGAAAAACTCTTGTACTGGCTTCCTAGACTGTTAACCGATAGTTTATAAAGTCTACCACGACAGTGATCCATGACGACTTACAATACAGGGATTTGTGGTTGACAGGAGGTCGTTTTTTACAGACGAAAACATAGAAGTTTCGACATTCCTGAATAAATTGTTCAATACCTGTCCCAATTGTAAATCCTTTGTGATGTGTCACTGTCCAAACTGACATTCGTCACGTTTCATTTCTTCCGAGAAATGGTCCGGAAGATTTATTCTCCTTCAAAACTCTCTCAATACCCAAATTTCATCTGGTGATAATTCTTATTGATGCAGGTAGATAGTTTTTCAACGAGCATAACCAGACCATTCAATTCAATTGTACAATTCGGATAGTTTATCTAAAGGGATTTGTCACATGCATAATTTTCAGAATATCAAATATCCTGTGTATTTGATATAACATCACTGCAATAGCAATGAAGAGAAATCAATGAAAACTCGATGTTAGGTTGCTTGGCATTCAATTTCATCGCTCCAACCAGAGATCAGTGATCTTTATTAGCACTGTCCAATAAATTCATGTTTCCTCATGCTCTCTGCATCTACCTATTATTCACAACTTCCCACCTGATCACTGATGAGCTCACTTGGAGACTATCTACAGAAATCCAAAATATGATTATGCACTAATTATTGTCTTGATCAGCGGAAGACATCTACCGATAAAGGCATTTTCCCTCGGTCAGAATAATGCGTTGATTTGGAGAATGTGACTCTATCAATCTATGTGCTAGTTCCTCCAAGTCACATATAGAGAGTGAGGAAGTAAGAATTGGGTATGAACCATTAATTACTCCTTTCATTTGGAATGATTATATAAAACTTCTAAAGTCTAAAATTGGAATACAGTATTCAAGGTATGACACACAAATATCACGATTTTCATAAAGACCAAGTCAGTAGTCCACGTTATCTATTTGGCTAGAGAGCTTACTCGCTTGTAGTTGAGTCGATAGTATTTAAAACAACTACTTGTGTAATATTTTGCTGCATCATGACAAGAAATTAACAATGAACAGAGGTCCAGTTTTATCCACCTTTATTTCAACGTTGCTTCTTTTCAAACAATAACTTATCACTTTCAAATTTGTTCCATTCGACTTTCAACATAGGATATTTTGAAGAAAATACAAGAGGATTGGTGGATTTTTCTTATTCTCTTGATAAGCGTGTGGCTAAATTTAAAAGTCACGCAGTTATTGGGTATCGTGCTTAAATACACTGTGGGTAAATATTGTTGTTCCAAGCGGAAGTATTTGAGACGTGCTGGTGAATGGGCAATAGTTACTGGTGCATCGTCTGGAATTGGTAAAGCCTACGCAGAGGAATTAGCTAAAGATGGTTTGAATATTATGCTAATTGGTAACGTTGAGCAACAACTGTTTTCGGTTGCCGACGAATTGTGTCAGAAATATAAAATCGAAACTAAAATTGTTGTTGCTGATTTTACAAATGTAAGTATCAATATTTTTGTTAGGGCGAAAGCTCTAATGAGTAATTATTTGTCGGATGTTCGGAATCTCCTGTTTTCTGATTTTGCTATAATGAACTGTTCGATCGTACTAGTGAATCAACTCCTGGTACAGACGCTCCGACTATTTTCCGACTATGACTGATATGATTTGATCCAGGTGACGAGTCTTAAATTGGGTGGAACGGACACGAGAGATCTCCCTAACATCTCCCATTTAACAAATAAAAACGAGAAATAGAATCAGATACGTATATAACGGACATTTCATTCCCAATATAGATGGCTTGCTCAGCGCATCATTAAAATGTTTGATAATGATGGCGAATCTGTTATGCAAGTAATACGATTTCATACCGCAATAACCTCCAGTGAACAGCTATTCAGCCTGGAAATGTGAATTGTTACTCTATACGCCAGATAGACGAGATCCGTGTAGTTTGGTTGCTTTCAGTCATTTACTTGACAGTGATTCCAAATATAATTGGGAATACCTTTCGTTGTACCATTCTGTCCAACTAACGGTTGTCCTTCAAAAGCAGAAAATTTCAATGGTAAAATATCTTTATGGAAATAAATCTCTTGGCTTTAACCTTCACAAAACTCAGAATGAAATGTTAGTTGCACAAAGATTAACAAGGTTAAATTTTTAAGTTGATAAATTAGGACTTGCATCGATCAGTGTAGTGGTCCATCTGTGCTCTTGTGGTTGCAAGGTTGAGTTTGAAATTTCAAATGGTTGCTCATTATACTCCGATGTCTGTCATACAATACGGTCTGTCGAGTTTGCTGGTCAGAATACGAAACTTAGTTTATGATCAACGTCCCATCATCAGCAGAGACTCCAGTATCATATTAGTTACGGTTTGCATAACGAAAACTTGTTACCGTTTTTTTAATGAAATAAATGTATGAATTATGAAAATATTCGTCAGTAATAGGTCCGTAGTTTCGTCCGCCATTTGTATCTATTCAATTAGTAGTGTATCAATAAAAACTTCGTTTTATGTCTTCAGAAGATGATGACAAATCATAGACGACTGTGCTTCCTGATATTTCTATCTCTTATTTACTTATGTCAATATTTTTAATTCACATCAAGTTGTATTTTATTGTAGCTCTGGGTGTTGAACTCCATCTATCTATGATAAGGGCTTCTTGGCTCTTATTTGATGGGACATCTGTAAGAACAAGCTATCTCAAATAACTTCAAAAAGACAGCTGACAGTGCATAAATCTGAAATGAATTAGGAAAATAGTCTCATTAGATTCTTTAAATGAAAATTTTAATCAAGCAATGACTACAAACGAAATACATATGTGCTTTATATTCTCAACGTTTCTACGATTATCTGGTCAATTTCACGATAATGATGTGTTGCCTCTCAAGTACTCGAAACCCACGTCTCTAACCACAAACCAGGTGAATATTTAAGAAGGAGATTTACATTTAAATTATACCAAGGTAGCCTATACATTATGGCTAATAATGCAGTTTGTATGCAGTGGGAATATAATCCTCTTAGAATGAGATATCTAAAGTTGACAAAACTTTCAAGATTCCGTTTTATTGCAGTGTGTGTTCTTTAGATATTTTTCACATAAAAGCTGACAAATATCATAATTTACACGTTCAAACACGAACTGAAATCAGTTACAGAAGCATAGGAGAAGTTGAGAATACTGGTAAGGAAGTGCGTCGGTGGGACAGTGGTTAGGACTCTCGCGGACCATGCGAATGGTTCAAGGTTCGATACCCTGCCGAACCACACCTGATATCTATGGTCGGCCTACGAAATCTGAGCTACCGATATCCATGCTGAAAATTCCATAATTGTATGAAAAATACAGTGTGGAATCAAGCTGCAATCAAAAATAGAAAAAAAATAAAAATAGTCTTCTCGTCCCGGTTTGAACTTTACGATGTACACACCCAGCGGAGGCAGGATCCAAAACCTTATGGCTACAAGGAGAGCTTACAGACCACTCAGATATTGGTCCGATCCAATCACTTATGAATTTCAAACTCTGCCAATTCACGATATGTATGGCGCAACCATCAGCCAGTGTCATTGACGAGTAACTGATCTCTTATCTGACTTGGTGGAACCCGCTGGTCGCGACTGCCACTAGAAATTCACGTAATTTCCTTCATAGAGTGGACTGTTGGAATTTGGGATTCATGGGCCACTGGATCGGGTCCACCTGCCCAACTAGTGTGCAACCTCTCAGTTTAACCGGAAGCTCCTGGGTTCGAACCTCGGTTAGGCTGTATTGGTGAAGAGTTGAAAACTAGAGCGAGGCAGCTGTCCGGTTCTCCTTGCTTTCGCGGTGCTTCTCCAAGTGATGACAGCTCGTGATCAAACCTGTAACTAATCAGATAGCTTCAAACCAACATTCAAGCAAATATTGTAAATCACGAAATACACATACAGGCATTTTTTCAGTATTGTGTACCCTCAACAAGCTTCATATGAAATCTGTGAAGGAAAAGCCGTGTATTTGCCCTATGCTTCAACTGTATTGCAAGACAACGTCTTCAGAGCAGACTTAAATATGAAGTGAACTTATTTGAATTCTCTATGAACGATCCGATTGTGCCTTATGAAGACATTGGTTGTGATTTCTAGTGAATTCGCATCGTAAGGTCAAAGAACACAACCGCATCACAAAGTAAAACCTCTGAATGTAAGAGCCTACACTCCAGTGAATGCAGCCATTTTTCCAACATGGTGTAACCCTCAGCTGACAACATCGGTGAACTCTCAATTAGATGACGAATACATGCGAATGAAACATTACTGATTCCATCTTTCTGTTTTCCAACCTATGAATAAACATATGTATTTTTTATCTGTACGCACTTGTTAACAATTCTAAATTCATATTAAAAATGATAATGATAATAATAACAGTAATAATTGTGTATCAATATTTGTTTAGGATAATGTATATGATATAATTGAACCTGAAATTGAGAAACTCCCTTCCGTCGCGTGTTTAGTCAATAATGTTGGAATGATGGGGGAAATGGATTTATTCATATCATCTCGCTGTTCAAATAGTAAGGACTTCATTAAAAATATCATCCATTGCAATACACTGTCAACAGCAACAATGACGCGTATAGTAATGCCAAAAATGTTATCACAAAAACAGCCAAACCCAGCTATCATCAATATTGCGTCTTACTCTGCTGTTAAGGTCTTTCCTTGTTTTGCAATATATGCAGCAACAAAGGCCTTTGTTTCAGTTCTCTAGATCTATTTCGGCTGAAGACTATGATAAAAAGATTCTGATACAAACTGTCTGTCCACTACTTGTTGCTACACCGATGACAAAGATTGACAAGCCAACATTTTTCATACCGACTGCAGAAACATTTGTGAAAAGTGCACTGGACATGTTAGGCGTAGAAAGCCTCACCTATGGTTACATTCGTCATGATTTGAAGGCATTTCTGTATGACCTGCCACCACAACCAATTTGGATCACATTGGCGAAGGCTAGAGTGAAATCAATGAAAAAGAATCAAAAGTGAACATCAACTAGTTAAACAAACATTTTTCAACATTGAAAATTTAACGCTTGATTTGCATACGACGAATATAACAGTCATCTTGTATCAAACTGTATTTAACTTGAAATATTTGTACTAAATTGTAATGCATTCATACTAAAAAATCCTATTGCTTTTCATTCCTTATTCTTACTAATACGATCGTAGATATTCAGGCCAGGCTCAGACTTAATAGCATAGCTATATCTACCTAGCTAGTGTATATCATACTTCATATGTCCATTATTAATTATTCGAAATTCAACAAAGAATAAACTGAAAACTAGGCTCTTACACTTTTAGAAACTGACACTGAGATGTAACAACATTCTCAGGTGATTTCGTAGTAAACATTGACACCTATGACATATCATCTGAACATTGCACAGTTCGAGGTAACAGTTCATGATGGTTGTCGCTGAAAACCCGAAATCCTTACATCACACAATACGAATATTTGAAACTCAAGTCTGGGAGCATTCAGTAGAGTCCACCCATGACTCCATCGGGGATTGAACCAAAGCTAACAATTGCTACCTCATGTAACACGCTGAGGAAATGCTAAACAATGACAAATGGAGAAACTAATAAATCTGAGTGTGTTAAGTAACGGCGTTATGACAAAAGAGACTGAGTAAACGAGGTTTAAAAAAGGAGAGTGTGCTGAATGATAATTCGTGTTCATAACCACTTTTGTTAGTAAGAATGTAAACCACATCAACAGTTAGAGATTAATTCGAGGGAAAATCTAAAATTCAATTAAACGCATCAACAGTTGTTTGATATAGTTTCTTCTCTTTGATCTGTTCAAACAAGGAGAAGACAGCGAACTGAGCAAAATAATCTCATACCATCATTCCATTTCGCTGTTTTCTCAAAGCCACATATAACGTAGAACAATTATAATATTGGTATCGAGAGTATTCACATAATTTAGTTGATCAGCATCCAGTTGAACAGCATATATTTTGGGTAAGTGAATAGCAGAGTGGAAAGAATAAATGGTGTTAGTAAGCCTGTTGGTTTGTATAGAAAAATCACAAGAATATTGTAAGGTGACGAAAGCAACTGGAAATTAATTTTATATGTGAAATTGAAGAAACATGTAAAGTGAGGGTCGAATTGCATAGTTGATCAGACGTCAAAAAACAGTCAAGTATAAAGTATAGGTGAAGACAAGTCAATCTTTTGACTGATGCCGAGTATATTATTTATCTTCAGACTGCAGGAGACTAACACTTTGTTTTTCCACTCAAAACAAACATTCAGCAATACAACCAGATACTTCACCAGTGAAAAGCACAAGGTGTATCTGATTCGCTGTAGATTCATCGTAGAGACCGAACATAAGCCTACTGATTGTTCAACAAGTTTCCAACACAATCACAAAACAGGATGGCTCAAAATGTCTTGGTGAATGTGAAATGTTGTTTAACTCAGAATTCTCTTGAAAATACTCAAATGTAAAATATAATACACAATGGACCGGAGTGCTACACCAAATAAACCGGTAGTCACTGACAGAATTCTATCAACCTCAAGCTCGTGTAATGTCCTATTGGTCTCCCTTTCAGTGGTAAAACAATGGGAAATTTTATTTTTCCTAGGTATTCCGGAGTTTAAGTGAAGTGATTAAGACACTTGCCAAGTAATTTTTCAATGAAATGACTGCAACTTTATTTATGTTTTATCGTGTCTTGCAAACATGCTAACAGTGATTGTTTGTCTGTTGTGTACAAACTGAACGGTGAAGTACATGATTAGTCAGGGGCGGATTCTCAGTGTTTTTCAGTGAACTGACTAGGTTGTTCGGTGGTTGGTATGATTCACTGCAATAACTGTACTAGCATTTTGGCCCACTGTCACTTTCTGTTCGGTTCCTCACACACTATCTCCAGTTTGATTAGCACGAATTTCCATTTCGCAACGTTAGTCCTATAATATAAATATCACTCTGGATAATTATTCTCTTGTTATCACTTTGTCGTACCGACTACTTCCGTTCTGTATTTATGTATGTAATTATAGGTGAGCTGAAAGACTTCTATAGCCTTGGAAAATCATCCTTACACCTTGAAAATCACAATTATTACTTCTATGAACGCAAAAATATTTGTTGATTTCATTCGACAAAACTCAGTTCATTTGACATTTTGCCGATGATTCACCTTCTTTATAACCCATTAAGCTACTAGACCATGGTAGACTAACGATAGCAAGATCTCGTTATACACATCTATGGGTGTTTTCTCTTTTCTGTCTGATAGAGATATTCAATTCTTGACATGAGTCTCACAGAAAGAAGAATTCGAATCACACACACTTTGATTCTCATGTGTTCAGCCTTTGTATCGACATAAATATTTCGGCGATGTGTGTTCTTTCAAGGGCAAGCTGTGGATGGACGGATGTTTTCACCCATGTGTTTTAGTTCACCTTATCCACGCCGCTTTGTCCGCGTTTTGTGGAAACGGAACACATAGTTCAGCGAAGAGAGTTTTCAGCGAATTCATTTTCCTCTTCACCTGTACAATCGCATTTATATTGGAAGTGTTTCCTGGAAGAGGAGGGTGGTAACATTGTTGTAATAATTTTAAATGCTTAAGAGGAGCTGAGTTATTGTAATGCAGTCATGCATAAGGTGAAAAATATAATGTGAATGATTTCGAATCAGAATTTATATAGAAACGAGGGAAACTATTGATTTATGTAAGAGTTCTACAGAAATATAAGAGTTATGACGAGTGAGAAAAAAGAAACCACTAGAAACGAAGTAAGTACAACTGAACGAGGTTGTTACCATGAGAGTAGGACTGATTGGATATTTTTCTTATGCATGCACAGTTCAGGTTTCTCTATCTAAATGGCTACAGCTTCAGCAATGCGAAGGAGAAGAAGGCGCCTTGCCTTATACAGGTTATTCTTCACTTTGCAAATTACTTATAAGGAGGTGTTTGTTGATCTGAAATGACCAGTGCTGAAAAATTGTTAGATAATCACACTCGTTATAGAACCACTACTGCCTCTTTCCAAACAAGCGGGATAGTATTCTTGGTAGTATTCATTTAGACAGGATACGCGTCGAACGACTTGCCTCTATACCTTCCTTCACGAGAACAAGTGAACTGATATACGTTTTCATGTTTGTCGATGGACTTTTACGGTTAACTATTATCTTGTAAGGGTTTTTCTAAGATGGATAACTCCTCTTGGATTATTTTCTCAGAACAAAGCTTCCTCACATGAACACAGTTGTGGAAAAAATGGGACATCTTTCTATGGCTTACCTTTAAAGGTGATGATATCACTAGTATATTAATACACAAAATAATCGCTGCACTGAAAGGAGCATATCTAGCCCCTGAGTTTATTTGTGTGTATCACACAAACAGTTATTTGGAACAATTAGGAGTGGACACTTTCACCTCATATTATTTCCAACTGCTTCTACAAATTTACAAGTATATGCCAAAGCATATATAGTGGAGTGATAGAAAGAAAGAAGGGTTACTATCCTCATTTCTGGGCATAAACCAAAAAGAATTGGACTAAATGGGTTCATAAGCATTAATCATTGGGACTTTACTCCATCCATTGGTCATATTTTGGATAGATAGTGATGGATCTTGTACTGCCTTTGTGACTAAACTTACAATACGAAGTTACATAACCCTGACTACACCATGCATTCTCCGACGTCTTCTGTTCTGTTCAGAAAATTCTATTGTTTCTTCTGGGAATCAGTCACCTGACTTCCTTTCTGTTGTTTTATGAAAGCGTACCTTCTGCAGTCACATAACCTTTTCTATCGATATAAGTTTACTAGTTAAACTATGCTCCTACCAAAGAGTCTGATTCCAGTCATTTTCAAGAACATCTGTCAAATTATCTCATAAGCAGTCAATCCTCTTGATTATTATTAATTTAGAAACTTACATAATCCCCAATCTGTGCGTCGGTGGCACAGTGGTTAGGACTCACGCCGACCATGCACATGGTCCGAGGTTCGAGCCCACGCCGACGCACACCTGATATCTTTGGTTGGCCTGCGAATTTTGGGCTACCGATATCCATGCCGAAAATTCCACACTTGTACCAAAAATACGGTGTGGAATCAAGCTGTAACCATGAAATAAAAATTAAAAAAATATGTTACTTATAGTTTGCATCAATTACTTCTTGTCCTCTCGTGTAAAGAATATTCAAATGTTTTATGTACATTACATTTTGGTATTGTTCAGGTTTTAGTCAGATGAGTATAAACCGTGAAATAATAACAAATAAATAATAATAATAAAGAATGAGCTCATATTATCCTGGTAAATTTGTCCTCCCTGCTTTGTCCACGTTTACTAATCAGATGAGGTGTATGATATTGCTGAAAATACCAATAGTGTCCATCAACATTTCTGACTACATTAAACCTCAATTGGCGTTCTACAGACATCTACTCAAAGCCATTAAGAATAGCAGTCAGTACGAAATAATGACGGGCAATACACAGTGGAGTTAGAATGATAAACTATCTATGGTCGGTAATCTTTTAACTAGCTGACACCTGCCAGTGTAAACGTATATTTCCTACTAGTGTGGTGAGAGCAGGCTGCTAGCCGATTGGTTGGCACTAATCTACGTTAAGGTCTAGGTCACTAATATGGGCCGTGAGAAAATATGAACAAGCCTGAGTCAACAACCAATCACAGCAAAGTTAACGTGGCAGAATATGATTCGCAGAGAGAACTCTATTTGTCAAGGAATCCCGAAACAACCAATCAGAAGCCTGCGTTTGTCTACCTAAACAACCAATCAGATGACTGCGCTTGTCTATAATAATGTAGTTGAAAGATGTATAAATACGTGTTGATTTTCATAATAAAACGATCTGTTGCCTGGCCCTTGTCTTCTGTTGTTACACTAGTACTGATTAGTAATGATAATGTTGTGTTAGTGTTTAATTGGCTTAAATACACTTTACAGCTTCTCCTTAACATCTAAACAAGAGATCTGTATAACTGGAAGACTTCCAAGAAGGGATTAAAGCTGTTCCACAGACAACTGTGGGAATTCATGCAACATACAGGTAATTAGGATCATATGTCTTTATATGCACACTTTTGTTGTAAATGGCAGGTCAATTCTGGAAAATTAGACCATCTCATACGTCAGTGGAAATGCCTTAATGAAACGCGGTGCGTTATTAGATGTCCCGTTGTGTAGAACTGTAGTCCACTCTAAAAAATATTTCAGTGGAGATTATCTCGCTAACTTGGAAAAGGCATAAATTTTGGTGATCGTTCTGAAAGATAGCGGAGGAGTAACGAATCTGTAGTGCACCTTTCACTGCAACAAAATCAATTTATGGTTAAAATAAAAAGATCAAACTAAATCGACTTAATATTATTCAAATTAACTTCTAACACGCCTACGGATACTTTATCCATTTTAGGTTTTGTGTAAAAGGGTCACATCACTAAAGCCTATAGTTCAGACATACTACTTAAATCGGCTCTAAAATCTCTTCTGTAAATAACCTTAGTTTCTAATTCCATTTAAATATATTGTTCATCAGTTCTCTTTCATTTTTGGCACTTTCAGATCACGGAATATACACACTGGATCATAAGAATCAATAAAAAGACGGTTGCAGCGAAGAAAGTTTTCTTTTCGATGAAGTCATCAACTAGGCTGTACATTCGTGTATATATAACAAATAGGTGGGAAAGTTCCAGAATAATTTCCGGTCAAGGGTCAAATTAATCAAATTACAATTAGGAATACAAATGCCATAATAAACAGGTGGGGGGGGGAGGGAACGGATAAAACTAAAACAAATTAGCATCATAACTACTGAGAAAATTGACATATTGTACAATTTTGGGTTAGAAATGTAGAAATAACAAAAGTAGACGGGATATTGAGATAAAAAATCCAGTGGGATCAAAACTAATATGACGAGTATTTGTTTATGCAGATAGGGATGAATTATGTAGAAACAATAAAATGACAAAATAGACAAGAAGTTCTGATATTAAAACATGGTAGTGTAAATAGGGAATAAGAACAAATTAAAAATAACATGAATAAACAGGAAGTTTGGATAAGAAAGGCTGTGGGATAATCACTATTAGAAGAATTACCTGTTTATGATGGCCATGGCAGGAACAAGCGTTAGACATATTTCTTGTGGATAGATAGCGTGGGTTTGAGCTTTTGGATAGTTAGTGCCTTTGCTATGCCAGGATGTCTAAATTTTACTCCCTTTGATAGGATTGATCGAATCTTGTACATTATTTGAAGGATTTTTCGAATGACGCTGAATCGACCAGATGTTCTGTTACTGAACTGTATAAACGTTTTCGTTCTCCTTTTACTAGTCAGGCTGGATAGTGTTCACGAGCGCATCTTAAAAGTTAGCGCATGGTACGGCCGATTTACTCAGTTTCGCAAGAGCAAGTAAATTGGTATATGCACCGTGAAGTGGCCCAATGTGACAGCTTGTCTTCCGCGTTCTGGCTGAACAGTTTCTTGCAGGTATGCGTCAGTCGTAGGCTCGAAGCAAAGTATGTTTTCCTCAGAGATTCGCAGAGGCGTTTACGAAGGATTTCTGCTTTAATGTCACCTTTGAATTCTAGATTAAGCAGAAGTATCTTCTTCGGGACGGACTGGACTTCTTCGAAAGTCTTCTTTGATTTGAAATTCTTGTCTCTAAATCTATGTGGAAAACCGTTTTCCATCATGTTCTTTGGAGATTATGCAGCTCTTCCTCAATCACTTCCTCGCTGCATATCTTCCAAATCCTTGAAAGAAGAGCGTATGTAGGGTTTCCCTTTCTGCTTATCGGCACGGAGCTTTAAAAGTTGATAAAGTGTTCATTCTATGTAGGCTTTTGTATATGGACCCTTCACCAGCCGGCCTCTCCGATTCCAGCGAAGAATGAGATTGTTATTTGAATTTGCTGTATTTTTAGTATATTTTTGAATATATTTTGAAGTTTCTCCAGCAGTCTTTTGGCTTATGCGGTGTGAAGTTGCTAGCCCCACACTCAATCCTACCTCGTTACCTGGGCTTGTTTCCGGCTAGAAAACTAATGAGCCAGCAAACTAGACGAGGTTATAATTTATACGATTATGAGCAATAAACTGTGCTCGAAACGTCATTATTATATAATACTGTATAATACGGTGAGACTTTATCAAAATCAATTTTATGCACAATGGAGTTATGTGGACTGTCATTTATAGAGTAGTCTTAAGATAATGAATCAACTGTGAATTTGAAGGGAATTATTTCGAAAATAGGAGTGGATTGTTTGTGTAAGATATCAACTGTCTTCGTTTAAAATTTTGAACACGGACTATGAAATCGACCATATTCGTCATCCTAAATTCAATTTCCTCTACTTTAAGTAGGTCAGATAAAATCTAGTAAAAGATTTCATTAGCTAAGAAAAGCTGTTAAATATAGTGATTTGGTAGAAGCCATGTCACTGAATCCAACCCTAAAGGACGACTAGTCTACACGTTAGACTTGAAACAAGAAGGTCGCCGGTTCAAACCCAGGGGATTGCGTACTGATTAGTGACAAAATTGGAGGAAATCGTTGTTCAGTACTTCTTAGTTTTCAGTGCTTCTCTAATCGATGTAAGCTGTTGATCAAACCTGTAACTGAAAGAATATTCTCATCAAATTTTCAATTTTTAATGACTGTTTCAAGGCTTTCTTAACATGGAAATTGGCTATTTACCATTGATTATTGATTTAATGATGTCAAGGTTATTTCTTTCAGTGGCATGCCTTATATCCCGAAGTATCTATTATTTGCCTGTTTTTTCTCTCTTCCGCTTTCTTCGTTGCGATTTATGAATCTCGTTGACTTGTTGAATTCCGACATCTCAACTTCTTCACTGGATTCATTATTATAAAGATGTTTGCATTTCCCAATGAATGAAAAGTAAGAGGATATTGTTTTACTGACGTTTCGCTATTTAATGCAACTAATAGCCTTATCAAAGTATTATTAAACCAGGATTTACAGCATCTCAGCTTGTATACAACAACTTAGTCATCGTTCATCATCAGGGGATAACTTGTTTGCGTAATCAACTTGGCCGATTGGTAAAGGTAACAAAACTAGGTGCAGATTGTTGGATTTGATAAGTGAGTAAAATTATAAAAGCAGCATGTATTTACACAATGAAATTGCTTACGAATCACATGCATGTTGATTTTGTCATTTCTTATGGGGAGAGTGCGGAGAGGTGGGTGTTGTACCTAGGTCAAATTATGTTTGAGTCCATCATCTCTATTCAGACAATTTGGATTTCATTTGATATGAAGTGCTTCTGGTATCAGACGTCCTTTATGATCTCCGAAATTTTTATGCATTACTTCGATATTGTCAGAATCAATTTTGTGAACTGATTCTATAGCGTCACGCTTAGACAAGCTATGGCTAATGATTGTTCAAGCCTTTCTAGTTCAAGTGGATATCTCGGTGGTATGGTGTTCATTTCTTCTGATTTTGATTTCTTGCGATGTTGGTCCAACGTAGATCGCATCACATTCCAAGCAAACACTTTATTTTGTAGTCATAATTAGACTGAGAATCTTCAGGGATTTGGTCTTTCAAATAAACAAGGCTGTGTTGTATCGTGTCTGATGTTTTGAAGAAATCTCTGATGCTGTGCTTATTGAGTATTCTTCAAATATCATCTGACGTCTCCGCTCTATGTCGAATGACAAACTCTGAGGCTTATGACTTCGAAATACTTTTTTAGTCATATTTAATGCCGTTGTTGATTTTGTTGATTGCTTCCCTCGGTTGCTTCCCTTGATAGTCTCAGTAAGCTTTGACGTTTATTCTTCTTCTCCCTTCTCATCCCTTACCATATATTGCGGTCGTCAAAGAAGACTTGAAAAAAATGATACCTCTGCGCTGATAGATTGTGATGATCCTATGTTTAAATATTTGTTGGAGTGCATTTTCTTCCTAAATATAGATATATTAAAACATCCGCTTTCCCTTCTCTCAACTAGTCAGTCTGGAAATTGCGGTTCACCGACATCTGATTCTGCTTCCAAAGTAAACTGGATTCTGGGTTTGAATTGAGTTGCGTTTCTTCAGGAATGAACTGCGTAGATCTCGTTTTAGCACAACAAAAGTATCATCTACATATCTTAACCATATTTAAGGAGTGAGTATGCTTGAAAAGATGTTGTTTTTGAATCTATTCATGAAAAGGTTAGCGAATATCGGGGAGACTGGTGAACTCATAGCAATACCATTTGTCTGTCTATATAAACTCCCTTTAAATGTAAAATAATTACTTTCCAGACAGAATTTCAAGCTGTTAATTATTTCATTGGTGTACAATGGACATAGTCATGATAGGGTTGTATCTGATTCTAGTAGACTCAAAATGATATCAAGGATTTCGCTAATGGGAATACAAGTATATAATGAGTTGATATCATAGCTTACGATGATATCTTCTTGAACAATTTCTCGGTGCTCCATTTTGGATTTTAAATCATATGAATATTTTATAACACTTTGAGTGTCCTTTTGCAGTGGTTTCAGTATCAAAAATAAGTATTTGGAGGTTTTATGTCATTAAGGTGGTTATACGCACTACTGATCTTATTAGGACTGTACATCTATGTATATTTGGTAGACTGTAGAATCTTCAAGGTGTATACGATTTTAGTTTTAGTTTAAACGAGAGATAACATTCAAT
Source organism: Trichobilharzia regenti (assembly GCA_944472135.2). Taxonomy (NCBI): domain Eukaryota; kingdom Metazoa; phylum Platyhelminthes; class Trematoda; order Strigeidida; family Schistosomatidae; genus Trichobilharzia; species Trichobilharzia regenti. The sequence continues at coordinate 61,448,274 of OX235265.1, read as the reverse complement.
TTTGGATTTTAGTTCTTGAAAGAGTCCGTTGGTATCCAGTTTCATTTTGTGGAATTCGACAGATTTCTTCTTCTCTTCAATAAGTAAGTATGGTCCATCGGATAGGTGTTCATAATCAGTCGTGTATATTACCAGAGTGACGACGATGCCTTTGTCTTTCCTCAAATTTCTTAAAGCCTCATATTCTTGTTTGATGGGATTAGATGGTCTGCTTCTTCGTGTCATTAGTATGTGTGATATCTTTTGACGCACAGACAGTGATTCCTCATTGATAATTTAGTTGTAGAACAGGTTGGTGCTATCATAGGTGCTATTGCCCGAATCGATGATGGCCTTCTAGTAATAGTGAAATTCAAAGCTTTCTGTGGCAATGGGATTTCATTTTCAGTAAGTATCTCGTCTGACATGTTGTGTATAGTTCTAATATTCTTCATATCATTTGCTGAGATTTTCTTCGCCTGATTATTTTCTTCAAATCTCAAGAATTTCTATATTTGTCTTCCTTTGGTGACATTGTGAAAATGTGATTCTCACTCACTAAATAACTTTTGAAAGGATTCGAATATGTTAGTTGTAACAAGTACTGCTAAACAGTCTTCTTCTATATTTCTGATTCTTTCTCGATAAGATTCAAGTTTGATGCTGCAGTTATGTACTGTTTCTCGTAAAAATACTTTGGAGTTATGATTTGCAGCAAATGTGGATTTGTGTGAATATTCGCGAGGTTTCACTCGTAGAGGCTTTGGAATAATTCCACTCTGTAGATAACGTTCGTTGAAGGCACGATTATCATACAAGTAACATTTATCTTTCGATTAAACAAATCCAGTTTTTAATTCAATTTTATTTGACCCAAAACAACTTCACTTTTAACATTTTGAGAACTTATGGGTATGACATATATTATGTTGCAGTGTTCCCTTAATTTCTACTCTAAAGTCACAAATGTTTTTGATTTATTTCAATGGGAGTTCACATTTGGTTTCTTCTGTGGTCAATCTTGATAGTTGTTATTTTTTCCAACTCTTTTTATCAGCTCTTCAAATAGTTTGTTCACACAGCCAGTTTTTGTTAAGTGAAGACGCTAACTTTTAAATTTACGCCAAATATATTGATTTAGTTGATGTATATATAAACGCAAACGTGAACTGAGTAAAGGTGTGAATACACACCAGAGTAATTGATGTCTAAACAAATTACTTCTCTGATTATATCTGAAGCTGTCCTACGCTTTTGAATAGGCACATCTACTTGTTATATCTTCGTATAATCCTGTGGGTGGATAAATCATTAGAATCTGATTGTTGACACTTGTAAATTCCACTGTTTCACTCAATGGCAAAATGATTGATAAAACTAGTAGAGATAGTAAACTGTGTAAAACAGTTTCAATAAAATGTGAAATGTGTAGTCAGATTTGCTTGAGAAACACTGTTCAGACCATAACTTTTCACATATCACAGCAGTGTTTACATCTATTCCGCTGATGATAATTTCGAATTTCGATGAAATATTAAGAACGAATAGGGATCATAGTAGAGACCGTAATGGGGTCTGGTAACACATATCCCGGCTTCCACGTTATTCAGTAGTTGATTATTTGAGGAAACTGTAGAATGGTCTGCTTGTCTTAGTGAATGAATTTCCTGTCGCATCTAGATATATTCTCCTCCCACAGTATTGTCAAGATTAGTCTATAAATTTATGATTCACCTGATCCAAATGGAGAATTCGAGATTCATTTGCAGTATTAAAGAGAATGTTGCTAGTAGTAGTATGGGAGACACGAATAAACTGGAATGAGATGTCAACAATACCTAAGAACTGTTTGGTTATTGATGGCTATCAGTGAAATCCAAGAAGCACATTTTGCCTTCATTCAGACTATACAGGTGGATGTACGTGCATTCCTGGTAAGCGATGCGACTCAATGGGATCATCACCACTCACTGAGGATGCAGGTGCATCCAGTTGTCGAGTGCCAGACAGGACGAATGGTGTACCTTTGATTTCACTGCTACAGACCATCAGTCGACTAACATCATGTTGATCTTCAGATATCTGGAAAGTAAGGAGTAGACGTGAAACACAAATTAACTCTAGCAATTGAAAACTATTACTTGAAAATCTGTTTGATTGTGATTTACAACAGGTTGAATTATACGCTTGTTAGGTAGGGTTGTCAGTCAAATAGACACTAGAATAAGATACAAAGTGTTGACACGCAGAGGTTTAGCCTGATGACAAAATTTCCGTATCTTCTGCAGCAAATGTAATAAAATATATATGCGGAGTGACAGTTGGAATAATTTGTGGGAACTTTAGTCAGCATGCGAGTGGGGAAAGTAAGCGCTGCGATTCCAAGTTTCCTTGCAACTTAAACCGCAGAGTTATCACATGTCTTAATATGTATTACCCTTACTGCCAAGTAAAGTATTATATAGAGTTATAGTTATAGTGACTGGAGGCAATCAACTGGGAGTTGTGAACCTAAGGATCAGTCATGCTTACGGTTGCCGGTCAACGAAGCGTATTAAAAGGGATCCTAAACTGATTTGCATCTTCTAGGGGAAAATATATTAATGATAAGGAAACTTTGAAGAAATTTTCTTTACTAGTGAGTCTTTTTTCAGTGTTTCTGTAGAAGTTCCCAGCTGATTACGTCTTACTAATGCGCGAGGATAGTCAAAAGAAATACATCCTTCAACTCTTTCGAAATGTACCAGATGGAACAATAATAACAGTTATAAAATTACATTTGTAAAATCTCAGCGAAATTGAAATGATTAATTCCAACGTTTCGTTCGGTAATCTGATCCGAACTTCTGATAAATGTCTACTTCTCATTCAGTGCTCAATTATTTTGCAACTATCCGGTCAAATCTTGATCACCGTTCATATGAATAATAACAGTTATGCGATTTTCAAACTGTATTCATTTCTGACGTCGGATAAAGTGCTTTTTATTAGCTTTTTCAATGCTTCTACAGGGACAGATTTGTCATTAGAAGATATACTACTTTTTGGTACACATCACCTGGTTTCACATATAATTGGATCCTATTCTGTCACCCAGTCAACTGCATAATTCAAGAACAGCTACATATTCTGACATCATAATCTTATAATATCACTCACTATCCACGTCATAAACATTCAAATAGCACGCAGAACTGTATAATGACGATTTCATGAAAAACATTTCACTTCACTTTTATCAAATATTGTCATCAGTTGTACATGTTCTCATTTTAGTTATCTGTAACTCTTTTTCATACTTAAGTTCATTTAAGTAGTTTATGTGCTTAAGAGAACTATGTACGTAGCATTCTTATGTTTTGTTTCACGTCACAGAATTTCGATCCAACTGAAGTGACCTTCAGTTCTATAAGAGTCAGAGTTACTGAAAAATGATGAAGTACGAATTTCGTAGGATCTCCCGGAAATTTGCATTTTAGTTTTGTAGCTTTCGGACTTTTCATTAGGTTTCAGTGTATGTCATGTGTATACTTCTCCGTAAACATAGTGACTATAGCTGGTGAACCCTCCATGTTCATAACACGTCATCTCACACAACACAGAGGATGGTTATGGTAAACGTCTATCCGGTTCTAATAAAAGTGAAAAAATGTATATAATATGGTTTTTAATGCCACGACTGAATGATTTGAAGTCACGATAAATAAGAATGCAACGAAAGGCTCTCCAACAACACCTTAGATGTTCGTGATTGGTGGTACAGTCTCAGGGAGAACTAACCATCACAGTGAATCCAGCAGGCTACTCTGAACGGCATAGAAACTCACTGAGTCCTATCACTGTCTTAGGCTCTTGCAAAATTTTAATTCCCTAAAATATACGCGTCCAGACGAGAGAATGAGAACAAACAATTCATCGAAGAGTCTCTTTTCGGCAAATTCAAGAGATTCTGCGAATTATGGCATGCGGCATTGTTCTGAGGACTGTTAAATCACATGGAATACGGGGAAGCCTTTTCGTTGTCGCTAAGGTCTGTCAAGTAGTACCTACCCATGATCCGAGTAAATATAAAATATTATGTACATAAATTATTTAAGTTGAAAAACAAGATAAAATTTAGATTAGGTGATGCTGAGCAAATGTATGAAAAATGTATTCACTTTTCATTAATTGTACAAGGTATTGGAAGGGGAAAAGAATATGAAGATTGTTTAAGCATCTTAAGTTATTTGAAGATTCCAGGTTCAAATACAGTTGTCACCAGGACATATCATAAACATTAGTGCTGTTAACATTCGACGTATTAACATTCGCTGATATGACCACCGATAACGTTATACTGCCAACACTAAACATGATATTCACTATAACTGCTTTCATAAAGAACTTTATCATTTCAGCCTTCGACTTAAGTGTGGGAGACTAAGTTAAACTTTAAGCACCACTAACTACCAACGGAGTGCGACCACACCAAGGACTCTGAAAGGCCCAGTCAGCAAGTGAGTGGAACCTGGCAAATAATGTTGCCATCATCAAAAAAATACGCTTATCGAAGTGTTATGCTAATAAATAAGATATATGGCTAGTTTCAGGCTAGGTTTGGGAAAGATAAAGTTACACTTTAAGGAAAGGACAAGTCAGGGTTAGTTTGACCTAAAAAGGGCGACATTAGGTTTGGTTCGAGTTAGATCACAGTTAGCTTGGGGATATTTTCACGTAAGGCTTCGGTTAAGGAATGAGTAGGAGTGACTCTAAACTATGGCAGCCGAAATAGAACATACCCAGTGAACGGATTAATGACCTTGAGATGCCGGTCGGATGAGTCCGTAGCATAAAGACGGAATTATGGAAGGCAAGACATTTCGTCCAAATCTATTACTTAAGTACTGATTAAACAATAGCCTCGTTGGAAGGGAGAAAACATGCAACCAACTGTCATCCACTGGATTTATTCATAACGCGGTCAATAATACGAATGATCTCGTCAGTCCTCTCGATGGAGGTCACAAAAATTCCATCGAAAATGTTTACAGTCATCTAAAAAAGAGCGTCAGAGCCATGAATGAGCCAAGAAACACGGTGACTTACAGCCATCCCGACGAACGCATGCGCAGAAATTCATTAAGCGTAACTATGAGGACATCCATCAGAAACTAGGTTTTCTTGGAACACATATATGGAAGTTATCCTTGACATCATGCAAGTACACAAATAAGACTAACTCCATGCACTGATTACTCTACGTTCCTCAGGAAAGTGGAAATATTTGGTATGAACACTGTCTTTTTATAAAATAGTTGTATTTATAATTCAGGACGCACACACTACTATGATGTTTCAGTTAATTATACCAACCTGTTTCGATGTTCATTATACCTGTACATTCAAAATTCATCCTATTTTATACAGACATATATACTATGCTCAGCATAAGGAACAAGATTCACATTTTCAACACCAGTGTCAAGTTGGTTCTTGGCGAGCGCGTCACGAAGAAGATTTCCAAAAGCCAGCTCCAAACATGTATCAACTGCTGCCTCTTCTATGGCTGGCTCCATACTGAATATCAGATAGCCAGAAACAAACTGTGCGTAATACCAACGAAGAGCCTATTGCTCAACAAATATGTGGGGGAAAGTGGAGAGGGTTTGGGCATATATTGAGGAAACCTTCGAATAACATCGCACTCAATGCAGGCCATCACTTGAGTGAAATCCCGATGGGAAGCGACAAGTAGGTTGTCAGAGCAACGGTGACATGGAGGTGATCGTCCTGGGGGGAGGAGATGAGAGATTATGGGCAGCCGCGGACTCAGCTGAAGAGGACGGCGGAAAACATAACTAAGTGGAGATGTGTTGTTGAAGCTGTATGTTCCACTCGGAAACCACAGAATAATAATAATACTAACATCGTGTTTCAGTATTCAGTATGTCTGCATATTCGAAATTCATTGTATTCTGTAGAGACAGCCACACCAAGTTCAGATTTAGTAGATCGAAATAACTGGACAATAAATGCACAATGTGCGTTGGTGGTATAGCGGTAGAATGCTCGCCGAACATGCACGTGGTCCGGAGTTCGATCCCCGGCAGGCGCACTCCTTTACCTCACTGAATCAGAAATAATGCTGGCAAAGAGAAAAGGTTGGACATGAGGCTAGCAACCGCATCCCGTAAAAATAAACGCTGCTACGGAAACTTCAAGCCAGTAGTTTTAAGCCCTATGTTCCACTGGGGAACGTGAAGGAAAAAAATGCACAATATTCATGTGTCCAATTTACATAAGATTTATGGAAGTATACAGATTTTGATCTGACACGAGCCAAAATACTACGGACATCTGAAAACACTTCACACTTTTGAGCCAATAAGCGGAAAAATATATCTCATCTCATTGCATTTCTTGCATAAAGAAACTCTCCCAGATAAGTGTACAGATTTGAAGTGAAGTCATTGGAAGAGATCTCTCTGCAGACTTCTGTGTTCTCAATTGTATGACATTAGGATTTTTCATGCATTGTACAATATTCATTAATCTGAGATATTTATATTCGCTTTATTAATGAACTTGTTTTTGAAATGTACAGGCACCTTAAATCAAAGAGAGCTACAGCTGTTTCATCCAACTTTGCTACTCAGTATGTATTCTTGACACATTTTAATTCAGTTCTTCAGTTAAAATCTTTCATCCTATTTCGTCCGAATTCTGCCAATTCACGACGTCATTTGGTGGTCGTAAAAATGTTTCGGTGTATATGACACCTTCACACCCTAGTGAGCTGAACATTAATATCACTGAATCTCATGAAAATTTCTGAATGTCTGTAGTCAGAATTTCCTCACCAATTTGTACCTATAAGCTATAAATTTACTGTGACAGTTAAAGTGGTTTTTCCTGTAGACTACCGATTCAAATGAAGTCGATCAGTGGCAGACAGACAGAAATTGACGACAAAATATCTGACACCAATGCGTTCTGATCCAAACACAAAATAAGTAGACGATGATAAATTGGAAGTCAAAGAAATAAGAATTGCATACATTTGGTTCCCTTGATAAATTCTGATAGAGAAAGAAAGACCAGATTTGCAGTATAAAATGATATCATTCTATTTCACAGGTTCTCATCAGGTGCAAACTACCTGAAATTACAATTGTTATAAATAATAACATTTAATACTTCATTGTTTGAAAGGTAATAGAGAAAACACTATAAGGTGAACGCATCTGGAATATAAGTATTGTAATCTAACTCACCATCCCCGCTTATAGCTCATAGGGCAGAAGCTGTTATAATGAAGGTATTTTCCAGCCCAAGTTTCTTTCCTGTAGATGGACTTTTCGACCGTTCCATCGCTTCTTCTTTTTACATTTAGTTCCAGGAAATTGAACTCGTATTCCATTGTGAATTTAATGTTTGGATGGACCTCATTTAGGTGATCAAATTTTACGGATGCATGACTCATGTTGTTACAAACGACAAAAGTATCATGGACGTATTGACGGTAGTATGTTGTTCCACTGATAGCGTCACTCAGTCGCGTCTTTTCAAGATAGCCCATGAAGATGTGTGCTAGAATGGATCCAAGAGGTGAACCCATGGCGACCCCGTCAATTTGTCGGTAGAATTGCTCAATCATATGTTGTCTTTTCTTCTATAACTGCGTACCAATGAGAAGTGTGTGAGTGAGACACATTTACATGTAAGCGATGTGTAAACATCTAATTATGCACACATAGTGGTGACAATCGGCGTCAGTGGTTCAGCGGAAGACCTCCCCGCAACCATTCATGTGGTCTGGCGTTTGATCCTCGGTCTACGCACTCCCAAAGATCGCTAAGCTGTTAGTAAGGCCAGTAAAAAGGGGATTTTGAGTATGAGACCACCAAATACACTCTGCACAGAATAAAACCAGTGCTACCGTATTTTCAAATCTGAAGCCTGAAGGCATGGGTTTCACTCGAAACGTAAAAGGAATGAAATAATAATGCTTCAAACCACTAGCAAATACCAATCACACTTAATGTCTTAATATTTTAGAGTACCAATATGAGAGTGTCTGGTGAGGACCAACGAAAATCGAGCTAACAAGACTGACTCTGGAGGATATTGACTTCTCGGATGACGTATGTCTAATGTCACACAACCTCGAGCATCTATCAGCGAAAATCAACAAGTTCGAAATCGTTGAAAAGGAATGGAAGATATAACTTCAAATAAACACAGTGAAGATGGAAGTGATTGAGACACTCACCAACAAACAAACACCCTCACAGGGAGAAATTGGGAAGAGGCAACTTCTCTCACTCATCTCGGCAGCATCGTTCCAGCTACAGGATACAAGATACATGTATGAGGATATCACAGACGATCGGGAAGTGATATAGACCATCATCACTCTGAAATCAGTGTGGAAATCTGTTGCTCTCAGTACAAGGAAAATGATCAGGATTCGCAACACCAATATGAAACCAGCGTTTAAATGTGCTTCATTAACTTGGCGCAGACATCGGCAGAAGCATTTCCAAAAGGCTTCTGCAGACAATCCAAGGCATCCACCTTCTTTGACTGAATATCACATGGCCAGTATGTATGAACAACAAGGAGTTCTGACAGGTTGCAAACCAGAAGGCGAGAACCTATTGCCTAAACAAGTATGCGGAAGGAATTGCAAGTGGATTGAACATACGCCGAGAAGACGATTGAGTGACACCACGCAAGCGACAACTTCTCGATTGCAACGCGGATGAGAAACGACGAGCTATTCGTCTGAGATTGAGACGGAGTAGATCATTTTAAGAGAAAATGAAAGCCTGTGGGCGATTGTGGAGTCAGCCAAGAAAGACTGTAGACAATAGCGTAAAACGGAGGCGCGTTACTGAAAACCCTCTACCCCAAGTGAAACTCAAAGGAAAAATAATAATTGCGGAGTATACAGACGTTATGGAAACGTCCACAGTAACATCTTCAGTAACATTTATCACCTCCAAAACGTCCCGGAAATATCAGAGTAGATTCCAGAAAACAGTCACTTATTAGTCACTAAATATTTGATGGGTGTGAATTACTATAACAATATGCTAAATATTCGCCTCACTTACTTTCTCTGTGTGATGTCAGACTACTCACATTGAATGGTAAGTAGTATGAGGAGGAACTTAATTTTATTGAACATATTTGCCACATTGCATCAAGAGATGTTAGGCATTTACGGAGAATTCGAAGCATTTTATCATATAACGCTTAAAACCGAGTCACTGGTGAAGTGAATATTTTGTTTTGGTTGAGAAATCGTAATCGATTCAACATATGAAACACAACTGTACTGTTGGTCGAATCGAGAATTTATTAAAATCAAATAGGTATTCTATCAGATAACTAGTGCTTCAAAGCCAATTCGAATTCCTACTCTCAACAGATAACTTTAGAAGAGAAATCAACTTCCACTGCTTTAAAATCAGTAATGGCAATCGAAAAAGGAACCCAAGTGGTGATATCAGGGTGTTAAAACTCATTAGATATCTGTATTTGTTTCGCATACATCTGTTTTCTTTGTGGTATTCGTCATTGTGGATAAACTAGAAGCATTGACCACTTGCTAAACATACACTTATACGAACACAAGGATCACTTAATCCCTGCTATCATTATTTGTGTTTCCTTTAGTTCCTGGAGAAACATACGGCTTCAGCCGCAAGTCTCCAATGCGTTCGGTTCTCTGGGAACGTTTTCATCTGTCTCCACGTCTTCCCACATGCTTTTATCTCCTCCTGCATGTCACCGTCACACTGATGGCCAACTCGCCACTTCCCATTTGGGTCCCACTCGAGTAATGGCCTGGAGTGGAACGTCACTTGATGGTTTATTTTCTCAAGGTATGGCTATAATCCACTTGCATTTCTTCCTGCATATTTCTGGCACAATCGGTTCCTGGTTGGTTCGCTCCCAGAGATCCTTTCCTGTTGCTGATCTTTTCTGGCCTACCATCTGATCTTGAGTCGTATTGGGCGAAGACAGCTGTTGATGAAGGTCTGTAGTTTGTTTGCTCTTCGTGATGCGTCAAGTTTCTCACGCGTAAAGTAGCACTCATTTCACATTGCAATCAAAAATCCGGATATTAGTTTTCATGGTTAGCACTGTTGATCTCCACACAAAATTGAAGGTAATGAAATTTTGCCTTGCTTTCCCGGCCCTCGCTTTGATATCCTTGTCAGTTCCGCTGGTAGTTGAAACGATGCTTCTCAGGTTGGCAGGTAAAGGAGGTTGCTTCTTTCAGATTTCTCCCATTTATGCTGGCTGATTATTGTCTATTGCTGTTGTTGCTGTTGATGTTGGCCAGGAATCTTCATCAACTCTGTTTTCTCTATGTTCACCTATAAGCCTATCATCTCTAGATGCTTTTTCTCCCTGCTTGTTACTTTTCACTTGCATACCTTCCAGTTTGTGGGAAATCAGATAAATATCAACGGCAAAGTCCAGATCCTTCGACCATTTGTGTGGGTCAATTTTGTATGCCTGTTTCCCCGCTGCCCTCTGTCTATCGCATTAACCAGTCTACTGCAATCAGGAAAATCATTGGCGATAAGAGACAGCCTTGTCTCACTCCCGTTCTCACTTCGAAGGCTTCCGTAAGTTTCGCGTTGTGGATTACTTGGAATGCAGCACTGTCGTACAACTGTTGGATGAGATGTTTAATTGTCGATGGGACCCCTTGGTAGCAGCTAAGTAGTTGCCAAATGACCACTCGATCGACGCTGTCGAAGGGCTTTTCAAAGTCGATGAAGTTGAGATAGAGAGGTGACTGCCATTTTTGCGAGCTTTGTTCAATGATGATCGGTAGAGTTGCGATTTGATCAATACATGATTTGTTTATTCTGAATCCAGCTTGTTCCGGTCGGAGTTTTGCATCCACGGCTTGTTTGATTCTCTCCATGATGATGTGGCTTGGTATTTTTCTTGGGGTGGACAGGAGCATATTGATGCACCAGTTCTTGCATTGACCTAAGTCCCCTTTCTTTGTCAACTTCAATAAGTAGCCTTTCTTCCAATTCTCAGGTACCTTGCCCTCTTTCCACACCTCCTCCAGCAGTCTTATCATCAAGTTCACTGATTTCTCAAGGTCCATTTTCAACGCATCTGCTGATATTCCATCTGCTCTTGCGGCTTTTCCAGCTTTTAGCATCTTGATTCCCTGCAGCGTTTCTGTTTACGTCGGATGACTGATGTCCACTGGTAGTTCTGCTTACTCTGTTGGTATTGTTGGGTGCGTTGTAGGTCTCCTTTGCTTGAAGCTTGTTCTGCTTCACTTTCCAAGAATTCATAATATTTTCTTTTGTCTTCCCTGGCACTCATCTTTACTGTTTTGTTCAGTGTAATGGAGCTTGCGTTCAACTCCCGTTTCTGGTGCTCGTCGATGCACTGGATAATTTTTTGTTTCACCATCCTTCTCTATTCTACTAGTCTCCATGTGTCGGTAGTGAGCCAATGCATGTCTTGTCTCTTCTTCCTGCCTGGAACTTCCACGCAGGTTTGACTCCATACCGCTTTCAGGTTGTCCCAGTGCTTTTCGACGCTGATCTCTTCACTAGTGTTGATTTGTGTCTCGGCTGTTTTCCTCGTGATTGCAGTGAAGATGTCCATTGTGACCTGATCCTTCAGTTTTTGAGTACTGAACTTGGCTTGTGGTCTATCTGCAGCTCCTGTCTCCTTGAAAGCCTTTAATTTGATTTGAAGTGTTCCTTGTACGAGATAGTGGTCTGAGCCAACGTCTACTCCTCTTTTTGCTTTTGTGTCCAGTAACCTGCGTTTCGACTTCCTTGAGCAGCATTGAGATGAAGTCAATTTGGCTTTTGGTTTTCCCTTCTGGTGACATCCATGTAGTCTTTCGGATAGCCTTGTGCTTATATACGCTGCCGACAATCACTAGTTCATTGAAGGCGCAGAAGTCAGCAAAGACTTCTCTATTTTCATTCATTTCACCGACAGCTTCTCTACCCATGATAAGTCCTCTTCCTGAGTCGTCTGGTTCCAGTTTGTTTTTCATGTCTCCCACTAGTATTTTAATGTCACCAGCTGGCGTATTGTCCATTGCTACCAGTAGTTATCTGTGGAACTCTACTTTATTTTCGAGGTTTGCGTTGTTTGTGGTTGCATTGCATTGTATAACTAACACTTCCTTTGGAGTTGTATCCTGAGCGAGATCGCCTCCCATTGCATCAGGGCCTTCGATACCGTTGGTGACATCATGATAGCCACACTCTCGGTGTGTTCGTGGTTGTTTTCTGTGTGATCGGAGTAGATCAAAGACTCTCCCTTTAACAACTTTGTGAGTCTAGTCCCATCCTATCTGGTGTCACATATTCTCAGTACTTGAATACCATATCTTCTCAACTCGATCGCAATCTGGGCAGCTTTGACAGTCTCGTACATGGTTCGGACGTTCCATTTCCTCACCCAGACTTTTTCTTTTGTCGCAAGAGGATTCATCGTGCTGAAGTATCTGCAGCAACTTTGTTTACAGTGGGCGTTTGCTAGCATCATGCATGAGAAGGGGTCTGGTTACATGAATGTATAGGTTATAGGGGAGCGAATTTTCCAGTTGCTTTCCTCAGAATCAAGAAAACAAGGAATACAGCAACCAGAACAACACCAGCAAAGGGAAAATAAATCAACTTACAACATGAAGGGCAGCGACAACAACCATAAAAAACCGTAACAGTAGTATCACTGTCAAAAAACAGTTAATAAAAGTGATGTCAAAACCATAGACTCACAGACTTCGGTCTAATTAGACACGTAAATCCAACAATTTACACAATTATAGATATTAGTTAGTGTTAAACAGTCACAAAATGCCAAACAGATAATTATAGGTACTGTCAGTCAACAAGATCACATCCGCAGGTTCAGTGTTCGAAAGTGAAATAATTAGAATAAATTCCACAACTTCCTGGCAAAAATATCAGAAGACAAAGATCAGTCTGTGAATATAAGAACGACTTTGTTAGACAAAAATATGACGTATACATACATTTCCCTCAACTAAATTTCACTCGCCAGATCAATGACCAGACAATTTATTCTGTCAATCATATGACGTCGAACATTGTCCCAGCAAAAGTATCACACCTACAGAACAACATAAATCTAACTTGGGAACACAAAATCTTCAACTTTTGGTACCCACTGAGTTAAAATGTCTACTCCACTTTCCACCAGTTACTAAATGCTTCCTTGAGCAGAGTCTCTATGTTTCGCACTGGGTTGGGCAAGTAAAAAATAAAAGCGCAACAATAATTATTCGCAGGTTAATTACCTTATTTTGGAAAGATTCTTTATTTGTTCCAAAGTGTCTCCACAAGTCATAAAAGATGATGTAATAAGGTCAATTATTTTATTGTTTTAGCTCAAAATTTTGCTAACACGGTTCAAACAATTCAGTCTTCTTATTGGGTCCAGTCAAAGCGTTACAGACAAACTGAGTGATGCGTAAGACGAAGCTGAATTTCTGTCCAAATTCAATTTCACTACCGAAATTTTCAGTCGGGAGAGCTGTTAGAGAGTGCATGAAAATGAGGTTTTTATTTTCATAGACTAGTTAAACAATCATATATCACTTTCTGTGTTCAACTGCCACAATAAAAGTTTTCTCGACTGATATTATTTTATCTGTCCAGAAACATATCTAAAATGCTAAATCGTCAGAGTTCTATCAAAACAATTTCATCTATGCTAGACACACATTTCCAGGAGAAAGAGATAAAAAAGATACATCATAAATGTTTTATTCGCGAGAATTAATTGATTTCAAAAGATGGGTGTTGTGACGAATGGACATCCTTTATAGAAACACTGAAAATCAGCGAGAAACACAGACCTACTCCACCACAGTCGACGACGTCAGATGCCAGGACAGATGCTTGTCAACGACATTCGTTTTCTGTCACAACACCTCTCGCGTAATGGAGTAGTCTAGAATTAATCGGGCTTCTCAATGCCAATCTAAATGTTGAATGACAAAGTGCTCACAATTTAAAGCAAATGTCCTAGTCTTGATTTCTGGTAGTATCATATGTACAGCGTACTGCCGATGAGTCTCGGACTTGAATAAAACACTCGTTCAGTTCAATATATTTTTCAATGATTCCATAACTGATCCAGTAGTCTTCGCTAAATCCCAGATGATTAAAGATCTTTAATAAGAACATTTTAAAAAACTTTGAGTATGATGTTTCTCCAAAACGCAACGAAAAAGGGAACACACCCCGACTTTTGTGTTTGTTTATGCGACAACTTGAATCCTGCCCTGAAGATGTTGTCTAAAAGGACGATGAAGGCTTTGCGATTGAATCAACCAGCTCACAGAATACAACTAATTCAGAATAGCTGACAACATCAATATCTAATCATTTGTTCTGAAAGAGGTTGTTAATCTCACTAATTTTCCAAATTACTGTGATAAGTGTGAATAATATATTTAAAGAGCAGTTAATGCTGTGATAATCGCTTGTTTTTTCTATTTGTAACCAGTATGAGTAATCACCTATCGTTATATCCATTATGCTGTAACGTTCATCTCCAATCATATTGTGAAAAGATACGCCTATGTTGATTCATTTTGGCGTTTACCATACTCTGTTGTCTTATGTTGCATCCCATGGTTTAATCAGCATATTAACTACTGCTACCTGGACACCTTACATGTATACTGTTAACAACAATTTGAGTAAAGTGGCATGACCTCAGATTTTTTTATTTCACTTTCGATTTCAAAAGAAAACAATATGTCCTTACTATTTTTTTCTTTTAATTTCATCAATAAAAAGTAGGAATGCATGCACCTTATCCACTCATCAGAAAGCGTAACAATTATAACCTTGAATATACAAAAAGAAATACATGTAACCTTATTCTTAGTTGTGTATTTTCTAGAAAATACGTATTGGTTTCTAACATAACAAGAAGAAAAACGCATCTGTACATAAATGTTTTACTATAGTTATATAAAAACTAACATACCGGGAAGCACAACACGTATGTATAACAACACACGCGTTGGCACACACACACGCACACTGTCTATTCCATTCTATGTAAAACTTTGATTCGCTCTTACACGTCTTAAATATATACGGACAGGAGGTGTTGAATAACACTGTTGACTATTCTACAGCTTCTTCAAAGTTGAACAAGAAACATTCATCCAGGATAATGGTACGTCAACATGAACATCTCATTCCTCTATTTATTTATTAATTTACTAATACTGATGTCTTGTTGAAATGGGTTCGTACGGATACTTACTAAACGGGCTTTTTAAATCCTTAGTGTTGAATTTCCAAGATTTCAAATAGCTCAAGTAGTTGCTTTTTTAATTTAATATTTATCAGTATTATTAGTATTATTATTATTCACTTGCGTTTCGAGTAGAACATTGGGCTTCAGCACAACATCTCAATTCCACTCCCATCTCTACAATCTTTCCAGTTTGACTCCATCATTACCGATTCGTGTTTTCTTTTCTTACTCACACGATCTTCCCCATGCCACCCTAGAAACCACACGCACAAATCATCGTTTATGATTTAGGCTGCATCTGGGGTGTGAAGGATGTGGACAGTGGATGATGGCGCATTTCGTCGCTCAGCAGTGTCCACAGTGTATGTGTAACCGATATGCGTCTTTCTAACCGATACGTCTTTATAAAACACAAGTATAACATTACGCAAATAAGTGTAGTCATATTGTGTGTTACACACATACTGGATTTGTTGCGACTGCATCTAAACAGTGTAGGAATGTTAAACTGTACTCTTGTTCAATGGAGCACGACTAATGCTCACTTTGAAAATGAAACCAAAGTATTTCGGTATGTTGGTATGGAATTTCATTGTCATTGTCACTTCTGTTGGTAATACAACATCAGTTAGCAGTAGTGAAAAGTTTCTTTAGTAATCAAACAAGGCCATGTACATTGTCGAAGGTTTCTTGAAATATGAAGGAATGTGAACAGTGAACACGGTAGACAATCACAGAAACTTCATTTCACCACCAGAGACAGAAATATTCCTCATCACTGCTGACACCTGATCCTTTAATCAAATTCATCATTTGCGATAGATACAATTTCTCTTGATAATTGAAGTTGTTTTGATCACAAAACCATACAATCACAAACATATTTATCTCGAAAGCAACCAGATTGATGGAAATCATAACAAGCTGAAACACACAAACAGGATATTTTTGATTTTTTCAGTATAGATGGTATTCAACTTTTGGCGTAAATGAAAAGAATTAAATATATAGTGACATCAAGCCACTCTGAAACAATGTCGCTTGGTTAGAGACAAGGGGTAGAAACTCATTCCCTACATAGATTTCACGCTTCGTGATATAAATCATCATGAGGAGGTACCTTCATCCTTGACGAAACTGATCGCTGAGGTTAGTTATGTTACCTATGAGCTAATCAAGTACACAGTGGAACTTTGACAGGACTGAAACTGATGCGTTGTGAGTCCGAACAGTTCTGTGATAAAGTGTTAACTGCAGTGTTGCGTGACATGGTTTGAAATAACTGAAGACGCATCAGTTCCCTGGGGGTTTCACATACACCTTGCTAGCGAATACTGAGGAGTGCAAAACCTGACTTCAGAGGTTCCTGTCAATTACATTTAACTATACAACTTCATTTCAAATCTCATAGGAATGAAGAGTTGCCTAGCTTAATGAGTGATCTTAATGAGGATTCGACTGAGAGAATTCAGTCAGCATCAATACCAGATAGTAGACACAGGACACTGGTTTCCTCCAGCTGACTAATTCAGGCTAATAAGACACTCTATCCCATACAAACTGGCAACACAAAAATTCACAAATATTAAATAGCATTCAAAGAATCATGTGACCTAAAGCCAGACACGAAACTCAATAAAGCAGGATTTGATGAATTCCTCAAATTCTGCTTTATTGAATTTTGTTTCTGGTTTTAAATGAATGTTTCCGTTACCTTAATAGGTGTTTAGATCATAGAATTTCCGAGAACCAACATTAATCAGAGATATCACTGAATACCAGTGAGAAATGCACAGGTGTTTCGTCCGAGTCGAAACACATTGATCATTCTGCCCTCTGGGCTAGAATTCATTCGCCTGTGAATTCTAACTTTTTCAATTTATGATGTACCACTAATTCAACCAGTGCGTTTGACAAACGTACACTTCACCTTGACATGGTAAATCCCACTGGTCACACCTATCTACTGCTTCAGAACATCTCTCCGTCACCAATCAGTGAGCTGAAGATTGATATCTAGATTGTAGGTTTTCGATTATCTCTCTAACTGATGTTGGTTCATGACGAAATCTAGCAATGGAAATTAAATAACCGTGTTTCTATAGTTTCACGGGCTTATTTTCAAACAATACCTTCCTACATTGGACGTCAATTTTAAAGGGAATCATTCAGCTGTACACAACAATCGCAGAATATAAAAGCTACTTGTTGAACTTAGATATAATAGTGTTCAGTCATTTTAAATTATTTCTGGAATATCAATAATATCTCTGGAAAACTTTCAGAGTTAACGACTTCATTTGAAAAATTATTTGCACTAGATGATTGCTGGGTATCATTTATTTTTTTTAAATTCCTTCCCGTTCCCAGTGGAATATAGGGCTTCAAGCTGGAGGCTTGAAGTTTCTGTAGCAGTGTTTATCTTTACAGGATGGGGTTGCTAGCCTCAAGCCTAACCATCCCTCTTTACCAATCTTATTACTGGCTAAGTGAGGTAAAGGAGTGAGTCGGCTGGGGATCGAACCCCGGACCATGTGCATGGTCGGCGAGCATGATAAACGCTGTGCCGCCGATGCCCATCTTTTATTTCTGTTGTTAGTTTTGTACACTTGAAACAAATCTGTGAACCTTCTAGTAATGCAAGTTGTAATAACAAACTAAGAACTAATTGATTATTTATAATCCTACCCCGGATAGTATTTCCTTGTGAATAGTTAATATCTGTAGCGTTATGGAGATGACCACGACAAAAAAACTATATATCCTCACAGTTTCTTTGTAAAATGTCGTATTTTAAGTGGTAAAGCGCGTGTGCGTGTGTGTGTGTAAGAGAGAGACAGTACTTCTACCACAGAATTTCGCACTTCATTCATTTTCCTTTTCTGAATCAATAATTCAGGACAGCACCTAAGAAATGAGCCAGCACATAGGTAGTTATTAAAGATCACTCACAGTTAACATCATTATCGTCACCATCTTCATTTTTCCTAATTTCTATCGCACAAGAAAAACACTCACTTCAATGGTTAGTGGCATTAATTACATATAATTAGGTTAGGCTTCTAGAAGACACTGATAAAATACATTCTGTCAATAATGATAAAGCCTGCATAACTTCAGAAATCTAACTTCTTAACTTATAAACCTCATAAGCAGTGAACTTAGAGATTTCATACACTTATTTCGTTCTACGAATTTGAATAAAGCCAAAACAAAAGTTTGTGCTGAATAATATTGTACCATCATGCATGTTCTCCGATTATCATCAACTGCCTACAACCTCAAACGTTCATTAAGTTCATATACGAAGAAATTTTAATGTAATCGCAATGATGATGTGATAACAGTCGACACGAGACCCAAAAATTAATAAATAGAAATTACACCTACATAACTTGTACACAGACGATTTGTGTTTAAACAATACAAAACCAAAACACTAACGAGTGTTTGAATATAACAGGGGAAGTTTTGTAATAAAGAGAAGAGAAGGACAAGTGGATGATAAATAATCGATGAGTTGCTCAACAAAATGATGAGTTCAACTAAAATCACAGAAACAAAAGACAAGCAGAATCACATTATAGTGTCAGGAAAGGATTCGAAAGTAATAGGCTATGTGGACAAACGGAAGAGTGAAGGAGTCGAGTTACCAGGTGAAGAAAGACATAGAATTTGCTTCGATGGGCTCGAGGAGAAATAAAATGCTTTGTTTATTGATAATTTTATAGGAATTCAGAGTGTACACCTCATGATCCGTAACACCAAAAGTACGGTGTGGGGGTCAAGCTGTAATCAAAATAAATAAAAAAAAAATAAATAAATCTAGCAAAAGCAATATTGGAAGTATTTATTCCCTTGACATGTTCGGCGAATCGAATGTGTGCCTTTCCTTCATTTCTCTCAATATAACTGCCACCTTAGCTAAAAATCAGCATGTAGATATCCGAAAGGTATCTGTTGAGCTTGCATTGTCGAGCAACTCATCAATTACTTATCATCCACTTGTTCTCCTCTTCTCTTTAGTACAAAACTTCCCCCTGTTATATTCAAACACTCATTATTGTTTTGGTTTTATATTGTTTAAACACAAATCGTCTGTGTACAAGTTATGTAGGTGTAATTTCTATTTATTAATTTTTGGGTCTCGTGTCGACTGTTGTCATTCATCTTTGCGAGTATATTAGCATTTCTTTGTATATGAACTTAATGAACGTTTGAGGTTGTAGGCAGCTGATGATAATCGTAAGGCATGAATGATGGTGACATGTTATTCAGCGAAAACCTTGGTTTTAGCTTTAATCAAACAAAGAAACTTACACAGACTCTTTGATACAAACAAACATAAAGTGAATCTTTTCCTTAGCTCTCAAAATTTAGTATACTCTCAGTGAATTATTTACAAACGATATCATCGCCCTTCTTTAACTCTCATTAGATACACTAATATTTCAGTATTAAATGATTTACACATACACCACATTAATGTACTTTATCAAAAAGAAAATATTTAATGGAATTTTAATAATATGTATGTATCTATGCATATCTCTACTGTATGTTATTGATTTAGAAAAATAAGAGGTCAGAATTGTTTTTCTCGTGTAGGCGTTTGGAGTGTAGGCTCAGGGTAAAATCTGTTGGGTCCTAAGTGAAGACTGAAAGCACTGAAATGTAAGAGCAAAATGTATGAAAGTAGTGATGAAAATGTTAAGATGTTGACCTAAATAATTTTGATGGTGTTGATGTTCACTTGTTCACTAGGTCTCATACCTGATCAAATTATTTTAGTCAAACGATGTTATGTGACTACTGGTATTTTATGTATCGTTGTGTTTTTGGAGAGTTGCTAAGAATACACAGTTAGCGATTATCCGTTTGTATCTGTTTGTATTCAGAAAAAGTTTTTCTGAGGTTCTACTTTACATGACATCCAGTAGTGGAAACAATGCAGTACATTTAGGTATTTAGTCTACTCATGACCAACATACGAGTGATAAATTCACGTTGACTTGTGAGTGATATACTAATGTATTTTTGAGGTTAACACTAGTTTAGTGAATTCCTCCGATTCTGACTACTTGTTGTTTTAAATAATCCATGGAGAACTTTGCCTCAACACTTTGTGATTTGTATTGAATTCATTTCATTTGATTTTGATTTTCCCGTTGATTGATAGGCCCGTAATCTCTGTCCTCTGTGGACATGTCTAATCCTAGTGTGGACACTTCAACGATGTTATTAGGTGGATGGAGACTGACAGTAGAATCCAGAATGTGCATTTCAGCATATTTATGATTCGTCAGCTTGACATACCCACAATACACAGCAGCTGGAATTGTGTGGAACTCAGTTGTCTATACACTTCTTTCAATTTGAAAATATCGGATGAAAACTATTATGCATTATAAGGGTTTACAACTATGCTCGATTCCATAGCCAGGGCTACCTCACTTAGTCACCCTGTCATCGCTGTTCATTGTGGTCGAAAATTCCACAAGTGATCTATTAAGCATTGTTATACAACGCATTAGAACTCATCGATCTCTACACGATTAGTCAGTAGTACTATATATTGTTCTGTTGTATAAACCTAATATCAGCACACTAAAGAAAAGCTATGCAACCCACGAATGGCTATCTAACGAGCAATAGAATGAATCCAGCCAATTTGGTTGGAAGAAGAGAAACAGGGTTAAGCATCCGTAATAGAGAAAAGTATAACAAGAGGTATCTAGTCTCACCTTCTTGTCTTTTCACGGCATTATTTCTTCGAATATGGTGTTTTGTTTTACCTGATGACACCACTTTGATCTGATTGCGCTAGTTTTGCATCGGGATATATTAACGACGGCCTAAATTTATGAATACATACAATTTCATATAAAGGCAATAGAAAGGAATTGCTTTTGTATGAATAATTATGTAAGTGATATCTAGTTCAGTGACTCTGTTTCAAGTGCAGTGTTCTCAAGATAAAATTAACACAAATTTGGATTACTCCTAATCCTTCATTGTGATATCCAACAACAATCAATGTTCAGTGAGTCAACCCTTCTATTTGGCTCAGAAAACTGGAAGACACATCATCAAAAGCATTTACAACAGGTTGTAGACTTCTACCAACTGCTATATTCCCTCTTTACTGCGGATTAAATGGCCAGAAGGAGTTAACAGCAAGAAACTATGAGGAGAAACCAACCAAGAACCCAGGGCGCATAAAACATTCTGAAGCAAATGAAGATGGATTGAGCACACGTTGAGGAGACCGTCAAATGACATCACGCGCCAGGTCAGTGCTAGAGTGGAACCCGAGTGGGAAATGACGAGTAAAGTATTTGAGGGTGATATGGGAGGGACCGTCAGAGGAGATGAGAGATTATGGACAATCGTGGGACCAGCTAAATAGGACTTCAGAAAATAGAGTAAAGTGGAGACGTGCTTCTGAAGTCCCATATCACATTCAGAAGCCAATATTTCATTATGACTGAAATAACTGCCTAAGCACGAATCCGTAAATACTTAATAGTAATTCATTGGTGGATGGCGACTAGCATTGTAATTCAGGATACTCAACTCATCTTATTTATGACTCGTTATCTGTGTGTGCCTGCATTATGCAGTGGGTGATAGTGTTCCCATCCCATAGTTTCAAGCATCCTGTATTCCACTGCTAGTCACCATCCACCAGTCAACTTCTAATTATACTCCCAGACATCGACGAAGCATCTACACAAGAAGCTGACATGTCACCTTGACAGAGAGCACTTTGGTCCAATCAGTCGAAATGAAATTCCGAAATTGAAATAAATACTTAATAGTAATATTGTATCCAAGGATTTCACCCAGTCGACCCTGTGTTTCCCTCCTAATTTCTCATCTAATAACAAAGAAAGAGAAAATTGGAAAGCAGCGTGTGTATGTGTAATTAGACTAACTTTCAGCTACAAATAAACACAGTTCAGAAAAGTTCAGCTTCGCTTAAAGTACACATCAAGTTGTTTTCATGCACCCATATGTAAACATTTATTTGCAATGTAATGCAATGCAATTCTGATGTTTTGAATGTAATGTAGAAGTCATCATCAGCTGGAATCGCTTGTAGAATGAAATGTAGAAAATAACCGTAACTGCACTATTAACTGAATCACAAAGGTAACCAATATGGAAAGAAAATTTTATTCATTTTGATTTAGCCATTTCTCAGAAAAGTTTATTGATGTATATTCTGTGTGAGTGATACTGTTGATGCAAAGTTCAGTGTTGCTGTGTACTGATTCAGTCTGACAAACCCCATAGCCTCCTATATAGGCGAAAGATTTAAAGAAGAGAGATAGTTAACATCTGGATGTGATGGTCGCACCTGCATTCCACAATGACTTAACAGAGTATACTACCTTTATAATCATCTCTGAAGGACTTATCATACTAGAATAGCCACTAGTTGAATAGCCACTAAACCGAAAACATTTAATGTCATTGGTAAAACAGTTACCGCTATCATTGGAGTCGGTTGATTAACCTGCTTTCTCTTGAGAAAAGAGATGTAGCAGTGAAACAGTATCTCCCTCATCTATGCTGAAAAACGCTTGTACTGGCTTCCTAGACTGTTAACCGATAGTTTATAAAGTCTACCACGACAGTGATCCATAAAGACCTACAATACAGGGATTTGTGGTTGACAGGAGGTCGTTTTTTACAGACGAAAACATAGAAGTTTCGACATTCCTGAATGAATTGTTCACTGCCTGCCCCAATTGTAAATCCTTTGTGATGTGTCACTGTCCAAACTGACATTCGTCGTTTCATTTCTTCCGAGAAATGGTCCGGAAGATTTATTCTCCTTCAAAACTCTCTCAATACCCAAATTTCATCTGGTGATAATTCTTATTGATGCAGGTAGATAGTTTTTCAACGAGCATAACCAGACCATTCAATTCAATTGTACAATTCGGATAGTTTATCTAAAGGGATTTGTCACATGCATAATTTTCAGAATATCAAATATCCTATGTATTTGATATAACATCATCGCAATGATCACTGAGAAAAATGACACTCGGTTTTATCGCTTTAACTGATGATCAGTGATGTTTATCTGCATCGTTGAATAAATTCACGTTTCTTCAAGGTTGTTGAAGCTCCCTACTGGCCACAACTTCTCACCTGATCACTGATGAACCAGTTTGGGTACTAGTTACGATTGATATTTATATGTTAAATTCGTGGCTGATAAGTTAATGTCCAGGAAGATTAAGTGGTGCAGTTGTATCATTTATCAAAATGATTAGCAACAGAAAGTCTTTCTGTCTTCCTTGATGAGTTTCTAGTAGTACAATGAGTGATATGCCATACAGCATTACTAAATATTCATAGACAAATAGGAACGCCACTCTGCTACTCACTATTTTCAGTGATTTCCCACATGTTGACTCGTAGTCAAGTCTATCTTGAGACCAAATAAATCTACAGGAATCACACGTGTGATCATGGATAAATTATTGTCTTAATCAGTGAAAGATATCTACCAATAAATGCATTTTCCCTTGGTCAGAATAATGCGTTTATTTGGAGAATGTGAATCTAGAAAATCAAAACAAGTGGTGATTCAGCGAAGAGACTCTTTTCAACGAATTTATCATCAAGCTGTACAGTCGTATATATAAATGGTTTTTAAGAAGTTATATCCGGTGAGGGAATTGAATCTTAGGTGTGAATGCATAAAATAATAATAATAATATGAAGTGCAATTATAACTAAAACGCTTGTGATCATAATCATAGTTAAATGTCAAGTGGCAAAGCAAATTAATGTCATATATAGAATGATTCATAGGATGGATAGAACTTGAAAAAGGGTGTGTAATTATAGAATTAGTAGACAAATCGAATAAAACAAAAACGCTACGTAATATTGTGTGAAATTTACTAGTATAGAATTGGCACACACGTACACATACACAAAGCTGGCCTTCCACCTCGCCATATCTTGGATATGTCTGGATCACCCTATAAACCAGTAGCTGGGTGGTTAGCTGAAATCTAATCATTCCATTTGGGACACCTTCCAATTTGTTGAATGTATACAGGATATAAATGCGTCGAATAAATATATGTTGTCTTTGCATGTAGAATCCCTATTTACGAACGTTCCACTGACAGAAACCATATGTTTTATATGCAAATATATTGAAGATAACAAACTGAATATTGGGATACCCACTACAGATCTTAAAGAACTACTTTTGAGATCTGCATTGAATGTACAGTTTACTTTCAATGGAACAATCTAAGACAGAAGGATGGCGTTGCAATGAGTTATCCCTTAAGTCCTCTACTTGCAGACTGTTTTATGTCAAGTCTAGAAAATGGTCCCCTGAAGCCTATAATCCAAAGCTTTCAAATGTATAAAAGGTATATAGATGACACCCTTATTATTTGTAATAGTGATTGTAACCTGAATAATATATTAAATGTATTTAATGATTGCCATCCTGCAATAAAATTCACACTCGAAATGGAGAACGAGTCTAGCATTCATTTCCTCGATGTGAACTTATCGAGAAGGACCTATGGAACTCTGAAGAGATCGATTTATCGTAAGCTGTCATGGAATGGTCAACTGACAAATTTCTACAGGTGGGTACCCATTGGTCGAAAACGAAACCTGGTCCGGTCACTTGCCACTAGTATTCGGCGCATATGTAGCACTGATACTGTGGAGTTATCGATTTTGAGGAAAATCCTAATGGAAAATGGATTTCCATCACGTTTTATAGATAATAATATACATTCAAAGACTACAAAACGTGACCTATCAACCGTACCGAAGAAAATACTTTACATGAGCTTATAATTCAAAGGGAACTTAGCTTCCGATATCATGAAACGAAGGATAACACAGTCCCTGAAAAGAACATTCCCTGCTGCCTCTCCGAGAATAGCCTTTACTAGCCGACCATTATTGTTCAATAACCTGAAGGACAAGATCCCGCTGTTGACCAACTCTATTTGTGTTTATCAATTCACCTGTTCGTTTGGAGCTAGATATATCGGTCGTTGGACTCGAGTTTTGTCCAAGAGGATGCAAGAACACTATCCTGCATGGCTACGAAAAGGTGGAAGTGGAGCAATAAGAAGCGCGATCATTGAACATCTGGTCGATAATGATCACCCTATCTCTATAGCCTCCGCCTTTAAAGTCATCTACAAGGCAAAGAGTAACTTACCTAAATCCCTACGTACCCGACTCATCTGTATTGCTGAAGCTTTGGCTATCGAAACAGAGAAGCCAGATCTCTGTGTACAGAAAAAGTTCGTTCAACCCTTCCAACTTTCATGGTCTTAATCCCTTTATGCTAAAGTATGGTAATCCCCAATCATATTTTAGCTCTACCAATTTTTCATATTTTTCATCTTCTCTATTCAATTTGTGTACTCTTCCTTATTACGCCAATTGTTACTATTAGTATTCTCACTTTGAACTGTCCCCGGTATCATTTCGCTTGTTCCACTTGTCATTCTAAATCAATTCTTCTTTACAACGATAAATTGTAAACTATTAAATTTCACACAATATTACGTAGCGTTTTTGTTTTATTCGATTTGTCTACTAATTCTATAATTGCACACCCTTTTTCAAGTTCTATCCATCCTATGAATTATTCTATATATGACATTAATTTGCTTTGCCACTTGACATTTAACTATGATTATGATCACAAGCGTTTTAGTTATAATTGCACTTCATATTATTATTATTATTATTTTATGCATTCACACCTAAGATTCAATTCCCTCACCGGATATAACTTCTTAAAAACCATTTATATATACGACTGTACAGCTTGATGATAAATTCGTTGAAAAGAGTCTCTTCGCTGAATCACCACTTGTTTTGATTTTCTAAATGTTACAATGGGATTTTTCCATGAGTTAAAGAATGTGAATCTATCAATCTATGTGCTAGTTCCTCCAAATCGCATATACAGAATGATGTAGTAACAATTGGGTATTAACTATTAATTACTCCTTTTAATTGGAATCATCATACAGAGCTTCTAAAGTGAAAAATTGTAGAACAATAACGAAGTTATGACACACAAATATCACGATTTTCATGAAGACCAAGTCAGCAGTCCACGTTATCTATTTGGCTAGAGAGCTTACTCGCTTGTAGTTGAGTCAATACTATTTAAAACAACTACTTGTGTAATATTTTGCTGCATCATGACAAGAAATAAACAATGAACAGAGGTCCAGTTTTATTCACCTTTATTTCAACGTTGCCTCTTTTCAAACAATAACTTATCACTTTCAAATTTGTTCCATTCGACTTTCAACACAGGATATTTTGAAGAAAATACAAGAGGATTGGTGGATTTTTCTTATTCTCCTGATAAACGTGTGGCTAAATTTAAAAGTCACGCAGTTATTGGGTATCGTGCTTAAATACACTGTGGGTAAATGCTGTTGTTCGAAGCGGAAGTATTTGAGACGTGCTGGTGAATGGGCAATAGTTACTGGTGCATCGTCTGGAATTGGTAAAGCCTACGCAGAGGAATTAGCTAAAGATGGTTTGAATATTATGCTAATTGGTAACATTGAGCAACAACTGTTTTCGGTTGCCGACGAATTGTGTCAGAAATATAAAATCGAAACTAAATTTGTTGTCGCTGATTTTACAATTGTAAGTTTAACATTTTTGCTATGGCAAAAGCTGTAGTAAGTAATTATTCATTGAAAATTCGCGATGTTTTTTCTGATTTTGCTATAATGAATTGTTCGGTTCGTACTTGTGAGTCAACTCCTGGTACAGACGCTCCGACTATTTTCCGACTATGACTGATATGATTTGATCCAGGTGACGAGTCTTAAATTGGGTGGAACGGACACGAGAGATCTCCCTAACATCTCCCATTTAACAAATAAAAACGAGAAATAGAATCAGATACGTATATAACGGACATTTCATTCCCAATATAGATGGCTTGCTCAGCGCATCATTAAAATGTTTGATTATGATGGCGAATCTGTTATGCAAGTAATACGATTTCATACCGCAATAACCTCCAGTGAACAGCTATTCAGCCTGGAAATGTGAATTGTTACTCTATACGCCAGATAGACGAGATCCATGTAATTTCGTTGCTTTCAGTCATTTACTTGACAGTGATTCGAAATATAATTGGGAATACCTGTTGTTGTACCATTCTGTCCAACTGACGGTTGTCCTTCAAAAGTAGAAAATTTCAATGATAAAATATCTTTATGGAAATTAAATCTCTTGGCTTTAACCTTCACAAAACTCAGAATGAAATACTAGTTGCACAAAGATTAACAAGGTTAAATTTTCAAGTTGATAAATTAGGACTTGCATCGATCAGTGTAGTGGTCCACCTGTGCGCTTGTGGTTGCAATGTTGAGTTTGAAATTTCAAATGGCTGCTCATTATACTCCGATGTCTGTCATACAATACGGTCTGTCGAGTTTGCTGGTCAGAATACTTAACTTGTAACAACAGAAGACAAGGGCTGGCAACAGACCGTTTTATTACGGAAACCAACACGTATTTATATAAATTTCACATACATTATTATAGCCTAGGCTTCAACCGGGCGTCTCTATTGCGTTACGTTTTCTGCCAATTTTTCCACCTCGCTCCAAGTCTGCCCACATGCTTTCATCTCCTCCTCACATGACATCCTCCAAGTCACCCTTGCACTGACGACCAGCTCGTCGCTTCCCTTTCGGATTCCACTCAAGCGATGGCCTGCCTAATGATGTAAGTGGATGGTTTCCTCAGAGTATGGCCAATCCATCTCCATTTCTTTCTGCCTATTTGTTTCACAATCGGTTCCTGGTTGGTTCGCTCATTGCCAGAGATCCCTGTTGGTGATCTTTTCTGGCCAGCCATATGATCTTGAGTATTGAGCGAAGACAACTGTTGATGAAGGTCTGAAGTTTGTTTGAGATGCTCTTTATGACGCGCAGTGCAAGTCTCTGATCCGTACAGTAGCACTGGCTTCACAGTGAAGTTGAAAATCCGGAACTTATTTTCACTGTCATGCTGAGTGCTGCTGACCTCCACACTGACTTAAGAGTAATGAAAGCTTGTCTCGCTTTTCCGATCCTTGCTTTGATATCCTTGTCAGTTCTGTCCGCCTGTAGTTGAAACGATGCTTCCCAGGTAGGTGAAGGAGGCTGTTTCTTTCAGTTTTCTCCCATTTATGCTGATTGTTGTCTGTTGTTGCTGTTGATGTTGGCCAGGAATCTTCATCACCTCTGTTTTATCTAAGTTCACTTGAAGTCCTATCTTTGATGCTTCTTCTGCCAACTTGTTGCTTTTCACTTGCATATCTTCCAGTTTATGGGAACTCAGACATATATCATCGGCGAAATCCAGATCACCCAAGTTTTTTGTGTGAGTCCATTTTATGCCTGTTTCCTCATCTCCCGTTGTCTGTCGCATTATCCAATCTACTGCAATCAGGAAGATCATTGGTGATAGTAGACAGCCTTGCCTCACTCCCGTCCTCACTTCGAAGGCTTCCGTAAGTTTCGCGTTGTGGATTACTTGGAATGCAGCACTGTCGTACAACTGTTGGATGAGATGTTTAATTGTCGATGGGACCCCTTGGTAGCAGCTAAGTAGTTGCCAAATGACCACTCGATCGACGCTGTCGAAGGGCTTTTCAAAGTCGATGAAGTTGAGATAGAGAGGTGACTGCCATTCCGAGCTTTGTTCAATGATGATCCGTAGTGTGGCTATTTAACCAATACATGATTTGTTTCTTCTGAATCCAGCTTGTTCCGGTCGAAGTTTTTCATCCAGGCGGCTTGTTTGATTCTCTCCAGGATGATGCGGCTTAGTATTTTGCTTGGGATGGACAGGAGCATAATTCCACGCCAGTTTTTGCATTGACTTAAGTCTCCTTTCTTTGGTAGTTTGAATAAGTATCCTTTCTTCCAATCCTCAGATAATTTGCTCTCTTTCCACACCTTCTCTAGCAATGGCGTCATCAAGTCCGCTGTGTCTCTGGGTCCATTTTCAATGCTTCTGCTGGGATTCCATCTGGTCCTGCTGCTTTTCCAGCTTTTAGCATCTTGATTGCATTCAGGACTTCTGATTTCTGGTCAATGTTCACTGGTAGTTCTGCTTCCGTTGTTGGTATTGTTGGGTGCATTGTAGGTGGCGGTCGATTTAGAAGTCTTTTGAAGTGTTCAGCCCAGTGTTTTCTTTGCTCCACCTCTTTGGTGATTGACTTTCTATTGTCATCCTTTACTGGCTTAATCTGTGTCGAACTTTTGCCCGATAGGTGCCTAGTTGTTTGGTAGAGTGTGGCGAGGTCTCCTTTGCCTGCAGCTTGTTCTGCTTCATTTGCCATGGTTTCATAATATTTTCTTTTGTCTTCTCTGGCACTCTTCTTCACTCTTTTGTTCAGTGTATTGTAGCTTGCATTCAACTCCTGTTTTTGTTGCTCGTCAGTGCACTGGATAATCTTTTGTTTCACTGTCCTTCTCTCTTCTATTAGTTTCCAAGTGTCCGCAGTGAGCCACTGTTTGTCCTGTCTCTTCTTTCTGCCTAGAACTTTCATGCAGGTTTGACTCCACACAGTTTTCAAGTTGTTCCAGTGCTTTTCGACGCTGACCTTTACGCTGGTGTTGATTTGGGTCTCGGCTTTGTCCGTTATGTTTGCAATGAAGATGTCCTTTGTAGCCTGGTCCTTCAGTTTTTGAGTGTTGAACTTGGCTTGTGGTCTATCTGCAGCTCCTGTTTCCTTGAAAGCTTTTAATTTGATTTGAAGTGTTCCTTGTACGAGATAGTGGTCTGAGCCAACGTCTGCTCCTCTTCTTACTTTTGTGTCCAGTAGGCTTCGCCTCCACTTCCTTGAGCAACATTGAGATGAAGTCAATTTGGTTTTTGGTTTGCCTATCTGGTGACAGACACCCATGTAGCCTTGTGGATATCTTTGTGTTTGTATACGCTGCCACCAATCACTAGTTCATTGAAGGCTCAGAAGTCGGCGAAGAGTTCACCATTTTCATTCATTTCTCCGAGAGCTTCTCTACCCATGATGAGTTCTCTTCCTGTGTTGTCTGGTCCCAGTTTATTTTTCATGTCTCCCATTAGTATTTTAATGTCGCCAGCTGGAGTATTGTCCATTTTTGCCTGTGGTTGTCTGTAGAATTCTTCTTTCTTTTCGAGGTCTGCGTTGTTTGTGCGTGCATAACATTGTATGATTGACACTTTCCTTCCTTTGGAGTTGAATCTGACGGTCATTATCCTGGACGAGATCGCCTCCCATTGCATCAGGGCCTTTGTTTCCGTTGGTGACATCATGATAGCCACGCCCTCGGTGTGCGTGTGGTTATCTTCTGGGTGACCGGAGTAGATCACTGACTCACCCGTTGACAATTTGGTGAGTCCACTTCCATTCCATCTGCTTTCACATATTCCCAGCACTTGGATTCCGTATCTTTTCATCTCGTTTGCGATCTGGGCAGCTTTTCCAATCTCATACATAGTGCGGACGTTCCATGTCTCCACACAGACTTTTTCTTTTGGTGCAAAGAGGTTCATCGTGCTGAAGTTTCTGTAGCAACTTTGTTTACAGGGTGGAGTTGCTAGCCTCACGTCTGAGAAAGGAATAAATCACACAGTGTTGTACACTAATATTAACTGACGACGTCTCGAGCACAAAATATTGCTTATAATCATATCAAGCGAACTACATTTAAATTAAACAAAGGCAGCCGAATTTATACAGTATGGCTAATAATTGAGCTGGTATGCAGTGGGAATATAATTCTCCTGGACTGAGATATCATAAGTTGACAAAAGTTTGAAGAATTCCGTTTTATTGCAGTGTGTGATCTTCAGAACTTTTTCACCCAAAAGCTGTCAAATGTTATAATTTACAGGATCGAACACTAACGGACATCAGTTACAGAGCCACAGGAGAAATATAGAGTACTAGGCAGTTTTCTCATTGCAGTTTGGGACATCTGGGTTTTACACACCCACCGAAGTCAGGATCCAATAACTTCCAAATAAAGACAAGCTTTGAAACCACTCAGATATTGATCTGATCCAATGACGTATGAATTTCAAACTTTGCCAATTCACGATATGTATGACACCACCATCAGCTAGTGCCATAGACGAGTAACTGATCTGTTACCTGACTTGGTGGAACCCTCTGGTCCCGACCGCCACTAGAACTTCATGTGATTTCCTTCATACAGCGGTCAAACTATATTCGAGGTTTACGGCCAACTAGATAAGGTCCAGATGCCTGATTGGTGTACGACCTCGCAGTTTAACCGGAAACTCCTGGACTCGGACCTTGGATAGGGTATATTGGTGAAGAGTCAAAAACTAGAGCGAGGCAGCTGTCCGGTTCTCCCTGCTTTCACAGAGCTTCCCAAGTGATGACAGCTCGTGATCAAACCTGTAACTAATCAGATCGCTTCAAACCAACATTTGAGGAAATATTGTAAATCACGAAATAACAATAGAGGCATTTTTTCAGTATTATGTACCCCCAACAAGCTTCATATGAAATCTGTGAAGGAAAAGGCCGTGTATTTGCCCTATGCTTCAATTGTATTGCAAGACAACGTCTTCAGAGCAGACTTAAATATGAAGTGAACTTATTTGAATTCTCTATGAACGATCCGATTGTGCCTAATGAAGACATTGGTTGTGATTTCTAGTAAATTCGCATCGTAAGGTCAAAGAACACAACCGCATCACAAAGTAAAACCTCTGAGCGTAAGAGCCTACACTCCAGTGAATGCAGCCATCTTGCAAACATGGTGTAACCCTCAGCTGACAACATCGGTGAACTCTCAATTAGATGACGAATACATGCGAAGGAAACATTACTGATTCCATCTTTCTGTTTTCCAACCTATGAATAAACATATGTATTTTTTATCTGTACGCACTTGTTAACAATTCTAAATTCATATTAAAAATGATAATGATAATAATAACAGTAATAATTGTGTATCAACATTTGTTTAGGATAATGTATATGATATAATTGAACCTGAAATTGAGAAACTCCCTTCCGTCGCGTGTTTAGTCAATAATGTTGGAATGATGGGGGAAATGGATTTATTCATATCATCTCGCTGTTCAAATAGTAAGGACTTCATTAAAAATATCATCCATTGCAATACACTGTCAACAGCAACAATGACGCGTATAGTAATGCCAAAAATGTTATCACAAAAACAGTCCAACCCAGCTATCATTAATATTGCGTCCTACTCTGGTGTCAAAGTCTTTCCTTATATTGCAATGTATGCAGCAACAAAGGCCTTTGTTATTCAATTCTCTAGATCCATTTCGGCTGAAGACTATGAT
The DNA here is from genome assembly GCA_944472135.2 of Trichobilharzia regenti. Lineage (NCBI taxonomy): Eukaryota > Metazoa > Platyhelminthes > Trematoda > Strigeidida > Schistosomatidae > Trichobilharzia > Trichobilharzia regenti. The sequence continues at coordinate 61,415,622 of OX235265.1, read as the reverse complement.
AAAAAGATTCTGATACAAACTGTCTGTCCACTACTTGTCGCTACACCGATGGCGAAGATTGACAAGCCAACATTTTTCATACCGACTGCAGAAACATATGTGAAAAGTGCACTGGACATGTTAGGCGTAGAAAGCTTCACCTATGGTTATATTCGTCATGATTTGAAGGCATTTTTATTTGATCTATTACCACAACCAATTTGGATAGCATTGACAAAGGCTAGAGTGAAATCAATGAAAAAGAATCAAAAGTGAACATCAGCTAGTTAAACAAACATTTTTCAACATTGAAAATTTAACGCTTGATTTTCATACGACGAATATAACAGTCATCTTGTATCAAACTGTATTTAACTTAAAATATTTGTACTAAATTGTAATGCATTCATACTAAAAAATCATATTGCTTTTCATTCCTTATTGTTACTTATACGACCGTAGATATTCAGGCCAGGCTCAGACTTAATAGCATAGCTATATCTACCTAGCTAGTGTGTATCATACTTCATATGTCCATTATTAATTATTCGAAATTCAACAAAGAATAAACTGAAAACTAGGCTCTTACACTTTTAGAAATTAACACTGAGATGTAACAACATTCCAGGCAATTTCGTAGTAAACATTGACACCTATGACATATCATCTGAACATTGCACAGTTCGAGGTAACAGTTCATGATGGTTGTCGCTGAAAACCCAAAATCCTTACATCACACAATACGAATGTTGGAAAGTCAAATGTGGAAGTATTCAGTAGAGTCAACCCACGACTCCATCGGGGATTGGGCCAAAGCTAACAACTGCTATCTCATGTGACACGCTGAGGAAATGCTGAACAATGACAAATGAGAGAAACTAATAAATCTGAGTGTGTTAAGTAACTGCGTTATGACAAAAGAGACTGAGTAAACGAGGTTTAAAAAAGGAGAGTGTGCTGAATGATAATTCGTGTTCATAACCACTCTTTGTTAGTAAGAATGTAAACCACATCAACAGTTAGAGATTAATTCGAGGGAAATCTAAAATTCAATTAAATGCATCAACAGTTGTTTGATATCGTTCTCTTCTCTTTGATCTGTTCGAACAAGGAGAAGACAGTGAACCGAGCAAAATAATCTCATACCATCATTCCATTTCGCTGTTTTCTCAAAGCCACATATAACGTAGAACAATTATAATATTGGTATCGAGAGTATTCACATAATTTAGTTAATCAGAATCCAGTTGAACAGCATATATTTTAGGTAAGTGAATAGCAGAGTGGAAAGAATTAATGGTGTTAGTAAGCCTGTTGGTTTGTATAGAAAAATCACAAGAATATTGTAAGGGAAGAAAGCAACTGGAAATTAATTTTATATGTGAAACAGTTAAGAAACATGTTATGTAAGGGTGGAATTGCGTAGTTGATCAGACGTCAGAAAACAGTCAAGTATAAAGTATAGGTGAAGACAAGTCAATCTTTTGACTGATGCCGAGTATATTATTTATCTTCAGACTACAGGAGACTAACACTTTGTTTTTCCACTCAAAACTAACATTCAGCAATACAACCAGATACTTCACCAGTGAAAAGCACAAGGTGTATCTGATTCACTGTAGATTCCATCAGTAGAGACCGAACATAAGCCTACTGATTGTTCAACAAGTTTCCAACACAATCACAAAACAGGATGGCTCAAAATGTTTGGTGAATGTGAAATGTTTAACTCAGAATTCTCTTTAAAATACTCAAATGTAAAATATAATACACAATGGACCGGAGTGCTACACCAAAGAAACCAGTAGTCACTGACAGAATATGATCAATCCTGAAGCTTGTGTAATTTCATATTGGTCCCCTTTCAGTGGTAAAACAATGAGAATTTTTATTTCTCCTAGGTATTCCGGAGTTTGGGTGAAGCGATTAAGACACTTGCCAAGTAATTTTTCAATGAAATGAATGAAACTTTTATTCATGTTTTAATCGTGTTTTGCAAACAGGCTAACAGTGATTGTTTGTCTGTTGTATACAAACTGAACAGTTAAAGACATGAGTATCATGAGCCAATTCTCAGTTGTTTTTGGTCAACTGATTAGGTTGTTCGGTGGTTGGTATGATTCACTGCAATAACTGTACTAGCATTTTGGCCCACTGTCACTTTCTGTTCGGTTCCTCACACACTATCTCCAGTTAGATTAGCACGAATTTCCATTTCATTGCTTGACATGAGTCTCACAGAAAGAAAAATTTGAATCACACACTTATGTGTGTGTGCTCAGCATTTGTATCGACAGAACTATTCCGGCGATGTGTGTTGTTTCAAAGGCTAGCTGTAGATGGACGGATGTTTACTCCCATGTGTTTTAGTTCATTTTATCCACGCTGCTTTTTCCGTGTTTAATGAAAACAAAACACGCAGTTCAGCGAACAGGCTGTCTTTAGCGAATTCATTTTCCTCTCCACCTGTACAATCGCATTCCTCTGCAAGTGTTTCCTGAAAGAGGAGGGTGGTAACAAAAGTGATGAGTTTTCGTAATCATAGGTGCAAATATTAGTCAGCGTATAAGAGGCACTGAGTAATTGTTTTGAAGTCAGGCATTAGGGGAGAAATTTAATGTGAATGGGTTTGAATCAGAATTCATATGAAAACGTGGGAAAATATTGAGTCATGTAAGAGTTCTGAAGAAATATAAGAGTTATGATGAGTCAGAAAAAAGAAACCACCCGAAACAAAGTTAAAAAAATTGAAGTGATCGATTAATTTTCTTTTGTATGCGCAGTTCAGGTTTCTCTATCTGAATGGCTACAGCTTCAGCAATGCGAAGGATAAGAAGGCGCCTTGCCTTATACAGGTTATTCTTCACTTTGCAGATTACTTCGAAGGAGGTGAAATGACCAGTGCTGAAAAGTTGTTCCAAAATCACACTCGTTATAGAACCACTACTGCCTCTTTCCAAACAAGCGGGATAGTATTCTTGGTAGTATTCATTTAGACAGGATACGCGCCGAACGACTTTCCTCCTTACCTCCCTCCACGCGAACATGTGAACTGTTATACGTCTCCATGTTTATCGATGTACTTTTATGGTCAGCTATTATCCTGTAAGGATTTATCTAAAATGGATAACTCTTCTTGGATCATTTTTACTCATGGCTTGTAGTGGTAGGTAATTCTCCAGAATTATTGGCCTCAGCATTTATCACTGAACACTGGATACAGAGCTTCACTGGTTAAGTCAAACTGTTTAGCTAAAGGCTTCCAATCAAGCATCCACGCCATTTGGTAAGCCGTCGTGTCACCTTCGTTCGTTCGTTCGTGAACGATACCAAGCTAGTTAAGCAATTATCCCACACTCCGATTTGGTCCCGAAATATAACTCGTAATTTGGACGCCCGATACGAACATTCGTGTATGCTGAACAAACACCATAAGAGTTTTGGTTATAAGATCTTGTGATTGAGTTTGCGTCGCACTATCTGTGAACGTTATTAACCTGAGCCTCTAAACTCGTTAGCTCTATCGGAATCTTCATCTCTAGAAAACACTCAGACAAACCCAATGAGTTCATCCTACTTTGCATTTGTCCTTATGTTATACTTACTAATTTTAAATTGTCTTTGTTTTACAATGGGTGGAAATATGTTTAAGCCCATCCCCATCCAACCAGTTAGCACCCCTATTCCGTCCGTGCCATATAGCCTATACAATGCAGAGGGAGGGTTTGTGTTAGCTAAGTGTGAATCCAGTGAACGTGGGATCACTGACTGACATTCACAATTTCTTGCAGTTTCCCACGCTTCACCCGAGAATCAAGTAAATCAGTTACTGTGCAAATGTCCAGCCCAGAGTTAATCAATCTCCATCGGACACTTAAAGCAGCCGTCCTTGAGAGAAATGATCTCCTGCATCACCAGAGTCGTGGTGGACTTCTTCGCAATGTCAAGTAAGGCCATCAGTCGGCCGTGTACATGCTGGCGTGAATGCGAGAAGTTATTGACCAACGTCATTTCTATGAGGGAATCCTTAGACACTTGCTCCATTTAACCTGCCACAGCCAGTGTAAGCTGTTGTTGTTCTTGACGGATTGGCCACTTCGGTTGATAGAATTCTAGAAATATCACAAAGTGCTCGATCTGTACACAGTCTTCGATTAATGATACTGAAGTGACAGAGTTATGCAAAATCTTTTATGCGGCCACTTAGGTCAGACAGCCCCGTATTTCCCCCTACCGTTCACCGAATTCCCCTTAACGTAGAAAATCACCTGGTAGGTCGAATATCAAGCTGCATTCACCTCGAAACCATGAGTCGTGTCAGTATCATGAGACCAGGAAGCAAAATGCTTCCAAGAACTCCAAGACTATGCATAGCAGTCTAGCTGGCACGGGTTGGCAGCAACCGTCACCAGTGTCAGTAACCTCCTACTACACATTAACGATATAGTCAACAAAACCTGGCACTTAGTTGTCACAGTTGTCGAAGTCAGCGTCCCTGTGGCTACAGAGGCAATTTGACAGAAGGGATCTACCTCCGACTAACAGGCTTCGAATCAAAAACCAATTGCAACCTTTGTTAGAAAACACGTTTATCTCAACGTACGTTTGTATAAGCCTCTTCAGTGAACTTTTCGCTGTTGACAACACAATGTCTATCGTTGGAACAGACCCACGTCACCATCACGATCTAGTATATGTCCGCTGAAATTGAAAGATTATATCACTAGACTGGATATTAAGAGTACCACCTACGTAGGTCACACCCTGTCACTGGTGGAGAAGAAGGCGATAGCAGATCCAACGCTTCAGCAGACTTTTGGCATGTGACTGGAAATTAATTGCCCGTCAAACGATCTACTGTGCATAACCAGCCACGTTATGCATCACATCACAACTCAGGACAGCCCGTGACATCTAAAGCACGATGACTTGCTCCTGACAAACTACGGCTGGCGAGAAATGAATTCGACCATATACTCACTGTTAGCGTCATTTGGTCATTGAGTAGCCAATAGGTATCCCCACTCCATATGGTACCGAAAAAGGATTGCAACGAATGGAGACCAATGGTGATTTATGTCAAGTGGACTCCAAATCAATCGCTGATTGCTATCCATTGCCTCGTACATACGACTTGATGGCAACACTATCTGGTGCAACTATTCTTTGTAAATAGACTTGATTGGCGTATACAACGAAATCATGAATGCACTAGGTGACATTCCGAAAACGGTTATCATCACGGCTTTCGGGCTCTTTGAATCTCTACCTACGATATTTGGTCTCCAGAACGTAGCACAAGTGTTCCAGTGCCTCATTGACGAGGTATTTCATAGTCTTAAACTTGTGCATCCACGCTTATACGACTGTCTCATTTTGAGTCTAATAAAGAAACATTACTTAGACTCTTGGACCAAGAATCAGAAAGGATACACCGACATGGTTTTTCCATCAATATTCAAAATTGGCAATGAGAGTAGAATCGCTGAAATTTCTCGGCCACACCACTTACTGGAAGAGTGTTTACCCACTGGTCAGTAAAGTCCAGGCGACTTAAACTTTCCGGACCCAAGTGCTATGAAAAATCTTCGCACTTCCAGCGACTTCATAAAATGCTACCGACGGTTTATTTCCTACTCTGTCTCTTCAATTCAGCCAATGGTAGTCCGTCTTCGAAGGAATAACAGGTCCGCTGAACTTGACGCATCCACTACAAGTTGCCTCATTCGGGTTAAAAGCCGTATTGGGTGCCATCCTACTTATGTCTCGAAATCCCGAAGCACCATTAGACATCTCAGTTTATGCGTCCAACACTGAAGTCGGCTCAGTTCTGCAACAGCTAGCCGACAAAAGTGGTGACCACTCTTCTTTTTTCCAGGCATCTGTGACTAGCAGAAACCAAGTGCAGCACATTCAGCAGGCAACTTCTGCCTATGTACAGTGTTACACGCCACTTCGACGTTCAGTAGAGGGTAGGGAATTCATAATTTTCACTGATCACAAATCTCTGACGTACCCTCTGAACTCAGCTTATGAAGATAAGTATTCACCAAGAGATTCGTGGCAACTCGATTACCTTTCTCAGTTTACGTCGGATAGTTGCCATGTATCTAAAGTGAACGACACTGTGGCAGATACCTTGTCGCGTATTTGTTCCCCCGTCAAAATAGGTGGCATAGACCTTGTAGAACTGTCTCGTTTTCAAAATGAAGATGCTTAGCTTCAACGTGAGTTGTCGGAAACAACTCTGCAGTTAGCCGAGAGAACCTTAGGTATAGGGAGAGACACTATCCTATGTGACAATTCCACGGGTACTCCTGGCCCCATCGTGCCTAAAATTTATCGCCGTAACGTCTTCAATACGCTGCATGGCTTATTCCACACAGATATTCAAAATACCGTCAAGCTCGTAACTAGTCGGTTGTGTTGGCCTGGTATCAATAAGGAAGTAAGGGAACAGGCTCATACATGCCTAGCTTGCCGAAAGTGCAAAGTATTATGACACACAAGAAGCCCACCTGACACCCTTCTTTTCCTTATCGCTCGTTTCAAGCACTTCCATATAGATCTGGTTGGACCCTTCCTAGAATCTCATAGATATACTTAAATCTTGATATGAATTGTTCCCTGTATGTGGTGGCCTGAGGCAGAAGCGCTCAAAAATGTATCTACTGAAACAGTCTCACGCGTCTTTGTGGGACAGTGGACCACCAATTTTGGATTTCCATCCTCCATAACAACTGATAGCTGGTGGCAATTCCGAAGCGGCTTATTCATCGCCTTGACTAAAATCCTAGGTTGTATGCGTTTCAGGACAATTGCATACCATCTTCAAGCAAAGTGTATGGTAGAACGTTCACACGGAAAATTGAAAGCTGGGCTATCGGTCGCGAACACTGTGCACTGGACTTGTCACTACGTTGTTTCTTCTAGGTATACGAAAGGCCTTTAAGACTGATGTTGGCAATACATAATAGAAAGCCGGAACTTTATGTACGGAAACAATTTTCACGATCCCTTTCTTTGACTTGGTCTTGATTTTATTGTGTGTTTTTTTATTCCAGTGGAACATAGGGCTTCAAGCTAGAGGCTTGAAGTTTCTGTAGCAGTGTTTATTTTACAGGATGGGGTTGCTAGCCTCATGCCTAACCTTTCCTCTTTACCAGGTTCGTTTCTGGCTCAGCTAGGTAAAGGAGTTCGTCGGCCAGGGATCGAACCCCGGACCACGTGCATAGTCAGCGAGCGTCCCAACCCCTATGCCACCGACGCACGATTTTATTGGGTAATTTACTTAAAATCTTTGTTATCCTTCTCTATTCCATATCCGATTTTTGTTTTAATTTGTTTCACTTCATGTTATCATTTTCTAACAATTTACTTAGTCTACTACTTAGACAACGTGTCACTCATCTTATGTCTCCATCATATTATATTCACACATTCACATTTTCGAAACTACCTTACTTTCCGATCATCTATTTCACACATATATATATTGAGCTTTAGGTTGACCTCTATTTATCTAGCTATTCATTCATATATCTAATCAACTGTGACTCATAATCATATACACCAATATTGTTACGATTTAGTATTGACACTCACTTGGACAGTGTTATTAGTAGGCGAAGATTATCTGAAAAATGTAATTGATTTGCACAATACATTTAGAACAGTCTGATCACATATTTACTTGTCAAGTTAGTTTATACGTTTGGTTATCTAATCTGATGAGGATTATCAAATTGTTTTGCTGACACATGGGAGGGGGGTAAATTTACGAATAGCTATCGCCTGAGCATATTTCAACAAGCGTCCTTGACGGCTTTTTTGAAAAATAACATTAAAATCTGTTTTGACATCAATCTTATGCTTCATATTAATTGACTTGACTAATAACATTATCCAAATTTATTAAATGTTTTAAATTTCCGCTCACTGTCAAACGTTCACAGTGAAAATGATAATACCGACTGAAATAATAAAGAATAGATATACAGACTAAATGAACAAAACGAAAAATAAGTAGAGACGAGGTAGAAATGGAGGTTATAATAACTAAACGTAGAAGGACGCAGGACTGTGAAATAAGGATTTGTTGTGTAAGCGTTTTTTGTACACAAAGCTTTGGCTTTACTATTTCCACGACCAAAGCTTCAGCAATACAGATGAGATGGATATGTAAAGTTTCTGACAGGTTATTCTGCGCCTCATAGATAACTTTAGGGGAAGTGGTTGTTGAGATAAGATGACTAGTGTAGATTAAATATTCAATCGCAGCACTATTTATAGCTACACATCCACATCTTCATAAATACGCAGAATTGTGTTCTTCCAGTCTCCCGCATCGAACGACCAATGTATGTTGCTACACACAAGTGAATGAACCGGTAAATACATACAGAGTTCTTTAGCCAAGGAATCGTTTCCTTCAGGTTGTTAAATCGTAATGGTCCACTAGAGAACGCTATTCTCAATGGCACTGCAGCGAATGTCCTTTCACTGACTGTGAGATCTTTCTTTAAAGGTTGTTTGCAATTTTTGGTATACTTAAGTTATTTCTCTGATGACTAATTCTTTAGAACAACACATTTAATAGAACAATATTGTTTTCAATTAGATATCATCAGGCTTAACTACAATATATATGGTGTAAATATAATTGCTAGATTACTGTTTAGGACAAAGGATGCACTGCTGATTCATTTACCGGAATTTGAACTTGAGATGGAATTTTAATTACTTTATTTGATTTGATGTATGTCAGAATGCTTTCGATAACCATCCTGCACAGTGCATGCGATTTTAGATATTTTCAAAGTTGGGTTGACAACATAATCAAAGCTTCTCCGTTCAAAGTAATTACCGGACTGTTGAAAATGTAGCTATCTACTTTATCAGTCTCCTAAGCGACTGCACTACTTAAATTTCCATTTAGCAAAATGCATAAACCTTTTGGAGTTCGCATTGTTTTTAATTTTCCAGTTATGTTTTCGATACGGGGTCATGAATAGCTAGTGCTGAAGAGTTTCAAACCAGGATGAAAGCGCTACCCAGTACTCCCCGTTCTCATGTAATTCTGTACCTGGCATATTCTCGTGATATAACTTCAGGTTTATTGCTACATTGCTTTACTGATATTAGCCAATGTTGTTTTTGTTATAGTTAGATATTCCATATATATTGTAATTTTCGGAACAAGTCTAGCCCAGATTAAATAGTTTGAAAAAGGTTGGCACTGAGTGAACAATACTGGTCAATTTGATTTTCTCTATTTCCTGTTTATGACTGAAATTTTTACTTGAACAAACGCCTTGAAGCAAAGGGGGCTATACGCCTGCGTCATCCTATTATTTTGTACCCATCAGATATTTCACTTCATTTCTTGAGTTGGTGTGCGTCGGTGGCACAGAGATAGAATGCTCGCCGACCAGGTAAATGGTTCGGGGGTTGATCCCCGGCGACGCTCGCCCCTGCCTCACTAACCCAGTAATGAGACTGGTAAAGAGGCAAGGTTGGGCATGAAGCTAGCAACCTCATCCGGTAAAAACGCACACCATTCCTACAGAAACTTCAGAGCTCTAGCTTGAAGCCTTATGTTCCACTGGGAACGTAAAGGAATAAAATAATAATAATCTTGAGTTGATGTCTTTGATCACACTGGATAGAAACTTTTTCCCTGTGCTCGTATCCCTTCTATTTAAACAGTACTGTCAATATAGTAGTTCACCTTGCCACACACCATTTCTCACGTCTAAGGGAAAGGCAAGAAAATAGCAGGCTGTTGACTAGCTTGATATGGTGGTTGGATTTCCACGTTGCAATGACTTAACCGAGTAAACTGCTTAAAATAATCACTCCTAAAAGTCTTATCATATTAGAAAGGTCCGTTGAATAGCAATAAAACCAGAAAAGGTGGCTGTCATAGGCACAATACTTACCATTATCATGAAAGTACAGTGGTTAAACTACTTATTTTTGAAAAGAGACATGTAAGAGTGTCATGGTGTCTTCCACATCTACTCTGAAAATCGGCCATGCTGGGTTCTTAGTCTACGACTTAATAGTTTATAATGTCTATCATCACAGCCATATATCACGACTAGCTGTACGGGGGGTGGGGTGATTAGCTGGAAGCAGGTTTTCCGTTACAAAGAAAAATTCACACATCTTGGCTTATTTGATCTGATTGCTCACTACCTGCCCAAATCGTACATCTTTTCGGCTATCTTACGATTCAAAATTAACATTCATTCTCAGTCACTTATTCCAAGAAATGGTCAGAAAGGATCACTATCTTTTAGGACTATCTTAATACTCGAATACCGTTAGGTGATGAATCTCAATTTCACAGATAAATTGTTTTCCAGCCAGTGTAATCAGACTATTCACTTGAATCACATAATTTTGATGGCTGTGCCAAAATAGTTATCACAGACAGAAGTTCTATACAACCAAATTTCCTGTGTGAATGAATGAAAATTCCATGTCAGATAGTATACACTAGTCAGTTTTATTGCCTTAACCAGTCATCAGTGATTTTTATTTGCATTAATGAATAAACTCATGTTTCTTCAAGATTAATAACTCATTTAACTAACATCGAAATGAAACACAACTGACATTGTTACAGAATTAGAAGACTGTAGATACATTAGATCCATAGATGAAAAATTATGCCACTGTCAAGTTCCTAATTTTCCATCAAAATAAGGTAAGCGACAAAAAACAGATCACCACACTCATATCGAATCAAACTGTCTGCCTAACACCCCTAAACAGTTTTTTTCCTTCACGTTCCCAGTGGAACATAGGGCTTCAAGCTAGTGGCTTGAAGTTTCTGTAGCAGTGTTTATTTTTACAGGATGGGATTGCTTGCCTCATGCCCAACCTTTCCTCTTTATCAGCATTATTCCAGGCTTAGCGAGGTAAAGGAGTTCGTCGGCCGGAGTTCGAACCCCGGACCATTTGCATGGTCGGCGAGCGTCCTGACCTCTGTGCCAACGATGCACAGTCCCTAAAGAGTTAATTCTGTTGAACCTATAATTCAATTAAGATCAAAATTTATTCGTATCAGCCAAATGTTGATTTTATTCATTTGATAAGAGTTAATAACAAATTTTAAAACATATGTATAGCCTTAGTTGTTATTCATTATCTGTATGCAATCTGTTGATGTTCTAAATAAACATTGTTGTAAAAGCTAAGGGGTTATACTCCAGACTTTGAAGTCAAACGAAATCTATCTCTTGTGTGATGGTTATTATCGGTTATTTGTTAATTTCATAATTTATTCTTTCCAGTTAGACAAAAATGATTTTCTCTGTGTGGCATATGAACAAACATTTTGGTAAATTTTCTCTAAATACTGTCGTGGTTCTGAGTTTAGTCATAGTGCAGAGTACTTATTTTGGTAAACTGGCCTAAATGTTCGCTCTCCAGATAATTAAAACCGTTTATGTAGCACTTGGTCAGTTTTATCACTTAAATCAGATGAAAAAAGATTCATGTGTAGATTAGTTAAACTGCAAAACAAAAGAGCACTTGATAATTGTTCCATCCTAATCTAGAAATCTCTATCAAATCACATCATCAATTATAGGGAAGAACTAACCCATGATTGTACGTTGAAAAGTCGACAAATTACTTTTCATCTACTATGCTAAGGTCAAATGACAATTTATAATCTCATCAATTTGTAATGAATATTTCCCCCAACTTAAAGTCTTCCCAAAGGAACTTCTCTAAATTTTGAGTAGACCACTGAGCAACCCATCTACAAGTTGGTCATTAATAATTCATTCAGTTGATACTGAGATCTTAGATTCTTGTGAGTTAAACTAATGTTCAGGTAGATTTAGCTATGAAATAGTGTCATTTATAGAAGTGAACAGAAATAGATAATTTTCCTGTTTTGGCTTGAAGATCGCCAGTAGTACCTGTTGGATGATCTCCAAATCCGTCTAATTTGCCCCATACTTCTTCTGAGAGCCTCAGACTAATAAAAACAACTCCCTGCTACTTGCTGTTTTCAATGATTAGGTGGCAGATAGAAACTGGTGATGAAATTTGACATGAAAACAGTAAAATCTAATCAGCGACTCAACTAGCATAAAAGACAGACGTGTATCAGTGATCATGTAGAGATATCTGATTAAAAGTCAGTCACTTAAAATTGTCAAAATGCTATACAGTTAGATAAATAAATTATGTGAACTTATTTCTTATAATGAATATTATTACTGAAACTAGAAACTTGACTGTCTGTCTGTCTGTTTTCGACATAGAACTTTGCACAAATGTGCGGAAGTTCAAGTCGCCACACTCCGTGTAGCACGCGAAGCAAGAGAAGAAAGTACAAGAAAAGCATAATAGAAACAGTGAGCAGAGGTGTGAGACAAAGGAGTAATAAAGAAATACAAAACAGTTTCATTGAAGATCATAAGTCACAAGGAGTGGATGCATCTGCGCCATTGAGAACGATTTCGAGCCATGTCACCAATTGTTTCCAACCATTGATTTTTACCGTCCCGAGGACCCCAACCAGGAAGTCTACACCTTTCTACGTGGCTTAGACCAACTGTTGTGAATTTCATTGTCTGATGCCAAGTTTTTGTTTGACCGCCGCTAGCTTTTTCCAGCCTGACCCTATATCCGCTAACATTGCTCGTCGAGGAAGGCGATGGCTTGGCATACGTAACACATGTCCTAACAATCTCAGTCTTTGTAGCTTCACGACTTCGTCGATTGATTTCCCCTGTTTACCTAGAACTCTACGCCTAACCTCCATGTTGCTCACCTTATTATGCCACTTTACACGGGAAATAGAACGCAGGCACCTATGATCAAAGACAGCTAGTCTTTTCATGTCTTCCACTCTCAGTGGCCAGGTCTCACAACCATAAAGGAGGACGGAGCGGACTGATGAGCAGTACACCCGCCCCTTGGTCGATAGTCGAACATCTCGTCTACGCCAGAGTCGGCGTAAACTAACAAATGCGAAACGAGCCCCTTGTATTCGTGCTGAGATCTCGTCAGAGATCAGCCCGTTGGGGCTGATGGTAATTCCCAAATAAATGAAGCGGTCAACGTGCTCTACCACTTCACTTCCTATTTTTAAACTAGGCGTCGATGTAGTCCAATCGTGTAACATCATCTTGCATTTGGCGGGAGCGAATCGCATGCCAAACATTCGTAGATTGCGGCTCAAGGTGTTTAGAAGACTCTGCATTTCGTCAGCGTCTTCGCCTAGAAGGACTATATCGTCTGCATATTCCAAGTCAACGAGATTATTCCCCGGTAGCAAGTCAATCCCTGAGTCACTGAAGTCACCTAGGGTTAAGTCCATTAACACATCTATGATGAAGTTGAATAGAAAAGGAGATAATGGGCATCCTTGACGGACACCACTGGTCGTCACCAGTTCAGATGACAGCTCGCCGTAAGCCCTCACCTGGCTGTATGAGTACGAGTAGAGTGCCTTAATCAGTGCAATATATTTTCTTGGAATTCTCTTTACAGCCAAGCATCTCCAGAGAACTTCTCTATCGACAGAGTCGAATGCTGCCTTTAGGTCAAGAAATATAATGACTGTTGGACGCCGGAAGGAATGCCTATGTTCTAGAATCTTGACTGGTGTTTCTAAAGTATAAAATAATAGTACAGTATCAACTGATGATGTGCAGATATCATTGTTTCGACAGAACTCAAATCAACTGTTCACAAGTTATCCATTTCTGCTAGACTACTAACTAACAAGCTAAAAAGTGGTCATTTGTAGTTGAGTCAGTATTGGTTTTAAACAAGTGCTGAATTCACTTGCACTGTACTAAAAATAAATAAGCAAACACAACTAATTTGTATTCATCTTTATTTTATTCTTACCTATTTCACTTTCAAATTTCCTTCATTCGACTCTACACTCAGGATATTTTGAAGAAATTAGCAGAAGATTGGTGGATGTTCCTTATCGTCTTAATAGGCTTTTGGCTGCATTTAAAAGTTCTTCATCTATTGGCTATCGTGCTAAAATTTACTGTCGGAAAATATTGTTTTTCTAAGAGGAAACATTTGAAACGTGCTGGTGAATGGGCAATAGTTACTGGTGCAACGTCTGGGATTGGTAAAGCCTATGCAGACGAATCAGCTAAAGATGGTTTAAATATTATGCTGATTGGTAGAAATGATCAGAAATTATCCTCAGTTGCCAGTGAATTATTCAACAAATACAAGACTGAAACCAGAATTGTTGTTGCTGATTTTACAATTGTAAGTTTTAACATTTTTGTTATGGCAAAAGCACTCGTGAGTAATTTTTACTGAAAGTTTGGAATTTCGTGTTGTATGAATTTACTGACCCCTATCGGTCGATTCGTGCTCGCAAACCAACTCCTGAAAGGATTGCTTGATGGGCCAAAACGGATGCAACAGATTTCACGCCATCTCCCATCAAGCAAATAAAAACAACTATTCTTTCTCATTTTAATATTCCTTAAACCTTATCTTATTATACAACATGTAATCAGGCAGTAGAATCAGACGGGCATATAATGGACATTTCATTTCAAAATAGGACTGCTTGCTCAGTGCGTGGATTCACATGCCTGATTAATTTGATAAATCTTCTATGCAAGTAATACGGCATTACACCGTGATAATCGCGAGTGAGTCAGTTGTTGAATTGTGAAATGTGAACTGTTCCTTGATTTCTTTCATTCATTCCAGAAATAAATAAAAATGCAGCATTCCATCCTCTTCAAGTAAAAATTGACCTCCAGTAGTAGAAAATTTAGATAACAAAATGTTTATATGGAAATTACATCTTTTAATGTTAAGCTTCATGAAATTAAGCATGGAAAATCGGTTATATGAAGATTACTTTTAACGTGGAAGTTAATAAATTACAGTCTGTATCGATCGGTGCATTAGTTCAACCAAGCGCTTGTGAATGCAAGTTGGAATTTAGAATTTTGTTCATCTTTGCTCACTATATTCAAGTATCATTCATGTGATACAGTCTGTTAACTTCGGTGGTGAGAATACAAAACATTTTTATGCATAGCATCCCATGATTTCAAAAGTTTACAGTAGCGTCTTAGTTACTGTCTAGACAGTGAGAAACGGTTGTTATTCATTAAAATATTTTTCCAATAACTTTGTCTATATCACACAACAAAATAAGCTGCAGTTTGAAGAATTTCGTGCTATCGGAGTACATTGAATAAACTAGCAGATTTAAAAATGATGTTCACCATCTCCGATATACCTCATACACGTGATCTGCTTCAACTGCTTGAATGAAGCAATGACAACGATTGTAACAGAATAAAGTGATATCATTCTATTTCATTGGTTTCTTGTCAGCCACACATAATTTATAAAATTATGAGTATGTGCACAGAGTAATTTATGACATACCTGAAACGAAGATATGATATCGGTTAACAGGGAACCCCAGAACTAATAAATAGAATATGCTCAGAATCTGCACTCATATATATGTTATACACATAAGGTTCAAGGTGATTTAAAGTATTCTTCAGAAACCGACTGGTGGAGCAAAGAGCGCCTAGAAATCTCCGGTGCAAAGACTACTCTGATCACCACAATTTAACCTGTTCATCTCTTGTTTCAATATTCGAACATCAAAGTCACACTGTGAAATAATAAAGTGAGTAAAGATACATGTAGAGGACTAATATTAGAGTTCACTAATATTAC
Source organism: Trichobilharzia regenti (assembly GCA_944472135.2). Taxonomy (NCBI): domain Eukaryota; kingdom Metazoa; phylum Platyhelminthes; class Trematoda; order Strigeidida; family Schistosomatidae; genus Trichobilharzia; species Trichobilharzia regenti. The sequence goes on along the minus strand of OX235265.1, from coordinate 61,399,923 downwards.
AAATATGAGAAATATAATCCAAGTCAATGAAATGTTAAATAACAATATATTACCAAAAATGCAATGATGAGTTATATCAACAAAAAGGATTACTTGGATATAAAGTTTAAGTCCTCTGCTACATATTATTTATATAACCCACGGGTACGTTAATTGTTTGGGTTGCGTCTGCTGTAGCTGCTGTGTTCCGGTTGTAGAGACGTCTTTAGTTGAGAGTAGTAGACTCCTACAATAAATCCGAAGTATACAACACGGTGAGATTTGAGCAGGTAAGCAGAAGTAGCCAGGGAGAAGGCGAAGTCTCCAACAGCAGAGTGTATTTTTTCAATTGTGTACGGAAGTTATGTATATTTCAACAAGAAGCGTTTTAAACAAAAATCATGTACAATATCTCTAATTTATACAAATAACCAAAAAGTGTACAATCACATTGTTACGTACTCCACATACATGCCAACAGTACAAAACACACTTTGTACTCATAGCAGAATAAAAATTCAAAAGTTACTAATGGACCTGAAACGCATCTTCAGTCGTGTAGCAAATATTCGTCAGTTACTGTCTCGCAGTTTTGTCCATTGTTTGAATCTACTATACAGGCTATATATATGAAGAGAGAGAGAGAAACGCGGCTATTTTTCTTTAGAAAAGGAGGTCAATTCATAGACAATTTTGATTTAGGTTATCTTTGTTGTTATAATTTCTTTGTAAAGATATTTTTAAAATAGCATCGGCTTGTGTTTTATTGGGCTGAACAATAGCAGTCTATCGTTATAGTTCCGAGGTTTTTATTTGATGCAGTATCTGTTGGAATAAACTATATAAATAAAAATGTCGCCCAACACATAGGTGACAGTGTATTTCGAAAAAATCGGCCTAACTAAATTCTTTATATGAGCAATTTTACCAGGCCTTCAGTACAAATGAATTACACATATGTTAGGTATTCTAATTATTTAAATTTGGAGAAATTAAAATGTCATTTTTAAAGATTGAGATAATTTCAAAACGTCGGTTCACTATTTATTATTTTCTGTAATAGCCAGACAGGATGGTAAACACATGCAAAGTCCTTGTAAATAAACTCATCATAATGCATTTTTACGTAAGATGGGTTAGATAATGAAAAATTGTATTCGGTATTCAGAGTTATAAGGCAGAAATATATGTTACAGCTTATTTGTAAGGATACTTGTTAGCATAGTCCAGCTGGAATCTTAAGGTAGGTTATTTCACGAATTTGTTTCCAGCATCATATGTCCTCAGGTAATCTCGTACCAAATCTATGAACCCATCAACACACATTAAAACTGCCTTCATTGCTAATTCTCTTCTCCCCAAATATGCTTTCCACCTCGGAATGTAAATAACTGTAGAAGTTTCGAAAATTGAGAAGCAATCTAATCCAATTCTTTCAAGCCTTCTCTATCATGTTCCACAACAAGTGCATATAGGAATATACCATCCACCTTTCAGGGGAATATTTTACCATTCAGTTGGAAAGTGGGGTTGTGTGAATCCTCAAATCAAATCTCACTTGTGTAATAAAGTCAGTAGATTTAAATTTATAATCATAATACTAACAACAATTCCGTCTCAACATTCTTCAGGATAACGTATATGATACAATTGAAACTGAAATTGAGAAACTCCCCTCCGTTGCCTGTTTAGTCAATAATGTTGGAATGACGCATGAAACAGATTCATTCATATCATCTTCATGGTCAAATAATAAGGACTTCATCAAAACCATCATCCATTGCAATACACTGTCAACAGCAACAATGACGCGCATAGTAATGCCAAAAATGTTATCACAAAAACAGCCTAACCCAGCTAATATCAACGTGACGTCTTACGCTGGTCTAAAAGTTTTTCCTTATATTTCGATATATTCAGCGACAAAAGCCTTTGATATTCAGTTTTCCAGATCAATTGCTGAAGAAGTTTATAATAAAAAGATTCTAATACAAACTGTCTGTCCACTACTTGTCGCTACACCGATGGCAAAGATTGACAAGCCAACATTTTTCATACCGACTGCAGAAACATATGTGAAAAGTGCACTGGACATGTTAGGCGTAGAAAGCTTCACCTATGGTTATATTCGTCATGACTTAAAGGCATTTCTATATGACCTGCTACCACAACCGATTTGGATAGCGTTGATCCACATTAGAGTGAAACTAATGAAGAGAAAACGAAAGTGAATATCAACCAGTAAAACGACCATTACTAAATATTTAAAATTTCACTTTGAATCCTACATCTGACGATTATAACGATTATCTTTTAATAAATCTTAAAAACTGTGAAATATTTAAACTGCACAAATTAAACTACAAATAATATTCCTCCTTTCTTCTTTATTCTCACTGAAAGACTTTAGATGTTTAAGTTAAGGTTACATCTAACAGCACAACTAAGGTTATTCATATTTCCATATTTCATCAATTCAATACTACTTATCTGAAATTATATCAGTGGGAAATTAGAAAAACTTGTTATCACCATTCTAAGTAGAATGAAGTTGTAATAAATGCTGACATGCATTAAATTTACCGTTTATAGATTACAAAGTGTGATGGAAACAACCATGATGCCTGCTGTTAGATACCACCACCAAATGTGATCTGCTTCATAGCATAATTACAATGAAGAAAGTAAGCAGAAGATTTGGACGAGATATACTACCGACTTATATGAATCGTTTGCAACTAAATTTAGAATAAAATCTAAAAGGCGTTACACTACATAAGGAGTGTACACTACGAAATGGAAGATAAAAGAATAATAACTGTGGAACGACACAGAAACAGAAGATGAGATGAGGAAGTTAGTCCCCTGAGAGTGGCAATTCACGGTCGAAACTATTTTTCGTTTGAATGAATGTCGTCCATGGCATCAGTAGCTTGATGTAGTGCTTTCTTCTTATCAACATAAACAAAGTAAGAGTAAGAAACAAGGAGGATAATGTAATATCATTTTATTTCGGTGGTTTCGATCAGCTGAAAATAGCCTTAAAGAATTTTCGCATAATTACGTCAAGACTTTCAAATACCTCAGTAAATTATCATGAAGATGGAGATCGTTTTTGTTACATAATAGAAAAGTAGGATGTTAAGAGTGCCAGTAAGCTTATTATTATAGATACAAAGATTGCGATTATATTTTAGGGTCAAGAATGAAAGTTAAAAAATTAATTGCAGGTGTGAAATTAACAAAATACTCTATGTAAGGGCTTCATAAAGTAGTTGAGTAGAGGCCAAAAAAGGTGGTTTCAAGAGTATACATTAAGACATTTGCTTGACCAAGGCTTTCTTCACATCAACGTCCAAAGTACTGTTTACTCTCAAACTCACCAATACAGCCATATACTTCACCATTGTCGGTTAAGCGAAGACACCACTAACGACCAAGCAAACGCATGTTGATTGTAAAACAGGTTATTCAACACAAACAACAAACTACATTACACAAAATAGGTTTAAGATGAATTTCGGTGACTGACAATTTCTGTTACTGTACTGCTTAAATGAGCACTGTTGTTTGTTAATATTAATTATATAAGCTGCAAATAATTCTGCGAAGTACGAATTTGAAAGTTCCTCCCTTTGTGTTGTTGTTTGGTCTCCTGTAATTCGGTCGTTAAGAAATACAATTACAAATAACTGCTACATGAATGTAAGTAAACGTAGAATCTAAAAATTAGAATTCTTTAACCTACTTTCACTATACAACACAATGTACAGCGGATCATAACATCACACCAATAGACACAGCGGGCACTTACGAATTCTGACTGACAGAATTTTATCAACTTTGATGATTGGATAATTCCACATCGACCTCCTGAGAGGGGTAATACAGTAGGAATAGTTACATCCACTAAATGATCAAAAACTAAAGTAATTTCTATAGCAATGTTAGAAGAAATTAGGGTGAAACGACTAAGTACCTGCCAAGTAATTTTTTAAAGGAGTGAAGGTAACTTTTGTTCACGTTTCTGATCATCTCTTATTAACAAGCTGAGAGTAATTAAAACTGGATAACGCAACGACAACGACTTTTGCAGTATGAGACGAATTCGCCTTATTTCATAAGATTTTTATGTGTTTCGGCAACTTGAATGGCAAAGTTCATTTGCAATCACTGTGAAATAATTTAGGCAAACTAACTAATGTCTAGTTGAAAGTTGGTCACTTACCAGCTCGTCTGGAGCTCCACGGTAGCCGAGCTAATATTTCGCCGGAGTTGCTCGTATTTCTTGGTCTGCGTTTTACAGATTTACCTGTTCAAAGTTCTTGTTGTTTCGTAAGAAACTGTTGGGGGTTTCTTCTTGTTCTTCTGGATTCATTTACATGGAGATTATCAGCACTGTGTTTGTTCTATTGGTGGTGCTCAATTGTTTCTTTGGACAAGCATTGTTTACAAAATAGCATTTGTTCGTAATTTCCAATATCCAATATCGTTTTTACGAGCTAGTATAAACCAATTTGATTTCTTTGTGCTCGCTTCTTGATTGTGAGGTATAGGTTCTTGATCTTCGGTAAACTTCTGCGTAGCTTGTCCCGCCACTCGACTGTCGTAGCTTTGGTTGACTCCAAAGGGAGTAGTGCTGGGATTAATTATATGTGGTTTGTAGTATGAGGTATGTTAAGACTGTTACTACTGTGATTGGAGTTGATCCTTTCGCCAGTTAGTCCTTCGGTATTGTCGACAAGAGAAAAGAGATAGTAATAATAATAAGTAATAATAATAATAGATATAATTAGTGAAGCTATTCAGACTAAGAGACAGAAACGAAAATAGGAAACGTAACAACAGTCAGCTCATTAAGTTTGAAGAATAATATATATATATATATATATATATATATAGTAATAATAATAATAGTAATTATAATATTAATAAGTTGTCAGGAGAGTAAGACGGGAGAGAATGTAAAGAAGTAAAATGACGAGTTTAATTATCTACCCTGATTGGTAAATGCGATTTTAAGGAGATAGGCCATTTGGATGCAGTCCTTGTATCGCTGCATGGTTGTCCAGCCTTCGCTTAAAGGCGTCCAAAGACGGTGCCATAGCTACATCTGCCGGTAAGGAATTCCAGGGACGACAAACCCGCAGTGAAAAGAAGTGGGAGCGCACCCGGGTCCTTGCCCTCTGGTGAGCTATCCTTCTGGGATTTCCACGTGGAAGCCTATACCTACTCAATGGCAGAACACCTTTGTTTGGGTGATTCTGGTCATTTGTTATTTTGTAGGCAGTAATCAAATCCCCCCTAAGCCGACGGTAACTAAGTGTGAACAGGCCTAATTTCTTCAGCCTTTCATCATATGGTTTGTTTCGGAGACCAACCACTCCTTTTGTTGCCCGTCGTTGGACTCTTTCCAAGAGGTTGGCATCTCTTCTCAGCATTGGGGGTGCAATAATATTATGCACCTCAAGGTGTGGCCTGACGTATGTTTTGTACAACATTAGAAAGAGCTCAGGAGTGAGTGCACCTAACTGTCTATGCGTAAAGTGTATGACCGCATATGCCCTCGCTACATCCCCTGTGTAATTTACGCTTGTGTCCATTTTTTCCGTTAGAACTAGACCTAAGTCGCGTTCCGACGTTGTGCAGGACAAGCTTTCATTGCACAGGGTGTAACTTGCATTCTGCAGTCTACAGGTGCGCAACTTCACTACTTTGCACTTTTTCAAGTTGAAAGTCATGCCACTGGCCACCGCCCAGTCTTCCAGAAGGTTTAGGTCTTCCTGTAGCCTATCTGAGTCCTCCGGACACTTTATCGCCCTCCATATTTTTACGTCGTCAGCGTACAGGAGAGTCGGGCAGCTCAGACGGCGTGGTAGATCATTGATGAAAATCAAAAACATCAGTGGTCCTAGGATAGAACCCTGCGACACTCCTGATGACGATCTGTGCCAAGATGATCGGACTCGGTTAACCTTAGTGCAAAATTGCCTGTCGGCTAGGTAGTCCTTCAACCATGACAGAAGTGGCTCACCTATGCCTGCCTGGCTTATTTTATGTAGGAGAAGGTCATGGTGAACAGTGTCAAATGCCTTCTCAAAGTCTAGGAAGACCACATGGACTGGTACGTTCAAGTCCCAGCATGATGTCCAGTCGTCCCAAGCTGACAGTAGGTTAGTGACGCAGGATCTGCCTTTTCTGAAACCATGTTGGGCTTCATGTAGTATATTAGTCCTATCGAAATATTCCCTGATGTGGTCGTCAATAATACTTTCCAGTACTTTTGATACCACTGGGAGTAGAGCTACTGGTCTATAGCTAGCAGCGTTTTGCCTGTCCCCACCCTTGAAGATTGGAGAAAGGATGGCTCTTTTCCACTCCCTTGGCAGGGTCCCCGAATCCATTGAGTGTTGGAACAAGTCGCACAGGGGTCTACAGAGAGCCTCGGCGCACTGTTTCAGAACAGATGGCCTGATGTCATCACAACCTGGGGACTTCCCAGGTATGAGTCGCTGTAGCTTCCTTAGTACTATTGCGGGGTTTATTTGGGGAGTAGTCGCTAGGTCTTCCTCCTCTGAAATAGTGGTGCCACCATTTTGGTCCGTAACTGTAATATCCACATTGCTGTTTAGCTGTTTAGCGAAGGCTGAACTGAATGTTTCAGCCATCTCCAGACTAGTGAGATATTGACCGTTTGGGCCTACTAAGGCGCATGCCCCTTGGTTTGTCGGTTTTCTTTCCGACATGAATCGGTACAAGTTTTTAGGGTTTGATAGGAGTTTTTTAGCAAGGTTAGCCTGGAATGACCTTCTGTCCCTCCTGACTCTTGCATTACACCGGTTCCTGAGTTCGAGGTATGCATCATGGTCGGTCTGACTCTTAGATACACGCCACGTAAACCAAGCCTTCCGCTTTGCTTGCAGAATACGTTGCGTGCCTCTCTTCAACCATGACGTCTTTCTCTTAGGCTGTGTTGTGACTAAAGGGACGGTATCCGAGATTGCTTATGGATAATCTTTTTTACCACTTCCCAGTGTTCATCCACAGATAGGTCGTCCCATGCTAAGGGCCAGTCTGCGTCGGACAAGAGCCTCCGCATTTCAGCATAGTCAGCCTTGCTGTAGCACAGACATGGTCGCGTAACATCCCATTGCAAACGCTCACGGAGGACAAGATCGAAACCTATGACTGCATGGTCACTGCTTCCCAGAGGAGTCATGATCTGGACCTTTTCGACGAGTAGCTGGTCACTAGTTAGAATATAATCTAGTTTTGATGACTTTCCACTAGGGCCCCACCTAGTGTCGTCTCCAACATTCTCAGTCAGTCCCGTGTTTCGAATAGTTTGCAGTAGGTTTCGGCCAAATTTTCCCTTAGCACACCCGGAGCCGAGGTTCAGTGATGGAGCATTGAAATCTCCAGCTATGGTGATTTGGTCGTAGCCCAAATCTCGTATTCCTGTGATAGTGCTGAGCAGTAGCTGATTGTGCTCTGCCCCACAGGTGGGAGATCGGTAGATGCCACCCAGTAAGTGCTTGGTGTGGCCTACGGTGAAATGACACCATATGGAGTCTGGGAGTTCGATAAGTGGTGGGTCCGTTGCGCGCACACATTTAAGTTGCCTATCAAAGTATATAGCAACTCCCCCTCCTTCCTTATTATCCCTGTCTCTTCTGACCAGTACCATATCACCTATACTGATTTCATTGTCGGCGATAGTGGGGTTTAGCCACGTTTCAGTAAGAATGATTATTTTCAGTTGAAGGTGTGCTTGGAGATTTCGGAGTTCACCTACTTTCCCTCTCAGCCCCCTCACATTGCTATATAGGCAACTGACAGTGAGTCTAACAACCTCAGAGTGTTGTGGGGTAGTTGACGTGAAACCGTCTGCTGGTGGGGGACTTGATGTTGGAACTAGTTGGCCGATTCCGATAGAACCGGCCCGTTGTAGTTTTTTTCAATGGATTTAGGCAGGACACTTGGGAGACACAGACTATTATTCTCAGAGCTGCATCGCTCTAGTGTCACCGAAGCTTGGGGTCGTATTAAAGCCTCAGTTTGCTGCCTCCTTATATTTCTGGGTCTGCTTTCACAGCATCGGATGGGTCCTCCAATTTTATCTTGGTATCATACGTGTTAATGACAGTATGCCTGAGGTCATTGTTGATAACTGTGATGACAACCTTTTTTGATAAACAAGTCAGCCGGATAAAGGAATCCCCTCGAATTACCTGGATTTGAGCCATTGTGTTTTGATGCAAATCCAGAAAACAGCTATCATTTTCTGAATGAGAATGAAGTCATGCTGAGTGATATCCGTCTAAATGACGATATGAGGCTGATGTACACATCGACGTATTGTACTGCGGTTGCCGCTAGTACAATGTAGTGTTGCAAGTTCTGATCCCACAATGAGGCTCACATTAAGGTAATACTCATTTTACTTTGAAGAATTGGATGACCCACTATGGTCTCTAACGGTGTATTTGGGATTGTTAAGTGTTATGGTAGACAACTGAAAGATCACTCCGAACAAGTCATTGCGTTTCTGGATATCTTGATGACTTATGAAAATCCAGAAACTTTGCTGTGCCGCAGAAATGAGCTGAACTCAAGTACTCTAACTGAGCCGGGGGTTACCTGCTAGGTTGTAAAGAAAGTTCGTCAAGATCAGCCCCTGCAATGAGGAGGGAGCCGAAGTGTATTTATATTCTGAGGCCATGTGGGAATCGTGTTAACCAAACAATCAGTAAGCTCGCCAATGTCATGCATTACACTGCAGAAATTGAGAAGTCAGTTAGTTATGAAGGGTTCGCAAGTAAGTGGATGCTCATGAAAGTGAATATTCTGTAGTGATGTACATCGACTTATATAGAGTGTTAGTTCCTTTAGAATGCCTCTGTTAGAAAGATTAAAAGTTCTAGGACGTTAACTGTCTATCTTTTGGCCGGTTGATATAGGAAGTCGTATTGTAAGGGAGTAGGGAATGGAATGAGTGGTTTAGTGAGATCACATACACTGTTAATGATGGCAAAGGATCATACCAGTTCCTTTAACAGTACTGGCATCTTGAAGATTAATGTATCACCTCTTGTCACAAACAGCATTATGGGAATATAGACTGTGAGCCACGATACGTATGGCGATAACAATATCTCAGAAAGCTGTAGGTCCATTACAGATGTGAAGAGAGTTAAAACGACTGGAGGGCCTTGTAAGTATGGAAGTAGACATATTACTGTAGGCTCGCTATAGGACTTCTAACAAGGCAAAGTTGCGTTTAGTGTGGGTGATGTCAGTAAGACAGTGACACGAAGAGGTTTGTTATGTATCCCATTACGATTAGCTGCACACTTGACTGCTATATGAGTTCCAAAGCCAGAAAATAAAGATGCCTTGTTGGCTGTTTAGATATACATACTGATGTAAAAGGAACTGAATTACCCCGCATGACACGCAATCTGGTTGAGAGACAATTATTTGCGTAAAGAATCAGCAAGCTAAGCGTGTATAGCAGTGAAAAACTCACTAAAATCATTATTCATGGAATTCATCACTCAACAATTGACGCTAACACCCAATATTTAAGCAAACTTGTTTATCTGAAGGCTTGTTGTCAAACATCCACGCCATTTCGCAGGTTGTCATGTTTTGTTCGGTTGTTTATGCGGAATCCCTAGCTAGTAAGGCAGTCATCCTCGTACTACGATTTCGGTCCCGAAATACAACTCGTAGTTTATGCGATCAATTTAGCGTTTTGCTGTCTTTGGTCTACGTAGAACGAATGCTATAGAAGTTGTGGTCATAGAATCTTGTGTTAGTATACGTCGTAGTATCCGTGAATGTCAACAACCTCATTATGTAAACTGGTGAGCTCTATCGGAATCTTCATCTCTGGAAAACACTCAGACAAACCCAGTGAGTTCGTCCTATTTTGTATTTTGTCCTTGTGTCGGTGGCACAGTGGTTAGGACTCCCGCCGACCATGCACATGGTCCGGGGTTAGATTCCCTGCCGACTCACACCTGATATCAATGGTCGGCCTGCAAAATTTGGGCTACCGATATCGCATGCTGAAAATTTTATACCTGTACCAAAAAATACGGTGTGGAATCAAGTTGTAATCAAAGAATTATATTTACTAACTTTTAATAGTCTTTGTTTTACAATGGGTGGAATATGTTTAAGCTCATCCCCATCCAACCAGTTAGCACCCTATTCCGTCCGTGCCATATAGCCTATACAATGCAGAGGGAGGGTTTGTGTTAGCTAAGTGTGAATCCAGTGAACGTGGGATCACTGACTGACATTCACAATTTCTTGCAGTTTCCCACGCTTCACCGCGAATCAAGTAAATCAGTTACTGTGCAAATGTCCAGCCCAGAGTTAATCAATCTCCATCGGACACTTAAAGCAGCCGTCCTTGAGAGAAATGATCTCCTGCATCAACAGAGTCGTGGTGGACTTCTTCGCAATGTCAAGTAAGGCCATCAGTCGGCCGTGTACATGCTGGCGTGAATGCGAGAAGTTATTGACCAACGTCATTTCTGTGAGGGAATCTTTAGACGCTTGCTCCATTTAACCTGCCACAGCCAGTGTAAGCTGTTGTTGTTCTTGACGGATTGGCCACTTCGGTTGATAGAATTCTAGAAATATCACAAAGTGCTCGATCTGTACACAGTCTTCGATTAATGATACTGAAGTGACAGAGTTATGCAAAATCTTTTATGCGGCCACTTAGGTCAGACAGCCCCGTATTTCCCCCTACCGTTCACCGAATTCCCCTTAACGTAGAAAATCACCTGGTTGGTCGAATATCAAGCTGCATTCACCTCGAAACCATGAGTCGTGTCAGTATCATGAGACCCATGGGCAGGAACCAAAATGTTTCCGAAAACCTTGTAATTTCGTCCCAGAACTCCAAGACTATGCGTAGCAGTCTCGCTGGCACGCATTGGCAGCAACCGTCACCAGTGTCAGTAGCCTCCTACTACACATTAGCGATGTGGTCAACTAAACCTGGCACTTAGTTGTCACAGTTGTCGAAGTCAGCGTCCCTGTGGCTACAGAGGCAATTTGACAGAAGGGATCTACCTCCGACTAACAGGCTTCGAATCAAAAACCAATTGCAACCTTTGTTAGGAAACACGTTTATCTCAACGTACGTTTGTATAAGCCTCTTCAGTGAACTTTTCGCTGTTGACAACACAATGTCTATCGTTGGAACAGACCCACGTCACCATCACGATCTCGTATATGTCCGCTGAAATTGAAAGATTATATCACTAGACTGGATATTAAGAGTACCACCTACGTAGGTCACACCCTGTCACTGGTGGAGAAGAAGGCGATAGCAGATCCAACGCTTCAGCAGACTTTTGGCATGTGACTGGAAATTAATTGCCCGTCAAACGATCTACGTGCATAACCAGCCACGTTATGCAACACATCACATCTCAGGACAGCCCGTGACATCTAAAGCACGATGACTTGCTCCTGACAAACTACGGCTGGCGAGAAATGAATTCGACCATATACTCACTGTTAGCGTCATTTGGTCATTGAGTAGCCAATAGGTATCCCCACTCCATATGGTACCGAAAAAGGATTGCAACGAATGGAGACCAATGGTGATTTATGTCAAGTGGACTCCAAATCAATCGCTGATTGCTATCCATTGCCTCGCACACATGACTTGACGACAACACTATCTGGTGCAACTATTCTTTGTAAATAGACTTGATTGGCGCATACAACGAAATCATGAATGCACTAGGTGACATTCCGAAAACGGTTATCATCACGGCTTTCGGGCTCTTTGAATCTCTACTACGATATTTGGTCTCCGGAATGTAGCACAAGAGTTCCAAAGCTTCACTGACGAGACATTTCAGTCCTAAACTTGTATGGGCACGCTAAGACGACTGCCTCATTGCGAGTTTAAACAAAGAGGCATTATTTCGACTCTCGGACCTAGCATCAGAGAGGATACATCAACGTGGTGCTACCCGTCCGAATAGATGGCATAGACATTGTAGAACTGGCTCGTTTTCAAAAAGAAGTAACTTAGCTTCATCGTGAGTTGATGGAAACAACTGTGTAGTTAGACGAGAGACCCTTAGGTATAGGGAGAGACACTATCCTATGTGACAATTCCACGGGTACTCCTGGCCCCATCGTGCCTAAAATTTATCGCCGTAACGTCTTCAATACGCTGCATGGCTTATTCCACACAGATATTCAAAATACCGTCAAGCTCGTAACTAGTCGGTTGTGTTGGCCTGGTATCAATAAGGAAGTAAGGGAACAGGCTCATACATGCCTAGCTTGCCGAAAGTGCAAAGTATTATGACACACAAGAAGCCCACCTGACACCCTTCTTTTCCTTATCGCTCGTTTCAAGCACTTCCATATAGATCTGGTTGGACCCTTCCTAGAATCTCATAGATATACTTAAATCTTGATATGAATTGTTCCCTGTATGTGGTGGCCTGAGGCAGAAGCGCTCAAAATGTATCTACTGAAACGGTCTCACGCGTCTTTGTGGGACGGCGGACCACTAATTTTCGATTTCCATCCTCCATAACAACTGATAGCTGGTGGCAATTCCAAAGTGGCTTATTCATCGCCTTGACTAAAATCCTAGGTTGTATGCGTTTCAGGACAATTGCATACCATCTTCAAGCAAAGTGTATGGTAGAACGTTCACACGGAAAATTGAAAGCTGGGCTATCGGTCGCGAACACTGTGCACCGGACTGAATCACCAGGTTTACGAAAGGCCATCAAGACTGAAGCTGGTTATACTATTGCCAACACTGCCAGGCGACTTCGTTTCTTCCCCTAGCTCATCACCTGCCGTGCATCACCCCTCGGACGTCAGCAGACTTATAAACGCAATGCGTTCAGTTAGACCTGCTCCCCTCCGACCACACTCCGTTCGCGCTTTTCTTCACCTATGTCTGAAAACGTCTCCAAAAAAGCCTAGGTGACATGTTAAACAAGATCTGGATTTCAGGAATCAATGTTGGTTCTGACTTACGATATTGCAGCTAAGCATATGCTTGAGGACGCTATCTATAACTAGTGTCAATGTCCACGTCTAACTACGCTGGACTTCACACTGTCTGTCAATGTGGTTGAAGATTGAACAACCAATTCGTGGTCGTTTTCTTAAACCCAACTTCCCCAATTTTTCGCGGAGGCATCAATACACCAGTCATCGTCTCATCGATCGCTGTTCAGAAAGCACATACAAAACCGTCGGAAACCTTAGTTGTAAAGTTGGCTATATGTTGGTGCTAGAATAAAGAATTCTCGAGTCGCCAATCTGTGTTCTGGTTTTTGCATCCGTTCGTACTAAGCGTTTCTGAGAAGATTCGAGGAACAGCGTGAGGCCCAGCGTAGCAAGAGCTGGGCATTAACGGTTTATGAGACGTGGCTGACACTGTCCTTAGAAGACTTTCAGAAACTATGCTCAATAACCGACGCAAATAACCAGAACACAAATTGGTGGCTCAAGAACCGTTTATTTTTGCACCGATAAGGAACCAATCGTTTGGCTGTTCTACACAAAGCCTAAGAATGAATGTCATAACAATAAATCATAATAATACTTCTGAAAGCCAACTCTCAGAAACTGTCAATGTCCAGCTCTTACTGCGCTGGACCTCACGCCGTCCCTGGAGGACTTTCAGAAACAATTTGCATTGATCAAAGCGAAAAACTAGAAAACAGATGGACGGCTCGGGAATCCTTTATTCTTACTCCAATATGTAACCAACAATAAGGTTATTGCACACAAGGTTTCTGATAGTTTTCTATCTTCCACTGAACAGCGAACGATGAGACGATGACTGCTGGATAGATGACTCCCGCGAAAAGTATGAAGGAGTTGGGTTTGAGCAAACAACCATGAATTGATCGTTCAATCATCAACTATATTAACAGCTAGTCTTCATAATTCTAGATGCTGTAGGCGCGATATTGATCGGCCTGTAGTTGTTGAATTCTGTTTTGGATTCGCATTTGTGCTTAGGCATAATAGATGTCCCTTTCCATATATGCGGGTGCGTTTGGGTCTCCAAGGGCGTTGTGAAGATTTTAAGCAGTAATGAGGAAATGTCAAGACCACCATATTTATAGAAGTAAAATGATTTGCCGTCAGTACCATGTTGAGAGTTCTAGTAGATTTTTTGATGCTTGCATAAGTGAACTCAGCAGTACTAACTTGTATTGCTGTGGGTACAGATGAAGTTTGTGCCATATTAGTAGCAGGGTGTATACCGAGTAATGGGACTGTAGGCTTAGGGTAGTTAGCTGTAAATGTTTTGTTGAATAATTCACTCATGTCTGCAGAATCAGTTCAAAGCCTACCTCTGTCTATGAGGAGAGAAATGCTGTGATTTTTGCGATTCAATCGCTTCTTTAAGATTTCTGTGAGACCTTGCACCCTAGCAGCGCTGACTGCTGCAATGTGCTCCTCTTTTCTCATACACAAATCTCGAGCTTGTGAGATGGAGTTAAGAGCATTAAGTAATAAACGCAGCGTTCCAAAGTCGTGGTGTCTAAATTAACTTGTCGAGAGTCTCTTCAGTTTCGCACGATCCCTTGGTTTTATAAATGACTTTCTATGTGGGGAAACCTTTAGTGTTTGGAGTGGAACGGTAGCATGTGTTTGAGTTCTGGTAGAAGATGCTCAGAGCTCTCGAAAGGTCATCAGTAGTAAAGTATTCGCCCCATTGGGTGGATCTTAGCATTGATTCCACGAAAGCCCAGTTTGCCTTACTACAGCTCCTATATATTATTTGTTGTGAAGTGGCTGTATAAGCTGCATTCCTACTCAGTGGAAGTGGCAGTGCACACATCACTGTTTTGCAGTCACCACCTAAAAACTTAGAACCTATTAAGACTGAAGGGGTACTTACATGGTGACAGAATATTAAGTCTAGTATGTTGTCACCTCTTGTAGAGATAGTGGCAGTTTGTTTCCGGATGAAGATGTCCAGTGTACCTAAGAGCTTGTCATATTTAGTTAGGCCTGTTAGTAAATCTCGGTTGATTTCGGGTAGGTTGAATTCTCCATATATGATCTTATGCTCGTATGGAAGAGTGGGTACTTGCTCCAGCACATTAATGAGTTCACTCTCGTAATCACTAAAGGTGCCAGGTTTTCTGTAGATACATCCTATTAGTAGTGTAGCACTTCTGAAGTGTGCGTTGACCCACAGAGTGTCGTGCATGTTGTTGGGTTGTCTATTTTCTAACTGCAATACGTACGTAAGTCCTCCCCATCCCCTTACCACTGTTCCTGTCGCATCGAAAGTGTGTGTTCCCATCGATGCTTACCCCTTCGTCTGGTATACTGGAGTGAAACCAGGATTCAGTAATAATCATTATTTGAGGCTAATATACCAGCGTGTGTGCCCTGAGCATCGGTAGTTTGTTTAGGATGGATCTAGCATTAATAAGGACTAGGAAAAGTTGAATGTCGAAATAATGTTTGAAGTATTTAGGCTCGTTAGTCAATCTCAAGTGTGATTCGGCGCCCACTGGTTCTGCGTTGCATGACGCCCCTGTGTTACAAGTAGCATCAGTATCTTGTCCACATGTGTCTGTTGAGTTATTATCTGCTCCTTTAAGTGAACGATGAGTTGTTGCATTGGATCCGCTATAGAGTAAGTTATTTTTAATCTTAGGTGGGCTGGAGACATGGGTGAGAGCTTTTATTTGGCCTACGTTTGTGCACGTATTCGATGTGATAGATGATCGCGTATGCACTAAACTGTGTCTGTTTTCTTCCTGATAGGGAGCCAACGCGGCTGAGACTGGTTGAAAAGAGCTGATATCCACACCAGCTGCTTGGTCAGGGCTGACAGGGATGTGGTGCATAAGAAATTATTGGTACCTTGAGATACTCATTACTTAATCATCTGCCTAATGTTTGGAGGCATTATGTGTGTCCTTACATGGGCTTCATTGCATATATTGCCACACTGCGGCAGATTGGTGCCATATATTCTATCAAAATTTGTCTACGCGTCGTACTCTGAAGACCCAGAATGGTTGGTAGCTAGGCCCTGTGTACTGCCATTTGTACCATTTTGGATGGTGGTGCCGCTACACGAGCTATTAGTGCATGCTCTAGTGTAACTTGGCATATTATGTGAATATGTGCTGGTGTTAATGCTCTTGAAGGATCTGGTCTTATTTCTACTATTTCTGTGGTTGTTAGGATAATTTTGTGTCTCATTTCCTTTCCAACAAAGATTCTTCATGCAAAGCTTTTGTGAATCCAGTCATGAGGGGCATATTTTGGCATGTTTTGGTATCAAATTCTTCTTTAATTGTCGCGTTATAGCTCTGACAGGATGCTGTCGACTTACGAGAGGCACTGGTTTCTGCCCTAGGGCTATCCAGAGACATACATAGATACACGCAGAGGGTGGAGGGGCTAACGTTTCAGCTGGTGTCTTGTTCTGTGGAGCTACTTTTATGAGATTTGAGAGGGGTGAGACTATGAGTTCTACGTGTCGGCTGTGAGTTTATTTACCTCGGTGACTTGCAGTATATTTTCCTTCCTACCACTTGTTTTAGTGAGGTGATAGTAAGCACGCCTTTCAATCATTGTCTTATCTGCTGCAACTTTTATTTGTTTGTAGCTCGTATCCTGTAGTAGGATACGTTGTGATCTGATGAATTTCTTAGCCCCTGTCTGTGTTTTAAACGGAAGGAGTATGGGGCACCAATGGTCATCCTGACTCTTTTTGAGTTTGTGGCACATTGTCTCTGGTTTAAACCAACCTAAGTAAGATGCCTTGAACCTTTTTAACGCCTCATTATCTGGCATATTGTAGACCATCGTATTTAGTTTAGTATCTAGCCTTTTGACGACCTCTATTGTGATAGAGTTTATCAGGTTGTCTATCTTGGTTACCGATTTCGTGTCTATTTCAGGATCAGGTGCTGGGTTTGAAGGAGCAATGCGCTCACTAGTTGCCAACATATTTTGCTGTCACTTCCAGCCTTCATAGTTGGTAGTGACGCGACGGCTCAAAGCCTGCGGTATACTGGCAAGCTGTGTGATTCACTGCCATATTTTTGGGAGTTGTGGTACTTGCTGTAGCAAGAATGTATGTACTATCAGTCATCGGGTTAACAGGTGACTGAATTCGTGGCTTTTTATATGATTAGGCATAACTAATTAGTGAAAGAGCTATTGGTTACAATTATGGAACTAGAGAGACACTTGTGCAAGTCTCACAAAACATAGATATATATAACGAATCACGGTAAAATATAACGCAAACGTCGAACGTGCCGCGCACGCCGATTCCATGTGGAAGGAGCTGCTCTGCCGGCTTATATAACTGAAACTTCTTATAAGACGTCATATGGTAGATGATGTTTTTCACTGACAGTTAACAAATATCTGTTTGAAGGGTATATATGGCACAGAATTTACAATAAACTCTAGTCACTTAGATATAGTCAGTGACCAACGAATGCAGAGGAACGAGATGAGTAGCCTTATTGGAACTATGCTCTCGTTACGATTTATAAGATTCCCTGTTGAACGGTATTGAAAGATGAACGTCTTTTAGAGTGCTTTATTGGGTTTATCTGGTTCACTGGCCCAACCGCGAGTTTGCGAAATACATGTTCAAAACTGATTACCGTTTTCTAAAATTATATGCTCTGCTGTCTCGTAGCTTTGCTAAGTATTTTGACACAAATGTAGGTTACTAAATCCTTCTTATATATGAGTGAAAGATAGGCATCCTGGACACCTTAGTCAAAAAGATGTAGTCACAGTTCTTTTGGGCATGCAGATTTACTATCATTTTTTATTACAGCTTGATTCCACACTGCATTTTTGGTACAGGTATGGAATTTTCAGCATGGATATCGGTAGCCCAAATTTTCCAGGCCGACCATTGATATCAGGTGTGCATCGGCAGAGGATCGAACCTCGGACCATGTGCATGGTCGACGAGAGTCTGTGTGTATTATTTGACTTTGGTCGAAAGCCATTCATAACACATGCATGGGACAAAAAAGGCAATGTTGATTGAAACAATGTATTGTGAAAACTAAAATGAACAAATGTAGAAACTTGTAACAGAATCTATATGCATTAAGGTCACGTCGGATACATGTTGCAAGGATGACTCAGCATAACTGTCAACACCCTGGAATGTATTTCTTGATACACACAATGAAAGAACAAAAAATGAACTGTGTATCTGAGTACAAATCATAAAAACGCTCATTAAAAACGAAACAATTTCAACAGCTGATGTGATCACGGGTAGTAATTTTCCTTGAAGTACTACCGAAAATCAAATACTTATCATTGTGTGTAAACTGTTGAAATGTATTTATAATTTATTTGATCTATTCCACAATGCTCAGGCATTTTACTGACAATAAAGCTTTTCAAAGGTTATGTGTAACTAATGATTACCTCACTTTCTCCCTGCCAGACTATAACAGAGCCGCAAAACTTTTTCACCTGACGGAAAGCACTGCATTCGGTAGCTGGACTCGGCGAACGCTTCAGGTAACTCAGAGAGTTTTGTCGATGAAACCATATAGAGTATGTATGAAAACGACATTAAAACTTCATTCTAACGGATAGGTAGGAAGCAGAGTGAAAACCTTTCAAAGAAATGTGTCAGAAGTTTGGGTATCATATAGCAATATGTATTTGTATATTGCATAATACCAGCAGCAGAAATAAATCAATGTCAAGTTGAACTCTTATTGGGATGGATTTTGCATATACTCCACCACACTTTATTGTCATTATCAGAAATGAAACGAGAGAATACTATGGAGTACATCTTGAAGAATGACTTGGCACGCACCAACGTCTATCGGCTAGGACGACAAATTTGTAGAGGAAGACAACAAGGAGGGTCAAGGCAGAAATCTGATGTATTATACGGGATTGCGACTTCAGATAGGTGCTAGATACAAAATTATTCGCTAAGTTACTCGATCACACCCTATCACTGGAGCTTGAAATAATTGCAGGCCTACCGCACGAAACTTTTAAGTAGCATCAAAGAGAGGTAGAACAACCCCAGTGGAAGCCTCAGGTGAGAAAATAGCTTCTACCTAGGTTTCTATGCGATTGCAGATTCTAGAAAATACAAATAAATTTTCTTTTCCTATCCGTCCACGTGTCCAGCTGAACGGTGTTGTTCAGTACCAGTCTCATCTTCCTCTTGCTTGAGATTAACGTATGCTGTGGCTTGGGGCATCTGTGTAATCTCTCATTTTCTAGTCTTTCTGTAAGCTTGATTCTCATAGACTTTTAACTCATTAAACGTGTCACTGTCAAGTGTGTGTTGGAATTGTTGTTTGAAAAAGTAGAAAATCTTTTATCTGTCGTATCTATTTGTTTTCGCGCACCAGTGGTCATCACGACGGATGTTGTACTTGGGGATTAGAAATCATTTTTATGCTCTGGTTATGTATTAATCTCTCGGGCCATATTTATTGAGATATCAGCTGCAATATTGGTCAGCAACTAACTCTATCCAATATATTATATACATCCATTTTCAAGAAAAACCGCACAGCGTTAATCGTAAAATAAGCCCTACTTATTTTTTGACGTCTCTGTTTGAGTTCCGAACTTTAACGGCCACTCATTGTATTACATCGTTCAACAAGATGGTGATATTTTTGAAATCTCTAATAAAGATTTTAGGGATTGCGGTGGATAAATTTTTGGATCACATAGGAAGTTTTCGTGACTTAAGAGGAAAAATAGATTTTTCATGTCATTTCTTTGAAACTTCACCGTTCATATTACATTTATATGCTCTTAATCATCCCAAGTAATAGGTGCAACTTACTAAACGACGAATATTACTCATTCCAAAATAATCGTAAAACTTACGGTCATCATACCAATTTACGTTTGTGTCGGGTCTTATTCAGAAGCTTTATCATTCCTATCCTAACGTCATAACGTTATCGTGTAATTATACAAAGTCTGAAGAGCGTGATATTTAATTTTAAACGTTTACATAGAATAAACAAGCAAATCACAATTTCATAAAATAATTTATGTGAAAGAATTCACTGATGTAAACTGCACTCAACAGGAAACGAAATGAAGAGACACAAGACGTCTGAATGCGCATTTATACAATCGGCCAATTAAGCAAATAAGTAAAACAGATGGACTACAAAAAGTTATAGTAAATTCTCATTTTATAAAACAACAATTACTCATAAGTAATAGAGATATATATGGTTGCAAGTAAATGTTCATAGAGCCATTTGAGATAGCGTTCAACCAGTAGACTGATACTGGCATAATAACTAATGTATAGGAATGTAATAAAACCTCGAATCGTGCCGGAATTTGTAACAAAGGACTGGGAAGTGCCATACGAAACGGTTGAAGTTTTATTTAAGAAGAATAAACTCTCAGCCTTATGAATACAAGGGAATAATTTGCACGATTAGGCAGTTCATGATTGTTTTTGAAGAGAATGTCACCAAATAATATAAATGTATTTTATTAACGTTATTATATAAACCTTGGAGCTCAGCTGATAGAGAGGCATGGCAGTTATCTTAGAGATAGTCGTAACTCAGACTCTCATTACACTTTACATCTTCAGACAGTCAATATCATCTCACTTATTCCAAGCTTTCAAAAATTTTTGAAAACACATACGGGCAATCTGATGCAGCGTAAAATATTTATTTGTCTTAATGTTGCGTACTTTATCTGACTAAATCAGCGTAAACGAATTGTATTACCCCTATACCAACTATAAACATACGCTTTTTAGTCTGATTTGCATACTTATATGATATGTTTACACAGACCAATGTGATATGTACTTCGCAAAGATTTGTCATTTTACTGTTGAACATTACCTTGACACAGTTTTTGAAAATTTGAAAATATACGATCGCACTCTTCAGAAGTGCCTTTTGGTGTTACGTTGTGGGCGGCCAGTAGCCACAACGTCTATGCACATTGATAAACGCGCGCGCTTTGCAAAAGAAAAGTGTTATTTGTAAAGTAAATTCTGCTTTTATTGTTTAAACCACATCAAAAACTTTTTAGTTCACGTTATAACGTGAACTAAAAAGTTAGAATGTAGTTTAAACCATTGGAAGGACCAACTATGTCTACATGTATATGGTCAATCTAGAGTCGGGGTTAGGAAAGCGACCAAGTGGGTGCATTGGTGTGACGGTTGATTTTGACTCTTTGACAGGACAAGCAATCTTGTGTTCACTTCTTAACATCGCTGTTAATGTTCGGCCATATAAATCTTTCTCTTAGTAGTTTGATAGTAGCGCTGACACTGGGATGCGACAAGTTATGTAACTCCTCGTATATTGTACGTCTCATAGCTGCTGGAATGAAGGGTCGATATTTACCCGTAGAGGTGTCGCAGATTACTTTTGTCGTGCCAAAAGGAATCGCGTCAAGTTTTAAAGATGTTGTTTTAGAAGACATGATCCTTTTTAGTTCGGCGTCATCTCGTAAGTTTGAGAGATGTTCGTAGTCGATGTCTAGGCATACAATGTTGTCAATGTGTATAAGTGATAAAGCGTCTGCCAATTCATTGGTTTTACCCTTTACATGTCGACCGAGAAGTTCTCTGGAGATGCTTGGCTGTAAAGGGAATTCCAAGAAAATACATTGCACTGATTAAGGCACTCTACTCGTACTCATACAGCCAGGTGAGGGCTTACGGCGAGTTGTCATCTGAACTGATGGCGACCAGTGGTGTCCGTCAAGGATGCCCATTATTCCCTTTTCTATTCAACTTCATCATAGATGTACTAATGGATTTAACCCTAAGTGACTTCAGCGACTCAGGGATTGACTTGCTACCGGGGAATAATCTCGTTGACTTGGAATATGCAGACGATATAGTCCTTCTAGGCGAAGACGCTGACGAAATGCAGAGTCTTCTAAACACCTTGAGCCGCAATCTACGAATGTTTGGCATGCGATTCGCTCCCGCCAAATGCAAGATGATGTTACACGATTGGACTACATCGACGCCTAGTTTAAAAATAGGAAGTGAAGTGGTAGAGCACGTTGACCGCTTCATTTATTTGGGAATTACCATCAGCCCCCAACGGGTTGATCTCTAACGAAATCTCAGCACAAATACAGGGGGCTCGTTTCGCATTTGCCAGTTTACGCCGACTCTGGCGTAGACGAGATGTTCGACTATCGACCAAAGGGCGGGTGTACTGCTCATCAGTCCGCTCCGTCCTCCTTTATGGCTGTTAGACCTGGTCACTGAGAGTGGAAGACATGAAAAGACTAGCTGTCTTTGATTATAGGTGCCTGCGCTCTATTTCCCGTGTGAAGTGGCATAATAAGGTGAGCAACATTGAGGTTAGGCGTCGAGTTCTAGGTAAACAAAGGAAATCAATCGACGAAGTCGTGAAGCTACAAAGACTGAGATTGTTAGGACATGTGCTACGTATGCCTGGTCATCGCCTTCCTCGACGAGCGATGTTAGCGGATATAGGGTCAGGCTGGAAAAAAGCTAGCGGCGGTCAAACAAAAACTTGGCACCAGTCAATGAAATCTACAACAGTTAGTCTAAGCCACGTAGGAAGGTGTAGACTTCCTGGTTGGGGTCCTCGGGACGGTAAAAATCAATGGTTGGAAACAATTGGTGACATGGCTCGAAATCGTTCTCAGTGTCGCAGATGCATCCACTCCTTGTGACTTATGATTTCCAATGAAACTGTTTCGTTC
Organism: Trichobilharzia regenti; assembly: GCA_944472135.2. NCBI lineage: Eukaryota > Metazoa > Platyhelminthes > Trematoda > Strigeidida > Schistosomatidae > Trichobilharzia > Trichobilharzia regenti. Next base: position 61,377,180 of record OX235265.1, on the reverse strand, counting down.
TTCGTTATTACTCCTCCTTTGTCTCACACCTCTGCTTACTGTCTCTATTATGCTTTTCTTGTACTTTCCTCTCTTGCTTCGGGTGCTACACGGAGTGTGGCGACTTGAACTTCCGCACATTTGTGCAAAGTTCTATGTCGAAAACAGACAGATTGGAGGTGAACTGGGATATAAACTCGAGATGTCGTAGTTCGCGCGGAGAGTAGTTATCCTGTTTTGCTGATAAGGCTTTCGTTAGAGCTTTATGGTCTGTAAAGACAGTAAAAGATGTACCTTCCAGCATATATCGAAAGTGCTTGATTGCTAGATAAACAGCTAATAAGTCTCTACCAAGGGTGCTATAGCGACATTGAGTAGGATTCAGTCGTTTCGAAAAGAATGCAAGGGGTTGCCATTAGCTATGTGCCTGCTGTTGTAAAATTGCCCCAATGGCAACATCTGAAGCGTCTGTCATGAGAGATAGGAGGGGGGCGTCATTTTGGTGTCTGACTAAGAGTGTCTTGTCATTTAACGATTGTTTAACAGTTTCGAATGCTTTAACAGCTTCTGTGGGTAAATGGAATGAACGTCTATGTCCACGTAAGCAGTCGGTTAACGGTTGCAAAGCTTTAGCACAGTTCAGGATAAAACGCCGGTAAAAGTTAACGAGACCCCAAAATCGCCGTTATTTCTTAAAAGAATCTGGTAACGGATAATCTTTGATAGCTTGTACGTCATCAGGGACTGGTCTGATTCCTTGGCTGTCGATTAAATGACCGAGGAACTTCAGTGAGGTCTTACCAAATTCGCATTTGTCTAAGTCTTTCAAACACAGTCTTTACATGTTTCAAATTCCCGGCTTCGTCGGCACTTGCAATTAGTAAGTCGTTGATGTATGCGTAGACGAAAGGGAGGCCACGGAGTACTTGGTCGACTAGGCGTTGCAATGTCTGAGCGGCGTTCATTAGTCTGAAGGGCATGCGTACGAATTCATATAAACCGAATAATGTGGTAATGGCGGTTTTTGGAACGTCATCTGGGTGGATGGGGATATGATGATACTCTCTGACAATATCGATTTTGGAGAAAACTTAAACATCTGGCAAGTTGCTAGCAAAATCGTGGATATGTGGTATTGGGTATCGATCAGGTACCGTTTGCTTGTTTAAGGCTCGATAATAACCACACGGTCGTATCTCACCAGAAGACCTTTTGGGCACCATGTGAAGACCAAAAGCTGTTGAACGGTCGAATAATACCAAGCTCTAGCATTTCATCGAAATCTGTTTTTGCTATCTTAAGTCAGTGTGGGTCAAGAGGTCAGGGACATGTAAAAACTGGTGTTCCAGTGGTTTTAATGTGATAAACCACGTGATGCTTTGGTTCTGTTCCTCGGAAAGGTTTTAGAAGGTCAGGAAACTGATTTACCAAGTCGGTATATGGAGATACTGGTATGCGTATGACCATCAAGTTCAACGATGATGCACGGCTAATCGTACCAGCGATGTACGTTTTATTGAGCGAGTCTATTAGCTTAGGGCTTATCGGATCAACTAGCACTTTGTGTTGCTGCAGAAAATCGATACCGAGGATTGGGGATGGAACGTCTGCAATGATGAACGACCAAGTGTAGGTATTCTGCAGATCAAAATCCAAAGTCATTCGTTTACTTCCATATATAACAATATTGGACTTATTAAGGGCTTAGAGCGTAACAGCTGGGTTAGGATGTTGACGTTCCTGTGTAGACGGAGGGAGAATACTCACCTCTGCTCATGTATCGACTAAGAATGTAGTACCGGTGTTTCTATCTCTTACATAAAACAAACGACTGTTAGATAGTAGATTGTCGACAGTAGAAGTTTTCACACATGACGATAAATCTTCTGGTTTAGCCTGAAAGTTGCAAGGTGAACGGTACCGTCGTGCGTTGCTTCCATAACTACGGTGGTACCAGCAAATATTATCGCGATGTCGTGACGTGCCAGGTGACCGAGAAAGACGTCGACGAGATGAGCTTCTAGAACGGCTTGGTCGTGTGCGTGTGGTCAGTGCTGCTAACTGACTCAGTAAGGTGTCGACTTTGTGTTCTAGAGTCTGTATCCTGTCGTGAGTGTCTGATATTCTGCTAGTGGAAGCAACAGATTGAGGTGTTGACCTCTCATACATGCGATCCGCAATTTCGGCAAGCTTTTCTATGTCAATGTCGTCGTTTCCGAAAGCAAGAACTTGCTGAATGTTTGCAGGAAGTCGACGCAGCCAAATTTGTTAAAAGAGACGTTTATCGATTTCTCTCCCTGCTACTAGGCTTTGCATATGCCTCATGAGTTGCGATGGGATTTTATCACCTAGCTCAACATTGCTTAACAAACGATCGAGTGCTTGCCTATCCGAAAGCGAAGTGCATCGAGATACCTCTTCTTTCAACTTGTCGTAGGGCGCTTCTGTGCTGGGTTGAGCGATGTATTGTCATACCTGCTCGGCAACTTTGTCTGGTAGTGCTGTACTCAAAATGCAGAATTTAGCTGTCTGTGACGTGAGCTTATTGGTAGTGAAATAATGTTCCAGTCGTGCAAACCAAAGATCGGGGTCTCTGGGCTTAAAAACTGGTACAGTAAAAGAAATAGTACTAACAGATCCCAGCTCAGAGGTATTGGAAGATATGTTACAATTCGTAGAAAAATGGTTCAAGAGTAACAAAATAGCAAAAATTATGCACACTAAGAATATGGTGAAACAGAAAAACATGCAATGCAGATGCTTACCGCAAATTACTGCAGGCTGTGTGATGAGAAAGTACAAGAATGAGTTCGAAATGTCTAATATATATAGATCCACGAAAGTTGGAGTTTTATTAATCCAGCAAGTGTAGTGTTTCTTCGGGGTGAAGAAGTTTTCGTCGTGGTCAACAATTTGTTGTCGAGCTCACCAATATGTTGCTTGCGGTCTTTGACTTAATCAGCGTACACATATTTCCTAGTACTTCTCCACTTTTATCAATGTCCATAGACATTGTGGTTACTCGACACCCACAACGTAAAACGAATAGGCACTTCCAAAGAATACGATCGTGTACATTAGCCGTAGTCAAATTTCCATATTGCGTCAAGATAATTTTCAACAGTATAATTGACAAATGTTTGCTAAGTGCATATAAAATCGGTATAAAAATTAGATTAAAAGCATGTTTACAGTTGGTATAGGAGTACTACAACTCGTAGGTGGTATTATTGGATAGAATACCAACAGCACACCTTATTTCCACGTAGTCTTTGACAGTGAATCTCAAATATACAGTATCAATTACTGGCATCTGGAAATAACCACCTTTTACTAAGTGGGAATGTGAATTTTCGGAAACAGTGTTGTTTCAATTGATTTAAATTTGTATACAAGTTCATAGGCTACTTTGAATAATCTAAGTTCAATGTTTCCAGTAGATGCTTCGCCTGCTTTACATTCTAATGAACTGAACTGAATAACGACGGCATAATATGCTATCAGGTTTTATTTCACTTCTTAGGAGGAAATACTGGTGCCATTTTGATCAAAACATAGTTAAAGGTTATGACTGGTAATCTATCAGGCTATTAATCATAGCACTTGTCACGCAAGATCGATTATTTCCTGCGTAGGTACTTCACACTCTCAAACAGATGTATGGTTATCAAATCAACTAAAGTTTCTGGTTACAGAGTACATGAGACGTGGTCAGTTAGTATGTGAGGATTGGATCCACTTCATGATAAATTTTATCACCAAGCGGCTACCAGTTTGATGAATCCCTGAAAACCTGTTGAAAACATTAGATTCACGATGAAACAGTGTCCGCTGGCTCTCCCTATTCGAGAACACAATATTCAGTGAAGAAGCTCTTCTCAACAGATTTATTATCAAACTGTACAATCGTACATACATTTTTTGTACTAGAGAATTACAACACGTGGACAAATTTCAACGTAGGCGTAAATTCATAAATTTCCTCACAGGATATAATTCCTTGAGGTAAAAACGATATATATATAGATTGACAATAAATTCTGTGAAAGGACTCCGTCGCTGAAAATTGTGTTCTTAGTGCTGCAATGGGAATCACTGAATTCTTGAAAAAATGCCAAGACCCACTGACGATGAAGGAACTTAATGGGTTCCTACAGTATTTTGTCAAACTTGCGCTAGTGAAATCTGAGATTAACGTTTTCGAAAGCTGTATTAGTAAAAATGAATATCCTAATGTATTCTGGAAAGCGCTTAGGCGTTAGCGTATATGTCCTGATTCGAAAACATTAAAGCGCCACACACTTAATCATATTGATGCAATCAGTTCTCATGTTGTAGAGTTAAACAGGAACATATCTCGGAGAAGTCACGCTCTGTTTGAACTTTCAACTGATGAACGCGGTAATTCGAGGAATACTTTTCTTTTGTCATCGAAAAACAGTCCTAGTCTGCTAACCTCAAGCATCTTGACAGTCTCAAGCAGGTATTATCAGAAACGAGATTCCCGACTGACCCCAATAAATATGTATTAAATTATTCTTCCGTCACTTTCTGGAATTCAACTACAAGCCCTATCACTGGGCCCCAAACTCTGTAACAGTTCATCCAAAGTCAACAGATTGCATACTGAAGTGTAATTTGAAAATCTTATTAATCAGACCAACGATCTCACACCCACATCACCTCAGGAATCCCAACATTTCAAATCTACCGTTCTTGAATGCTGTCGTCAGTTTACTAATTCAAAACTTAGCTCGAATAATCTTCTGACCAAAGAGCATATAGACCAAGATAAAGAACTAGAGAAGAATGATGATATTATCATATGCCGTTCAGAAAAAGGTGGGGGTGTTGTAGTTATGATTCACCAAGATTATACTGATAAAATCTCAGTGATCCTTTCCGACTAAATGAAATTTCCCAAACCCAATGCTCAAAAGAACAAGATACGTCTAATCGAAAATCAACTGACTGACGTTTTAAAAAACATGAGGAATAAGTCAGTAATCTCGTCAGATATATATGAACGCATCTGACCAGTAGGCTCCATAATACCACGTTTGTATAGGCCACCGAAAATTTACAAAACAGGATTACCCTTCTGTCCCATCCTTGATATGGCGGATTCTCCTCATCGCGGAGTTACTCAATGGCTAGCTGAAGTGTTGGAACTAGTTAAAAGGAAAGCATCTAAGTTTTCTATTGATAATACATTTTCATTTTTGAGGGATTTTAATGTCTCAGAAAAGGTCATGTTCTCAATAGATGTGACTTTTCTACTTACTGATGTACCTCTCGTAAAAAATGTATGCTATATATGTGATTATGTTGATACATATAGTTTAAACATAGGGTTGCCAACAACTACCTCAACGAGCTCTAATTGAGATGCATGTTGAATGTTAAGTTCGCTTTCAGTAATGATATTTTTAGGCAGATAGATGACACTGCTCTGACTTCGTCACTGGATCCACTGTTGACTAATTGTTTTATGAAGAAGCTTCACAACTCTTAACTTAGTCAGATCATTGATGGCTTTGACATTTATAGAATTTATGTAGATGACATTTTTGTTATTTGCGATAAATACGTAATTCTTGATTTCTAGTTCGCATTCAACAACTGCCATCCCGCTTTGCATGATTCCATAGAAAAAGAATCTGAACTAAGCTTTCCCTTTCTTGATTAGACGCAATGACGTATCTTTCAAAAGATCCACACACTGGGAACGTACATGGAGTCGACAACTAACTAGTCTTTATACCTAGGCGCCTATCTCCAGGTAAAGGTAATTAATTCGCTATCTCCCTCTCTGCCCTAGGATAAGAAACATTTATAGTTCTGACTCAGAAATGGCCTTCCTAAAAGCCAGACTAACAGAAAACGGTCACCCAGGCCGATTTATTGACAATAATACGAAAGATAAGCAGTCCGATCTGGTCACCTACACAGTTCCAAAGAAAGCCATATTCAGGTTATAGATATGCTCAAAAGTCATCTCTCTAAACCAGTCAGTATGACATCCTTTTCTGCAAAACTATAAATGATCTTCATTAGCTTTAAGTTGTTCGCCATCTCTGTGAAAGGTAAGCTACCTCGTGTGACTGTCTCCATGTGCATCTACCAGTTCACTTGCTCTTGGGAAGCAGAAAACGTTTCCCACGCGGATACAAGAACATATTCCAGCATAGTTTGACAAGGGAGAAAATAAGAATGTGCAACCCTTGCTCTTCCTGTCACTCAACCAACCTTGACCATGATTTTAAGATTATCTATCGAATTCATTCTAACTTGCTGTCTTTTCTTCATTATAAATTTCTAAACAGAGCATAGGCCTTGGTCATTCATGAATTTTAGCCAGACCATTGTGTACAAACGAAGTATGTGCAGTCCTTACTTCTGCCTTGGCTGTAGAGAGATAGACGTATATTTATTTGTTTTGTTTATTTAGTTAATCTATGTACCTTTCTGTCATTACTACGATCATCATTATTATTACTATCCTTACTTTAAATTGTTCTCACTTGCCATCCTAAATCCAAACATTTTTATAATTTTGAATCCTACTTAAACAGACTTCATGCCATGTGATGCAACGTTTTTACCCCATTCCAAAATCTATACATCCTATGAACTATTCTATGTATGACATTGATTGTTTGCTTACTGACACATTATATTTAATTATGATTATAATCACAAACATTGCATCTCATACTATTATTATTTTACGTATTCACACCTATGTTTAAATTTCATAACGGGGTATAATTTATTGATGTAAAAATCATATACATATGATTGTACAGCTTGGTAACAAGTTCTTTGAAAAGCTGATGTAAGAAAAAAACTTGTGCGCTGTGGTGGAGTGTAATTCCATTATGGGTCAATTTTGTTTTGATAAAGTCTCACAGTGTTATGCAGTATTGTTTACTGATGACGTTTCGAGCACACTTTATTGCTCATAATCATATCAAGGTAATCACACGACTTCATTTATATAAATGAAGTAACTTCAAGTTACAGATAGAAATTATATGCAACATAATTTCAAAGATGATGTAAGTAGACAATTATTCAGTGTTAAAATAGTATTTATTTATTACGGTAACCGTAATTATTTTCTTCGTGTGCTTTTGTGTTGTTTTTTCTGTTGCATAACACTACACTTAATTTTGGTTTTTATCCATTGAGTTGAACTCACTATTAAGATTCTTTTTTACAATTTTCCTGCACCACTAACCCCCACCTTCCGGAACTCTCTACTATAATATGTATAAATTAACACTGTTGTTTTATCTTGTATTCTGTCTCTAGTCCATCCTTGTTTTCAAGAGAAATCTGAATCTCACCCATTTATCCAATTACTATATAAACACTTTTTTAACACTGAATAATTTTCTACTTACATCATCTTTGAAATTATGTTGCGTATAATTTCTATCTGTAACTTAAAGTCATTGTGAAACAGAGTATGTTCAGAAATTTTTATTCAAACTAATAAATGGAACCAACTGTAGTAATATTGTCCTCTGCTTGTTACAATGAGAATTATTAAATTATCTTCCTATTTTTAAACGGATTCCTAGGGTTATTTATCACGTAACCGATTGAAGTCTGCTCTTACTATGAACAAAATCAGAAGGATAAATTTCACAAAATTCTCTCACTATGCTGGATTCTGTCACCAATTACTAACAAACTAAACTAGTGACAAGAACGCTAGTCAAGAGGACATTGTTATATTTTATATACTTAAGTATTCTAAATACGAATGAAATTTTCTTGAAGTAACGCAAGTGTTATCCAGTTAGTTGTTTCCTAACAGTCACTTCGAAGGTAATCTTGACAGGATGGATTAAGACACTGCTACTCAGATGTCTACATCAATGTTAACTTACGAATGCAACTACCACAGTGTTAGCCTTTTGCCATGGATGTATTTTGACATCATTTCAGTAATACACAAGATATTTAGATAGGGAGAATAATGAATAAAAATTAATCAGTTATGTGCAGAAAACACTAGTCTGTCCTCGTAAATATTTCTCACCACTATCCTACACTACTAACAACAGTGATAAGTAGGCTAGTAGGATTACCTTATATATGGGTCTGGTAATAATAATAACTCATATTTCGTATGAACAGTTAAGCTTGCCAGTTTTACAGATACGATTAAATATGTTATAAACTATAATCGTGAAATTTGAATAAATTGGCACTTTTTCTAAATTTTCAATAATTAGTTTGTAGGGATTCTATATGTTTCAGGTTAGACCATGGATTGATATCAGTTAGAGAACCACTGAAAACTTTTTTAAGGGTTTAAACCAGACACTAAGGGGCAGGAAATACGAACGAAGGGTGCAAGTGTTAACTTTATAAATAATATTAGTAATTTATATTTTGTATAAATGGGTATGTTGACAAAGACTGAGATGGTTAGGACATGTGTTACGTATGCCTGGTCATCGCCTCCCTCGACGAGCTATGTTAGCGGATATAAGGTCAGGCTGGAAAAAGCTAGCGGCGGTCAAACAAAAACTTGGCATCAGTCAATGAAATCCACAACAGTTGGTCTAAGCCACGTAGAAAGGTGTAGACTTCCAGGCTGGGGTCCTCGGGACGGTAAAAATCTATGGTTGGAAACAATTGGTGACATGGCTCGAAACCGTTCTCAGTGGCGCAGATGCATCCAATCTCTGTGACTTATCATCTTCAATAAAACTGTTTTGTATTTCTTTATTACTCCTTTGTCTCACACCTCTGCTCACTGTTTCTATTATGCTTTTCTTGTACTTTCTTCTCTTGCTTCGCGTGCTACACGGAATGTGGCGACTTGAGTTTCCGCACATTTGTGCAAAGTTCTATGTCGAAAACAGACAGACAGTATGTTGACATAGGATGCGCGCCATTTTTATAGTCATGATCAGATAAGTTTTAAATTACTATCGTGAAATTTCAACAAATTAGCACTTTTTCAAAATATTTAATGTTTGAATTGTAGCGCAAGCATTTAGAACAGGTTCGTATAAATGTTAAGTCGTAAACCCTTCACTAAAGTCACCATCAGGGTTGAGCGGCAACACAAACTTCGTTTCATTTCTTCCTGATAATTATAGTTAACTAATGAACAGCCTATATTTGTGTAATTGCTATGTCCATACTTGATTAATAGCTATTTCAGGAAGATGACAAAGTACTGAGAAATTGCAAAATGGTACGAAACACAATCAAGGATAACATATCATCGAAAGTACATCTACAAGATACTCTAGAGAAGGAGCCATGAAGTCCTTGGAGTGATAATATACATTAGAAACGTATAATGCTAACCATATAAGTCTTACCATAAAAACTTTGACGTTTCCGATGAAAATAAAGCTCTCCTTATATATCGGTATTATTGTTGTGTTTGTTTCCACTAGCACAACCAGACCTTACGGGGCAGAAGAACAGAAGTGAAAAGAGCAAGCTTTAGCTTGTTAAGACATAACAGAGTATAACGGCGCTTAAATAAAAAATTACTTCGAAGTATAAAAGTGATCGTTTAGTGAGAAGTGGCTTAGAATATCTCGAAAATTGGAACCTGTAGGATGTGCTGACCTGTAAGATGTCTCATGAATCTATGTAGGGCCAACGGGTCCGCTTGCATATTGACAAGAAGCTCAGCAGGCTTTTAGATGTTTTTCTGCCATTTTATATATAAGTTTAAAGTAGGTACCTCATTAAATATGTTAATAAAAACTTTCAGAACATACCAAGTTCTAATAAAATATGTAGTCATGAGTTTAATTGAGGTCATAAAAAATGGAAAATAATAGAGATAATAAGAAGTGGACAGTTTTGCTTTATTTAAGTTATACAAAAATACCTAAAGAAGAAGTGGTATTACATACGCGTTTAAACCAAAAGTAAATCAATCTTGTATTTCTGGTGATGGATACACAGTAGAAATATTAATCACGTATGAATAAAGTTTTGGTGAAACTAACGAAATTTAATTAGAAATATCTGTACGATAAACTCTGTTAGCCAAAATTAACTAGTATTTGACACAAATTATATTAGTAGGTGGTTTTCACATTTTACTGGTGAGTTTGCGTAACTACCTGATGGCTGTTTAAATTATCCATCATGGTGTTTATCAGGAATCCATATGATTTGGCGGCCTGCTTAAATCACAGGGCTATATAAATTAACTATCCATCAAAACACATGTTTATTCCGTTTCACGTCGTTTTAATAATCTAATTACCGCAGTGAGACACTCTAAACTCGTGCACAACTTCAAATAAATTTCTAACTACCGCTAGAGATTTTTCGAAGGAAATGAAGGAGGAACATAGTGTAGGAGTTCTGGAGCACGTTTCCAGTACAACAATATTGCTTCAGATGATATATATCATCGGTTATTACATTAAGATTCTGTACAATGAGTAAATACCTTTCAATGAAACTCGCTGAAGATTCTTTATTGTGTATAAACAAATTATTCGGAATAAAGCTATTAATAATTATATTACTGCTAATTAGGTGAGGCTAAATTCACTTCATAATAAGTGACGAGTATACCACTGAACAACACATATGTGTTGGTGTTTATATATATATATATATATCATCTGCGAAGAGTATCCACAACGACAAAGGAACCTATATCCATTGAAATATTCAAACCTGTATTACTCAGTTCTGCAGGTAGGGACGCAACCACTGAGATATTTTGGCCTTATTAACATTCTGTTAAACTCCTAGGTGTGAGTGCCGCCAAGTATGAAATCTAAATATCGATTACTGCTAACTGTTTCAATTCAATCCAAAAGCACGATGGATGATAATTCATCACTTCATTCACTTAAAGCCTTTAACGATCCCAAACAATTCGCTTATAAACACAGTAGAAGTACTTTAGATGCAGTTGCAGTCTTGTACCAAGGGGGCTAAGTTTGTTAGCTGCACCTTCCTAGATTACACATCTGCTTTCGACATTTTGTTAAACAAGCTTACCAAAATTCAAAATGACTGTTGGGTTGTCAAATAGCTGCATTCTTATTTCTCAGGAATAAAGCAGTACACTGTATGTCAGGGAAAGTTGTCCACTTCTTTGCTTACTGAGGCTGGTATCCCTCCAGACCCTGTCCTTTCTCCTTTTCTGTTTTCTTTCTTCTTGCATGATTTGCCTCACTCTGATGAAATGAAGTTTGTTAAGTATGCTGATGATCTAACTATTTCAACGTCTGTTAACTTCCAGCTTGACTGTGCTAAGATGAACAGCCTTCTATCAGGAATTAGCAAATAATCTTCGTGTAATGACCTTAAACCAAATCCTTCCAAATGTGAGACTGTAAATTTCAGTTTCCGATGCAAACGAAAGTTAAATGAAGCCGTTGGTTCCTACGACCCTTGCAAAATTGATGATATTGATATGGAAATCAAGTTTGAAGTTAAGTATCTTAGATTAATTCTTTCTTCTGACCTATCCTGGTCTTTCCATGTATTAGCGATTTCTAAAAGAATAATCGTCTGACTTTCTACATTAAGAAGTTGAGGCACTCAGGTATAACTCAACCCCTACTCCTCTTACAGTTTGTCAACTTGTGCATCTTACCTGTTCTTCTTTACTGTTCACCCTCATTCTTTCTTGGATTGCTTAAAAAAGACTATGTCATACTTCGTAGAACTCTGAAGACTGTCAGTAGGATGAGTGGTATTCCATTGGGCCATATCGTTGACATTGTCACTGATAGGCACTTGATGTCATGTAATAAATTTTCTAAGGAAGTTTGTCAGACTCTCATCACCCACTCTACCCAAAGCTCCAATCTTGTGTCTCCTCAGGTATAACAAAAAGTCTTTTCAAAAGAATTGATGCACGTACCTCTAAGTATATAAATTCCACTATACCATATTTAGCACGTACTCTATGTGATGAAAATGGTGTCAGGTATGAACTAACTAACCTCCTTCGCACTACTAAATAAACCATTTCTTCCACCCTTACAGTATTGTTATCGTATTTCTTATATTTATAATCCCCTCAATTTTTTGTTTTCATTTATTTATTTTTCATAAGTGTGAACATCGTTTAAGTTGTGTTACCACTGTTAATCTTGTATTTCCCCTCACTATACTACATCAACAGAACATTATATTCAATACTCTATAGTAACATGCTAAAATTTCCAAACTGAATCGACAATACTGTTTGAAACAAACTCACTGTTATTATTATTATATTTAATTATCTCAATTCGTGCTTCGAATATTTTTGACTTTATATCGTAAACGTGTACAAATTCCTCTGGTTACTTTTGTTTTAATTTTTAATTTTATTTATATTTTAAGTAAATCAGATGCAATATTGTGACAAATGCCGAGAATTCCATTCTGTATTATTAGTACTGTTTTTGGAATAAAGTAAATCATTATTATTATTATTAAAGCTTCATGACCATACTTCAGACTTGATTGAGACAATTAGGTCAGGACAGTAATCGTCTTTGCCTAGTGTCCTGTCACTGTAGGGATATATTATAGATCTTATGATTATTTTCTTATCACATTTTTATTTCGTTAGGCATATCTGATTATGCTTTTAATGCCTTTTGTTTTCATTAGTAATCGGTAGAGCGTAACGATTTAGGTGTACACTTTCCCGTCTATGATTTCTAAACAGTCAAGAAATTCCGTGCAATTATTTCCCACAATAAACTTGAATAACACAATAAGAACAAAGCGTTCGTGAATTGATGACTTCCTTTCGTTTTCTTAAAGTCACTGGATAATCTACTGATTAACTGCAGGAAATTAAGGGGAAACAATTAGGTAAAATTTTAAGAAAACTATCTGATGAAGACTGTGTGTTATCCGCATCGGTTTTTCAATACACTGCTATCACTAAAAGTGCAACTGACTCTTGGAATAACTAGGCCTCATATTGAATCAACGAAGAATTTAATCGGAAACTTAAGAAAGAAGTCCACCCACCTTGAAAGTTTTGTAAAAAAAATCACAGCTTTAAAAAGAAACTCTGTCTATCGGACTGTGATTTTGAATACCGAATGAGGTTTCCAGCAGAATAGGTATAGAATTTTAGTTTGAGAATTCACTTCATTAATTCAGTGATCTTAAGTCCACAGTCAAAGATCGAATGAAAAAAGTGTTCTTATTGCATAATTCAAGTCTTGGAATTGTCTGTAAATTAACAGTAATATCTTCATAGTTTCAATAATCTTTAGTAAATGAATATTCCTGATCGATCACGCTGCTTTCTTAAGTAACACATACACTAGGATAATTTGACATTCTTTGTTTCGTTCACTTTCTATTGAAAGACATCTTAAATTACCCAGAAAAAACTTGAATGTTGACAACAAGACACATTACTTTCTTAAACAGGCCTTATTCTTACAAATGCAGTTCCTTGGGGACAACACTAGCGAGATACTAACACAGCGGCTTGGAAATGTGGTAAGCAGAGCGTTTCCTGCTGCCGAATTACTCTGTGTCTTTAAAACCACTCCTCTTTTGCTTTCGGGAGTAAAAGACAAACTGCCCAATTTCGCCTCTTCCATGTGTATCCACCAATTTCACTGCTCCTGTGGAGCCAGTTACATAGGCAGTACAGTTAGATGTGTTTCTCGTCGAATTTTCGAACATCACCTATCTCATCTTGTCGATATGGAACACAAGATATTGATGTCAACCATGCTTTCAGGGTCATTTACGGCATACCAACAAATCTCAATTTCGCCTAAAGAGTTCGACTACTAAATATTATTGAGGCCGTTGGGATCCATATTAAGAAGCCTGATTTGTGCGTCCAGAAGAAGTTTATTTAGACATTATCCTTATCTTCGCAATCTAGGTTTGAATGATCCCGAAATTTCTGGGGAATTTTCCTAATTTTAGTTGATATTCTGTTTGCTACTATATCTTTATTATTATTTAAGCACCTTTAATGAACTTTTGATTCCACTGATCTCACTTTACAAAAGGATATTATTTAAAAAACTCTAATATTACTGTTGACTACTATTCTAGAATATTCTATATATATGTAATTGTAGAGACAATAGGGGAATTTATCGAAAAGGATATTTGCTCAATCATTTTGTGTTTTGTAGATGTCTGTATGAATATTTTTCTATAGTTTTCAACCCCTTATCTTCGATTGTATAATCTCCTTGATGGGTGGCTGCAAATTTTGATGTATTTAATTATTGTGAAGTAAATCGATATTGTTCTATTATTGTTTTTATAAAGAAATCATAAAATAAACAAATAAGAGGAACGGAAAGTATTCGTATGAAAAACTTTTTTTTTACTTGAAAAATGAAATGTAACAAAATAGGATTCTGTGTAAGTGTTGATTGTCAAACCTAAGTGAAGACAATATAGTGTAGTTTTAAATGTTTACAAGTAATTGTATAGAAGAAAAATAATGAGTAGTTACAGTTTACTTTGTTCTTGAACTGTTGTTACTGAGGGTGTGGGTTGAGCGAATTTCCGTTTACCCTCATTATTTACTGAACAAACATGCTGAAAAGTATAAAGACATGTATCATGTAAGCTGTGCAGTTATTTGCAACAAATTGTGTAGTTTTATTTAATGCATATCAACACTGGACCTGTGTAAAGTTTTGTTTTTTAAGAGTTTGAACGATGCAGGAAAACAAAAATACAGAGTGTTAACTAATTTTGGGTGAACGGTTATTTTATCTACATCCAAATGTAATCAGGATTAAAAGATGTCCAATTCGTTTAGGTCTAAAGGCTAAAAAAATGTTTCACTGGGAAATCCGTCCTTTTGTAACTATGGATAGCTTACTTTTAATGTGCAATCTTCTGTCTTACGAATGACATTATGTGAAACAGTCCACTATTCTTGTACTCTCTGAGTATAGTTTCATAGTTCACTCGGCATTATACTTATTTTCTCGCTCAAATTTTTATTGATCTATTCAGTTGAAGGTCAAAATTTTCAAATCATCTTAGTTTTTCGTTGTTACCACTTAATTATGGCTTTTAGAATAGACCATCAAGAAGTTGACGACAGAAGTAATTTTTACACTGTGTTTGAGTTCTATTTGATGTAAATCAGCCAACTTTTCATCACCTAGTTGTTCCTAGTAGAATGTTTTTGAATACTGGCAGATATGCTACGTCAGTGTAATGAGAAAGCTTACTCTGTGATGACACTATATGGTTATAGCGTCACATATTGAATTATCAGAAATGTTTTAGACGTTATTGATCGCATGCTCACCGTATCATCTGACACTAATGAGCCTAAATTTCAGCAAGTTTTTGAAGCAATACTGTTGAAGGATTTCATGTTGGAAAATTGCAGATTTTCAGTGGTTCTGTGTTATCATTAAGCCTTTTTTTTCAGTGAAGCTACTTGACATTCGGATCTATAAGCATATATATTTAGAAACACACTTACTGGTATATCACGGAAGTTATCGTTGTAGTCAATGCCATATCCAACTATGAATCGGTTGGGTACTTCAAAGCCAACAACTAAAGAATTTAAGAGATGTTTAAGATCAGTTATGAGCATAAAGCAGTGATATATTTACAGTAAATAATCAGCTTGTATTTTTTTCTGTTTTGTACAAGAAAACATGGAGAGAAATTAGGTCAAAAGTTTCCTGCTTTGGATGTAAATCACGGACAGTGGACATATGCAAAGAAAACAACTGTCATTGTCAGAGAATATTCAAAAGAATCGAATGATTACAACTGTTTTTTTATGGTACAGGAGTCTTGTGATAGTAGATATTTGTACTTGTTTATTACTGACCAAAATATTGTATAGAAAAAAGTAACAAACAACCATATCGTTCGAGTTCAACATTTCACATTCACCCAAATGTCTAAAATGACACCAAACATGATTTAACGCTTCAATGATAATTGCCTATTGCTACTACTAGTTATTTACTAACAGTCTCATCGTGGCTTACATTTACCGCCTCACAAATCGGTAACCATAGTGTTATACAAAATAGTTTTAGAACATTCAAATATTCCATCCACTGCTACAAAAATGTTTTAAATACAGTTATTGGTCTTGGAAAATCAAGCAATGCGTTAAAAACTACTCATAATAAGTTAATATAGGCCAATTTTTGCTGCTAAAAGGTAACAGGTGTTTAAGAATTCCTTCACTTAATAGTTCATCAGGTATTTCTAATACTACATTCTCTGCCACTTCTAAAAGCTTATTTATGATTTATTCGTGATATTTAATGGGGAAATATGCAAATAATCATAGACTTTCATATGTTATCGTTTAGTATTTCCGGCATTATACTTTTTAGTGGGTTATGACTGATAGTTGTTTAGAAAGGGAATAATCACACCAGTTCAACTTTGTAATACAGCTTTATTCCAACTGAAGCAATTACACCATGAAGCAAGTAGGGCCAATCGAGGTTACAGTTCATGTGAAATTTTTTAAAATTAAATGTCGAGAACTTACAGTCTGGTATATACCCAACACAATCTGGTCTTCTTTTCAGTAACAAACTGTTATTTTGCACAAAAGAGAAAAACACATGAAATTTATGGTGAATGTCCTGAAAGAACTAGTGAGCGATATACCAGTACGCAAATAAAACACATGTGAAGGATTCTTTGCGGGTTATATTTATTTATTCTATTTTATTCCTTTCCTCTCCCAGTGGAAAATAATGCTTCAAGCAGAAGCCTTGAAGTTTCTGTAGCAGTGGTTTCATTTTTACGGGGTGGGGTTGCTAGCCTCATACCCAACCTTCACCTTGTACCCGATCTACTATCGGCTAGTCGAGGGTAAGGACTGCATTGGCTGAGGATCGAATCATGGACCTAATGCGTGGTTGGTGAGCGTTCCACCGCTGCACCAACGACGCACACCTTTGCAGGTTACTTGGTACCAAACCAAAACATTGCTTTACAGTTGATAAACACCAATGTTCGTGGTGAAATAATTTTCAAATGCAGAATGCTATCTCATGACCAAAATGGATTTCCTCTGTATCTAAAATCAGAAAGTTAAGTGAATCACTATTCTCTCCAATTGGCTTGCATTGAAAATCTCACCAACAAGGACTGATCAATTGCTGATGAATAGATGAGATGAATGTGATACCCCTTTGAAAAAGAATTTGCGATCTTTTGTATCAGTGGAATAATCATATTTTTCTTGAGAAGGACACTTCATATGTAGAAATGAACTTATTCTATATGCGTAAATAGATGACAGAGTCATGAACAGCAAATTGCATTTGGAAGATTAAAATTATCGAGAAGATTATAAGAAAACAGTCTGCCAACAATACGATGCAGTTGTGACATGGAGGTTACAAATAGATTATTGTTATTATTGCAAGGAATCCCAATACCACTAAAAGATGGTAAGTTTTCGTTAACTGATAATGTTTTCTGTTTTTTAATGAATGTCTGCTGGTGCGTTTGTGTGTGTGTGTGTCGGTTAGAAAATAAATTTAAAGCCAGATACTCTTGAAGAGTTATGCTAAGAAAAAGTACTTGGTTTAGAAGGCCTTTGACTGCCAACTTATACTTTACTTGAAACTGAAAGATTCAGAGTGCAAAGAGGAGCAACAATTCCAATCACCAGTTGGATACTTTGGCTTATAAATCCTAAGATACGTTCCACAAGTGGAAATGAATTTAAAAATCGATTTTCTCTTGTCTATTCGTTTATGGAAATGATAAACCATACCGTGACATACACCGTCACATGTTATGCTATATTTTATTCAAAATAATTTGACCACGTAGATGATAACAATAACAGGTACAAACATTTATTTCATTTATTAAAAATCTTATCAACTATTATATGAACTGGTGATTGCTGTTCACCTCTTCAGCATAAGTTGATCAACATTTCTAACCATATGCCTCAATAATTTGACAATAATAATAATAACAATCACTGTTGTCATAGTAACCAGTCTAACATCCAATTCATATAGTTTACTGCCTTTAACTTTATCGATCACCCACAAAGTGAGTGAGACAACCAATCACTTGTTGACTGTAGACTTTGTTTCAATTCTCCCTAAACAATCAGTCAATATTCACTATTAAAATATAAAAACAATAGTGAAATAAATAAGTAAGTAAATAGAAACGAACATAAAAATGCAACAAACTTATTTTAACCTACCAAGCTGTGTGTAACGAAAGTGGATTATATTGAAGGACAAATTCTTCGATTTTAGTAAGACTTGTTCCCGTATCAACAAGATCTTCTACAATGAGAACCTTCTATGCACACGAAGGGAAAAAAAGGGAAAGAGGGATAATAGTGTAGTTGTTAGTAAAGCCTAATTCACTGAAGTAATCAACTCACCTTATTTCGAAATTTCTCAAAATCTGCACAAGGGTTTAATTTTGTTCCATCACCCACAGAATCATTCTGACCAATTTAATCAACCAATATTTATGTATGTATACAACTTACAACATAAGTATTAGATAAGATGAAATCAATGTACAAAGCGATATCTTTCTTTCTTGATGTTATAATTGATCGTAATTTGAAGAATAAATCAGTCGCGAATTTGAAACCACCCTTCAGAATGCATATAACATGAATTGAATGTGTATACGAAGCTTCATATGTATCTAGAATATCAGATGCCATTTTATCTAGACGATCCAAAACCATTCCATGTGGTACAATTATACTCTCGATATATTCTTGGTAACGTGCTGGTAGCAAAAAATTATTTCCAAAGTATCCTGGAAAATCATCATTCAACTGTAGATAAAATTAAGAAGACGATGAATATAAAAGTAGTAATAAAGTCTTACAATTACACAGTCATCTTGATAACGACGTGAAGGCATGTCGACGGTAAACTACAGATAATTATAAATAAATTATAATTGTGATGAAGATAACTAACACTGTTTCAAGTTTATATATCGACCGAATGATTAGATTAGCCAATCTGATGACTTGAATTTGACGACCAATCAGAACTTAATATATAGAAATGTTTTAGATAGCAATGAATAAATAAATAAGTAACACCTTTTTGTATCTAATATTTTTTAAAAATAACTTATTTTTAATTATTTGAGATTGATTTAAACACAAAACTGGATACAATTTAACATGCAGGTGACTGTAGTCGGATTTTCGTTTATATGGGGAGGGGCGATCTTTGTAACTACATTTAATTTAAGTAACATTTATACGACACGTCTCACAAGACACAAATATCATCATTTCATGTCAGGCAAAAAATAACAAAAATATTCATGTCACATAAGGCGATCAGGATGAGTTAGATAATGTGAGGTGTGTTACATATGCCTTCGAATCTCTCCTAATTAGAAACTAAATATTGTTATTTCCTCTGTTTTTAGTTAGCTTATAATCCTTCATCATTCTGATAACTTTACGTGCATAAAGTGTAAAATGCTTTTGTAGGATTTGCAACATCTTTTGTTACTTATCAGATACTTAAATCAAATGATCAGTTTACATCTCATTGATCAGTGAGCATAAATATTTATTTTAGATTATATTCAGTTTTGGTAACACGCATTTGGGACCCGATCCAATGGCCAGCACATGAATTCTAACTTTTGCCAATTCATGATATAGCACGACCATTTCGCAATATCTTCTTTGATGAGTTACCGCCTCACCATCAACCTGCTTCACCCTACTGATCACGGCTTCCCACTAGAACCTCAGGTTAACTGCGTGAATAAGGCCAGCCGCTTGTGAGCATCAGATCAATTTTCAAGTATTGGTTTTGTAGGGATTTTGTTTCACTGGTTGGAGGATTTCATCATGAGCTGACAACACACATTTAACAATCATTAATATTTTCTGTTAAGATTTTTGAAAACACTATGAGTAATAATCACCTTAAATCACTTGTCTAGTTTAGTACAGAGAATCAAAGTATTAGGCGAAATATTCTTGCTTTAGAAGTTTACAACACTAGCACATTATGATTCTGAGAACACCTACACAAGTGATGGAACAACAGTCTCTCAGTGAATTCTGAGAGATATCATTAAGACAGATAGATGGTCAACCAAAAGAATTTTGGATTTCATCATGAGCTGACATTAGTTAGAGAACCATTGGAAAACCTGGGAGTACTGGACAGCTGTTTCGTCCTAGTTTGGGACTCTTCAGCAGTACGCACCCACCGTGATTCGAACCCAGGACCTTCCGGTTACCGAAAATCCTGAAACCAATAAAATCCCTACACACCAACACTTAAAAGAATTTTGTTTTCAATAAATGTACCTTAGCTTCTTATAGTTATAGAATAACTATTGTCATCATTTTAACTATAATAGACAAGTATTCAGTAAACACATTTTTCTGATGGTGAATAATGCAAGTGAAAAGCAACAAGCTGGAAGAAGAAGCATCAAAGATAGGACACCCTCCAGGTGAACATAGATAAAACAGAGGTGGTGAAGATTCCTGGCCAATACCAACAGCAACAACAACAACAGACAATAATCAGCATCAATGGGAGGAACCCGAAAGAAACCACATCCTTTGCCTACCCACCTAGGAATCATCGTTTCAACTACAGGCCGATGGAACTGACGAGGATATCAAAGCCAGAATCGGAAAAGCAAGACAAGCTTTCATTACTCGTAAGTCTGTGTGGAGGTCAACATCACTCAGCATCAAAAATAAGATCCCGATTTTCAACTCCAATGTGAAGTCAGTCAGTGCTACTATACGGATCAGATGCTTGGCCAGCGCGTCATAAAGAGCATCTCAAACAAACTACAGACCTTTATCAACAGTTGTCTTCGCTCAATACTCAAGATCAGATGGCCGGCCAGAGAAGATCAGCAACAGGAATCTCTGGCAATGAGCAAGCCAACCAAGAACCGATTCAGAAAAAAATAGGCAGGAAGAAATGGAGATGAATTGGCGATACTCTGAGTAAACCATCAAGTGACATCACACGACAGGCTATCGCTCGAGTGGAACCCGAAAGGGAATCGGTGAGTTGGTCATCAGTGCGAGGGTGACTTGGAGGAGGTCATGTGAAGAGGAGATGCAAGCGTGTGGGCAGACATGGAGCGGGGTGAAAAAGTTGGCCGAAGGCAATGGAGATGCGCAGCTGAAGCGCTATTTTCCTCTAGGAACTAAAGGATATAATAATAATAATGCTGAATAATAATGATGATTACAGATTTAGAATCAAATTAGTTTGAAGTTGTAAGGTGACAAAAAAATCGTGTTTGTAACATAAAAGTGATAAGCTGAATGCAATTACAAAATAGTGTGAAATGAAGGGAAATGATGACTAATCATAATAAATTTTTAGAGACTAAGGGTGTTGACATGGAGAAAGAAAATTAATGAATTAATTCACATTTGTAGAATGTATTTGATTAGTGACGAGTATAAACGTAGTATACGTACAACAGAAGATAGTAAGACTAAGTGAACAGTTCATTATTATTTAATCAATATGTGAAATAATTTAGGTGTAGTTATATTAATATATGTGTAAAACTTGGGCACTATGGCAGTAAGTAATTCCATATTGGTTTGTTTATTAGATGTATCACACAGTCACAGAAACAGTATTATTTACTGGATGACGTTTCGAACAAAATTTATTACTGTTCATAATCATATCAATTATGATCATACGACTTCGAAACCTGAGTCATATAGTTTTCTTTGTTCTCTCCTATTTGTCGTAGGGGTAGTAGAATTTTTCAGATATCACGGACAGGTGATGAATCATTCCTATTACATGTATTTGCAGTTGATTCGATAAACAAAGGTTCTGTTATCAAACTCTCCTTCCACCCTGTGACATTCGATTTTGAGACTGTCATCCTACCCCATCCAGCCTATTGTATGGTTGTGTGTAATTCCATGCGGTGTAGTGCTGTAGCCGAACTATTCTCTAGATTTCTTATCTTATTTGGGTCAACCAATCTAGATTTTGCTAGGTTTTTATGTCCAGCCAGTCTGAGTGCCCCTGTTCTACTAGTTTGACCTATGTATTTGACCTGACAATCATTCCAGCAGGGTATTAGATAAACTAAATTGTTTTGTTTCAAAAGCTCCACGGGATTGATCCTTTAACCGACAAAGCTTGTTTATAATTGGGTTTGTGGATGTGAATGCCACTTTTATTCCTGCCTTCTTAAGAATTCTGCGTAGGGCTTCCCAGGTTCCTTCCTTGTATGGGATTACTACTGATGATTTAGATTCCTTATTGTTGGTGTCGTCATTAATATTATTATTATTATCACGCAAAATTCTTAAGAAGGCAGGAATAAAAGTGGCATTCACATCCACAAACCCAATTATAAACAAGCTTTGTCGGTTAAAGGATCAATCCCGTGGAGCTTTTGAAACAAAACAATTTAGTTTATCTAATACCCTGCTGGAATGATTGTCAGGTCAAATACATAGGTCAAACTAGTAGAACAGGGGCACTCAGACTGGCTGGACATAAAAACCTAGCAAAATCTAGATTGGTTGACCCAAATAAGATAAGAAATCTAGAGAATAGTTCGGCTACAGCACTACACCGCATGGAATTACACACAACCATACAATAGGCTGGATGGGGTAGGATGACAGTCTCAAAATCGAATGTCACAGGGTGGAAGGAGAGTTTGATAACAGAACCTTTGTTTATCGAATCAACTGCAAATACATGTAATAGGAATGATTCATCACCTGTCCGTGATATCTGAAAAATTCTACTACCCCTACGACAAATAGGAGAGAACAAAGAAAACTATATGACTCAGGTTTCGAAGTCGTATGATCATAATTGATATGATTATGAACAGTAATAAATTTTGTTCGAAACGTCATCCAGTAAATAATACTGTTTCTGTGACTGTGTGATACATCTAATAAACAAACCAATATGGAATTAGGTGTAGTTATATCAGCTCACCACATTCGAAACATGAATGATTTTTATTCTTTTCTTCTTAAGACTGAAAACTCATCGGATTTCGAGCCTGTAGTCGTATATATATTCAACGTTAAGAAGATATATTCGCCCGCAAATACCTGGCTTTCATTCTGATGATAATAAATCACACTTGAAGTCAATCAAAACCCTGTAAACAAAAACTCGATAATTAATCTATTGGTCACCGATTGACACTAACTGAATATCGCGTTACATACCTTTAGTCGGTAAAGTGAGAACTGATGGGACATTGAATTCTGTTGCATTGGTTGATTGGTCAACGAACTGACCTAGTAAGCCGTAAGTCCTAGGTTCAATCCCTTCTAAGATCATGGGTGTGTGTCACTGATGAATTCCAAGGGAGGACGAAACAGCTTTCCAGTACTCCGTGATTTTTAAAAGTTCTCTAAATGAAATCTGTTTGTGATTAAACTTGAAATTCTATTTTCTAATTGTTAGAACCTGAAGAGACTTCTTTCAAGATAATATTGTTCCTTCCGACAGTCTTTTGATTTATTGTATTAGAATGCTTCATCGACTAGCTTTTCACTTTTATTTGTAACTGCTTCTTCAAAAATAAAGTCAGACTATATAAATGTCCTAACAATAGTGAAAAACAAAGCAAATAAAAAGAAGTAAAGAACTACTTTGACCTAAATCTTCATGTTAAAAACTGTTATCATCCGATGTTACAATGAATTGAAAAAAATATAGTACACTTTAAGTAGGTCGTTAATGTAGTCTCACCGTAAGTTATCAGAGAGGAATGTTAATTGCAATGATTGTGAATTGAGTTTTTGCTTATGAAAAATTATACGTTATCAATCGATAATTACTGAATAAATATCTGCATTCTTATTCAACACCTTCGAAATATATTACTTCTATAAATTTTCTGAGTAGTTTGAATTGCAGATGAATGAAAAATTTTTATAAAAATGTAATCTTAAAGTGTTGGTTTGAAAAGATTAGACTGATTTCAGGGTAGATATCCAACTACATAACTTCAAGAACTAAGTGGAAGTACTGGACAGTTGCTTAATCTTACTTTGAGGATCGTAATTTGCACTCACCCATGACCCCACAGGGTATCAAACGCAACACCTTCAATCTAGAATGCAAGCGCTTTGACTATTTAGCCATTGGGAATGGGCTTAATGGCCTATGA
Organism: Trichobilharzia regenti; assembly: GCA_944472135.2. NCBI lineage: Eukaryota > Metazoa > Platyhelminthes > Trematoda > Strigeidida > Schistosomatidae > Trichobilharzia > Trichobilharzia regenti. Next base: position 61,353,060 of record OX235265.1, on the reverse strand, counting down.
ATTCTAGCTTCTGTCACTGCACGATACATATATATTGTCACAATTACTCAATGTCATCGACGAGTATCTTTTCTCAAAACTGGTCGCGAAATGACATATATAAAAATTCATAGGCCATTGAACTCTCCGGAAATGTCTAGATGACCAACAACACTGCCTTTCAACCTTGAAGTTATGAATTCCACTCTCGGTGGGGTCGTTGATGCGTACTGATGACGAATCCCAAATGAGGATGAAACAGCTTTCCCGTACCTTATGGTTTTCAATGGTTCCCTAACTGATATTATTCTGCAATCTGACTTGAGAATGAAACCTGAATTAATAATAATAATAATAATTGCTTTATTCCAAAAACAGTACTCATGATACAGCAAGGAATTTTCAGCATTCAGTACAATATTGCATCTAATTTACTCAAAAACGACAAAAAAAATTAAAAATACACAATACATAATAGTAATAAAACGATTGTTGTAGCAGCTACGTAGCAAAATACTGTGTGCCATACGGAGAAAAATATGTATAAAGTACAAAATTGTAGTAATAATAGTAATACCAACTAATATAAAATAGCAGAGTAACGATTTAAACGATAGAAAGTGTGACACCATAAAATACAGAAAGATGAACGATAAAAGGGTCGATTCACTGTGCTAATTACATAGTAACTTGTAAGTTTCACGTCTAACAGAGTCTTCGTCACATAAAGTACGCGCTAAATAGGGTATTGTAGAATTTCTATACTTAGTAGTACGAGCATATATCTTTTTATATTGACTTCTCGTCCTACCTGATGAGATACAAGGGGACAGGTGTGAATAAAGGGGGTGCAGAGGGTCTGACATTATAGCCTTTGCCCATTTCGTACAGGAATTTATATGCCTCTCGACTATAGTATTAGCGAGCTCATGCAGTGGCAGACCACAAGCTCTACTCACAGCATTTAATACTCTTCGTAATATGATATAATCTTTTTTGAGCAGCCCAGGAAAGATTAATGGAGAGCAGTAGAGTACAATAGGTAAAATACAGGAGTTTAAAAATTGCAAAACTAAAGGTTGGTTGATACCTGATTGTCTTAACTTTTTAATGTAGAAGGTAAGACGAAACATTTTCTTAGAGATAGATAAGATATGGGATGACCATGAAAGGTCAGAGGAAAAAACTAATCCAAGGTATTTAATACTTGATTTGGTTTCAATTTCCGTGCCATCTATGCTACAGGGATCATGAGAGTTAACTAGTTCAAGTAAGTCACGTCGATGCTTGAAAGTAAAGTCAAGCACCTGACATTTGGAAGGATTTAATATAAGACCATTTGACTTGGACCAGTTGTTGATGTCCAACAGAAAGCTATTAAGTTTGGAGCTGTCAGACTCGGAAGTGATAGGCAGTGATACAGTCAGATCATCTGCATATTTGACAAAGTTAGTTTCGTTTGAATGAGGTAGGTCATGTAGGAAGAAAGAAAAAAGAAAAGGAGAGAGGACAGCACCTTGTGGAACACCGGATTTTGTAAGCGAGGTAGAAGAAGATTTGCCGTTATATACAGTATACTGCATTCTATCAGAAAAATAGGAATGCAACCAACTCTTAGCCCAGGATCCTGTTTGTGTCAACGATAGCTTATTTAACAAAAGGCCCCTAGGTACAGAGTCAAAAGCAGATGTGTAGTCTAAGAAAGCACTACGAACATATTTAGCACCTTTGTCTAAACAAGAGACAACATTGTGATATAAGACAACCGCAGCATCCAAGGTACTTCTACCATGTTTGTATGCAAATTGTTTAGGATCATTAAAAGGTTTCAAAGCGGGTTCAAGACGAAGTAAAAGTAATTTTTCCATCAATTTTAAAAAGGGGGAAGTAATTGCAATAGGCCGAAATTTAATATCAGAACCAGAAGATGGTTTTGGTATAGGGATAATTTTAATGTTTTTCCATGCAAAAGGTAGAACGTTACCGGAAAAAGAGGCATTAAAAATGTTAGTAAGAGGATAACACAAAATATCAGCACAATTCCTGAGGACAATGGCAGGTATGCCGTCAGGACCAAGGCTTTGAGAAGGCTTAAGAGACCGGAGACATTTAAGCACATCAAGGGTATTAAAACCACTAAAGTTATTGTCAATATGATTTGTATCATTTGGAAGGGTATCAACAGAAGAGCGTATGAAAGATTTATTAAGAGTGTCAACATTAAGAGATGGAACAGAAATACATCGCTTACCGTTAGTAATTTCTTTGAAAAGTTTCCATAAATTAGAAGGGGTTTTACATGACAAAAATCTTTGATTATATAAAACACTTAGTCTTTTTATTTCCAGTTTTATCAGCATGTTTAACTTTTTTACACCAGGCTTATCATTAGTTTTGAACAACAGTTCTTTATTTCTACGTAGCTTTTTGAGATATGGCGAAGATAAGCGATCAAATCGAATGAATAATGTTTCTTTAGGACAACATATTTCGAAACAGAATTTAAGATAATCGGTAGTGTTTGTGATTGTTTCATCTAATGTTTGTTCTGTAAATAAGTCCCAGTTAGTGTCTTTCAACATGCATCTGAGCTTGTCTAGGTTGTCTTTTGAGTAGCATCTCCGTTGAACTTTACTGTAGAGGTGAGAGAGGACACCTTTGTGTGATTTGGAATATATTTTAGGCAGTACACGTATGATGCAGTGGTCAGAATTAAGTAGAGGAGCACGTTTGCGAGCTTCATATATACCAACATCATTGATAAATACTAGGTCCAGTTTTTTACCAAGACGGGTGGCAAAGTTGACAATATTGTCATGACCAAGTGATATAAGGAAGGAGCAATCGCTTCCATTGAAGTCGCCAGTTACTATTGATAAAGAGTTCTCGAAACAAGCTGCAGCAAAAGCGGTGAATTCATCGGCGAACATAGATAAATCCAATATGGTACAGCCAGGAGAGACATAAACATTAGAAATATAAATGAATTTGTATTTTGACAGGTGTTTCGGGCGACATCTCACAGTGATGCAATCAATGAAGTCATTCGAGAATTTGAAACAAACTTTGTTTGAAATGGACCATTTTGAGTGAATAAAAGTTGCAACACCTCCACCACACTTTTCTTGGAACAAACACGGTCTTGTCGAAAAACATTGAAATTGTTTAGAGACACAATATTGTCATCGTATGAGTCATGGAGCCAGGTTTCTTGCAGAGTGACAATACCAGTATTGTGGTAGGTACTAGAAGACAACAGAGACTGAAAATCCAGAATTTTATTAGGCAGGGACCGGCAGTTGGTACTAATGATAACTGGAACAGTGGTGTGATGTATGGGTGTAGATTTTAAGGCACGCTGCCAACCTCCATGGTGCTTTTTCTTGAGTTTATTGCAAATATGAAAGTTTTTGGGTTTAAAACGTTTTATAAAATCCCGGGAGTAGATAATACGATTAGAATGCATAATGTGATATGTAAATACCAATAAAATACGAGTAAATAGATGCAAAATGTACATGGAATGTGGTAGCCCAAAAATATTCAAACAGGCCGCCAAGGTAGAACTGGACAAAGATATTGTTATTTCTTCACTCTGTTAGTGCATTCGCAAATGGATCGTGAAATGCACTCCTACCAATAACTAGGTATATAACCCAGATTTCAGTACTTACAGTATTGAGGGTCTCTGTACAAAAATTACATAAACTGGAAGAAATTCTAACTATCTGGTCTCATTGCATGCATGGAATGTATAAGATCAACAAAAAATACAGGAATACGGTGAAAACAGTTTTGTGAGGAAACTCTCTTTTGCTTTCAACCTTACTAGTTCTCAATGAAATTTGATTAACTGCAACTTAGAATTACGTCACCAACTGGAATCACCTGCAGAACCAATATTTTATCCCAATTTGTAACTCGCCATGAATAAAAATCAAAGAATATGCTGGTAATTTTGCTCCCCATTTTCATGCTTCATATTGATCACGTTATTGTTCAGCGATTGAATCGGTTGCATAACATTTCGAATGAACTGAATTCAGAATTCATGTGTCTTCAAATACCAGTTAAACAGGATAATAGTGACGAGTTCACAACATTTTATCAATCTTCCATGAATCCATATTCTTGAAGGGTTCCAAAATATACCAAGATAACTGTTCAGACCTTCTTGTGTTTCCATATTTCTACATAATGAAATGTGGTTTGAATTCTTCCTATCAGTTTAACAAGCAAACTTCACTTCTGTTGGCTTTTAGTTTATTCGTTTACTTCCAGTGTCATAGTAAACTTTAAAATTCAACATTTACAGTAATTTGCAACTAATAATTATTTTCAAACCTTGCTGAAATGAAGATTTAAGGCAGTAATAAAAGGAAGTAATGAACACTATTCACAGTCACAGATTGCGCATGCGCAATACACTTCAAGGAATGTGACCACACGTCTATGCGTCAAGTAAGATAAATACAAGTAAACAAAGAAACGGGCAACGAGTAGAAACAAGTGGAAACTACTCTTAGTAGATTTATTGCCCAAGCAGCACTAGTATAGGTTGGATGTAATAATAAATTGTTATGACTCATATCCAACAGGCTTAACTTTAAATACTACCTATGGCTTCAACATATTTCAGTATGCCACCATGATACTTATTTTCATAAAATCTTGAATGATGTTGTACACCTGCAAAGTATATCCCTATAGATGAAGATAACGAAGAAGACACCGTCTTTATATTTTTTGGGATTCTAATTATTTCCTTCAAACTGTCAGTGAATATTTTCCCTCTCCAACTTGCACACTTCCAAATCTCCTCTTAGTCCGTATATTATAAATCTTTCAATTTTTGTCATACGAATTGACTTAACAGGTAGATTTGTAACGAAACTGTTTTGCAGTGTATTGTCAGAAGGCATAACACCTTTCATCAAGCAGATTTCGTTTCTAAAACCCTGTATGCAAATTTATTTTGCATTAAACTTTGTGTTGAAGCATATTTCAGTAATTTGGTTGGATGTGATTAGTGTTAAATAATCAGTTGATAATGAAATCAAGCCAATCCATAACTCCTTCATTTGATCCTTATATAAGATAACTTTGAAAAGCAGTTTGTATCTCATTGATGTATTTCATAGTGTCGTGACATGATACCTTGTGAAATGAATAGGCGTATAAGTAGTCCTCATGGATTATTAACACAATAAAGTTATGCTGTAATGATAATATAAACAGAGGATGTATCAGATGATTTTCGTCATATACAGTGAATTCGAAAAGCTATTCATAAGACAACTTTTGTTGTTGTTGTTGAAACAGTATATGCATCCTAAACCTAAAGGTTTTGGATTACTCCTACGGTATCACTATCAGTAGATCCTTTAACTTCATCATGGTTTGCGTAGCCAGGATAGTTTAGTATTCTTATCATTATTATTCCTTTAGGTTCAGAGTGGAACATAGGTCTTTAATAGCTTATATCCATTTCATCTTCTTCCGTGTGGTCCGCATCAACCAACTACACGGTTGCTCATATACTCTTATCTTCCTCGTATCAACTCACTACTTTCAAACATATTTCATCGATATTGGTAAGAATTATTTAGATTAATGTCCAAGTAAATAATAAAGTATGTCGGTGTTTAAATAAGCCGTTTATTCTAACTTTAAAAAACGTTAGTTTTGTCTAGTTTATACTGAAATGTCTAAAGTATGTGAAGTGAAACAAATGAGGCGACTTCATTAAAATTATTTTTTTCTTAATCTGTTTAGCTTATACAAACTATACACTAGAACTTTATTTTATTTAATTTTTTTTATAATCAGTTTCATTCACTGTTGTTTAAATGAACTGAAGTAATTAATTCATTTCTATCGGAATAGTTGTTATTGTTTGGATGTGATTAAAGACTTTAATCAACAATGACGGTACAGTTTACCCTTTTCATAATTTAACATTTTGTGCCAGATATTGAGTAGTTTTGCAAAAATTGAGTATTAGAATCTGGTAAATGAAGAGTGTGGTAATAAACTAATCAGATGTAATAATGTATGTTATACCAATTGGTAGATTCTTGGACAATGTTTAAGACAGTAACTGTTGATTCCACAAAACAATCTGTCTTTCCACAAGAAATATGAATAATTTGGTTCCTAGTCGTCGTTTGATGGTTCAGATGTATAGACTCAGTGATGTAAGAGTTGCATTGTTGACCCATATGGGTAGGCGGAAAGCAATATCCATCATATGAACTGTTTCATTACATTTTGGGAATGTTGAATTTGTAGTTGTCTGATTGCTGTGGACCATAACACTTGGTCACTGTTAGCACACTGGCTTTTAGTACGAATCCTTTGACGAAGTCCTGATGTCAAAAAGGACATTATTTCTGTCCAGTTGAACCAAACAAACACCAATGCTCTGTTGTCTTCCGTATAAAATCAAAAAATTAGTGAGTGACAATTGTTACTCGTTGCACAAAATCGGCTACCGCATTACACTAGGCTATTGAAAGACGATTTGGCGTACTCAATAGTAGGTGCTAAGACTGACTATTAGTGGGAAATCTATGACGCAGTGGGGCGCAAGTTTATCTATCTGTTGCCTGTCTCGCATTCCACTACCAGCCGACTCCAATAAAGCTTTCTTTCCTAAGAGAGCTGTAGGAGAATCTCAAGACGATGAAATAATCATAGATTTCAAAGGATTGATGCTGAGGAAAGAAGTAGATAATACTTGTTGAATAAAAAATTACGTTCATCATTATAAAGAAGGCGGAAACAATTAGCCTATTAGTCGTACATTCCTTATGATCACTTATTTGGCAAAAAAGCTTTCATATTAACAATCTTAATGATGTTTTGACAGGGATTCCAAGTGATAATTTATAAAGTGGGGATTTACAAATTTAGAAGTTATCGATGATAGGCTGGAATATCCAAGATGTAGTACTACAGATGGAAACTGCATGTAAAAATTCGTAAGTCTCATCCAACTATAACAACTTTACTCTTGAAGGAAATAGTGCAAAATTAACTTTCGAATGTGTTCGTGGCATCAACCCAACTATTTGGAAATCAATTAATACATAGACAACAAAGAAACTTTTAATAAACTAAGATATTTCCATCTGTTCGCTTCAACACGGCAATTTTCTAATGAATAATAGGGGACTGAGATTAACCCACATGTTGCTAAGCTATTCAAATGCGTCAGAATGCATGTATCCAAATAATATTTCGCTCATAATCCTACGTCTTTTCAATGATTTAGCAGTATGTTATATGCAGTCAGTTATAATAAGCCCCATTTCACGTTATAAAGACGTAATATTTGCCATAGTTTTTTTTTAAGTTGGATAGATACGAGAATCTCTCGTCACTACCGGTATTCATTCAGTATAATTTTTTCAATGTCTGAAGGATGGTGATACCATCTCAGAGATTTCAACCATCACAACTTAATAAGTTAATTACGATGGCCTCTGTTTGCTCTAGTTTTTTTTATTCCTTCACGTTCCCAATGGAACATAGGGCTTCAAGCTAGAGCTTTGAAATTTTGGTAATAATGGTGGGGTTGCTAGCCTCATGCCCAACCTTCCCTCTTTACCGATTCTATTGCTGGCTTAGCGAGGTAAAGAAGTACGTCGCCGAGGAATCTAACACCAGTCCATATGCATGGTCGGGGAGCGTCCTAACCTCTGCTCCACGGACGCAGGGTTCTCAAGTGTTAATTAGAAATTATAAGCAATCTTAATTTCTAGGTAGATGTTGTCATAAGTCTACATCAGCTGAAACAACTATTAAATACCATGGTGTAATGAAGAAGATGCAGTGCACGCCCACAACACCTTCGAGGAATGAATCCAGGTTTGGTGGATTACAAGGTAAGAACTTAACTTATCCCCATACAGGACGAAATTTAGTCAACTATGACCACAGACTGCTGCTATCAACTCACTATATTGCAATACAGGAAATAACAATCAGAGAAAAACATCAGAAACTCAACAGTGTCATACTGACTTCAGTAAACATGCATTAAAAAATCATTGGCATGTTAAAGCACAGCTGTCCATATTACACTAGTTTATGCTTACTGTGACCCATATTTGTCAGAATGAACTGTATATACTTAATATCCAATAAATAGATATTTCTGCTTAAAGTACAATTCTACTGCTGCTTTCTAAGTAGTACAAATAAAAATGTAGAAAAAGATTTCGTTGATCTACAAAAGTGCATTTCAGACCAGTAAATAAAATAATTTCCATTAAACTGATAAATAGTAACAATCAGGTCTAAACTTCTTTCCTCATGAAGTTTAAGCATTTATCATTTGATGGCTGATTTAATAATGTCAAGGTTATTTCTTCATTTCATATGCCATAAATCATAAGATACAAATAATTTATTTATAGTAAGATTTCTGGACCGATTGGCTAGTTGAACAAATGCTTCGACATTATGATGATATCCTGCTTGGAGTTATTTATTTGATATTAAGAAGAAGTTGAATCCAAAGCGAGCACTCCGTCCAGCTCTGAAGGTCGTTTCACAAGCGCCTAGAGCAAAGTTAAACTATCCTAGTCAAAGTCAAGCTGTCAAAGCTTGACGTTGAAGAACCAACCAGATTCAGATAACACTAAGAAAGATCAATCAAAACCGAAATCATGCCTGCCTTATGGATTTAGCGAATGAGTTCCAAGAGGATCGAGTATGTAACTAATGTATCAATAACGGACTAACTGGAGACATGAAGACGTATATGTGAGTATGGGGAAGAGACTATGACGATAAGCTATTACAACCTTGCGGGAGATAAATATTGCTATAGATGCAAGTTATACTTTGAGGGAAAATCGACTCGTGAGGGCACGTGCAGTATCCTACTTATTTCCTAAATACTTTTTTCTCCAAATCTAAGCTGTCTTTGTCAAATATCCTACGACTCATATACAGCTGGATTTCAAAAAGGCGTGTGAGAACAACACGAGGTGAGATGGAAAATAGCCTTGGCTCGGTGGTGTGAAGGTACCAGAACTGTAGAGACATAAAGTCATGGAGGCAATAAAGGATTACCGCCTGCCTCGGAGGAGTACGCGTAACTGTTCATACTGATGAAAGCGTCCTTATAAAGTAGTATAATACAGAAACGGGAGGACCTAATCATGTGTGGGTGCTTGGAATAAACGTCACTTTACGACGCATAGGTCTTGGGGAAAAATACCGAAAAGGCGTGGTGCAGTATTAATTCTAACTGTTCAGTTCCTGGAAATAGCAGGATTGACTAAAGATACAGATGAATGGAGATTTTAATATTTTTCATCTATGGGTTATATTCACCATCGTGTTAACTGCGCCTCCGTTCTTGTGGATTTAATGACAGGAAGGCACAATAATTCTGTCAAACGATTTTGGGGGAGTTGAAGAAGGGAGTTAGAAATATCAATGGGTCCCAAAGTACTATGATTTAGAGCTACCCAGACAATACATGTGTCGGGTATGGTAAGATTTCTTTGCGATTTATCCTTGAAGACATTGGGAAATAGTTTTACAACATATAAGAGATTATTATCCAGTTTAATTTCAAGGTTCTGTAATACTTCATGAGGTTATTTAAACCATTATGCTACTTTTTCGCGCCTGAATTCCGATTGGTTATTCGAGGTCAAAGTGATTTCGACTATGATAGTTTATCCACAAGCTACTCAGCTATTAGAACTATCGAATGTGCAACAAATGTTATCTTATATTATTTATTCATACTTATGATTTCCCAATGATATTTCGAAACTATATGGATATATAACTATAAATTTTAAACGTTTCTGATGGCTCTTATCGATCTTAGCTTCCCTTTGAAAAATATCCTCGCCTTTTTATTCAAAGTTAAGTCTGCTCTTCAAACAGTATAAGTAAATCATATTCATTTAAGGGAGAATTGACTTTAGAGGAGTAGTGTTTTACAGTAATGTGAATAGCTGAATAAATTGACGCATCAATAATACACAACTAAAATGTAGAATTAAATTAATCAGACATAGGATTTATCGAGATTTGAATGATATGAAAGTAGAACTTATAATGAATTAACTGCATTTAGAAAAATATTGAAAATTAAAGAGCCCAAGACAGTTTTGTTAGGAATTCATCACCAGTGTTCCAACGAACGTTTAAACAACAGAACCCAGAACCTTTAGGTCAGATGGTTAATACATTGACCCAGCACGCAGTATCATCTTCATAAAATGATTCGTGAAATATCTAAAGAATCCAGTTTTCAAAACACGAAGTCATTTATTTTTCAAAGGAAAATTGAAAACATGGCTTGTTTTTACAGAAAACAGCAGTACAAACAATTTTTTCGATACTTATAACTGCATTCATTAAGTTATCAATACATAAGCATAAATCGGCTTAATTTATATTTTGAAAAAATTGGGTATCAGAAAAGAATAATTCACTATTTTCAGTTCGTATTTCCACCTTATGAATGAAATTCCGAAATAAACTGACACTTAGAACTAAAAAAGTTTGCAGCTATGTCATACTATTTTACAACTAATAAATAAGCTTGCTTAGTTTACAAGCTAATCTTTTTCCCAGAATAAAGAAAAGGGTGGATGTGGGACTGGCAAGTCCACACCGTCCAAAAACAACTGCATCGCTACTGGAATTTCAAAATACAGAGACAAACTTATTCTTAGCTAGAATCATGAAAATCTTTCAATCTGAGGACAGATGAAGTTGGTTGGTAAAATAATTCAATAAATCAGTCGACCAGTTTATTTTCTTTCAATGAAAATAACAGTAAGCATCAGAAATGAAATATGAAACCTGTAAAATAATAGATGGAATGAAAGTATACTCTCCAAATTGTTATCTGGAGAGGAGATAAGTTAAGATATCATTTTCTGAAAGGCTTTCGCGACAGGGGCAACCATGAAGTAATTTCGCAACTGATTCAACGGATTTATAAACCTCAATCAACAGCTACATGAAGATGCTACATGCCAAGTGATTCATAACGGGAAGGTCTTAGAAAGAGCGAAAGTTACGACGGGAGTGAAACAAGGATGCCTGCCATCACCGATCGCCTTGCTGACTGTGGTAGGCTGGATCACTCAACAGACCGAAAGGGAGTGAGAAGACGTATATTGGACCGACAAATAAATCGTGGAAGATCTGGATTTCGCTTGGGATTAATATCCTATGTCTCACAAAATCGGAGATATACCATCGGACATCAACAAGTTAGTAGAAGAGTTGGTGAAGACAAGACTTCAGGTGGAAATGGAGAAGACACAGGTTCAGATACCTAAAGAAAAACAACATGCACCAAGCACTATCAACAGGATAAATCTAAATAAACTAGTGTTTTTCATTTACTTGGTCAGCATCGTTTCAAAAAAAGGAGGCATGAATTAAGACGTTAAAACCAAAAGGAGTCGGACAAACAAGATAGGTGTAGCTTACACTGAAAGCAGTGTGGAGATCCACAAAACAGGGAACAAGATGCAAATTTTCTGTCAATTCAGTACCACTATGTTTCAAAGACTAGGCGCATCACCAGTAGCATTTCCAAGAAACTGTAAACTTCCATGAACACCTATCTTCACTACATCAATGATGAAAATCAAACAGTCAAGGAGAATAAGCAACAGGGAACTCTGGTAAGCAGAAAACCAGACAAGAACCTTTTGTCCAGCAAATATGCAGAAGTAAAAGAATTGGACGTACGCTGAGGATACCTTCAAGTGACATCTCACACAAGGCCATAGAGTAGGGCCCGAATGAGAAGCGACAGCTTGGACATCCGAGTAAGATGTACCGTTGACCCCCTCTGTTCTACTTTTGGAGCTCAAGGAATGAACAATAATGATAACCAGTATTTTATGAATATGGTATGATGGTTATAGGAACTTTTCTCATAGACAAGTCATTCAATCGGTAACAAATAACAGACAGGCGATGATTATTAGGGAAAGATCTGCGACTGAAATTGAATCATCTCACAGATTTTCAAGGAATGTTTGCAATACAACTTTCGATGATCGACACTATATAGTTGAAATTCTTTGTGTTGATTTTACAAACCAATCATCCACTTATAACTCTCATGGTACAAGAAATGTTTACTAGCTGAAGAACCCATTGTGCAAATTTTGTCCTATTTTGGACGCGTCACTGCATGTGCTTACCATCCTCATTTACTGATCGTATTCTCACTGGTGGTTGTAGGTTTGTCCACTTGACGAATCCCAAATAGGACGAAACAACCATACTGGATTCCACTAGTAGTCATCATCTACCAAGTAAAATCAGTGTTACTCCGTAGAGGAGCCACCACTTAAAGTCCACACGCCAACAGAAGGAGGAAATCCCGTTTCAATCAACGGGGTAAACAGAAGAATCTTAACATGCATCATTTTCTCCGTTATGTGACATCGGGCTACTTATACCAGCTGCTAAGTAGTATAGAATGAAAGTTGCTATTATTTGTTTCATTCACTAAAATTATTTTATACTTTTCCTATATGAGGATCATGCTTCAAATAAATCTTGACTTTACTAACTAAGCACTTGTACTGCATGTCTCAGCTAAATTGAATTTGAATTCCATGATATTGAACCAAGCGGGTCTTGAGATGGCAGGATGCTATATTCCTGTGATAACTGGTGGCATCTAATTCAAAGTTTTTGGGTTTAACACACACACACACACAAAGAGAAAGATTTATAAAAATATCAAATAAGTAAGAAGCATAATGATACTTTAAGTATGATAACATCGAAAGACAATTTTCTGTACAAATTCATCCGACTAAAGATATCATTATTTCAAGTTCTTTGATACTGCATAAAAGAATATGTGCAACTTTTATAAAGCAAAAACCTAACTTAGCACTGTGTAATTTTGAGTTAACAGGTCTCAAAATATATTGGCTTAAGAAGCACTCCTCGAAGGATAATACGCCATTCGTACAAGATTTTATAGGAAGAAAAGATAAGAAATGTCATTTACCAACAAGGAATGTAGGCATCTTCAATTAGTCAGTACTTGCCCTTCATAATCTATCGAGTCATTAGTTATCTATATACAAAGTTATGTTTGACTATATATATAATCGGTATTGCAAATAGATTGCAGTCTTTTATCAACAGCTGCCTCCACTATATATATTGAAGATCAAATAGTCAGAAAGAATTAGCAACAAGAAACAATGGGAAGAAAATAACGAAGAACCTATCGCTCAAAAATCATATGGGATAAAATGGAGATGGATCAGGCAGACATCGAGGGGACCATTGGATGACGTCGCGCGCCAGGCCCTCGAGTGGAAACTGAGTAGGATATCTGAGGGTAATATGGAAGGGATCGTGCTGGGAGGAGACGAGAGATTATGGGCAACCGTGGACTCAGCTGAAGAGAACAGCAGAAAGTAGAACTAAGTGGAGGTGTGTTGTTGAAAGGCCTATGTCCCACTCGGAACCCAAGGAAACAATAAAAAATAATAAAATTTTATGGATATTACGTGTGGAGATCTCAAACACATATATCGGTAATGAAAGATAACTCCTATAGTTTTTACACTTCAACTGTACATAGAGTTCATGTGTCAATACAATCTTATCAATTTTAAAGAATATATTTTTAGTACAATTGTACAAAGCACACTTTTACCTCGAAAGTCAACAGTGGTAATCTGAATTATCTCCTTCGTGTTATTAACGTCTACCAAATGGCCAACTTAACTAAAACAAGATCGACTCAAGCTACATAAAGCGTTTGCAGTAACTTGTTTTCATTTTATATTTTATAAAGCTTTCCCGAGTTAGAAGGGAAACAGCAAAGTTAAACTTTTAGCACCACTAACAACCAATCAGCAAACAACCTCGAGAGGACCAATCACACGAAAGAGGAATGTTTGATAAAGGAAATAGTTACAGAGGGGATCTTTCTCTAACATATGAGAGAAACATCTCCCAGTTAAGCTTAGTAGTGTCAATAGAGAAGTCACACCACATTCAGCCAAATGACTATAAATTAGTTCCTTTTGAAATGCATTTATAACCCTAATCCTATTTTTCAACCTCCCCAAAAATCCTTTAATAGAATTTGTGTGTGTCCTCGTAACAGGATCGACAAAATCACTGGAATGGTTCACTCTATGATGAATATATCCAAGAGATGACAGAGAGTTGTAACGTTTCCATTCATCCGTATGTATTATTGATCTCCGTTTCACAAGTCTGGAAATAATAGTTATTAGAGTAGTTGCTTTTCTATCTGCTCTTCTTTACACAAATCCTTTTCGGAGGGAGGTGTCGTACAAACCAATTACCCAAATATTGTTGGCTCGCTAACGACCACGGTTGTATTTTTTCTTCAGCAGCACAGTTTCGTCAACGTGCACAACGATGTCTTCTCTCTACGATGCGTCGGTGGCACAGTGGTTAGGACTCTCGCCGACCATGCACATGGCCCGGGGTTCGAGCCCTCGCCGACGCACACCTGGTATCTATGGTCGGCCTGCAAAATTTAGGCTACCGATATCCATGCTGAAAATTCCATTCTTGTACCAAAAATACAGTGTGGAATCAAGCTGTAATCAAAAAAATAAAATAAATAAAAATGTGTCTGCAGTGCTGATACCAGTGAACTGTTGAGATGAGGCTATCCATCAGTCAACCTACTAAAGCTTTTTAAACTCATCACACCACCACACGAACGAATTCTCTCTTTCCTAAACAACCCCAAATCAAGCCAATACTTGAAAACATTATCCTCCTCGAATTGAAACCGTAACTTCGTTAGGGCATGCATTTGAAACGAATCAAGCGCTATACAACATTGAACTCGCGTTCATGAATCTTATTGGATAATCCGACGTCGTTCGCTGATTGGTAGTTGGTGGTGCTTAAAGTTTAACTTGGCCAGGGAAACATACTCTGTTGGCCAATTGTTGCATCCAAATCATTCTGGCTTGCTACAGCTTCAGCAGGTAAGTTTAGAAGAGAAATTTACTTTCACTGCTGTAAAATCCCCAAAGTTTACAGAAATAGGAATCCATTAAGTGATATGAAAAAAATGTCACTAGACATCTGTAGTTGTATACCATAAATCTATGTTCTTTATCGTATTCATTAGTGCGAAAATGTTAACCACACACGCGCATACTTCCTATACGAATTCCCCTTTATAAATTTGAATAGAGATAAACCAAACATTAGTGCAGAAATATATAGATTCATTTAATTCCGTTAGATGCATACAATCTACAATATTTAGCATAATATTATAAGTTTACAGACCGTAGGTGTTACGAACTTCCTGGAATAATTTGAGCGCCGAGTCAGATTGATTCATTATAAATTATTTAAATTAATCCCAGCATGTTAAGAAAATCAAAACAAGATTTTTCTGAACGTTTCGCCGTGTAAGTCACAGCTTCTTCAGCAGATTTATTCGGATTATAATTAATCATCAAAATATATAGTCAAAAAATTTTTTTACATAAAATGAAGTCAGTTTATTTGAAGGTCATTTCTCCATGAACATTTTTTTACCAATAGAAGTATGTAAGCTGTCCTCACATATCGAAACAGGGCCATACACATTAGTACCAGTAAACAAAATGTCTAGTACTATGAACAAAGTAAAAGCCCAAGTATGCAATATACTTAGAGAATTGAAACCAAAACTGGGGAATTCAGTTTGGTTCTCAATAGCTCCCAAGACAAACACGGCCGCGAGATTTTATGGAAGGCCAAAATTACATAAAATAAACGTTCCTTTAAGACCAATAATCGATTTTACCAATTCAGTAACATATACTTTATCAAAATACATATCACGAATACTGAAACCACTTCAATACAATATTCCTTCGAACATCAAAAATATTGATGAATTTAAAAAGAAAGTAATGGATATAATTATTGAAGAAGACGAGATTATGGCAAGTTTTGATGTGGTTTCTTTATTTACTAGTATTCCTATATGTGAGTCACTGGATATTATGAAATATGAACTTGAAAACAATCAAGAAGTATTAAGTAAATCTTTATTATCAATAGATGAGGTTATAAAATGTTTAAAACTTTGTTTGGAATCAACATATTTTACATTTAAAGATAAACTATACTGTCAAACAAATGGAGTTGCAATGGGTTCACCGGCATCTCCAATTGTAGCAAACTTATATATGAAAGCCTTAGAAAAGAAAGCATTGACAAGTCTTAGCTGTCATCCTAGAATATGGTACAGATACGTAGATGACACATTTATTGTCATAAAGAAAGCTGAAAAAGAAGACTTTTTAACAGAAATTAACTCAATCTCAGAATATATTGAGTTTACTAATGAAATAGAATCGGCGGAGGGAACTCTAAACTTTCTTGATTGTCTTGTAAAAAGACAAACTGACGAGAAACTAAAGTTTACCATATACAGAAAGCCGACACATTCCAATAAGTATTTGAATTTCCAATCAGATCATCCAATAGGAATGAAAGTCTCAGTAGCTTTAAATCTCTTTAACAGAGCTAGAAACATTATAACTGATAATGACGATATGGAGAACGAGATAACCAATATAAAACAGATTTTGATTGGAAATGGTTATCCTGAAAAGCTACTAGATAATATCATCAATAGAAAGGAGCATAGAGAAAAACAAAAAGTTGAAAAATCCTGGCTATCGACGATAGCCATTCCATATCGAAAAGACACAGCTGAACAACTTCAAAGACTATTTGCTGCATATAATATTAAAGTCTATGTCAAACCTTCTAATTCTCTAGAGAAAGCTTTAGTGCATGTTAAAGATATAGTTCCCAAAATGTCACAAAGTAATTGTGTCTACAAGATAAAGTGTTCAGAATGTGAGGCATGCTATATAGGGGAGAGCAGTAGGCAGGTGAAAGTCAGAGTGAATGAACATAGACTTTGCACGAAACGTCCACCTAGAAATGAAGTAGAATTAAAAAGTCTAGAAAAAAGATCGGCTATAGCAATGCATGCGATAGACAGCGGACATAAGATTGATTTTGACAATGTCGAAATTCTTGGAAGAGGATTTCATTCACATAAAGAAAGATTGACTTCAGAAGCCTTGCACATTTTAACCACATCAAATGCAGTGAATAGGAAGGAAGGTATAGACTTATCACCTATATGGCAAACTCTTATGAAGCAAGACAAATGAAAAAACAACAAACACTCTATGAGCCTCCATGACCTTTAAAACATGTAGTGACACGTTTATCACATATGAATTCACGTATTTTCCATATGACAAATAACATACATACACACACATGCATACAAATCTAATCTTTACAAGTCAACTATAGAAGAGTAAACACAACAACAATTTGACATTAGTCATTACAAATATATGTGAGGACAGCTTACATACTTCTATTGGTAAAAAAATGTTCATGGAGAAATGACCTTCAAATAAACTGACTTCATTTTATGTAAAAAATTTTTGACTATATATTTTGATGATTAATTATAATCCGAATAAATCTGCTGAAGAAGCTGTGACTTACACGGCGAAACGTTCAGAAAAATCTTGTTTTGATTTTCTTAACATGCTGGGATTAATTTAAATAATTTATAATTTAGCATAATAAGTTATAATACAGATAGATTTAATGTATGTTTTATGTAGTTGTGTTCTATGACCTGGATGGTTTATTTGCGAAGCTTTGATTGCCCTACTAGGCAACATCGTCAGCGCATACTTCAATTTAATATACTTTGTATTTATCATCATGAACCCGTCAATTACCAAACACCTGAAACACACAAGACACTTAGTTTATGTATTTTACGTAATTAACAGCAAACAGATTGTCTTTTTCAATTTGCTGAAGCTATTGCAATAAAAAACTGTGTTCAAAAGCAATCCGTCGTAAGACTTCGACTACCCTGGTAACTCTCTTCTTCATAACTCTGTCTTGTGAAGTCTGTTGACTTTCATATTAGACTTAAATTTTGATACTTTGAACTCTAATCATTGTATTACGTCGTCACCTTTTCATTCGACTTCGTAAACACACCAAATTTTGATTCTGCAGGCTTACCAGTCCTAATCACTGTATTTTGTTATCTCCATTCCATTATCACCACCCTAACAACAAACTCTTTTCTATTTTTTACGGCAAACGTTGTCCTTCTTATGGGACTGATTCATAATGAAAAATAAAATATATGTTAAAATTGTAATAGAATTTTCTTTTATTAAGTAGTATAGGTTGTATGCAGTTGACGAGGACCAATAAAATAAAAACGGATCTATACTATTCTGTACCAAAGTTTATTCTATCCCTGTTAAAACCTAAATATACAACCGGCAGAAGACAAAAACCATGCGTAATCACTGATATAAAAACAAACAAATCCAAGACAAAGCAATATATGTATATATTTCTTTCACTGAACGCTGGGGAGAATACAGAGTTATCGGAGGAGACTGAAAAATAACAGATATAAATATAGCTCATCAAACACGTAGAAGACGCAGAAATTTACACAATGAATGATCAAAAACAAAAAAACGGGAAGGTAGGGGGGGGCGGGGCGGAAACCAACAAACGGTAAAAGTACTACTACTTCACATTAGTAGTAGACAGAGAATGAAATATACAAAATGGGACAAATATATGCAGCATAACAAATACGTATGTGTAATGAAAAGTAAAAAAAAAAACAAAAACAAAAAGCAAATAGCATCTAAAAGCATACATAGATAAGTAAAAGGTTGGATACATTGGACGAACAAAGGGAGATCGACAAATGCTGTTGACAAGTATTTAGCACATAAATAGGTATATATATATATATATATCCCATTCAAAAGTGAATATGTTGATGAGGTAATCTAAGTAACTGATGCATGTGTGTGAATAGTGAGAAGAGGACGAGGAAAAAAAAGCAAACCCTGACTAATTTGATTACCATATACAAAAGAATGAAATTGCATAATTACTGGTTCAAAGAAGGAGTATATTAATATCAGGAAAGATGTGTCTGAGTACATTTCCATGCAAAAAAGGGATATGACGAAATAACAAAGATTTTATGATTTACTACTACTGTTATTATTATTACCACCACCAACCCCACCAGTGCTGCCGCCATATGACAACGATTGATGAGGCTGTTCATTATTCCCAGGAGGATTATTAACACCTCCTGAAATGCATGTCCTTAACGACTGAAAGACAGTAGGTGATATACTATGCTGTGTTCCGGTACGTGAGTTAAGAATATTAGCAACGGATGGATTATTTGAGGAGACAGTGAGGGTAGTGACACGTCCATGAAGTATATTTGATGCAGAAACACCTACACTAGGTGATAGACGAGTTCCAAGTTGTGTTGTTGAGACAGGAACAACTGAACCGCCTGAACCCCCACTAGCAGCATTACCACTACTAACAGGAATGGTGCGGACAAAAGCTGGTTGGACAACTGAACCACGAATCTAAAAATGTAGAAATAAATAATCCAACTTAGCACAAATGTATCAAAATGAAAATAAATATGTACATTTATATAATAATCTGAATAAGACATGAACTGCAGACAAGATATGAATAAGCTCAAGCCAATTTACTGAAGATGGAAACACTATCTGTCTGTTTTCGACACAGAAATTTGCACATATGTGCACCAGTTCAAGTCGTCACACTCCCTCCATGTACCACACAAAGCAAGAGAAGAAAGAAGAAGAAATGCACAATAGAGACAGTAAACAGAGGTGTGAGACAAAGGAATAGTATTGACGAAGAACAATATAGTTTCATTGGAAATCATAAGTCACAGGGAGTGGATGCATCTGCACCAGCCATTGAGAACGATTTTCAGCCACGTCACCAATTGTTTCCAACCATTGGTTTTTACCGTCTCGAGGACCCCAACCGGAAAGTCTACACCTTCCTACGTGGCTTAGACCAACTGTTGTGGATTTCATTGACTAGTGCCAAGTTTTTGTTTGACCGCCGCTAGCTTTTTTCCAGCCTGACCCTATATCCGCTAACATTGCTCGTCGAGGAAGGCGATGACTTGGCATACGTAACACATGTCCTAACTATCTCAGTCTTTGTAACTTCACAATCTCGTCGGATGATTTCCCCTCCACTTGACCTAGGCCCAACCTCAATTTCGCTCACCTTATTATACCACTTCACACGGGAGATAGAGCGCAGGCACCTATGATCGAAGACAGCTAATCTTTTCATGTCTTCCACTCTCAATGGCCAGGTGTCACAGCCATAAAGGAGGACGGAGCAGACTGATGAGCAGTACACCCGCCCTTTGGTCGATGGAAACACTGACAATCTTAGTTCATTATCTTGATAAATAGATCTTGTATATGCCTTTAAAACGGTTGTTGTACAATTCCAATTGGAATGTGTCTAAATATCATACAAAAATATGGCCATTCCCTTGCATAATCTAAGTTACTATTTGAGAAGAATTTACTAATCACACTAGTCTGAGAGAAGCCAAGTTAGTGAATCAGTGTTCATGATGAGTTTCACTTCTACACAGGATAATAACAAAACTTTACTCCCTGTGTAGATAAATTATTCTTATTTCCTATTAGATGTGATGAAGATTTGATTGAATAGCTCCAAAATAATTGCAAACCGAGTGAGAAGTAGACATATGTCAAAACTATATTTGTAAAATCTCAGGATAACTGAAGTGAGTAATACTAACGTTTCGGCCGGCAAACTGGTCCGAACTTCTTCAGGGAAATTAATCGAAATTAAAGTAACAAAGATTTATAAATAAAATCTTTGTCCATTCATATGAGTTAAGAAACGGAGACCTTATAATCACTAGTGAAGGTTAAGGATAAAACAGAAGACAACCAACAGAATTATATGTACTAGATCAATTGTAGGGAATGTGACGCCTTATATGTAGGGTAAACTTCTTGACAGGTAAATATAGGAGTGAAGGAGCAAAAACAATATACAAAGGTGGTTCCAAAGACCTCTGGAAACTTGAAAGAGCTAGAAAGCAGATCGGCGAACACAGTGAACTAGATAGAAACGGGATACAAGACCGGTTTTGATAGGACCAAGGTTCTGCAGAAAGGTTTTGGTTTGTATAAAGAAAGACTGACTGCAGAGGCCCTACATATATGGGTAAATCCATAAAGGTTTTCAACAGACGTGAAGGTATAAATTTAGCTGATGCATGACAAGTCCTGATTAATGAATAAAAACGGATATGTATCACTAATCAATCATACCTAATCTAAATTCCCGATAGACTTTATCCTCTTATGGAGAGACTAACAAATGATTTACAATTGTTGCCGCATACACACACACACCATTGTATACCGGATTTACACATATATCTTCATATTCAGTTACCTACGACCATGAACTTTAGTCAAACGTAATCACTCAAATTCTGATGTAAAAGTACACACTGTTTACAGTGTTTACCAAAAGTAAACTAATATTTGTAAGTTTGAGGTCAAATTATCATCACAACTCATACAGTTTTGTTCATTATGTTATGATGACTGTTTCATGACTCACATGATTGGACAAAGTTTTTAAAAAGAAGAGATGTCCTCTTTATTTACAAACCTTTGTTACTTTAGACATTTGTGAAAAATTATATTTGTAAAATCTCAGCAAAATTGAAATAAGTAATTTATATGTAAACCTCCGTTATGTTTTTTGATTATATCTTGATTCAACACCGTATTCTCGGTACAAGTATGGAATTCTCAGCATGTGATATAGGTAGCCCAAATTCTGCAAACCGATCATAGATATCAGGTGTGCATCGGCAGGAGATCAAACCCTGGATCACGTGTATTGTCGGGGGGAGTCCTAACCCCTGTGCTTCCGACGCACTCTCCCTTCACAGCTATTTGAACCGAGGACATTTTAAATACACTGCATTGGCTCAAGTACTCGATTTTCAAATAACAGATCCAAGACTTAAATTTTACTTCTCCTCCTACTTCATCCTGACCAACTGGGATAGTTTCATCAGCCCTTATGCACTATATGTTGCTCATAGGCTAGCGTATATGAAAAATCTATCCCAGGAAACTGGGCTGTAACCAACCACCACTACAGATAGATATCATTAAAAGAAACACGCAAAGTCAAAATACACTAAACAGTGCTGTGTCGAGGTACAATTGTGAGAAGAATATTAAAGCTGAAACAAACAGTCGATTTCCAATACCTCCTCAACCTACGCCGATTAGATAAGAAAACTAATCTGAGTATTTACTACTTTCCTACATATATTTCCTATTTTCTGACACTTGGATTGATAAATGAAGAAGAGGTAAGTGGTTGATGAGGTAGTCGATATCAACAGACACTGAATAGTTATTAAAACCTGTTGAGAATCCCAGCTAGATTTTTCAAATAACATGAAACCAACCGACTCGGCGCCCAATTATTTTAGAACTATTCTGTCAAATTTTGAACATAGTTCATATGAATCAACCTAGTCTCTGTCTAGAAACACCTTTGCATCAAAAGAAAAATATAAGTTAACATGTGACGCCCATCAATGATTATTAATCGGTTACACGCTCAAATATTCATCGACATATTACCATCTGAGTATAACAACAAGAATTCAAGAACCATTGGGTCGGGTCGCAGTGGCTCAATGGTCTACGAGCTCGCCTTGTAACCAGAAAATCCTAGGTTCGAACCCCGGTGGGTGCGTACTGCTGAAGAATCCCAAACTAGGACGAAACAGCTATCCAGTACTATCAGGTTTTCTAATGTCAGCTCATGATGAAATCCTCCATGCAATCAAACAAAATCCCTATAAAACCAATACTTGAATATAACAACAATAGCCTACGATAATTAGGACTAATGCATTGGTCAAGTAAATAAATTTGTACAAGATTACTTTGTTACTAGATATTTGTGTATAACATCAACATGATGATGAAGTATAATTTCTTCATAGTGAAAACTTACTGTATTTCTAGGACGAAGAATTTGAGGTAAATGTGTAACAGGGGTCGAATAACTGCTTGATACACTCGGGATTACAGCAACATTTGACGGTGGTGTAAAAACACCACGAGTAGGTGAAGACATTGAAGTTTGTGCAGTTGACAAGAATTGTGGGCGTTGTTGTACATAGAAGTTCGACTGTGCTGAGGAAGAAGGGGAATTAGGAATTTTCGCAATTTGTGTATTCATATAAGTACCAGTGAATGAAGCGGTTGACAAACTCTGAGAAACACTAGATGTTGCAGGATTAAGCCGACAAGTTTGAAGTCCACTATTCGACTGACCAGCTAAACTAATGCCCGTGAATGTGGAAGAACGTCGGAGAACAGTTGGTGTAGATGAAACAATCGTCTAAAACATAAGAAAAAAATGATGTAAGACATTGAGTATAGCAACCAAAACAACTAATGGTAACAAGTGGTTCGAATGCCTAAAGACTGAATCTGACAACAGAAGAACTAAGGCGCAAAAACTAAACGAAATTGACTACAGAAACGCTAACTGATAAATTGGACTCAATTGAATCACATTCAATAAATGACTATGTCGCTTTGGTAAAAAGGACGTCAGATTGGTTTTAGGGTAGATGTTATCACGAAGCGATCCTCGGTTTAATTTCTTATGAGGTAGAGAGTGAACAATGGGACGAATCACTTGTTTTCAATGATTCGCTAAGTGGTGTCAGTGCAAATTGCCATACCTCAACGCAGCAAACAAAAAGAATAGAAAGGAAATAGAATAATTCTATAAGAGATTGATCTGGCGTCTAAGAAAATAACTACATAAAGACTGGTAAATAATGCTTACAATATTGAGACCTATCAACTACACCCTTCGATAATCCATTCTTAGCTCTACCCCCCAAGCAACTTATATCAACAATTAAGTTTAATTTCAGTGTCAATTATCAAACTGTTCCGCCTGACATGTATACAAGTGAACGAAGGTATTTATATTCAAAAACTGGTAGTGCTTTCGTGATTTCTAAATCCAGTCTCCACTTCTCAGCTATAAGGTTGAACAAAACAATGTTACAACAGAAAGGAGCGATATTATTAGTCACTGTTTTCTGTGTAAACTGTGGTGTAAATATTTAGCCTTTAACGTAGATCAAAGTTCGTGTTCAATCAAAGTTCACAAGTTGGAAATTAATTAGCAATTTACAAAGTTCACCACAGTTGCCTTTGCACACTAAAATTATTCCGATCACCATACCATGTGATCTACTTGATACCATAAATGGTAATCACTTAGATTTGGCTAAAAAGCACTACTGGTTGATTTGAGTGGTATACAAATACTGATTTTACTCAACCAGTTTTAAAGAGTTTTTTTTAAAGATCGTATTATCCAATTTTTATTGGTACGCTGCAAGAACACAATTTCTATACATTAAACTTGTAATTTATTGGTCACATAATCTAACTACATAAACAGGTATAACTTCTTCTCTTTTGCTTTCTGTCCTGAAGGAACAATTCTGTGTGCCTCCTTAGTGGACGAATAGAGAACTCGAGTAGTCGCTTACAAACCATATGCACTACTACTAACTACGGTAGTTTTCAGTAATCTTAAGTAGATGATAGTTCAATTCAACAAACTACGAAGGAGAATGTACAGATACAACCTTTCTACAAATTTGTCAACGAATTCAACTACCGCTTGAAGTCTTAAATAGACTCAGAGGAGCCAAAAACACTAAATGAGAAGATGAATATAGCACAATCAGCATTTCTATTTGTCAACTATCGTTATTAGCACAGGAAGGGAGACATAATGAGTGTTTTCCACACGGTCTGTAAGCCGAACAACTCACTCTAATGTAGATTAACGGTTATATCATTAGATTTTTATTGGTGTACGTTATTCAATCAAATCATGGTTTTCATATCTCAAACTAATAATTTATTGGTCGATGTGAAGAAAGTATAATGTTAGTTGAAATTTCTCAGCTTAGTAACTGTTCCCAATAGAATTAAATCTCTATTTGCTCAGTCGGTCACCTGTGTCTTATTATTCTTCCAGTGGTCAGTCGCATAATATCGTTCGTTGAAATAGCAGTAAGAATAAACTCAAGTCCAGTATTATCTCAATTATAACCATAGTCAGTCAAACTAACAAAGCAATAGACTAAAACACTATGACATTTTTGCTCGAAACCTTGACATCCAGTTGTTGATACAGCATCCCGCTTTGATTATCTAATACGGAATTGAACTCTCCTAAACCTCGCTAAGCCGGTAGTAATCCAGGTAAAGAGGGAAGGTTGGGTGTGAGGCTAACAACCCCACCACGTAAAAATAAAAAAACCACCGCTATTTAAATTTTCAGAATTTTAGCTTGAAGTCCTATGTTCTAATAGGAATGTAAAAGGAATAGAGAAAAAAATATCTACATAGTTCACATACTGGATTCCACAAGTATAGCACTAAATTTCTGAATGTAATAGAAAGCTACATGGTAAGTATACTTAGTGAATTTTCTACTAATTAATAGAAATGAAAGTAAATCTACTTACTTGAACATTAAGTGATCGTGAATTAGACGCTGTACGCCAGTTACCAGGAATTAAAATATTACTAGAAGTTAAGTCTATATTCCGTGGTGCATTATCATCTGGTGACGATGAACCACCTGAACTAGATGATATTACATGATGACTATTAGATGGAGATACGTGTTGAGTATTACTGATTGATCCGCTTGGTGTTAATTGAGTTAAACGACCAACTGAAGAATGCAATAAAGTTTGACGAGGTTGAAATTGATAATGACCAGTTGATGGAGACGAAGAAGTGTTTTGTACACTGATTAAACGTTGTTGTGGTTGCTGTCCAGTAAAAGATAATACAGTACCTGATGAAGTACCAGTATTACTGTTAAAACTGGAACGAATTGGTAGCTACAAAAGATCAAGATAAATGCGAATAGTCATGTAGTGTAAACAGTTATCTGTATGCATAGTGTACGACATGGTAACACAATATGAACTGATATATATGGTGGAACTTTATGTGGTACTTATATCATATCATCCATTAACAAAATGATTGTATTAGATATTACTACTATATCTATTGTTCGTTCCTTATCTTCTGAGTGGAGATGGAGGTTAGAAGGGTCTGATATAGATTTCTGAAACGATGACTACCATATGACAGTCCTGAAGTTACTTACAAACGCTCCTATATCAGAAATGTTGTTTGATCTCATGTAAAAAGTTACAAGCTTTGAAGCATTTATCTGAATCGTAACCAGAGAGTCCGAATATGGAATCTGCGAAAAGGTAAAGATGTGTGCTTACTTAGACACTCAATCATATGGACGACATCTTACTATTAACTGATACCTAGACAAATGGTGTGAGTTTTGCTTGACGAAATTATGCTATTCATACATCAACACTCTAATGAGTTCCAACCTTAGAATATTTGAGACATTAACTGTGATTAGGTGAAATTAAGGATTTAGCAAACCTCAAAGTTCTAAGTAAATTCATAGAAAATAAAAAGGTGATGGAGATACTTAACCGGCAATAACAATAACAAGCACTAATCACCATCAGTGGGTAATATCCGAAGGAAGTAACCCGTTCCTTTTAACTATCTAGACAGCATCGTTTCAACTTACAAGCAGCACAGATGAGGATGTCAGAGCCGGTCAGGATTGGAAAAGCAAGACAGACCTTCATAAACATGAAAACAGTGTGGAAATCTAGTGTACTCAGAATAAAGAACATCAAAAGGATTTTCAACAATAACGTCAAGACAGTCAGTGCTTCTCATTTTATTGTTCAGAAGCTTGATGCACAGAGTCACCGAAAGCATCTCTGATAGCTGCCTTCGAATCATACTGAAGATCAGATGGCCAGAAAGGATTAGCAGCGAGGAACTCTGGGAACAAAGCAACCAACAACCTATAACCGAAAAAATATGCAGAAGGAAACTAATATGGATTGCACATAAGTTGAGACGACTGTTGAGTGACATCACACACCATACCCTCAAGTGGAAGCCGAGTGAGAAACTAAGGGTTGGGTGTAAACACGCCATTACAAGAGAGGGTAACATGGGATTAGAGAGGTTTCGTGTGCATTTCGGATTGTACATGAAACCTCTCTAACATGGAGTGATGACGAAAAGAAAGCTTATGGGTGATCGTGTGGCCAGCCAAAGCGGACTACTCTGGAGAACTGAGTGAAATGGAGGTGTGCTGTTAAGGCCCTACTTTCCACACTCGGAACCGAAATGTAATAGTAATAACAATAATAATCAGATTGGTGATGCGCGTCGTTAAATAAACTATTCCAACACAGACAGACCGAGAATTTATCGCATACCTAAATTTTGAGGAATTTGATTGTACTTCTGATGAGTATCCATGTAATATGTGTGTTTGTTGACAGTCTGTTCTTGGTGATATGTATCCATATAATATGTGTTTGTTTGACAGTCTGATATATTTTGCTATGTATATATGCATCGATATTCCATTATAATTAGCCAATCATGTTAAGACTGTCTATTGATTTGTTCATTTTGAACATTCGTTCACACACTTGTTCGTACATTCATATATTTTTGCTCACACTCTTGTGTGACATTTTTGATTCTCCTTGTGTTTGGAAAATAGAAGTATCATCGCGAACCTAGTGGTCTTCTGATTTCCGTCTTTCTTGCGTCAGGACTATTAAATTCTCAACCAGTACATAACAACTTTAATAACACATTACAACAGGTCCTAAGTCAATACAAAAGATATAATCTTGAAACAAACTTTTGATAACTTCCCAAAAAGGAAAAGTTACTACAACTCGAAAGTTTTCACTGTGTCCTTTGAGAAGTACGGATTCGGTTGTTTTACAATCTTTACAGAATAGTAGGAACATAGTAATAGGTAGTTGGATTGTGTAAGATACTTTTAATGTAAAATTTTAAGTGAGTATATGAAACCAAAAATGATTGATAAACAGAGAATCTTAATCAGCCGAGTGAATCGAACATTTTAAAAGTAACGTAAAAGTACAATTACAAAACGTTGTACCACAAAAGTAGCTTACCATTACACTGTTTGCTCTTTGAGATAAATTATGCGCAAATGACAACTGTGCACTTGCCCGACCACCACTTGAAATTGAAGTTGTAGGAAGAGGAACAGTTGAGGAATTTGTTGAAAGATTACATGAGGTTGTCGACTCACTGGAAGCACTAGTATAATTTGCTGATGTTTTAATCACGTGATCAGATGATGGATGAGAACTTTGAGAATTTACACCCACACCTTCTGTATTCTGTGAATTTGAGGGATCTGATGTGATGGCATCACTTTGAGAAGTACCCGAATCAGCAGATGCGGATGATGTAGAAATCTGAGAACTAGTAGATGTGGCAGATGCGTTGGCTTGACTCGAAGCTGATAATGCCGCTGCCGCTGCTGCAGCTGCTTCAGCACGCTGGCGAGCTTCTCTTTCTTCTTTATTTTTAATGACCATAGCAGGTGTAATCAAAGTGTCTGGATTGATATTATGCTCCTTGATAACAGAAAACAAAAGGCATTTCTAATGACAAGATTGAACGATGAACATATCAGTAATCAAAATCTTACTATGCCAATGACTCTTGTTAGGAAATCAAGCTGAAGTCTAGTTCACGCCTATCCAATCTGATAAGTTATCCACGTGTATGGCTTTTTTTATCTCACTGCGTCCCGAGTGGAACAGAAAGCATCAACTTTAAGTCTTGAAGTTTCAGTAGCGGTGTTGTCTTTACGGAGTGGGGTTGCTAGCCTCGCGCCCAACCTTCCCCCTCTTTACTGAACTTGCTACCGACTAAGCAAGATTTAGGAGTACATCGATCGGGTGCGTGGTTGGCAAGCACCTTACCAATGAATGACCGATACATATGGTTTTATTCCTCCTTTATTTACTGCTTTATGTGTCTACCCTTCATATTATTTACATTGACCTCAAAATGAATGTATGCGCTATGCTAATAAACAGTTATGATTTTTGTACAACTTCCAACTTCGAAATGTACCTTTCATACTAACCTACTTTACTAATATGTGGTGCTTGTGAATACCAACGTCTACTTCATATGCGAAGTAATCATGCACAAAATAACTGAAAACAGTCGAAAGCATGGGTATGGCAGAAAAATAAAATTACTTCCTCTAATTACTCAGTACATACACCGTGTTATCAGAGTGCTGCACATAAGGTTGACCAGATATTTTTATGTAAACATATAATTAGTATTCAATTACACGGTGATTGCACTCCGCGAGGTTACTCAATCAATCTATTCAACTACCATGCCGATAAGCTTGGTCGCAAACGGACGGAACGACCGTTCAGTGTTCAGATTACTTCGATCTACATAACTATTTGACATAAGTGGTTTCCAACTGCTTATATTATTAATCAGTGATAAATACTATTCAACTGGATTGCCTCATTAACTGACTATATGATGTAACTTAACGTTTTAGAGATTTTTTAAATTCCTAAAGTCAGACGAATGAAGAATTGCTTGTAGTGCACCCAACACAGACAACTAGTGGGGGCTCGCTAATTCAGTGTTGCATTAATTTCTTTGTAAAAAGTGGCTAATAACCTTGCATAATACAAAACTGAATTGAGTAACAAGTCTGTACATTATACGGAAAAAGAAAACCACTCAGTCGCACCCATTCCCTATCATTGGTTTACCTCTCCATGATAACTTAACCAACTGACCTTAAATTTTCTTTGACATAGAGTTTAGTGAATAGGGTAAATAAGCCATAAGCATATATTACCACCTAAACAAACTATAAAAATCTTTGAGTAGAAAGTAAATTAAGAGATACAATATACCACATAAAGCTTACTTGAAGTGCAGCTATGTGAGTAGGATTCTTTTGAATTATTGGACCACTATGAACAACAGTTGTACCAGATCCAGTGTTTGAATTTAAACTACTCACTGATCCGATTACTCCACCACCAGCCTCAGTAGTTGAAACACTTGAATTCTGACCTTGACTATGATCATACGTCGAATGATGACGATGTCGGTGATGCGTAAGTAAAGCTGGTGCAGTGGATGCAGGGTGACCTGTCAAATTATGCGAAAGTTGTCCAGAACCAGATGATGATGATGATGAATGAAGACCATAATGTGCATAGTGTCCAGCAGATGGACCACTTCCACTTGAATGATAACCCAAATTTGATGAAGCCGCTGCTCCTGTGATATTACCTCCAGTGTTACCAGAAACACCTGTTCTACGTGAACCAGACGAACGAAATGTTGAATGCATTTGTACAGAGGGTACGGATAATTTATCTCGTATAGCTTTATGTAAGCATGATGTTTGGATGTCTTCATTATATATCATAGCATGAATAACTGGGGATAAATATGGTGGTACAGAGGGATTGGATTCAGTTTGTGTATTATTGCCTTCACTTGTATTCTGCGGCAACATATTGAACCAGGTTTGTAAATGCTACATCAAGATAAAAACAAATGAATAAATAGATAAGAAGAAAAATTAACAGCTGTCTAAAATGTACTAATATATCGCTACATGTGTTGATAACAGATCTGATAGAGTTTATAAATGTTATTAACAAAGCAGAGGAACTAGTAAGTAGTTAGTCAAACGTACACACGCACACACAAATCACAATATACTGGATAGTTATTTACCCCAGTTGATGAGTTTACATGAGCTTTTATGTTAATTGAACATTCTGAAAAGTAAATCGTAAAATTTAAGCTAAACACTGAATATGTTCTAGTAATTCTGTTAATTTCATAACATGCCGAACTTCTTCCACTGCCCAAGAACGAACTCAAACAACTTTTACCTATGTGCAACAAAGAGGTACAGTTCCAGTTCAACAACACTCTATGCCACCAAATCGACGGAGTCGCCATGGGAAGCCCCATGGGTCCGATTCTGGTAGATATTTTTATGGGTAGTCTAGAACAAACAAGGTTAAAATCCGCAATCAG
The DNA here is from genome assembly GCA_944472135.2 of Trichobilharzia regenti. Taxonomy (NCBI): domain Eukaryota; kingdom Metazoa; phylum Platyhelminthes; class Trematoda; order Strigeidida; family Schistosomatidae; genus Trichobilharzia; species Trichobilharzia regenti. The sequence goes on along the minus strand of OX235265.1, from coordinate 61,322,029 downwards.
TCAGACAAACTTCTATACCAGGTATGTCGATGACACTTTCGTTATTTGTAATTCTTTCAATGATGTATCTCAAATATGAAAAGTCTTGAACAGCGCCCATCCTAATATTAAGTTTATAATGGAATATGAAAAAGGGGATAAGTTCCATTTTCTTGACCTGAGTATCCAACGAGATATAGACGGCAAAATCATAAGATATATACACAGAAAAGAGGCCTGGAGGGCGGTCTATCTTAACTTCAAAAGCTTCCGTCCTATAAGTTACAAAAAGGGATTGGTGAGAACACTATATGATCGTGTAAGGAAACTGTGTTCAAAAGAAAAGATTGAGGGAGAGCTACCCATTGTGGAAAAATGCCTACCCGACAATGGTTACCCACAAAAGTTCATCGACAAGTATGGGAGACGTCATGTTGAAAAAGTGAAAAGCAGCACAGTAGATAAAAAGCCTATCTTTCTGCAGTTTGCATTCAAAGGTGATGATACTGCTAGTAGAATAAGATGCAGACTGAATGCTGCCCTGAAAAGAACATATCCAACCGCCAAGCTTGTATGTGTTTATCAAACAACTAGTTGTTTGGACAAATACCATCCTCATGTTACCTCCAGCTGTGTCTACTAATTTACATCTACGTGCCAAAGCACATACATTGGAAGAACAGAGAGAAGGGTTATTGTCCGCATTTCTGAACACATACCAAAGAACCTGAGACTGAAAGGTCCGCAAGCATTGAACAGTGCGATTGCGCGTCATCTATTGGATGTACACTGGTCATATTGTAGAAAACCTGAAGTCATTCAAAATAATCAACAAGCAAAAGAAACCTAGCTTGCTACGCTTTGCTGAAGCAATTGCTATCAAACGACTTAAACCAAATCTATATACGGAGAAAGAGACAGTGGTGAATCTTGCATTGTCCTGGTGATAACAGAAAATATACAACTTTTATGAGTCACCCTTTTTCATGTTTAGAAAATTCCATAACACTAAATCACACAGGTAAAAAAGGATACACTGACGCAAATCCTGGTATCGTATCCCGAATATGTGCTGTACCTGTCAGACAAGCATTAAGTATGGCCATTTACTCGATCCTTCATTCGATTAAAGTAGTAAAGCCACACACCTTCTACACTTCGAGTATTATTTATCAATCAAACGACCAACTGCCATGACTTACAAGTTTTAGGTAAAACAATGAAGTGTAAGACCGAAAGCATCTAGAGCAATCAGAAACTAAAATGACATTCATATTTGTTGCATCCAACTTGTTTAGCTCATGAGAACAAAAACGCGTCATAACAATCCTCAGTGCCTTCTTATGATCTCTTCCATAGACATCCATTGATTGTAATTTTATTGAAGTAAAGGGTTACACCACACCAAAAGTTACTACGAACGATTAAATGTACATATTTTAGTAAGTGATGCTGATGTTTAATAAATAGAGCTAAACCAAACAGAAAGGTTACTCGGTGATACTTTTTTAGTTAGAGAGTTATAGAACTAAATGTTGAGGTAGCATGTTATGCTGCGAGCTTGTTTAGACAGCCATTAGTCATCAGGTGAGATTTCTATTACTCATGGTTAAGTCAGTGCCTGTATATAGCTCAAAGACTTGACAGGTCATGAAGAACATTTCCAATAGACTTTAGACTTTCATTAACAGCTGCCTTCTCTGACTCCATACTGAAGATCAGTTGTCCAAAAAGAATAAGCAATAAGGAGCCCTGGAAACAAATCAATGAAGAACCTATCACCCAATAAATATGCAGGAAGAAATAGAAATGGATCGGACACACGCTGAGTAGACCAATGAGTGACATAGACCCTCGAGTGGAATCCAAATGGGAAATGACAGATTGGGAGTTCGAGGGTGAGGATATCGCAAGAGGAGAGATAAAGGCTTATGTGCACTTGTGTGGCCAGCAACAGAGGCTGGCAGAAAACAAGATGAAATGGGGGTTTGCTGCTGAAGCCCTCTGTTTACGTTTCGAAACCAAGGGAATTACAGTAAAATATTATTTGTGGGGAATTTTCATATCCCAAGTTAACGACAATGATACCACTTACCTGATAAAAAAGATAACCTCTGTATCGATTAAGAGCAGCAGCGGCTGCTACAGCTGAGTTTGCACCAGCAGCATTTCCCCCGCATCCACTAACAACACCAGGACATCCCGGTCCACCACCCCCACCGGATGACATTGACATTCCAGCCACTGCTGCAGCTGCTGCTGCAGCTACAGCTGCACTTTTCATCTTGTTTTTCACTTTACGACTACTTGGCCCATGAGGAATGCCAGAAGCTGCATTTGCTTGATATACAAAGTAAAACAAGAAACTATCACAATTACTACCTCACAAGTGTATCGCAGTAATAGAACAATTAATCATCAATAGAAAAACATGCATAAACAAATGTGAAAACAGATATGATAGAGAAGATTTGTAGCTCATGTGGATGATTTTGATGTGGTTGTGTTCTCTAAGCTGGGTAGTTAATTTGTGAAGCTTTCATCGCCCTACTAGGTGACATCTTCAGCGCATACTTCAATTTGTTGGAGTGAGCTTTCAGATTTCTCCACGAGTTTATTAATCATCTCTCCTGGTGACCTTGGACGTGACTCTTTGATTGCTTTTGTGTGTTTTCACACCTTGAAATTTGACCCTCTGTGTGTGAGGTTTCTTTCTTATCGGTTGATAAATTTTGTCTATCTCGACATGTCTATTGATTGATGATTCACTGGAATGCCGAGCTTGGCATCATGTCCAAGGTCACCAGGAGAGATGATTAATAAACTCGTGGAGAAATCTAAAACCTCACTTCAACAAATTGAAGTATGCGCTGAAGATGTCGCCTAGTAGGGCGATGAAAGCTTCGCAAATTTGATTTTGATTACAGCTTGATGCCATACCGTATTTTTAGTACAAGTATGGAATTTTCAGCGTGGATATCGGCAGCCTAAATTTTGCAGGCCGACCATAGATATCGGGAGTGCGTCGGCAGGGGATCGAGCCCCAGACCATGTGCATGGTTGGCGAGAGTCCTAACCACTGTGCCACCGACGCACAAGACTATCCAGCTCAGAGAACACAACCATATCAAAAATGTGAAAAAACTTTTCACTGCATATATATATATATATATATATCAACAGGTTGCTTATAAACAAATCAATATAAATCCTTCCTAAATAATTCAGTCAAATTATAACACTCTCTACACACGCATGCACACTTCCATGTAACTTTCGTGAGGGGAATTAAATTTTTAAAGTATCGAAATTCAAGTTTCTTGGATGATGTATCACGCATGCTAATGAATAATACTAAGATTCTATGACTATACCACTAAGAATGAAAGAATATTTCCCTTATATAATCTAAATCTGGGATGACTGTTAATAATGAGGGTATATAACTTTCTTCAGTGTTGCAGCTACCCTCATAAACGACCTGGTACGGCCAAGAAAGTGCATACTCCAATCTTCCTCTCAAAGTTTTCTCATGTCGCCACGTGTTCATAGTCCTTCCCAGGTCAGTCTTATCCACATAAAATGAGAGGAAGGAGGAGAACTTCACACGATTTCAATAGTACTGGTGTACATGTTAATCTACCTAAGAGAGCTGGAAAAGTTTGATCTAAAGCCCATAGCGTGCATGTGCTCCAGAATCCGAATGAATCGTATGGTGCATGAACTTGTTTGGGCGTGTCTGTCTGTTTTCGACATAGAACTTTGCACAAATGTGCGGAAGTTCAAGTCGCCACATTCCGTGTAGCACGCGAAGCAAGAGAAGAAAGTACAAGAAAAGCAAATAGAAACAGTGAGCAGAGGTGTGAGACAAAGGAGTAATAAAGAAATACAAAACAGTTTCATTGGAGATCATAAGTCACAAGGAGTGGATGCATCTGCGACACTGAGAACGATTTCGAGCCATGTCACCAATTGTTTCCAACCATAGATTTTTGCCGTCCCGAGGACCCCAGCCTGGAAGTCTACACCTTCCTACGTGGCTAAGACCAACTGTTGTGGATTTCATTGACTGATGCCAAGTTTTTGTTTGACCGCCGCTAGCTTTTTTCCAGCCTGACCCTATATCCGCTAACATTGCTCGTCGAGGGAGGCGATGGCTTGGCATACGTAACACATGTCCTAACCATCTCAGTCGATGTAGCTTCACGACTTCGTCGATTGATTTCCCCTGTTTACCTAGGACTCTACGCCTAACCTCCATGTTGCTCACCTTATTATGCCACTTTACACGGGATATAGAACGCAGGCACCTATGATCAAAGACAGCTAGTCTTTTCATGTCTTCCACTCTGAGTGGCCAGGTCTCACAACCATAAAGGAGGACGGAGCGGACTGATGAGCAGTACACCCGCCCTTTGGTCGATAGTCGAACATCTCGTCTACGCCAGAGTCGGCGTAAACTAACAAATGCGAAACGAGCCCCTTGTATTCGTGCTGAGATTTCGTCAGAGATCAGCCCGTTGGGGCTGATGGTACTTCCCAAATAAGTGAAGCGGTCAACGTGCTCTACCACTTCACTTCCTATTTCTAAACTAGGAGCCAGCGTAGTCCAGTCCTGTAACATCATCTTGCATTTGGCGGGAGCGAATCGCATGCCAAACATTCGTAGATTGCTGTTCAAGGTGTTTAGAAGACTCTGCATTTCGTCAGCGTCTTCGCCTAGAAGGACTATATCGTCTGCATATTCCAAGTCAACGAGATTATTCCCAGGTAGCAAGTCAATCCCTGAATCGCTGTAGAAACTATGGATACACAGCCCCTGAAGCATCAGTGGGAGGAAGGCAAGGTAGTAAAGATGAAGATGAAGACAAAGATAAGTGAGGATTAGAGAGGTTTTGTGTGCATTTCGGATTGTGAGGGTGATTGTTACTTCCCGGCTGCCCACACCGTGGAAGTTGGTTGCATGACCGCAGAGCCCAGGGGACAACTGCTTGAGGCCGGTCACACGCGGCCTGTTTTTGTTTGTTCTCTTTTGTCTGGTGTGCCTCAGTAGCATACTTATCACTCCTGCCCTGTGACACGGGAGCAGGAAGCGCGGTCGTTGTTAATCCAGGCCACGGCCGATCCGGCATGAAATTTTGTGAATTTGTTTGAATCATCTTCTTGTCTACCTCTGTGTGCTATTTGGAAGGTGGCAACTCGAACTGCTGCACTTCGCTGACAAGTTCTATGTTGAATCCAGACAGACAGACAGACAGAGTCCCTGAAACTGTTTCACTCCCTTGTCGAAGGCTCGACAGATGACCCCTATTGGTAACTGCTACCTGCTTCGGTCAGGATATCCGAACCGTATCTCGGCCTTAGCACTAACTATGAAGATTTGTGACGCATATCTTGATGCTCATAATGTGCTAAAGTTTGTGTTTTATTTATATTTTTTAAGAGTTGTAGCATTTTTAATTCACCTATCTATTTTAACTTGAATTTTATCATTTCACAGTAAGGTGGTTTAAATTCTTCTAAGATTACTTTTACTTAACTTAGTTAATTAATTACTGAATAAACGACACCAGAAAGACGGGTGATAGGTTCATTTTTCAGTCGAAATACCATTACCCACTAGAAATAAGAGTACATCCAGTTGATGTGTTCTAAATAGGAGGAAACATGCGTATTGGTTTCTACTGTCAAACACTATGAACCAAATAACACCACTTTAATCTAGAAGCATCATAAAAGCGCCTGCCTGTAGTTAGACTATCTGCTTTGAAAATTCAAAATACGCTACAAACTTCAGTTGAACAGACGAGTCCAAAATCAACAGTGGGTATGCTTTACTGATTATAGTAGGAGAGAAGGAACATCTGTAAATATACTAACCAATGTTTTGTATTCACAGAGAAGTTAAAGTGCCTCTATTATAACATGAAATTGTTACACTGGAACTAAAACAACGCTTAAATAAAGTAACGAGAAAGAAGTCTGACACTAAATTTTGGAAGCATTAAGGAAAACATATATCCGTCACCAATTTGTGAAAACATACAGCATTCACTCAAAATATAAGAGAAACGACTTCAGTGACAGTAACACTGACACAGCAAAACTGTGAGGCATAGAGAAATTCATAATTGATTGGAAAATACATAAATGACAAAGCATAATACAAGTCTAGCATGAACAAATACAAGTGAAAATGTCAAATGAGTAATTAAAATGTTGTCTAAGCATTATGATTGGCCAAAAGAAGTCCTGAAAACAGTTGAAACGTTTGTAAACCAACCGTGTGAATACCAAAACAACAATTGAAAAAAAACTGTCAATAATCCCTAAGACAGTGCAGATGGAAGTATTAACAATATCTAAGTGTAATGTAAGCTTCTTTTTAAGGCAACGAAGTCATAACAGCTTAAAAACCAGACCATAGGAGATTGGAAAGACCCTTCAGAAAGTATAACCCTAAAAGGAGTCGAATTTCTAATTATTTAAGTTTGGCCACAAACTGACGTCGACCAGAGAACCACTGATAAACCAGGCAATACTGGACAGGTATTTCGTCCTGCTTTCGGACTCTTCGGTAGTAAATACCCACCTGGGCTCGAGTCCAGGGTCTTCATATTGTACAGTCTACAGAATTCCCTTGAATTGTTCAAACTAACGTGAATACACACATTCACTGTTTGACAATTGGTGCTATTGATCGGCAGAAAACCCTTAAACTTCGTTTTAGTATTACCATGAAGAAAATCATGCCTCACTTAACCACAACTGGTATCTCATTGACTACGCCATAGACTACACACGCTGCCTCTATCGCTTTGATTGAAGTTGAATAGAGCATGCTGATCCCTAAAATTCAGTTCAATCAATATAGGTCATAAAACACACCTACCTGTAGTTGGATGAGACATTTCTTCTGGTTTAATTCCAAAAGGACTATTCAGTGGAGATCCACCACCACCACCGGTAGATGCTGTCGATACTCCGGCAGCATTAGCTGATGCAATAATATTTTGCATTTTAAAATGAGCCAGTAAACATTGTCGTGCACCACGAAAACATCGATTAGGTAGATAGTTATTTAAGAAAAATTCAGCGAAACGATAATTCGGCATTGATGTACCAGAAGAAGTAGTTGAATTATTCATTTCAAAGTTTAAATCTAGAAGTTTTGTAATACACTGAAATTGGAAAGTAAAAGAAAATCACTTTTAATTATCTTTGTTTCTGTATACAATAAACTGTACTAAATTGCCGCAGTATAAACGAGTCAGATATATATATATATATATATATATATATATATATATATATATATATATATATATATGCTAATTCAATATGAAATTACTTTTAAAGGAAAAATTTAATTCACTGGACAATCAATCTGATATTTACGACAACTGACTGACTGTTTGATCGTATTTTCAACACAGAACTTTGCGCAAAGATCCAGCAACTGAATTCTTCATGATTCATAAAACAACACATGAAGGTAGAGGGAATAAAACTGGATCAGATTCTATGCACTGCATCCTAGGATTTCAAGTTAAAGGACACAGTATCAATGAAAGGTTAGAATAATTTGGTGGATGGTGACAAGCAGTGGAATCCAGTCCTGTTCGGGACTCGGCATCTGGATACACCTGCATTCCCCAGCGAGCGATAGCGTCCCCACTCGAGCTCCAGCGCCAAAGCGTTATCCACTACACCACTTGGACCACAAGAGCCAACTCTTGTGCAACGCGTATCAGTTACTTCTTAATTCAATTTGGACTTTCTCGTTGATTGATTAAACAGGAGTTTACGGTTAACAGAAGCCGATGTAAGGTCCAAATTGCATTAGATAATAAAAGGTCATAATCTTTATGTATGACTAGTGGTTTTATGACGTAAAAACTGAAAGAGAGGGGAAGATGATGATGACGGGGAGGCAACCTTTGTGCACAGTTATGCGTCACTCTACTTACAGTTTACTATAAACTTTTGACATTCAGCATTATGAAATGTTATTAATCATAGCGAAGATGACATTAAACTGTAAGAATGTATGAATCCACTTTACATTAGATATGATGCAGAAGATATGTAACTCAGGTGTACTTGTGGTTCTCTAACCAGGATGGTTTAGTTGCAAAGCTTTCACATTATCTTTCTAGACAACATCATCATCGCAGACTTCACTATGAAGTTAGCTTACAGAATTCTTCACAAGTTTATCTGCCATCTCCTCAGGTGATTGGTTGTCTGTGGAGATTTTCCCAATCTCTAGTCCACTTATATTGGTACCAAGTATATTTATCCACCTGAAAGTTGATCTTTTTTCACTGTGACTATTGATTGCAAAATGTGTTTGAGTATTAGATTTCTAGAAATTCATTAGCATATTCTGTTGGTGTTTACTTTGCCTAGGATGTGTACATTCTTCCCCTTGAATTGATGTTCATAATTGTAAGTAAGCATTGGCATAAGCGAATGCATATTACAACTAGTTTATGTTTATAGACGCGAAGGTGATGACGGTGTCCATTTAGACCAATATACTAATTTTCACAGTTGTTAAAGTTTGCTTTCTTTCGCTGTCTCGCATGTCTTTTGTTTGACACGGTACATTAACATAAATCTCAGATTATTTTTCTTATACGATAATTAATACCAACTTTACCCGGCAACACAGTACTTAACAGAGTAGTAAATGATTTCAAGAAATATTAGGACTTATATTTCAAAAAGAAAAAAAAACAGAGAACTACACAGTCAGTGAGATGATTACTTATTATTTATTTATTTAAACGCTGAAAGAAACTTGGCACAATATGGCACCAAGAAAGATGCGCCACACAAAAATGATAAAACAACATAGTAGACAGAAGACAACATGAATTAAAAACAACATAGATCAAAAGTAAAAATATAAGTAGAGAACGGATAAAGAACTTCCTCTGGAAGGAAAACAGTCATGCTTAACAAGTACAAACAGTGTTCGTTAACTATCATCGAGAAGGGAAGAAAGAAGGAAATTGTAACACGTTCGCCATTGATAAGCAATTCTTGGCCATATCCGATAACGTTTCGAGTCATCGATTCAAGCTATCTGGCGGACCGCAACCAGCGAGTCGTGACACACCAACCGATGCTAATCTAGCACAAAAATCCTTCATCCCATGACGCCACGTCATGGACTGACCACCCCTCCGCCTTTTCCATCCCGTCCCAGGGCTAGCGAACAGAGACCTGTATGGGAGCCTCTGGGGTGACATTCGAAGCACATGTCTAAGCCAACGGAGCCGGTGTTTCCAGATGACGACACTCAATGAATGATGATCTTCACTGTGCTCAAACACACGCCGCCGAACCTCAGAATTACTCACGCGATGATGCCATCGAACGCAAACAATCCTGAGCAAACAGCGATGATCGAACACGCAGAGTCACCGAACATCCTCAGCTCACAGGCGTAGAGCGAGACAACCCGCACCGAAGCATTGTATACCCGACCTTTGACAGCCAGGCTAACATCGCGACGGCGCCAGAGGTGGCTCAAGTTGATGTATGCCACCCTAGCCTTCATTATACGGTTGGAAATCTCACCCGTCACCCCTCCGCCAGCACTCACACAACTACCCAGGTACACAAACTTATCAACAACTTCAAGCGGTTCACCCGCAAGAGTGAGTGCAGGTACAGGCTCCTGTCAATCGTGTAACAGTACTTTGCACTTAGACGGCACAAAGTACATACCATACTTACAAACACTGATCGCCAACTGATTAAGTGCGATCTGGACAGCCTGCATGCTATCGCACAGTAAGACGATATCGTCTGCATACTCGAGGTCGAAAAGTCTATCTCCAGGTAGCAGATCTACACCACCTTCACGCACATCATTCAGAGCTGACTCCAGAATGTCATCGATGGCAAAGTTAAAGAGAAATGGAGAGATTGGGCAACCCTGTCTAACCCCACTGTTGGTTGGGAACAGTGGTGATAGTTGGTTGTATGCCCTCACTCTACCTGAGGTGTTTCTGTATAGGGCTTTCAAGATGTTAACAAATTTCTCAGGTACACCTCTCTCTAACAGACAGTTCCAGAGCACAGTTCTGTCCAACGAATCGAAGGCAGCCCTAATATTAAGAAACACAACGATCGTTGGCCTGCAATACGTGTGGCGGTGTTCCAACAACTGACGAAGGGTGAACACATGGTCAATGCATCCACGACCTGAACGAAACCCAGCCTGCTCTTCGCGAACCAATCCCTCACGTATTTTGCACAGTCTGCGAAGCAAGACAGCAGCCAATATTTTAGACGCGACTGGTAGCAGACTGATACCCCTATGATTGTCACACGAATTACGTCGACCCTTTTTAAAGATGGGAATGATAATGGCTTCGTTCCACATTGATGGTACACTCTCAGTCTCCCATACCTTCCTGAACAACCCAGTTAGAGCCATTGTGAGAGTTTCGCCACCATCTTTAAAAAGAGCCAGGGGTAAATTGTCTGGGCCGGGAGCCTTATGGCGTTTCAATACTTGGAGTTCCTTACGGACCTCCGCTTTGGTGGGTGGGTCGGTACTAACCGACCAAGGAGCACTCGGGCTAATGATAGTAGACACTGAAGCTGGTGGCCAGCTAAACTGTTTCCCGAAGTGCTCTGCCCAGCGTTCCAGGCGTCTTTTCAAGTTGGTAATTGGAGTGCCATCTGCCTCACAGACCGTCTCGCTGACACCTTGTTTCTTGCTGCCGGTGGCTCGGATGAGTTGGAACAGCTTCCGACTGTTGCCAGATGCAGCAGCTGACTCCATCTCACACGCACGTTCTGACCACTAGGCTTCGCGGTCCTTACGTAAACACTGTCTAATCTTGCGCGTGAGCGCCTTTCGCTTATTGTTGTATTCGCTGCCAGCCGGAATGGACCGGCGTTCATCCAGGAGTTGCAAGAAACTCTCAGAAACCCAGTGGTTTTTAACGGAGCATTCTCTCAAGCCGCAAGCGGCTACAATCGCCCTTTGCGTGGCACCTTGCAGATGAAACCAATGTTCATCTATACTACTTGGGGGGTTGCTGGCAAGCATTCATTGTAACTCATTCCGGTATTTCAAAGAAGTAGAAGGTGCTACTAGTTTGCTCACATCAACGTTTAGGCGACGGCTTTTATGAACCCCACCAAATCGCAAGACAAACTTGGCACACACTAACGAGATGATTACTACCCTGTTATGTCATCCAATTAATCGGTTGTTTGATTTACCAATTCAACAAGATAATAAGAGAAATCAGCGAAACAAGAGAGACAGAGAAAAGAAAACTTACTAAATACAAAGCTGCTTCTTCATAAATCAGCCAATCTGGTTGTTTACCCACATATAATTGATTAGCTAATTGTGTTGAATTATTATTCATAGGAGCTGTAGTATTGGCACCAGCATTATTAATAGGAGTATTCAACTGCCCATTTACATTAATACCAACTAATGATGGAGACGTATTGTTCAAAGGAAAATTTGCTGCACCAACAACAACAGCCCCATTCCCACCAGCTGAATATTTCATTACAGGGAACTGAGAAGTGTTCGACATTTGCTGAAAGTTCAACAAAAGCAACAGAATTTAGTGGAAAGTGAAAAGAACACCAACAAATCACATTCAATAATAATAGTAATATTAGTAGCAGTATTATTGTAATTAAAACACAAACATGGACACGGTTCGGATGTCCAGCTCGAAGTAGATAGCAGTTGCCGAAAGGGGCCATGCGTCGAGCCTTTGACATACAACCTGATCGACAAGGGAGTGGAGTAGCCTCAGGGGCTGTGTACCCATAGTTTCGACCGACCCAAACAAGTCAATCGCGAGTTCGAATAGCTCAGTAGTAACATCTCTGACTGCAGCACTGGGTGACGCGGGTTCGAATCTTAGTAGGGACATGAGTTCCTTTAAGGTTGCAGATACGCCTTGCTGACTGTTGAGTGCCAACTAGCACGAAACCTAGGTCGAAGTCTTCGTACCAATTGCCTCCAATCATATAATATCACCAAATCAATATGCACCATGATGGCGGGCTACCTAGAATGGCGGCCTCATTGCAGAGCCGACTGATAGGATTCAGTCTGCACCAAACAAAGGACTAGTCAGACAAATCGCACTAGTCACTAGTGTCCCACAAAGCCCATACACCATTTGATTGGTTCGGATTCTGTAGCACATGCACGCTATGGGCTTGGGATCAGAGTTTTCCAGCTCTCTTAGGTAGACTAGTATGTCCACCAGTACTTTTGAAATCGCGAGACTTCCGTCTCCTTGTTCTCATTTTATGAGAGGAACATCGTTGTCGCGTGAGGGCAGTGGATGGGACTGACTTAGGAGAGGCCACGACAATCAAGGAATAAAGCCAGAGAAAAAGCCATCTTGAAGCATATAACCGTAAAAAGGATGACTGCCAACGACTCAGGTTGTTAAGCATACTAACTGACGTTAACTAATGACTACATGTTAAACACTAATTGAATTCTATGTATGGAGTTTTGTGTACATTAAAACTGGAGAACAACATTACACATATATTTTTCATTGAATGGAATAGGCTACTGGAAAGATGAAAACAGATGGTGTTTCCAATGACACATAAACTTAGTACAATAATTTAAAAAGCTAGAGTGTTGCTCAACCCGAGTACGGAGATACGGAAACTACGTCTTGAGTTATTGATTTTCCTGGCTGGTTATTTGAGATGTCAATGATTGGAAGTATTTTATTTTTACTCAAGAAAAACGATATAAATATATGATGAATGCTCAAGCATTCATTAATTTTCACAAGCTTATCAATGACTTTCACTCTTTAACTAATCAATTACACAAAAGTTTAACAGTTAAACAGTATAAATGACTGGAATGAGGTGAGACTGTCCTTTTCCCGTTGAAACTTTAATCAGCTTTGTGTGGTTATTAACTATTTAGGTGATTATGAACAAATTCAGTATTCCCAACTCTAAAGACAGTTCGCCATATGCAACTGATAAAAGTACAAACCAAATGCATTGCGAGCTAATAATGAGTAAATGGGAAACCAATCACATCAAACAACGATGTTTAGTGATCCCCCATATACACTAAACTGTCATATTTCTCCATGACATTTCTGCCAATTAGAGTCCTTTTAATTCTCTCTTTAATTCTCTTCTGTCTATCTTTGTGTGCTACACTGAGTGTATACACTTGAACTGAAGCATTTCTGTGCAAAGTTCTGTGGTGAAACTCAGTCAATTAGTTAGTTTGTTATTCAGACTGAGGTAATTTAAACAACATATGCTTGTCAAAGTTTTGGCTGACAAGAAAATCAACAAGGTATTCAGCTGTATTCAACCCGAAAATACAGTCCAATTTCTGGATACTTAGCCGAACGAAATAGACATACACATGATCAATAACTAGGAGAAACTATGGTGTTAGGTCATTTGAAGGCGCTCGACAGGTGACGGTGACTTACGTTTCATGTATGTTGGCATTCAATTGGAATCCTGAGGGAACTGATACCCCAATGGCACTCGAGTACGTGTCACCCAGGTCTGCAGTAAGAGACGTCGCCAATTAGCTATTTGGGCTCACGACTGACCTCTCCCAAATAGTACCTGAAGTCATGTTCCTAGTCCCTTGTATTTATTTATGAATTTTATCAGTCAAGATTGCGGTGTGGTTACCGAACTAGGTGACCCACCATCACGGTATATTTTCAGTTGACGTCAGATGACTGAAAACAAACTATGGTGTAAATATAAAAGGGTGTTTCTTTTACCCTTTTATATATGAAACAAATACAATGAACAGGAAGAAAAGATGATGAAATACTGACCACAATATACCCTAATAGAAAGTCCATATAGTGTACAAGACTATCCATGGTTTAACTAAATAGATAAGGATTTTTTTTATTTCCTTCACGTTCCCAGCGGAACATAGGGCTTCAAGCTGGAGGCTTGAAGTTTCTGTAGCAATGTTTATTTTTACAGGATGGGGTCGCTAGCCTCATGCCCAACCTTCCCTCTTTACCAGTCTTATTACTGGATAAGTGAGGTAAAGGAGTGCGTCGGCCGGTGATCGAACCCCGGACCATGTGCATGGTTGGCGAGCATGCTAACCGCTGTGCCACCGACGCAGAAATAGATAAGGATATCAGGAAATATCCAGCTTGGGTGAATAACTTGACACAGTGTGTCCTCTAATGGTCATGATCGTGAAGAATTCAAACAAAAGGTAGTCGAAGTGAGAGTACAAAAAATAGAAAGTTACACAATGCATGTTTCACTTACCATAAGATTTTGAAGAGCTGATGGAAGATGACGTCCCGGTGTCGCATTACCTGCTCCTGGTTGATAATTTACTTGTCCGTAACGTGCCAAAACAGCTGGATTCGATATAAACGAATTCCATGGGCTAAATGCCTGTGTAGCAGCTGCCATAGCATTTGCTAATTGCTGATTATGCTCATGATATAATCCAGATGGATTCAACTGTTGTTGTTGTTGTTGTTGCTGGAATAATTGTGCTCCAGCAGCCAAAGCCATAGCTGCTGCTGCTGCATCTGAACCTGACACAACATTTATATTATTCATCCGCCGAAGTCGATGAACACGGGCATTAGTCACATCTTTGTTATAAGATACTCGAGGGATATGTAACTTTAAACTTGCAGAATTCCCACTAGCATTACTTCCTTGAGAATGCAACATAAGAACAATTGAATTGTTGGCATAACTATTGGCACTAGAAGCACCTGAAGTTGGAGGTACATTACAACTGCTACCACCTCCTGTTGTTGTTGAAGTTGTTCCTCCTGAAGGCGTGGAATCCCGTGATGACTGTGAACCTATCACACGATTATCCTGACTTCTGGATTCATTTTCGTCAGAAGCTAAAAAAAAAGATGAAAGTTAATAAATAAGATATGTTCACCTACAAAATAAACTAGCTCGATATCATTGATTAATGAGAGTATTTAATATCGAGAGACAAAAGGTTAAATGTATACTGGCAATATAAGTCCTAAATAGACAATAATAACCACATAGGAAAACACAATCCAATCACACATCGATAAAAAGATAAGAGGAATCACAGAGAGTGATTTCGCTTTGAACATCAATACTTATTCCTGTTGGGAAATAATTTCAAGCAGGAGAGGGAAAGAAACATAATCCAACTTTCAAACCACTAACAGAAAGCTAACAACGAAAACAGATATATCATTTTTGGAGAGAACACATTGACAGTCGTCATCCCACGTGTTTTGAACACTGACAAAGCACTCACATGAACATACATATATGTGTACGCCTTTGAATAAACAGAAAAGAATTGGCTAACAACCATCAATCCTCTCTACGAGGACGAAAACACTGTTTCTCCTCGTATTTGAAAAGGAGTTAAATAACAATTTATCAAAACAGAAAATCAGAACTTCATGTATGATACTGTGGTGAGAGCTGTCTGCAAGGCAAAATTGTAAACAACAATTTACGTCGATGTTTACGTCCCAAGTCGGGGTCATGAGAAAAAAACAACAACAAAGCTCAACCTTGAGGAACTCAACAACCAATCACAGCAGACGTGTGTAAATACAATTCGCAGATATATAGACAACTTTGTAAACAACGGTCACATACAGTACATAAAAACCTTCAACAATAAAAACCAATCAGAAGACGTTGCTTCTCCGCTAAAATAACGAATAATAATAAACATAAAAATCTAAAAAATATCTCTTGATTTTCTCAATAAACGATCTGTTGCTTGTTCCTTGTCTTCTGTCGTTACAATACAAACTAAAAAGTGAACTTAATTGCATCGTTGTCATGTTGAACATGTTAGTTAAAGCATGTTTACTTTTGCAACCATTTCATAAAAAATAAGAAATCAAAATCTTCGTGAAAGTGAAAAACCAGTGCCTAACTGAAGAAAACATACCAGATAAGACAACAGTACCTGTTAAAAATCAATTATTTGTCTGGAATTACTATTAGAAGAGGTGACAATTAGTGAGAGAATTAGGCACAGATCAAGAATGACAAAGAGGAAAACCGTGAAATGTGCAATCACTGAAGTCATCAAAGAATAGATGCGACTGATTTTCACTTGTACATCAACAGATTGCCATTTATAAACTTTTAGTAATGAGATATGCATATATGCATGCTTCTGAACTACATAACGCGCCACAATATAAGAATAGAGCTTGTGCACTTTGGTAAAGTATAATTCCATTGTGGATAAAATTTATTTTAATAAAGTCTCACAGTGTTATACAGTAATATTGACTGTAAGTATTACTGTATAACACTGAGACCCACAATGGAACTTGCCACAGTGCTTTGGTCTAGACAAATAGAACAATCTGATAGCAGACACCATGACAAACGGAGTGTGATTCTGGACCAATGCGTCACATGTTGCAAATCTAACTGCAGTTTTAGGGAGATAATCTTACTCTGCAGGTAGGTACATATTTTTGAAGCAGGTAGAAACAGACATCCATAACACTAAATTATAAGGTAAATTTACGAAGATAGGTGGGCTGAGTCATTGAAAATGATTATTATATTATCACCTAGTTAGAAAACGTTAACACCGGATAGCGGTTTTAATGTATTTACTTCTTACTGTCTTTAAGGAAGGTAGAATTAGCTTGTTAAAGTATATGCATAACTTACTGCACACCTCTTAAGTTATTTAAGTCGCACAGTGGAGATTGTATAGGGAAGAAATAGAAGGCTTAGAGGGAATCGCAGAATAAACTAAAAAAGACTATAGAGAATAGAGTGAAGTGGTAATGTGCTGCTAAAGCCCTTTGTTCCTCTGAGAACTCAAGGGATAAATAATAATAATTCCTACCCTAAACATAAATTCATGTTCATAACTGAATTGCTAAAAAAATATAATATTCCAGTTTTTCTCCAGAGTGTTACTATACGGATCAGAGACTTGCATTGCGCGTCATAAAGAGCATCTCAAACAAACTTCAGACCCTCATCAACAGTTGTCTTTGCTCAATACTCAAGATCAAATGGCTGACCAGAAAAGATCAGCCGCAAGGAGGGATCTCTGGGAGTGAACCGACTCAGCAGGAACCGATTGTGAAACAAGTAGGCATGAAGAAGTGGAGATGGATTGGCCATACGCTGAGATCATCAAGTGACATCACACGACAGGCTATCGCTCGAGTGGAACCCGAAAGGGAAACGGCGAGTTGGCCGTCAGTGCAAGGGTGACTTGGAGGAGGTCATGTGAAGAGGAAATGAAAGCATGTGGGAAGACTTGGAGCGGAGTGAAAAAGTTGGCAGAAAACCGAAGGCAATGGAGACTTGGGCGGCTTAAGCCCTATGTTCCTCTAGGAATTAAAGGATATAATAGTAATATCTCCAGAGTGAATTGAATAGCCTTATTTCAGTATATCAACTCCTGGAATGAATGCCCCAAAATTATCAGATTTAATGACTCAAGGTTATCTGTTTGAAGATAGCGGTAAAATTCAGAATGAGTATTCCATCCTACTTGAGACTCATTAGCTGGATGTACCTGTTCTTCGGTGAACGTTTGCAAAGATGAATGCTAGGTTCATTTCTCACATGGAACATCATAACTGATTATGGATGTAGACACACTGAGTTGGCAAGTCCAAAATAGGATGAAAGGTGTGTACTGGATTCTACTGCTAGCCGCCGCTAAACAAGTAACGACATGGATATGTCAGAAATGCAAAGATCGAAAAGACTGTCCTGTGATACCTTCAACAACAACACACACACATTACATCTTTGACCACTAATTGCTGAGAGATGCTTACAACACTACATAAAATGCATTACATATAAATATGCCAATCACCAAACGATAGTTTAAAAATCACTTCAACGAATAAATAATAAACACAGAAAAGGCTTACCACCAGTGAAGTTAGTGTCTCCATGAGCAGTTGAAGAATCATCTAGAGTAGGATAAGAAGCAGTTTTACGAGGACTAGAGTTGATATTAGTTGATAGTGTACGCCGTTTAAGATTTTTATTATTCAATCGCGAACCACTTCGATATGTTGATATATGTACATTGTTATCATTCATTGATCGAGATGACAATGATGAATGATTTACTATTGGGCGCCGTCTTGCTAATTGTCCATCCATTATATCATTATTAGTAATACTACTACTAGTATTATTGTTAGTAGTAGTAGTAGTAACACTGGAAGTTATATTATTCTGTACAACTGGTGCAATAATCAAAGGTGGAAGTTCACTTTCTGCCATAGGAACAGTTTCATAACCCCAATCAAATTCAAGATTACTTGATATCCAATCATTTGAATCTTCACCAGGTAGTGGTAATTCACACTCATTTGTCAAATGAAGGAGAGAAGACTCTGAGGCATTTGATTCTGTATGTAGATATTTTAGATGTGATTCAAAAGGACACCATACCTATAACAAACAATCATTATTGCATGAAGAAGAAAAAAATGGAAGTAAGAAAATTATTGAATAATTATTATTTCAGGAAATTTTAAACAGACCGTTGTCTTTTATTTTGATAAAATCACACAATGTTATACAATAATATTTAGTGATGACGTTTCCAGCACAAATTATTGCCACTCATAATTATATCAAGGTAATATTCACACGACTTTCTTGTTTCATTTATATACATGAGTAAAATAAAATTATACCAATTATGAAGTTATACTCTACCACAGTTCTATACTTATATCAAGCTAACTTTCAGCTTTGTAAATTATTGTGAACCCTGATTTAATAAGTAGTTTAGCCTGGTATAAAGCAATGAGTCGGCTACGGTGAGTCATCACATAGTAAATAGTATGTTGGCTGATAAAGAGTAGTGTAGCAGTCAGTCGATTAGACTACAAAACTACGTGAACCTAAGCAATAAGTCATATTTGCGACAATCAATCATCGGAGAAATGCTTCTTGGCTAGTTTGGAGAATAGTATTTTACGTCCTACTATCGACAGTTTCCATCTGTACCAAAGATACATGGATGATACTTTCATCATATGTGACGACAATACTGACATCGAATTGATAACTAAGGAGTTCAACAGCTGCCATCATGCCATCAAGTTCACGTCGCAATCAGAGATTAACTCGGAATTCCATTTTTTGGATGTTTTTCTACAGAGGAGATCTGATGGTTCCCTTCAAAGATCAATCTACAAGAAACCAACATGGAATGGTCAGTACACAAATTTCCATAGCTGGGTCCCTTTGAGAAGAAAGAGAAATCTGATGCATTCCTTATCCTGAAGAATAAGGAGGATATGTTCCAGTGATACAATCGATGGGGAACTGGAGCGACCCAGACAAGTTCTTATAGAGAATGGATATCCTCCAAGATTTATCGAGAAAAACATGAAGTTAAGAGAAAAGCCTGAAAGAATTCAGACTGTGCCGAAGAAACTGCTCTTTATGAGGGTTGAATTTAAAGGTGATACTGCAGCTGAGATCTTGAAGAATCGCTTACGCAGATCACTGGGAAAGCCTTCTTTATGGCTGAGCTACGTATCAATTTCTACAGCCGACGAATGATCAACGGATGTGTGAAGGATAAGCTGCCGCTTTGGGCCACCTCAATGTGTGTTTATAAATTCACATGCTCGTGTGGAGCAAGTTATATTGGCCGCCCATACAAAGCGCACGCTTTCCAAACGTATCTCTGAACATTATCCGGCTTGGTTAGCAAAGGGACAATGCAAGACAATTACTAGCTCAATTCTCGACCATTTGGTGAACTCAGGCCACCTAGCTCCACCAGAGTCGTCTTTCAACATCTACAAAGTGAAGTCAAATGGCACAAAGGGCGTCAGGTCTCGGCTTTTGTGTATGGCGGCGGCGCTGGCAATTCGTCAATACAACCCTGAACTCTGTATATAGAAAACGTTTGTCCAGTCTCTTATTCTACCTTGGTCTTAACCTCTTCACTAATCGTTCCCTGTAAAAAAAATTTGATTTTTTCTTTTGTTTTTAACTTTACTTTTAGTTTGCTTTTGCTTTAATAATTAATTCACTATTATCAATCTCATATGCTCGTTTTGTATATTTTCACACCTTCTTCACACTTGTTAAATTGACACTCAAATACCTTTATTCTCACTCAAGAGCAATTTTAACCTTATCAAACTTCTATCTTTGTGCCGTTGAGTACCACGTAATTTACAACTTTTAATTTTCACTTCTAAAGCCACTTATGAATAATTATATCAATTATGTCACCCCACCCCTCTTACTGAATAATAGACCACTATATATTTTTGGTAAGTATAAATACGACTGTACAGCCTCTGAAGATGATTTCGTCGATAAAGAAAATTTTCTGCTCTGAATCTGTCTTTTATATTCTTCAAATCATTTAGATTAAAAATAATTTTTAAATTTAGCTAAAGAATAGAAGATACGAGACGGTAAAGTTTTCTGCAGAACTGGCAAATCAAGAACAACTCAGTAGTATAGTCATGTATTTTTTGGTGATTGGGAGCGAAATCCAGGATGCGATACGCAATCCCTCCTAACTGGAAGTCGTCAGTTGAATATACCCGTATCCTCATAGAGTCAAGATGTTTTTTCAGTGTAAATCTAACCTAGGACATATTGTTTTGAACACCAAAGCGTTATCCGCTAAGTCATATGGGCCACAACAACCACCACCTGCGAAGAAGTTATCACTTGTTATCTATTGATGCTAACTTCAAATTCCTAAAGATTCATTCATATTGGATCGAAATACTCGATCTCTGTAAACGGTTCAGGATAAAATGTTCATCCTGGAGTCCACTGCCAGTCACAATTAACAAATTCAAATTGTGTTAACCATCAGAGCCAGTCATCACAGAGTCAATAAAAGTTCACTTAAGCAAATAAGTACTGTAAGATCAGCAGATGAATGACTAACAACATATCTATTGTGAATATTTTAACAATACTTAGAAGTTACCAATGTGAAGTAACGTGATCTTTAATTTAGATATATGAATAGTTAGTTATTGATGCACCTCAAGTTTAGGACTGAACACGCAAACTTGATAGTAAAAGATCAGAGAATTTTCACACTGGTACGGATTCTTATGAACTATGCATTTAGGCAGGTAAATCTTCAAGAACCAAAATATGTACACCGGGATATTCCTGTACATGACTTTCACAGTTTGATTTGGTATAATCAAATACTGAATACTATCAAGAATTTGTAAAAACTGATTTAATAATACATGACACTGGAGAATACTCAACAGAATACACCAAAAACAAAAAAACAAGTTATACAAATTACACTCACTGGAAGTTGAGAAAAGAGTGTTAATGAAGGCGGAAATGTTTGTGAACTAGATTCTACATCCTGTGGTTGTTGTAGTTGTTGTTCACACTGATCAGGTGTAAAATTCTCATGAACAGAATAATGATAAGTTAACCAATCACTGTCCAATGGATATAATTGATCTTCAAGATCTGAGATACGCGTTAAAAGCTCATAATTTCCAAATTCCCATTCAAGTAAATTACTACAACCTGCTTGTTTTGATAAGTCCGACTGAGAATTTTCCTTGTATTCTTCTATAGATTGCATAAAATCTGTATTTAATTCACTAGTGATGAATTCATCATTAATAATAATATCTTCTTCAGAATCATCAATTTCATCATCATCTTCATCCTCATTCTGATATTCATCCTCGTCATCTTCAATATCACTGTCTATGTTACTGTTACTGCTCAGTGAATAATAATCATCGATTTCATTTTCAATAGGAATAAATTCATTGGCAATAGCTTTTCTCTCTGCATTTGTACAACACCATGCTTGGGTATCAGCTGGATCTTCAAAAAGTTCTAAAGCCCGATGCAGCTGAAAGTTATGAAATGAAAATGTTTTAAAGAAACAATTATGTGCTTTAAAAGGGGCGGCGGGGGGGAGTAGATTAATACTTACATTCACATAGAAGTGATCAGAGGCGAGATCTTGTCCTTCAGGCTTCTGCATACTGGGGAACGACCTTGTTCTCTACCAACTTGATCGCTATTTGTGTGTTTGTTTTTTTAAATCTCTATAATTCTTGCGTTTCTTTCGAACTTCTAAGTAATATCACATTTTCCTTTGTCTCTATGTGGATCCTGGTTACAACTCATTCATTAAATTATTTATCCTATTACGTAACTTTAATACTTTATTCAACCCCTTTTATGCATTGATCAATGTTAACAAATATGACAATTAAAACTCAAAGCTTTTTTGGTCACTATCCTTTACCGTGGAAAAAGTTGTATATAAATGCAACTGTACAGTTAAAGGAAATGAATTTGTTTATAAAACAGTCTCTTCCTTGAACTACATGCTTGAATCTTTCCACAGGGATTATTCATGAATACATATATTCCCAACTGCTGAGTAATGCCTAAGCTTGTGACAAAATACACAAAAATAGATGTAATACAAGTGGATACCTTACTTATTGTGTGACAGATAATGATACTGTCTGACTGCTCAAACGTTGATAAGTGGAGGGGTGTTCGAGTTCATCATCCAGTGGTTGGCGGTCGAGTGCTTGAACAACTGATCTACATTTCCATTGCTAAATAGAATAATGTTGACGTTAGGTGTATAGTGTTGGGCAAAGAGGGAAAATCAATCGACGAGGCTATAAAGTTACATAGATTGAGATGGCTAGGTCACGTGCTGTGCATGCCTAACCACCGCCTCCCCCGCCCGACAGGTATTACTAGCTGATATAGGTGCAGGTTGGAAAAGAGTAAGTGGTGGCCAAACAAAAACATGGCCCCATCAGTCCATGAAATCCTTGATAGCTAAATTGAGTCAGGTAGGGAGGGAGATGCAGACTTCTGGGTTGGGGCCCTCGGGACTGACTCTAGGAATCAATCAATGGCTGGAGACAATAGGTGACATGGCTCAAAATCGTTGTCAATGGCCAGCGCAGATGTATTCGGTCTCTATAATCTTTCATATTCCTTTCTACCACTACCCATTCTGTTTCACTCTTATACCTGTCAAACCTTATTGATTCTCTTCGCTCATCTTCTTGTCTACCTTTGTGTGCTGTTTGGAACGTGGCAACTGGAACTGGTGCACTTCGGTGACAAGTTCTATGTTGAATCCAGACAGACAGAATTTAACGATGACTAAGATCAATTTTAAATGGGAAATATATATATATATATATATATATATATATATATGCTCATCTGTTTAAGCAGTAAGTAAAATTTATAATTTTGAATATTTTCTATGGTTTGTTGACAATCTTCGTAAATTAAATGATGCTTTTAGTGATGCATCCACCCACAACAAGTCGTCAAACAGACTGCTAATGAGTAATTATTGAATGTCTTCAGTTATAAACAGTGTAATGAATCTATCAACAATCAAAAGAGAGACACATGTCAACCAAAATACCACTTAGTGAAATCTAATATGCCATCGTGGATTTTAGAAGCAAAGTTAGTAGGAAATATTAAATCCAGGTTACTTTATTATTCAGCATACAAAGAGAAACTAGTTTACCAGGTAAAATAATAGTACACCTGTTCACACTGGCACTTGTCAGCTGGCTGCGTGGCTTTATGAGACTATCGGTGGTGGTATTTTGGCTTCCGTCGTTTGTAGTGGACACAGAGTGAAGAGGAAGTGAGGAGCCATCAAGTAGAGGAGTTGCATCAGTAGAAGGAAGGCAAGATGATACAAATGAAGATGAAGACAATGATGAGTGAGGATTAGAGAGGTTTCGTGTGCATTTCGGATTGTGAGGGTGATTGTTACTTCCCGGCTGCCCACACAGTGGAAGTTGGTTGCGTGACCGCAGAGCCCAGGGGACAACTGCTTGAGGCCGGTCACACGCGGCCTGTTTTTGTTTGTTCTCTTTTGTCTGGTGTGCCTCAGTAGCATACTTATCACTCCTGCCCTGTGACACGGGAGCAGGAAGCGCGGTCGTTGTTAATCCGGGCCACGGCCGATCCGGCATGAAATTTTGTGAATTTGTTTGAATCATGGTATTGGATTGAGTAGCTGCTTTTTGTTTAACCGCTATCCAAACAACCTGCCTGGCATGGTAGAACCTCAAGAGACATAAGTCTCAGCCAGTATAGCTTGTTAGATCATTGCGGTGTTCAAGCCCGACCACCACGTCAAGGTAGCAGCTTTCGGTCGGGATTTCCAATGAAACTGTTTCGTTCTTCGTTATTCCTATTCCTTTGTCTCACACCTCTGTTTACTGTCTCTATTATGCATTTCTTCTACTTTCTTCTCTTGCTTTGTGTGCTACAAGGAGGGAGTGTGGCGACTTGAACTTCCGCACATATGTGCAAAGTTCTATGTCGAAAACAGACAGACAGACTTGTCAGCTGGAAGTATTTGAAACCCTGAAGGAACTTGTGTCCCTGAATAATTAAGTGTTAACGTCTCTAACTACAGCAATGGGTGATACGGTTTCGAATTTCTGAGGGGATATCGGATCCTTTAAAATTGCAGATACGTCTTGCTGAAGAGCAACAACAAACACGAAACCTAAGTTCATTGCTTCCTATCGACTGGCATCTGGTATTAATTCAGAGTGCACTACGATGTAAAACCACTTTGCTTGGTGACAACATTGCGGAATTGACAGGCAGAATTCAGTATGAACCAAAACTGAAGATTAGACGCATGACACTGGTGACTAATCAATAGGAATAATTTGTGTCACATTAACATATTTTTTTTAAAACATAGGCACAATATAACACTCACAAGTTGTTCACTTAATGGCTCTCTTTCCTGAAATAATATAACATCATCTTCTTCACCTGTTCTCTCATTACGAAATTCATCTAATCGATTATCTGGACCTGTGCACGAGAATGATGAGGCGACAGATGAGGTTGATGAACAAGACAATGTATCCTGTTTAATAGGTGTAAAGAAATTACGATCATTGAATATATCTAAACGATCAAATTCACCGGATTTAATTTTTTGCATAAATGAACGATGTGTCAATTTTCTTGCATATACACCAGATAATAATCCATTGACAACATTAGGTTGAACGCGTGCAAATAGTAGAGAAGAACGATTGACATGCGTTGTAGAATGAGCATGAAATACAGCTCGTGGTAACAGACGACAAGCTACACCACGTAGTAGACAGGCTTCTACAGTCATCCGTGGAATTGAATAACCAAAATCACCACTTGACAATAAACGATAAGTATTCACTTTTTGTAGACCAGAATTATACTCTTTATTGTATTCAGTAGAGGATGGGAAAGTGGATAATCCATTCAAAATCCAACTATGAATACTGTAGTCGATTTTACAATATAAAAAAGAAGAATGAATATTTAAATCATACGGTATTGTTTAAAATACGATTGTGAGTAGTTGAGCTTTATAAGATTATAAATTAATCCAGAGAATTATTTTGCCATCATGAATAGAATTAAGTGGAATAAATATTTTTATATGGATACAAAATGGAAATACTTCCTAATAAATTAAAAATGAACTAAATAAAACTCTTGTGAATAGTTGATTTCAGTAACTTTCCCTCTATGATGATAGGATTTTTTTATTTTATTTTTGATTGCAGCTTGATTCCACACCGTATTTTTGGGACAGGTATGGAATTTTCAGCATGTGATAACGGTAGCCCAAATTTTTTAGGCCGACCATAGATATCAGGTGTGCGTCGGTGGGGCTCGAACTCCGGATGATGTGCATGATCGGCAAGAGTCCTTACCGCTGTGCCGCCGGCTGTGCTACTCGAAAACCATAATGTGTACATTCATATGTAGCTGGTAGAGAGTTAAACCCAATATGTAAGAAGTGATTATATAATCTGTGTGCCTAAATCCCTGTAAACGAAGCAGAGTTCGAACTCATAGCTCAGTTGTTGAAAGTTGAATGCTATAAACTAAATCATAACCCCATACACCGTGCAGACAGTAAGTAACAAAGATAATTATCACAATAAACAAGTTCTTAAAATAAGAACTATCATCACATCGTACATTTGGAATGCGCAAAGAGTATGCGAAAAATGAAGGTTTTAGCTTACTTATTTTTTTCAGAACACTGGATTTTGTCAGCTTTCTCAAATGAAAGAACTACATTGTCTGTGTACTCAAAACTTGACCTAGAAGATCTAGTACAATGGTTCAACAAAGAGAATCTATACCATCATTAAATGTATGTGTTTCTGCTGGAGTTGCACTTGTAGCATTGCAAATATCAAATAATTTAAACCCAGTCTACGTTGAACAAGTTACATTTATCATACTATTCGTAGTAAATATGAAAAAAATGACGTTATCCCTTATGTCACTACATGTGGACTCAATACTTTAATATCAATATATCATCACAGGCAACGTCTACGATCTCATTCACTGAAATCCATAATATGAACGAAGACTACCAAAATGAATGTATTTTTTAACCATAATCAGTAATATAAAGATCTTCACTTATATCCTTCATGAAAAGAAATGCAGATGTCAGCTCATGATGAAATCCTGAAACCAATCAAATCCCTACAAACCAACACTTGAAAATGCAGATGGATTGAATATATACTAAACACACCAATGAGTAACATCACACACTAAGCCCTCGAAGGAGAAGTGAATTGGAGGCGACGAATTGGGCGCCCGAGAGATCCTGTGAAGAGAAAATACACTTCTGTGGGCAATCATACAGCCAACCAAAAGTGATAGTAGAGAAGCGAGTGTAATGTGGATATGTTGCCCAAAGTTTTACGTTCTATCAGGAATGCAAAGAATGAATAATAACAATATCCTTCATATAATATCTCTTTGACCTCTACATTACGATCAGCTTTTTTCAACTAGAAACCTTTAAAGTTTGCAGTTAAATATCCTGAGCATTGAAATGTACCTGCAGAATACACCTGTAAACACTAATGATACTAATATTAGTCTGGTTGATATTTATATCTTTCTAACCATTGTACAACTCACCATATGATTTACATTTAATTTAGTCAACTATTGTACTGTTAAACGAAACAACAACAAAACAGTGGGTTATATAGAGAATTTTTGTGACACGTTTTATTATTCTCTTGATTTCCAAATGGAACATAGAGCTTCACATTGCCATTTCATCTTGTTTTCTGCTATCTTGTTTAGATGGCTCCACAATTACCCATAAGCTCTCGTTTTCTCTTCATACGATCTCCTTCGTATCACGCCTAGATCCACGCCCAACTTATTGTCTCTCGTTGGAGATCTGGCACGAGATATCACTCAACGGCCCCGATAGCGTATGACTAATGTATTTCCTTCTGCATATTTGTTGGGTGCTAGATTTGTTGTCAGGGTTACTTCTTGCTTATCCTTTCTGACCATCTGACCTTCAGTATGGAGCCAGAGAAGGCAACTGTTAATGAAAGTATGAAGTCTGATGGAAATGTTTTTCATGACACGCCGAATCTCTGAACGAGATAAAAGCTCTGACGACAATGATTCACTTTATTATTATCATTATTATTATTGTATCCTTTAATTCCTAGAGGAACATAGGGCTTAAGCCGCCCAAGTCTCCATTACCTTCGGTTTTCTGCCAACTTTTTCACTCCGCTCCAAGTCTTCCCACATGCTTTCATTTCCTCTTCACATGACCTCCTCCAAGTCACCCTTGCATTGACGGCCAACTCGCCGTTTCCCTTTCGGGTTCCACTCGAGCGATAGCCCGTCGTGTGATGTCACTTGATGATCTCAGAGTATGGCCAATCCATCTCCATTTCTTCATGCCTACTTGTTTCACAATCGGTTCCTGCTGAGTCGGTTCACTCCCAGAGATCCCTCCCTGCAGTTGATCTTTTCTGGTCAGCCATTTGATCTTGAGTATTGAGCAAAGACAACTGTTGATGAAGGTCTGAAGTTTGTTTAAGATGCTCTTTATGACGCGCAATGCAAGTCTCTGATCCGTATGGTGAGTAGCACTGACTTCACATTGGAGTTGAAAATCCGGATCTTATTTTTGATGCTGAGTGCTGTTGACCTCCACACAGACTTGAGAATAATGAAAGCTTGTCTTGCTTTTCCGATTCTGGCTTTGATGTCCTCGTCAGTTCCGCCTGTAGTTGAACCGATGCTTCCAAGGTAGGTAAAGGAGGTTGTTTCTTTTAGGTTCCTCCCATCTACGATGATTGTTGTCTGTTGTTGTTGCTGTTGGTTTTGGCCAGGAATATTCATCTATGTTCACTTGAAGTCCTATCTTTGATGCTTCTTCTCCCAGCTTGTTGCTTTTCACTTACATATCTTCCAGTTTGTGGGAAGTCAGACATATATCATCGGCGAAGTCAAGATCACCCAAGTTTTTTGTGTGAGTCCATTTTATGCCTGTTTCCTCATCTCCCGTTGTTTGTCGGATTATCCAATCTACTACAATCAGGAAGATCATTGACAATAGTAGACAGCCTAGCCTTACTCCCGTCCTCACTTTGAAGGCTTCCGTAAGTTTCCCGTTGTGGATTACTTGGCATTCAGCATTATCGTATAACTTTTGGATGAGATGTATACTTGTCGATGGGACCCCGTAGTAGCAAAGTAGTTGTCAAATCACCTCTCGATCGACGCTGTCCGCTGAAGTCCTTTTCAAAGTCGATGAAGTTGAGATAGAGAGGTGACTGCCATTCCAAGCTTTGTTCAATGATGATCCGTAGTGTGGCTATTTAACCAATACATGACTTGTTTCTTCTGAATCCAGCTTGTTCCGGTCGAAGTTTTTCATCCAGGTTGGCTTGTTTGATTCTCTCCAGGATGATGCGGCTTAGTATTTTGCTTGGGATGGACAGGAGCATAATTCCACGCCAGTTTTTGCATTGACTTAAGTCTCCTTTCTTTGGTAGTTTGAATAAGTATCCTTTCTTCCAATCCTCAGATAATTTGCTCTCTTTCCACACCTTCTCTAGCAATGGCGTTATCAAGTCTGCTGTGTCTCTGGGTCCATTTTCAATGCTTCTGCTGGGATTCCATCTGGTCCTGCTGCTTTCTCAGCTTTTAGCATCTTGATTGCATTTAAGACTTCTGATTTCGTCGGGGGGTCGATGTTCACTGGTAGATCTGCTTCCGTTGTTGGTATTGTTGGGCGCGTTGCAGGTGGCGGTCGATTTAGAAGTCTTCTGAAGTGTTCAGTCCAATGTTTTCTTTGCTCCACCTCCTTGGTGATTGACTTTCCATTGTCATCCTTTTACTGGCTTAATCTGTGTCGAACTTTTTCCCGATAGGTGCCTAGTTGTTTGGTAGAGTGTGGCGAGGTCTCCTTTGCCTGCAGCTTGTTCTGCTTCACTTGCCATGGTTTCATAATATTTTCTTTTGTCTTCTCTGGCACTCTTCTTCACTCTTTTGTTCAGCGCATTGTAGCTTGCATTCAAATCCTGTTTTTGTTGCTCGTCAGTGCACTGGATAATCTTTTGTTTCACTATCCTTCTCTCTTCTATTTGTTTCCAAGTGTCCGTAGTGAGCCACTGTTTGTCCTGCCTCTTCTTTCTGCCTAGAACTTCCATGCAGGTTTGACTCCACACCGTTTTCAAGTTGTTCCAGTGCTTTTCGACGCCGACCTCTTCGTTAATGTTGATTTGTGTCTTGGCTTTGTCCTTTATGCTTGCAATGAAGATGTCCTTTGTATCTTGGTCCTTCAAAATTTGAGTGTTGAACTTGGCTTGTGGTCTTTGCGCAGCTCCTGTTTCCCTGAAAGCTTCTAATTTAATTTGGATTGTCCCTTGTATGAGGTAGTGGTCTGATTCACTTTATAAATGGTTAAATTTCTAAGAGAAATAAATGAGCTTATTAACAAATATATATATATATATATACGCACTTACATAGCTTTTAAATTATCTGTCACTTCTGTTCGCCAATCAACATCACATATTATTATATGCACACTTGGATCAGCACGTAAACTAACCAACAATGAAGCTGGACTACGTGCATGTATTAATACTAATAATGGACCCATTGTACCATATGGCCAATAATTAATACGATCAAGTAGAACATATGTATTTGCACTAACTGATTGATAATCTGAGGGAATACGCAGACGACAAAGCAGTCTCCATGATGAAACAGATAAATAAGCTTCTAATAAGTCTAAAAAAGCTGTTTGATGCGCTATAAAGTATATACAACGTGGACGTTTTTCACCCTTCAACTTTACACCTAACAGATTAGATAATTTTTGATGTAGATGATAAAATTTACCTGGAAAGAGAAAAAATTAAGAAAAAGTAAAAGTGAACACTACACAACAACAGTTATAATGTGACACATACAGTTTGAATTAAGCAAGGATAACAGTTTGTGCAGAATAATATGGTACCATCGTTTATTTCGTTGCTCGGCCGATAACTGATACCTTGCCGTGGTGGTCGCGCTTGAATACCGTAATGACCCAACATGCTAAACTGACTGGGACTCTGTCCCTGCAGGTCCTACCATGTCAGGAAGGTTGTTTGGATAGCGGTTGTCTGTCTGTCTGTCTGTTTTCGACATAGAACTTTGCACAAATGTGCGGAAGTTCAAGTCGCCACATTCCGTGTAGCACGCGAAGCAAGAGAAGAAAGTACAAGAAAAGCATAATAGAAACAGTGAGCAGAGGTGTGAGACAAAGGAGTAATAAAGAAATACAAAACAGTTTCATTGGAGATCATAAGTCACAGGGAGTGGATGCATCTGCGCCACTGAGAACGATTTTGAGCCATGTCACCAATTGTTTCCAACCATAGATTTTTACCGTCCCGAGGACCCCAGCCTGGAAGTCTACACCTTCCTACGTGGCTTAGACCAACTGTTGTGGATTTCATTGACTGATGCCAAGTTTTTGTTTGACCGCCGCTAGCTTTTTTCCAGCCTGACCCTATATCCGCTAACATTGCTCGTCGAGGGAGGCGATGGCTTGGCATACGTAACACATGTCCTAACCATCTCAGTCTTTGTAGCTTCACGACTTCGTCGATTGATTTCCCCTGTTTACCTAGAACTCTACGCCTAACCTCCATGTTGCTCACCTTATTATGCCACTTTACACGGGAAATAGAACGCAGGCACCTATGATCAAAGACAGCTAGTCTTTTCATGTCTTCCACTCTCAGTGGCCAGGTCTCACAACCATAAAGGAGGACGGAGCGGACTGATGAGCAGTACACCCGCCCTTTGGTCGATAGTCGAACATCTCGTCTACGCCAGAGTCGGCGTAAACTAACAAATGCGAAACGAGCCCCTTGTATTCGTGCTGAGATTTCGTCAGAGATCAGCCCGTTGGGGCTGATGGTACTTCCCAAATAAGTGAAGCGGTCAACGTGCTCTACCACTTCACTTCCTATTTTTAAACTAGGCGTCGATGTAGTCCAGTCCTGTAACATCATCTTGCATTTGGCGGGAGCGAATCGCATGCCAAACATTCGTAGATTGCGGCTCAAGGTGTTTAGAAGACTCTGCATTTCGTCAGCGTCTTCGCCTAGAAGGACTATATCGTCTGCATATTCCAAGTCAACGAGATTATCCCCGGTAGCAAGTCAATCCCTGAGTCGCTGAAGTCACCTAGGGTTAAGTCCATTAACACATCTATGATGAAGTTGAATAGAAAAGGAGATAATGGGCATCCTTGACGGACACCACTGGTCGTCATCAGTTCAGATGACAGCTCGCCGTAAGCCCTCACCTGGCTGTATGAGTACGAGTAGAGTGCCTTAATCAGTGCAATATATTTTCTTGGAATTCCCTTTACAGCCAAGCATCTCCAGAGAACTTCCCGATCGACAGAGTCGAATGCTGCCTTTAGGTCAAGAAATATAATGACTGTTGGACGCCGGTAGGAATGCCTATGTTCTAGAATCTGTCGGAGGGTGAAGATATGATCAATACACCCTCTTCCTGGTCTAAAGCCTGCCTGGCTCTCTCGTGTTTGTGCTTCCCGAGCACCACTCAGTCTACGCATGATTATTGAGCCTAAGACTTTAGATACTATATTAGTCAAGCTAATCCCTCTGTGATTATCACAGGAAGACTTGTCTCCCTTCTTGTATATGGGGATAATCAGTGACTTACACCAACCCGATGGGACTTCTTCTGATTCCCAGACGCTGCCTAGTACCTCAGTTAATCCGGACAGTAAGCTGTCTCCACCGTACTTAAATACCTCTGGCGTCATTCCATCAGGTCCCGCTGCTTTGCCTAGTTTCAGATTGGTGACAGCTTTAGTAACCTCAGTTAGTGACGGAGGACCTGTATCTATATCCCATTCAGGGAGGTGTTGGATGCTCGGAAGGTTGAGCGTGGCTGTGGGCAAATTAAACTGCTCCTCATAATGCTCTTTCCAACGATCCAGTCGTCTATCCTGGAGCTAATTATAGTGCCATTTTTTTCCGAGATTGTCTCACTAATGATTTGTCTTCTCCCACCCGTTTCCCTGATGAGTCCAAAGAGTTGCCTGGTGTTGCCTATCCTCAAAGCTTTCTCCATCTCTTTGGCTTTTGTCGCCCACCACTGTTCACGGTCCTTGCGGAGACTTTTCGTAAGTTTCCTCTTGTGCAGCTTTCGCTCCTCATTGAATTCGGAGCTCGCCGGAATAAGTCTTCTAGCATCTATCAGTTCGGATGAGGCGGTGGAGATCCAGTGGTTTTTACTCACCTTTGGGTTTACCTTATTCACAGCTTTTACAGCTGTATCTATGGCTGCCTGGATATTTTTCCAAGCTTCTTCAGGGTGAGCACAGCTGTCGAACACAGATATGTGTTTAGCTAGTTAGCTAGCGGTTAAACTAAAAGCAGTTACCATAGGGTACATGGACTCCAGTATCCAATCGGATCAAATGGCGTATGAACCCATTGGGTCACCGGAAACCATGTGAACGCAGATCCTGACGCTGCTCCGCTGCCTTGCGGATTAGACTCCAAGTCAAAGGCTCGGGGGTGGTCCCTTAATAAAAACCACCTGCTTCGGTCTGGGCGCCCGGGCAGTATCTCAGCCCTGACACAATGAATTGAATAAAGCAACAAACAATCAATGAAACTTATCGCGTGCTATTAGACGTGTTGCAATTTCCTTCTTTCTTCCCTTCCCGATGATGGTTAACGAATACTGTTTGAACTTGTTAAGTATGACTGTTTTCCTTCCGGATGAAGTTCTTTATCCGTTCTCTACTTATATATATATATATATATTCTCTTCTTTCTTTTATTTTTTTCTTTTGATCTTTGTTGTTTTATTATTATTGTGTGGCGCATTCTTCTTGGTGCCATATTGTACCAAGTTTTTATGCGTTTAAATAAATAAAAATTTCGCTGGCTTCTCGTCAGCTATTTACAGCTTAAATAAATTATTATTAAGTTTATGACCATCGAAAGTATAGGTTTCAGCGGGACTTGTTTTTTGTGTGAGTTTGTTAGGCTATACATGTGAAGCAAATTAGGCTCTCGGGATTTTAAATTATTGTAAGCACTGTTGTCAATCAATTTCTTCTGTAGAAGATTTCTCAGTAGGCTTGTGATGCGTTTTTTTTTCAGTTTCATCTGTCTTTTCTTTCTGGCAATCATCAATTCTAAACACAGTTTTTATCTTTGCAGTGTTGTCATCTTTGTCCATCAGCACCGCCCATGACTCTTTTTCAAGTAGCAATATGACGACTTTATCATTATTTCTGAGAGCTTTTGATGCTCCTCAGAAAATATTTTGAATATGAAGTTAGTGAAATGAGGTACTGATTTGCAATGTAGGCCAGTTTAGATGTGAACCGACTCCTCTTGTCCTAATCAACTCGGCTGATAGAATGAGTTATCGAATTGAGCTGCGACATCGGTTCTTTTGACAAAGTTACTCGGGATATAAAAGTTAAATCCAAGGGAAAATGCTTCCATTTCAATACGATTTAATTTCTGACCCGAAAGATTACAGATAAACTCCTCAGGATTTTCTGGGAAGACTTCATACAGCTTCTGCTTTATCAGGGATTTCGACAGATTTTTGTAAAAATTCGCACATGTTTGTTTTTTGTTGAAGCTCTTGAATGAAATCGATAAATTTGATCCGGCATACTATATTCAAACTGTTGACGACACCATCGAAGGATAGAGTGGCTTTGGTTCTCAATTTTGAAATTAGAGATTCTGTTGATTCAGTATGCAATTTTGTAATACGTCAAAGATTTTCGAGAAAGGGCAGCAATTTGCAAGTACGTAGTACATGTAGATGAGTACTTAGTTATCCGGAACAGTGCTTTTGTGAACCAGATGAGTTACATATATTGTGTAGAGGCTGATGATACTACGCCTGTTGGTCAGGCTGAGGTAGGCGAGCAAGGACATGAGACCGGAAACCATTAGTTGAAAGTTAAGTGCTGTTTACGCCAAATGAGCCATAACCAACTATTCAAAGGTAGGGTTGGGAACTTGTCTACTGTGATAAAACCACCCGAAGCAGTATACAAGATAGGTGTGTGTCCAAATACTACTATTGCACAGATACGGAAGGCTCGTTTCGAATATGCTTGTTTACGCTATCTCTGGCTTAGTAGATGTGATATCCGGCCGTCAAACAAAGGAAGTGTGTACTGCTCAACAGTCCGCTCCGTCCTCCTTCATGGCTGTGAGGAGCGAGACATGACCACTGAGAGTACGGGACACAAAAAGACTGGAAAGCTGTCTCTGATCATAGGTGACTACGTTCTATCTCCCATGTGAAGTGGTATAATAGGGCGAGCAATATTGAGGTTAGGCCTAGGTTGGGTGCTAGGTAAGGAGGGGCTTTGAAGTTACATCGACTGAGATGGTTAGGCCATGTGTTACGTATGTCTATCCATCGCCTCCCTTAAACAACAGATAACCAAAACATGGCTTCATCAATTAATGAAATGCACAACAGTTAGTTTAGGCCAGTCATCTAGGGAGGTGTAGACTTCCTGGTTGGGGTCCTCGGACGGTAAAAACCAATGAAGGCTGGAAACAATTTCTGATATGGCTCAAAATCGTTCTTAATGGCTGGCGCAGATGCATCCACTCCTTGTGACTTATAATACCCAATAAAACTATGTTGTTCTTCGATATTATTATTATTTTTGCCCCATATCTCTGCTTACTGTTTCTATTTCGCATTTTTTTTACTTTCTTCACTGACTTTGTGTGCTACATAAAGTGTGGCGACTCGAACTACTGCACATTGGTGCAAAGTTCTATGTTGAAACCAGTCCAGTCCATAGCAAAGAAGCCAAGATCATATTTTCATATCCAAATTAATGGATGAATTTTTATTAAAACATTAGAAATTCATGTCGAAACTAGTCACTCTCTGATGATGTTTAGTCGTGTGAACTCACTGACGGGGAAAAACAACACAAACCTAGAGCTGCTGGATTCTTTAGTAGTTCTTCAAACAGTTTTGAATCATGGCTAACTTCTATCTGGGAATTCATTAAATCTTTATTAAATTTAACATCTCAAAATACGAACTAAGTAAATGAATCTTTTATTTCATACATTTATTCCCCTTAATGAATTTGAACAAAGCAAGAACTACAGTTTTAGCAGAATAAAATGGTACCATCTTTTATTTCTTTGCCTTCTCGTCAGCTGCTTACACGGCAGAGACAATATTAAATATATCTACAAAAACATTGGAAGGACAGAAAGAAGGGCATATCTACGATTTTCTGAACATGTACCAAAAAGCTTACGTCTAAAGGGAACAAATGCTTTAAACAGTGCCATCGCCAGGCATCTTCTCGACACGGGTCATGAGGTGGACGTTGAAAAGTCGTTCAAAATTATCAATAAGCAAAATAGCTCAATTCTCCTTAAGTTTGCTGAAGCCATTTCCATCAAGCGCCTGAAACCTGATTTATGCGTCCAGAAAGAAGCGGTTATCAGCCTTTCTTTGCCCTGGTAACTGGATAATTTCACCTCTCTTTCATCCGAATGTGAAATGCTAAAAGTTTCCATTGTGTTTGATTATCATTGTTCGGAATAGTGGTTAATATTGCATATTTATATATGTATATATTTTTAGTGTATGAGTATATTGATCGACTGATTATTGTTTAAACTTAACTCTGTGCAAGTATGTTAAAATTGTTGTTGTAGATATATTTAATAATGTCTTTGCCATGTAAGCAGCTGACGAGAAGGCAACGAAATAAGCAGTGATGGTACCATTTTATTCTGCTAAAACTGTAGTTCTTGCTTTGTTCAAATTCATTAAGGGGAATAAATGTACAAAGACTTACTTTATGCAGTATGGTTTAACATCCACTTGCAATTCCATACAGTTGGGAATGTGAGTCACACACTTATTGTGTGAAGTCTAGTTCAAACTTCAGTGAGCAGAATTGGTTTCGAACCCACGACCCACACTGATTGCAAGTCAAGCGCCTAGACCAGTGAGTCACAGCTCCACACTACCAAGAGAGGGCTGTTTATATGATAAATCACTTTTACAAATATGGGAATATATTTGGGTTTTTTAATTGAAAGCTTCGTATTACAAACAAAAAACACTAACAGTGATAGTAATAATAATATTAACATTATTCAAAAACATTCCCTTGCAAATGCCACAGTACAATAAGTGAATCAACCTACCAGATTCTGAAAATAATCGACAAAGTGGCGATAAACGATTATCACGACCACTCTTAGTAAGAATGACAGATGATAATGACGGCTGAAATCCAATATTCGGAACAGATGAAATTGATAATAAACGCGCTTGTTCTGTTAATGGGTAGAGAAGCTGACTGATCTTTAACACGGTAGAATGATGCATCCACAGAGGCCAAGATACATGAGGACAATGTATATCAATTAATGATAATGAAGATTTGTTCTTGTTGAATAATTCACGATCAACAGGTCCAATACGTGAAGTCAATCGTGCAGGCATTGCAATAACACGAGGCCGTGTGCATAAAATACTAAACGCGAAAAAAGAAGAGTTGATCTACAGTCAGTTATTTAATTACAACTAGCATTAATAATTATTATTATTTTTATCTCTTTGGACGTTGCCTAGTTTACTAGTTCGTCCTATATCCGGAAAAGAGGAAAGTTTGAGAGTGGCTATAGCAGCCAAACTCCGAAAAACAACAACCTCATTACTGCTAAAATTTCAAGGCAGAGAGATGAATACACACTTATCTTTAGCAGGAATCTGAAAAACTTCAATTTGAGGACGGGCGAAAGACTTCGAGAAACCAATCAGATGATGAGTCTTCCTCAAATGAAAACAAAAGTATGCATGGAAACATGAATTGTCTGCACCACATCCATATAGATATATATATATATATATATATGACCCATCTGCAAAGATCTTTAATGTATTTATATACTGGGTTTCTTGTTTAATAAACATGAATTATGAGATATCAAATCAAATTCAAGATTCGTAAATTGTACAGCTCGAGGTGGTGTTTTCGCCGAATTTTCACTTTGGACTGTGTAGTTTGTGAATTGCGAGTTCGCCCAAGCGGCTAGCCTGAATTTGGCGTGTTTTGAACTGATTCAGCTCTCTTACCTAATTCAAATAGGGTAACCACCTAATAAGCTTTTTTCTAATCGACCAAAACAGCCGTTCGGTGGTGAGATCATTACGATCTAGCTAACAAGCACTACTACTGGTCGATGTTAACGGTTTCCAAATACTAACACCAATCAGTGGTAGTACATAACATCACAAACGACATTAACTAATACACTTCTTAAACTTGCCAGTAGATTTTGTCAAGTGAGTTTCAGTGATTAAAATAATTCAACAGAAGACAGATCAAGTGTTCATAATTAGTGTAGTTGAAGAAAATATATCGCTATGATTTAATTCTGGTTACAGTAATCAAATCTCATCAACTGACTTGAAGGAAAGGAGTTTGAGAATGTACACACCAAGTGAACATCCTAGATTGTGTGGACTTATCCGCAATAAGCACCCAGAACAACGGCTCGAACACACGAGGCCTTTCGGTTACAAAGCAAGCTCGTAGTCTATCCAGCCACTGGGACTCGATTCAATGACCAACCCATGAATTCTAACTTCTACTGATTCGCAATTTTAGCGCGACTGGCATCAATCAATGGTATCGGTGAGTATCTCTTCTCACTACCGACTGGGTGGAACTCACTGGTCACGACTTCTCGTCACTAGAACTCTAGGCAACTTCAACTAGTCACTTGCGAGCATCAGATTATTTCCAAGAGTTCGTTTATAGGGATTTGACTTGTTTTCAATTTAACCACGTACTGATATCAGTTAGAGAAACATTGAAAACCAAATCACACTGGTAGAAGTCATGGGTTCTTGAGTCGGATACTAGTGGTTTCAGTGGTCTACGAGCTTCTTTTATAACCGGAGGGTTCTGGGTTCAAACCCCAGTAGGTGAGTACTACCAATGAGTCCCAAACCAGAATGAAACAGCTGTGCCAGTACTCCCTGGTTTTCAATGATTCCCTAACTGATATCAATCCATGGCCAAACTTGAAAACAAATCAAATCCCTACAAACCAACTGTTGAAAATTAATTGAACATCATCGTTGAATATTATGATTATTTGAAGGAGAATTAACGAAGGGAAGAACAAAAAAATACGAGTCGAACTAAAGAATAAATGCTGCTTATGAAATTGCCTAAGTTACAACATCGGGGGATTGTCGACTTATAAATAATTAGTTAAAAAGATTATGCACTGTAAACATTTACCTCGGGTTTGTCCAGAATAAAGAAAATTTATTCTTAACAATATTCCATATACTGGATTCTTTTTCATATGCAAAAACATTATACGATTGAAAGGATGAGTTCTCTGACGAAGAATTGATATTACTTGTCATAGCAGTAGTGGTAGAATGTAAACGCAGCATATTACATGTATCCAAGGAACACCAATCAGCGAAACCAGTTAACTGAGTACACTTACGCTGGTTATCTTTAAGCCAAGGATATTCATTCGCCTAAAGAATTCAAAGAATCATGATATAGTCCACTAATAGTAAATCATATAATCACTGTACAGAAACAAAAAGTGTACATTAAAACTGAGTGAGATGCATGCAAGCTGTTTCGAATGGGTAATACTAAATTGATATGAAAGGTATAAGAAAATTAATTACCAAAAACATGAAATGATCAATAATCAGTAACTACCAAGTGTTCTTTACAGAAAGATTTATAATTGAAGATTCATTTGTGCGTTGGTGGTTCAGTGGTGGGATGCTCGCTAACGACACTTCACGTGGTCGTCCTGGGTTCCATTACCGATGCACTCATAAAACTCGCCTAGCTGATAGTCAGCTCAGTAGGGAGGAAACATTGGACGTGAGGCTAGCAACTTCATCACTACTAGAACCTCAAAGATTAGAGCTTGAGGACCTGCATTCCAGTGAGAACTCAAAGGAATAAAATAATAATAATATTACGAATTATAATTTATCATGGGATTGAATAACTGTAGTGAAATATCCTGCGATACAATCTCCGGGCGAATATGCTGCAAACTGGCTACTAGACTATTCCTCGAAATGAATAGAATACATGTATTCACGACTGATGACACATAAAAAGACCACTTTTGGTTTGGTGGTTATACGTTAGCCATTTAAATATTTCAACCACTTCTCAAAAACGGATGACAGGCATGTGGAAAGACTGTATGAAATTTATTATCAACAAAATAGCTAAGAAAACAAGCTACCAATATCGTTAAACTCATTTACCACTAATTATAAGAAAACTGTAATGACTTTTCAAGTTTGATTACAAACTCAGTTTAGTTAGTAAACCATTGAGAACTGGGGAACACTGGACAGAAACTCACCGATGAAACTGGCTGGCCGGCGCGTTACATAATATGAAACGGCAGAAGTTCGAATTAATGGGTTGTTGGAATTCGTCCCAGCGGCTGGACGACCAGGAGGCTCACTTTGTAACCTGAAGTTACCCAGTCCTGTCATTGATGAGATCATGTGTGTATGCTGAAGAGACCCACGGAAAGTAGAAACATCTGCCCAGTACTCTCTGGTTTTCAAGAGTTCTCTAACTAAAGTCAGTTACTGATCAAAACTGAAATTAATTGAATCCCCACAAACTAACACTTGAAAATATTTATATTTAAACGTTAAACGCCTTGAATATCTCCTTTTTTCACACAGGTATTAAGTTGATATCACAAAACACTCTAGTGACCATATACTACAGTTAAAATGCCCCATAAAATGAGTGACAGTAGCCACGCGTTTGTGTTGAGCAGTGCTAACAAATCTTAGAAGAAAATTAAAAGAACGTTCCAAGTACTTTCGAGAGGAACAAATAATAACATTTCCCTGCTTTTTATATAAAAACTAAATACAAGTACATTACACAATAAGAATAGACTCACATTCACACTGATATCAGTTGAGCGGTCATTTGAATCACTAAGGACGTTATGCGTTGACGAATTTGAAATATGATTTACTATATTTGAACTCACATCTGAAAAGTATACATATGTTGACTTATATCAATAGTAAAAAGCATATAACATAACTTTACACATTTATTAACAATCAGGTAGTTAATGCATTCATATGACAATTGCATAAAATCACCAATAATTGATGGACAAATATGAAGAGTTTGGCCAATAGCCCGAAAACCAATTATTTCAAATCCATTCACAACCCTAGACCCGTGTTTTCAATCATAATGACTATTGCATTGCAATATTAGTGTGTTATTCAGTCCAAAGCGATTGTTGTACCAGTAAATTCATATTTATATTTAACCGAAATCAACATCACAGTAATTTCGAATCAATTGGTCTACTGACTAGATGAAACACTGATCAAAACTTAATACTAAACAACGTGATAATAGCTGCTTTACCACAGATTTAAACACAGCAGCATACATATGCATAATCGTGAGTGACTTACAGTCTTTGATTGTGATAACTTTTAAACATCCATGAAATGGTTAACACAAAACTATGCAAAAAACATACGACTTCGCATAAATGGTTATGGGTCAACACCATCAAACTTCAAAAAACAATGTATGATGGAAGAGGAAATAAATGCAGCAGTGATATAACAGAGAAACATCGGTAACCTTCTTCACAAGGATCCCAATCAATGGAACTACAGAGATCATTTGTCACCATTCGGATCTTCTCCCACTCCCAGAGTCGGAATTCAAATGCCTACTGCTAATGTGCACTCATGGATGTACAATTCCAGTTTGACAACACTTTTTTACCGTCAAATAGATGGTGTAGCCATGGATAGTCCAATTAGCCCTGTTTTAGCAGATATCCTCATATCAAACTTTAGGAGAAAAAAACGATGAAGCATGTAGTCGACAAAACAACTCCTTATCGCCGATATGTCGATGACACATTTGTAGTATAACAGTGAAAGCCATGAGTCCTACCTACTCGGATTCAAGTTTGATTCATCGACGCACATGCAAATATTGAATTTACTATGGAACATAGAAATGATGGAAGGTTCCAATTCTTTGACATTTCCATACAACGCCTGGAAGATGGTAATCTGCTGAGATCAGTTTACCGGAAGCCTACACGGAATGGACAATCTTTACACTTTGATAGTTTCTGTTCGAATAGCTACTAACGAGCACTGATCAAAACTCTGTTCTACAGAGCGACGAGAACATCATCTAAGAAAAATTGCAGGAGGAATTTATGATTCTCGAAAAAATGTTGAAAAACAAAGGTTACTCTCAAATATGTATTATTGATTTTGAACAACTCATTAAGGACATTCTGAGTACCTCACAGTAAGACAATCTACACTTCTCTATGTGGCTTAAACTCATTTTGTGTACTAGTGCAATGTTTAGGTATAGCTACACTTAGCTTCAATCAGCTCAGTTCTACATCAAATAACAACTTATCGAGCAAAGAGGTGGTTTGATAAGCATAAATACACCCTTATATATATATAATTTTTCTTAGATGTTCTCGTCGCTCTGTAGAACAGAGTTTTGATCAGTGCTCGTTAGTAGCTATTCGAACAGAAACTATCAAAGTGTAAAGATTGTCCATTCCGTGTAGGCTTCCGGTAAACTGATCTCAACAGACTACCATCTTCCAGGCGTTGTGTGGAAATATCAAGGAACTGGAACTTCCCATCATTCCCATGCTCCACAGTAACTGATTGACACATGTGCTTCTCACATTCAAACTTGTTTCATCCACGATGCTGGGATTTCAAGAGTTGACTTTTAGACCGATACCTATTCAAAATGTGAAATATGTAGTATTAACATGGAGTGATCTGGAGAACGTGACCAAATTTGGATCTTGTATGCGTGTCTCACAAAAGCAACACACATCCGTGATGCGGAATATAAGTTTGACCAGTATTTGCTGTTGGTTGACTTGATGCAGAGTACGGATGTTGGGAGTCCTGATAAGCAGTTTACGCAAAACAGGTGTTATTAAATAAACTTTAATCGTTAGTGTGGGTGGCAAAAGAGACGACCGGAAGTAGTGTAAATTTATCACAAGTGGTGAAATTTTTGGAAAGTAATAAATGACAACTTCATACGGTGCTGGAGTGAAGACAGATGCGTGGGCTACTAGCCTACACTTTAATATTCAAGTGTTGGTTTGTAGGAATTTGATTGGTTACCGCATTTCATCATGAGCTGACATTAGTTAGAGAACCACTGGAGTACTGGACAGCTGTTTAGTCCTAGTTTGGGACTCTTCATCACTACACATCCACCGGAAGAAGTTAGAATTCATCGGCTGGCCATTGGATCGGGTCCCAGTGACTTAATGGTCTACCAGCTCGCCTTGTAACCAGGTTCTGGGTTCGAACCCGATGGGTACGTACTGATGAAGAGTCTCAAACTAGGACGAAACAGCTGTCCAGTACTCCCAGGTTTTCCAATGGTTCTCTAACTAATGTCAGCTCATGATGAAATCTGGCTACACTTTAATAACTGATATCCTCTAAATATATGTGAAAGGGAAGAGGATATGTTTTGTGTAACCATGGTCCTCAAGAGGCCAATGCTTCACGCCAACCAAATACAGCCTACACTATAACGACAAGGTTCACTGCAATCCGAATAACCTTCCCGGCATGGTACAGTTGCACTGACAGGTACAGTGGACTGGGATACCATGACATGTAAAGTCAACCATTACGTTAAGGTACCAGCTATTGATTCCAGATGTAGTATGGTATGGACGACTTCAACCTGCATCTGTTATAAACCTGTTTCAACAAGCAGTGGGTATGATACATGATACCAACTCCCTAAACATTTAACTCTGGAAAGACCTACAACCTTACTCAATAACTTGTTTCCTTACCTACAATTCTACTTAACTGATACAAGAAACACAAATATAAAACAAAGAAGTAGATACTGCACAACTTACTGGTATTTCTAAGCTGGTCAGACGATATATTTGAGTCGCACGACAAACGCTGTGATGACCGATTCGAGTAAGCATGATAATAACTAGATGACTGAATATTAGAGTGAACGAGAAAAGGTCGAGGAATATCAGTATCTTCAATACGACGTCGTTTATTACTAACTCCACTGTGATCAATACTATTTTCTCTTTGGCGCTTCTGTCTTTGTGGAATACTTACAAACTCGATATCAGGATCAATGCAGTTTCCAGAATTGAGTTGTTCAGATTGTGGCAAACCATTAGTTAAGTGATTTTCAGATTTGAAATGACTGTCTCTGGAATTACCGTTTGGAATATGTGATACAGGTGAAGAGTTCGTAGGAACTGATACACTATTTGACAAGCTAACATTTCCGCTAGGTGGCGTGAAATGCTTTTTCGGAGTAGATACTAGGTCAATAAACTGAGGTGTAAGACTGGCAATTCGATTACGTACGTATACAGATGACTTCAGTGATTCGAACAAATTAAAATACTGACAAGATGTATATGATAATTCAGATTGTCGAAGTAGTTTAACACCGAATAAAACAGATTCTGGAGTATTGAAGATAAGGCTACTATTTGGATAACAGCTTCCATTTGAATCACATATTTTCTCAAGAGAATTAAATACACATGGTCCATATGCAGCATTATTTCTGGTTTGTAGATTATTTATAGTACGTCGAAATATTCGTGAGTTCTTCGGTTGAGTTCCTGTTAAACAAGGATGACTACAAGTACGAGCAGCAATAGAAACAGTCTGTAAAAGATCCATTAGATTCCCCGTCTTTATTGCATTTTCTGCACTACAATGTATTAAT
The DNA here is from genome assembly GCA_944472135.2 of Trichobilharzia regenti. Lineage (NCBI taxonomy): Eukaryota > Metazoa > Platyhelminthes > Trematoda > Strigeidida > Schistosomatidae > Trichobilharzia > Trichobilharzia regenti. Next base: position 61,277,745 of record OX235265.1, on the reverse strand, counting down.
TAAATTTCAAAAAGAAATAATAGAAGGTAACAATTTTATTACTGAATGCTTAACTCTCCTAGTGTTATGATAATAGTTCAATCTCCATTATCATCAACAGAAATGATGCAGTTGGCAAATACCGGATTTTTAATAACATATAAACACTGAAACTGTTCCCTCACATTTTAGTGAATTTCAACATTCTCTCTCCCGCTCTCTTCAAAAACATAAACGTAACGCCTGAATCATTCGAAACCCAAATTTTCGCAATACTGAATCATGAGTCAATATTAAACACAGCTCTCCCTTGTTCTTCATTGTGCGTGGAACGTAATGACAGGCAAACTATCAGTTATTATGGGAAATACTCAACATATACCTACTTCTTTTTGTATTCCCCTAATTTCACTCAACAATATTCACCAGTGGTTCAGCAGTAGAATGATCACTAACTATGCCCTGCGCGATCCGTGGTTCAATCCCCAGTCTACGCATACTTAAACCCTGCTTAGTCGGCAGTAAGCCCGGTAAAGACTTAAGGATGAGTATGAGACTAGCAATCTCACCCTGTAAAGAGAAATAATACCATTGCTATGGTAAATTCGAAGCTCAAAGCTTGAAGCTGTGTGTTCCAAATGAAAGGCAAACGAATAAAAGAGTAACAAATCAACAAAATAAATAATTCATGTTATACTTTCTGTGTTTAAAAAAGCATCTATAAATAAATTCATTCCAATAAACGATACCAATATCGATCATAGATGTCTGTGATCTCTTTCTCACGTTAGGTGGTTTAATAAGGTAAGTAATGTTGACGTTAGGTGTAGAGTGTTGGGCAAAGAAGGAAAATCAATCGACGAGGCTATAAAGTTACATAGACTAAGATGGCTAGGTCACGTGCTGTGCATGTCTAACCATCGCCTCCCCCGCCCGACGGGCATTACTAGCTGATATCGGTGCAGGTTGGAAAAGAGTAAGTGGTGGCCAAACAAAAACATGGCCCCATCAATCCATGAAATCCTTGATAGTTAAATTGAGTCAGGTAGGGAGGGAGATGCAGACTTCTGGGTTGGGGCCCTCGGGACTGACTCTAGGAATCAATCAATGGCTGGAGACAATAGGTGACATGGCTCAAAATCGTTGTCAATGGCCAGCTCAGATGTATTCAGTCTCTGTAATCTTTCATATTCCTCTCCACCACTACCCATTCTGTTTCACTCTTATACCTGTCAAACTTTATTGATTCTCTTCGCTCATCTTCTTGTCTACCTTTGTGTGCTGTTTGGAACGTGGCAACTGGAACTGGTGCACTTCGGTGACAAGTTCTATGTTGAATCTAGACAGATCAATATCTAAAGATAATGTACATTTATAACTCAGGTGATGTAGGTGTGTTCTCTGAGTTAGGTATTTGAATTGAGAAGCTCTCATTGTACTTCTAGATAACATCTTCAGCGTTTATTTCAATATGAAGTGAGACTTTTGAATCCTCCGTGAATCATACAACTGTTTCTTACTTCACAATGAAAGCTTCACAATTAGACCATCCAGTTCACAGAACACTACCACATTAAAAAGATACAATATCTGTGGTTTAGAAAGAAGTACCTAATTCAATAACTATATGTTCAAAAATTCAACTTACTGGTGATCCAAATAGTAATAGTAAATTAACAGTCTAAAAATAAACGATATATCTTAACTGAATCCAAGTAAGCCTCTGTCTGTCTGTCTGTCCGTTTTCAACATAGAACTTTGCACTGATGTGCAGCAATTCAAGTCGCCAGACTCCATGTGGAACACACAGTCAGAGAAGAAAGTGAAAAGAAATGCAAAACAAAGACAGTAAACCAAAGTAAGCATTCAGCATCACCTCAGGAAGTGGTCTCACAGGCTCAAGCATTAGACTTCGACCAGTGGATCACGGTTTCAAGTCTCGCTAGGTCTGCTTAAGCCTTGGCAAGGGAGTACTTTCACCAACCTTCGCAAAAGTACATAGGTGCATAAAAAATCTATTCCTGCTAACTGATGTGAAAAAAAAGTCAAATAACCTCACGTGGTTGTGAATTTTAAACAGATAAAGCTTTAAAGTTAAAACACCAGTGATTTGCTTTATTTCTTTATAGAATAAACAACAGATCATCTAGTTAACAAACAGATTCAACAAATTTCCTGCTTAATCGACAGATATTTGATATTTATTACGAGTTTACTGAAATATATTTAATCAATACTACAATGCGAATAATTTTATATATTTCATTCATATGCGTGTGGGAAATTCGGAAAATCTAATATTTTCAATATATATATATATATATATATATATATATACAAAAATGAAGGCTGCTACAAAGTTAGCAACACATCACATCCCTAAAAATTTAACTAGCAGAATAATTTAAATTAGGAATGACAGGAACCAAAACTAAAAATGAATAAAAACATAACTGCAAGATTGTAATCAATGATTTTTGAGTCAGTAGTCCGATGATAGAATATGCTCGCCAACCACGCGTCACATGGTCCTGGCCTACTCACTCCTAAATTGCGCTTAGGTGACAGTAAGTAAGCCCGGTGAAGAGGGGAGGTTGAGAGGGAAACTAGCAATAGTACCCAGTAAAAACTACGCCACCATTACTGAAACTTCAAAAACTTGAACCCGTATGCATTCCTATCGAAACGCAAAGTAATGAAGAAAAAATAAGCAACTTACGCTTTAGTGCTTAATGCAGCATCATGAAGCTTTTGTTGTATGGTAGACATACGACATTCAATAACCTCTTCATTGATAAATGAATCCCATTCCTCTTCATCATCAAAACGTATAACAAATGGATCTAGGAACTAATCAAATAGAATAATAGAAGTAAATTGATAATAACTTTTCACCTAATTTAGGCTGTCTTATGTAAGTAAAACAAATAACTTTTGATATGTGATCATTTGCAGATGAAAAACATATTATCACTATTTTCAGCAGACGAAAAACCTTGACATCCCTTTGTTTCTGTGTACACTCCTCTCTCAAGTAAAATAATAAATTCAGTTCAACTTGTTTGAGTAAAGAAAAATTAATTAAAGGATGCACACTTTCAACATTTGTTCACCTTTTCACATAAACTGATAAGTTAAAATCATTTGGTGAATGATAACTAGGCAGCAGAATCTCAGAAGAGGATTTTGTCTTATTTGGGACTCGCCAGATGGATGCACCTGCATTCTTCAATGGGTCTGTACTAGGAGCTAACATGTCAACAGAAGTCAAACATTCTAGCCCAATCAATCAAGGGAGAAATCAAAACTGAATTAAAAACAAATAACAAACTGATAAGATTTATCATGCTAAATCCACTGCTGTCGTGTGAACAGAATCAAACTGACTACCAATCAAATAGAATATATTTTTTTCAATGCTCAAATCCCAAATTAATTAACTTTTTTATCTTTCGGTGGGACTGTGCTCTTCTGGCATTTGGTATAAACACATACAAATGCATAACACAACCTAATCACCTCGTGTTGAAGTTATGTAATGCGGTCGGCGACTGATATATACGTTACTCAACATCAACCAAAGTAGTGACAGACCCAGTATTAACTCCCACAGGATGCACCTTCACAAATATTCGAAACCATATTTTCTGGCTTAACAATGATTGTTTCTCATAAAGTATAAAGTGAGGAGAATAAAAGCCACATACGTGTTAAGTGTACTGAAACTTGTATTGTTAAACACTGTAAGTCAACAATAAGTAACTGAGGCTACCATGTGCTGTATACATTAGCATAAATTAGGAAAAATATTCTGTCGGTTAACACATGGGATCAAGGGTTACACATGATAATAATGACTATGTCTGAAGGACGTGGTTCCTATATTCGATGAACAGTTCATAGTTATTCATATTACAACTTTATATGACGGTTAAATACATTCTGCATGATAATTAATTCTCTGTCTAGATAATTGTTAGCTTAGGGGATTCGGTCAAAGTGATAAACTTGGTCTACTTCACAGCTCAATCTTTAGTTAACCAGTATTTTTTTTGGTAGACGACATCATGCTACTTATGCAACATAAAAGTAAGTAAATTACCTTGAAAAGTTGTTTCTTTGATGGCTTTGACAACAAACTCGTGCTACACGGACGACGATGACTTGCTGAAAGGTTCACAGCTTCAAAAAAATCATTCAACCAAGACCTGTAATTCTCTTCATCTGGTAAATTCGTTAACAGAAGCAGTTTACTTAAATCCAATAAATATGGACTGTGTTTATGATAAATCAGATCAGCTGATGAACTAATCAACAAACGATGACCATTTCGGCCTAACTTATTCAATATTAAATCAAACCACTCCAATTTTCGACGAATTATTGACTCCGAAGTTTTAGGAATTGACCAATGACTAAACTGCTTTGTATTCAAACTATCTGTCACATTGTCATCACAGCTGATAGCTTCACAGTCACTTGTTACGTCTTGAGTAAAATCTTGTGAATGTAACTTTTTGATAGTTCGTTGACGATTTGGTGTTTCTGTACAGATTATACCAGAGCTTTTGAAAGACTGCAGAATAATATGTTGCATCTTAAGAGGAAAAAAAATCAGTGTGAAAGTAATATTTCAAAAAAAAATACAAATAACTGTTTCGACAAAATGAAACAGGTGAGACTCAAATTAAATCAGTAATTTGTAAATTTGATCTAATTTATTACTGGTTCATTCAAGCAGATAGCCAGAATTCGGGGCGTTTTGACCTAATCTGGATGCCTCAGCTGAGTCAGACCGGGTACGCTGATGATGAGCTAAGTCCCAAACGAGAAAAACGTCTGTGTGTCCGGGTGTCTAGATAACTTCGGTCTGGTTAGCAAGCACTACTGTGAATGAACAGTGAACGGCAATCAGCCATTCATATCAATCAACAGTAGTACATAGGGTGGTGTATTTAGGGCTTCAATTACTTATAAATGACTTCAACCAAAAAATACTTTATATGGCAGTTAAAAAGAATGTGAACCACTTGGCTACTTTAAAAACAGCATGTGATGCCATCATTCATTAGAGCATATGATGGTAGCAACAGTCTGGCTTTAAATTCAACATGTGAATATCTGTATAGAAAGGGTTGGTTCACACTACTAACATGACATTACATCTTAACACTTAAGATTGTATGAAAACATTTTACATCATCTATATCACCCCCATTTACCATTTGAATTACATTTGAATTTACCATTTTCGCAGAATATTTACACTAATGTCGATATAACATGCTTTATTTCTAAATGCTGATTTTCCACTGGCTGTCAGTAGTCTAGGCTTGTATTTATTCATGTATATATAATGCACCCTTGACACAAGTCAAATTTGTAATTTAAACAAATAGCAGAATTTCTTTCGCGTAGAACTGTTTTCTTTTGTAACCACCTAGTAGTTTGAACAGTGGTACCTACTCACTATTGATATTCAAACGTTATGTTCGGAAGCAGCACAAAAAATTTGTAAGTATTTACTAACATACACAATGGATTGTTTTTAAATCAGGTTTATTGAGTATTCAGGCGCTGCATATTGTTTTTCTGACATCAAATAAAATAGAATATTACACGTTTGCAACTTTGGTTTGGACAGTTAACTAACGGTCTTTGAAGTCTGGTGGATAACTCCCTTGTGTTTAAGAGATATGTGAAGAAAAAGTTAAATGTTACCCAACAACCCCTTGCAATCACACTGCCTTCGGAAATGTACTACACCTATTGTATGAGAAGCATCTAACTGGTTGCCCAAACCCCGGAAGGTGGCGCGGCGTCTGAACCCGTAATCCACTGGTTGGAAGTCGAGTGCCTAGACCGATGAACCACAACTCCGTTTAGGAGATATGTGCAGGGCTAGGGTGATAACGGAGACACTATCACTAAATGGGATGCAGAACACATCTGACTGATAAGTTCTCAACAACGAGAAATGTGTATCCCTTTTTCAATTTTAACAACAACCTATCACTTCTTGAAGAAACGCCGTTGATGACAGAACAATGAACAACTGTTAAGCATTGATCAAAGAATTACATTTTCAACTGTTTAAAGGGTCAAATATAGGAGGCGGGAAACATCCCAGGTTTCTCAGTTTCGAATCGTTGAAAATTAACAACTTTTAATAAAAATCGAATCAAAACTGAATACATTAGAGTAGAGTATCGGCAGTCACGATAGCAATTTCATTATTGCACTTCGCCTAAGATATCCACTTTATTAACTGAACTCCTTTAGGTTCTGTGGCTTCTTTCTTTTACTAAAAACGTCCTTAAAAGCTAAAAGAGTAATGTTGACGTGTCTTTTCGACTCAAGATACGTCATTTTCTCTACTATATGATTTGAAAATTAATATTTCAATAACTGAATAGGATGAATCAGGTAACCCACAAACGACAAATATTCTTCAGTTATTGTCCTCAGACGTAATGGGATGAAATTTATAAAGTAACACATTTTACCTGGTCAAATACAACTGAACTCCACTGGATCCTTGTGAAACGGCTAGGTCTTGAACGTAAAGCGGAATAACTAACTAAACAGATGTTTACAGCACCACGGGCTACGCTATCACGAAGACGATGTCCAGTCCCAGATCGGTCTGTTCTGTGAGCAAGACCTAAACACGTCACACGAAGACCAGGGCACCAAATTTGCAGACGTCTACGCCAAGCGGAAAGACACAAGCTGGGAGTGACAATTAAATGTGGACCCCATTCCCCTGTGATTGTATCATTAGCAAATTCACTGGATGGATATCCTGATGACATATAATACCGAGGGTCGGCAACTGCAAGTTGCCCAAGATGCGCAGCAACAGCTAACTCAGCATCACCTGATAGATGACTGTTTGTCAATAGAAGAACTGGGACAGATCGAGCAAACGCATGTCGCATCCATGTTACGGCTGCACCTGAAAGAAGAAATAATCATATCCAAGGTAATATAGATGTCAAAAAAACTATAAGCAGATATTAGGATTATCATCGATAAAAAATTTGGTAAAAAATGATTAAATATTCCTCATAACATGATAAAGTGATAATACAAGCTATAAGCGATAAAAATATCAATCAAAGGGGTGATTAAACAACGAACACGAACAAAGCAGTTTGACTGTGCAGAAGTGCTTAACAAACGAATAATCAGCAAACTTAAAAACGCTTAAAGTTATTCTAAGCTGATTCCTCATATTTTTACACTACGTTGGAGGTCTGTGGGCAAAGTTGTACTACTGCTGCGGAATATGGATGTAACAGCAATAAGGTGTTTTCCTCAGATAACCGGCATACCAACTACGCTCTCTCCACTCTGGAAAGAGTGGATTAGAAAAGGTCAACCCCAAAAACTGTACATCCCGACTTACCCTACGATGGTCCGTAGCCAGCGGTAAGTTACTGATACGGAACCGAACCAAAAAGCCAATTCATACAGGCAGTGGCTGACCGGTTCCCTCGGCTTTGTGGTCACGCAACACGAATTCTCTCTGTTTCAAGTACCCCAAGAATAAATCAACTTTCACGGTGTGGGCAGATGATATAGTGCTTCTAGGTGAAGACGCTGACAAAATGCAGTCTTCTGAACACCTTGAGCAGTAATTCTCGAATATTTAGCATGCGATTCGCTCCCACCAAGTGTAAGATGATCCTACAGGACCGGACTACATTGACTCCTAGCTTAAAAATAGGCAGTGAAGTGGTAGAGCACGCTGACCACTTCACTTATTTGGGAGGTTGCATCAGCCAACGCCAGCTGGTTGATCGGTGACGAAATCTCAGCAAGGATACAGAAGGCTTGTTTCGCATATGCCTGTTTACGCTATCTCTGGCTTAGTAGATGTGATATTCGGCCGTCGAACAAAGGGAGTGTGTACTGTTCAACAGTCCGCTCCGTTCTCCTTTATGGCTGTGAGCGAGACATGGCCATTGAGAATGGAGGACAAGAAAAGACTGGAAAGCTGTCTTTGATCATAGGTGCTTGCGTTTTATCTCCCATGTGAAGTGGTATAATAGGGTGAGCAATATTGAGGTTATGCCGAGGTCGAATGCTAGGTAAAGAGCAGAAATTAATTAACGAGGCTATGAAGTTACATCGACTGAGATGGTTAGGACATGTGTTACGTATGCCTAGCCATCGCCTTCCTCGACAACGGATGATGTTACCTGACATAGGGTCAGGTTGGAAAACAGCTAGTGGTGGCCAAAACAAAGTATGGCTTCATCAGTCAATGGAATCCACAACAGTTAGCTTAAGCCACGTAGGAAGATGTAGACTTCCTGGTTGGGGTCCTCGGGACGCCAAACACCAATGGCTGGAGAAAATTGATGATATCGCTCAAAGTCGTTCTCAATGGCTGGCGCAGATGCATCCACTTTTTGTGATATAACATATCCAATAAAATTCTATTGTTCTTCCAGATTACTATTCCTTTTGCCTCACATTTCTGTTTGTTATCTCTCTTTACTCTCTTCTCTTGAACTGTGCGCTCCATGGAGGGTGGCGACTTGAAATGCTGCACATCTGTGCAAAGTTCTATGTCGAAAACAGACAGACAGTCAGTCCATATACACAATAACTTGAACAAAAGTATAATCAGATGACAAAGAATTTTCACGAGTAATATTAGAATAAAAGTCTGGTGTTCAACAGTTTCAACACTACCTAAATAAAACACAGTAACATGAATATGGTACAGTGAAAATGTGTGTAATTCATTCGACATTCGAAATTTATCCATTTTAATAAAAATGTCGATGATAACAAGGAAATGACTGTTCAAGAACAGTAAATGGGACGCATATTAACTAGCTGAAATAAACTACTTGACCGTTTATAACAGCACTAGATTTTGTCGTAGTAATTAAGTATTCGACATATATCATTGGTATGAGCTTTCAGTCAGAACTTATGGGGCACCTATTTCACTCTAGGCTGCTTTGTAGTACCATCAGTATTTAGACAATAAATTTGACTACCACAGTGGTACTCGTAAATAGGTTTTAATTAAATTTGTTTTACTCTAATGATGTTTTACAAGGAATTCCTTATGAACTTTCCGATGAGCTATAGGTGGATATACATTGCATTATGGCATCCAGAATATAAGTTTTGAAGCAATTTTATGTTTTATATAGGAAACTAAGAAGTGGATGAAAGGTATTTAACATGATTTTCTTCAACACCATAATGTGCAAAAGTATATATAGATATATATACATATATATATATATGATCGTTAACCATAGTTTTATTGTAGGTGGTTGCCCTAATTAGGACTCACGTCATGTCAGCATCCTGGTACACGATAGGCAGTGATTTCTGGCACAGTCACGCAAATAAAACGAATATTTTATAACAATATAGCTAAACTTACCAAAATTTGGAGTTGGAAGAGAACGAATTCGAAGAGTCGGACCATGAGCTACAGTACATGTTCCAGAAATATATTTCATTAAATCATTATTTGCCGTAGAGGTTAGTTTTAATGAGAGTAATTCAACAGCAGCTGTGTGCAAATCTGTTATATGTCTGGGTTCAGAATGAAGTGTAGAAGAACACCAGGGTGCGTAAACCATAGGGCTATTTGTGCTACATGCATCCTCAGACTGTAACAGTTGATCACTCTCATTGTTTTCACCAGATATTAAAGATGAGGCTTCAGACACAGAGCTCGCTGAATCAGGATCACCGCCACCGCTATCCATCTTATTATCAACTTGAGGTGATTCATCCAAATGGTGATAACCCTTTTGCGAAGGAGAGAGAGTTGCACATTCAGCTGGGCACTTGTGGGTATCAGAGCTTTCGAGAAAATTCATGTAACCGGCGGGTAATACTTCAAGTAAAGGCACACTTGCTTCCTTCTGAAGAATTGAGATTTCTTCTTGAATGCGCTACAGAAAAAACCAATACATTCCCCTTGATTAACTTAAAGATAGGGAAATAAGTTTATAAATTATTAAAGTATTAGTAGACAAGTCTCATTAGCTAGTAATACCTACCACAAAAATTGCATTCTCAGGTACTAAACTAAATACTGCAGGAAGCAAATCTTCATTGATATGAGGAACACATAGGCATTATTAACTTGGGACCGGATATTGCTGAGTGAAAATTCATATTACCACAACAAACATCTCCACACCACAAATAGATACGACATGATATTATGCTTTTAAGTCTTTTCGACTTTATTAGTTAAACTAAATGGCATTTTTTCACGCGTATACCGTGACGCAACAACTCAATGCCCACATTACACAGTGTAGTATGAAAGAGACGAAACTAGGAGCCATAGTTAGTACTTACGACCTCCAAATATTTATGTAAAACACTGAAGGAAATCATGGCCCCGAACGGACTCAAAACCCTTTCATGCAGCCCCGAGTGTTAAGAAACGTTACCCAAAATCTGCTCAAATTACAAGCAACTGTGAATAGGTAGGAAAATGTACATAAAAAAATAATACGTGGTTTTTATGATAATTTTGATCTTTGATTTTTGGCATCTTTTACGATTCAGAGCTCAGATTATAGATATCACTTATTGTGTGAGTAAAGGCAAATTAAAAGATGAAAATGAAGTGTAATACACATTTCCAAAACCATGATAAGCTAAACCGATTGAAAATTGGTGCTCGATGAATCAGCTGAAAGTTGTCCTCTGATAAACTGAGACTGAAGTTCAAGTACAGTTTCCATCAACGTTAAGATTTTGGCATTGATAAGAACTAAATCTGCATTCAAACTACTGCACAATAATTATTACTTCTTGCTGGAGCTTAAAAAACATAGGATGAGAGCTATAATTCTTTGAGATATAATACGAACTCAAGTAAGAAATCTCCCTATGAAATACTATTAGTAACTAGGTAAACCAGACAACTCAGAAACGATTGATGGATGTGTGACAAGCATAAGTGTTATTCAGTCAAATATTAAAACTAACAAACACTAATATGACTATCGATAGTTCTAGATAACGGACGATATCACTCAATCAGATGACATCCTCCCTACTCATTTCTACACTTCTTTCAGGTAGCAGACAAGGAAATCCATTTTTTATTTATTTTATTTTACTTTTGATTACAGCTTGATTCCACACTGTATTTTTGGTACAAGTGTAGAATGATAGAAAAGATTTGTAGCTCAGGTGGATAATTTTGATGTGGTTTTGTTCTCTGAGCTGGATGGTTAGTTTGCGAAGCTTTCATCGCCCTACTGGGTGACATCTTCAGCGCGTACTTCAATTGAAGTACGCGCTGAAGATGTCACCCAGTAGGGCGATGAAAGCTTCGCAAACTAACCATCCAGCTCAGAGAACAAAACACATCAAAACAAGTGTAGAATTTTCAGCATGGATATCTTTAGCCCAAATTTTGCAGGTCGACCATAGATATCAGGTGTGCGTCGGCAGGGGATCGAACCTCGGACGGTGTGCATGGTCGGCGAGAGTCCTAACCACTGTGTCACCAACGCATAGTGAGTTCAGTGTTTGCTTGACAAGTCGACTATACATTTTAGGTATGAACAAAGGTGTTTCTACTATATTTTAAGTTGTATGAAATAATAAGTAATCAAAATTGCACCTGAATCTACATAATATCTTCATATCTCCCCGAATATGCAGACATCAATTACTAATTCATGTCGGGTTAAGATTATGTAAAGAGGAGTACTGTTTATTTTTAGCATGACATTACTAAAAATGTTAAGGTTACATATAAGAATATGATTGTCAGGTAGATTATTCTACCGAGTCGACTGTGGGATAGTTGAGTTAAACACAAAGTTTCAATGATTGAATCACGTTTTCTCCTAAATATTCTAATGGACGCTTTCGGTAAACTTAGAAATTTGACTAAGAAAGTTATATCTGTGTGGCGAACTGTCCTTATTCTGATACAATAAAAAATATCCAACATTTAGGCTGTTACAAACAACTCTCAAAAAGGATTTTTTTTCTATGGAGGTTTGGCTACTTACATTTGTATTACAATTCAATTCAAATGGTTATTAACATGGAGAACAATACACTAAAGGTAAGTAACTCTTTTCTCAAACTCCACTGTAAAACAACAGAAACAAACAATATATTAAATCTAACTTACCTTTGGAAGTTCAACATAAGTGTGACAATCAACTTCGCCGTTGGATGTGTCTGAATCTGAAGAACAAGATCCGGGTTCACATTTGACTTTTTCTCTCATGAACAATCCTTGCTGGAGATATGTTTCAAGCAGGTGATTCAAAGGAACTTTTGTGTCAGACACCAAATGTTGCACTTCAATGCTCTCAACACTAGTATCACCGGGTTCAGGTGATGCCTGACTTTTTTGAGTTTCTTCAGTGCTAACGTTGTGTGATGCGTTTGAACCATCTCGGGATTCACAATCAGAATCGTGTGGAAGCATCTCTTGGTTCTTTTGTCCTTTCTCTAATCCAAGTTGTCTGTCATTCTGATTAAAAGCGATAGGAGTAGTCATTTCAGAATGGTAATGTTCTGAAGACAAAGGATCAGAAGGTGAGTACGGTGTGACTCCCGAGGCATTAATATCGCTGTCATCCAGAAAACTTGATGCTAAACTACTGCTAGTTGAACTGCTGCAACTATCTGAGACAGTAGAACTTTCACTCTCTATTTCTGGCTTCCAGTCTTCATCATCCATGTCTCCATCGCCATCAACGTATGACAAGATCTTTTCATCAGGAGCAATTTGTAATAAATCAGGTTTTTGGAACTTTTCATTCTTGAAGTCAAACTTCAAAGCAGCCCACCAGCTTAGTGAAGTATCGGAAAATTGGACTACAGAATCTTGATTTTCTTTACAAGCATATTGCCACCGTTTATGGTGCAACTTCATGCGAAGGATATCCAAGCTCTAAAATAAGGATAATAGATACTTAAGCATTTAATTTTATTAAAACCACTCTGTAAAAGCAGTTGACGAATGCGCGTGAAATCAACATATAAACAGAACTAGGCATTTAAATAAGATAACGAAGTGAAGATTAGAATAACAAAGATGTATAAGAACATAATACCACCTATCGATGTCAGACAAAAATTCACATTTTTTACTTACCTGATTTATTCCACTCCACCAATCTTTGATCATTTTTGCCACCCGAGCAGCGTTTCTCATTCTCAACTGTTCTTCAAAGTATTGAATCTGTTGATTCCATTCATGACGTGTGATAAGATAAACTTGGGCTGCGCGAGCAAGCTAAGTTGGTAAGTGGCAAATACGGAGGGAAATATATTGAAATTTACGACTTATTAGAATCCTATCTTAGTTTAACACATTTGGAAAAAAAAATTTAAAAATACGTGGGAAAGGTAAATAAACTTAGTAATCTCTAACATCAAGACTAGTGATCGTAAAACAATGTAAAACAATTGATGGTCAGAGACAAAAACCAACTTGGATAACTACAAAGGTATACCAGGTCACGTCGCCACATCCTAAAACAGTGTGAAAATGGAAGACTGAGTTTTCAACGTAGGACTTTGCAGCAGTTCAACTTGGCACACTTTATATAGCACATAGGCAGAGAAAAAACTCAAAACTATAATGAAAGTGATATAACAAGAATTTAAAGGATCTGAAAGACTATAAAAAGTGAATGCATCTGTGCCATTAAGAACGATTTTGAGCCACACCACCAAGTCTCCAACCAACCACTGATTCTTAGCATGTTGATGATCGACGGTAGAGAACATCATATATATATACATCATTATATTTCTTGACCTAAAGGCAGCATTCGACTCTGTCGATAGAGAAGTTCTCTGGAGATGCTTGGCTGTAAAGGGAATTCCGAGAAAATATAGTGCCTGCGCTCTATTTCCCGTGTAAAGTGGCATAATAAGGTGAGCAACATTGAGGTTAGGCGTAGAGTACTAGGTAAACAGGGGAAATCAATCGACGAAGTCGTGAAGCTACAAAGACTGAGATGGTTAGGACATGTGTTACGTATGCCAAGCCATCGCCTCCCTCGACGAGCAATGTTAGCGAATATAAGGTCAGGCTGGAAAAAAGCTAGCGGCGGTCAAACAAAAACTTGGCACCAGTCAATGAAATCCACAACAGTTGGTCTAAGCCACGTAGGAATGTGTAGACTTCCAGGATGGGGTCCTCGGGACGGTAAAAATCTATGGTTGGAAACAATTGGTGACATGGCTCAAAATCGTTCTCAGTGACGCAGATGCATCCACTCCTTGTGACTTATGATCTCCAATGAAACTGTTTTGTTTTCTTTATTACTCCTTTGTCTCACACCTCTGCTTACTGTTTCTATTATGCTTTTCTTGTACTTTCTTCTCTTGCTTCGGTGCTACACGGAGTGTGGCGACTTGAACTTCCGCACATTTGTGCAAAGTTCTATGTCGAAAACAGACAGACAGAGACATCATATACTACTATAATGCTTTTCTAACGTAAAGCTACTGATCGACCACAATCACAAAGAACAGAATGAACTGTTGCACATAAAAATAGAGGAGAGTTAAAATAACCCTATTAAGTAGTTGAAGATTGTGAGAGGAAAAACTAAAATAACAATTAGCAAAAATGTTCAAAATCTCGAGATGATGGATAGTGAACATACCTGCGTCGTGTATAAAGGTGGGTCATTTTACGGGTTTCAATCCATCGGCTTTTAGCATTCTAAAAACCAAATTAAACAGTCTACAACCACATAACTTAGAGAACGGTTAATGATTTCCAAGACTGATATCATGTTTCTACTTGACCAACTACAACCTTCATCTAAGTCTACTTTAAACAGTAAGCTGAATAAGGCTTCATACACCTAACATCTCATTTATATCAAATGTTGAGGAAACACAACAGATAATAACTTCCTCAGCTAATACACTAGATCTAACCTTAGTGTAACTTATTTTGTTCCAATTAACGTAGATAACTGACCGAAAGTATCTATGATTATAAACCTACAATATTTTCATATTTTAGCCATCAATATGTCTTCCGAAGCGAACCGCTTCACAATACATCCACGCTTAGATGACTAGCAAAATATCTTCCTAGATCTAAAGATAACGTTAGTCGGAAACGCAGAGCGGCGCGGTAATTTTATCACCAGTAAACCAGAGCTAATACTACTTTCTAGGCAGATTTTGACCATTGTTAATCTCTACATCAAACTAAGAATTAATGAAGACCAGTAATGTAGCATCGTCTTATGATTTGTACGGGATAAGAGTAGGCAAAAATTTTCGCGGTTTTATGAACATAGTTGCTTAGTAAGACTAGTGCAGTGTCACTATTCTACAGATATCTGCACTACAGTATATACTCAACGCACTTGGTTTTCCTATACATATTAGACCTATGTATGTTATAAAATAAAAGGGTAATAACTTGAGCATCACTGCAGAATACCTTAAGTTGAGGAATACAATTATAGAACACTGAAAGTGACTAACGGCATATTGTCAGTCTGGTGAGGAAATAGAATACATGTCTAAAAACTCATCTCTACATAGAAACTGGATCATCTGAAGCACAATTCACGTGCTAGCTAGCCGCATGTAAATATCACGGGAGTTTTTGGAATCATGCATAGAGTAGTCCCATTGCACTTCTTGATTCTGAAGCACTTCACTTAACATGGAATAAATTGATAATGGTAAAAACTGAATCACTGTCAGACAAAGTCTATCCACCATATCCATTTACTTGTCAAACCAACTAAATGCACATCCGAAGTGTAATTATCCAAGTGTTTCTGGGAACATGGATGCCCTTTGGACAGATACATGCATAGGTTCTTTACAGTTTCGCGACTAAGAGCTGTCAGACTAAGGAATAAGGAACAGGTGGAACCAGCTGATGAAAAAAATTAAGGCGTTAACTAAGTAAAAAGAATCATTTTAGTTTAGTTCATTCACATGACTGAGCCTAATTAGTTAACCAAAGCATAAATTACACAAATTTATTTGCTAAGAGGATACACAATGAGCTTTCTAAGGAACCGAACTAGTGCGAAATTTCAATAACACTGAAGCTAGATTAACATAACTCACCCTACTAGCCATGTCCTTTTTCCACTTCCTTTCTTCGCGGAAATCTGTTGACAACCAAAGAGCCTCATTAAGAAGGTGGACATGGTGCATTTTCCCAAACCTTGGCTCCATAACTTTTGGTAGACGATCAGAAGACCACAAGCCTTTTCTATGGAGACGAGCGACCTGTTGTAAGACAGAAGCTTCTCGTTTAGCATCCAAGGCGATCTCTGGACATGAGGATACAGGTTCCTGTTTGATTGGCAAGTTAGAATCCTAGAATCTTGTATGCCACTAGTAACCAGCTCTTCTTCCATTGGAGGAATGTAAATACAAAAATGGGTGCTTCGCGTATGGTCGACGGGCAATGCAAAAGAACGAGTCGTCGACTCCTGTTTGACACTTTGTTCAATAACATTACTCCAATGTAGTTAGTTGTAATATCATCTAACAAATCTAACTCTTGATTTACAGCTGCAAGTTCCTGTCTGTAAATACAAACATTGAGCAGCTTTGAGACCTCCTCCAAAGTGAAGGGTTCTGGTAGATTTTGATCTACACAAATTTTCTTCGGAGGCGGGGAATGTGTGAAAGATTCATCCTCCATTTTAAAATGAAATGAACATATTTTATTTACTCATGAATAAATATTCCAAACTGACACCTTGCGAATATGGAATATATTTCCAATCATAGGGCAAAGAGCTAATGAACACGCTCTAAGTTTTTCAACGTCGGAATTTAAAAAGACCGGCAACCTTAAAGAGGTCGATAGACTTCAATCCTCAATAGCATTGTGTGATTTCGTTACCCAAACGCATTACCAATTTCAGTCATTTTCTCCACCTACCCATAGTTCAGCCTTTGAAAGAGCATATTAATTTTAAAAACGCTGGATACGCAACTGCTGTACATTAAATAAGTGAAATTATTAGGATTCAAATAGTTTGCTTGGTGACGAATGACTTATATTTTCTTTTAAGAACTTTCAACCAAGTAACTGTAGCTATACACCACATTGACACGTTAAGTCCCGACCTTTCAACTTTGTTGCTGTGTCCCCTCAGGTATCTACAATTAAGTGGGAAAGAGAATAAGATATATACCTGGCTCATATTTATTAAGTTAAAATAAGAATATTATCAGTATAGTTGAAGATTGAATGATCAATGCATAGTTGTTTGCTCAAACGCAACTCCTCCATATTTTTCGCGGGAGTTATCAAGCCAGCAGTCATCGTCTCATCGTTCGCTGTTCGTTACAGGACAGAGAAAACTCTCGGAAGTATTATTGTGATTTGTTGTTATAACATTAATTCTTAGACTTTGTGTGTAATAACCTTATTGTTGGTTACATATTGGCGTAAGAATAAAGGATTCTCGAGTCGCCAATTTGTGTTCTGGTTTCTTCGCGTGGGTTAATACAAATTGTTTCTGAAAGCCTCCAGGGAGAGCATGAGGTCCAGCGTAGTAAGAGCTGGACATTGACAGCTTCTGAGAGTTGGCTTGCAATTTCTAATAGTTTCTGTTCGTCTTTCCCGGTGTCTGCAATTCTTCTTTGGACAAGTATTATCTGGAACTTTCTCGAATTTTCGGTCAAGTTTAATGATGCCTGGGTCAAAGAAAGGACAAAGCGTCTTGGAAGCAAGCAGGAAAGTAAGTAAAACTCAGTTGTCTGTTAAATGTAATGATGCGTGTGACGTTAGGCATGATAACTTTGGTTATAATGTGTCGTCTGGGGATCATAGGAATTCGAAACTACCTAAATATAAGCCTCCATATCAGTCTGTTTGTTAGAAATACTACACAGTGAAAGAGTATTGTTTACTGGATAACTGTGTGATATATCTAATAAACAAATTAATATAGAATATATACTACCACAGTGCCCGGGTTTTACACATATATTAATATGAGCCTCCGTGTTTCGGCGGAAACCCAGCTGACTATCCACAGTTTGTAAAATAGTTTGAAGTCATGTTGAGTAGGTTAGCAATATATGATGAAATGAAGTTGATGTATTTGTTCAAATGTTGCACTGGAGTTTCCGTAGAGCTATACAGTGCTGTAAGTTTATGAATCCAAATGAAGGATATTCTGAGGCCATGAGTATCCTGCGTAAAATGTTTGGAAGGCCTTCGATGATTGTAAGGAATGTATTCGAGGCTGTTTAAGGTAATGGAAGTCCATAATGAGATGACTCCAAGGCACTCACTGAGTTTCTGGATAATTTAATGACTTACAAGAGTAGGTTGATTTCGATGAATTACATGAGCGATCTGAACTCAAGTTCCATCCCAGAGGTAATAGCGGGACGCCTACCTATTCGACTGCAAAGGAAGTGGGTGAAGATAAGCTCTCGTATAGAGGATGAAGGTATTGAGCCAAAGTTCGATGATATTCTGAAACCGGTAAACGATAGTGTCAATCAATCTATGAGTAAGTTTGCCAGTATATTGCATCCCACCCCCAGAATAGAGAAGTCTGAGAGCAAAACGCAATCATTTATGATGGACGGATTTCAGAGAAGTGGATATCGAGAAAGCTTTATGGTGTCTAGTAATCCATGTAAACTTAGTGAGTGTAACAGCTTTAGTGGGACATCCCCAACAGATAGGTTACAAGTTGCGAGACAAACTCGTTTGCTTTTTACCCGTTTGCAAGAATTGCATGCAAGGACGAACTGTGAATCACTGAGCAAGTT
Organism: Trichobilharzia regenti; assembly: GCA_944472135.2. Lineage (NCBI taxonomy): Eukaryota > Metazoa > Platyhelminthes > Trematoda > Strigeidida > Schistosomatidae > Trichobilharzia > Trichobilharzia regenti. The sequence goes on along the minus strand of OX235265.1, from coordinate 61,258,986 downwards.
TAGTAGTAAGCTAAATGTGAAATCAGCGTCATCAAGTTTGGACTACGAATTGTGTGACGATAATGGTGCAGTGAAGAAGCCTGTAGTTGCAACTAGCAAGTCATTGTTGAATAGAGTGTCACAGACGACACCACAGTTTATGCAGGAGAAGAGAGTTACAGTTTCAGAGTCCAGTTCTGACTCCAAAAGTTTACAGGGTATTACTGGTCAGAGTAAAGGTATAAAACCTTTAAGGATTTGTGAGGAAGAACCCAAATTGTCTACTTCTGTTATTAAAGTGTTTGAAAATGATGAAGTCGACCAGACAGACGACGGTAAAGTGAATATTTGTGATAGTGATCGTGATAGTGCACTTCTGTCTTTGGTTGATCATGATGAGATGAGGGGAATGCCTACTACTTCTGAGTTGAACAAAGGTTGTGTACAACTTGAACGTGAAGTAGAATTAAGAGCAAATGCGGTGGTAGAAGGTATTGATATTCATGAGACCGTCAGTGTAAATGATCAGCGTGTAGCCCACCTATCAACAGATGTTAATGCTAAACTGGAGTTGATAATAAAATACAGCGGTGGTGGTAATCTTGCAGTTAGACAACTTTATGAAAGCCGAACGACAACAGCTTTTGATGCAACGCTGAGTCCACCAACTGGTATCAATCACTCTTCGTCGGTGTTGTCATCCACAATGAAAAAGACGCCCACGAACTCAAGTGCCTTGTGCTATGACTATGTTTGTATCAGTCCGTTTGAAAAGACGAAAGATATTGGTCAGTTTAGTGAAGATAAGCCAAGTGTGTACGATAGGGTAATTGTTGAATTGACTTGCATGAATAAAGGTTTCTCAAGTTCCATGTTACTATTTGAATGCTATTATCTTTGGTGTAAATTACTGTTTCTACGCTTGGTTGATCAGATACGTCGTGTGTTTGTTAATCGTCTATATTCTACGATACAAGGACATGAGCGTGTTACCGTTCAGATTTGAAGATAGAGGTAATAGAAGTTAATCAGCAAATGAGCTCTGCGACGATTTTCCAACCTAGGGCGTCAACCTGAGAAGGGTTGTAGGCCTATTGCTTTAAGTCGTACAATTCTTCAAAGGGTAGCGCATCAATGGGCAGCCCAACGTGCTTGGTATGGATTTTGTACATATGTTCATGTTGTATATACTGAATTGGTATCATCTTTCATCTATCTGCTGGTAATTTTGTTTATGTCCGGACGACTTCCACTTGGGTCATCAACCTGAGAAGGAATGTAGGCGTACTGCTGTAAGTCCTACAGTTCTTCAAGGGTGGTTCGTCATGGCAGAATCCACAGCATTTGATGTATTGATTGTACATATGTTTGTGTTAAATAATTGTATGGGTTCCAATTAATGTAATTGTTGGTTAATCTTGCTTGTGTCCGGACATTTCTTAACTCCCAATCGTCAACCTGAGAAGGGTTGCAGGCGTACTGGTGTAAGTCCTGCAATTCTTCAAAGCAATCACATCGAGACATGATCTGCGAGGTTATGTGCACTGTTTTTTATATGTGTGGAGTGTCATATCAATTGGTGTTCTTTGGATTCATTGTGTTTACTTGTTGTTTTCGTATCTCGTCGTTATGCATAGTTTTGTTAAATTTTTCGTCGTGCTTACTTCTGAAGTTGCCTTGAGTTTTCTACATCCGTGAATGAGTTGATTGATGTTAAAGACAACAGATGGGTCGTATACGCCGGGGAGGCTATTGCTGAGAATGACGTACACACGGAGATAAGGAGTAGCTGTGGAATCAATGACTGAGAATAAATGTTTCTATTTAGGCCGTGGTCCCACATGCTGGGGGACAAGAGTGTAGATGACTGAGTCTTGCATACGTCACCGTTACTAGAACTAAGGCAGAATGAGTGACAAGCGATCGCAGTGGTAATTGGTGGTGAATAGATAAGAGGATGTGCGAAGAGTATCATGAGGTGCTGCTATGGTCACGTTGCGTTCTGCAAGAGTCATTCTAGTAAGTGGCGATTGTGTTGCAAGATGTCAAGAGGATGCCTTCAACTGGAAGGCGTAGGTCATCGTCGATGAGTGTGATTTTGCTGCGGGTATGCCTGTGGTGTGTTGGCTTTTCTGTTTGTTTTCCACTTCAGCTTTGTCCGTATGGTCCAGGTTCTCGTATTGACATCCAAGTCAACGTGTAATGGTCGTGGTGGAAAAAAGGGATGGATCCCTTTTTTGCCGGGGAGTGTCAATGTAATTGAAGGCTGAACGATCAATTCATGGTTGTTTGCTCAAACCCAACTTCCCTATATTTTCGCGGAGGCATCAATACACCAGTCATCGTCTCATCGGTCGCTGTTCAGAAAGAAGATCAAAAACCGTCAGAAGTAATACAGTGATTTATTTTAATAACATTTTTCTGAGACCTTCTGTAATAATATTATCATTGGTTCTATGTTGGCGTAAGAATGAAGGATTCTTGAATCGCCAATCAGTGTTCTGATTTTCGCGTTGGTTAATACAAATTGTTTCTAAAAGCCCTCCAGGGAGAGCTTGAGGTCCAGCTTAGTAAGAGCTGGACACTTGGAGTTTATGAGACTTGGCTTACAACAAGTATTCAGAACAGGTCCCTATATATATTAAATTGTAAACTCTTCACTAAAGTCGCCATCAATGTTTAGCGCCAACACGAACTTCTGTTCATTTCTGGTTTATGATTATGGTCAACTGATGAGCAGCCTATATTTATGTAAGTGCATGTCCATACGTGATTAAAAGCTATTTCAGGAATAGAAAGTACTACAAAATGGTAGGAAACACAATTAAGGATAGCATATCATCAACAAGATAATCTCAAGAATGAGCTATCGAGTCTTTGGAACGACAATATACATTACAGATGTATAATGCTAACCATATGGGTCTTACCATAGAAACAATGACTTTCTGGATGAACAGAGGTTTCCTCAAATATAGGTGTTGTTGTGTATTGAAAGGAGCGAAGAATACGAGTGAAAAGAGCATGTTTTGGCTTCATTAAAGGCCTAGACATTTTAGCTATAGTAGAATGCAGTAGTGCCCAGATAAAAATGCTGAGAAGTATATAAGTGGTGGTTCAGTGAGAACAGACTTAAAATATCTTAAGAATTGGAACCTGTAGGACATGCTGACCTGTAGGATATCTCACGAATCTGTGTAGGGCCCACGAGGTAGTCTCCTGACATGAAGCTGAGCAGGCCTGTAGGATGCTAGGATCAGAAGCACATTTCTGAATATTTAGATCTGTGCGATCACTACTGTTTTTATGCTAAGGATCATAACTGTTTTTAGAAATACTTAGACCAACCCAGCCTACTGAGGATTATAGGGATAGAAAATCAGTAAATTGGTTAAACATTCACTGTGTAAGTGGCAAAACTGAAACACACGTAACTGACTACGCTGAAGGCTGAACTGACTTTCGATTGCCATTCTACCAACAATCATGGTCTTTTAGGTGAGCTAGAGTGTACATAATAATGATTGCCTCTGGGCTCCATTTGAGCCCATATGACTTTTCACATGGTCTAATTTCAGATGGTATTTGGTTCCAAAGAGTGCAATATTTAATGCTGAGGAAGTTTGCCTGTGGGTAACCACCTTGACGAGATAGTCGTGGTTGCACAAATGACATTATTTAATATTTAACCACGCCATGGTTGAGTCACTGCTACTATATTTCCTAACGCCCTTGGAGAGTCGAAAAAAGTTGTATTTCGCCCTCTTTAACCACAGGGGTTCTAATTTCAGTCGTATATACATGTCAACGCATTCCTTTCGTTGGTCGAAGCCTATAATGTCATTATTGAGGAATCTCTGGATACTTTCGAATTTTCCGGTCTGCTGATCCTAGATTACTGTATAGGAGAGCACAACATTCAAGTTTGGGGCGAATAAATGTCTTATATACAGCTGCTGTCACTTTTAGGGTGTAAACATTACGCAGAACATAGCTAGTAACATGTTAATAGCTAGATACCACCTTATTTGCATGATCAGAAAAGGTTAAATCTGTGTATTTCATCCCAAGATTTGTGACTGTATTCAGGTTTGAGGGGAGGTTACCGTATATACAGACACATGCTTGGTTTCCAGCCTCCAAATTTGGTTGCACCGCGCTTGTCTAGACTGCAAGTCAATTGCCATTTTTAGCTCCAATCGCCTGGATTGTTGAATTGTTACATTTCAATTTAAGTGTTCATACCATATTATCATTCGCTAGTGAGTACTCAAAGGAGACGTTTAATAGTGGAAGAAACTGCCTGAAATAAGAACAACAAAGTGAGTGAGCACGATTGGTGAATCTAGTTCAAATTCCGCCAGTATCAACAAAAGGTTCCGGGAACTACTGGCAGAATTCCCAACTCTGACGACAACCAATCCCCAAACTTCCAGCTCTGGCTCAAAGGTTACCCATACTATTGAGAAACATGCCCCCCAGTATTTACCAGTTCAGGAAGATTGACCGCAGATAACCTAAAAACGGCGAGAACTGGATTTGATTACCTTCTTCAGTGGGAGATTATTTGTCCCTCAGATAGTCAGCGGGATTCGTCTTTACATATAGTGCTCAATAAAAATCAGACTGGTTGGAGCCCTTGCGGTGATTAATAATAATTTTCCTTCACGTTTTCAGTGGAACATGGAGCTTCAAGCTAGTGGCTTGAAGTTTCTGTAGCAGTGTTTATTTTACAGGATGGCTTAGCTAGCCTCATGCCCAACCTTTCCTCTTTACCAGCATTTTTTCTGGCTTAGCGAGGTAAAGGAGTGCATCGGCTGGGCATCGAACCCCAGACCATGTGGATGGTCGGCGAGCATCCTAACCGCTATACCACCGACGCACTTGCTTGTAGTGATTACAGAGATCTAAGTAGGCAAACCATCCTATACAGATACCCAGTACCACACATTCAAGTCTCTAGCAACGATCTCCGAATTAATACATTATTTGCTAAAATGGACTCAGTTTGCCTCCAACACAGTATTTCGGTATCTAAGGAAGATAGATACTAAGATAGTTACCATCACGTAGTTCGCATTATATGTGTAGGGGATCCCATTTGGTCTCCGAGATGCTGCACAAACTTTTCAAAGATTTATGAGTGAATCACTGAGTGAAATTCAGTTAGCCAAAGCGTACATAGATAACGTATTCATCGCCAGCCCGGATATATACACAAAGAAAATCACACTCGGGCAGTATCAGGCAAGCTAGAATGTGACATCATGACAATCAATCAAAGTATGCTCTAGGATAGGAAACAATGGAACTCAAAGGAGTATTAATGAAAGTACCAGGAACCTCTAGGAAACCAATAAGTCGGTCTCTTGCACAGATACGCGATTGCTTTCATGTTGCCTGAACTAGAAGTAAGGCTCATGATTGCCGTGTGGCTGTGCATCCTGGTAGACCTTGGTAGTAGCCACACTACCACCTGCTGATTTATTATCCTGATCCACCGAGCGTGGTGGTCAGGTTAACCTGAATAATACTTTCAAACTGGAGAAGTGAGAATATAACCCTTACGGCTCCTGAAGGATGTATTCGTTGACTGTGGTTTAAAGATAGTTTACAGGTAGACAATCACACCACGGCGAAGTTGTTGAGCTCTTGATCCTTGAAACATTATATTTATCACCATTAGCTTCAGTCGGTATCGATAAACGTGTTGATCGTTGACGGTGAAATGACTAAGGTTCAATCGAGTTGACGAACTTCTTTTATCACCTACACTACTCTCCTACCAAAATAAGCCGCAAATGATTCGATTTAGTGGTAGAAGTCACTGTGCGTGGGAGGGTCTTTTCGAAATTGTAACACCCATTGGTTGTCGAGAATCCGAAACAGAAACCAGATTAACACCAAAAACCGGCGAAGGGAAAGAGTTTATTCTTAGTAGGAAGTAATAGTGTTAATAATGTGACGGAACAAACAACCAGCTAAGAATTTGGTAGTAGTAGCCGTTAGTTAGGCTGGTATAGATTTGTGAATTCTAAGTTTGCAAAAGATCCTTGGTATGAAACATGATTAACGGCATATGGATGTATCTACAATCAGTGGAAGTGTATTTCTATTTAGACGGCATATGAACATGTGTGTTTCCAGCAAGAATTTAATTCACAACTCTTTCGAAGGGAGATAAGAAATGTTAGCATCTGATGCAAGTACTGTGGCATAAAACCAACAGTTGAATGACAAAAGGGAAATGAATGTGACCAAAAGAGATGAACTTCAATCTCAGTGTCCTATGATATCACTTTGTGTACCTATATAAGTTGACTAAATGGTAATGCGGAGGATCAGTTTTCAGGGAGGTGGTCATCCTCAAACAGCATTCCCAACAAGCGCCTAGAAGAACTCCAGAGATTTAGGTTTGACCAATATCGACTGACGTCTTATACCAAACTGTGCATAGTAGATGTAGCCCCACTTTGCAGCATTATGGGAAAATCCGAATGAACATAAGCTATCAAAGGAGGGATCCGGCGCAATTACATGGGTGAAACATGCTGTGGGTAAAGCCACATCGGTAAAATATCTTAGCCCAGATGCTCCTCTTGCACTAATGTCAGACGTATAGTGGAACGCTTCGGGAACTGTCTCGTAAGATGCGTGCTGAACGGCTCACATATCCTCCAACATCGTTTGTAAGCAGTGTCGCCCAGTTGTATTAGTTTTGGGCAACCTTCTGAGACTATGTCATTGTCCAGGTCTAACTGCACTGGACTTCACACTGTCCTTGGACGACTTTCAGGAACTATGCGTAATAACCAACGCAAAAAACCAGGACACAAATTAGTGGCCCAAGAACCGTTTATTATTGCACCAATACACAGCCAACCATTAGGTTATTGTACACAAAGTCTAATAATAAATATTGTAACAATAAATCACAATAATATTTCTGATAGCTTTCCTCTGTCCTCCAACGAACAGCGAACGATGAAACTATGACTCCCGCCAAAAATATAGAGTTGGGTTTGAGCAAACAACCGTGCATTGATCGTTCAATCTTCAACTACATTGACAACCTACTTTTAAAAAGTTCGGCTATCTCTCGGGGCTTTGTGATGACTGTATTTCTTTATTTCTGACCAATAAAAAGATACTAACTGGGATCTATTCTATGAAAGTACATTAGATGACTCAATCACCAATTTAATGGATTATCTCAAGTTCTGCCTCGACATATGCTGTCCTAAACAAACACTGTTCAAACGCCTCGACCGCTTCTCGTCTCCCCATCTCAAACAACTTCACAGGCAAAAAGAAATGTTATATAAATGCAAAGACAAGTTAGGACTTAAAAAGATGAATGCTCAAATCAAATCTGAAATCAAAAATCTTAATGCTATCTATAACCAAACACTTTTATCATGCAAATCTCCTATCAGCATGTGGAAATTTTTCAATGAAATTACTGGCAATAGTAAGCGATGTAATGTTTTTCCCTCTTGTGATGTTAATGCTCTTAATCTGTCTTTTATACGCTCTCCTTCTACTATAACCACTTCTAACGTTATATATATGTACTCAATATATATGTACATGTTTCATTTCCAAACAAGAGAATTTTATAGGGTGATGTAGGGCTGAGCGCAGTGAGTTAATAGTGTATTCTTTACTGTATACATCTTGTATGAGTGAAATGCTTCTATTCAATTTTCGGCGAAGCTTCAATATCACCCTGCAGGGTTTCTTCAATGCACTCTCAGGGAATAATACTTGGTACTGAGGAATCCAGCCAAAAGCATCTGTGACACAGTCGAATGACTTTTTCAACTAAAAGCCGCAATACTGATATTAAGTGTGATTTACCTGTAAACTGAGGGACTCTAGTGTAACACAGCACCATATCCCAGCAGGGTATTCTTTGTGTTTTACAGGTACAAGTAGAATTCATGGACTGAGCATTTGTTAAATATGGAGGCGACCCATTGAGTCACTTAGACGAAATGCGATACCTTATACACGCACCTTCAGATGTAGGCATGTGTCACTTCACATGAACTCTGGCCATATCGAGTAGGCATTCCTTTAAATCTACCCTACCTTGTACGCTGAATTATTGTTCGTATATATGTGATGACTTGGTGCGTTTCCTGGTTTGCCTATAATTACGGAATGTACATTATATCAATGAACACAAATGGATTTTGTGAAAACCAGTGGTGTTCCTTTTCTAGTCTTAACTGATGTCACATTGATTGACACGATTAAAGGAATAGATTGTAACATGGTGTTTTCTGTAGCTGCGAAACGTAGATACCTAGTTTCGAATTGACATCATGCGTCTAATCCTATTAACCTACGGGTATAGTTTATCCTTCACGATACCTAGAAGTCAGAGCAGACTGTCTTTGACAGATCTAGTTTTACTTTGTGACTAATTGGTGAGTCACCTGGTGTTGTGGTAGTAAAAAAACAACTCCAAACCTTAGTATTTTCTAGATATGAACATATTTACTTACTTTGGCGACAATTTCATATTAGGGATATTAACCTTTACTTAGTAATTTGGATCCGAAAGTAAACGCCATGTTACTAAGTTATTCAAAAGACAGAATGATGAGTGAAATAGTACTCGGATACTTATTCTAACGAAACCGAATAATGATAATCGTTTAGCCTACCAATATGCCGCTTACTTTCAGTCTTAATTCAAAGACAAATTTAGTTGCTCACTAAATTAATAGTTTCAGAAGACTGCTCTACTCCTGTCTTCGAAATACTTTGCCCGATCGTGTTTTACTTCAAAATATGTGTATACTGGCCAGTTGATGTTGCTTATCCAGTTACACTGTTTTTCAGTTACAATGTCCCACCTATTTCCTATCAAAAAATATCCCTCAAACCATCAACGAGTTACCATCATTCTAAATAAATAACCTTAACTATTCGCATGTAAACAATGCTATAAACTTTATCACTTACGTGATGTTTCAACTTTCGATTAATCAGTTTTCCCTTACATGAGCACCTGTTTCAATTTTAACGGATAGTTCTAACCTTTGACTACTGAATTAGTACGTTTCGTTATATACCATCCTTACGAAATATAGGTACTGATAATAATTACTGCTAACAGATTTATCACGAGAACAAGAATGTACTCCATATTGACGACAATATACCTCAGAGGCGGTCGTATCTTCTAAACGCACTACTCAATACAACACATGACCCTAACCCCAAACTCTGTAGCTCACAACATTCTATAAAGTTAGTGGTGACTATTAACAAGTAGAATGTCTATTTGAGGTATAGGGAATATATTTATTAGTGATTCGACACAAAATACAAAATCAACGGTACTGGAAACCACTTTCTTCAGCAACGAATCCAACGAGGTCACTGGAACTACAGATTACCTAAAAAGAAAACAAGGGTGCACAGCATGTATACATGAATATAACTGCCAATATAATATTAACGAGATACCACAGTAAGAATTAATGAAAGTTTATATCAATGTGCGATTACATCAATCACTATTTTTGACACAAGTGGATATTTAGACGAAGTAATAAAAGACGTAATTTGTCTGAGTCGTGCAGTGTTGTATTTGTGCAACACATTTTGGACAATCTGGTCACGCATGGACTTGTCATAGGAATACATATGAAATTAATACAGTTAAGAGATTAGAAAATAAATTCGGGTCGAATTAAAATCACATATCGAAGGTCAAAATAACAATGAACATCACTAAACCAAATAACAGGTATTAGTACATCTACCCTGACTGGTATCAAAACGAAGTTTAACAAAGAAGGTTTCGTGTGATGACGAATATTCTTGGAACTCACAAAAGTGGTTTAAACTTCCTAATCACACTTCGGCTTCCACAAACTTTAGGACCCAATCCAAACACGTTTTACAGATAGGTTTAAAAAATGTGCAAACGTCAATTTTATGTCCTGTCCATATAATATGTTTCGAAATAGAGGAGCTGGGACCCCATAATAGCTTCTGAAGATTCTGTTGCTTCTGGAGGCATTTAGAAATATGATGCGTAGCCCTTACTTGCAGAAATCGATGAGTCCCCCTAAATGGATACAGCAACCGCTTCTAAACCTTACGTCCATAGCTTTAAGAGATGTCGGACACTACTACGTGGTTTCAAAATAATTTTGTGAATTAACTTTGAACAAACGCATATAATGTGGCGTCAGGGCAATAACAAAAATCGGAAGTTTATGAAACCAAACTCAATAATAGGACAAAATGACGCACACCACAGATGTCTTTACGTACCTGATCACGAGGATGGTATTGAAATCCACCAAATTACTAAAATGTTGCAGTGTGCATTTAACTCATTTAAAAATTTTGGCAGAAAACAGTGAATGTTGTAGGTTATCGCAAAACATATTGCAGTTTCTGCCCATTTGTGAACACTAATTTTCCCTTGTATCTATGCATTACATTGACTTTCAGCCATCAAAACACCACACGAAAGTGCGGAAGGATGCACGAATTCGATATCAATCATATTTCGGTTCCTGCAACAGTAATAGGTACTGCACAACAGCTGATAGGGAAATTCGAGATCGAGTACAGGTTTCCGCCAAGCTGCAAGGAAATCTATCGAATGACAGTCGTCGAAATGTACGCGAAGCTTACTCGGTATGCCAAATAATCATTGCATGAACCATGTATTTAAGCGTCCTGTCACACAAGCAATCAGTAAATGCTCAAGAACGATATCGAACAACAATTTGCAAGAGCAAAATAAGCACCGAAATCGCGTCTACCGCATTTGCTGGATGGCTAGCTACAACTCGAATCAACGAAACCGCACAAATGCAATCAAGGTTAAGCCAGAGGCGCCACTTCAAATAGAGGATATGACTTATCAACGCCCGCGACCGATGAGACGATGACTGGTGTATTGATGCCTCCGCGAAAATATAGGGAAGTTGGGTTTGAGCAAACAACCATGAATTGATCGTTCAGCCTTCAATTACATTGACACTCCCGGCAAAAAAGGGATCCATCCCTTTTTTCCACCACGACCATTACACGTTGACTTGGATGTCAATACGAGAACCTGGACCATACGGACAAAGCTGAAGTGGAAAACAAACAGAAAAGCCAACACACCACAGGCATACCCGCAGCAAAATCACACTCATCGACGATGACCTACGCCTTCCAGTTGAAGGCATCCTCTTGACATCTTGCAACACAATCGCCACTTACTAGAATGACTCTTGCAGAACGCAACGTGACCATAGCAGCACCTCATGATACTCTTCGCACATCCTCTTATCTATTCACCACCAATTACCACTGCGATCGCTTGTCACTCATTCTGCCTTAGTTCTAGTAACGGTGACGTATGCAAGACTCAGTCATCTACACTCTTGTCCCCCAGCATGTGGGACCACGGCCTAAATAGAAACATTTATTCTCAGTCATTGATTCCACAGCTACTCCTTATCTCCGTGTGTACGTCATTCTCAGCAATAGCCTCCCCGGCGTATACGACCCATCTGTTGTCTTTAACATCAATCAACTCATTCACGGATGTAGAAAACTCAAGGCAACTTCAGAAGTAAGCACGACGAAAAATTTAACAAAACTATGCATAACGACGAGATACGAAAACAACAAGTAAACACAATGAATCCAAAGAACACCAATTGATATGACACTCCACACATATAAAAAACAGTGCACATAACCTCGCAGATCATGTCTCGATGTGATTGCTTTGAAGAATTGCAGGACTTACACCAGTACGCCTGCAACCCTTCTCAGGTTGACGATTGGGAGTTAAGAAATGTCCGGACACAAGCAAGATTAACCAACAATTACATTAATTGGAACCCATACAATTATTTAACACAAACATATGTACAATCAATACATCAAATGCTGTGGATTCTGCCATGACGAACCACCCTTGAAGAACTGTAGGACTTACAGCAGTACGCCTACATTCCTTCTCAGGTTGATGACCCAAGTGGAAGTCGTCCGGACATAAACAAAATTACCAGCAGATAGATGAAAGATGATACCAATTCAGTATATACAACATGAACATATGTACAAAATCTCATACCAAGCACGTTGGGCTGCCCATTGATGCGCTACCCTTTGAAGAATTGTACGACTTAAAGCAATAGGCCTACAACCCTTCTCAGGTTGACGCCCTAGGTTGGAAAATCGTCGCAGAGCTCATTTGCTGATTAACTTCTATTACCTCTATCTTCAAATCTGAACGGTAACACGCTCATGTCCTTGTATCGTAGAATATAGACGATTAACAAACACACGACGTATCTGATCAACCAAGCGTAGAAACAGTAATTTACACCAAAGATAATAGCATTCAAATAGTAACATGGAACTTGAGAAACCTTTATTCATGCAAGTCAATTCAACAATTACCCTATCGTACACACTTGGCTTATCTTCACTAAACTGACCAATATCTTTCGTCTTTTCAAACGGACTGATACAAACATAGTCATAGCACAAGGCACTTGAGTTCGTGGGCGTCTTTTTCATTGTGGATGACAACACCGACGAAGAGTGATTGATACCAGTTGGTGGACTCAGCGTTGCATCAAAAGCTGTTGTCGTTCGGCTTTCATAAAGTTGTCTAACTGCAAGATTACCACCACCGCTGTATTTTATTATCAACTCCAGTTTAGCATTAACATCTGTTGATAGGTGGGCTACACGCTGATCATTTACACTGACGGTCTCATGAATATCAATACCTTCTACCACCGCATTTGCTCTTAATTCTACTTCACGTTCAAGTTGTACACAACCTTTGTTCAACTCAGAAGTAGTAGGCATTCCCCTCATCTCATCATGATCAACCAAAGACAGAAGTGCACTATCACGATCACTATCACAAATATTCACTTTACCGTCGTCTGTCTGGTCGACTTCATCATTTTCAAACACTTTAATAACAGAAGTAGACAATTTGGGTTCTTCCTCACAAATCCTTAAAGGTTTTATACCTTTACTCTGACCAGTAATACCCTGTAAACTTTTGGAGTCAGAACTGGACTCTGAAACTGTAACTCTCTTCTCCTGCATAAACTGTGGTGTCGTCTGTGACACTCTATTCAACAATGACTTGCTAGTTGCAACTACAGGCTTCTTCACTGCACCATTATCGTCACACAATTCGTAGTCCAAACTTGATGACGCTGATTTCACATTTAGCTTACTACTAAACTTGCTCAGTGATTCACAGTTCGTCCTTGCATGCAATTCTTGCAAACGGGTAAAAAGCAAACGAGTTTGTCTCGCAACTTGTAACCTATCTGTTGGGGATGTCCCACTAAAGCTGTTACACTCACTAAGTTTACATGGATTACTAGACACCATAAAGCTTTCTCGATATCCACTTCTCTGAAATCCGTCCATCATAAATGATTGCGTTTTGCTCTCAGACTTCTCTATTCTGGGGGTGGGATGCAATATACTGGCAAACTTACTCATAGATTGATTGACACTATCGTTTACCGGTTTCAGAATATCATCGAACTTTGGCTCAATACCTTCATCCTCTATACGAGAGCTTATCTTCACCCACTTCCTTTGCAGTCGAATAGGTAGGCGTCCCGCTATTACCTCTGGGATGGAACTTGAGTTCAGATCGCTCATGTAATTCATCGAAATCAACCTACTCTTGTAAGTCATTAAATTATCCAGAAACTCAGTGAGTGCCTTGGAGTCATCTCATTATGGACTTCCATTACCTTAAACAGCCTCGAATACATTCCTTACAATCATCGAAGGCCTTCCAAACATTTTACGCAGGATACTCATGGCCTCAGAATATCCTTCATTTGGATTCATAAACTTACAGCACTGTATAGCTCTACGGAAACTCCAGTGCAACATTTGAACAAATACATCAACTTCATTTCATCATATATTGCTAACCTACTCAACATGACTTCAAACTATTTTACAAACTGTGGATAGTCAGCTGGGTTTCCATCGAAACACCGACTTTGAAATTTAGAAATTTTTTAATTTTCTTTGATGCATGGACGGCGAATCATGGACATCAATCTATTCATGCATAGCATCACACACATCATTACATATAACAGGCCACTCTTCAATACTTACTTTTTGTTTGCTTCCACGGTAGCACGTCCAGCGTCGCCATTATCCATTATCCAACGTCACCGAAGGATCCAAATTGCGTTGATAACGCGTGTTTAAAGAGTTGCTGGCTTCAGACACAGTATGTTATGCTGGAAGTTCGAGAAGGCGCTCTAGAAAACGAAGAGATGAATAAAAGCTTTCAAGGAACTTATCTCCAAGGTCCTATTCTTGCGAATACGCTTCGCACCGATAAATAATATGTACTTTCTTCGACTTTTACTCTAAAACGACAGTCTTGTAAGAAGAAAGTTATATTATTTAGCAATTAGGGTGGAGATCAGTAAAAGTCTGCAAACAAACGTTTTATACAGATTTTTTGTTTAATTTTATTCGTTTTTGTACGTCGTCGTCGAACTTGTACACGATCGAACCATTCGCGCCTTCGAGTTGCCCACCAATGGCTACCAGTTCCAAAAACAATCGCTCAGTGTTCACGTCCATTGACAGATGCTTTTCCCTGAAATAGTGCTGGATCACGCGTGAATGTGGCGTTTTGGAATCGGTCAAATGCATTTACCTTTAGATAAAAACGGACCATAGATGCTTGCCCTACCTTGATGGTGGCTTCACCATTTTACGTTGAAGAAGCACTGTCTTGACAACTTATGTCGGCTGTCTACTATTTTAGCCACTGACACATTACAAATATACAGGCACTTCACAGTATGAGATTACGTCATGTTTCACCATACCTGTAAAATTGCACTCTTTTCATATAAGGCAATCTGTTCATTTGACCACATTGATTATTAGTATATATATATATTATAGTTGATGCAATTATCTTTATTTTGCCTCAGTCGGAATCCACCTGTACAAACATCCGTTGTGTTCCCAGGCAGTTCTTTTAGTTGGTTTTATGTCAAGAAAGAGAATTTCAGATTTGTCGTATACTTCAAGATGCAGTTTTGTCACAAGACAGCTGTCTCTGAATACCTGTTGCAAGTGATTAAAGTCACACTTGTTATCGAGTTAAAATGTCATTCACGAAGTCTACAGCCCTCTGACAAAGACATTACTTATGTGTCTAGCAAACGTAGATATTGTTGAGATACTTCGCGTGACTTCCACCCACTCAAAACAAATATTTATCTGCAGGCTTTACCAGGACCTTCTGTGACATGATTTAGATCATAGAAATCCTACAGCATTCAAATTCCACCATGTATTCCGTGAATGATGACAGTGCATCAGTAATTCTTACAGAATATCCGTATGTTCCTTTCTGCCCTTCAGAAAATATTATTCTCCGATAACACATAGGAAAGCTACTACGAGATGATTCGGAATTAGCCTCTGTAGTACGAATGTATCATGGTAGAAATAAAATTAATTTTCGGGGCCACTCTGTTACAGACAGAAAAGTAGGTGGAGCAGAAAATCTCACAATCAACTAAAATAGTGTAAAGTAACGTTATTCAATAAACTGAGTAACGAAATAGCAAACTACAAATCAGATGTATCACAAGTTATTAGAAAGATCCATTACTTGAAGATTTGATCTGGTCCAAGTACTACCAAGAAGTTGTGTGAGGCTAGCGGCCCCACATCGTGAAAATAGAACCACTGACACTGAACCTTGAATCCCCGTTTTCTACTCTGAACCTAGTTGTTATCATTATTTCCTGTAACTCCTAGGGGAACATAGGGCTTCAGCCGTGCGTATCCGTTGCGTCCGGTTTTCTGCCAACGTTTTCACCCCGCTCCAAGCCTGCCCACACACCTTCATCTCATGTTCACATGACCTCCTCCGAATCACCCTCATACTGACGACCAACTCGCCACTTCTCTTTCGGTCGGGTTCCACTTGAGCAATGGATTGTCTAGTGATGTCACTTGATGGTTTCCTCGGAGTATGGCCAATCCATCTCACTTTCTTCCGCCTACTTGTTTCACAACCGTTTCCTGGTTGGTACGCTCACTACCAGAGATCCCTGTTGCTGATCTTTTCTGGCCATCTGATCTTCGGTATTAAGCGAAGACAAGTGTTATTGTAGGCCTGTAATTTGTTTGAGATGCTCGTTATGACGCGCCAAGTCTCTGATCCGTATAGTGAGTACACTGACTGACTTCATATTGGAGTTGAAAATTCGGATCTTATTTTTGATGCTGAGTGCTGTTGACCTCCACACAGACTTGAGAATAATGAAAGCTTGCCTTGCCTTCCCAATCCTTGCTTTGATATCCTCGTCAGTTCCCCCTGTAGTTGAAACGATGCTTCCAGGTTGGTAGGTAGGTAAAGGAGGTTGTTTCTTTCAGGTTTCTCCCATTTATGCTGGCTGATTGTTGTCTGTTGTTGTTGTTGCTGTTGACCGGGAATCTTCATCATCTCTGTTTTATCTATGTTCTCTGGATGCTTCTTCTGCCAACTTTTTGTTTTTCACTTGCATATCTTCCAGTTTGTGGGAAATCAGATATGTATCATCGGCGAAGTCAAGATCACCCAAGTTTTTTGTGTGAGTCCATTTTATGCCTTTTTCCTCATCTCCCGTTTTCTGTCGCATTATCCAATTACTAAAATCAGGAAGATCATTGGCGATAGAAGGAAGCCTTGCCCCACTCCCGTTCTCACTGCAGAGGATTTCGTAAGTTTACCATTGTGGATTACTTGGTATGCAGCATTGTCGCGCAATTGTTGGATGAGGTGTATAATTGTCGATAGGACCCCGTAGTAGCGAAGTAGTTTCCTAATCACCTCTCGACGCTGCCAAAGGCCTTTTCAAAGTCGATGAAGTTGAGATAGAGAGGTGACTGCCATTCCAAGCTTTGCTCAATGATGATCCGTAGTGTAACGATTTGACCAATACATGACTTGTTTCTCCTGAATCCAACCTGTTTCGGTCACTCTGAACCTAAAGGAATACGATAAGAGACAAAAGCATAACAAGGCCCTTGTTTTCGAAATTTCAGGAATTTTCGAGAGACAAACCACTGCATCCCAGGAATCGTTCCATGTTGTGTCGCTGAGCAAAGATGGTCATCGAGGCCAGACAGGGTCCTAAACACTCCTTCTCCTCTTTTCACAAGATATATAATGATAAGGTTTGTTTGTCGGTACCTCCCCATAAGCTAATTTTTCTAAGAACTGAACATATTTTGAAACATACAGTAGAAGTTTATTCTTCAACGCCGTTCGAGTCAAAATATTGCACTCAAATAGACAATGAAGTTGACAGCCTTGTGCATGAGATGGTTGGGGCAATCGGCAGGAAGCCTTGTGTATGCTATGTGTGTTTCCGTAGATAATCAGAAAACAAACTTTAATTAAAGTTGTATCCATTTCGCCAGCAAAGAACTACAGGAATGGTCGCAATGACATGAGGTACAGATAATTTACTCAGCAATGAGCCCAGCATATATGTAAATACAAACTCATATGAAGCAATACAGAGGTTCGACTGAGTAGGTTCTGAATAGCACATTGAAGATTTGATTATCTTAAGCCAAGATCAAGCGCATGGTGCCTTGAAAATTCCCAAAATTAATATAATATAACCAGTCACCCAGCCCTACTTCTTGAACTATATGTGAAACTGAAATACCTTGACGTAGTTTTTTGAGATCAATGTACTGCAACATTTCAAGGTTGTTAATATACCGCCAAGAAATGACTGTTCTGTCTTGTTAATGGAGTGCATGCTCTTTCTGTGTCATGAAACAAAGGGATCAGTCTGCAGACCGTGCGGACCGCTTTCTGAAGAACACCAGAAAAATTGGACACGGTATATTGACATACTGTTGTCCAACTGGGAGGATAAGGGCCAAGACACTACATATTATCATAAAATAAGAACGCGTCCCTACTGCTGTACTCCAGGCCCTAATTACTCATGTCACTCATATTTTGTTAATGAACCTAAGAGGGAGCCTAAACAATTTTATGACCTTACGTAAGTTGTCCAAGCTTTGATGATTTCACAGGTGTGCCAAAAATAATTTCTTTACTCCTATCACGTGTGGAGGAACGAGTGATATTAGATGTTGTTCCGAGAAGCATTGTAATATCCCCACTTCAGAGGAACTCATGTTACTTGTTAAAGACAAGCCTTCGGATCCATATCCCGTAGCAGTCGCCCTGTTAACTATCGTCTGTATTATTCTTTGTATAGTGTCTGGCACGTTTTACTTTTTATTGAGAAGGAAATCAAGTAAGTTGCTTTGACTTTTGAAATAAAGTGTCACTAAATTTTTAGTTAAATTTTTCTAGTTGTAGTGTTTTTTTAACAAGCTAGTAGATTTTCTGTAACAGCTACGTTAATTTATGTCCTAGTTATTTGTCTAAAAAGATACATGAATTGATCGGTAGTTGAGCAGAGTAATGACATGTTGGTAAATGGCTTGTCGTATATATAGTACCAACAGAACATCTTGATCAGGCTGCAAGCTATGATCAGCTCCGTAGCCTGGTGGGTAAACTCTAAACCAACAGCAACAGTCTTCCCAACTATCTTTGATTAGTTTCCACCAAACAGACTTTTTTAACTGCTATAATTTCTCTTTACGCATCTGCCAGTGTATGAAAATTTGATTTCTTGTGACCCTTGCTTGTTGCATAGTTGCGCCATGTCAACATAGTTAATAATAAGTGAAATGCTTAAGTGTCTGGATGAAAAGTCTTACGACTGCAAGTTCAACCAGTCATCAAACCCTACTGCACAAATGGAGCTACCTGTCTGACACTTAACAGATTGAATTAAAGTTTATAGGGAAACAACCCACCAGATAACTTGATTTCCTTTTCCAAACTTATCGAAATAAATTTCTGTCGATTATATGAGGTAGCATAGGTTTGCTTAAGTCTTCTTAGCACTTCGAAGATTTTACTGATACTGAGTGCTTGAAACTGGGCCATTTTATCATTCTATTACTAAGTGAAATTCTATTACTTTTTTTTTACGAAATTCATCGTGCAAATGCTTAAAAAAACCTTATGATTTCTAATTGAGTAGTTCGACAAAAATCTATGATCGCTTCTCAGCACGGAAATACATCTGATCACTTATGGACGTCAGGTAGTATAGAGAACCATTACTTTAAAGGATCTGTGCAAGCTGCCGACACTGCAGTGGCAAACAATGCTTATCCTGGGAATATCAAACTATACTCCAGCGACCCATGTGCTGTTTCTGCTGGTATAAGTAGTCGTGGTACCAGTAGTTTGAGTCATTTTGGTGGCAACGTCGTAGGAGCTGCTCTCGGAAATATCAATTCTTGTTCCAGTTCACCAACTGGTGCTTTGGCTATTACTAGTACATGGTCAAATTCTGCTATGCCTACTACCAGTACTATTCCTGCTGACTTGCTTGATCAAACGTGTAGTGGATCAGGTTCAGGAAAGCCGTTACTTGTACAGAGAACAGTCGCTCGTCAGGTTCAGTTAGAGGAACGTATTGGTGAAGGTCGATATGGTGTTGTATGGCGAGGTGTTTGGCAAGGTGATCAAGTGGCAGCCAAGATATTTTCTAGCAGAGACGAGCGCTCATGGTTCCGGTAAGTTCGTGTTGCTTCCCCTCATAATTTGTATTAGATAAGCGTAATATTTAATTGTGTAGTTTATCATAAAACTGCTTAAATTAATCCCAGCATACCTAGAAAATCAAAATAAATTGTTCCAGCAAATGCGTAACAAATATGGTTTAGATGCTTAAAAGTAGGTGGTTTAAGTACACTTAGTCTCAACACCCAGTATGTCATATCAGATTCCGAATTGGTGCAATTTTTCATTGTTGTTCACATTAGCACAATGATCCTAAAATTTGTTTCATGGTTGAATGACTCAGTATCTGAAGTCAAGGCACATTTCGCCTCACTATACAGCTGCCTCGCATCACTTTGTTTATTTACTGCAATGTACACAGTCGATGTTTTTGAGTATTAAAAATGTATACTGAATACCGTTTGGGATCCCATTCGTCTGTATTCATTTAGTCCAACCAATAAGGTACTTGGCTTTTATTTCTAAAAAAATTAAAATTGTTCCTATACCTAAATCGTCGAGTGGACCAAGTGTTAAGTTTAGATATGTTGCTATTACCTCACCATTTTTAGAAATAATACAAAAACTGCTTTTACTTAACCTTGGACCTTCATTTTAAGTTTTTAATGATCCTAAACAGTTTGTTTACAAACTTGGTAGGTAGAATTTAGATGCCACTGTGGTCTAACATCATGATATTGTGTCCAGTTTAGGTAGAGCTGCTGAGTCTGATCGATGTACCTTCCTTCTTTACAAGGCTGCTTTTGATTCTGTACCTATGCCTCTTTTGTTAAATAAGCTTACTGCGACATAAGGTTGCTGGGTAAATAAATGGTTGCACTCTTCTGATAGGAGCCAGTACACTGTAAATAGTGGGAAGTCTTCCACTGCTTTACTGACTCTAGCTGGTGTCCCTTAAAGTGCAGCTCTTCCTCTTTTTTCGTTTTTATCTTCTATGACTTGTCTCATTCTGAACAAGCCGATGTCGTTACGTATGCTGATAATTTGTATCCATACTGATCACTTCGTAATCACATCGTTGCAAAATGAAAAACCGTTTACTAGAAATTAGTCAGTGGTCTTTGTTGAGTGGTCTTAGGCTAAATCCCTTCAAATGACGGGTTGCTAATTTCGCTTCAGAAGCAAGTGAAAATTACCTGAACTGGTTCGCTCTCATGATTCTTGTATCATAGAAGGCATTGAAGTGGAAACTAAGTTGAATGTTAAATATCTTGGGGGTGTGTCATTCTCCTGATTTTTCGAGGTCTTCCCAAATCGTGTTAGTTTCTATGACCATACTTCGTTTAATGTTGAAGACAATCTGGTATCACAGTCTCTACTTTATAAGTTTGTTAATTCATGTGTTGTCCATTCTTTGTTTCTCCCCTTAGTCTTTCTTGACCAGTGTCAGTAAACAAACTTGTTAATACTGTTGTAGATAGGTACGTGAACTCATGCAAGAAATTGGCGTATATTATCTTATGGTACCCTAAACATTCTCTTTATACACAACTCCCTTGCATCTTATCAGGTAGGACTAGATGCAACTATAGAAGACTATGGTCGGACGACTACGTATAAGACTGTACAATACCTTATTTGGTACCCATTTTATGTGGTGAGAAAAGTGTAAGGTATGACACTACTAATTTTTTGAGAAACATTAAGTTGACGAAACTTTCTATTCTCTTTCATTAATATATTGTAGTTAATATTTCCACCTAAATTTTAATTTTATGTTCATATAATTGAACAGTATTATCAATGTAAATGCCCCTTGTACTGCGTAAAGAGAAAATTAGATGTACTCCCGTACTGTATGCTGAAAATCCACATTGTATCAAAAGCAATGTTTAGAATAAAACCATTATTATTGTGTTTATTGATCAAAAATTGTTGGAGCCAATGGTTTATTTTTAACGTTGACGTGATTGGTAGCTTGCCTTGGTTTAAATTTTCCAACAACTTAATAAATTCCATTAAAAGAGTACATTATTGTAATCACTTAGTGGTTACTTCAAATATATGCACTACAGTAACAAAGTGTGAACAAGGATTAACTGCCGTCATAAACGCTTGTATTTCATATCACAAAAGGCTATGAAGATTAAATTAAACAGTACTCAAAGATTATATCACCATTAACTCCTACCAAAGAGAACTAATCAAAAATTGCCATTGACTGGGGATGTTAATCCAAGTTGTGGTGTAACGTTTGAATAAAAAGCAAAAATACATCGAAGAGGTTTCATCGACTTTTAAGAGATGTTTAGCTGCTCGGCACTTGTTCTACTGATGAGTGAGATGGTTTTATTGAGATTGATTTCACGGTTAAGGGAGAGAGAGGAGTCGTCATAAACTAACTTAAGATATCATTTAGTATCGGAAACCAAAGTTA
Source organism: Trichobilharzia regenti (assembly GCA_944472135.2). Taxonomy (NCBI): domain Eukaryota; kingdom Metazoa; phylum Platyhelminthes; class Trematoda; order Strigeidida; family Schistosomatidae; genus Trichobilharzia; species Trichobilharzia regenti. The sequence goes on along the minus strand of OX235265.1, from coordinate 61,236,940 downwards.
CTTAGGTTAAATAAATTACTGATGGAAAGCATAGAAGCTAGACAATTTACTCTGACATCATTGTTTAACTGGGTGGTAACCGAATTTTCGGGGGTTATAACCTGCTTAAGTAAATGTGGCCAATGTGATACTTGTATATATGTGCAACCAATAATCATTCGATAGGTAACAAAAACTTGTTAGGAAGTAAATAATCAAGAAAGTTTTTGCCATGTTCCTAAACTAAGATGCTTACCAGCTCTTAGTTATAGTGATTCACCTTTATGTAAAGCAGCTGTTGTGCACCAGTTATAAAGACGGTTTATAACAGTTACTGTTTATCACGGGAGGCACTTACCAAAATGAGGTAATCTACAAATATAATCTTCACAAGAGGACAAAATTATAGCTACAGACTACACTAAAAATTAATGCTTCAGTATATGTGTACGGATAAATGGCTCAGAAAGTAATCTGACACTCTGCTTGGAGACTGAGTCACATTTATATGCTTTGAGGCTTAGAAAATCCTAATGTAAATACTCGTCGTAAGCAGGATACACAATAAGTCTTTTCCTAGTTTCTCATTTGCCAGTTTACACCGACTTTGGGGTAGACGAGATATCCGACTATCAACCAAAGGGCGAGTGTAGTGCTCATCAGTCTTCTCCGTCCTCCTTTATGGCTGTGAGACCTGGCCATTGAGAGTGGAAGACATGAAAAGATTAGCTGTCTTTAATCATAGGTGCCTGCGTTATATTTCCCGTGTGAAGTGGTATAATAAGGTAAGCAGTATTGAGGTTAGGCGTCGAGTGCTAGTTAGGTGGGAGGAGAAATCAATAGACGAGGCAGTGAAATTACATCGACTGAGATGGTTAGGACATGTGTTACGTATGCCTAGTCATGGCCTTCCTCGACAATGGGCAATGTTAGCTGATATAGGGTCAGGCTGGAAAAGAGCTACCGGAGGTCAAACAAAAACATGACACCAGTCAATGAAATCTACAACAGTTAGTTTAAGCCAGCCACGTAGGAAGGTGTAGACTTCCTGGTTGGGGCCCTAGGGACAGTAAAAACCAATGGTTGGAAACAATTGGTGACGTGGCTGAAAATCGTTCTCAATGGCTAGCGCAGATGCATCCGCTCCTTGTGACTTATGATTTCCAATGAAACTATATTGTTCTTCGTTATTCCTATTCCTTTGTCTCACAGCTCTGTTTACTGTTTCTGTTATGCATTTCTTCTTTCTTCTCTTGCTTTGTGTGGTACATGGAGGGAGTGTGACGACTTGAACTTCCGCACATATGTGCAAAGTCCTATGTTGAAAACAGACAGAAAGATAAAATCTTTTCCTAAAAAACTACTGTAAGAGGTTTGAGCATTTGTTTCTTGTGGTTAGAAGTTATTTGTATATCAAATGATGTAATTCGCAATGTAGTTCGTTTTCCTCTAAAATTATCAACGTTCATTTCAGCTCATAGAAGACGTTTCGCCGTGATAATCACAGAAAGTATAAACTTGACTAATGTTGTATCTAAGATTTTAGGGTTTCTGGAGAAGCAAACCGAAAAAAAAGCAGGCAGACTCTGGGACAAAAATGTACTGATGTCTGACACTTACTGTATTCATTTACTTGGAGGAGGCATTTAGTTCTGTCTATTGACAAGAGTAGCTGAGAACAAGGTGGTGAGGAAATGTATTGTTTACTGATATATCACTCAAAATGTTGAAATATTACTACCACACTATCTACAGTGTAGGTTGAACGTGTTCATTGTATTATAATAACTGTGTTTAATGTATTACATTAAGGGTCTGTCACTATTGCAAAACAACATATATGAATGTTCTGGTTCCTTACGTTCTAGGGTGTATTAATTTAGCCGTATAATAATTCGAAGTCCTTTATTATTTTAGGGAAACGGACATTTATCAAACAGTGATGCTGCGTCATGCAAACATTCTGGGTTTTATTGCAGCGGACAATAAAGATACTGGATTGTCAACTCAGTTATGGCTTATAACGGATTATCATCCTCTGGGATCATTATACGAATTTTTACAGCAGCATTGCCTTTTACCATCTGCGCTTGTACGTGCTGTCGCCTCTATCACTAATGGCTTAGCACATTTACACATGGAGATCACTGGGACCCAAGTGAGCATTTACTTTAATAATTGATTGATGTGATTATGAGTAATAAATTGTTTTCGAAATATCATCCAGTAAATAATACTGTTTCATCGTGTGATGTATCTAATAAACAAGTGATTGTAGAATTACATACTACCATAGTGCCCAAGTTTTACACATTTATCTGAGCATTAACTTTGTTTCGCATCATTCATTACAATAGGTGATGGCTTATGTGTATTATTTATTTCATTAACCAGCATTCCGTGTAAACGGATGTAATTTTCGGGTTGTGATTATTATAAATAAATATTGGCTTTTACGACTACACTTGTTGATTTATGTTCATTGTGGATGACAGGGTAGTTTCGGTTTAATAGTCAGTTAGTTGTGTGACTATGACTTTAATTCTGGCAGGGTAACAGGTTAATTCACTTTCAAATTTATTATTTCATCAATGTAATTCTAAATTCAATCTCAACGTGAATTAAAACAAGAAATTTATAAACTGGACATTCAATCACTAGTATTTACGATAAAGTGAAGGAGAGGTAACCTTTAAGTGTTCTACATCTAGATTAAACAAGGGTTTGTTACTTAGGTGGTGGTATATTGGCGGATTCGTATACATCAAATTTAGGCTGATAGCTAGATTTTCAGAATAACGTGTGATTTGATACTGCTGCCAGCATTGCTAATTCATCTTCCTCATAATGTAAAATTAGAAAACTGGTTATGCAGCGAAAAAATCTACTGAATTCCAAACAGATGGACTGTTAGGTCAGGTATATTACAGAAAAGAACTACCAAAGTGTTCGAATCCTATGCTTATACTAAATTAACTTGCATATATATATATATATATTATTCACTTGGGTTCCGAGTATAACATAGGGCTTCAACAGCACATTTCTACTCTGTCCTGTTCTCTGTAATCCCCCTTAATTGGCCCCACGATTACTCACAGGTTCTCATCTCCTCACACGATTCCCTACATGTCATCCTCAGAAGTCCAACCCTCAGTTTCCCACTCGGGTTCCACTTAAGGGCATGACTGGCGTGTGATATCACTCATCGGCCCCCTCAGCGTGTGTCCTATTTTTTTTCCTTCACGTTCCCCAGTGGAACATAGGGCTTCAGGCTAGTGGCTTGAAGCTTCTGTAGCAGTGTTTATTTCACAGGATGGAGTTGCTAGCCTCATGTCCAACCTTTCCTCTTTACTAGGATTATTTCTGGCTTAGCGAGGTAAAGGAGTGCATCGGCTGGGGATCGAACCCCGGACCATGTGGATGGTCGGCGAGCGTCCTAACCGTTATGTCCTATCCATCTCCATTTTTTTGGTGTATTTGTTGATCGATAGATTCCTAATTGATTCGTTCCGAGTTTGTTATTCTTAATTTTCTCTGGTCATTTGATCTTCAGTATGGAGCGCAGACAGTTGTTGATAAAAGTCTGGAGTGGCCTGTTGAGAATGCTCTTGATGACGCGCCAAGTTGCCAAGGAATGACGTTATGGGGCCTCTACAAGGTAGTTTGTTATGGCCACTGAGATGTATTAAGTAAATGAGGAATTTCATACAACCGGTTCCCTTTATTAGTTTGAAGAGAGAAAGAAGGAACATGTTCGCAGGATAATACGAGCTCGTTTTATTTCGTGGATACTCATCAACTGCATACATCCTAAACAAAATCAAATTATAAGTTTCAAAAAGGTTTTGGAACATACTTTTTCATAATTACTTGGAGTTATAAATAGAAGGTATAAGAAACATAATTCCGGAATTTGATGTAGGTAGACAGATTATTCAGTGTCCAAAAAAAAGTAATTATATATAGTGGAATTAGATAAGAGGGTTTAGAGTTCAAATTACTATTGGGAAACGCAGATTGGTTCGAGGCATATTATAGGGTCAAGGTCAGAGAACAGAGTGAATTTACACATGTGGTGGAGAGTTTAAGAGGGTGGGGGTGAATAGTGAAGTAAGTAACAAAAAACAAAAATAAATAGATAAAATAGGATTAGGGTTACCAGGGTAGTGAAAGATTAGTCACACTATCTTTCTGTGTACAGAGGTCTGGTCGAAGTCTCTTGATAGCGATGGCTTCTGCGAAACGAAGTAGCCATGGGTTTCTTTGCGTATTGATTATTTTGAAGGCATGGCTGATTTCTACTGTGTGTCCTGTGTCAATTAAATGTCTGGCGATTGCACTCGATAACACTTTTCTTCCTTTTGTATGGAGGCTCTTAGGAATGTGCTCAGAAAATCTAGTAGATGCTCTCCTCTCAGTCCTTCCTATGTACTTGCTTCCGCAGGTGCACGTGAATTGGTAAATGCAGTTGGAGTTGACGTGAGTAGGGTACTCATCTACTTTTGACTGGGTTAATGAGCACACAGTGTTGTGAAATAGGATCAGTCTGGCAGCTGGAAATGAGGAATTGACAGGGATAGAATGAGTAACCAATCAGGAACTATATCTTCTTAATGATTTGTAAGGCTTTTTTTACCTATTTAATGATGAATGCCCTTCCATTTGTTTGATTAGGTGTTCCTTGCTCCACTTACCCTCTACCGTGCTTTAGAAATTAAAGATTCATAAACACTATTAGTCCTCTACAATACTACGAGTTGTGGATCGGTAATTTGAGTAATTATTTCGATAGAAAAGTCGGTTTCTAAATTGATGAACCTGACGTAATTCAATTTAGAACCCTTATTTTCCAAAGCACGACAGAAGGCAAGTAGAGCAGGGAATACCCACTCAAACAGACAAAGGGTATTCATCATTCGATAAATAAAGAAAGCCTTACAAATCATTAAGAAGATATATTTCCTGATTGGTTACTCGTTCTGTCCATGTCAATTCCTCATTTACTTAGTTCATCTAAGTGGCTATAGCATACCATGTTGTATAGGCCCTACAACGTCTGATATTTATCTCACTGATAGTGATTAGTGCTTGTTGTTATTGGTCAGTTATCTTCATCACCTCTGTCCTCTCACTCTCTCTCTCAGAAAGTTGCTGTCACCTAAAGCTGACAACAATTTTCTAACTCTACAAACTAAAGTATAAAAATGGAAGAAATTTGAAACACGTCTTTTGGCAATATAACTCTAGTAGGTGAATTGGAAAGAGTAAGATGCCTGTATAAGGCAATATATATATATATATATATATATATATATATATATATATATATATATATATATATATATATATATATATTGATTTAAAGCTTGATTCCACACTGTATTTTCGGTACAAGTATGGAATTTTCAGAATGGATATCGGTAGCCCAAATTTTGCAGGCCGACTATAGATATCAGGTGTGCGTCGGTGCGGGCTCGAACCCCGGACCATGTGCATGGTCGGCGAGAGTCCTAACCACTGTGCCACCGACGCACAAGGATACTGCAGCCTTGTTCTAACTAATCTCTCTTTATTTTGTTAATTTAAAAAAAACGTGTTGTATAAAATGTAAATTTGGCAACTATATATTTCGCATGTTTTTAAAAATATCCAATTTGTACATGTTAATGTATTGATTTGTTTGGGGGGTTGTTTTGTTTTCTCTCTATCTCTCTCTCTCTCTCTCAGGGTAAACCTGCTATTGCTCATCGTGATTTAAAATCTCGAAATATACTAGTTAAAATGGATGGTGAATGCTGTATTGGCGATTTAGGTTTTGCACTGAAATTAGATTCAACAATGAATTCCGCACTAGAAGTTAATCTACACTCAGATCGTGTTGGTACAAAACGGTATATGGCACCTGAAGTATTAGATAATACAATACGTTTAACAAGTCCTGAAGCATTTAAACAAGCTGATATGTATAGTTTAGGCTTAGTGTTTTGGGAAGTTACACGACGATGTTATGTGCATAATTTATTTGGACCAGATGAATATCAATTGCCTTATCAGGTGAGTCATTTATGTGTTTTATTTTCTTCTTTCATATTATTCCATGTCCGTTTGTATCTCTCTAAACTAAGTAAATACATCCATTGTTAAAATTGTTATCATTAAAGCGCTTAAAATTAATAATAATTATTATAATAATTATAATTATAATAATAATAGCATCTTTATTCTGGAATTCTCAGAGGAGTTTATTGCATGGTGTTTTCCTTTCACACAATATCTTCAAGTAAAATAATAATTGACAGTATATCCTGTGATAACGATCTCTGAGGTTTATGTACAAACCATTCCATTATGATATATCTGCTTTGTATCCTTGAAGAAAATCCACGCCAATTGTAATATGTTCATAAGTACATTTTGAGCTCCAAAGATATAACTGAAGAACAGTTATCTCATGTACTGGAACACGTCTGTCTGTTTGTCTGTTTTCGACATAGAACTTTGCACATATGTGCGGAAGTTCAAGTCACCACACTCCATATAGCACACAAAGCAAGAGAAGAAAGTAGAAGAAATGCATAATAGAAACAGTAAACAGACCATTAAAGGTGATATCTTAATCGATTAAAACAAACCAAACGAGAGAAAATATATGCAATAGAGAGATGGAAGTTTTAGGTAACTCAGGTTTTAAGCAGACAGCCAGTGCGAAGTAAGATTTATTGGCTCAAATTTTTTTTAAACTGAGACTTTACAGTTTAGTTACAGTTTGAATCCACTAGGTGTTTTTAAAAAAAAGTTAAGTTCCATATAAACAAACTAGTATTTACCTGGATGGCGGAGATGCTGCATAGTCATCTTTGAGTGTAACAACCTGTTTTGAGGATAAAAGTAAACTTGATACTCATTGCATAATAGCAAAGCTGTACAATTGAGAATTCTATATTTTAAATGGTCACTGCTTATGAACTCTCTTTTGCAGAGGAAATCACAAAAATATGTTATGTTGTATGCATGTTCGACTGTAGGAGTCAATCTACAAGAAGACTTAGTGTAATAGGTTTTGTTCATGTCGATGTACATCGGTCGGGGTGTGGTGCATTATATGTCTAATCCTAAGGAGGTTCAGATCTGTTTATCGAATTTAATTCAATGTATTGAGTTGAGAGGTGTCCTTATTCACAGAAGATTGAGCAATTATTCATTACTCTATTTCTCAAAACTATCTCGCCGGGCAGATGTCGCGTTTTAGACATGACCATTCACTGATTGATCGTGAATTTTATGTCGTAATTTCTATATAGAACTTATTTTCTTGTTTTCACAATCGATGTCAGCAAAACTTAAGCATTTGTCAGTTGTAAATTGTATGAAGAAGCCTGTTAAGAAACCCTTTTGACTTGATACTTCCAACAATATAAAGCTGAGATACAGTTTTTAAGTTTGTTCACGGATTAATATCAGTTAGAGAACCATTGAATAACAGTGAATACTGGAGAGTTGTTTCCTCCTACTTTGGAGCTGTCCAGCACTACCCACCCAGAACCTTCAGATTGCAAGGCGAGCTCGTTGATCATGCAGCGACTAGGACGGAGTTCAGTGGCCCCCCAGTTCTAACTTTTGTCAAATCGCGACTTTTATTGTTACAGGTGACCACTGTCACTGGTGAGTACTTGTCCTTACACCCAACCTGGTGGATCCAGCTCATCATGAATTCTAATTAGCAGTCCAGGGAGCTTCATCCTGTAGTCAGTAATTCGTGGGCATCAGATTAATTCTCAAGTCTTGGAATATTTTAGCACTTTGTACATTTGCTGTGATATAATGGAACACGATGGTTGCAAGTATTTGTTTTCTGTTTTCCTTACGTGTATTTTTAACAAATGCAACAGTAAGTCACCTAATCATACTATCTCAAAATTTCAATTATTCACCTACTCCTCTATTCGACAATAAACATTTGTAAAACAAAATTTATACTCAAGAAGTTTGGTTTTTTTCCATCTAGCTTATGTCCTTTTCATTAAGAGACACTGAGGACAAAGAAGCTACTTACATGGATTGTATCATGTGAAATATTAAATAATCAGTGGTTTACTTTATCTTCTTGCATTTGTTGTTTCAGTAGCACATGTAATTAAAAAATAGATTAGAAGGGTCACAAAGAAAAGGATAGAGAATCAGTGTGCACAACTGGGAATAAATAATTAACAGCCCATTGACCCTAAGAATGTTTCAGGTCGTTTTATTATTAATCAATAATCTGCACCTTCTCTTCCATTTAAGTGTGAATTATCTGGGTAGCCAGGGTGATGATAGGCAGATATTAACCTATCATTTATTTGCATGACAACTGGGCATTACTCGTGATCACTCCAGTGAGCTGCTGAACTGGTTGGTCTTTGATTCACCAAACCATGTCTTTATTTCCCTTAATATATATATTACCGGAGTCTCTAAGCTCAACTGCTATAACGCTATGCTAATGGTGGACAGGGAGCACCGGTTAGAATCCTGACGTGGTCCAGATTTTCATTTCACCTGTATTTATCATTCAACTAGGTTGATAACAGTTTGCAAACTCGAGACTGTCTCAGGCAGTCTCATAATCGAATGATTATTATAGGCCGCATTTATCTTAGCAACTAAACTTAACCACTGTGTCATAGATGCTGATTAATAACGTGACAATTAAATTTTGATGGAAGTATATATAGTTTCTCATAGTCTGAATGTGACGTCATGTATGGAAGTAATTTGTAGTTATCTAGCCTCTCTTTTGATGATAACAATCAATTTTGTTTATCACTCAGTTTACTTTTATTTTTGTAAAACATATATTGTTTTATAAACTATTGGATTATCACCTATAATAGTAGTAACAACTGACTATTTTGGGGTTACAACTGAGGAAATGTCGTTTGTCTGTCTCCTCAAATTTGTCTCCATTTCTTTTGCAATAAGTCAAAACTATAAGTAATTTGATGGACGGTGATCAGCAGTGGAATCCAAGACGTACATTCCGTCCTGTTTGGGATTTTTCAACTAGATGTACCTGCATATCCTAGTGAGTAATGGTGTCCCCATTGTGACTTGAACCTAGTACCTACCGTTTCAGACACCAAAGCGTTATCCACTGGACCGCTTGGGCAACAGAAACTGCCTCTTCCAGGTACATCTAGCTGATGACTCCCAAACAAGATGGAATGTGTATTCTGGATTCCACTGCTAGTCATCATCCACCAAACCACCAAATCCCGTACTAGGAGTTGATATGTCGACATGTCGGTCAAGCTAATGAAAAAAAAAATAATCGAAATTGAATTAGAAACATGTTAGAACTCTACCTTTACTCTTTCTTACATGAGGAATTAGTTGACCTGTTGTTTTGATTTGAACAATTTGATTGTTGTTGTTGTTGCTGTTGTTACTCCTCACTTTTCTCTTTATCTCTCTTCCGTATCACAATTGTTTCATTCATACTTGCTGTATTGTTACTACTACTATTATTGTTGTTCATTGGTTTGTGTATCTGAATCCCTTAAAGAGAGAGAGCGAGAGTAAAAAGGGAATTGTTTTGTTACGCAATACGATTGATAATGCCCTGTCCCCTCTCTCTCTGTCTAGCTTGCTCACTCGCTCGCTCATCAACGCATATACCCACCTACCTATGTAAAGCATTATTAACAAATAGTCAGAAAGGGAGTCAACTATCTTTTTATTGGTTGCTTGCTTACCACTACTACTTAACTAAGCGAAAGTAATTTCTCTGTATGTGTGTGTGTATGTATGTGTTCATAGTAATTATGCGTAGGCATGATTGCATGCTTACCACGCTTAAGTGGACTGCTAAACCTGAAGGCATATCAAATAAGCACTTCTGTTCCATATCTGTTTATCTCTTCGTGTTGTTTACATGCATTATTCGATTGTCTTTTGTAAGACAAAAAATTGATTGCCTGTATATATGTATATGATTGAACTATTGATTAATATTTTTTTTATGTTCCTGTTTTCTTTTGAATTATTGTTTCATTAGTAGAAATTTTACTGCTTATTTTATGTATATATGCATTTTTTAAATTTTATTCTTTTAAGCTCTGAGTGGAACATAGGGTTTGAAGTTTCTGTAGCAGGGGGTTTATTCCTCCTGGGTATGATTACTAGCCTCATACTCAAGCTTCCATCTTTGCCAGGCTTTGGGTTGCTTCGGCTAGGGATTGAACCCTGGGACCATATGGATGGTTGGTGAGAATTCTACCTCTGCACCACCGACGTACATAACATATATATATATTCATGTTTTTTTCTTTCCTCTGCCCCTCATTCACACATACACACAGACTTTCCCTGCATTTCCAACTTCTCGTTTACTTCTGGGTTCTTTTGTACATGCAGTTAGTAGGTAGTTAAACTATAAACATACATTGTACTGGGGTAGGGATAGACTTGTTATTTACAGTATGCTACTATTGGTGTTATACATCATCTGTGCGTGTTTAGTTGTCAATACTTATATATATATATATATATATATATATATATATATATAGAGAGAGAGAGAGAGAGAGAGAGAGAGACGGAGGATTTTTACTACTGGTGTCTTGTTACCATCTATACGCGTGTGCATGCCCATGCATGCTTGCAGACACTTGTGTTTTGGCTAATGTTTTGAAGCAAGGAGTTTGGCGGTAATCTGAGTGATTTACTTAGCCAAACGATGACTAATTCTAGAGTTGTTTTACAGTCTGTCTCTCCCTTTGCAATAGTTCTTGTTGTTGTGATTAATATTAGTGTATTCCAAAGATTATCTCCAACATTATGTACCTCATTCGCATAGATTCCTTCTTGGGTGTTTGTCAACTTGTTTATTCATAATAATTGGTAACAATTGTATTCCATGTTTTTTCTCTTTTCCTGCACATTACACTACTAGTCTGCATTGAATATATCGTAGCTTCATATGTAGACGTTTGGTTTGGTGGATTGTATCGTTATTGTTTTTTCTTCTGTTTAACCTCTGGTACAATATGATTTAGTAATTATGTAGATAGATTTTGCAGCCTGTAAGCTACTGAACTGTGTGTTGGTGATTCTATTGGTATTTTGGTGGAGCAAGCAATCTTATACGACAAAGAAGCAATGCTAATGCTGAATGAAACTTTAAATGCTTGAAGCTCTATGTGATAGAAATTTACTCACTGTTAATAATCTTCCAGATTCATTCATGATTTTCTTGTTGCCACTACCATTATAGTTCTTTTTTGTCGCTTTCTTCTCTTCTCTGTACCCGTGTGTGCTACATGATGTGTAGCGAGTTGAAGTGCTGGATTTGTGCTCAAAGTTCTATCTTGAAACCTAATCAGCCTATAATACTACTACTACTACTACTACTACTAATAATAATAATAATAAAGTCACTGGACTGTGAACGTTCAACATAGACTTTCGCATGAAAGTGTGCAGCACTTCCAATCGCGACGCACTATATAAAAGAGAACCTAAACGTAGAGAAATGCGAAGAAACTATGAAAAATCGATAATGTACGAGAGGAAGAATAAATCACCTGGAGAGAGAGTTATTTATGAATGTAATGAATCTGAGTTCATAAAGATGAATTACATCTTCAGCATTGTGAACTATTTTGGTGCGGCATTATAGCAGTTGTCTGGATTTTCTGTTTGTACAACACCTGTGGTATACTTCCCAACCTCTAGTTTTTTTATTACAATTCCAGATACTACTTATTAACCGCTATATAAATTTACTATGAATTAAAATAACTGGCCAATAGCATTGTTGTCTTCAACTTGCCTGTGTGTTCTCTCTTTCTCTTAGAACTACTTCAATTGAAATTTTATGTTGGTTTGCATAACGGAATTTTAGACTTTTGTTGTCTCTCATTTATAGCAATTAAGCTAATGCAGTTTGAATGGAGTACTATGAATACATTCGTAGAGGTTGAAACTGTTAAATCTTCATTGTTTCTGTACATTTACGGCAATTGTTATCATTCTACCAGCGATACTACTACTTTGGTTTGACCATGAATAAGGTTTAACTTGATGATAACAATATCTGACTTAGCCTTGGTTTAATAGACTACTGTTGATTATAGTTGATGATGGTTGTTGAAAGTGAAATGGCACTCTGGGTCGTTACAGGATTTCATTCCAATGATAACTGGTGAATTGACGACCAGTTTATAGCAGTAGGGTTTCGTGGCTCAAATAGTACAACGCCGGAGTGTAATAACTCCAGATGCTGTTGTTGTTTCGAATCTTGCTGAGACTTACATTTCCAAATCATTTTCAGTCATCAGCCATTTATTTTTATCTGGGTTAAGAAAATATCAGCTGGAAAATTGATGTGCAGACTTCATCTTTAGGCTAACATTGAAGTTGTCTAGTTGTCTTCATCATTATGGCAAAACTGTTCTCATTTTCCTTGTAATTTATAGCTGTTCTACCTCTTCTCCTCCTTTTATGATCATAATATGTATTCGATTTCATGACTTTTTTGTGAAATTGATTTCACATTAAAATAAACTTTTCGTGCTTCAATCCTATTCAGTGGTTTTACTCACTGTATTAACTACACCACTATCTTTGTACACACTACTCGACCTACACTTAAAAAGCATCTTTTTATTTTGTCTTCTCTCGATTTTCAAACGCCTATAATTGGTGACATTTACAAACTAATATAAGACGTAGTGTAATGGGTATGTTTTTCAGGGATTTCTGGATATTTGATCATGTTTTATTAAGCTATTCCCGATCCATGATTAATGGCAGCTATTTTACTCACGGGTAAATTTAGATATCTACACAGTCGATAAGTGTTTATTACTCCATAGATATAACCGTGTGTTGAATCGTTTCTAGGTAAGTCAGTTCTATCCCTGCAGGTGATTCAACTTTTGTCTTAGTCTACTTATATACTATCTGTTTGTTTTAAGAGCAAGTTGTGTCGTGTATTGGGTGAATGAGAGTGAATTTCAGAATTCCTATTCTCTCACTGTACAAAAAAAGGAACGATGCCAGTATTTTTGGCATTCAACCAATGTGGTGAAATTTTATCTAGTTCAGGTGGATGTTTGTCTTTTTTGGGGTGTGTTGTTGTGTTCTGTAAGCTGGATGGTTCTCAAATTGAAAAGGCATACATATTGTCCTTCTGGACAGCTTTCACTACGGATACAATCAATTATAGTAAAATTCACCAGGCGAGAGAGAGAGAGAGAAATATTTCATCTATAGAGAATTCTTATAGCTTACATCACATTGCAGTTTTCGTTGAAGATGTCCAGACGAACAGTTATCCAACCTAGATAGAACACAGCAATATGAGAATATTCCCAATGTTCTTTTCTAAGACTATTTCTAGAAATCTAAGAAGGATATCATAGGGTAGAGAGACTGACTGATTAGTGTTTATTTTTTTTTCCTTCACGTTCCCCAGTGGAACACAGGGCTTCAAGCTAGTGGCTTCAAGTTACTGTAGCAGTGTTCATTTTACAGGGTGGGGTTACTAGCCTCATGCCCAACCTTTCCTCTTTACCAGGATTATTTCTGGCTTAGCGAGGTGAAGGAGTGCGTCTGTGGCCGGGGATTGAACCCCGGACCATGTGGATGGTCGGCCAGCGTCCTAACCGCTATGCCACCGACGCACAAATCCCTAGCACCCCGGGTGGGCTCGAACCACCAACCTTTCGGTTAACAGCCGAACGCGCTAACCCACTGCTCCACGGAGGCGCGGTTGGTGTTTATGCTAAGAGTTAATATAAATGAAATATTCTCGAACCGGTGCTGTTCGTATTTATTTGGAGGTTAGTCATCTGAAACAGGTTTCTTATATATTCATGGATAACTGTGAATCACATATTTTTTGTCTGAAGTAGTGTTGTAAAAGCTAAATGATGATATGAGTTAGGTGAAACAGCATATACCCAATGAACTACATTTCGCGACAACAATATAATGCATATAGAGTAGCAGCACCTAAACAAGTTAGGTTTACCTTTATTAAAGATTTTTATGTATTTATTCATAGCATTAAGGAATGTATGTGATGAACTATCCATGGAAAGTATTTTACTATAGTGTGTTTATCAAGTAACCTAATATATAATTCTTATATTTTTCTACTCAAAGCTAATTATGAACTTAGGTTACACTGATATTTACTTCTTCTTCACCAGAACTGTGATATCATATTAGTAATTACTTCACTGTATACAAAGCAGAAGTGGTGTTATATATGTATGCGTGCTTCCACTCTATCACCGTCATCATCATCACTAATAATTCACATTCTAATTAACTAATTGTAAAGAGTAATATATGAAATATATCTTATCAACTGTATAATTTTATTTCCACCCTCACATATATTTCACCTTGTTAAGCAAAATGATAATAATAATATTAACAACAGTATATTCACCTTTCAATCATCACCACAATATGTAATAGGCATTGTGTTCCAGATGATAACAAAAATCTCTCACTACTTTTTTTGTTTTACAGAAAAATTTTGCTTATTTCAATCAAAAAGCATGCATACTACTGAGCGTGGTATTGAGTATTTTTTTTATTTTAGGAGTTGGTCACTTCAACTTCTATGGTATTCGGTTGCCAAATTAAGGTGATCTCTTAATGCATTGGCGCCTGTTTGTCTTATTTATAGGCAAGACTCTATCAGCAGCATAAGAGACGTGAATCACTGGAATGGATGTATAATACAGAGAGAATGCGACCAATTGTTTCTTTGAGTGTGTGTGTGTGTAAAAATGATACAGAATTATGTATTTTATTGCATTTTCGCCTACTTTTCTGTGATGGTATTTACATTTTTTTTCAAGTGGGTCATACATTATGAACTGAATGCTTTCAGTTTCTGAAGGGAATTTCAGCGAACATTTCACTTTTTAAAACAGTCTATTGTGTCAATAAATTTGTTCCATTCAACTCTCGAAATTGAATCTCTTCATAGTGCGTCGATGGCACAGCAGTTAGGAGTCTCGCCGACCATGCATATGGTCCGGAGTTCGATCCCTCGCCGACGCACACTCGATATCTATGGTTGGCCTGCAAAATTTGGGCTACCGATATCACATGCTGAAAATTCCATACTTGTACCAAAAAATACGGTGTGGAATCAAGCTGTAACCATAATTAAAGAAAAAATAAATATATGCGTTTTACGTTAACGTAATATTCCATTGACGCCTGGAAAGGAAACTGTTACCCAAACGATCCACAAATATAATTTAATTGGTGGACAGTGACTAGCAGTGGAATCCAGGATGCGCATTTCGTCCTATTTGGGACTCGCCGTCTGGACACACCTGCACTCCGTGGTGAACGATGATGTCCCCATCGAGGCTCGAACCAAGTGCCCATAGTTTCAAACGCCAAAGTGTCATCCACTAGACCACTTGGGCCACGAGAGCCACCTCTTGTGCAACAGGGCATATTAATTATTTAATTCACTTTTGGATTTCCACGTCGATTGATTGGATCGAAGTGCTTGGTCTCAGGTTGATATGTCGGCTTCTTGTGCAGGTGATTCACTAATACGCCTGAAGCTGCCACAGTATTGTTAAAACGCCTTGTGAATTCTGTCCAGGATAAATGGTTTAGACCTTGGTATCAACTGAATTCTCTCCGTGGAGAGTAGGTGGCAGCAATAATTCTTTTATAAATCAGTGATAAGATTCAGTCAGCATCATAAAATGGATAGTATGACGTCAATTACACTCCAAAGACCCGCTAATTGAACCTTAGATAAATATTTAGTGGATTTTTTAAGAAAATTTGTTTCTCGGTAAATATTTGCTGTTTGTATCAAATATATATATTCATGATATAGAAAGCCAGGTAAAATAATTATATTCACATCATTTAATTCGATTAAGAAGCTTTTATTGTTTCTTACTATCTAACACATCGGTGCAGAACTCTCTACATCAGTTCGATTTGTTATGTATCATCGGTTATCAGTAATGTGCGTCGGTGGCACAGTGGTTAGGACTCTCACCGACCATACACAAGGTCCGGGGTTCGAATCTCCTGCCGACGCACACCTGGTATCAATGGTCGGTCTACAAAATTTGGGCTACCTATATCACATGCTGAAAATTCCATACTTGTACCAAAAATACGGTGTGGAATCAAGCTATAATAAAAAATGACAAATATTTATGTATACATCTTTTAGAACATAAATTGAAAAGATAATTACAGTTTTACTTGAGCTGATAGTATATCACATTCATGCAATACTACAGTTTTGTTGTATATTGCTTAATTTAGTGAAATATGATGCACACTTGACTTTCAGTTAGTGTGAGTCCTGAAGTGCACATCACTCATTCGGCTTACTATGAATACAACTGCTACTTATGGGAAACCGAATATTTTAGTACTTGGATTGCAATAGCCTGTGTTACTAAGTTATACATTGAAGTAATGTGCGTATCTTCTGGAATAGAGGGCTAGTTTCGCATATGTCAGTTTACTCCGTCTCTAGTGTATACGTGATATCCGCCTATCGAGCGTGTGTACTGCCCAGCAGTGCACTCCGTCCCCCTATATGCCTGTGAAACCTGGCCATTGAAAGTAGAAGACATGAAAAGATTACCCGTCTTTGATCATAGGTACCTGCGTTCTATCTCTCATGTGAAGTGGTATAATAGGGTGACCAATATTGAGGTTAGGCCTAGGTCGAGTGCTAGATGAATAGAGGAAATCAATAGATGAGGTTGTGAAGCTACATCGACTGAGATGATTAGGAAATGTGTTACTCCATTATGGATAAGATTTTATTTTGATAAATCACACAGTGTTGTACAGTTATATTAACGGATGACGTTTCGAGCACAAACTATTGCCACTCATAATCATATCAAGTTACTCACACAACTTTCATTTATATACATGTGTGGACTCGATTAGATATTGGATTAAAAATCAATGTGAGATAATGTACATTCAGAAATAATAGTACGAGTGTTGTTGATCAACTGCAGTTAGATTGGAAAAAAGGACGAGTTTTAGAATATTTGAATTGAAATAGAATCTTAATATTATTTATTATCCTCTTCTGATTTGACTGGTTGTAATAATATCTTCCATGTTTCTGGTATTTGCATCGAGTCATTTCTGTTGCATGTGTTGGGTGTAGACTCGATAAGTAAGGATTCCGTGATCAATCTCTCTCTCCACCTACATAGATTACTTCTTAGAATTGCTCTGCAGGCTAAAAGACCGGTGTACCCAATTAAACAAAATAATATAATTTACAAAATACCTTGCAATGAATGACTATGAGGTCAACTATATACGTCAAACTAGTAGATCGAGGGTAAACAGAATATCGGAACACAAGAATTTAGCTAAGGTAAGAATGGTTGACCCTGAGAAGATAAGTAATTTAGAAAAAAGCTCAGCAATCGCACTGCATGCATCAATACACAACCACACAATAGGGTGAGAGAGGGTTAAGATTCTAAGAAGTAATCTATGTAGGTGGAGAGAGAAATTGATTACTGAATCCTGGTTCATTGGGTCTACACCCAACACATGCAGCGGAAGTGACTCAATGCAAATACCAGAAACATGGAAGATATTATTACCACCAGTCAAATCAGAAGAGAATAATAAATAAGAGAATAAATAATCTCAAAATTCTATTTCAATTCAAGCACATCACAACATTCTCACAAGTTACTTATTATGACTATAAAAACACTCGTATTATTGCCATCAGTCGAATCAGAAGATAATAAATAATCTTAAAATTCTATTTCAATTCAAACACATTCTAACAAAAAGCTTATTATGACTTTAAAAAACACTCGTACTATTATTTCTAAATGTACATTATCTCACATTGATTTTTAATCCAACATCTAATCGAGTCCACACATGTATATAAATGAAAGTTGTGTGAGTAACTTGATATGATTATGAGTGGCAATAGTTTGTGCTCGAAACGTCATCCGTTAATATAACTGTACAACATTGTGTGATTTATCAAAATAAAATCTTATCCATAATGGAGTTATACTCTACTAGCACAGTGCCTAAGTTTTATACTTATTTCAATAGGAAATGTGTTACGTATGCCTAGTCTTCGCCTACCTCGACAACAAGCAATGTTAGCTGACTGACATAGAACCAAGTTGGAAAAGAGCAAGCGGTGGTCGAACCAAAACATGGCACCAGTCCATGAAATGCACAACAGTTAGCTTAAGCCACATAAGATGTAAACTTCCTGGTTGGGGTCTTCGGGATGGTAAACACAAATGGCTGGAGACAAATGGCAATATGGCTCAAAATCTTTCTAAATGACTGGTGCAGATGCATCCACTCCTTGTGACTTATAATTTCCAGTAAAACTATATTGTTCTTCGATATTACTATTCTTTTTGCCTGATATCCCTGTCTACTGTTTTCATTATACATTTTTTGTGCTATCTGGAGTGTGGCGACTCGAACTGCTGCGCATTGGTGCGAAGCTCTATGTTGGCAACAGACAGACAGGCATCCTCTGATACTGATCGTTATATTTTTATAGTATAGTTCATTTTTCTTTCAAGAGCTATTGATTGACTAGATAACGATGTTGTCTTGAGTTTCAGTGAAAAATCTTGACCTTCGGTCCCCACCAGATTGGGTGCGAGAACAAATACACACGGATAACACTGGCTGGTCGTCGTGCTAAAATCACGAATTACTAGAAGTTGGAATCCATGGATCATCGATTTGGGTCTCAGTGTGTGAATGGTATATGAGCTTACCTTGTGGTCGAAAGGTTTTTGGTTCGAACGCTGGCTAGTTCGTACCACTGAGGAGTTCCAAACTAGCGCGGAGTAGCTGTGCAGTACCCCATGGTTTTTCTAGGTGTTCTATAACTGAAGCCAATCTGTGATCTTAATTGATTCATATGTATATTTAATGATCCGTTTACTACTTTTTTTCTCATTTTCATAGGATCTTGTTTCAGCTGATCCTTCGGTTGAAGAAATGAAATCTATTGTTTGTGAACAAGGTCTACGACCAGGTCTACCAGCTATATGGTCACAACATGAAATTATCCGAGCATTACAGGATATTATGAGTGAATGTTGGTATGCTAGTCCATCGGCTAGACTATCAGCAATGCGTGTCAAAAAATCTTTAGCTGCTGTACGCAAACAATTGGATAATAATCCAGCCTTATTAGAATTTACACCGAATTATCTGCCTGCTGAGGCTACAGATAAACTTCCTTTAGGCATAATACGATGTCCATCTGTACCACGTAATGGGAATAACAATAACAGTAATAACAGAACAAATGGTTTATTGCCAAATCTTACAAATAATGGTATTATACCTGGCAACAATGGTAAAGTACCATTTTTCACAGGCAATATTAATAATCTTGTCAATACTACCACCAATGTTTCCAATAATACTCTGACTACTACTGCTTGCTGCACCGGCAGTAATTGTTTATTAACTTCACCACCGACAGTAACCAATGCTAGCAATACCAATAAGAATTCTCATTGTGATAATGTATTATATTCAATAGACACAGGTTGTAGTGATGATGATGGTATCTCTTCTTCGCATTGGTCGAATAATGAATATGATAAGTTATTATTATTCACTACGCATAATTCTTCCCTCCATACAACTACTGTTACTAACACTAATACTACTAATAATAATTGTAATGATAATAATAATGATTTGAGTAGGGAACAATATGGTGAAAATAACCAAAAGCATTTATCAACTTCATCAATCGAACCCTCTTCGTTATTACGTAATCATCATGAAAACTAAAGCTGCATAATGATGATCAACTGGAAGGAGAATAAATAATGAAATGAAATGTGTGTCATCATCAGCGTCATCATCTTCTCCTTTGATGGTGATGATGATGTTGATAATAGTTGGACAGTGTAAGCAAAATTCACGCGGCTCCTGTGTGATGAGGTATCATTGTACCAGTGGTACAACACCAACAACAGCAGTAATAACACAAAAACACGTCAACAACAAATAAATATTTTCATCATTATTAGATGTATATGTACACTTGTACTAATATTCTTTTACCCTTTCCAATTTTAATTATTTATTTTTCGACTCTTTAGATTGTTTTATTTTGTGTGCTTAGCGCGTGTATAGCGCGCATGTTATTTTTATTGTGCATTTTATCCTTTCTCTGTGTGTGCGTGTATGTGTGTGTGCTTACGGTGTGTTCTACCTCTGGTGGTGGTATACACTTATGATTGTTTTGCTACTGTATATTTTCATATACTTTCTATTATTATTATTATTACCATCATTATTATTTTGAGAAGGAATATTGTTACATCATCATGGTGTCAATTAACAATTGCCTATGTTGATTGACATTATGGAAATTGTATAACTCTTATTTATAATATCTTGACGATAACTGAAACTGGTGATTTTAAATTATCCATTGTTATTATTAAGATTTATACCCAGTGAATACATGTATTAAAGAGTGTGTGTGTGTTTGTTATTGACCCTCTTTATTAACAGGTATCACATTATCTTTTTATATATTGATCACATCACTATTAGAGACTGTTGTTTAACTCTTGATCTCAGTGTAAATCCTACATCTGCAGATACGATGTGTACCTGTATCGCATCGTGTAGAGTTGATCCTCTTTAGTATTTATACCTACTCTATATTATTTATTAATTTATTTTAACTCTTTCTTGGTTGTTCTGTTTATTTTGTTCGTTTGTTTGTTTTACTTTTCACATGAGTGTTTATATGTTGTTTATTTTAATTTAATTTAATTCTTCTCAGTCTCTTCACACACTGTTTATTATCTGTTTTATTCGTCTTCGTTGTATTGTAAAAGAAAAGTCTTTCATTCATTCACTCATTGTTTGAATCAATCAATGATTGAATGAATGAGTCTGTGCGTTCAAATGTTGACTTTATTTATTTATTTATTTTATTCATTTTGCCTATCTTACATTTCTGGTCACATTATATTAAACTATTCACTTCACCACAAGTAGTAGTATCCATCTTGTCAGTTTGAAAATTTGTTTAGTTGTTCACATGTGTGAGAGTTTTGTGAGTTCACTGTTGTATAGAGAAGCAATGTAACCACTATCTATCTAGCTATATATTTGTCTCTTTTTCGTCTATAACAAAAAACCAGGATATATATATATATATATATAAGTTCAACATTTCTATACACTAGGTGTCTCATGTACTCATTTTCTTTCTTATGTGATTGTTTGTTTGAAGCAAAACTTTCAGTTTCATCATTAAAAGAGATTAAGCACACACTAAATCATATATGTATACATATATATATATCCGCCTAGATACTCATGTTCTGATGTTCTTCTGATCGATTGTTATTCTCTCTCTGTGTGTCTGTGTGTATACTGGTGATCGTAATATCTGCTTTTCTTTTTGCTATACTCCATCTTTTCTTCTATTATTATTATTATTACTTAACTGTTACTTCTTTGATATTTTGTTTTCTCTATCTATCCAAGTGAATAAGTAGTATGTGTCATCATCTTATCGCGTTGAGAATATTGATGAAGAATAATTTGTGTTATGTGTATGGTGTTGCGTGTGTGTGTGTGTGTGAATGTGTTTCTGTGTGTGTTGGGGGGGAGGGGGAGGGGGAGAAGATTTTGGCTTCTCTTTTTTTCCTATTTTACTTGAAATATATTTATTTTTACTTACGTATACACATTTTCTTTTTAAGAAGTGTCTTCATGCGGTTAAGTGATTTGATAGTGTGGTGAGTAATATTCAGGTTAGGCGTGGAGTGATAGGTAAGGGGGGGGGCGGGGAGGATATAAGTATAAAACTTGGGCACTGTGTGCTAGTAGAGTATAACTCAATTATGGATAAGATTTTTTTTTTGATAAAGTGTCACACAGTGGTGTTATACAGTAATATTAACTGATGACCACCTTTCGAGCACAAACTATTGCCACTCATAACCATGTCAACTTACTCACACAACTTTTTCCTTCATTTTATATACATTGTGTGGGATTGACTAGATATTTGAATAAAAATCAACATGGGATAATGTACATTCAGAAATAATAATAATAATCTGAGTGTTAACGATCAATTACAATCAGATGGTAAATAAGACGAGTGTTTTTATAGTCATATTACGTAACTTGTTAGAATGTTGTGATGTGCTTGAATTGAAATAGACTTTTGAGATTATTTATTATTCTATCCTACACACTAGCGTTTATAAAAAACCGACTCATTCTAATAGATATTTCGACTATAATTCATGTCATCCATTAACTGTCAAGGCTGACTTAGTTAAGTGTCTAACAAACCGAGCAGTAGCACAAGAAAAGACCTAAATGATGAAATAAAACAGATAGAAGAAGCGTTGGTATTGAATAACCATCCTATAAAATTCATTAGGAAGATCAAAAAAGGCCAAATGCAAAGTAAAAATAATTGTCAAACTAGTAGTGATAACATAAATAAGAAAGAATATAAGTTATCTACTGTTATACCAAATAAAGAGGAGACATCTGAGACCCTATGTAGGATTCTTAATAAAGCAGGAATTAAAGTGGCATTCAAACCTACAAATTCACTCAGAGACAAGGTCTAGGCTAAAAACCTAGTGGATCCAATTAAACAAAATAATATAATTTACGAAATACCTTGCAATGAATGACTATGAGGTCAACTATATACGTCAAACTAGTAGATCGAGGGTAAACAGAATATCGGAACACAAGAATTTAGCTAAGGTAAGAATGGTTGACCCTGAGAAGATAAGTAATTTAGAAAAAAGCTCAGCAATCGCACTGCATGCATCAATACACAACCACACAATAGGGTGAGAGAGAGGGTTAAGATTCTAAGAAGTAATCTATGTAGGTGGAGAGAGAAATTGATTACTGAATCCTGGTTCATTGGGTCTACACCCAACACATGCAGCGGAAGTGACTCAATGCAAATACCAGAAACATGGAAGATATTATTACCACCAGTCAAATCAGAAGAGAACAATAAATAAGAGAATAAATAATCTTAAAATTCTATTTCAATTCAAGCACATCACAACATTCTCACAAGTTACTTATTATGACTATAAAAACACTCGTCTTATTTACCATCTGGTTGTAATTGAACAATAACAGTCATAATATTATTTCTGAATGTACATTATCTCACATTGATTTTTAATCCAATATCTAATCGAGTCCACACATGTATATAAATGAAAGTTGTGTGAGTAACTTGATATGATTATGAGTGGCAATAGTTTGTGCTCGAAAGGTGGTCATCAGTTAATAATACTGAATAAGACTGTATGACTTATCAAAATAAAATCTTATCCATAATGGTGTTAAGGGGGAGGAGTCAGTCAATGAATTTGTGATGAGTGAATCAGTTGAAATGGCTAGAATACATATTACGCATGCTGGGCCATCGACTTCCTCGACGAGTGATGTTATCTAACATAGTACTAGAGGTGGTCAAACTAAGACCTGTCGTCAGTTCACGAAGTCTTTGACTGATGTAAGGAGGTACAGACTACCTGTTTGGAGTCGTTAGGAATCTTAACCAATAGCTAGTGATAGGGTTTGAAATCGTTTACAATGGCGTACATGAATTTACTTTCCATATTTTCTTACATCGATCAAATCCTGATGCTTTTCCATGTTACTATCCTGTCGTCCTCACAATTCTGCTTATTTTATAATACTTTTGAATCCCTTTCTTCTCTCTCTCTCTCACTTTGTCTACCTTTGTGTGCTACATGGTATATGGCAACTGGTGCTCTTCTGTGCAAGTATCTATCTTTCAGACTCAGCCAGTATTCTTGCGTTGGTAGTGGGATTCGCTTAAGAGATAAACTGGGCTCTAATATTAGTGTTCACGAGTTGTTCTAATCAACATCAAGAGTATTATATCGCCTTCAAGGTAAGCAGCCTATTATGTAGTGGTTTGGACATATGAATCGAAAGTGACTTATTATCTGTTATGTAGGCGGCCTTCAACTTTCTTCTGGTATAAGTGTGTATGTAGAATCTTGTGTATCAACACTCAGATCTAATCAATGCTTATTCGACTCGTGGGATATAACCAGTGATTGTGGTTGGTTGAAGGTAGTATTCTGAAGTTGTGAACCATTACTGTTTTGGACAGGACACTACTGTGTTTGATAATGCGTTAGGTTGTTTATTGATTTTCCACGGAATATTGATACTTTAATTTATCCCTTAAAAACAATCGATCAGCTATGAAGATATGCTGGTTAACGAAATTCCTGGCTAAGTACTTTTTTTTCTAAATGAGACGTTTTTGTGTAAAGTGTATTTCTGGTAGATGTAATCACTGCGTGATTTGAATTGCTTACAACTTTTCACTTAGCTTACTGGTTTACATTGTATGCTTCCAACCAGTGTGTTCTAGAATTACGGTTGAACTATGGAGATTTAGACGGTTAGTTCACAAAGCGATCATCTTGCTCGTCGAACAGTGTTAGCCTGATGACATATGATAAAGTTGGAAAAGAGTTAAGGCGTTGGTCAAATCAATCCATTAAGTCCTTGACTCTGCCTTTGAGCCGCACAGGGAGTGGATGCTAGCAGGCAATGGCTCAAAATCGTTCTCAATAGCGGAGATGCATTCGCCAAATTATTATCTTCCAGATTCTTTGAATCTTTATAAATCCCTGTGTAATTATTCTTCCTGTTCATTATAATTCCCTTGAATTAAAAAAATTTTTTTCTCAACCTTTATGTGCTACAAGGAATGTAGTAAATTGAACTTTTGCGTTACTATGGAAACTTCATTTCAATTTGTTTAGATGTTATCGATTTGATTGATTTCAGCATGAATTGGTCAATCATCGGAAACCAAGGATTACTCAACAGCTATTTTGTCGTGGTTTCAAACTAATGAACAGTAGCGTGATACTGTTCAGGCGTCTTGAAGTCCTTATGAAAAATTGTGGAATGTAGAGTTCACCAAGTTGGTTGTAAAGGCACATGTTCACTGATGTAGTTTGGATGGTACTGCTACTATACTGTGAACTGACAGGAGTTGGAGTCAGGGCATAGATGGGTTTTAATATGGCATCATTCAGTGAAATCCACAATAGTTAGTTTAAGCCTGGTTAGGATCCTAGGGACAGTAAAAACCAATGAAGACTGGAGACAATTGGCGATATGGTTCAAAATCTTTCTCAATGTCTGGCTGGTGCAGACGCATCCACTCCTTGCGACTTAGAATATCCAATAAAAATATATTTGTTCTTCGATATTACTATTCTTTTTGCCTCATATCTCGGTTTACTGTCTCTATTTTGCCTTTCTTTTTTACTTTCTTCTTTGGTTTTGTATGTTTCCTAGAGTGTGGCGACTCGAACTGCTGCACATCGGTGCAAAGTTCTATGTTGAAACCAAACAGACCGACGGTGTAAACTTTTCCGTGGATGATTGGTAACGCAGTCATACTTTGCGTCTATCATTTTCATTATTCTACTTTTTCCCTTCGTAAAACTGTGTTCAATAAATGGCATTTCTATTCAGCTGTTTATTGATTGATTGTGTATGTATAAAAGTTGTATTCCCAATGAAATGATGAATTTACTTCTGTCCAATGACTTGTTTAATATCAGACAAAACATACATACACATGCATGCATACATACAAACATTCAGTACTAACTAACTAGTTTTTAGCCAAAGAGTATAATGTCTGTCCAGTCATTTTATTATTATTATTATCACTAAATCGTCTAAAGAGATAGTTAGTTCCTGCTGTTGCTTATGTATTTTACGCTACACCTTCCTACTGTACTTCACATATCTTACTGTTAAACAGTATACACATGTCTATGCTCTAACAGTTTATGACTAGTGAAACTTGTATGGTGTTATCACAATGTTTTTTCTACATTTATGATATATGTTGTATATATTCACTCCTCAGATTGTTGTCATAACTGACCCAAAAAAATGACAAACAAAGTGTTCGGAAGGATGATACCATGTATATATATATATATATATATATATATATATATATATATATATATATATATATATGCACACAAACTACTTGTCTCTCTGGTCTAAATAATCAATCTTCTTTCTCCTGGTAAAATCCTAGTTTGTTTTGTATTAACAAAATTGATATGATCAGTGTATTCATAATAACTGCTAGCGCTTTATTTTAGTTATCGATTGTCCTTTGTATAGTTGGTTGTTACTGTACTATTGAATGCACTATTGTACCGTGTGCTACTGATAAGATTTATCAGTAGTATATCAAGCGACTTTCATTGGCATAAAAATATCCAGTAACAATAGGGAGACAGATTCG
Source organism: Trichobilharzia regenti (assembly GCA_944472135.2). NCBI lineage: Eukaryota > Metazoa > Platyhelminthes > Trematoda > Strigeidida > Schistosomatidae > Trichobilharzia > Trichobilharzia regenti. The sequence continues at coordinate 61,210,560 of OX235265.1, read as the reverse complement.
AAGTAAAAGACAGAAAATGATGATTCAGCGTTGTGACAAAACATTGGAGACGTGAGAAGGAAGACAAAGAAACACAATACGAAGGAGAGAAGTAGTACAACATGGAAGATCTGTGCAGACGATGATTTAGAGATAAGCTGTGTACATAATTTCCCTAGATAGAGATATCAAATCCCCAATAAAGATTCCTTCATCAAGTTTTTTTTATTTTCTACCGTTACACCATTACTAAATGTCTTCAATTTGGATAAAAAATGGAATGCATCTCACTTCCTAAATGCTAAAACATTCGTTCATGGATTACAAAAACTGTGTGGCAAGTTATTAAAGCTCTTTGGTTCAATTGAGAAATGCTCACTGGATAGTTATAAAGGTGGTTTGGATTCCTTTCCCCGTCGATGCACTAGTAAACCATGCTTAGCTGGTGGTAATGAACCCCGAAAAATAGGGAGGTTGGCCGCATGAGATCAATGACGCCGTTGTGTAAAAAACAACACCACCACTACTGAAACTTCAGTTTTCGTAGTCATACATTTTATTCGGAACGCAAAGAATGACGAACAAAATCTTTACGTTATTTAAATAGCGTTTACTACTTTGGTTCCAACTGTTTACCTCAGTTACAGGATTTCATCATGAGCTGAAATTGGTTAGAGAACCATTGGAAAACCAACTAGGAGTACTGAATAGCTGTTTTGTTAGCCTAGTTTGGGATTCTTCACAGTACACATCCACCATCACGGTTCAAACCCAGGACCATCAGTTACAGGGCGAGCTAGCTCGTAGACCATTAAGCCACTTGGATCCGATCCAATGGCCAGTCCATGAATTCCAACTTCTGCCAATCCACGATATAGCGCGACCGCTAGCCAATGTCTTCGGCAAGTATTTGTCCTCACACCCGACCTGCTGTACCCTACTGGTGACGACTTCTCACTAGAACCCCAGGTAACTACCTACCTGAATCCTGCAACCATTTAATCAAAATCATACAAAACCAGCACTTGAATATCGATGAGATGCTCACTGGTGACTGGCTCTATTCAGGTGAGTAGTTACCTGGGGTTCTAGTGAGAAGTCGTCACCAGTAGGGTACAGCAGGTCGGGTGTGAGGACAAATACTTGCCGAAGACATTGGCTAGCGGTCGCGCTATATCGTGGATTGGCAGAAGTTGGAATTCATGGATTGGCCATTGGATCGGGTCACGGTGATTTAGTGGCCTACGAGCTACTTCACCCCTTAACTGATGGTCCTAGGTTTGAACCGTGATGGTGAATGTGTACTGTGAAGAGTCCCAAACTAGGCTGACGAAACAGCCATTCAGCACTCCTAGTTGGTTTTCCAATGGTTCACTGACTGATGTCAGCTCACGATGAAATCCTGTAATCAACCAATCAAATCCCTAGAAAACCAACACTTATTTATCTCAGTGTCAGCGTGTTCACCATACGTGTGACCGATGGTATAGTTATTCTACTTTTTCTCTGTTTAATTCGCTAGTTTTTCTTATTGATATAACTACCTGAAATTGTCAGACTGATTAATGCGAGTAATACTACGGGACACAGACATCAGAATTCTAGGCTAATGAAGTAATGGCTGATAGTTTGAATTCCGTTACGATGTAAACATTCAATTTGATAGTCTTGAAATCTGTTCAAAATACTCTTCGGTTTGCATAACTGAACCTTTTTAGTTTCAATATCTATTTATATTCAACATGTATTCAAAGATTTGGGGTAGTGTAAATCTTTTTTGATATGTGACATCACGTAGGACAGAATAGTACAATTCGACGATTTCTTTTTGAATTCATAGGCAATATTTTTTTAAAGTATGGATATTATTGTTATATCATTCGACTATTCGTAAGTATATGAATGATTCCGTCTTATTACACGTTAAGATGGAATTCCATTTGATTATCAATAGTTCTCATTGCTCCTTTAAGTCTCTCAGAAATCACATTGTAACTGTGCATATTGGAGATGTGTCTTAATGACTTAAGAATTTCATCTGTCATCTCTCTTTTAAATTCCACTCTATTTACTTCATATTAGAGGAGTGGGTAGTTTCACGAGCCTCCACACAAATAAAATGAGTGTAGATTATCGCTCGGTACACATAACATCTGTTCAGAGTAAATAAATTCTAGCTTACCAATTGTAAATTGACTAAGATGACCCGAAGATAGGGGACAGATTAAAGAGAATAACATGCTTGGTCATTGTTCAAAAGTAGGCGAGTTCGATGTCTTAGACATATATAAGTACATTACATCTAATTCACCTAATGTCTGGAAAATGGGCTGAATTGTCTGTCGAAGCGTAGCAATCAGGGTAATAACATTAAGGCAAGTAACGCTGAGTTTTAAAGAATCGAAATTTAATACGGTGCGGTTAAAAAGAGAATTCATTGATAAAAAGTTTTGAATCAAAGTTTCCTGATCTTCAGCACTATTATGTACTCGTCACCAAATTATTGTTATGTACTGGTCGAGAATTTAATATTCCTGACGCAAGAAAGACGGAAATCAGAAGACCACTAGGTTTGCGATGATACTTCTATTTTCCAAACACAAGGAGAATCAAAAATGTCCCACAAGAGTGTGAGAGCAAAAATATATATGAATGTCCGAACAAGTGTGTGAACACAAGTGTGAGAGCGAATATTCAAAATGAACAAATCAATAGACAGTCTTAACATGATTGGCTAATTATATGGAAAATATCGATCCATATATACATAGCAAAATATAACAGACTGTCAAACAAACACACAATTTATATGGTTACATGTCACCAAGAGCAGACTATCAAACAAACACATATTATATGGATATATATATCAAGCACTTACTAACCAGTTTTATTGGGAAACATTAAGAGACTTATTTGCAAACATGGGTGACTCATTGACGAAGTAAACGATTTTATGAACAGGCTGTTGAGGTCGCTATCTATCTTTTATGCAAGCTATTCATCGTATTTTAAATTGAGGGGCATTAATTTATACTCCGTCCGATTAGTCAGCATTTAACAGAAAGTTTCATATTGTCGATTGATTGAACTGAGATGTTCTTATGCATACTTTTCAACTTTTATAGTTCGATTCACATGTCCTAAAATGGCAATTTATGGATTATAAATACGTCTTGCTAAATCTAACCAGTCGCTTCACTGTGCTGTCTTCATAATATTGGCGCATTTTTTAAGAAATGGTTTGTGCTGAAAACCGAGTTAGTCACTAATTTAGATAGTTTAAGCAGGACGTCACTATTACGTTAACCATCAGTGCCTCGTTGCAATAAGCATTCTCCTTTCAGTTAATAGGTCTTGGGTTAGAATCCTGCTCTGGCTTGGGCAGCTGTGTAGCATTATCAGCTCTCACACGCTATATGTGGCTTGCAACCTGGCATGTGAATAATCTTCTCCTGGTGACTGAATTCTGACGTATGGGCTAAATATTCTGCGGTTGACAAACTAGGCTAAAGTCAGCATATGTTTTTATTTAGAATATTACTCAGGATTATTTAGCCAACAATATTAATCCAAGACAATTTTCTGATCCTACTCATGGCTGAGATTGCGATCATGCATGCTTCCAACTTCTAATTAAACTCAGAATTTAATATTGCATAATTTTCTCTCTAACAAGTTGTAGACTTTCGTCAACAGCTGTCTTTGCTCGATACTGAAGATCAATCAGATGGAGATTCAAAAAGGATAAGCAAGGATGTGGTCGCATACGTTTTCACTTTATCCTTAAGTATCCCTCATCATAAGTTAACTTTAAATTTAAAAAGATTGATTTTTGCGATAAGTAATCATGCTGTGTGTGACCCTGAAATAGTTTCGAAGCACTTAAATACGTATATTGGGACCTATGAATCAAGCGAGCTGGGAGCCCCATCAATTAGTGGATGCTGGCTAGTTGTGGAATCTGCGTTGCACATTTTGTCTCCTTTGGGACTTGTTAGATGACCGTACCTAGTCGTTTTAAAAACTGTTGTGGCCCAGTTGGCCTAGAGGATAACACTAGCTTTTACTACGATGGGTTTTGGGCTCGAATCTCACTGGAAACACCACCACTCACTGTGGATTGCAGGCACATCCGTATGACGAGTCCCAAGTCGGATGAAGCACGCAATGTGTATTCTACTTCTAGTTAAAGTCAGCCCGAATACCTTCACGCTAATCCCAAGACATGATCGAAGCTTCTGTATTAGGAGTCAACATGTCAACATAGACTGAACATTTTGGTTCCGTCTATCAACGGGGAAAAGAAAATAGGCTTAAGGAAAGGATTTAATGATTTTGTCCTGTCTTTAATTAGGAAACAATCTCCATTGGTGTATAAACAGTGGAATCTAAGATAAGGATGCAATCAGATCAGCAATATTCTATTATTATTTGATTGGTGGATGGTGACTGGCAGTGGAATTCAGGGTGCGCATTTCGTCCTATTTGGGACCAGTCAGCTGGATGTACCTGCATTCCCCAGTGAGTGGTGATGTTCTCGCTGAGGCTCGAACCCACTGCCCATAGTTTCAAACGTCAAAACGTTATCCACTAAACCACTTGGGCCACGACACCCACCTCTTGTGCAATGGGTCACATTAATTTAATTGAATTGTAGATTTTCCCGTTGACTGATTGAACCGAAGTGCTCGGTCTCAGGTTGACATGTCGTCTTCTTGAATTTCTCAGTGATTGATGATGTTCCCACCGAGGCTTGAACCCAGTGCGCATCCTGGATTCCACTGCTAGTCACCATCCACCAATTAAATACTAACTAAATGCCCAGACATCGTCGAAGCATCTGCACAAGAAGCCGACATGTCAACCTGAGACAGAGCACTTCGGTTCAATCAATCGACGGGAAAATCAAAAATTCAATTAAAATATTCTATTCTATTTGTGTCAGAAAATAAATGAAAATGCTGACAGAGCACCAGCGAGCTTATTCATTTCTAAGGCACTTGGTTTATTAAACAAAGCTCGAATCAATCTAGAATCTATGGCGTTGACTAAATAATAAGCCACTGTCAAGACTAGAACAGTATGAGCTAACTTACAATGAAATTTTGAAAGTAATCTGCAGGATGATCTGCCTGATCAACGTTTCGTGTTCTTCCTCTTATTCGTCAAAAAGGAGTAACCTTTTGGAAATTGATGTCCCTCTCTGAGATTGGAGATTCTACGTTTTAATTCTTACTTTTTACATCTTAATCGACTTCTACTGGATAAATAAATCTGTTTTTGTTTATGTTATTTATAATGTTTATAATTCGCAAGATCAACTGGAAACTGAAAGCCGAAATAAAAACATAATACACGCAGATAATATTTCAAAAGAAACTATAGAACAAAAAGAAAACCAGACGACAATATTCTACACTCGAATACGAACTCTAAGAAGTAAATAAGCAATAAATTATCGAATGAAATAAACAGAAAAATCAATACAGCCTTTAAAAACAGAGTTGAGTAGAAAATCGATCATGTGACCCTTTACCTTGAAACCCATAACAACGGCCTTATATAAGAACGTGTTTTATGTAGTTTATCTGCCTCCTGTTACTAAGATTTTAGGCGGTTCGTTTTGTTTTTTATTCCTTTACTTTCCCAGTGGAACATAGGGCTTCAATCTAGTGTTTTAAAGTTTCGGTACCAGTGTGGTGAGAGCAGGCTGCTAGCCAATTGGTAGACATTAATTTACGTCAATGTTTAGGTCACTAATATTGGCCGTGAGAAAATATGAACAAGACTGATTCAACAACCAATCACAGCAGACTTAACGTGGGCAAATAAGATTCGCAAATATATGGCTTAACTTTCCGAGAAACCAGAAACAACCAATAAGAAGACTGTGTTTGTCTGCTTGATTAAGCTGTAATAATGTACATGAAATATGTATAAATACGTGCTGATTTCCGTAATAAAAGGATCTGTTGCCGGCCTTTGTCTTCTGTTGTTACACCAGTAGTGTTTCATTTTTTACGGGATGGGATTGCTAGCCACATGCCCAGCCCTCCCTCTTTAGCAGTCTTATTACTGGCTTAGCGAGGTTTGTGAGTGCGTCAGCCGAGGATCAGACCCGGGGAGAAACTGTTTCCTTGGCAATAATTTCTGTCATGTCGAACTTGATCTAAACAGATTAACTACTGAAATCTGTGCGTTGGTGGCACAGCTGGACGCTCGCTGACCATTTACATAGTCTAGGGTTTCATCCCCGGCCGACGCGCTCCTTTACGTCGCTTAACCATAAATAAGGCTAGTATAGAGGAGAGGTTGGGCATGAGGCTGGCAACCCCATCCTGTAAACAATAAACACTGCTACAGAAATTTCAAGCCTCTATCTTGAAGCCCTATGTTCCACTTGGAACGTGAAGGAATAAACAAACACAACAGAAAACCCATTTGTTACTAGCCGCTTTAGAAATAAAGAATGAATGCAGTAAAAAAAGACACTATTTCAAAATACTTGCAAGTTGACTATTTACAAAATCGGTGACATTTCTTATAAGTTAGTCATACACCGAACATCCTTCATCACATGCCAATTTTCTATATATGCTAATATCTTTGATCCGTTTCAAGTGTTCCAAAAGTAAAAGTACCTTGGACTGAGTTTTTCCACTGATCTGTACTGGTTCTCGCACATCTTGCTAGTTACCAGGATGATGTTTCGCTTAACGTTCTATGTTAGGAAATTTAGTCAGTCTGGCATAAAGCAGTCTTTGCTTTCTCACTTTGTCAATTCTTGTATTCTACCCATCCCCCTATACTGCTCCCCATTAATCTTTCCTGGGCTACTTAAGAAAGACTTTGCTTTGCTCAGAAGGGCATTAAAAGCCGTTAGTAGGGCAAGTGGGTTATCGTTAAACCAACTGGTTAACACTATTGTGGATAGACATATTATGTCATGTAAGAAACTAGCGAATACAATATTGTCGGACCCTGAGGATCCTCTCTATACTCAGCTGTCTCCTTGCATTTCATCTGGTAGAACTAGAAGCAGCTATAGGAGGCTGGCTATATGCTAGGACTACCAAATACAAAAACTCCACAATACCATATCTGGCACAGCTGTTATGTCATGAGAAATCCGTTAGGTATGACACGATCAACTTACTGCGGCACTCTAACAAATAGTCCCATTAGTTTTTGTTTTCTTTTCCTTGTTACTATTACATTGTTGTTCTCATCTTCTATTACACACCAATTTTATATTTCATATCCTGTGGTGCATTGTTTAAAATGTAAACGCAACGCTGTTCTTTTATTTATTTTTTTTATTTATCTTCTTTTTTGAGGTAATTAGATGCAATATATTGTAATGCACGCTGAAAATTCCATACCTGTACCACAAATGCTGTTTGGAATAAAGCTGTTAATAATATTATTCTTCTTCTTAGAGTCGATTGACGGGTTATGGTCAGTCTGAATGTCTAGTTTAACGGACTTTAAACAGGAAATGTACAGAGTCATAGTCAGAAATCTATTGTGCTGTTCTACTAAATGCATTTGTGGCATTTGTTGCTGATATGATTTGTCGGTAGTATATCAAGTGACGTTCGTTGGCATAAAATATCCAGTAACAATAGGGAGACAGATTCGAAGTAAAAGACAGAAAATGATGATTCAGCGTTGTGACAAAACATTGGAGACGTGAGAAGGAAGACAAAGAAACACAATACGAAGGAGAGAAGTAGTACAGCATGGAAGATCTGTGCAAATGATGAATTGAAGATAAGCTGTACATAATTTCCCTAGGTAGAGATATCAAATCCCAAATAAACATTCTTTCGTCATGTTTCTTGTCTTCTACCGTTATGCATTCGCAACGTAATTCTTAAGCCTTTTTCATTTTGGAAACAATTTAGCAACCGGATGTTTCGGCAGTACAATTTAGTAATGCAATATGATGATAAGGTGAATATTAGTTTAGTACTTCAGAATGACGACTCTTAAATAATTCATGTCACAGGCTGATAAATCCGCACATACATACACGACTGACCGTCATTTAGTTATAGCCGATTTCATTTGATCTATCACTTTGCAAGTCGTTCGTTATACAACACATAGAGTTTGAAAACACAAGCAAATACATATTTACCATTTAATTAACACAACTAAATTATTATGGATATTAGCTACGAACCGAGAAAACAAGAAAAGATATATGAAATCAATAATTAAAAGGACATTTTTGTATAAAAGTACGTTGGCAAGTTTCCATTTTTCCCAGGAAATAGGTCACATTTCAGTGATTTATTAATGCACAGTTTCAGCTGATTTGCTTCATAGTGGAAGCAGCTGAGTATAGCCTATCTGTTTATTGTGGAACGACAATCGTAACATTCTTTAGTGGGGGCGGGTAAGATTAAGTTTTGCGTCCAACTTCTAATATAGCGAGCGCCACAGTGGGTAGAGGATATCTTATTGGTTAATAGTTTCTAACACCAAGCTTTTGTCCTTGAACTAGGTCATATATTACTGGCTCATTGTTAAGTAATAAAAACTGAATTCGGTTTATAAACTCATTAACCAGTTCTATATTCTAGGGCAGAAGTTTGGTTACCTAGGGTTAGATTGATTTCGTGATAGACTTCCCCACGAAGTGACTTGATTTAGTTCGGTGTTGATAAAAATGGAGCATTTAACAGCTGTTGCATCCTAGCTGGCGTTTCTTCATCAGTGCTTTACTCACGAATCCACTACGAGACAGTTTTTTCTGTAAGTCATCCTGATTCCTGACGAAATCCTATCTAAAACAATTTTAAATACTAAAGTCTGATATCTATCGAGTTGCTGAAGGCTAGGCTTCCAGGACTTTGCTGAAGAGAATTATGTTCTGAAAGTGTCTTTTGGAGAAGCATCATCCCTAAAAGCTTCAATGTTTTTCTAAAGTTTATGTTCAACATTATTTAAAGTGGATCGGTTATGCATAAGTGTTATCACTAATCGCCTCATTCAAATGTATGGTTAGTCAAGATTGTCAGATTTATGCTATTCCTTAAGAAATCGCCCAGTTGGATAGTAAATACATTCTTTAACTAAAGGCTGTTCTAATTAAAGGATGCAAATGCTGTCATTTAAAGCTGTGAAATGATGGATTTATCTACACAATTCTAACGCATCCAATTATAAACTATTTTATAGAGATTGTTTAAATAGATGAGACAGCTGTCCGTAGTTATCATTGGTACACATTCCTGGCATCGGTTTGGCTACAAACCTACCTCCAAAATCAGTCTAATGCTGAAAGGCTAAGTGGCTGAATGCATCATCAGCATCGTCTATTTAGAAGCTGTTAAGAAGTGACCCTACTAAACAAATGACTCAATAAACTTTATCAAGTAGTCTCTTAAGCTACTTTAACATGAATTCGACTTTGAAATATAGGCTACCTTAGGCTTCATTGAGTGGAATCCACTCATTATTCATGATTTATGTTCTTCTTTAGCAAAGTCATTTTAGACTGGCCTACCCGATATCTTCCGTATTTAGATTTATTTGCTAAAAGCGGAATCAAATAAAGTTAACTTAAAGATTATCAGTTCATTTATCATTTCATAAAAACGAGGGATAAAAGTGTTGAGCTGACCAATTCACATATTGGAGTTTTTTGATGGAATCAACTCTCCGACAAGAGGTGTGCCCTGGAGTTCAAGACAATAGAAGAGAACTATGTAACCAGTTCTACTCCGATTCTACGGCAGGCCCAAAATACACAAACCGGATATTTCGTTACGATCAACTGTATTACTCCCAGGAACCCAAACATACAAATTTTCCAACGAACTATACAAAAAATTGAAACACTTAACGGATTCTTGCTATCATTCCATTTGCAATCAAATTTCCAGAGCATATCAAAGGCATTCAAACAGACTATCAAGAAACAATGGTATTTTTTGATATCACAGCAGTATATACTTCAACTGGTTAGAAACTGTCAAAAGAGACCATGGAGCAATTTATCAGGAACGACTATCACCTCCCACAACAATCAAAAACGCAACACTCAAGTTGGATGGAATGCATAAACCTACGCCTAACCACGTAATTCCAATTCAACGGCCAAATTTATGAACAAATTAAAGGAACACCCATAGGATGGCCTACATCAGTTTTGATTGCAGAAGCTGCGACGCGAAGACTGGAAAATATAATTCTACCAAAGATAAAACACAAAATTTGGATACGTTACGTAGATAATACATTTGTGATAATCAAAAGAAACGAGTTGGAAAAAACTCAGAACTTAATAGATAACATCTTCAAGGACATCAAATTCACAAGAGAAGAGGAATCCGCGGACAGAATTCCATTTTTGGATGTTTTAGCCAAGAGAACAACCACGGGAAAATTAGAAACTCAGGTTTACAGAAAATCAACGAACACAGGTCAAATACTCAATTACAACAGCAATAACCCAATAACACACAAAAGGAACTGTATACAAACACTATTCAAGAGGGCCACACAGGACTAATTGCACCACTTCCACCTTAAGGAAAATTGAAGGAAGATATCTCATGGACGTCTTCCAAAATAATGCATATCCACGGAATTTCATCAGAAGACATATACCCCCAAGCTAACCTATCAAATAAAAGGTCCCCAAAGAGAGCACAAGAGCCTTAAGTCTCCATTAAATCCTATTCTACGCCAAAGTTATCACCTGTCTCCATGTCACCATCGGCTGACCAACTTGGCACTTCCCATTCGGGTTCCACCCAAGAGCCTGGCGTGTGATGGTTTTCTAAGAGTATGGTCAATCCACCTGCATTTCTTCCTACATATTTGTTTTACAATTGGTCCCTGGTTGGCTCGTTCCCAGAGATCCCTGTTGTTGATCTTTTCTAGTCATCTGATCTTTATTAGTATTGAGCGAAGACAGTTGTTGATAAAGGTTTGTAGCTGGTTCAAAAAGCCCTTCGTAACGCAGCGCCAAGTCTCTGATCCGTATAGTAGCACTGACTTCACATTGAAGTCTTATGATATTAAATTCAAAAATCCTCAACTGACAATTTTTCGATTGTCATGAACTACCAATCTATCTTTATCCTCTGCCCTAATTCATGTGTTACCTGCGTATTCTAGCAGATTTCTGAATTATAAGTGATATTTAGCATGAATTGATAGCTACGCGAAGAAGCTAAACAGTAAAGATTACCTACGCATTATAATGCAAATGTTCTACTCGATTTATTTGTTTTTTTCTACAGTTGATTTGAGTTTTGTTTTTTTAAATTTTTAACAGATAATACATTCTTTCATGTACAAATAACTTCTTGAAGAGTTTTTGATTTTAGTAACTTATTTTTAGACTCAGTAACTATTTAGATATGCACACCCACACAGAACAACACACAGAAAGTCAAAAATGATTTGGTTAAATTTCGTAAAGAACGGTGAATATCACTTTGTTATAGATCTGCATTATCGATGAAGTATACTTTTAAGGCTAATGTTTTCATTCCTTACTGTTTGTTGAGGTTTTATTGCTTCAGAAAATGATTTACTTTTCAAATAATGGTGAAGATTTGTTGCTTCGGTGAATGTTCCCTGTACAATTATGTTCTCTGGACTGTGTGCTTACTTTGCAATACTATAAAAGTTAGAAGATTCAACAGAAAAAGAAGACAAAACCAATACCATCTAGAACATAAACTGTATCAACTAGGATGAATATTATACTAACCGATTTGTTCAACCCCTTCAACTATGAATGCAAGATCTATCAGTCAAGAGACACAACGTGTACTTCTTCAGATCACTATTTGTTGACAGACACCAGTAAAGCTCCAAAGGTGTGAAGTTTTTAAATAATTGAAATGTTGTATAAATGCCAGAGAATTCATAGAAGCCTGGCACCCGTATCAATCTCCACTTAACAGATAAGTCGACATTGGATCAAATACCTCGTCAACAAAACAACTGATAACAATTAAAATTCACTCGAAGATTAGAAGACTGCGTCGGTGGCACAGTGGTTAGGACTCTCGCCGACCATGCACATGGTCCGAGGTTCGAGCCCACGCCGACGCACACCTGATATCTATGGTCGGCCTGTAAAATTTGGGCTACCGATATCCACGCTGAAAATTCCATACTTGTACCAAAAATACAGTTTGGAATCAAGCTGTAATCAAAAAAAAAATCACACTCAAATCTATCAAAAGTGATACTTATATCATTCATAGAGAATTCCAAACTAATCACTGAATATTGGAATTAGATCTGCCAATGTTTTCTAGAAGGACAATGACAGCTTTTGCAGTTAAATTGTCCAGCTTAGAGAACAAAACTGCATCAAAAAACAGTCATATGTTGTTTATCAGGGATTAGGTAGAATATTCGTATATTCTTAGTTTTTAATTACATGCTTATTACCTCGTGGGGAATCGAAGCCAGTACTGTTAGTATATCAGGGTATCATTCACCCCGTCTAGAACTAATAATAATAATAATTTGCTTTTATTCTAGAAACAGTACTAGTGGTACAGTGTGGAATTTTCAGCACATATCTACAATATTGCATCTAATTTCATCGCACATTTAAAAGGGGTATTACAAAAAAATAAATATTAAAAAACAACAACAAAAACCAAAAAGAAACACAAAAATAACAAAAAAATACAAATAATAATACCAAGTAGAAAGGAAGCTAAACACCAATAATGAAAAATATTTCAGTATTTGGTAGTGGAAGCTATGATATGTGTATGCGTAGCTATAATCATACAAGAAGTTATAAGATGTTCTTAAGAATGTTTATCGCCAAGATGATCAGTTAATTTGATTGAACTACACTAAACAACTATAAAATAAACATTTCAGGTTTTTTTGTCAGCACTAATGCGGTGTTTGTTGTGGTAGTGTGAGTAATCATGCATAATACAAAAATTTTAGGATGGTGATAACGGCGTTCACAACCAAGATTGTCAGTTAATATTGCCGAAAAAAAACAACCACAAAACTAATATTACATGAAGGTTATTGACAGGATAATTTTGTGATACTTATAGTGATAATATAGTCGGGACCAGTAGATACACAAAAGAAGGAATAGAATAAAAAAAAGTAAGCCAGTGATAATAATATTCGGTAGGTAAGTATATTTAGGAAGGTTGTTCACTATAGAATACAAATAAGAGAGTATAAGGGGGAAATAACAAGGGCCAAAATTATGTTATTAACAACAAAGCAAGTCATAGGTTTCGCGCTTAACATTGTCCCTGTCACTTAGATCACTGGCCAACTAGCTATGCTAGTTGGAGGACTAACACTATATATATATGTAGAAAAAGCTATACTAACCGATTGTCTTTCCTAAATACAACTGAGACATTTTGATCGGACACCAACCAGCGTCATTTGTTTAGTCCTTTGTATACTGCAAACTGAATTCTGTCAGTCAAGTTTGCAATGTGGCGGAGCCCTGACAGCTCAGTGGTAACGTCTATGACTACAGCACTGGGTGACAGGGTTTGAATCTCAGAAGGGACATGAGTTCTTTCAAGATTGCAGATACGCCTTGCTGACGAGTGCCAACTAACATGAAACCTAGGTCCAAGGCTTCCTCCCGATTGCCTAAAACTATCTAATAAAAACTGAAATATATTTGCCAAATTAGAAGGGCCATCAATTCCTTCAAAGTTGCAGCTATTCTTTGTTGATGAGTGACAAGTAGTGCGAAACTCAGGTCAATCTGGACTTCATGCCGATCACCTTCAACCAGCTAACACCTAAATAGTGCTTATAAAATAATTTATTTGAAACCAGATCTCTCCATTTGTATCCCTCAATGTCTGTTCACATGAGCATGCTACAGAAAGTCAGTTACAAGACTAAAAATTTCACAATAAATTTATTGGCTGTAATACTTTCTAGATGGAGATGCTCTTTGTCAGATCATCAGTCGGGATACACTGAAGAATTATAAATTGTTTAAATTAATCCCAGCGTGTTAAGAAAATCAAAACAAGATTTTTCGTAACACGCTGGGATTTATTTAAATAATTTATAATGAATCAATCTGACTCGGCGCTCGAATTATTCCAGGAAGTTCGTAACACCTACGGTCTGGAAACCTATAATATACTGAAGAAGTCTGAAAAAGAATGGAAAAATGGATATAGGCCACTGTGACAATTATCACATAAAATAACTTAAAACTTAAATGATCTTATTAGAAAGAAAAAAGATAAATTCATGAAAAAGATTCATAAAATATCCAACCTTTACTATTCAACACCAAGTGCCACGTCAATTCTCAAGATTTTTTACGCCCCTTAGATAGATAAGCATAGATCAGACAGTCGGCATACAAAATTCTAATCCCAGTTTGTGTGTTTAGAAGATGTTAATCCAGTCCCACTGCCTCTCATGGCCTTAATCACCAATCTTGAATAGTTTTTCATTCCAGGAATATCGGATATATGTAAATACTATCTTCATTTGAACCGTTATCTTTATCCTTATTATCATAATCATATTGTGTTATAATAGTCGTACATTTTCATAATTTATTACAAAACAAAACACTGTTTTCTAATCACTACGAAACAACAGTTATTTTTCCTCTCCTACCCTTAAATATGTACACATTCAACTTACACATTCATAATAACTGCTTGTCTAGATTATGCAATCATTTGTATGGTTTATTTATCTTCGTTATTATCATCATGACTGCCCCAGTTATTAGCCACTAATTCATATGCCTAAACTTTAATTCTACTAACCACACTGTTATCAAATGTCTATGATTAATAATTTTATTATGTAACTATAAAGTCTGATGACAAATTACCCATCTGCTTATAATTTATTCTGTAATTATAATAACTGCAATATTTAAGCTATAGGTGATGTTCTATGAAAAAGTAAATGAAATTTTTTCAGGAAAAAGCAACAATAAGCTTATGTCAAGACTGAATATCTCTTTATTAGGTTAATTTATATTTAAGTATTGGTTTGTAGTGGAACCCGAAGGGGAAGCGGCGAGTTGGTCGTCACTGCGAGGGTGACTTGGAGGAGGTCATGTGAAGAGGAGATGAAAGCGTGTGGGCAGACTTGGGCAGGGGTGAAAACTTTGGTAGAGGACCGAACGCAATGGAGACGCGCGGCTGAAGCCCTATGTTCCTCTAGGAATGAAAGGATATAATAATAACTGTAGTGATTTGATTGATTGGTTACAGGATTTCATCGTTGGAAAACCAACTAGGAGTACTGGACAGCTGTTTCGTCAGCCTAGTCTGGGACTCTTCACACTCCCCCACCATGGTTCGGACCCAGGACCCTCAGTTACAAGGCGAGCTAGCTCATAGACCATTAAGCCACTTGTACCCGATCCAGTGGCCAATCCATGAATTCCAACTTCTGCTAATTCACGACATAGCGCCACCACTAGCCAATGTCTTTGGCGAGTACTTGTCCTCACACCCGACCTGCTGTACCCTACGGGTCACATTTTCCCACCAGAACTCCAGGTAACTACTTACCTGAATAAGGCCAGTCACCAGTGAGCATCTCATCTATGTTTACTATTGACTTATTATGTTGGCTCCAGCAATTTTTGTTTCATTGCGTATGAATTAGTGAGCCTAGAATCTGACCGATCTCTAAGGTGACTGATCTCTCTTTAGGTGGAAGCAGCAGGAGAACACTTTAGTAGACTTTATTTAAATGGAGAAAGCCACAGAATTATCTCAACTCCTGAGTATGTAAACATTGACGATATCTAGTGATTAACATGTTGTTGGTCTGGTTGATGGTGATCATAGCAGATAAAGATTGATGACTGTTTTCTTTCTAAAGGCAAGAATTAGGCTCTCAGTGTATACTTGCTACTGCTTTGGTGATACGTAGTAGACCATAATTAACTTGTGCCTTTATTGTCTGAAATGAATTCAAAACACAGATTAGATCAACAAATCGGTAGAAAGAAGTTAGTTAGGCTTAACAGTTGTAGCATCTTATAAAAAAGTTGGCATCATGTAAACTACAGTCCCAAATAAATCTTTTGGTTGAAAATGAATAATCTAATTACCGTCTTCACTAACTAACATCTTTTGTTATTTTTGTCCCAGAGATGTAAACGGGCTGGGGCTGAAGTTCACAGAGGTTCTATTTAACCTAACAAAACGATTAGAGCATGCTTAAATTACTACAGTATTATTGGCATTGATTGCTTGTATGTGGGGATCAGCTTTTTACTCCATACTAGCATAACTATCAGTTCGTTGATCACAATTTATGATGAGAGGGAAACGATCAACTTAAACTCTGTCTATGTAACATTTTGCCATCAATCTTATGTCTACTGCAAAAAAAGCTTTCAGTGAATCTAAGATAGCCTGAGAAGTGTTCATATAATGGGTGGTAAATGAAGGTGAAATAAAAACCTTTATGATTCCACTGGTCGAAACCCAGATGTTACCGGATTACTGGCTCTACCTGCTAGATTATTATATAATAGACACAGCTGCCAGCTAGATGAACATCTCGCTTCACTCAGCATCAGTTGTGAATGAGTAACACATAACTGTCTCATGAAATAATGAGATGATTACCATCTGCAATTTGTAAATTACCTGATAAAGAGTTGAACTTGTTATCTAGAAACCAGTGGTTCGAATTTTTCAGAAATTCACTTTTAGGTTTCGTCTTCATTCATCGTACATTCAATAAATGCAAATTCCAAATTATTGAAAGGTTCCCATAGTAAAACTCGGAACAAATAAATCCCCAAAGACTTCACTACAGCAGGCACACATTTACAAAAAAAATATTAAACAAAAATGAGTTTTGATGATTTAACGGCAGGATGATAAGATTTTGCGTATAAGTTGTTATAATAACAACGATAACAACAATAGTAATTATGTTAATAGCAATGATAAATCATCGAGTGATTTGTGATAGATAATACGATTAGTGAAAACAAAGCGACTACACAAACAAATATTCAAACAAACTAAGTAGATAAAGGCTAACGAGACAAACAGGCAAATTACGTAATTCTAGATTATGAGAGGAGTAAATCAACTAAGTTTTGATGAAGACGCAACAAGATTAAGGAAGGAGGGACGAAAAGTGATATGGATAGAATTAACGTATATAAGGAGTGTTGGTCGTATAATCAGTTGGTTGGTTCTTAATTGGTCAACTGGAGGGAGATTGGTGTATGCGATTCTTCTGAATGTATAGTTTAGTCTTGATAATTTGAATACTAACAGCCTCAGTTATATGCAGTAGATGAACGCGAAGACCATTGGAAAGATTCCACATTTGGAATAATGTGGAATTTTTAACATGTAGTACAATACCGCAAGATGAAATGGGCTGAAGTAATCAGGTGATGTGAATTATTATCAATTCATTTTAATTAGTGGAAATTAGCCATGGAATTCAGAATGTCTATTTTGTTTTGCTTGGAGATCGTCAGTTGGATTCACCTGAATTGCCAGTGACTGTGTCTCAGTGGGAACACCTCCACTGAGCTGAAGAGTCCCAAACAGAACAAAATATTCATTCTAAAGTCCACGGCTAGCTCCCACATTGTACCAAATCTACTTTTTGGAATAAAGCCTTTATTATCGTCATCATCTCAACTGATTTTATCATTCATTGCGCTTGCCGCCATAAATAAATAAATTCTCACTGGGGGATTTATCTAGTGAATTTTGTTTCTCCAGAGACTAGTAAGAAATACAACAATTTTTTGTCTATTATTTTTTAGTTGGCGAGTGACTGTTACTCAAATCGATGATAAGCGACTTATTTTTCTGATATTCATGTGTATTTCTTAGTTCAGATGCTCCTTTAAAAAAAGTCGTATTGGGCATACTAGTAGATAACTTACTCAATGTATCACAGAACATCTTCTATCAAGGTTGGGTAGTGGACAGTGAAGAAACACCCCAAGCTCTAATTTGTTAAGCTTAATTGATAATATCCAATCGTTGGACAAAGTGAGAGCTATCAAGGTGATTGGACACATCCTATGGAATCTTTCCAATGGTCTTCGCGTTCATCTACTGCATATAACTGAGGCTGTTAGTATTCAAATAAAATAAAATAATAATTTTTCCTTCACGTTCCCAGTGGAACATAGGGCTTCAAGCTAGTGGCTTGAAGTTTCTGTAGCAGTGTTTAATTTTTACAGGATGGGGTTGCTGGCCTCATGCCCAACCTCTCCTCTTTACCAGCATTATTTCTGGCTCAGTGAAGTAAAGGGGTGCTTTGGCGGCCGGGGGTCGAACCCCGGACCATATGAATGGTCGGTTAGCGTCCTAACCGCTATACCACAGACTAAACTATACATTCAGAAGAATCGCATACACCAATCTCCCTCCAGTTGACCAATTAAGAACCAACCAACTGATTATACGACCAACACTCCTTATATACGTTAATTCTATCCATATCACTTTTCGTCCCTCCTTCCTTAATCTTGTTGCGTCTTCATCAAAACTTAGTTGATTTACTCCTCTCATAATCTAGAATTACGTAATTTGCCTGTTTGTCTCGTTAGCCTTTATCTACTTAGTTTGTTTGAATATTTGTTTGTGTAGTCGCTTTGTTTTCACTAATCGTATTATCTATCACAAATCACTCGATGATTTATCATTGCTATTAACATAATTACTATTGTTGTTATCGTTGTTATTATAACAACTTATACGCAAAATCATATCATCCTGTCAACAAGTCGGCAGCCTTATTCTGTATTTATTGTTCTATTTGTATAAACAGGCATTTTATTTTCTCAATTTATCTGATGTTGAACATTAATTTTATATTTAAGTGTGTTATCACATAAACATGTTTTGAACTGTAATCTGTTAATCTTAATGATTCTATGTTTATTTGAAAAAGGCATTAGTGCTACTATTAACAACAATTCTTGAGGATATATGACTGTAGCATCTGATGAAGGAGTTATTTAAAAATGTTTCATTCTATTCACTAATCATTCTTTCGAAATCGATATATTGCACATCTTTAGTCAAATAAACACAAAGTATTTAAGGTACTCTACTCGATAAGATGCGATTTGGTCCCAGAGAAAACCGAAGCTAGTCAGCTCTTAGTGTATCTATCAGTTCAACGACTCCCATGGAGTCAGGTATACTGGCTGTTGCTTTAGGAACTAAAATGTTTGTGTTCAAGAACACCTTACTAGTTTGGCTAAGTAAGGGTGTTTTTGAAACCGTCAACAGTTCTGCATTAGTTCACCTGATCCAAACTGGTCATCTACCAGGTAACGAATAAATTTCCAAGGGCTTGTAGATACAGAGTGCTTCAAATAACGGAGGTCACTGTATTTCAATAAGATCAACTGGGACTGTGAGTGTGAAAATAACAGATCCAGCCACATAATACTACCCTAGCCTTCTATGGAACCTATTAATTCATAAACTATGTATTACTGAAATTAATATGACCTGTTGCACACGAGGTGGCTCTCTTGGCCCAAGTGGTCTAGTGGATAACGCTTTGGCGTTTAAAACTATGTGCCTCGGTGGGAACATCACCACTCACTGAGAAATGCAGGTACATCCAGATGACGGGTCTCAAATAGGACGAAATGCGCATCCTGGATCTCACTGCTAGTCATCATCCACCAATTAACTTCTATGTATTACTTCGCTTAATTTATCTGATATTCAGTTTATTATTTACTTTTTGGCATATTATAACCTACAGATGCTTTTGAACTGTAATTTATGGATAATAAGGATCCATTGTTATTTAAAGCACTGATATTATTAATAACAACAATTGTCTAATTATTATAGGCATATAACTGTAGAACTGTACATGAAGAAGTTATTGAGAAGGACATTGTGTATTCAGCACAGCTTAACTGTGCTAAGATGAACAGCTTTATATCAGAAATCAGCAAATGGTCTTCGTGTAACGGTCTTAAACTAAATCCTTCCAAATGCCAGACTGTTAATTTCAGTTTCCGATGTAAACTAAAGTTAAATGAAGCTGTTGGATCGCTTGAAAGAGGACTATGTCATACTTCGTAGAACTCTGAAGACTGTCAGTAGGATGAGTGGTATCCCATTGAGCCATATCGTTGACATTGTCGCTGATAGGCACTTGATGTCATGTAATAAATTTGCTTAAGGAATTTTGTCAGACTCTCATCACCCACTCTACCCAAAGCTCCGATCTTGTGTCTCCTCAGGTAAAACAAAAAGTCTTTTTAGAAGAATTTACGCACGTACGTCTAAGTATAAAAAATCCACTATACCATATTTAGCACGTACTCTATGTGATGAAAATGGTGTCAGGTATGAACTAACTAACCTCCTTCGCACTACTAAATAAACCATTTCTTCCACCCTTACAGTATTGTTATCGTATTTCTTATATTTATAATCCTCTCAATTTTTTGTTTTCATTTATTTATTTTTCATAAGTGTGAACATCGTTTAAGCTGTGTTACCACTGTTAATCTTGTATTTCCCCTCACTATACTACATCAACAGAATATTAGATTCAATACTCTATAGTAACATGCTAAAATTTTCAAACTGAATCGACAATACCGTTTGAAACAAACTCACTGTTATTATTATTATTATATTTAATTACCTCAATTCGTGCTTGGAATATTTTTGACTTCATATGGTAAACGTGTACAAATTCCTCTGGTTACTTTTGTTTTAATTTTTAATTTTAGTTATATTTTGAGTGAATCAGATGCAATATTGTGACAAATGCCGAGAATTCCATTCTGTATTATGAGTGCTGTTTTTGGAATAAAGTAAATTATTATTATGTATCAGGCATCTGTAATCAAGTTCACTTTATGTGATAATATATTCAACATATGAAAGTTTTACGTTGAATTCTTACACTGACTATTCTCTTCATTTCCCTTGAGTCCATGATTGATATAATCTTTTCTTTTTTCTGTTTAAATATGATCATTTATTTAATTTCTTAATATTTGAAAACAATCAGCATAAATAAATTATTTAAATCGTTTCTGTTCAGTGTTCAACATACTCCCTAGGTGTGATTCCCTGCTTGCTAATTAATGAATTGAAACAATTAAAAATATAATTATAATTTCTTTCATTAGCTTTCATTTAATTGTAAATAAATTTTATGTCAGTAAATCTTACTTTTTCAAAAAGTGAACAAAATAATCAACATTATTCAGGCTAATATCTAGTACTATTTCTACACTAATAAAGATTAGAAATATGGTTGTCATAGTAACATGTATTTACCTATCACATATGCACTCAATACACTGGACAACAGTAACAATAATTGGTTAGATACTAGATGTTAAGTGTGACTGTTGATTTTTCCTTTTTTCTTACTGTTATAACTGGGACATCTTCTTAGAAAGGGTCTTCGGTTATTTAATTCACTTCTTATTTATCTTGTATTGTTTCTAATCAGTCCTGTTAGTAGGCGAAAGAATATGCCATCATAATTATAAAATATGTCCGATATTATTTTATATAATAGGACTGAAGAGGGTTTTTTAAAATGATAATAACAGCTTTATTCTGCACAAAAAGTTTAAACCAAATACAAAATATTCAGCTTAGTTTATTGCATAGTATTCCCTCTTCATCTAGGATCTTCAAGTAAAATAGCCATCGATGGTACCACATGTAACGTAGCGCTGTTCAGTCTGAAGAATAAAATAATCTCTTATGGTATTTTTCTTTCATCTCCCAGAAATGTGCAGCAGTAGGCTGACAGCCATTCGGTGATCTACAGACATAAGTGAATGATTTAAACGAAGAGAAATAGAGGAAATTCACAAACTATTTTGGGTGGAAATTCAGGTATTAAGAGCAGTATTTCCCCAGCTGTCCATAAAGAAATCTGCTACAATAGGGGATATTGGTGATCCCATTTCTACTCTTTCTGTTTGTCGATAAATTTTGCTCTGGAATTTAAAAACAGTAGATATGAGGTATAACTGAATTCCTTAAATAATTTCGACAGTGAGCAACTTTGTCATATGACTAAGTTAGGGATCAGCCGTTAGTTCTCTTTCAAACGCTTCTAAGGTCATATCGATTGGTATACTAGTGTAAAGAATAGTTATATGAAAACTAACCATTTTTCCATTATTCCCTAATTGGATGTCATTCACTTTCCTTTTCATTTCATATGAGTTAGTTAGCCTAGAGTTTGAATGATTTCTAATGGGACATAGTATCAGAGCTAAGTGTTTTGATAATTCATATGTGGGCGTATTTCTGAAATCTACCATTGGTTTTATGAAGTAACCTAGTTTATGCATTTTTATAGTACCATAAATTCTACATACGTACAACTACTTTTTTCCATTTATCTGATTTGATTTTATGGTAAATTTTGAAATAAATGTACTCCTTTCAAGTATTGGTTTTGTAGGGATTTTTTATTTGATTGGTTGGAGGATTTCATCATGTCATGAAATGGCAGAAGTTAGAATTCATAGGCCATTGGATCGGGTCACAGTGACTCAGTGATCTAAGAGCTAGCTCGCCTTGTAACTGAATGTCCTGGGTTCGAAGGCTGAAGTCGGTTGCATACTTATGAAGAGTCCAAAAATAGGCTGACGAAATAACTGGCTGTCCAGTACTCCCTGCAGGTTTTCCAATCGCTCTCTAACTGATGTCAGCTCATGATGAAATCCTCCAATCAATAAATTTACTCAGTATGTTGAAGTTACTGCAGCAATACACTGCACATTAAGATATCAGAAATCTCAAGTGACTTGTGTGAAAGAAGCTCAGATATCTTTTTCGGAGATTCCATCCTCAAAAGCTATACAATCTCATTTTTCATACGTAAGTTTACACTATGGAAGAGACTACATTCACTTGAACAAATATCAAAACAATAAAAGTCAAAAATAGCACTAGCCAAAAAATGAATACAATGATGTAAGATCAAAAGCAATCTGAAACAACTGATCAGTCAGAATGGAAATATCCATGGGAAAT
Source organism: Trichobilharzia regenti (assembly GCA_944472135.2). Classification (NCBI taxonomy): domain Eukaryota; kingdom Metazoa; phylum Platyhelminthes; class Trematoda; order Strigeidida; family Schistosomatidae; genus Trichobilharzia; species Trichobilharzia regenti. Next base: position 61,187,557 of record OX235265.1, on the reverse strand, counting down.
CCATGGGAATCTTATCTTCATGAAGTGGCCCTTAAGATAACTTCGAGGCTGACTGAAACCACTAGTTGTATTTAAAAATGACATATTACTGAAGAGCAGCAAAACTCTCGTAGTATTTGAAGGCCTGTTTTACTACTATATGAAATTTAACTGTATAAGTTCTTAGAATGATAATGCCGAAAGACGGAATTTTCTCATATGTTCCCTTTTTTGTGGATGGTTTGAAAGGAGAATTTTTGCTTTGGACAATTATTACTGATTAAATTTGGTGAAAGGATGAGTAAATGTTTTAAATTATTTAAATCTTTTCCAAGTTAGATTAAAAAGTTCTGTCATTTAGAGAACTATTGAAAACCAGGAGGAATTAAATAGATATCTCGACCTAGTTTGAGATTCTTCACTGTTATGCTCCCACGAATTCACTGGATCGTACCGGTTACGAGACGAGTTTGTGGTAAACATTTGTACCACAGGTGAATGTTTTCGGCGTTGTGATATTTTCGAAGCCAGGTGAAAATCTCAAACTTTTTATCTCCTTTCTATATATTAGAATGGAGAGAGTTTGAGTGAAATAAGGCTTACCCGCTCAGCATATATTCGCACTGGCATACTTACTGAATTGTTGTTACTCAGCTACCCAAGTGTAACCACCTTAAATCTCTGAGAGTACCACCTCGCTTATTGTAGCTCAGACCATTTAATTATTTCAGTTTTTCTTCCTAATGTCCTCAAAAATTCATTCTTAAACTAAGAATATTTTAAACTCTCCTATGTGTTTATTCATGTTAGCCAGTGCTGTAGTCACAAACTTTAATACTAGTAAGCCATTCAGCCTGGCAGTTGACCTCCTGTAATACTGTAATGAATTCATTGATTAGTCATGAGTGTGTAAGCATGGTCATATTTCTAGTCTTTTTTGTCTCTGCCGATTGAACTCCACAAATATATAGCATGCAGTGTGACAGCTAAGCTGGATGACTCTCCATTGTAACGCCCTGTGAAGTGACCGTAGGTGGAGGCAATCGGTAGGAGACCCCGGGATACTTATCAGGAGGTCACTTTTGGATGCAGGTAGCTCAGCGGTAAATTCTTTGCCCCACAGTTTCTATTGCTTTTTTATTGTTTCCAACTACCTAAGATATAATAGTATATTTCTACTACTTCACTAGATAACGATTTGTTTAAATGAATCATTTAAAATAAAATAAAAATAATCGCGGTAAATAAATCATAACTTTTCATGCTATAAATCCATATAACTTGAAGAAAAAAATCAAGAGTATTATTTATAAAACGTAAGAAACAGAACAAATGTTTGACGAAATCTTTAACCGATAACAACATGCATCCATATTTAAAAAAATAAAGGCGGATAATTTGAAACACAAACAAAAAGGACAATCCTAGTTGTTTATGCAAGGAAATTAAATAAACTTTAAAGATTATTATTATTGTTATTATTTTGCCTCTACTCGAACTTATTTTATTATCAGTTAGTATAAAGCATGAGAACAGTTGCTGTGGTTGTTATTGTTGTTGTTGTTTTTGTTGTCGTTGTCGCTGCCGTCTTCGTCATCGTCATCATTTGAAGTAAACGAACCGAATCTGTTTTTTGATTGTTCGTAAACTCCAGATGAAAATATTGACGCATTTGAAGAGAACAAAGATATACTTTTTTTTATCTATGGAGAATCATTTTCCACTCTGTATGATTGATTTATTATTCTATTATTAGCAATATAGAAAATATTGTATTTAATATGATACTTAACATCACTACCTAACATTAGGCCACTCGCACTCCAAAACTTTGTAACTGCAGCATTGATTTACATGGGTTCGAATCTCCGAATAGGCATTGGCTGTTTTGATGTTGCGGATACTCTCGGATGATGAGTGCCAATTAACAAAATACTTAGGCTCAGGGATTCTTTGGGTTTGCCTTGAAGTAACTAGCATCAATTAAAAGTGCTTCGTGATGGCAACTCATCTATCTTAGTGACGACGAGGCAAGTGTTACTGATAGAATTGAGTCCAGGCCTAAACGTAGGATACTTACAAGTTTCTTACTTACCAAGTTACTTACTTACTGAGTTTATCTTGACGACGGCTGCCTTTGAATTTGGAAGTGTGGAACTCATTGTTACAGCTTAATCGTTACATAGCACAACTAACCAATAGGTCTGCATCAACCCACTCCAGACAATACAGTTGTATGACTGTTTTGTGGCTGTTTTATTTTTGCGAGGTGGGAGTTCCTATTCCCACAGTCAGTCCTCCCAGATTTTAGGCTTATTATTAGCTGGTAAAGTAGAGGACATTCTGGAGTGTTATCTGGAATCAGCTCTGAACCACGTACACATGTTTATGTATAAAACTGTATTATTTTGTCGGACGACTTGTGTGATGCAGTTCTGAACCTTTGAGAGACAAAAAAAGTCTTAAAACTTAATGCTGGAAAGTCTAATTGAAATACAGACGTCTGCTGAGTCGATTTCTACTGTTTTTCTTTGGAATAAAGTGTTTAACAAGGGGATAAATAAAATAGAAAAAGGCTTAGAGTCAACAGCTTATGACAGTTAGTCATAAAATCCATTTTAATATGAAAAGGTGATCTACAGATGTTCAGTATCTTCGTTAAGTTCTATGGTATGAACATTGAATTGGATTTTTTTTTGATTTTCCCGTCGATTGATTGGACCGAAGTGCTCGGTCTCAGGTTGACATGTCGGCTTCTTGTGCAGATGCTTCGACGATGTCTGGGCATTTAGTTAGGATACAATTGGTGGACGGTGACTAGCAGTGGAATCCAGGATGCGCATTTCGTCCTATTTGGGACTCGTCATCTGGTATGAACATTGTTCTAAAAGTGTTATACTAGAAACTGCTAACTTGTGAATTCATCTTTTACCTAATTTTCAAGCAGTTGAATTAATTTATAAAAGATATCCAGTAATTCCTGGTTTTAAATGGTGCTCTAATTTATATCAGTCCGTGATCAAACTTGAAACCGATCAAATTTCTATAAACTGTAATTCGAAAATTAATCTGATGCAGACTAGTTACTGACTACAGGGTGAAGTTGCTTGAATTTCTAGTGGGAAGACAAGACCAGCCAGAATGACCAAAATGGGTGTGTGGATGAATAATAGCGGGTGATACTGCCTGGCGGTGGTGCTGAAAACCATGAAGTAACAGAAGTTAGAATTGCTTAACCACTGGATTCAGTCCAAATAGCTGAATGCTGAATGAGCTCGTCACGTAAACTGGATCATGGATGCATACTGACGAAGAGTTTCAAACAAGGAAGAAACAGCTGTCCAGTTCTTTCTGGTTTCTAATGGTTCGCTAACTGGTACCAATCCATGATTAGACTTGAAATCAATGGTAATGTTAACAAGATTATCATGTTGATCAGGCATTTATCTGATTTCAACACCATATATATATATTCAGTTCGTAGTGGCAATAAACATGTTTTTATCTTGGACATGATTTGAGTTTAATTAACACTTTGTATATCAGTTTTTCTCCACTTCTTTTATCACCAGTGCTGTTGTCCTGTTGAGTTTTCTGTTGACAATTTTAATCATTCATATAGCAGCTGAATACAACTTGTGACGAAACAATAGTATGATTAGCAGATCGGTCTCATGACTTGGCTGGTATATCTATGTAAAATGCAGATTAGAATAAGGCAGAGACTTAGATTTCCATCTAACCTTCAAACAACCTCCTTTACATCGACAGTAGTCTGACAATCCAAAAGTATGCTAGGCAGTATTACCATAACTAATCATATCTGTCTGATTGCTGTTCATATGGATTTTTTGTGAATGTAATTCAGTTTAGTGTTAAATTTCATAATTTATCTTCATTTACGTTGTTTTGGAGGAAATGAAATTGTTGAACACAGAGCAAAATAATTAAATTTGTCTAGATCTTATCCAACGTGATTTGTAATCAAGTTCGATTTTTGAATACAGAACAGTTAAAAAAAGGAGTTTTGTAGGTAGTATGCATCTACGGATACACTTATGAGGAACATTTTTGTTATGCATACAATTGCAATATAATTTCTAGTAACTGGAACTTTATTACACTTGTCAAAACTTTATGGTAAGGAAGAGACCTTTTCAGAGTGCTGTTTTCGAAGGCTGATGCTTTGTGTTGAACAACAGTGGAAAATGCCAGGTGCTCTTTTTCCTATTTAGGAATTCCCAGTTATCCCTATCAGCATTTTATTATCCTGGCGTGGGAAGTTTCTCTTTTCATTGTGCTTTTTACAGCGGGTTTAAAAACCCTGAGAATTTGTGCAAAACTGCTCAGTGCTTTCCTCGAAAATTAACCCTAACAAGGTAAAATGATGACTTCTCTTCACAATGATCATTGTAAGAATTGCAGTCGCTGGGATGTAAATTAATGTAGTGCAAATTATTTCAGTCAGCTATAAGATAGTGAAACCGTTCTAAGTATACTACATTTTCTCATACTATTTAGTTACCTTCAGGAGATAAGACTTCAGATAACTCCACTATTATTGAAAGTCAGTTAGACTGATTGTCTATTATCCTGATGATTAGGTATTAGCCATAGGTAATTTCTACTGTCACACTGTATGATTGATTCAACTTCCAATACAGCAAGATTCATAAGAGCAGTACTGTAAAGATTTAGCTTAAGCACTAGACTTTCAGCCAATAGGTTTAAGGGTCAGAATTATATCTCCAACAGCTTCAACCTGAAAAATGAGTAGTACCATCAACTCCTTAAACAAAGAGTGTAACTCATACATTGATAAATAGGTAATCTGTATCGGGTAACCAAGTTCTAACTGACCAACAAACACTTTTCAATATTCGATAGAGTTTTGAAGCTTACATCAAACACTGACGAAATAGAATCTATTGTGTAGGTATCTAATATCATACAATCTACAAGCACAAGAACTTACACAAGGGGACATGGATTTCGTCAGATGGACACACCAAAATCAGACAGGATTCATTTCAATCTCTAAAAAAATCAGACTCCGTTTATCGGACACAAAACTGAAAAAAAGAGCAGATATAGAACCAGAAAGGGAAGCACGGGGTTACAAGTGGGTCCGAGGGTGAAATGGAGGAGAACTTGTGAAGAGGAAATAAAAACGTATTTTGCAGCAATTTTGCACCCACCTATAAAAGACTGAAGAGAACAAGATAAAACGTTGATGCGCGCTGGGGCCCTATGTCTCACCCAGAATACAAGGCAATTATATATATATATATATATATATATATATATATATAAGACAAGATTTGCGTTTTCGCAGGTTTGGCTGACTTTAGGGTGGAATAAACCACGAAGCGACATCTTTAAGAGCAAGACTGAAAACTATCAAGCACTGCAGAGATGTTCGACGCTCTTCAGCAGTGCACATCCACAAATTCATCAGAAATAGGACCAAAAACACAGAGGGTTTCAAGACCGCTTCAATATTATACTGTTACTGAACAGGAATCCATTGGCCTATGAATTTTGACTACTAACAACTTTCAAAATAGGATAAAACAGGTATCCAGCACTCCATAGTTCTCAGTGGGTCTTTAGCTGGCATCATTTGGTAATGGGATCTGCCTTGGAGAAAAATTTATTTGTAATACGTTTTTATCCTCCTCTGCTGTGCTCACTGAAGCTGGTGTCCCCCATGGTGCTATAATCTCCCCACTTCTCTTTTCTTTCTTTCTACATGCCCTACCATCTTCAAATGACATTAATTTTGTTAAATATGCTGATGACCTGATTGTATCTTAGCCTGTCAAATGTCAAGGCGACTGCTCCAAACTAAATGGCTTTTTATCAGAAATCAGGCAATGGTCCAAGGAAAACGGTCTAACCTTAAATCCCTCTAAATGCCAAACAGTCAATTTCACCTTTAGGAATAAATCTGACTGACCTAAACAAACTGGTTAGCACTCATGAGGTGTGCAACACAGATGGCACTGAAGTAGAAACCAAGTCCTAAATTAAATATCTTGGCATCATTCCATCTGCTGATCTTTCCTGGTCGTCTCATATCTTGATGATTCCTAGGAAAATATTCCGTCTTACCTTCTACATCAAGAAGTTAAGACATTCTGGTATAACCTAACCCTTACTTCTACAGTTCATTAACTCTCACATTCTGCCTATTATTCTATATTGTTCCCCCTTAGTTTTTCCTGGGCTACTGAAAAAGACGCAGGATGTTAAAAGTTGTCAGCAGGGTAATCAACAAGTCGCTTAACCAGCTTGTTAATATTCTGGTTGACAGGCACATGGACTCGTATGAAAAATAGGTGAAATCCATTTTATCTGACTCACACCACCCTCTTCATTCAAAACTCTCCCCTTGTATCTCATCAGGGAAAACCAGAAGCCTATATAGAAAACTATATGCTCGCATTAGTAAGTACAAAAACTCAACCATACCCTACTTAGCTCGTGTTCTGTGCGATAAAGAAAGCATTAGGCGTGATATCTATAACTAATTAAATAATCAGTAGAACAACTGGATCTCGTTTTTCCAAATCATATCATTTATAAGTACAACGTTTTCTTTCTTTCCTTTTGTTTGTTGTTGTTGTTATGTGTTGTTTTGTTTCTCTCTTCCTTACAAACTTTACTCAAAACATTCTTCTTTGTTCCTTCACACTCTGTTTATCTCGACTTTTTTGTTACCGCTTACGCCAGTAAACATCTACTTTTCTAATAACTTCTATCATACTGTTCAATTTTGGCTTTTCTACTGACATGCTAATATGTTGTTGTCGAAACTAACTGAGATTACCCTTAATTTATATAGAATTTCAGTTATATTTCATGTACTAACTGGATGCAATACTGTAGTAAGATGCTGAGAATTCCATTCTGTATCATAAGTACTGTTTTAGAATAAAGCAAATTATTGTTATTGTTATAGCTATGTAAGGTAATTACGAAAAACGTGTTACTTGGCGAACAGAATGAGTTGATCACAATTTAATTTGACCTTAATGTGTGCAAAATATATTGTCAGTTTTATTATCATCATTACATAAAATGCCAAACAGATAATAACTAGTACATTATTTTTGAGAGATGTATACAAACCAAGGGAATAATAAGATAAACAAACATTTCTTATTGTTTTGAATCAGTGTCATTGTAGAAAAAATCAAATATGGAAATGATTTTATAGGATTGATTTATACGTATTTGTTCAAGGTTAGCTAACTTACTTATACTCTGAAATAGTCTTTGTTCATAACGGAACGACTGGTATTAGACTGTTTTCATACGTAAGTAGTTTCCCAAATGAAGTTACTTTATGGTTCAGTTTAGACCGTTCCTAACTGAATCCTCCTGACTGTCAGAACGTTAATTTTAGTTCCAAGCGTGAGCAAGACCTTTGTGGGTTGATTCAGTCCCATGACTCTTATAATATTAACAGTAATGGTGCAGCCAATAAGTCGAATATTACTTATCTCATATCATGTTGATTTCAAAAATATCTTTCGCCTGACCTACTAGATAAGGAAATTTAGACTTTCTTGTATAATTCAGCTGATTCTTTCTTGTCCTGCTGAAGTTACTGGGCTACCTGAATTTCAATGCAGCGTAATGCATCAAATTTTTTCCAGTTCCTATTATTTTAATCGTTCCTTTATGTTTTTCTCTAGGAAAATGTACTCATGCATATGCCTAATGGGTTTTCTACCCACCACTGTGTATTTCTCAATAGAGACAACGGAAAAATATCATAAAGGACTGATTCTTTTGTCAGCTCGTGTAGCATTGTATTACATGCTACACTGTCGGTTATTATTTTGCTTCAGGTTGCTGAAAGAATGATTAAATGTTATGCAATAGAATATGCTAAGAGTTCTATATTGTCTGTAAATATTTTATCCGAGATAAAGCTGTCGTTATTGTTAATATTTGGTGTATACTACTCATTTTTCCTTATTGTTTCCCCTATTTAACCCTGGGCTTCTAAAAAGGCGACATCATATTACGTAGGACTTTGAAAGCAGTATTCAGATTCATTGGTGTGACTTCTGACAAACTAACTGAAACTGTTGTGGACAAATATTTAAACTCGAGCTAGCAGTTGGTTAAAGTAGGTCAGCGTGTCGGATACTGAACACCCTCTTCCTTCACAACTGTCTCTTGCTGATTCTTCAGGAAAAATAGAAGTAATTTCACTAGAATATACGCTTTCAAATATATATAAACCTTTTTTTCTTCACGTTCCCCAGTGGAACATAGGGCTTCAAGCTAGTGGCTTGAAGTTTCTGCAGCAGTGTTTATTTTTACAGGATGAGGTTGCTAGCCTCATGCCCAACCTTTCCTCCTTACTAGCATTATTTCTAGCTTAGCGAGGTAAAGCAGTACGTCGGCCGTGGATCGAACCCCGGACCATGTGCATGGTCCATACCCTATTTGGTATGGGTGTTATATGAAGAAAGAAATGCTAGAAAAGAACTAACATGGCTACTTTATAATCTGTGAATAAACAGCTAATTGTTTCTGGTAGTCAAATATGCATTATTATTATTATTGTTACCTGCGATGATATCTTTGTTAGCTTCAGCTTTCGCCATAATCCGTTTTCATTTTCGATAAAGAGAGGAAGACAAAATTTGCAGTATAAAATGATATCATCCTATTTCACAGGTTCTCATCAGCTGCAGACTACCTGAAATTACAATGGTTGTATAAATGATAATAACATAATTTAATGTTTGAGTGGTAGTAGAGAAGAGATAATATAAAATTGATGCACCCAAAATGAAAGCATCACAATTTTTAGTATAAGTTTTCATCATCAATTTATACGCTTTCAAAGTTGAAAAGATGGGGGAAAGGTAAGACAGAAAACAGAAAAAATTGATTAACAGAATAGTGTTAGCTTGTAGGTTCACATAGCAACTCCAGTGATTTCAACTCACTGAACAAATCTTAATCTCATAAACTGTAACCGCTTTTGCTTTTGGAGTCGCTATGTGAACCTACAAGCTAACACTGTTCTGTTAATCAATTTTTTCTGTTTTCTGTCTTACCTTTCCCCCATCTTTTCAACTTTGAAAGCGTATAAATTGATGATGAAAACTTATACTAAAAATTGTAATGCTTTCATTTTGGGTGCATCAATTTTATATTATCTCTTCTCTACTACCACTCAAACATTAAAGTATGTTATTATCATTTATACAACCATTGTAATTTCAGGTAGTCTGCAGCTGATGAGAACCTGTGAAATAGGATGATATCATTTTATACTGCGAATTTTGTCTTCCTTTCTTTATCGAAATTTATCAAGGGAACCGATTGTATGACGTTTTCATTTTATTTGTACTGAGAGTTTAGTTGTCACAATATATGCATTATTTATTATTAGTTCATTTCTCGCGTTCCAAGTGGAACATAGGACTTCAGGCTTGAAGTTTCAGCAGTCTTGGTGTTGTTTTCACTAGCCTGGAATGCTAGCTTTATATCCAACCTTTCTTCTTTTCTGAGCTCACTACTAAATAGTAAGCCGGGTGAGGTTTAAGACTGGTCAACGGGCTCGCTTCATAACCTGGAGTTCCTTGCGGAAGAGTTGTGGTTGAGCACTACTGAACAGTCTCGTACTAGGGCATAGCAGGTCTGCGTTTAGTTCATCCACAGCCGTCTGCTTAAATCATCAGGATATCTAATTTTCCACGGACCGCACTATGTCAAATTTACTCAGTTTTAATTATTTTTAACCATCTGTTTACGTCCTTAAAGAGTAATCCGTACTCACATGAATTCCTGTATGGATTTCAACCTACCGTTTGATCTGTTCTGAGAAGAAAAATATGTTGAGGTTAGGAGCACGTTGCAGATAGAACGAACTCCAATGAATGATTACTGTTTTACTTGAAAATTCTGTACTGTATATAAACATGTTCAGAGTAATGCCATTATTATATCATGATACACATCCACAAGAAACATCTGCAATGTGAGGAGTACAATTTATCTTATAAAAATATGAACTTTATATTTTGCATTAATCCAAAGAAATCACACTAATATGATTAACTAAAATGTCTAGCCAGGTCGTACATAATCACAAGGAACAATCCTGAATTACAAGACAAAATGGTGTCTTATATTGCTATTTTATATCAAGTATAGACAGAAACTGATTGATTCAGTGTACAGTCAGTAAAGTACAGTCAGGTGTTATGTGTCAATCAGCTGGAAGCTTTATACCTAGAATACAAGAAAATAGCAGTTTGGGAGTGTTCTTATTATAAACCTTTTCGGGACACTACCGATTTATAGCCTAAGGTACTGAAAAAGCAGTAAGAGGCCCTGTAGTTTAAAGTGAAATTATTACTCATTTTCAAATTGTATTTCGGGTGGTCTGGAGGTTGTCGGTTTAAATCGTAGGAGCGTAAACCAAATTATCTTCCTATTTCTATTTTTTACATAGATTATTCTATCCCCAGAGAGTCTAGTCAACAAGTTGCAATGAATATATTTCCCCTCTAAATGGTATCGGTCAAAACAATTATTGAAAATCAGGGAGAACTGGACAGCTTTTTCGTCCCAGCTTGGGACTCTTCAGAAGTGTAGGCCAATAACCAGGTTTTGAATGCTTTCATTATGGTTTTTAAAAATAAAAGTGTAGCTTTTTTAACATACTTGATGTCAGATGAATTTTACTAATGAACCTGAATTTTTATGGGAAAAAAAATCTTTTTTGTATGAAATTAGTTTACTCTCATTCAGATAATGTAATAATAATGCTAAAATTCTCGCTGTAGACAACATCGATTCTGTGCTAACCATAAAAGAAAGAAAGAATGGTACGTGTAATAAATCTGTTAATATCAATATCCTTTTGGTGCAAATTTAACCAGAATGTACATAAATAAGTTATAGAAGACAACTTTAGAATAATTCTTTGACATTGTAAACTGCCAATTAGTATAGAAGGTAATCCCAAGCATTTGATTTGAGGTTGCTTTTGTTCTGACCAGCTGTTGTTTTCTGCCTTAAACCTATTAATCAGCCGTAACATTATAAAACTGAAGCTGAGCACTCTAAAAAGAGTCCTCGCTGTAAATAGCGCCCCCCCCTGAATGCTTCATCTTAAAATCCATGAAGCCTACACTTCTACGGCTTAATATAAGGTGTTCTTTAATTTAGAGGCTGTTAGAAATATTCCCCTGAAGAAAGCAAGCAGCTGAATTACATTCAAAAAAACCTGAAAGATCTGTCTAAATAGACAATGAACACTTAAACATGCGGAAACTGTTAGTCAAACGTGTAAATTGACTCAGCAGTAGAAGTTCAGTACTTCTCGGGTTGATTAAATAGGGCGTATTGTACGACCTTTGTTTAAAGTGTACAAGAAATCCTTAATAGTACTTTTCACAGCTCAGCTTTAAGTACCACTTCAAATTGTTAACATTGCACAAATGTGGTCTGGTCTATGATGCCAATTTTGTTCTGACATTCATCTCTAAATCAATTACTGTTATTTGTGTTTCTGTGTAGTCATCCAGGGTACTGTCTTCTAGCAACAACTATATCTTGAATATAATGTATTGCGTATTGAGCACAATTGATAAAGTCTATAATTAAATCTTTGGATCCTTGTGACATGTCGCAGTTTACTGTATATTTACGATAACAGTTGCATATTAAGAAATTTTTCATAAAAGTGAACAATGGAAAGTATTTTTTTAGTCAACACGGACTCCTCTTTTTTATGTAAATATCTTATCGAAGACATTATTATCTTATCAGTGTAATATATAGTATGGAATCATTATTCTACTCTGGATTTCACTTAAAGATAAAACTTAACAATAAACTTGAACATTATTAAAACTGTCTTCTCTCTTGTGAACATTCATGTACAAATAATACTGAAGATATTCATTCATTATTCAAACACAAGGTAGATTTCAGTTGGTTGTCTTATTGGGTTGCCCAGTTAATTTGATCTTAAGGTGTATTTCTTTTCAAGATTATTCAGTTGCCAGGTCTGCATAGCTATGTAGTAGTAGTTAAATAACTTTACTTATTACCTACTAAACACTTACCACTTTCAAAGGGAACTAGCATTATTCACAAGTTATGGTGTCTTTTGTTTCGAATAGCTGTCGTGCTGTTTGATAATGATATGTGGTTGTGAAATTGAGTATTCGTCACTTAAAAATACACAAAACTTATCATGAATTTATTTATTAATTATCCACAAGTTAAGAACGCCCAACTCACGGAAATAAAGACGAATATACTTGTTAGGTACTGGCTAGCATTGGGATCCAGGACATGAGTGTCGTTGTATTTTAAGGCTCTTCATTTAGATTTGCTTTCTCCCCATTGATTGATAGTGTCCCCATTGGCACCCGAATCCAGCATTCACTACTTCAAACTCCGACTCATTGGCCGACAGGCTACTAAGGTACAAGAATCAATGTTGAACAGCACCCAACAAGCTAGTTATCTTGATAATGTCGTGGCATTCGTTCATGGGGTCTATAGGTCAAAATCTGGATAACCATTTCGGTGAAGATATAATAATGGCCAATCATGAGTATAAAAAATTAAAATTCTGAAGATACATTAGTTAAAGAATCTTCCTTGTCCAAACACTCTCATCATTTTCATTCAACCGACAAACAGTAGACATATTGTTAGAATGTTAAGCATTTTTTGGAGAGCTTAACAGCAAGATATCTCACTTCTCTGATGAGCACAGGTGATTTCATTCTCGAAGGCAAAATGAGTTCTCTATTAGTTCCAGATAACACACTGAAAAAGCTAGAAATCATGTTCCAGAGCTTGCACCCTACTTGCCTTTTCTTAAAATGAATATTCAATCACATTTCATTGCTGAGCGCAATTCAATGGTTATAGCGCCAGAATGAGTAATAAGGCATAAGATAATATATCGATAGTAGAATGAAAGCTTAGAAAGAAAAAAATTAGCCTTAAATTCAAAAATATAAAATGCATTCGCCGAGTTTCTCTTAACCAGGCATAGAAATGCATCAGATGTACGTAGTTTCAGTTTTCCATTTCTTTCTCTATGTGTACTTACTTTCTTAACACTTTATAGTAGTTTCTGATTCTTGTCAGTTATGCAGTTAGCAGACAGACAGTCAAAAGGTATTGTAGTTGGTCAAATAAGATGTTAGACAACTGATCATCACATACAATAGAGTTTTATTCATTTTATCTGATGGACAATTCATGATTTAAAAATTATGGAGAAGATTTTTAGATCACGCGGACCGTTCCGTTGTAGTTGCGTAATCATCACTTCTTTTAACAGCTAACTAACGTTCGTGGGTAAGTAAGAAGATTTAGGGGACTTCCACTCTAACAAAACGGTAATCAATAAGCCACAAGGTCTTTTCACCAATAAACAGCCGAATCTTTATCGTCTGACTGAAACACACTTATGAGCTTAAACAATCGAAATTATTAATCTATGTATACCATCAAGCAAATTACTCAATGTACAAAATAACTTGCTATTCACAATCGTCTCAGTTTATCTTATAGATGGTGTTGGTTTTGTTTTTCTTTTGTGATGCAACTTTTGGTCGACACAGTATACACTGAAGTGAGTTTTTCGGTCTGTATACGGCATCTATTCCAAAAGATTTCATTAGTCTTGTAGTCATTTCAGACGTGTTCTTCAAAAGTGATAAAATGATTTTCCTCCTACTTTCTTTGGATAATTGTGTCAACTGGCTTGAGGGTAGGCATTTTTTGATAAAGTTTCTGAAAGACTGTCATAAGATATTTCTTCGGTATTCTCTTGAAAAAGGAATATCAACAATTATAGTAGTAATAATCAGTACCAATAAAAATGACCAGGAAGACATGAAAAATTCCGTAAACAATTAATCACGTTTAAGTACACAAGGAGAGATATTTGTTACACTGATGAAGAATTCTAATGGTCCACTTCATTTTTAAAGTTACCTGTCAAGGAACTTAACCCTAAGTTCCTATGATTTACGAAGACGCTCCGAACCGATAATTACTATGACTATTTCTCGACTTTAACTCCAAAACACAAGTACCTGCAAGAAAGTTGTATTGTTTGGCAATTAAAATCAAGATAACTACAAGTTTTTACTCGTATACTTTCGTCTTCTTTCAACTTGTACACAATTGAACCATTCGCGCCTTCAAGTTACCCGCCAGTGGCTACCAGTTCCAATAAATAAACGTTTAATAAAGTATAATTATATTTTAATAGTTTACACGCAATGATAAGTTTTCTTATTGGTAATATTTCGAGCAAAATTACTGCCCGCGTTTGATGTTCCCATCCATTTACATTACCTTTGACGCGTCCACCTAGAATCACACTGACAGCTTTGTAATTGAACCATTTAGCTAAGAGAAAGCAACTACACAAAAGCTATTCATACTCTAATATTAATGACAATGATTGTAGAGAGAGAACTCGGTTATTCGGAGCAGATGTCTCTTATGACAAGTTGTGGTCCACACGTATTATACTGCGAGGGGGGGCCTTTGATATATCTCATTTACCCAAATTTAAGTATGTGGAGCCAGAATCGAATAAAGGCTTTACTGTCTGTAAATTGATTTCTTCAACAATCGAGCTACACTTTCACCACACAATTAATCGCTCAACTTATGAAATAATTGTTTAAGTGAATAAAATACGGTATGTATGTACATCTAATATATTCATATTCAGTTACACTTTGTTTTGCAAATTTTTACAATGAGGCATTTTGAGAAATCTTTTTTTTAAACAGTAAATGTATTTTTTGTCAAAGAATACCGCTTTATCATTTATTTTACAGTACTCACACTCGCGTGCCTTTACAAAAATGCACACTTTGAAGTTTATATTAAGATATGACTAGTGACATTAATCGGTAATTGTAAGTCAGGAATGATAAACTACATGCATATTTATTTACCGATTATATATATATATTATTATTATTATTGTATCCTTTAGTTCCTAGAGGAACATAGGACTTCAGCTGCGCACCTCCATTGACTTCGGTTTTCTGACAACTTTTTCACCCTGCTCCAGGTCTGTCCACATGCTTATATATATATATATATATATACGACTGTTATGCCGGCAAAATGTGTAGTGACATTAAAGGTGATTCAGATTTGAGGTACATTCTCACAATGAAGGGAATCATGTAACTTAGAAGTACTTGTTCAGTCAGCCATCATTTACGCAAACAGGCGCACGCACACACACACACATATACATACACAAATCAGACACAGGTTATAAACCGAAATCAGTTTGCGGTGAACACCGGGTAAGTTATCAAATTACTTTTTGTAGGCCAACGGATATTTGTCATTGTAAAGTACATTTTTTTGTGTGTGAATTTTATAATAAACACGTTGGTTGTATCGGATCAGATAACTGGTCAGTTATCTAAGCCAACACAATCAGCTGATGACAAGTGTGATCAATGAATGTAAGTTGTGTTCTTTTTTTACATACTAAAGAATTCACAAAGAACAATGATCCAAGTTGAAGATAAGTGTTCACTGTGTTTATAAGGATGTTATTTCACTAGAACGAAACACCCGTTCAGTACTCGGAGATTTTCATTGGTTTTGTAAATTATATTGATTCGGGAATGAAATGTAACTTGGAAATTAACTTTATTTCCTGCCAAGTTTAAGTGAACTAGTTAAACTGAATTATAATATAATGTGCAATAGCTTTATCTGCATTTCTACAGACTATCATATTTCAGCCTTTTGCAGTCTTCTTCACCGTGTATATTTCTCCAAATTTTTTTCGTTCCATCTTTAAACATGAGGGTGAGTAGGGTGAATCTCACTCTGGAGGTCGTTATTGAAGAGTAAACGTAACAGTCGAGTCTTAAGATAACTCATTTGGATTCATTTGAAGTAGATTACTTCCAAATGAACTTGGTTCTCTACACTTTCATACATATATATTCCCTTTTTGTATACACAGAAATAATTTACTTATGCAGAATTACAGTGTTAGATGAGATGTTGTCAGATGCTTTAACCAAGTCAATAAACACTACGTAAGTTCCTTCTGGGTTGTTCAAGATGATAGACCATTCATTTCAGCCGGTCTTAGATCCTTAGCATGATAACAATATAATTCTTTATGATCTTGTAACAATCTTCCCTGTAATACGAGGTGTTAGGCATTACCACTTGATTATTATTGAGAAAGGCTATGGCTACATCACCACCCCAACCAATAATAAAGTTAAATATGTATGTTGTAAATAAAAGGATCATTCGTTATGACGTACTATACTTGTAAGAACTTGTCATCTAACCCATATCGAGTAATTTCTCTAACGTTCTTAGACGACTGTCTTCAGAGCATATCTTAACTTCTAACTTAGAGAATTGGTGGTGTTATAATAATTGTGGAATCCTAATTTTTGCGATTGAAAGACAAAAGTGAATTGATGATTATTTCTATACTGTAATAAGTAGTCAGCAAAGACCTAAAAAAGTCTTAAACAGGTAATTAGTGTGGTGAAGAGATAAGAAACACATTAAGGAAGTCAGATGTTTGGTTAGCGCTGCGTCTCCTACCTCCTGTCTCTCTTTATCCCACTTTTAAAGATATGAAAGGAAGTAAACTTGATGCATTATGCTGAGGGAAAATTTTGATGACCCAGTCACTGAGGCTTATGTATATCGTACAAATAGACACTTTATTTATCTATGTTTGTTCGGTCATTACCGAGATGCTTTAAAAAATTATGAAGTCTAAGTTAAACCTAAGACTTTATTAGTGTCTATATTTTTTTACCGACTGACTCACTGACTTAAAGGTCCTCACATTTCCGGTTGAAAACAGAGTTTCATGATGTTTCATTTTATTTTTTATTTTTGATTACAGCTTGATTCCACACTGTATTTTTGGTAGAAGTATGGAATTTTCAGCATGGATATCGGTAGCCCAAATTTTGTAGGCCAACCATAGATATCAGGTGTGAGTCGGCAGGGGATCGAACCTCGGACCATGTGCATGGTTGGCGAGAGTCCTAACAAAAGCGCTCCCGCGCCAGGAGTCGAACCCGGGCCGCCTGGGTGAAAGCCAGGAATCCTAACTGCTAGAGGTTTTGAAGTTTCAATAGTTGTGCGGTTATTTATTACAAACTGAAGTTACTAGCCTCATGCCTAACATCTCCTGTTCATTGGATCTACTATCAAAGTGACGTTTAGGAGTATATCAGTCGGGGCTTAAACCTAGGCCACTTACGTGGCTGTCGACCATTCTACCGTCAAACCACCGACGTCCTGACTTGAAAGTCGGTTAACATCGATTAGTTGAATAATTTAAAAGCCACCATAGTTATCTGATAATTTTTTTCAAATATTATAATTAATAATAATATTAACAGCTTTATTCCAAACAGCATTTGTGGTACAGGTATGGAATTTTCAGCGTGCATTACAATATATCGCATCTAATTACCTCAAAAAAGAAGATAAATAAAAAAAATAAATAATAGAACACCGTTGCGTTTACATTTTAAACAATGCACCACAGGATATGAAATATAAAATTGGTGTGTAATAGAAGATGAGAACAACAATGTAATAGTAACAAGGAAAAGAAAACAAAAACTAATGGGACTATTTGTTAGAGTGCCGCAGTAAGTTGATCGTGTCATATCTAACGGATTTCTCATGACATAACAGCTGTGCCAGATATGGTATTGTGGGGTTTTTGTATTTGGTAGTCCTAGCATATAGCCAGCCTCCTATAGCTGCTTCTAGTTCTACCAGATGAAATGCAAGGAGACAGCTGCGTATAGAGAGGATGCTCGGGGTCTGACAATATTGTATTCACTAGTTTCTTACACGACATAATATGTCTATCCACAATAGTGTTAACCAGTCGGTCTAACGATATCCCAATTGCCCTACTAACGGCTTTTAGTGCCCTTCTGAGCAAAACAAAGTCTTTCTTAAGTAGTCCAGGAAAGATTAATGGGGAGCAGTATAGGGGGATGGGTAGAATACAAGAATTGACAAAGTGAGAAAGCAAAGACTGCTTTATGCCAGACTGACTAAATTTCCTAACATAGAACGTTAAGCGAAACATCTTCCTGGTAACTAGCAAGATGTGCGAGAACCAGTACAGATCAGTGGAAAAACTCAGTTCAAGGTACTTGACATTAGATGTATTTTCAACCTCTATGCCATCAATGATAGTGGGGCCATATGAGCTAACTAGTTGTTGTAGGTCAAAGGCTGATTTGATGTTTCACAACGACCTGATACTACGTGTTGTTCTTAAGCAGAAGTTGAAAATGCGTGGAACGTTTGATTCATGCGCGGTGCTAGCACAATGATTAGCTGAACACTATTGAATAGCTTTAGTTTTTAAGATGATGAAGGAAATCGATAATGATTGATCCGTTGTTGCTTAGGTGTCGATGTTTTAGTGTCAGAATACCATGGATGTGGCTCAGGTTTCGATTCCCGGCTGATGCTCTCCTAAACCTCGCTTAACCAGTAGTTAGTCCGGTGAGAAGGAAAGGGTGGACGTAATGTCAGCCATCTCACACCATAGAAATAACACTATTGCTAATAAAACTTCAAAACTCAACCTTGGAGCTCTATATTCCACTCGAAGTGTAAAGGAATTAAACAAATAATAAATATTCAAGTGTTGGTTTATGGGGATTTGATTAGTTACAGGATTTCATCATGAGCTGACGTCACTTAGAGAACCATTGGAAAACCTGGGAGTAGTGGACTCTTCAACAGGACAAATACTCGCCGAAGACATTGGCTAGGGGTCCCACTATATCGTGAATTGACAGAAGTTAAAATTCGTGGGCCATTGGATCGGGTCCGAGTGGCTTAATGGTCTACGAGCTAGCTCACCTTGTAACTGAAGGTCCTGGGTTCGAACCGTGGTGCTGGGTGCTTCCTGTGAAGAGTCCCAAACCATTTCATTTCCAATGGTTCTCTACCTGATTTTAGCTCATAATGAAATCCTGTAAATAATAAATACTTAGCTCTCTATGGTTTTCCAAATCATATCAGTATATATAAAATACAACTTAATTATAATTCCCTTTTAAAAAGTTTACCTGGTTAACTTTAAACATCATCTTACTGAAAAATAAGAGAAGATAGAAAGTGAATAAGTAAACAAACTGTAACCTTGGTTTTCTTTTATCATTTACATGCGTGTCTAAGCAATAATTACTGCTGTTCTAGGCGTATACAAACTAGCTACCAACTAGATAAGCTGTATTTTAGTGTCATTTGTTTGAAAGCTTCACCGTTCTGTATATAAACAGATGCATTTATGTGTTTATACATATATATATATTCATGTGTGTCTACAAGCCAATATTTATACGGTAGATTTAGTTATCTAGACATGTAAAGATGTGATATGTATACGAAATAATATGGATTATGATTACATGAGGAAATCAATATATACTTAAGTACATAGTGGTGTTATTAAGCTACTGTACTCATCTCTCTCTCTCTCCTTGTTAAACGATGATGTAACTTATGTACTCAAAATGCTTAGTGTAAACATTTTCTTTAAAATTTTCATCCTTTCAGAAATCAAATGACAATACGTGAGTATGTCACATGAAAAGAACCAATATCAGGTAAGGAATCAACAAAACTCATGCTACGGTCGACAGAAATCAAGTCTCATTTTAGGATGCTTCACCAGGGGCGTACACACTAACTCACTGAAGTTTCAGGTTGTAAAACGGGCCTGCTGAGCAAGGCATTTAGTAGGTCAGAGCTCAATGAACAGTGAATTCAAACTTCTGATAATTCTCACTGTAATGAAATTGCTAACTAATGCCATCAATGGGCATCTACTTCGCACTGAACACGGTGGAACTCATCTGTGTAGTTCTTCATTCGATTGAAAGAGGAGGTTTATCACATGTATTTCTAAAGTGCATATGTATCATTGATTCAGTAACATTCTATTTTTATCAGTGTCCTGCATTCAGTTGAAAGTGATCTTAGTAGACATTCTTAAATTCATCAACATGTGACTGGTTATGGCTCATTGGGACATATCATACTGGTATACTCTTAGCGAAGCAACAGATATCTCGAAAAATGCATATATATATACATATATGCTATAGAATTTCATTACATGATTTTTGTAAGCAAACACATTAGAATAAATGTGTCCAAATACTAGTTCACTCAAAATCCTATCCCTTTTGAATGACATATCGTTTAATTTTAGTCCAATACAGATTATGACTGAAGTGAATTGACAATAAAGTCGAATTCAGAACTCAGTGTTCTGTAGACCTCTAATCGAAATCCAGTAGACAGTCACGTTTCTACTCTATCTTTAATCACCACCAGCTGTGTATTCGGTTTATTTCATTTTCATACACCCTGATTCTTAGTATATAAATTTATTCTCCTCACTACTATCTACTAAATAACCCATTTTTGAAATAGATGTATCTGAATCTCATGTTTCTTGGATCCATGATCTTTAATTACACTTCTTTATCAATATTATTGAAGATTATTATTAACTTTTACTAACTCATTTATTTTTGAACAATGCAAGAACTACAGTTTTAGCAGAATAAAATGGTACCATCTTTTATTTCGTTGCCTTCTCGTCAGCTGCTTACATGGCAAAGACATTATTAAATATATCTACAACAACAATTTTAACATACTTGCACAGAGTTCAGTTTAAACAAAAATCAATCGATCAATATACGCATACACTAAAAATATATACATATATAAATATGCAATATTAACCACTATTCCGAACAATAATAATCAAACACAATGGAAACTTTTAGCATTTCACATTCGGAGGAAAGAGAGGTGAAATTATCCAGTTACCAGGGCAAAGAAAGGCTGATAACCGCTTCTTTCTGGACGCATAAATCAGGTTTCATGCGCTTGATGGAAATGGCTTCAGCAAACTTAAGGAGAATGGAGCTATTTTGCTTATTGATAATTTTGAACGACTTTTCAACGTCCACCTCATGACCCGTGTCGAGAAGATGCCTGGTGATGGCACTATTTAAAGCATTTGTTCCCTTTAGACGTAAGCTTTTTGGTACATGTTCAGAAAATCGTAGATATGCCCTTCTTTCTGTCCTTCCAATGTAACTGCTCCCGCAGATACATGTAAATTTGTATACACAGTTGGAGGTAACATGAGAAGGATATCTATCGATTTTCGATTGCACCAAAGAGTAAGTTGTTCGATAGACGGGAACGAGCTTAGCTGCAGGATACGCTATGGCTAGTGATGTACTCAGCCTTCTGTTGATAATCGCTGCAATATTTTCACCTTTGTAATCAAGCTGAAGGTAGACTGGCTTTTTTTCCACTGTGATTTGTTTTACTCTTTTGACTTCAGATCTTCCATACTTGTTGATGAACCTTTGAGGATACCCATTTCTCTTCAATATATTTTCAAGTAACTCAAACTCCTCCTCTAGTTTCTCTGTAGAGCATATTCTCCTTGCTCTATAGTACAAAGTTTTGACCAGACCACGTTTAAAGCTATGTGGACAAAAGCTATTAAAATGTAAGTATTGTCCTTTCCATGTGGTCTTTCGATAAATTGACTTTTGAAGACCACCGTCTTCTAGGCGTTCCATGGCTATGTCGAGGAAGTGAAATTTTCCGTCACTTTCGTGTTCCATAGTGAAGTCAATATTGGCGTGTGCACCATTGAATAATCTTAGTAAGCGTGAAGCATGACTTTTATTTTTGCACACTATAAATGTGTCATCAACATAACGACAGTAGGAGGATGTTTCGTCGATTGCATGCTTCAGCTTTGTTCTTTCAAGGTTAGACATGAAAATATCTGCTAAAACAGGGCTAAGTGGACTGCCCATAGCTACACCATCTATTTGGCGGTAAAACGTGTTGTCAAATAGGAATTGCACATCCATGGTGCACATAAGCAGTAGGCGTTTGAATTCAGACTCTGGGAGTGGGAGAAGATCGGACTGCTGACAGATGATTTCAATGGTCATTTATTTTTATTGAATTTATTTTTAAAATCATGTGCATTTATTCTTAACTTTGAGTTATTAAATTATAAATTTTACTATTTTAGCTAATCTATGACACCCAGCTGCTAGGGAAGTCAGCCTGTCACTTTAATCAACAGGATTCTGCTTAGTTTTAATGTTGAATAATAAAAGCTGTCAGCCAATAATTATGAGAGAGTTACTTACCGTCATAGCTCACTCCTTCACTCCCCCTCCCCTTAGTTTAGCTGTAAGGACCCTACGACGACAGAAGCCGGAAGTAAGAACCTAGTGGTGGCACTATTAGTATAATCCTGCCAATGGGTGTGATAACAATGAGCGGCCTTCCGGTCATCTGTTTGTGCTAATCTGAGAACGATTATTTGCCAGATCCTTTTTATGAAGTGGCACCATCAGCTTTATCCAGTGGTATTGTCGCGTTTTAATAAACAGGCCAGATATACTAACGTGATATAACGAAAATCTAAAAATATACGTTCAACTTTTGAACTTGCGGTATACTTTAGTCCTTTACATTGTGTAGACATCGATATCAAGTAACAGTTTCTGATTTAATTGCTGAAAATGTAATGTAGTTCGAGAATATAATGCCGCCGATAATGTATAAATCAGAAAAAACTATTTTAATACAAAATTTTGTTTAAACGCACACAGAAAATATAAGCAGTCATTAGACCACCAAAGTGACGGACTACCACGCTTCAATTAGTTAGGATATACAATAAAGCCTCTCCTAATGTGATGCATGTATTATTATTATTGTTCCCTTGGGTTCCTAGTAGAAAATAGGGATTCAACTGCACGTCTCCACTTGATTCTGTCTTCCTTCTGCTGTACTTTTCACCTGCATCCATTCATGTTAGTCCATACTGTCTCAACTCCTCTTCACACCACCTCTTCCATGTCATCCTTGCACTGACGTCCCACACGCCGCTCCCCTTTCGCGTTCCACTCAAGCAATGGCCTGACGCGCGATTGCTTTCGAATTGCTGCCCACGATCGGTTGTAATGAGAGATGGGCAACACAAATTCATCTCTCCATGAAAACGCTTGGAACTACTCCAGTGTATACGGCCTTTAGTGGAAAGACTTTGAGCCATTGATTTTACCGGGAAACACACGTCAGCATACACCTAAACCTGTCAGGTTTCTCGAAGAATTCAACTAGATGTTTATGGATGTGTCGGAAGTATAGTCAAAATATATGGCTCAGGAAAGTCCAAAATTGCCTCCACCTTACTGGCCAATCGTATAGCTAACAGAACCAAGGGATTCTACGACTACAATATTAGCTGAATTTAACACTAAGACAAAAATCACAAGATGCCAGGTGACACAACTTGAAATGTTCATAAATAGATTTCATTGTGTTGTGTCTACCTTTCTTCATATTTACTGTAAACAAAAAATTTTAATAAATTATTTTATAGTTGTTTATTTTACAGATAGTAATTATCCTCGTTTTCACAATATTTTCAGTTTTTTAATCATAAACCCTAAGGCTACCACTACTCAACGTTCAATGGAAAATTCATAACAGACTGGAAGGCATTTTTTTAAATTAAATCCAAATTCGTTTGATATATCTAATTCTTATATTTAATTTCAATAACCAGTATTTATTCCACTCATTTTGTTGTTGAAATAAACAAAAAGCAATCAAACAGGTTGATTTGACTGTGTCATTCGGCTGACAGTGCCTATCAGTCAAATCCAAGAGGTGCATTTCAGTATATTTGGAACTCATCAGTCGGTTATAACTGCATTATAGGTGAGTGGTAGTGTTCTGACTGAGGTATGAACACTGCACCTATCGTTTCAGACGCTTAAGCGCTATTCACCAGGTCACTGGGACAATTTTTTATATTTACATTTAAGAGTGTGTCGGCCGGGGATCGAACCCTGGACCATGTGCATGGTTGGCGAGCGTCCTAACCGCTCTACCACTGACGCAAAAACATTATCAGGGCGAGGCGCATGCATATAGCACACAGCCTTCTTCAAACCTTGCACACAACCATTAGGTCGCGTACTATCCCATCGCCCTTGGAAGATCTGGGACTCGCACTCCTTTACCTCGCTGAGCCAGAAATAATGCTGGTAAAGAGGGAAGGTCGGGCATGAGGCTAGCAACCCCATCCTGTAAAATAAACACTGCTACCGAAACTTCAAGTCACTAGCTTGAAGCCCTATGTTCCACTGGGGAACGTGAAGGAAAAAAATTTTAAAAAAACATTTAAAAGTTGTACTTTTATATTAAATTCAGGTGAAAATGCAGTTAGTGACACTGAAATATTACTTAGTAAATGCTCTTTGGATAAAAGTTACCGATATGATTGTTACGATGTGTAGGGGCATAGCATCGGGGTCAATGATTTATATCGCATGAAATTTGTCAGTTTGCAAATGGAATTCACAATTTGCATTTTACACCATAGCTTCCTTTGGAAACCAAAATTATACAAATAATCATATGTGATCTGCTTGATATTATAAATGGCAATCGAGAAAACAAGCATAAATATATGATGATACATGCTACTAATTAGCTGATATGAGTAGGTAAATACCATTCATATTAACTACTAGTGTTTGCTAACCAGACAAACAGAAGTGATCTAAACACCCGATAGTTGTTTTGCAGGTTTGTGGATGAGTTTATCTGCAGGTTACCCAATTTCCACTTAACTTAGAAGGCTGAATTAGTTCACACAACCTGAATTTTAATCAGCTACTCGGATGAAATGATAATAGAAAAGCAAAACAAGTGATTCAGCGAGGAGACTCTTTTCAACGAATTTATTATTAAGCTGTACAATCGTATATATGGGTTGTTTTTAAGAAATTATATCCAGTGAGGGAATTGAATCATAGGTATGAATGCATAAAATAACAATAGTAGCATGAAATGCAATTAAAATGTTAACGGTTATAATCATAGTTAAATGTCAAGTGGCAAAACAATTAATGTCATATATAGAATAAATTGATGGAAGTTAGGACTCATGGGCCATTGAATCAGGTCCCGGTGGCTGAATGGTATACGAGCCAGCTTGACTTTAAACCAGAAGGTCCTGGGTTCGAGTCATTGTGGTGGGTGAGTACTGCCGACGATTCCCAAACTAGAATGAAACAGCTGTTCAGTACTCCCTGGTTTTCAATGGTTCTCTAACTGATATCAATCCGTGGGCAAACTGGTTTATGTAGAATAATTCATAGGACGTATAGAAATTAGAAGAGGTGTGCAATTATAGGATTAGTAGGCCAGTCGAATGAAATGAAAACGTTACGTAACATTATGTGAAATTCGATAGCATAGAATTTAACGTTTCAAAACAAAAAGGATTTAGAATTACAAGTGGGAATGATAATACACTGAAGTAAATTCAGAATTTGCAAATTAGATTTGCTTTTTTGCAATTTACACAGTTCCAGGGGAAATCTCACTGCGGTATATAACATTATGTATGAATGATTTTTACGCTTATAAAATACTATTCAATATGTAAATTCATATTAGGTTTTAAGTTGATAAAGTGCTGTCAAAAAATAAAATAATTAAAATAAATGATTCTGAAAACGATAATGAAAGAAAAGACTAATTGAAGTGAAATGGAATGAACCATGATAACCATTCTTATAACTGAGGTAAAGAAAGAGGTTTCACAAAAATAAACACGTACTCAGAGTGGGTTTTAATTCGTATACGATAAGTAATTAACTTCTACATACTTGATGGGAACATGGGCTTTCACGCAATTAAATTCATGCATTTTAGATAAATATAAAAGATAAATCACAAGGAAATAAATGGTCTAACTCAAGATGTTCAAAATTAGAAGATGGCATCGTCCTGTGTTATTAATAAACCTTGAATAAATTCAGTGTACTTTTAATGACTAGTGATTAGATAATATTTGTGTGTTATTTCTCAGCTATTAATACAAGTAAACTAAAGGTCTTTTTGTGGATTATCTCTAATCACGTAACACTATTCTAAAGTCTATGCGATGGGTAGTTCGCATAGTAAACTACATTTTAAAACAATTTCATGTAACTGATTGACCACCAATCCTAAGGAATAGACACACCATACAGGTTACACCCTAATCATCTTTAAATGTACCCATTACAGTCCTAGTGAAAGTCGGTCGTTCGCTTGATTAGCTCAGTAGTAGTGTATCTGACTACACCACTGTGCGATGTATTTTCCTCCAAGGTTACTCATGCACTTTGCTGACGAGTATCATCAAGCACCAAATCTAGGTCAGAGAGGACTCTTTGTAGGTGGCTTCGGACCATCTAAAATCAGTTGAGAATTTCCAGTCTGGTGAGTCTTCAGGCTTGGTGATCTCATTGCAAATGTGCCTTAAGGTAACAGTGTGCGTTTCTTCCCATTAGAGGCTCGCCAACTGGATATACCTACAGACCCCAGTGAGTGATCCTGCTCCCAGTAACCAGTGCCCATTCTTCAGAACTTTGAATCACCACTTGGGCCTCCAGAGCCACTTCTCAGTTTTTACTTGTTTTTACTTCGATTTTGATTTTGCCGTTGATTAATTCGTTCGAAATGTTCAGTGTCTGTTGAGGAAGTGTGCGTCCTAGATTCCGCTGCTGGTCAACATCTACCAAATTACTTTACGTTAATCCTTAGACTTTTCCAAAACGTTAGTACCAGGAACTAGTTTGTCAAAAGAGGCTGAATATTTCGGTTTAAGTAATCAACAGGAAGACGAAACTTAATTAAAAACAGATATAAATGTGACTGTTACAACAGAGTCATCACCAACACCGACGACTAGGTGTAAGACACTGATTACATTATCTCACTTATAAGGTATTCATGTTCATCTTCCTTTCATGGATTTTTTAAATTCCCTCACATTCCCGGTGGAATAGTGAGCTCCAAGATAGAGACTTGAAGTTCCGATAGCAATGGTGTTTATTTTTACGAAATGGGGTTGCTAGCCTCATTCCCAACCTTTCCTCTTTACAGGTCTTAATAATGGCTTAGCGATGTGTGGGAGTGCGTCGGACGGGGATCGAACCCCAGACCACATATGTGGTTGGCGAGCATTCTACCACCGTGCCATCGACGCACATAGATGCTTCATTAAAAATAACAATCTATCTGAGTCACTATTTATCAAACAGAAGCATTTATTTCTCAGTTAATTACCAGATAATTATGAATAATGAATTTTCATCAAATTTATGTCCAGTCTTTTACAATCTTCATATTTAGCAATATTTAATTATATCTTATTTTTCAAACAAGTCCCTGACATTTATAGCGTCATCTAGTGCAATTTAATGAAGCATCTATTCTGTGCATTTTGGTATTTAAGAGTTTTTCAGTTAATATAATTTTTATGATTACATATTTCTTAGATAGACCGCTGAATGATACCGCGTGTAAGGTTGTCGAGTGCAAGCTGAATGGGAAGTGATGCGTTGTGAGACTGACGGTAACACGTAGGTCATCATGTGAAAAAGCTGAGAAGGACTTCAGAGAACACAATGCAGTGGCTTTGTGTCACTGAAGTTCTATCTTTACTCAGAAGACAAGGGAAGGTTGATAATAATAATAATATTAACATACTGGAGAGCATTTGTTCATTATTTTCAAAGAGTAAAGTTGATTGTATATTTGTTATTTAGATGAACTTTGAGAGAATTCTCTTCGTTATGCGAATCCCGGTAATCCCTCTGACGAATCCAGAACAGGAAAAAATTGAGTCTTGGATTCCACTTCTAGCCACCTATAACAAATCAGTTCTATCGTGGAGGTAATTTTGAACTCAGCTGTTATTAATATCGTATTGTCATTATTGGTTTTTAGTGATGCAGTTATTACTGTCACCCTCATAACTATCCATTTGTTTATTCTGTCCATTTGTTACATAATACATCTTAATACTTGCCTCCATTTTCTCTATATTAAGTCCTAAATTTTTAAAAAGTCTCGCCTATGCAGCCTGGCTAATTTGCATTCCTCGGCCTACATTTAGTTTATTCTTGATTATTCTGAAATATATTGATGATGTGAACGATTTTCCATATAGAATTCATGATTTTGCTGTTAGTGACAAACCTATTGTACACACATGCAAATAGTCATATATAATTGCAGTGGTATAGCTAAATGAATGAAATAACTGAAGATTACCGAAGGATGGAAACCATGATAGTATTGAGGCATCTTATCATAGAGTTCATATTGTCAAAATGCAACCGATCAGTTCAACCAAGAAATACCAGTGGGAAATTATATGTATAAATAAATGATATCACGAATGCCTTATGAACAAGGGAGAATTTACAGCAGACTAACAGTTCATCTTAGTGGTGCAGTCGTATCTTGTGGACTGTCAGTTTGGATCTTGCCTTGATTACACATTCCTGTCTGGTAATATATTCGGAATAACTAAACTGATAACCTGGTAAATCTTTAGCATTTACTGTGACAGACAATACGTTTCCGTCTTCTTTCCATTGCAGGAGCCCCAACAAGTCATTCAGTTAGAAGAACCAGAACTATGCATACAAAAGAAAACTATCCAGCCACTTCTACTATCATAGTAACAACTCTGTTGATCTGACTTAACTCTTGTTTTTTTTGCTTGTTTTTCTTACTACTCCTTAAAATTCTTGTATTTCCTTAAAACTCTTACGTAATAATTGATTTGTCTACATTTATATATTGAAGGTAATAAAGTAGGCGATTAGAACAACTAAATGCTTAAACGTGCCCCTCAGCTGTTTTAAGAAAAGCGAATAAATTACTTCTTACATCACCTGAAAGATAGTCTTGTTTTCATTAATAAAAGGCTTATATAAGAAAGCTAAAAGCTTTTTTCATTATCTAGTGGTAATGGTCGCTGACTATTATTTAGCCTGTTAAGTTTTCTATTCCTCTCACTTTCGGAATAGAACGTAGGATTTCAAGCTTTAGGCTTCGACGTTTCAATAGAGGTAGGAGTTTGTTTACGGGTCGAGGTTGGTAGCCTCATGTTCAACCTTTCCCGTTTATGGGGCTTAATACTGGCTAGTTTTCCGTAGTGAGTCGAGGGGGGGAGTATTACATCACTAAAGCAAAAAAGTGTTTAATTTGAGGCCTTACCTAGACTTGAACCCGGGTCTCTAGGTTCAGAGTACAGAGTGCTAACCGCTACACTTTAAGGCCTAATAGCACGTATGAGTACACAAATACTCATTCCAACTGAGTGGAATCATAAGAACACGTAAAAGTAGAATATATTAACTGGTGTTATTCATAGAATAACTGGAAGAAGAAAAGCTGTGTGACTGGAATTTGTATTAAAGAAATGGATTATTAACTTAATGAAAATAGATCAGTTGTTATCCTTGAGAATCTATCCGGCAATCAGTGAGTGAAGTATTCTGCAATCAGAGAAGTCTGTTTTCAAATACATGTTCACCACTTAGAATATCAGTCAGTATTTCACAGAATTCATATACCACTTAAAAACTGACAGATGGCTATCATCTTTCCTCCAGATACATTACAAATAGAATAAGGATAATAAATTAGCGGTAACTATCAGAATCTATTCAACGATTAGACCATGAGTTATTTTTAGTGCTTACTAACACGGATCTTAGAATTATCGTATCATAGAGGTTACCACTTGGTTATTTAAGTTAGATAGATTCTAATATGTTGGGCGAGGGAACTTTAACACGAACACATCGTAGTCGTTTACGGCTTTCTGGTGATTATCTCCTGTCATCCTTCCTAAGTACAGAGAAAAGCTAGTTAAAATTTGTATCATCCGTGACAAAGGAATTCAATGAGATATTATTATGTAATCAATACACGACATATCAGTATGCTTTGTGTTGCTCCACCGCTGTACAACTTGGCCGTCAGTAGCAAAAAGAATGAAGTAACTGGATGTTTGAGAGAAATTCATTTTGTTTCAGTGAAACATCAAATAACCGGTTCTGAGAAATCAAGTTAAATTGCATAGATTAATATGACAGTTTTATATATATTGCCACAGTTACATTGAGTTGTCACAGTACGATGACAGAAGTTTAAGACTGCATGGATTAGAATGTATCGTCATGCTGAGAAGCCATTATATCAAAAATTGTTACTTAGACATCTAAAACCCATAAGAGTCAACAACTTTCTATTTTCAGCAGTGGCCAGTTTTGATGCAAATCACTGAATAAAGAAATTATTAA
This sequence comes from Trichobilharzia regenti, assembly GCA_944472135.2. Classification (NCBI taxonomy): domain Eukaryota; kingdom Metazoa; phylum Platyhelminthes; class Trematoda; order Strigeidida; family Schistosomatidae; genus Trichobilharzia; species Trichobilharzia regenti. The sequence continues at coordinate 61,157,264 of OX235265.1, read as the reverse complement.
CAAACACTGATGTGTGCCGCTAAAGAGTCTCCAGACAGGACAAAGCACCTGTTCAGTAATCACGAAATCTACACTGCAATTAAAATGAATCCCTACATGTGTGGGTCGATAGCACAGCGGTTAGGACGCTCGCCGACCATGCACACGGTCCGGGATTCAATCCCCAGCCGACGCACTCCTTTACCTCACTAAGCCAGAAATAATGCTGGTAAAGAGGAAAGGTTGGGCATGGAGCTAGCGACCCCATAGTGTAAAATTAAACACTGCTACAAAAACTTCAAGCCACTAGTTTAAGGCCGTATGTTCCATTGAGAACGTGAAGGAAAAAAACATGTTCGAAATGTGAATATATTATCCAGCCTAGAAAGAATTTCTTGCGAATATTCGTAGAAGTTCTGTCAGATTCGTTTCCTCATCGAGTAATACTTCATGTGGCGCTTAAGTGAAATGCTGTGTCATCAAAATCCTAAGCTCAGAAGTGTAATTTGTCTGGTTATATTTACAGAATAATTTATTTTTCATTCGTAGGGAGAGGAATACAACTCAACATTTTATCTGAATATACTAAATTCGTTTGAAGGACAATTTTACTTAAAATGTAAGACTACAACAGACAAATTATGTATTTATTAGTTCTTTTTTAATAGTTCGAAATAATACTTTGATAAAGCTATTAGCATTAAACAGCGAAACGTCAGCAAGAACAATACCGTTTTGTTTTTCATTTATTGGGAAATACAAAAACCTTTATTATAATGTATATGTTCATCAGTTATTCGCAAATTCAAAGTACTTGATGAGTACTCCTCAATACATTTTAAGTACTGTTCAGTTTATTCACATGAATATTATAAAAACAAAAATTTTCTTTAAATTTTAATGAACTTAAAACATCTTAGCTGATTAGTGTTTACCGCAGAATAGAAATCAGAATACCGAAACTACAACTAACCATAAAATGTACACTGTTAGTTATTGATCATAAAAGTACTTGAAATAATTCCAGCATATTTAGAAAATCGTGCCTAGATTTTTCTCGACATTTAGGAATGTAAGCCACAGCCTTTGGGCAGAATAACTCGGATTTTGTGTAATGAATGAAGGTTACGGTAGAGTGATGGGACCCAACTGTTTACAAGGTCTTTATTTTAATGCAATTGTCATCAGTAATACCCAGATATTACGTGGATGAATAATAGACTGTCAACCACTCACCACCACACTAGCTGTCCATTGACAGATGTCATTTCAAGAAAAAATTTACTCTAATATTAACCTTTGATCGTTTACCTTCTATTGGAATAATTTCTTATCGTGAACAACTCTTTTTCACTATTCATAATGGTATTGACTTGCGTGTATCTTTGCGTAGTCCGTATTGATGATGTACCATCGTTGGTCTGTAGAAATTCACGCAATCATTGCTGAATTTTCTCTGATGTCCATTTGAAAATCTTACCGATTTATAATCTTGTTTCACTTTGGTTACTGTAAAAGTTATCTGTAATAGTAGAATTTCGCAACAACAGAACCACAGGAAATCAACCAACAACACAGAGGGAGATGGGCTTAGGAATTTGTATTTGGCAGAATTAATTTTAATCCATATAATAAATATAAATAAACACCAATAAGCATTGAAATAATACAGTAGTAGAAATTTTCAGCCACCACAGTTACTTACTGACTTTTTCACTCAGGAAGTTTTTAACTGAATTGAACTGGTTTGTCATATGATTAGAATAGCTAGACAACGCCTTATTGTATTTTGAAATGACTAGTGTTGTCTTGGTGACTAAATTTACAATGGAATTAGTCCGAATTTCTACAGAAACCTACAGTGTAAATATCGATCCCCAACTCATTGATGGCTACTGGATGGATGTTCGGAAGTTGTACTAAGAAGTCGTGACCAATGGAATCCATCATATCAAGGAGAAGTATATGGTCATCGACTGCATTTGTCGATGATAGGTGTATATCACGAAATGGTATAGTTAGAATTTGAGCCAAGGTGGCTGAATGGTCGTCAGTTCTTGGGTACTTTCCTTATTGGGGTCATTGGGTGCTCACTGGTGAAGAGTCCTGATGGAGTGTAAAACATCTATCTAATGCTTCCTTGTTTTCAGTGATCTCTTTATAACTAACTTTAGATCATGAATAAATTTAACTACTAAAATTTATTTCACTTACCTTTAACAGGTAGGTCAATAGATTAAATTTTTTTTTGTGGACTCGCTCCTGAGAATTACCAGGATTGGGTTTCTTTAGTAGATATCATAATAGAATTTGGGCACTGTACCAGGGTATAATTCCATCACAGAGTAAAATTTATTTGATAAAGCCTCACAGCAACACAGTACGATATGATGATGGAAAATTAATTGTCATCGAAATGTTATCGGTCAATAATACTGTATCACTGGATATGTTTTTATCGAATAAATTTACTCCATGACGAAATTCATTAGTGGATACTTTTTATTCCTTTACGTTCCCAGTGGAAAATAGGGGCTTCAAGCGAGAGGTTTCAAGTTTCGGTAGCAATGGTGTATATTTTTACGGGATGGGGTTGCTAGCCTGATGCCCAACCTTCTCTCTCAGTCTTATTACTGGCTTAGCGACGTGTGGGAGCGCATCGGCTGGGGAATGGACCCCAGACCACATGAGTGGTGGGCGAGGATTCTACCGCTGTGTCACCGACGCACATCAGTGGATTTTGCTGGTCATTAATTCTTACACAGTGAATAATATATCTATCAAACCATTGCTTACTACCAACTAACTTTCGCATAAATTTCAATACGTTTCGATAGAATCTGAAACGGTTAAGATTTAAGAGGTTTTTTTGGCAAAATTTCACTTATAAACCACATTGTTTGGAAGTTATTGATACATACACACACAACGAATTTACACAATTTGGAAACTATGTTATATTGTATTCTTACCTCAGTGGCTTATTTCATTCTATCTCATAATTATTTCTGTTCACATCTAGTGAATTACAAGTTTGTGTGGAACCAATAACCAGTTGGTTTTTGATTACATCGCAAAGTCTGTTCTAGTAATTAATCAAACTCTCACAAATTTTATTACACAATCCAAAATATTTTATTCTAAATTTGAATATAACTAACTGAAAGAATAGTATGCGCACAACGTCACTATCATTTAAAGATAAATAAATAATTGGTTACTGGAATCACTGGTATACGCATATTTCGAGGGTACCATTAATTTTTAATATACCCGGAAGATTGTAGGCATAAATCACGAATACACAGGCACACACACAAAGACAAGCATTCAGAAATATTTGCATGCGTGTACATAGTAATTAACAAAACCGTTTTAAGGTGTTTATATTCAAAAAATCATTCTTCATAGTGCCGTCGGTTATGACACATGAAAATGAATTAGTTAGATGGAAATAAATAAACAAAAACAGTCTCTCTCTCTCTATATATATATATTGCCAGTAGTGCTTGGCACGCCTTTATTTAAGACTAGAATAAAGCTCAGTGGGCATGACAGGTGTAACAATTTGGATGTTTCGGTGTATTTTGGACTCATCAGTAGAAATAAGCGCATTTTTTTCATATGTATGTGTTAATGCTGTCATTTTCATTTTCTCATTTCCAAAGAAATGGAAGCTGTGGCTGCTCGTAAGGCTTCGATGTAGTGGAGAAGATTTATTGCCCAGTTAGATGTTATTTCCGTAGTGTTCTCTGAGCTCACTGTGCGATATCCTTAAACCGTAGAGTGTTATTTACTGGAGTACGTATCATAATCCTGGGACTGATTATTTTTGTAAGGCGAGTTATGCCATTCGGAGGAAAAAATGGATTAGTTTGTAAAATTTTGTGAATTGAATCCAGGTGTCTGTCAAGCGGATGACAGACAAGTGAATGGATTTTTATTTAACAGGAAGGTAGGAGATTCGACTGAAAATTGATGACTTAGACTAAACGTTACAAAAATGCACTCTGATGTATCCTATCAATTTATTCTTGTTAGGGATAACCTGTTCAGCTGGTTAGACTTAAACATCTATGGAGTATTCTCAGTTCCATATATTTAACATCATGGCTTATTCTACCAATTGGTGGGAGTAGTAGTGCATAGAGTTTCATATCATAATATGTCCATCATATGGTTAGAAAAACTTCCAATTTGCTTGTAGTTAACATAAAGCTGTTCATACTTTTTATAGATTTTGAGGCCACTCCCTTTCCATCTCTTGTTTCTTAAAAAGCTGATTGAGTTTTTAAAGTTTTACAACCCTCCATATTGTTTAAATAAAGTATAATTATATTTTAATAGTTTACACACAATGATAAGTTTTGTTATTGGTAATTTTGCTCGAAATATTACCAGTAACAAAACTTATCATTGTGTGTAAACTATTAAAATATAATTATACTTTGTTTGATCTAATCCACAATGCTCAAACTGTTTACTGATATTAATCCATATTGTTTAATTTTAAGAATTACAAAAGTTTTTTGAAATATTCCTTTAACTACCACTTCCTTGTAATAAGTGTCACGGTTAGACTGAGTGACACTTCCAAAACTTCATTTGGTCTAGGAGATTCTGATATTTTATTCTTAAATAACTTTTGCTTTCTATCATCGATAGGAATTCAACGGATTTAGTACTTATACATTGATTCATCACTAGGATGTAACCAGTTTTGTGTCTAATCCTTGGTATTGGTACTGACTGTATTCTGTCAAGTAGGTTGGCAATGAGATCATCAGGCTAAGTGACTAGATATCGTGGTTCACTTTGAATTGATGTTAGGACGTCAGTGAGAGTCAGCAGAAATAGCCCTTCCTTCAGGTTTGCAAATATTTCTTGCTAACGAGTGTCAACAAGCATGAAACCCAGGTCCTCAGCATGCAAATACACGTGAATTATACTCCCCAAAGGACTATAAATCGCTAAGATGCTATATGACGTTTCAATAAAGATAAATGACTAATGAGCAGATGGTAAGCCTGCTCACATAATAATGCTACAGTGTGACGTCATATTGAATAGAAGCATTATCACTTCATGCTACAAGCTAAAGAATTTATTACTATGCTATTCCAGTCCATCATCGAATTTTAAATGATAAGTATAATATGGTTTTGAATTGATAAGGATAGTTTAATTTAGGTAGGCAGTTAACAAACGCCTATGATAGTTCGACTTTGATATCCGCTAATCGGCATCTAATAACTACTTTATGTTCAGACTTCAAAAACTTGTAGTAGAGAATTACATCAATTTTGCATTGTTCACATTTTTCTCTCTTTTCTTTACAACACACCTAACGTAAATATTAATCTATCGTAAAGATTTGATCTCACTGAGAGTGAGCATTATCGAAAATTCACAGAAACTATATCAGTCAGGCAACTTTATAGTAAAAGTTGGAATTTATGGGCCATTAGGTTCCGTTCAAGTGACTGAATGGCCAGGAGGCGCACCTCGTAACCTGATAGTTTTGGTTCCCCCCTAGATTGGGGCTATGGCTCTGTTCTCCCGAAAAAGAGCCCCAAACTGGGATGGAACAGCTTAACAGTTATGTCTGGTTATCAGTAGTTCTCTGACTGATGTCTTCCCGTGATCTCACTAGAAATCAAGCAAACCTATCAAATCTTTTCAGCCTTCATCTCTAAGTTACATAAGATTACAGCATGATCAACAAGTTTATACATTGCCGATCTCTCTGCAACTAAATTTGGGTGGTTAAAAGTAACCTACCGGAGCATTCGTTTTACTGCTCCAGGTTTTGGCCAAGTTAGTACTTGTCACCATCAATAGTATATAATCACGAGTACATTGGAGATTAGAGGCTGTTGGGATAGTTCTGTAGTAATGATATTTTCGACTGTAGATCTCTGTTTCTACTTTTAGTGCGTCGGTGATACAGTGGTTAGGACTCTCGCCAACCATGCACATGGTCCGAGGTTCGATCCCCTGCCAACGCACACCTGATATCTTTTTTTTTTGATTTACAGCTTGATTCCACACTGTATTTTCGGTACAAGTATGGAATTTTCAGCATGGATATCGGTAGCCCAAATTTTGCAGGCCGACCATAAATATCAGATGTGCGTCGGTGCGGGCTAGAATACCGGACCATGTGCATGGTCGGCGAGAGTCCTAACCACTGTACCACCGACGCACATCTATGGTCGGCCTGCAAAATTGGGCTACCGATATCCATGCTGAAAATTCCATACTTGTACCAAAAATACAGTGTGGAATCAAGCTGTAATCAAGCTATAAATATAAATATATAGTGTTGAGTGTACTATGAACAAAACTTACGTCAAGGAGATTATTATTCTAGTGAATGACTGTTACAATGTAGCATCTCTTGCTTTTATTTATTTTCAGCTTAATGGAATGTTTAGTAAAGGAATTATGAGTAAAATATGTGCGGTTCTTTTCTCTATTGTCAAGTATTTGTTTTTAGGGACTTTTTTGTTTGACTGGTTGGAGTATTTCATCTGATGCTCACTAGTGACTGGTTCTGTTCAGGCAGCTAACCTAGGCTTCTAGTTGGAAGTCGTGACCAGTAGGGTGCAGCGAGTTGAAGGTGAGACAGTAACTCGTCGAAGAATACATTGCAAAATGGTCACGCTATATCATGAATTGGCAAAAGTTAGAATTCATGGACTGGCCATTGAATCGGGTCCCAGTGAATGGCTTAGTTGTCTAAGAGCTTTTCTTGTAACCAGAAGATCCTGGTTTCGAACCAAGGAGGGCGCGTCCTGCCGAAGATTCCCAAACTAGGACGAAGAGAACAGCTGTTCAGTACTCCCAGTTTGTCTTCCAATGGTTCTCTAACTGATGTCAGCTCATGACGTAATCCTCAAACCAATCTTTTCTCTATATTGATAATATTTTTTGAAAGTGAGTCGAAATTAGTTTCAATTTGTTTGTTTTCCTTCTATTTTATTTTTAATAAAATGGTCTAGATGTCCTTCGAATCCAATAAAATAAATTAATCAAGGAAAAGAGAAAGGTTAATTAAAATAAACAAAATAATTAGTGATTAGGGTGAGAAGGATGATGATTGGAACTACTCTTGATAATTTATGATCAGATAAGGATTATCAAGGTAAGTTAATTGTAACAAACAAATTGTTTTCGTATACACACTTTTGATTCACATCACTAATATATTTTACAATAGATGAGGTTGGTAGCCTGCCATAAGGTTTTTGAATTCATCTGTGTTTCAAGCTACTTAGGTACACATAGAAGTTAATTGTTGGATGGTGATTAGCAGTGGAATCCAGGATGCGCACTTCGTCCCATCTGGGACTCGTCACTTGGATGTACCTGCATTCCGCAATGAGTGATGATGTTCCCACCGGGGCTCGAAACCAGTGCCCATAGCTTCAAACTCTAAAGCGTTATCCATAGGACTATTTGAGCCATGAGAGCCACCTCTTGTGCAACCTGAGACCGAGCACTTCGGTCCAATCAATCGACGGAAAAATTTAAAATTGAATTAAATATACGTCCCCTCTTCATCTTCGCATGCAGAGCGAGATAACCTCCTCCTATGTGTGTATATTTATAGACAGAAAGGCACACACACTTGTAAACTGACATACAGTATGGGATGTGAGGGAATCATTTGTGCTTGTAACAGAAATTTTTTTATATTTCTCGATAATTATAAATCGGGCAGCCTGCATAATACGTTTTACACATGACAGAATTTAGTCTGTGTTTTAAAATCACGCTGTTCAATTCTCCTCTGTAATATATTTTAATATAGAGATCTATCTTTAGAACAGAGTAGAGTGTGGCCAATGAATTTAACTGTCTTCTACACTGATTTAAAAAACTTCAGAGGATATCTGTTTTCAACAAGTGTATCGGTCAAAATTTTATCTAAAGAGAATGTGTGGATGCTTATGATAGTAATAATAATGAGAAATTCAATAATCATAATTCAATATCAAGCGCTAAAACAAGCTATGTAATGCATAAAATCGTTCATTGGATGTAGAGACCATCAATTAAGCCCAGCTGATTTTGCACTATGTTTTAATCACAAACGTTTCATCGCATTTCACCTTAGTATTATTATAAGGATCCACATTTTTTGTTTAGATTTCGCCACAGAACAGGGTCCCCTAGAAATAATACGTGAACAAATTTTATTTTCATTATATAGCATATTAGCAGCACAGATAGGCTGGACTCAGTTAAATAGACGTTTAAACAGGCTTTTTTATATTGAGATGGGTTAAAGCTGTAGAAATGTAAACACTACCTTGTCCACGCAGGCTTTCCATAGATTTTAAAGCCAGATAAATGAACACAGGATATTATTTTTGATTAACTCGTCATTACTATCTTCTAAATGCTGTTAAAATTTAAATTTTTAGTGGGCGCTTTCTATAAATGAATCCTTTCATGCAGCCATCTTCTCTTTGACTCAAAACCATATGTAAAAATGCGGGTCGATTGTGAGTACCGCAAAACACATTATTAATGTAAGCCATCAAAACAGCTTCCATGGTTATGTATCAAAATCGACAAGGGTACATGATGAGATATTCTGAGGTGATAGTAATGTATAAAATTAATTCGATGTCTGATCACCACATTTTCAGATACACTCCGTCTTTCAACAACGCTGTCTATATCTACGATATGTAAATGATACGTATATGTCCCTGATCATCATCGAAAATTCTGTCCAGCTGGTGAAATAATTGCCTGGCTAATAATCAGGTCGCATAGCTCAGCTGACAGAACCCTAATTTTTGTATTTTTAGTGGAACACAGGGATTCAAGCTTGAGCTTTGAAGCTTCATTGGCGGTGGTGTTCAGTTTTCAACGAGTGGGGTTGCTAGCCTCAGGCTAAAACTTTCTTCTTCACCGGGTTTACTTCTAGCTAAACGAAGTTTAGAAGTTCGTCATCCGGGAATCGAACCTGGACCACGTGCGTTGTTCACCAGTACTCCATCACTGAACCTCGGAGGAGCAAGCTTTATCTACTTGGTCATCTTTATATAAATAAAAAATCCGAAAAATGATAATAATGATCGTTATGTCATCAGCAATAAATAGTTTTGTTTACCCAAAGAATGTTTCCTAAAGGCGAACAAGCAGACCGGCACACGCATATGCATATCATTTGATATATTCATATGAAAATAATAATAATTTAGGTAGATATCATGGGCCGCTGGATTCTCTTTCATTATCTGAATGGCCAGTGGGTCCAGTAGTAGATGCGCACCATTGACGAGCTCCGGACTAGGAGGAAACGGTCGTCATCAATTGCTCTTTAATGGATGTCAGTTTATAACCTCGCTTGGAACCAATCAAATCTCTACAAATCAGTACTTAAATAAGAATGATAATTATAATAATAATAATGCACTTTGTATTCAAGATTTATTAAAATAAAGAAATAATACTTTATAAGCCATAACATATCATACATAAAAGCTTTGAATATACTTATTTCTAATATAACGGTGTGTTATGCCATTGGTAAAATCTCAAAATGGTTTTATCCATATAATGAAAACAACAACGAATTCATCTAGTGCATATTGCTTACGTAATTATTCGGCAATTGTTATCCAGCCTATTTATGTAAACAACTGCAAATAAAAGTAGGAAATGCAATCTATATAAAAGATTGAATGGAGAATTTCTTTGTTGCTTCATTATCAACAGAGCTGAGACGGTAACGGTGACGTTTAAGAGGACGGTGAAAACAATAACAAGTGAGACAACAACAATAGAAAACAAATTATGTTGATCCACTGTTGTAAATATATATATATATCATCAAAATATGGGAATATTTTGACATAAGATGAGAAGAGAAATTATTATATTAGCTTGGTAAATAATTTTCCTTTCTTTTTCCAGTTAAGTGGTTTTGCTGGTTTTGTCTACGCTTTATTTATGTAAACTAGCTGAAATTAACTTCGTTGCAAGTTGTTTGATGCAGTTTTTTGATAATAATAATGATAACAATGATAATAATAATTACTGTCATTATTTTCGAATGAAAGACGAAAACTCCCTCTTCAATAGGTACCTGAATGGAGTCTTATATTAAGCACAGTGATTACATCTATTAGATGTCGAAGAAAGTGTACCAGTTTTTTGTTGTTGTCAATGTTATCAGCAGTCAACCTGTGTTAAGATGTATATCTCTGAAATCTTAACAGTTGCATATTAGTCCCGGTGAACATGATTATTATTTCCTTAGGTTTCGAGTGTAACACAAGACGTCAACAACACCCTGTTCTCCGCAATTTTCTTTAGCTGGCTTATAACCTGTCACCTCCTCCACATATGATATCCTCCATGTTACCCTTGCGGACGTCTATCTCGCCGTTTCCCATTCGGGCTCCACTCGAGCGATGCCATTTAGCTGTCTCCTCGGTGTCTGCTCTGTCCACCTCCACCTCCTGTATAGTACTTGTTAGACTATAGGTTCTTGGAGGGTTCTTTGCAAGAGTTCTCTGTTACTTACCCTTCATTGATATCTGACCTTCAGTATGCATCGAACGTCAGTGTTTTTGAAAATCTTTAATCTTGCCTTTCCGTTCCTGGCTTTGAAATCTTCATCAATATCGTCTGCAGTTGAAACCAGGATGCCTCAATAAGTGAAAAAAGTGTCCTCCTCCGAATTTCTCCTACTGATATTGATTGGTGACTGTATTTGTCGTTGATGGGCCTTTAATATTTTCATCGCCTCTGTCTTTCTTATATCCATTTGCAGTCCTGTCTTCGCTGCTTCTGTCAACTCGTTGGTTTTCTCCTGCAGATCATCGAGTATGCGTCTACTGGTTCGGTAGTTTATTAGCCATTTTTGAGCCTGGAAAAAGAGGGAAGGTCCGGTGTAGGCTAGCGACACTACCCCGGGAAATCAACCGAATTGCTACAGTAATTTCAACACACAGAAAAAATATTTTAAAAATAATCTAATTCTTCTCTGGAGTCAGTGAGACGAAATAATGCTGCCTGATGAAAGTCTTTAAAGAAGCCAGTCTGCCGATATGTGTTCTTCAGATTGAAGTAAAAATAAGCATGGGGACGTGGTTTGTCTGTGCGATGTTGCAAACTGGCCAACATGATATTCTACTACAGTTTGTGACAACTTCTTTTTGGAATAACTTAATTAGTCTGTGGTTAGCAGTAGAATCCAGGACGCATGTTTCGTCCTGTTTGACACTCGTCATCTGGGTTGGTTCGCTCCCCAGTGTAACAGATAATTTTGTCAAAATTAGATTCAAGTGAAAACACTGTAAACGAAGATAAATCTAAACTCCAACCAAAATTTGATCTAATCGTTCCACACACATAGCGGGCGCTGAGTAAAAGGTAGACACGGGTAAAACTCATATATGAATAAATTTCATCGACGTTAAAATGAATAATAATCTCAAGTTTTCACTAGGCAAACTAGTTTTGGAACATCTTCATTCTTACTTTGTTCTAACTAATCAACGAAACACGGTGTACCGAATTCTGAAAAAAATTTAATAGTTAATTTATTTAAAGATTTATACCTTGTAATTTGTATTTTGAAAATTGTTTTCAAACTAAGTGAACATGGTATATCATTGTATATACAGGAATAAATCACTACATGACAACTTATCTTTATTTCTTCCAGTAATTTACGTTGATCAGAATATGTTAGACACCATCAATAATTAAATATAAGGCTTTGTAGTACATAGTGTTTTGTATTACAGGTTAGATGTTAACTTTTGACCTACAGGAAATGGAATCCCTCACACTGTTCAACTGGAAATTTGTTGTGCTTCTAAATGGTGAGAAGCAGGAGATTTCAGTCAACAACTTCTCAGCAATTATGTTCTACAGTTTAATACATTTGTCTACATTGCAATAAAAGATGAAGAAATAGGTGAATATTCGGTTGAGCTATAATGAGAAACGAATCGAATTTCATTTGCTATATTTTTATCACAAGACAACATCAGTTAAAGAGATCACTGAAAACCCATAACCTAAATATCCATCCCCAACTCAGTGATGGTTACTGGATGGATGACCTGAAGCTGCACTGAGAAGTCGTGACCAATGGCATTCATGTCAAAGTGAAGTGGATCCTCCTCGAAGGTACTGATTGAGGGTAGCTCTATATCCCGAAATGACAACGTTAAAACTCATGGGTCATTGAATACTGACATAAATGCCTGCACGGTCAGCAGGCTTGGTGTCATAAACTTAAGGTCCCAGGCACCATTCCTGGTAGGTTCATGGGTGTACGCCAATGAAGAGTCCTAAAACAGCACGAAACGACTTTCCAGTTCTTCCTTGTTCTCAATGATCCCTCTTATTGATATTCATTTTGATGAAAATCTAACTGCTTCAATTAGTCCAAATTTCATAGCTCAGACAATTCTAACAAAATATGACGAGCGAAACAGCTTATTTCTTAAATTTTATTAAACTCAAACAACGAATGCTGTATATCTTACTCTGTCATAGAATGCATACACTCCACTGATAATTTCTGAAACACGTACAGTTTTGCATGTCTAACAGCAAAATTTCTGAAATAGGGAACAGATTGGCAAGTGAATTTCGAAGCTGAGTCAGTGGATACCTTAACTGTAAGTTCAAGGATCTCTAGTTTGAATCTTCTATCCACCCAAGGCTTTATTTAATCAACTAACACTGTCTTTAGCGTGGGTGTGATATGCGACTATCCATCATAAAACTTTGCAGCAGTTCTATGCATTCATCTTTACGACTATGAGAAAGGACTGTTGAAATTGGAAGATATGAAACGATCAACCATCTTTAACGTAAGTGTCAACGTTCATTTCCTGGTGTTAGGTGGGCGACATACAGAATTAGGCAAGGAAGGAAAGTCAGTCGAAGATTAGTGTGAAGCTTAATTAAAAGGGATGTCTGTGATATTTACTACTGTTGCCAAGCCATCATCCTCAACAAGTGATGTCAGATGATATAAGTTTACATTGATATCATTTCAGGAAATCACTGACAGTTGGTTTAAGTCATATAGAAAGGCTTAGACTATGCGGCAACAGGAATCGATGGTTAAAGATTACTGGTTGCAAGGTCCTAAATGATGATTTTCTGAAGTACCCGTCAAAAGTTTAAAAGAAGTGAGACATTATGTACACCCTTTGTCTTGATGAAAAACATTTTTTTTACTGTAACATATTCTCGGGATTGCAACAGACATGTGCTGTCCACACTTAGTCTTCTCTCTCTCTCCATGACCGTCTGATTGGGATACTAATTATTTGGTTGCATACCTTGGAAATTACAGCACACTCCGATCCTCATCCACAGAATATTCAACAACTCATTTGGTGATAACCTACAGCGGACAAAACACCATCGAAACTTGTCATATGAATTATATCTCTGGATTGTATTGTTAAATTTGTGGAAAGTGAACTGAGTCTTATTCTTAAGTAACTGTATTCTATTATTGCTCACCATCCCTAATATTTGTAATGTACTGTTTAAATATCTTTTACTAATTTGGACTTTTATTTTAACATTTCAGATAACTTCTGAGTTTATGGTTTGGTCCCCAAAATGGTGATTTGACTCAGATTCGTTCACAGTGGTATAGATCCATTCATTCTTTATTATCTTGCAGATGGATTAAATTCCCATTACACTTTAAACAAGGATTCGTCTATCCGCCAAAAAATTTCCATTTATTGTAGTTTCTTCGAAATTTCTTTCTCTACCTTCATGTGCAGCTTAGTTAACTGTGGCAAATCGAAAATGTCGGAAAATGAGTTCAATTCATTCATTATTCATTACAAATATATATAACAAGAAATATTTACTATGATAGTGTATACTTTCGTGTAAGTTTATTCATTAGTTTTATATAACATAGTATTATTATTATCCTGTAGATAATACTGTGTCACTATATGACATATCTAATACAGAGAATAGGACAGAAATGACGTCATTACTAACACTTTGAAATAAGCGATACATACGCTAAAACCTGTTGAAACTGCAAAGGAAACGTGTGATAATGTACACATATTATTAGGAAGTAGGTTGACAAGAAGGCCAGTAAAACTGACACACTTAATACAAAACAGCAGCTAAAGGCTTTGTCCTAAAACGATGCAGTGGATAGAGGTATTTCTTTCCCTCTCTCTCTTTCTCTTCACAGTGACACGTAATACGTTAGAGGTTAAGTAACTGGTCACAGGGTATATCTACAAATTTGGCGTTATTCACCATAGTCAGTCTTTAACGAGTTCTGTCCATTTTGATGATGAATAATTATTTTAACATTGCAGATTTTAAGACTTCAGAATTTTATGGTAGGATTCTTAGTAGACGTTTGTTTTTCAAGGTGGAATTTTTTACTTTATGATATATAATTTGTACGATTGAGGCATTATCCACGTTGGTCATTCTTGATCTGTATCAAGCCTGAAAGGTGTCATGATCTTACAATGATTAGTAGATGAGAGTAATCCACCTCTGCTGATAAAGTTTTGCAAAGAGATCCACAATCTGAGTGAACTAGTAACAATTTAATCTCTATCTGGTATTCTTCAGGTGGACCTAGTACCTCTTCGTATGTGTGCAAATTATGCCGTTGGCTTCCGAGTAGAACATGAGACTGCCACAGTGCATCCCTACTTCACTCTCTTCTCTTTTTACTCTTTTGCCTGACTGCACTAATGCTCATAAGCTTTCATTTTCTTTTAACAGGATCTCCTGCACGACGTTAGCCTCAGTCGTCCAGCTTGTCGTTTCCCATTTAGGTCTGTCTATCCCCAGCGCATATCCAATGGGTCTTCATTTCTGAGTATTTGTTGCGAAGTAGTAAATTTGCAAAATTCGAAGATGATTGCGTTTATAGTATGAAATCGGATGCAAATGGAGACAGAGTGAATCCAGTATTTGATTGCTTAGTTTTAAAAACTCATTGAATTTTATCGTCTATGATTGTGATCGTTGAATAAAATTAAAACTGCTTCATGTATTGACACTGAAAGATAATTGATTGACTCAATGTTCATAAGCTGCTGTGTTTGTAGTCCATCTCTTGAAACCACATTAAATTCTGTGATCAGCAGGATCAACCAAGATAAATATTCACATATATAGTGATCGGTTAAGCAGAATTATGAATATTGATTGACTTTAAGTTGGTCACGCAACATTTGAGCATTAGTTCACTGTTGATGGGTGACCAACTGCAAAATTAAATTTCTGGGATTCCAATAAGAGTTTGTGACTGTAAGGGTCCAACAAGTTCGGTGAACGCACAAATAGTTGTCGATGATATCGAAGTGATAAAAATTTATATTTTTTGGTTCACTAGACCACGACTCATTGGCTACACGGTATTGTTATTATTGTTCCCTTTTGTTTGGAGTGGAACATAGGGCTTTAACAGTATGTCTCCGCTTTGTTCTATTTTATACTATCCTCTTTATTTGGGCTCCAAGATTGCTCATAGTCTCCCATTAATCTGAGTGTACTGTGTTCGACTACCTATTTGGTGATGTGTTAACCGAACTAAAACAAAATAGCCGTCCGGCACTGCATCATTTTCGGTAGCTCTCTGGCTGATGTCAATTTGTGGCAGAAATGACTATGAAATATACACCTATCAAAACGAGATGGTGAAATTACTAAAACTACGTTTTAATTTTATTCTAGAATACTTCTGAGTTACAGTAAAGATAGTTATAAATTGCACCCCCTGAAGTCCTTTGAAATCGTGAAAATAAACACTTTTTCGAGATAGATATTATCACAAAACTAAATCGCTTAGACAGACACTAAAAATCACAGAGCTCTCAACATCTGTTTCTTCCTGCGCTACAGGTGGAATCAAATACTCTCTGTAGACACAAAACAACCATTTTGACACTCAGCCAGTTGATCATATTATCCAATGGTCTGCCGAATTTCAACTTTCGTCAATTTTTACTCAAAAGAGACAGGCTAAGACGGGGAGCATGTCTTAAACGAAATTCACAATTTTCAATGTAAGTAGGTCAAGCAGGCTAGTTTGAATAAGTAAATAAGTTCTTCATCACTTTAATTTCTACAACGCTATATAATTCCAGTCATAGTATGAAATTCACAAGGAGTTCGATGTCTGTTCAAGTAAGATACACTTAAAATATCATATGTACTTCGGGCAAATATAAATTACACTTTCCTACATAAGTTGGGCTGAAATATATATTCAAAATCTGTGTATCTCTCAGCTCTATTGAAAAGAAGCTAAAGAATGTATTCACTCTAAGCGCTACCACACTGCTTACAACATGCGACTAATATGGTAGTGTCGTGGAGATAACACATTTGCCTAATATTTGTTGCGTAACTGGATTCTCTTAGAAATGCTGTATAAATCAGTAGAAAAAGCTAGACATTTTGTCTTTCGGATCAGCAACTGCGTCCAGTATATCAGCTGGTTGCAATTAAATAATAACCATAGAATTACAAATCATGAAGGGAACCAGAGATTTTTATTGTCTGAAATTAGCATAGAATGTAAGTGTATTTACCGAATAAGATGCTGTCAAAAGTGCCCTTATCAACAGTGATAGGAAATAATAATAAGTGAATTAATTGTTTTATAATTACCCCTAGACTTTGTGTTATCTGAGCTGGTTGATTAAATTGCAAAGCTTCCGTCATCCTTATGGACAACATCTTCAACTAAAGTCTTCATATAAAATGAGCTTATTTGAATTCTCAATGAATGGTGAAATTGTGCATCCTGGAAAGCATCTTCGTGACTGGTAGTCGATTTATATCTGTATTGATCATTTTTTTATTCACTTGGAATTTGAAACTTCTCGTCACGTGATTTACTCTATATTAGTTGGTAAATTCGATCTGTATCAATAGATATGTTTATCGCTGGCTGATTCACTTGTATGAACTGTAACAAACATTACATCGGTCAAAGTGAGCATCCCCTTCCAATTAGAATCCAAGACCACAAATTAGCTGTAAAATGACATGATATATATTCCTGTTTCATATCAACGCATTTGGATAATTATGGACACCAATCTGATTGGGATAATGTCGAAATTGTAAATAGAGGAAACACCAAAACTGCAGTCAGGGAATTCCCAAAAGCCTGATACTCAAGTGAATCAGCTAGCAATTAACAAACCTATTAGTATAGACCAAATTTACTAACTAATAAAAAGTAGGTCATATGACAAGAAAGTTTGAATTCCACGTCAATTAAAATATGGTCAATAGCGACGTAAATAATAACCAGTCACGAAGATGGTTGCTAGGAGACACAGTTCTATTGTTCATGGAGAATCCATGGATAATCAGTTGATTTTATGCTAAAACTTGTGCTGAAGGTGTTGTCCTAGAAGGATGACGAAAGCTTCTCAATCAAATCAACCATCTCAGAGAACACAAGTATTTCAAAATCATCCACCTGACCTACAAATCTTCTCTATTATCTCTAGACTATTTGTTATTTTGATTCAGTTTCGCATTTCCCACTGATTTTTTATATTGGACCGAAATGTTTAGTCTCTGTCGACACGTCGGGTACTAGTACGGATCCTTCGACGATGTTTTAGGATTAACATGATGTTGTCCTTGTTGATGGTGACAAGTAGTGGAATACATTATGCACATTTCGTTTCATTTTGGACTCACTAGCTGAATTTACCTCATTCGGAACACTACCGATCACTAAGGATTTCTTCCGAGTTGATCACGGATTGATATCAGTTAGACAACCAGGGAGTACTGGACAGCTGTTTCATCCTAGTTTCGGAATCATCGGTAGTACACACCCACCACAAGGATTCAAACCCAGGACCTTCAGGTTACAAGGCAAGCTTGTATACCATTCAGCCACTAGGACCCGAACTAGGTTGAAACAGGATGAAACAGCTGTCCAGTACTCCCTGGTTTTCAATGGTTCTCTAACTGATATCAATCCGTGATCTACTCGGAAAATACATAACTAACCCTTACAAACCAAACTATAGAAAACTAAGGATTTCATTTACTCTCAGCTGAATAGCCCAAAATGCAACGAAGTGCATATCCTCGCTTCCCCTGCTAGTCACCATCCGCCAAATAATATCCCTAGACTAGTTTGATGTCCCAGTATGAAGTTAACTGTGAGCTGAAAGTTGCCTTCACTTATGATGAGGTCAATGCTAACAATTACTTTGACATTATGATTTTGTTTTACACAGAAATAATCACTTCAAATTAGATTGTTAAATGCAACACTAAAAGTTTCCATTTTAAATTATGTAACCAATAGCAAAGATAAGAAACGTAGAAGTAACTGATGCAGACGACGATAAAACCGAATGGAAATAACACGACAATGCGAATATTTCATTAATTAAATTAGACTGAAATTCCATACGACTAAAAGTTAAAAAAAATACCGGAATAAATATTGAGAAATATGATACACTTATGCAAGGGGATAAAGAAGAAGGAAGAGACGGAAACGTTTAAGTTTAGAACTCATTTTTTGTTGAGTCTCCTTTGGTTGAAGGAAGAGAGAGGAATAAAGAAAATTCCACTGGTTTCACAAAACTGAATAGCGGAAAGTGTATATTCTTTTCAATAACTTCCTCTTCATCAGCTTCTACAGTTTTATATCCGCAATAATTAAAGAATTATTGGTATTAATAGTATTAATGTTTTATAAATGAAATTTAATAATTAAGGTCAATAGGTTACAACTGGAAAGCATGTGTAAGTAATAATGTACTTCAACATATTACTACTGAACTAAATATCAGATAAATTGAGAAAAATACTACAGAATTTATAAATTTATAGGTTCCACATAGGGCCAGGACAGCAACAGTGAC
Organism: Trichobilharzia regenti; assembly: GCA_944472135.2. Classification (NCBI taxonomy): domain Eukaryota; kingdom Metazoa; phylum Platyhelminthes; class Trematoda; order Strigeidida; family Schistosomatidae; genus Trichobilharzia; species Trichobilharzia regenti. Next base: position 61,138,374 of record OX235265.1, on the reverse strand, counting down.
TGGAACCATTTCTTTTGCTTACAAAGCTCCGGTTGTTTTAAGCAAACTACAGTAGCTTGATAGCCAGTTTGAATCAAGTGGTCTAATGTCAAACTGTTGATGTTTTTTATCACACCTTCATTCAACCTTACTAGTAGGTGTTCCTGATTATCTCAATATACAACAAGGGAAACAAGTCTTCCTGTGATAATCATAGATGGATTAGCTTGACTTATTTTAGTATCTAAAGTCCTAGGTCCAATAATATTGTTTTAAATAAGTGGTACTCGGGAGGCACAAACACGAGATAACCAGGCAGGCTTTAGACAAAGAAGAGGGTGTATTGATCACATCCTCACCCTTCGACAGATTCTAGAACAAAGGCATTCTCACCGGCGTCCAACAGTCATTATATTTCTTGACCTAAAGGCAGCATTCGATTCTGCCGACCGAGAGGTTCTCTGGCGATGCTTGGCTGTAAAGGGAATGACGAGAAAATACATTGCATTGATCAAGGCACTCTACTCGAACTCATGCAATCAGGTGAGAGCTTACAGCGAGTTGTCATCTGAACTGCTGACGACTAGTCGTGACCGTCAAGGATGCCCATTATCCCCTTTTCTATTCAACTTCATCATAGATGTACTAATGGACTTAACCCTAAATCACTTCAGCGACTCAGGGATTGATTTGCTACCAGAGAATAATCTCGTTGACTTAAAATATGCAGACGACATAGTCCTTCTAGGCGAGGACGCTGACAAAATGCAGAGTCTTCTGAACACCTTGAGCTGCAATCTACGAATGTTTGGCATGCTATTCACTCCCGCCAAATGCGAGATGGTGTTACAGGACTGGACTACACCGACTCCTAGATTAGAAATAGGGAGTGAAATGGTAGAGCACGTTGATCGCTTCACTTATTTGGGAAGTACCATCAGCCAACGCCAACGGGTTGACCTCTGACGAAATCTCAGCTCGAATACAGAGGGCTAGTTTCACACATGGCAGTTTACGCCGTCTGTTGGGTAGACGTGATATCCGGGTATCGACCAAAGGGCAGGTGTACTGCTCATCAGTCCTACCCGTCCTCTTTTATGGCTGTGAGACCTGGCCATTGAGAGTGGAAGACATGAAAAGATTAGCTGTCTTTGATCATAGGTGACTGCGCTCTATCTCCCGTGTGAAGTGGAATAATAAGGTGAGCAATATTGGGGTTAGGCATCGAGTTCTAGGTAAACAGGGGAAATCAATCGATGAGGCTGTGAAATTACATCTACTGAGATGGTTAGGACATGTGTTACGTATGCCTAGTCATCGCCTTCGTCGACCGACTGGTGATGTTAGCTGACATAGGGTCAGGCTTGAAGAGAGCTAGCGGCGGTCAAACAAAAACATGGCACCAGCCAACTGACTGGTTGGGGTCCTCGGGACGGTAAGAACCAATGGTTGGAAACAATTGGTGACATGGCTCAAAATCGTTCTCAATCGCTGGCACAGAAGCATCCACTCCTTGTGACTTATAATTTCCACTGAAACTGTTTTGTTCTTCGTTATTACTAATACTTTTTCTCACACCTCTATTTACTGTCTCTATTACGTATTTCTTCAACTTTCTTCTCTGGCTTTGTGCGCTACAAGGAGGGAGTGTGGTGACTTGAACTTCCGCCCATATGTGCAAAGTTCTTTGCCGAAAACAGACAGACAGTAGGTGTTCCTGAACACGAAAAACTATGTTCCTAGAGCAACGGCCTATATAACCGGCTCCATGGGAGCAGCTGAATCAACAGATGAGGAAGCTATAGAAAAGAATATTCTTTATTTCCCAATTAGTCTTTTAAAATTTTCCAATGAATGAAAAACAAAACTTTACTGAATTCACTGGCCTGTCACTACTTAATGCTAATAACTTTATCAAAGTAACATCAGACAAGTAATAAAACGAAACCGGTACATTTGATTGTTGGAGAGATTCAACAATAAATCTCACAGTACCAAGTTTACGTCGGAAACAAAATCAGACATCAGTCAGTGAGTCACTTTATTGTAGACCATTACTGTTGAGTAGAAAGAAAGTGGTTATTTTAATATGTCTTTATTCAGGAAGAAGACACACTCCGATAAATATTTAGATGTGAATTCCTTTTTATAATTTTGAGCAGGGAAAGAACCAACATTTGTGCAACTAGTTTGTTGTCTGTCTGCTCAAATTAATATAAGGGAATTCTTGTACGAAATTCTTGAAGAAACATCTCCCTGTTGAATCACTGAAGTCTCTGAATCACTTAGTGACTTTGCGTTACAGAACGTTGATTGTATCAATGTTTATTCTTTCTCTGCTCAAATATTTAGACTTCAAATCCTCATATTTAGCCAGTACAAAAGTATTCGTTTTCTCAGATGAGTATACTCAGTGATAATATATGAAAAAGAAAAATAAGAAGAAACACGAAATTTAACCGGAACTCTTGAAAAAACTAACCTTCTAAAGAGATTAATTCACACAATCAACAACAACATTATATAAGCTCGAATATATACTCCGAAAACGTGGATCACGACAAACCTCATTCCATAAAGATGAAATATCAGACGAGATCAAACTAAAAAGTAATCTTATTCATGTGAAAGACTAAAAAGGGTTCACAGTCTAACTGAGCATCTAAAATAAAATGCTCGGAATGAGATGTGATATATTCAAAGTGAAAAGAAATGAACACCCTAAAGACTTTCTTTGACCACTGTTAAATATAGCGGAAGGAGACAAGGTTGAAAAATCATTTGGCGTAGATCTGAAAACCACAGAATCAGGCCACAGTATTATGATAAAACCGAAATCGTCCAGAAAAATTATGGAAATCACAAAAAAAGCTCATATCACAAGAACCTCACACTAAATGCCATTCAGACTGCCTGAATAATAATAACAGGTTAAGACAGAGTTTGGCCTGGGGACAAAATGAACAAAAATTGATAAGCATTTGCATTATGTAAACAAATGAGGATTTTATAATTTACATAGTTATCACATCAAACAATCTATACATGGTTCGCTCTCCTTACCAGTTCATTCACTTAATAAGGTCAGAATTACCTCATACTGAAGAACTATGATAGTTACGTATATAGGCTGAGGTTTTGTAGCTTCTGGTTTAATATGATTCTGATAAAGGTATCAGTATTATTTATTATTATTCCCTTTAGGTTCCTAGTGGAATATAGGACATTAACGCAACATCTTTATTTTGTCTTGTTTTCCGCAGTCCTCTTCAGCTTTCTACACAATTCTTCATAAGCTCTCATCTCCTACACACATACTATTCTCCATATCACCTTTGGACGTCTAACCTGTTTCTTATTCGAGTTTCACTCGAATGGCCTGGTGCTCAGTGTCATTTGACGGTCCCCTCAGAGTGTGTCCTATTCGCCTCCATTATCTCCTTGGTTGGTTTTCTCTCATAGTTTCTTGTTACTAATTCTTTATGGCCATTTCACCTACATTGTGGAACCAGAGAAGGCAGCAGCCTTTTGGAAATACTTTTAGTGATGCTCCAAATGTCAGCTAAACGTCAGTGCAATAAAAATCGTTTTTTTGTTATCCACTGTAGCACACCAAATTTTCCCATAGTAATGCCCGAAGTGATCTAAGCATCGGACAGAAGTTTCACTGATTTCAAATAGAGCTTATCATTGGTGTATTTGGTTAGACTCATTTCAGAGAGTTGAGTGAATTTGAATCACTGATCCAGTGTTTAGATTACTTTGTTTTGGATGTGGTGTGACTTGACCTCAGCTACTCATATTGGTTAATAATATACACCATCAAACTTCATATTATGTCTTGGATTATTTTAATTTCTGCCTGCCTACTTAAATCACTGGGATACTTAAATTTCCATTCAGCATAATGTATCTACTTTCCTCTGTCTCTGGTTGTTTTAATCTCCAAATTATATCCTTGGACTGCAACCGAGAACCGCACAAGTTTTTAACTAACATTCTACCCATTATTATCCACTTCAAGAAGAAATTGATGGGAAAATAACATACAGGATTGGGTCTTGTTTGAGATAGAATGATGTTCCTTCATACGGCATACGCAAGTGGCTCGGGTTTCGGTCCCCGACGGATGCACTCTTTTACCTCGCTAAACCAATGATAAGACTGGCAAAGAGGGAAGATTAGGCATGAGGCTAGCACCCTGTAAAAATAAACACCGCTGCTACCGAAACTTCAGAGCTGTAGCTTGAAACCTTATGTTCAACTGGTAACGCAAACGAATAAAATAATAATAAATAGTAACATACGCCATACTGTAGATGAACATTTTACTTCAGTATTCTAGATGGGGAGTAAATATTTTGAAAGAAACCGCTCTGAGAATTCTGTATTGTTTTTAAACATAATTTCCCGAATAAAGCTGTCATTATTATTATTTACCTCAAGGCAAAAAAATGTCCATGCATGAGTCGGTATATCTCTTAGTATATAGACACAACTAACATAAATTTTGCTATACTAAAAATAAATGAACGATATAACTGGGTCTTGGTAATCAAAAGAAAAGAAACTTTTTAAAATATTGGTTAGGTGGGCTTGAGCTTTACTCTTTCCAGCAGGTGCTATAACTGCATTCATAGTGATATGTAAACATCACTTTTACATACACTAAAAAAAGTTCTGTGCATATGTGTCCCTGATTCGCTTTGAAACCTTCAAACCCATATTGTGTCAGAATGTTTCAAGGTTGTCTGGAATAGTTGTTTGTTTAAATAACCTATGACCTTTTAGTAATAATAGACAATGTTAATCTGTCTAATATTTTACAATTTTGTTTTGCCTACTAACACAAATATCGGCTATTCTAAGTTCAAGGCCATTCGATATCGACAAAACTGTTTGCAATGATGTACTTTTAATCAAATTCTAGACGTATATTCGAGGCCGAGTTTATTTTATAAAAATCAACATAAGTTAGGCCATGTTGGCGTACTCAAGAGATTAGCTTGACTCAACATTCTTATGTGAAAATATTTCCTACCCGTAGTAAATTTATAACAAGCAATAATTATGAAAAAGCAGTATTTCGTGAATCCATAAATTTCTGTAAGATTCGCCATTGGAATACTCTATAAGCAGGATTAATTATACTAGTTTGTAATGGTTAAGATATCTACAAACAGATGAACATGATGACAACAAATAGGTATCAAATTCAGTAAGTATATGATCAATAAGAATTGAGTGTTAATTTGCCAAAGTAAATAAACAGTGAATAGTACTATAATATTCATCGAAGTAAGTTATTATTATTCCTCTCAGCGCCAAGTATAACATAGGGCTTCAGTAGTACATGTACACATCACTCGGTTCTCTGTTATCCTTCTCAGCTGGCTGCACGACCGCTTTCATCTACACTTCGACGATTTCCTCTATATCAACCTCGGTCGCTTAAATCGTCATTTCCTATTCTAATTTCATTCGAAGAGCTGGCTTGCAGTGTTACTTTAATGTCTCCTCAACGTGTCGCCAGTTCATCTGCAGTTCCTTTAGCATATAAGATTGAAAAACAAAACTTTATAAGACTGAGATAGGAGGAGACTTTTTACAATTATAATGTATATCAAGTAGAACTGGCTAATAAGCTTGTAATAAACTGAGACTGAGCACTTCGGTCCAATTGAATGCAATAATTAGTATGACCCGTTGTACAAGAGGTAGCTCTCATGGCCCAAGTAGTCTACTAGATAAGGCTTTGGCGTTTGAAACTATGGCACTGGGTTCGAGCCTGGGTGGGAGAATCATCAGTCACTGCGGAATGCAAGTGCATCCAGATGACGAGTCCCAAATAGGACGAAATGCACATCCTGGATTCCACTGCTAGTCGCCATCCACCAATTAATTTCTAAGCTTGTAATATCTTTGAATAAAAAGCAAAAGATATTCCTTATTAAAAAAGCTTTTGCATTTCTCAATGAATAAAAAAACTTTATTGACTTCACTAACGTTTCGCTACCTAATGCTGACAGCTTTATCAAAGTATAAATAAACCAGAATTTATAAAATCTCAGTTTATACACAACAACTTAATCATCTTTCATCAGCGTAGAGTAATTTTTGCGTTGTCCAGTTGGCCAATTGGTAACGATAACAAAAGCAGTTGTAGGTTGTTGTATCTGATACATGTGTAAAATTACAAAAGCAGCGTGTGTTTAAACAGTGAAATTGCTTATCACATTCATGTTGATTTTGTCATTTCATGTGGGGAGTGGGGTGTTGTAACCAGGTCAAATTCTGTTTTAGTCCATCATTCCTACTGAGACAATTTGGATTCCATTTGATATGACGTGCTTCTGATATTAGACGTACTTTGTGAATTCTGAAATTTTTCTGGATTATTTCAGTATTATCAAAATCAATTTTGTGATCTGACTGTATGGCTGATGATTTTTCAAGCTTCTCTAGTTCACTGACTGGATTTCTAGGTGATCGATCACATGCTCTATGGTGTTCATTTCTGATTTCGATTTCTCGCGATAAATAATTTAAGTTATCCTCACCAAGTTTAATACGCAACTATGATTCCCGATTTCCAATTACCTTCAAGGAGAATTGAACGGACACTCAAATTAGAATTATTTCAGAAATGATAATAGTGTGGTAAGAGCTGGCTGCAAGCCAAAATTGTAGTCTTCAATTTACGTCAATTTTGCTTCGCGAATCGGAATCATGAGGAAAACAGTGACAAAGGTTAACCTAGAGGAACTCACCAACCCATCGCAGCAGACTTAATGTGTGCAGGGAGGATTCATAGATATATGGCTTAACTATCTGAGAAACGGTCACAAGCAGTGAAGAATAACCTTCAGCAAGAAAACAACAAGTCAGAAGACGTTCCTTCTCCGCTGACAATAATGTACATGAAAATCTATAAATATCTCTTTATTTTCTCAATAAACGTTCTGTTGCCTGGCCTTTGTCTTCTGTCGTTACAATAGTAGTAAGGGTAGTTGCAAGAAAGGTCAATTTAAACTAACTACTACCTACTTCTATGCACATAGATTCTGTTTTTAATTGGATGGTGAAATTTTAATATGACAGTGAAGTTGAATGACTTTACTCTGAAGTACACTGAACTTGATGTTTGGTATTGCCAATTTTTGGTAAAAAGGAAAGCACTATAATCCAGCCATTGTGCCTTGCTTAAATCACTGGCCTACCAAATTTTTTTCCATTCATGAAGATGCATTATATTGATTGCATCTCATGTTATTTTAACTATCCAACTGCTCTGGTGAATCGTAACCCACTGTCCCTTACATTTTCAAAAAGTTTCAACCGACCGCTACGATTTTGTTGTTGCTCAGGGAAACAGAATGAAACCTTCTCGGAGTAATGGAGTATGCTTTTGACAGAACAGCACTGTTTCAAATGATGCGTGTTTGACTGCCATATTACTTGTAAAGGAAGTAGATAACTTGCAATAAAACAAGCTTAAAATTCTATACTGTTTTTAGGGTGAACTTTACAGAATAAAGCTACTACTATTATTATTTATTATTATTCATGTGCATGCTTTGTTGTAAGAAATATCCGTAAACAGCAGACCATACTATACGTAGACCAAATTACTACTTCCATATTAGATAATTTTATGTGACGTAACACACTAGGTGATACAATATTATTAACCGGATGACGTTTTGATTACAATTTATTGCTCAAAATCATGACAACACAACTTGATAACTTTATTTATACAGCCTTACTCTCTGGTGTTCTTTATGGCAATTTTTCATATATCCGAGATAGATGTTGCATCATTTCGACTGCACGTGCTTGGTGTTGATTTGATGAATAAAGATTCACTGATTAACCTCTCGCTCTCTCCACCTAACTTTATTAAGTTATTTCTACTTTTATCTTAAGAAATCAAAATAATATTAGTGAGAAACTAAGCATCAGATTTTATTCAACAGTATATGAAAACCCTTAAAACGATTAAGAGTTGTAATGTAAATACTAAAAGTAATATGAATAATAGAGGATTTGGAATTAGTTATGTTTTCTAAGAGGTTGATTCAGTAGCAAAGCTTCCGTCATCCTTATGGACAACATATTCAACTAAAGTCTTCGTATAAAATGAGCTTATTTGAATTCTCAATAAATGATGAAATTGTATTTCCTGGCAACCATCTTCGTGACTGGTAGTCGATTTATATCTGTATTGATCATTTTTTATTCACTTGGAATTTGAAACTTCTCGTCACGTGATTTACTCTATATTAGTTGGTAAATTCGATTTGTATCAATAGATATGTTTATCGCTGGCTGATTCACTTGTATGAACTGTAACAAACATTACATCGGTCAAAGTGAGCATCCCCTTCCAATTAGAATCCAAGATCACAAATTAGCTGTAAAATGACATGATATATATTCCTGTTTCATATCAATGCATTTGAATAATTATGGACACCAATCTGATTGGGATAATGTCGAAATTGTAAATAGAGGAAACACCAAAACTGCAGTCAGGGAATTTCCAAAAGCCTGATACTCAAGTGAATCAGCTAGCAATTAACAAACCTATTAATATAGATCAAATTCGCCAACTGAGATAAAGTAAATCACGTAACAAGAATGTTCGAATTCCTACTCAATGAAAAAGTGATCAGTTCAGATGCAAATCTACTACCAGTCACGAAGATGGTAGCCAGAATGCACAAATCTATCATTCATGGGGAATTCAAATCAGTTGATTTTATGTTGGAACTTGCGCTGAAGATGTTGCCCTTAAGGACTACAAAAGCTTCGCAGCTGAACCAACCATCTGATAGACTACAACTAATTCCAAACCATCCACCTGAGGTAAAAGTTTTCTCTATTCTCTCATGATAAAGGATTCATAGCGTGGATTTTGCTGCCATATAAGGAAGAAACATTAGGGGCCATATTTGAGATTCTTAATGAGATGGGAATTACGGTAACATGTAAGCCAATTGACTCACACAGAGACAAATTATGTTGGATTAAGGGCCCGGTAAATTTTATTTGGGAATATAATGTGATGTACCAAGTACAATTTAATGAGAATGAGGATGGTTAATCAGGTCACACTGGTGGACCAGGATAAATCGAATTCACCTAGAGTTAAAACGAGTGACCCTGATAAATTAAGTAGCATAGAGAAAAAGCGCCTAACCATTGCAAATCATTCAATAAAATATACTTTAATCTTGTTGGATGGTTGGATGTTATTCACAAGAAGCTACGTGCTTGGGTTTTTTATTGATTACTACCTAGTGGTTAGGTGTATGCACAACCTCAGTAGAAGTTGTGTAACAACAAGCATCACTAGCTAAGACCCTGGCATCCCGAGCCATTGATGTATGTTGTGTTTCAGAAACACGCATACAAGACCCAAGTGTGGTTATTCACCTAACCCCACCTGGCCAACAGGATGAATCTTCAAAATTCACCTTGAGGGTGTCAGGAGATGCCACAGCTAGTTCACGAGGATTAGCTGGCGTAGGGATAGCTTGAGTACTAGGGCAGAAAAGACATTGCTTGACTGGATCCCAGTAGATAGCCGAATGTGTGCTGTCCGTCTGAACGGATCAGTAAGAAGGAGAAAGGACTGCACTACTCGCCGATGCCTTTTCGTAATCTCCGCCTACGCCCCCACTGACTGCAGTTCGGATGAAACGAAGGATGAGTTCTACCAAAAGCTGTCTAGTTTGGTGAGAAAGGCTAAACGCTCAGATATAGTCGTTCTAGCTGGTGACTTTAATGCTCAAGTAGGGAAATTGTGTCAATCTGAGAAGGATGTCGGTGGCACCTATGGAGTTCCGTGCCAGCGAACCGACAACGGTGACCGTCTCCTACAGTTCTGTTCAGATAATCATTTGTTTCTTGTAAGCACTAACTTTAAACACAAGGAGAGACACTGTTTAACCTGGCGACCCCCATCATCAAACCAACGCTGGACACAAATAGACCACATAGCAATAAGCTATCGTTGGCGTGGGTCGGTAGGAGATTGTCGCTCCTTCTGGAACACGTGTGTAGATACCGATCACGCACTGGTCCGGGCTCGTGTGTGCTTACGACTGAACGGACGTAGGAAACAGCTGGCGGTAAAACCATCACGTCCCCAGCTCGATCAGGAAACTAAATCCCTATTTGAGGAAGAACTAGCTAAACGCATATCTGAATTCGACAGCTGTGCTCACCCTGGAGAAGCCTGGAAGAATATTCAGTCAGCTATAGATACAGCTGTAAAAGCTGTGAATAAGGCAAATCCAAAGGTGAGTAAAAACCACTGGATTTCGACTGCCTCATCCGAACTGATAGATGCTAGAAGACTTATTCCGGCGAGCTCCGAATTCAATGAGGAGCGAAAGCTGCACAAAAGGAAACTTACTAAAAGTCTCCGCAAGGACCGTGAACAGTGGTGGGTGACAAAGGCGAAAGAGATGGAAAAAGCATCGGCGATAGGCAACACTAGGCAACTCTTTAGACTCATCAGAATCGGGGGGAGAAGGCAAATCATAAGTGAGACTATTTCTGAGAAAAATGGCTCCTTAATTAGCTCTCAGGATAGACGCCTTGAACGCTGGAAAGAACACTTTGAGGACAATTTAACTTGCCTACAGCCACACTGAACCTCCCCGCCATCCACCACGTACCCGAATGGGATATAGACACTGGTCCGCCGTCTGTAGTGAGGTACAAAAGCTATCAGTAATTTGAAACGAGGCAAAGCGGCAGGACCCGACGGAATTATTCCGGAGGTGTTTAAATATGGGGGTGACATACTAGTTTGTAGATTAACTGAGGTACTAGGCAAAGTCTGGGAATCAGAGACAGTTCCATCAGACTGGGGTAAGTCACTTATTATACCGATATTCAAGAAGGGAAACAAGTCCTCGTGTGATAATCATAGGGGGATCAGCCTAACGAACATAGTCTCTAAAATCCTAGGCTCAGTAATCATGCATAGACTAAGCAGAACTCGGGAGGAACAGACAAGGGAAAATCAAGCAGGCTTTAGACCAGGTAGAGGGTGCATAGATCATATCTTCACTCTTCGACAGATTCTAGAACATAGACACACTTTTCGGCGTCCAACAATTGTCATATTTCTTGACTTGAAGGCGGCCTTCGACTCCGTGGATCGAAAGGTACTATGGCAATGTCTGACTGTGAAGGGAGTGCCAAGAAAGTACATTGCACTAATCAAGGCACTCTATTCAAACTCACGTAGTCGTGTAAGGGCTTATGGGGAATTGTCATCTGAATTGGTAACAACCAGTGGTGTCCGACAGGGATGTCCACTTTCCCCATTTCTGTTTAACTTCATCATAGATATGCTGATGGAAGTATCCTTAACTGAACGTAATGACTTAGGAATCGACTTGTTACCAGGGAATAATCTTATGGACTTAGAATATGCAGATGACATAGTCCTGTTAGGGGAGGATGCTGACAAAATGCAGAGTCTTCTGAACACCTTGAGCAGCAATCTTCGTATGTTTGGCATGCGATTCGCCCCTGCAAAATGTAAGATGCTGCTACAGGACTGGACACGTCAACCCTAACTTAGTGATAGGGAGTGAAGTGATAGAACATGTTGACCACTTCACCTATTTGGGAAGTTGTATTAGCACCAACGGACTGATTGGCGATGAAATCTCAGCACGGATCCGAAAAGCTCGAGCTGCTTTCGCTGACTTACACCATCTCTGGCGTAGGCGTGACATCCGGTTATCAACCAAGGGACGTGTGTACTGCTCATCAGTTCGCTCCGTCCTTCTCTATGGCTCTGAAACATGGCCAATACGCGTTGAAGACATGAAAAGGTTGACTGCTTTCGATCATAGATGTCTGCGATCTCTGTCTCACGTTAGGTGGCATAATAAGGTAAGTAATGTTGACGTTAGGCGTAGAGTGTTGGGCAAAGAGGGAAAATCAATCGACGAGGCTATAAAGTTACATAGACTAAGATGGCTAGGTCACGTGGTGCGCATGCCTAACCACCGCCTCCCCCGACGGGCATTGCTAGCTGATATAGGTTCAGGTTGGAAAAGAGCCAGTGGTGGCCAAACAAAAACATGGCCTCATCAATCCATGAAATCCTTGACAGTTAAACTGAGTCAGGTAGGGAGATGCAGACTTCCGGGTTGGGGCCCTCGGGACTCTAGGAATCAATGGCTGGAGACAATAGGTGACATGGCTCAAAATCGTTGTCAATGGCCAGCGCAGATGTATTCAGTCTCTGTAATCTTTCATATTCCTTTCTACCATTACCCATTCTGTTTCACTCTTATACTTGTCAAACTCTATTGATTCTCTTCACTCATCTTCTTGTCTACCTCTGTGTGCTATTTGGAACGTGGCAACTCGAACTGCTGCACTTCGGTGCCAAGTTCTATGTTGAATCCAGACAGACAGACAGTGTAATCCTCACTCCCTCCAAAAGATTCAGACACACATCACCATGAGCACACTCCTTCGTTATTCCGGTAGTTGCTAACCTTATATAGATTACCGGACATCGAGGGATAACTAATGTGATGATGTCTGATTTTCGATCTTTAGACATTATTTAACTATAATCATAACTGAATCTAATAATATGGGGAATATTCTAACACTTATATCATTCGAGGTAGATTTCATCTTGAACTGATGTCATTAAAAAACCAATGAAAACCAAAGAATACTAAAAGTCTATTTCATTCATCTTCAAGTGTATTTAGCATTTTTCACTCGTGAATTTATCTCATAACCGATATTTCACCGAATATTGCAGAAAGCTTCTTTTAGGTCTTTAAGTGAAATAAGTGCTACTCATGATTCTACTACTCTTTCCCTGATCAGTAATATGTTATGTCTCACATGTTTTAAATCATAAGGTAACGAAACATTCTGTAGAGGAAATCGTTTTTACTACCATGAGTCACTTTAACTCAAGAAAATATACACTTGAACAGGTCGCTGTTCCTTATTAGTGGTTCTTCAGCACGGTCGAGGTTTAGTAGACACCAGATAAAAATAAATCTTGGCCAAGCTGATGTTAGTGGGTAGTTATACTATCATCTGTCTCTTTGATACCTATTGGGACGGAGTTACAACAGTGAATCGCAAATCATCTCTGTTCTCTGAATTCTTTTTTAGCTAGTTCCACTATATCATTCTCTGAAGCGTTTCACTCGATGGCCGGTCACGTGATATCACTCGACTGTCCTCCATTTCCCGAAATGACTGACGTCTGCTTACACATCAGCTTTCAGGAAGGATGCATTACTGTTACCTTTAGTACGAACTAATATCCAATCATATGTGGCGTTTAACAAAGCAACTCAAGATATACGTTTCGTCCTAATTGGGTTTCTACTTAACTGATGTACCTTCAAGTTTCTAAAACAAATAATAGATTCTTTGTAGCTGTTGAACAAGAGGTGGATTTCGTGACTCGATAGTCCTGTGAGTGTAAGACCAGTGTTTGAGACAGTTGGTAATAGTTCCGAGACTCAGTTGAAAAAAACGTTTACTGTCTAAAGTTCAAGTGCATCCAGCTGATACATTCAAAGTTACAATAAATCCTCACCTCGGATTCCATTGTTAGCCTCTTTACATCAAATAACATAAATTAGCAATCTTTTATTCCCAAAATTAAATCTCCATGACTGGCAACACTTCAATTCTTTTATGGTGATTATAGTTTAATTCGGTGATGTTCGACTGAATTTCCTAAAGTACCATAACAAAATTGAGTAAAGAAACATCCTAAGACTTTTGGTGGTGGCTAACAGTGAAATGAAAGCAGTGTGTTCCATCCTTAATGGGACTGATTCGTTATGGAACTTATAGAATGTATATTTTAACAGGTACATATTCTACCTACGTTACACTACTCTAATTTAGTCATTTAGTTAGATTTAAGTAGTCTGAACAATGACAGAACTTTTCCAGGCACATCAGTAATAAGCTTGTTCGCAAACCAGTGAAATAATAGTTGGTAAAGATACTGAACTGCGTAATTAAGGTACTGAATAGACAGAAATTAATTAATCTCGTTATATTGTCATAGAACTTCACATATCCCTTTTATGGTTTATACTAAACTCATAACCTTTGTAAGTCAGTTCTTTTTCAGCAAACTTTTCAAAATGACAACGTAACTTCTTCAGTGTTTATCTTTTCTAAAAATTAACGTTTTATCTCGATTTCTTTCCTGTTAATATAACTACTGAAATTAAGAATCTATTGGACTATCAATAAAACAAACTTCACTAAATCACTTCAGCAAGTGCCTCACCATATTCTTCTCTTCGAATGCCATCGCTTCCGATTCGGATGCATTACTGGTTGACCTAAACAGTTAGTAAAAGTTCAAGTGGTTTTAACAGGTTCAGTCCTCTTCGCTCGATCAAACAGGCTATTCCACTGACAAGCTCAGCTCCAAAAGACTGAAACCGGTGTTTACTTCTATTTGGCTAGCAGTCACTACTGGTTGGTGTCAGTGATATCCAGCTACTACTTATATAGCAGTCATTCAGTAGCATACAGCGTCACGCATTTCTTTTCTGAAGCCTAGATAACATGGAACTTCTTTAGTTCATGAGTAATTCTGAAAAGGACATAAATCAAAACAGTTGTCACATCCAAGTGTTGGTTTGTAGGGATTTGATTGGTTACAGGATTTCATCATGAGCTGACATTAGTTAGAGAATCATTGGAAAACAAACTGGGAGTACTGGACAGCCGTTTCTTCGTCCTAGTTTGGGACTCTTCATCAATACGCACCATCACCACGGTTCGAACCCAGGACCTTCCGGTTACAATTCGAGCTAGCTTCTGCCAATTCGCGACATAGTGCGACCCCAGCGAATGTCTTCGGCGAGTATTTGTCCTCACACCCGACCTGCTGCACCCTACTAATCACAAATTCTCACTATAATCCCAGGTAACTACCTACCTGAATAGGGCAAGTTGCTAGTGAGCATCTCATTGCTATTCAAATGTTGGTTTGTAGGGATTTGATTGGTTACAGGATTTCATCATTATTATTTATTATTATTATTTAATTCCATCTACTTTCAAATATCCCACATAGGTCATAGAATTATAATGTACAACACGACATCGATTGCGTAAACTGAAATATCTTTGACCTCAAAATAATAACGCAATATGGAAAAGGCATACGAATGCTGAAATATTTATTCTAGATTAACTTTCCTTATCATTATGAATAAAATCAACTGCCAATCTCTGATTCAATCTGTGTAGAAGGTTATTTTTGTTTTGAAATTCAAGTCACTTCTAGTGACTTCTAGCTTGTTCTAACGTTTACTGGTTAATCTAAAATAGAGAGAGTTAAGTATATGTGTTTTTTATATATTTGAATTGTCAGGAAGAGAAGTAATTTTATTTTATTGAACTGAAGTCTATCCCACTGATCAATGATTAGTTCGTTTTATTTTTTATTTTTTTAATGGTTCAGTATTAGGAGTAGTTTGCCTATAAAATTTCATCTTTATTTGCTTGGATTTTCTATTTTCAAATCTTAATAAATTATAAAATAGTGGATTTTTATAAGATATTTCAATTCATTCGTGATAATTCAGAACTAGAGAGAGATATGCTAATCTATTATTAATCCAATGCTAATGGCGTTTCTGACTACGATTGTTCATTTCTGTATTTGTGCGTGTGCGAGTGTGTATTCATGTGTGCATAAAAAGGTTGACTTATTATATATATATATATATATATATATATATATATATATATATATAAATATAATATAATATATAATAATATAATATATAATATATATATTATATATAATATATATATATAATATAATATATAATATATATTCATTTGTGAATTTGTTCCAAGTTTGATCACGAATCGATTTAGTTAGAGAACCATTGAAAACCAGGGTCTACTGGACGACTGTTTCGTTCTACTTGGGGACTGCTCAGCACTACGCCCCCAACAATCTCACTAGGGATTGAACTCGCGAAGAATACTCGCCGATGACATTGATGTGTGGCCGCTCTAAAATCGCGAACTGACATAAGTTAAAATTCACAGGTCACTGAACTTCTGTCCAAGTGAATGGACGTTCACTGTGATTGGTCACCTAAACTGAAGATCTTTGTTGAGGTTGGTGCATACTGTTGGAAAATCGTAGGCTAGGACGAAACAGACGTTCATTCCTCCCAGGTTTCCTAGTGGTTCTCTAAATTGTGGTGAGAGCAGGCTGCTAGCCGATTGGTTGGCACTAATCTACGTTAATGTCTAGGTCACTAATATTGACCGTGAACAAGGCTGTTTCAACAACCAATCACAGCAAACCTAAATGTGGACAAATATGATTCGCAGATAGATGGCTCTACTTTCCGAGAAATATCGAACACAACCAATCATAAGACTGTGTTTGTCTGCTTAACTTCCGAGAAACAACCAATCAGAAGACTGCCTTTTTCTGCTTGCATAAGCCTTATTAATGCATATAAAATATATATAAATACGTGTTGATTTTCGTAATAAAAGGATCTGTTGCCAGCCCTTGTCTTCTGTTGTTACATTTGGTGTCGCTGCCTCCAAGAAGATGAAGATCCCGTGGCCAGCTGCGTTTGAAGAAGGTGACATACGGAGCTTCTTACGTGACAGATGCAGTAGTTAGACACATTGTTGCAGACCACGGCGTACCGAAGACAATACTGACAGACCAAGGTCCCTGTTTCGAGAGTGAAGAGTTTACTTCCCGTTTGCAACAGCTGGGCATCAAGAGGATCAGAACGACCCCATACCATCCACAAACGAATGGCCTAACGGAGAGAAACAACCGTACACTGAAAGAGTGGCTGGCTTCGAAGGGCGGGAACTGGGAAACGGAGCTTCCACTGATTTTACTAACACATCGGGCTACCACTCAGGAAACAACGAAGAAGTCACCCTTCCAACTGATGTATGGCAGAAAACCACGATTACCGGTACACAATGAGACCTGGCCCATGCACCAAAAGTGGAGTACGACGAAATTAAAAGCAGAGAGGAAAGAGGCAGTCAAGAATGTAATACGGAAGCAGCGCAGTGATGTCACGAAGTCTCAGATGAAAGAAAGGATGCAGTGCATTACTTTTGCAGTCGGGGACCAAGTGAAGTGTAGAGACAGGAGATATACAGTTGGAGGCGGGCTAGGTTCACGGAAACTCCTTCCAAAGTGGGAAGGACCATACACAATCACAAAAAGACGGGGTCAAGTATATACCATCCGAAGAGGTGATAAACAGAAACGAGTTAACGCCAGTCAGCTACAAAGATGGGTACAGTGGGACAAGCCGGTCAGTAACAATCCTCAACTAGAGGATGTAGCACCCAGAAGGTCGGAACGTCTGCGCACAAAGCTATTTGACGGGGGGACGAGTGTGGTGAGAGCAGGCTGCTAGCCGATTGGTTGGCACTAATCTACGTTAATGTCTAGGTCACTAATATTGACCGTGAACAAGGCTGTTTCAACAACCAATCACAGCAAACCTAAATGTGGACAAATATGATTCGCAGATAGATGGCTCTACTTTCCGAGAAATATCGAACACAACCAATCATAAGACTGTGTTTGTCTGCTTAACTTCCGAGAAACAACCAATCAGAAGACTGCCTTTTTCTGCTTGCATAAGCCTTATTAATGCATATAAAATATATATAAATACGTGTTGATTTTCGTAATAAAAGGATCTGTTGCCAGCCCTTGTCTTCTGTTGTTACACTACCAATTAGTGATCAAACTGGGAACAAATCAAATTCGTAAAAGTAACCCTTGATACCAATATGCTCTGTAAGCTTTGAAATTTATTTAATAGTGAATGTTTCACATCATTAGAAGAATCTATTTCAGCAATAATTACTTCATGGTTCTTACATGGTGTAAAGACTCTATAAGTACCAGAAGTGTCATCTCCCTCGTTTTGTACTCCAAATGTTCTCTACTGTTATGGCTATGAGACCAAGCCCGCTGTACATTTAGGCATTTTTAATCTCTAAGTCACTGAGAATTTACCAATGTCACGGGTTTAAGCCCTATTATTGACCTAATTCTATCAGTGGCCTACAATCGCAAGGTACTTTGAATCGATGTTCGGTGTCTGGAGACAATCGCTAACTTGAGTATCAGGTTTCAGAGGTAAGAATAAATCAGTTGTTACTGAAAGGGTCAGTGTTCATAATTATTTCCGAGTGAATAAACAGGAAAGTACCGCTGAAAATAAGAATTCTGAAGAATCACACTCTCACAGATGAATATTATGTACTGAATTACTTAACTAGACAAATATCAATATCATGTCAGATATAAGAGCAACCCCATGACAAGTCAATACTGGGTGACTTTCTTTGCATTCCCAGTGGAATATAGGGCTTCAAGCTAGAGATTTGAGGTCTCGGTAGCAGTAGTTTTGCTTTTACGGTGTGGGATAGCTAGTCTTCCCTCTTTGCCAGGCTCATTAACAGCTGAGTGAGTTTTGGGAGTGTGTTGGCTAGGGATCAAATCTCGGACCACCTAAATGGCTGGCGAGCACTCTACCTCTGCGCCCTCGACGTTTTGTTGATAACATATCTGATTTAACAGATGGGACTCAGTTAGCTTCAACATCAAGCGACCAGGCACATTGACATTAGTTACTTCCCATTGACTATTAAATAAATTCACTGATTTTGTTAGATAAAAGACACTTAACTAAGGGTGACTCTTTCCTCACTCGATCTAGACAACTGTTTATATATATATATATATATATATATATTACAAATAAGTTACATAAACTGAATAAAGAAAGTCGTTTGTAAATACGGCTAGTTTACTTCATCTTCAACGCCATCCACGTATTAGTGGATTTATAAAATGACTTAAGTAAAACTGAAGTAAGGTAGTATGTAGAATAAACAGTATATTCTTTGAAACGTTAGTTGCATGAAAGAAATTAAATCGGTCGATGACTAATGTCTCTTGTAAACGATAGTGTAGATCTACTAGCGTTTTTGACTGAATAGTTTCGTAATGGGCTTAGAACTATTAAATTACGGTAGAATTAATATTTGAAGCTAAAAAGCGTCGGTGGCATAGCGGTTAGGACGCCCGCCGATCATGCACATAGTCTGGAGTTCGATTCCCGGTCAGCACACTCCTTTACCTCGCTAAACCAGAAATAATGCTGGTAAAGAGGAAAGGTTGGGCATGAGGCTAGCAACCCCATCCTGTAAAATTAAACACTGCTACAGAAACTTCAAGCCACTAGTTTGAGGCCCTATGTTCCACTGGGAACGTTAAGGAAAAAAAATGATGAAAGGAGATTGATTTCTCCAATGTAATAACCACTGTCGTGTTACAATGAACTCTGCTGAGTAGAAATATCCACTGACATTAAACTAAACTGTAAGTCTTGCCACTTTCCTCTAAGAATGATAACTGTCACTTTATGGAACTGGACTAGACGCGTTGGTCAATTCTTGATGATAAGTTACAGTTTCACAAAATCTTGTTCATAGTAAACTGCAGTACATTGTATCAATTCAACAATTCTCCATTGATGGTCTACATATAAGCCAAGGGGTTACCACTTTGAACGAAATATTCCCATATTAAGTCATTAGAAAAAGGTGTAAACAGCGAAAAGAATGTTCTTTTCGATGATTCGTTTTCATGAGCTGTACAATCGTAATTATACTAAACAAAGAAATCTTTAGACCAATCAGATACTGGGAAACTTTGTCCTTAAGATGTATTGTATAATGCACGGTGTAGGAAGGGATGAATAGTTGTAAATTAGAAAAGAGGCAGAAGTTGACATGACGTAACAAGTGTGAGATAATGACTAGTCAATGAGCTGGTGTAGAATGGACAGGAACTAGTGGAAAGGCGATAGAGTGTTTTTATATAAAATATGTATGAAAAAGCAATGTTATTAATAAACAGTCATAGAGTGGTAATAAAATATGGATGATGGGAGTAATAATGATAATAAAATAATAGTAGTTATAACAATAATAATGGTGAACTTAAAAAATAAAAAAAGAAGCAAAATTACAGTAAGAACTTTACTCTGGCCATGGTAGGGCGAGAGAATGTAAGTATCACATTTGAATGCAGAGGTCCGGTTTCAGATCTCCAATAACTAATGCTTCAGTTATATACAGATGGTGTATGCGAAGTCCCTTTGTACGATATTGGGGGACTCCCCCAATTCAAATGTGATACTTACATTCTCTCTCTGTGTAGCACTGTGAAGCATTTATGGGGGTAGGATGTGCTCGATGTCCAGAGATGATAAGGTGTTCGAGGATACAGCTGCTGCTATTCTTCTTTTCTCCTCAGGCTAACCAAGCTGGACAGTGTTCTAGAATACGTTTGTGGACTTGACGTTGTGTACGACCGATATACCAATATCTTTAGTGGTCTTGCTTCACCAAAGACCGTAAAGGAAAAAAAACATTTAAGTCTATTTTTCAACAGTGTACTTAAACAAAAATAATGAATACATTCCTCAAGTGTTAGGATATATTTGATGTTTTCTAGGAATCTAGTTTAACAATATACATTCTTATTCTAGACAGCATCAATAGTTATTCATTGTGCTACATGCTACTGACTGATTGATATGAGTACTTGAATACCACTCACACCAATAAGTACTGCTTGCTAGTCATGTTTAAGTGATCTAAGCACCAGACGGCCGTTTCGACCAGTAAGGTTAAGCTAACCAACGATGTGTCTGGTTTGATTGAGCTTAGACAGCTGGGTCAGTTGAGACCACTTGAATTCTGTCTAGTCACTTGGGTGAACTGGTAGTACATTAGATTGATAACTCTAGATTCGCATCTCACTCAGTCAAAGGTGAAGTATCACCACAGTTTCTTTTTGAGACTGATATAATGGTTAATTCGTTAGTATGGCTTCTAATAAGATTTTCATATCATGTTATATACACTAAGTTGTCAACAGGAATGGAAATTGATATAACTTAATATTAATATCAGTTAATATTACTGTACAACACTGTGTGATTTATCAAAATAAAATCCATAAAGGAATGGAAATTCACTTAAAGAATACAGATATTAAAAAATAATTTCAAAGACTCTCGGAACCAAATAACTACAACTTCCATCACGAATGGCGCCAAACTACAGATTAATACAGGGTGAAAGTGAACTGGTATACTGAATACACTTGTATGATTCCAACTGTCTAGCATCTAATGCGCAAACACTTATTTTCCGGAATAAAAGGCGTTCAGATATAAGTAATTCTTTTCAGTTGCTCATTCCATAAATATATATATATATGCAATAAATGCAAAAATGTTTTCTAATTGTATCTGAATAGGTTAATTTTTAGGTTGGTTTTCAGGATATTTAAATTTGATTTTGCAACCAAGCGAAGTAATACTGATATTCAGAAGTTGCTTCCAGGGATTTGATTAGTTACAGGATCTTATCACGAACTGACATCTGTTAGAAAAACACTGGAGAACCTGGAAGTAATTGACAGCTGTTTTTCCCCCCGTCCTAGCTCAGGACTCTTCACCAGCATGCGCCCACCATCAGGTTTCGAACCCAGTATCTTCTGGTTACAAGGCAAGCTAACTTGTAGACCATTAGGCCACTTTGACCTGATCCAGTGGTCAGTCCATGAATTCCAACTTCTGCATGATACCTGCCGATGAGTTTGGTCAGTGGTTGCTCTTTGTCGTGACTTGGCAGAAGATGGAAGTTATGGACTGTCCATTGGATCGGCACCTAGTGGCTTAATGGTCTTCGAGTTCGCCTTGTAACCAGAAGGTCTTGGGCTCGAACCCTGGCAGTGTGTCCACTGTTGAAGAGTCCAGAGCTAGGGCGAAGCAGCTGTCCAGTTCTTTTCTAACTGATATCCCCTCATGATGAGATCCTGTAACCAATCAAATTCCCGTAAACCAACACTTGAATGTACACAACAGTTATATACTGATAACAGCTAATAGATAGAATGAAAGAAAAATAAACGGTGATGAAAATGAACTTTCCGATAAATAAAAGGCATAGATATTTAAACAACAACAATAATACTAAACATAATAACATCATAAATCCTTTGGCGGACAGATAATGATTTATGTCATATGGTTTCAACTGCAAGCATCAGTCTTCATTTTATTTCCTTCACTCACTCACTCACTCGATCAATCACTCATCCTCTAACCCTTTTTCTCTCTCTTTCACTTTCTTTCAAGTAAATATCGACTAAATTATGTTGAATAAACATAAGTGGAATAACGATTGTCATAAAGGAAGGAAGGAAGAAAGGTAATAAAGAAAGTAATAAAAATGGATTTTTAACAATAATATTATTGTATTGAGAAGAAAATAGTTTTCTATGCAATTTAATGTTTTACAGTTGATTATTTTATCAATTTTACTGACTATTTAGATTACTTATTGTATCACGTGTTTTATGTTTAAAATTTGTTTATATTTAGTTTTATAATTCAGTTATTTTGATGAACAGGTGTAAAACCGTTTGCGTGTCTACGTGTGTGTGTGTGTGTGAGGGAGACAGAAGTTGAATTAATAATATGGTTTATGTTGATGTATTTATTTCTAATAATTGCAAGTACCAATGATTGATTACGAAATACGTATTTCTTATTTAACAGAGTCATCTGATTTACTGGTTCGCTAGTTTACTAGCCCATCTGAAGTTGGGAAAAATAGGGAAGGTTGGGTTTGAGGGCAACGAACCTACCTAGGGAAATCAATCCAGTTTCTGAGGGGACTTCAGAGCACAGAAAGGATATATATAAATATATATATATATATATATATATATTAACGGTTTTTTGAGGTAATCGAGGTTAGTATCTCATGAATGTTTCTAGTGGTATTGTTGTGTTCCTTGAGCTAGATGTTTCAGCTGGGAACCTTTCATTGTCCTTCAAGAGGATATCTTCAGTGATTGCATCATAACAGTATTAACAGTGGTTGGTATCCTGATTTTCTGTTGAACAGTTTATACAATGCAGGGTTTCCATTCACAAACTGATCCTATTCAGCCCATATGCAAGCTTCGGTCTTATTCTGCATATATATATATATATATATATATATATATATATATATATATATATATGATTACAGCTTGATTCTACACTGTATTTTTGGTACAAGTATGGAATTTTCAGCATGTGATATCGGTAGCCCAATTTTTGCAGGCCGACCGTAAATATCGGGTGTGCGTCGGAAGGGGGTCGAACCCCAGACCATGTGCATGGTCGGCGAGAGTCCTAACCACTGTGCCACCGACGCACATATATATTATATATATATATATATTCGCTAAGGTTGCATGAAACGGATTTAATAGTATTACGGATTGATATCAGTTACAGAACCATTGAAAACCAGGAAGTACTGGACAGCTGCTGTTTCATCCTAGTTTCGGAATCATCGGCAGTACGCACCCACTGGGATTCGAACCCAGGACCTTCCGGTTACAAGGCAAGCTGGCTCGTATACCATTCAGCCACTGGGACCCAATTCAGTGGCTTACGAATTCTAACTTCTAGTACTCCCTGGTTTTCAATGGTTCTCTAACTGATATCAATCCGTGATCAACTCGTAAAAACATAACTAACCCTTAAAAACCAAACTATAGAAAATTAATAGTATTACTTATTTATTCTGTGCTTTGATGTTGCTGTGGTGATCGGATTGGTTTTCTGGGGTAGGGTAGCTAGCTCTATGTCAAACCTTCCGTCTTTTTCTGGGCTTAGGACCAGTTAATAAATTAACGAATTAGTAAACCAGGCGATATGAAAATACCTAACTGTCAACAACAAGCATTCATCACCACCAACAGTAGAAATCTCTTACTTATCTACAGAGCATTGTCTCATATACAGGCGGTACAGATGAGGATATCAAAGCCAGCTAGAATCTGAAAAGCAAGACAGGAGGCCTTCATTACTCTGAAATCACTGTGAAAAAAACAACCGCAAGAACAAGATCAGCATTTTCAAGTAATTGTTTCTACGTGGCTCAGAGATTTGGCACCGTGTGAAAAGTGTTTCCATTGTCTTGCTGAAGGTTTCCATTAACAGCTGCCTCCGGTGGCTCGATAGTGAAGACGAGATTGTTGGCCAAAATGGATAAGCCGCGAGGAACTCTGGCAGCGAACTAGTAAACTACCCACTGCCTAACAGATATGCAAAAAGAAATGGGAACAGATCAGACGTAGTCTATGGAGGCCGCTAAGTGATATCACATGCCGCATCCCTCTAGCGGATCTGAGTATGCATGGGAGAAGCCGTATGAGCAGAAGATGGGGGGGGTTATAGACAATAATAGAGCCAGCTGAGAAAGAGTGAAATGGCTGTGTTCTGCTGAAGCCACATGTGCTATTTCAAACTCAAAGGAATCCTAATAATAACTCATTTGTTGACTATTTTCAATGAAATTTCTTTCTTTTAGTTTTGGTATACAAATATACATATAAATGGATAATCTGTTAAGCAGTACGTTGATAATCGCAGGTATGTCGTTCAAGGAACCATTTAGTGAAAATTCATCTCACTTGACATGAAATTATGATCTGTTTAGCTAGGTGAATAATAAACTCAGATAGTAAAATAAAGCCACCGTACACTTTTCAAGTAACTGAATTCACTGTTTGTTTGAATAATTGGCCCTAGCAGTTAACCACAGTTCGGATGGCTTGAACTTATTTGTCTGTGTCAGCCGAGTTAGCCAATGTCATCCAAGTTTAACACAAAATCGATTTGAATGAAGAGTAGTCATGTATTGCTTTAATCGTTTTCAACTACTTCTATCAACCAGTCGTATACGTTGTGTTGAAAGTACTATCTTTTAATTTCTGATGTCAGCTTCAACTGCTTATGTTGTAGATACTGGAGGTAAGGTGTCTTTAACGGTAATCACTTAATGCTGATCAGTTAAGTTGCATTTCTTGGTAACTCTAGATTCAAATGAAAGGCAATAATCTGAGAGTTAACACGATGAAGTAGGATAATTGATACTCAGCACTCACTTAAATGACAGCCAAAACATTATACTTTTGACTGTCTGTTTAATTGCATACTCTAGCACTGGAGTAGAAATCTGACATTTAAAGACAATTTTCTTCTTACTCTACATGATCATTATCTGTATTTTAATGCAAAGGTAATTCCAATAACTGCAGATAACAAATTCTCAACGACAACCAGTAGTGAAGAGCGGGCAAGTAACTTGTCATCTTTAAACCATAAGATTGACATATCATACACTATTGTCTTCGCATTTTAATTTATCTGGCTGAAGAGGCTGGCAACGAAAAGAGGACTTCAGGTGAACACAGATAAGACGGAGGTGATGAAGATAACCGACCAACAGTAACAACAATCAGCACCAATCATCATCAGCGGGAGAGATTTAACAGAGTTTGCCTCCTTCACTTTCTGGAAAGAGTCGTTTCAACTACAGGCAGAACTGACGAAGATATCAAATTCAGTATAGGAAAGGCAAGAAACGCCTTCATCAGTGCCTTCATCAACCAGTTTAGAAATCTTCCGCACTCAACATAAGGAACAAGATTCGCATTTTCAACACCAATGTGAAGTCGCTCCTTCTATACGGGTTAGAAACTTGGCAGGCATGTCACGAAAAGAATTTCATTCGCTGATTCCATGTAAGTTTCATCCTCTTTGTTCAACCTGGCCTACTATAAGGACAACAGAGACATAATTTTATCGTCCATATTTACTCCTCCTCATTCATTTTCATCTAGTTCACTTTACTCCATTATTACCCTTATTGTATGTCAACCTTTTGTAATCTACACTAAGTTTATTATGTCCCTAGAATTTTATCACAAAACACAAACCGTTAAAAGTGAACTTGGTTTGGACATATATAACACAAGCTAACCTCTTTATTTTATCACTACACCTGATATCTGTCGGCCTTTGTTTAAACTTACATTTAGTGTTCCCCATTTTCTGGTATTTGTTCATGTGTAATAATAATAATAATTTTTCCTTCACGCTCCCAGTGGAACATAGGGCTCCAAGCTAGTGGCTTGAGGTTTCTGTAGCAGTGTTTAATTTTACAGGATGGGGTTGCTAGCCTCATGCCCAACCTTTCCTCTTTACCAGCATTATTTCTGGTTTAGCGAGGTAAAGGAGTGTGCTGGCCGGGAATCAAACCCAGACTACGTGCATGATCGGCGGGTGTCCTAACCGCTATACCAACGACGCACATGTTCATGTGTAATTTGTTCTAATCATTTTCTTCGCACACCATTGAATATAACTCACCCCTATACCAATAAAACTTATATTCCATTGACTATAATTACATTAGTATGTCACTCGTTTGTCTATTCACACTCTTCAAGTGTTGGTTTTGTAAGGATTTTGTTTGATTGCATGAAGGATTTCATCATGAGCTGACATTAATTAGAGAACCACTGGAAAACCTGGGAGTACTGGACAGCTGTTTCCTCCGTCCTAGTTTGAGACTCTTCATCGCAACGCCCCGACCGTGAATTGGCAGAAGTTATGAATCATGGGTTAGCCAATGGATCGGGTCCCAGTGGCTTAATGGTCTTCGAGTTAGCTCGCCTTTTAACCAGAAGGTCCTGGGTTCAAACCATGATGGTGGGTGCGTACTGCTAAAGAGTCCCAAATTAGGACGAGGGAAACACCTGTCCAGTACTCCCTGCAAGTTTTCCAATGGTTCTCTAACTGATATCACCTTATGATGAAATTCTCCAACTATTCGCACATTATCTTATGTTCTGAATTATTGCACACGTCTATATGCGTTCATTTGACAATATTAAATGACGAACCACCACTCCATATTATACATATACCCGATTACACTTTCCGATATAATTTCCACATGCATTTAATGGCTATTTGTACAGTAATATTTTCTGTAATTCTTAGTGTTTTAATCATTCGAATGTGTCATTAGGTCTCAAAATGTACCTACACACACACATTTTTGATTGAATTTCAAACTGCTGATACACATTTCTGAGAAATGAAATGAAAATGTCATGAGGGATTAATCTATACTTCAAAGCAGACAGCACTGTATCGAATGATTTACTAAATATCTTTTATTTTACTTGAAGACCCTGGATGAAGAGAAGAGAAATTTTTGAGAAATAACCGTGGGAATTCTGTATATTCAGTAAATGTTCTATCCTGAATGACAATATTATTATTATAAAAACTTTTGGAAAATTGCCATGCTTCATCAAATAAATACTGAAGACAGATGGACTAAATCAAATGAAGTGTAAGGAAAACAGAATCCTGAGATCTGTTAATTCGTTTGATTTTCACTGTCATTGTTAACTATTATGACACTGGAAACTATACTAGCCTTTTGAGTTACTCATCACTAGTTAGAACTATCTGACATTATTTGAAATAGGCATTATTTTATTTTTTTATTTTATTTTTGATTTACAGCTTGATTCCACACTGTATTTTTGGTACAAGTATGGAATTTTCAGCATGTGATATCGGTAGCCCAAATTTTGTAGGCCGACCATTGATATCAGATGTGCGTCGGTGCGGGCTCGAACCCCAGACCATGTGCATGGTCGGCGAGAGTCCTAACCACTGTGCCACCGACTGTTACTGATACAGTAGGTGAGGATGGAAGGTGAAGTGAAAATAATTCAGCTCTCTCTGGCTCCGGCAGAGTACTGAACTATTGACTAGAGGATCAATGGTTCGAACCCTGCATAATAATAATTTTTTGCTTTATTCCAGAAACAGTACTAGTGGTGCTGTGTGGAATTTTCAGCATATATATCTACAATATTACATCTACTTTTATCAAACATTTAAAAGGAGTATTTCAAAAAATAAGTATAAAGACAACAACAACAAAACCAAAAAACACAAAAATATTAAAAAAATGCGAAAAAATATCAAGAAGTAGAAAGGGAAATAAACAACATAAAATAATATCTCAGTATTGGGTAGTGGAAGCTATGATATGTTTATGCGTGGTGACAGTAAAGCTATAGTCATACTAGGAGTTATGAAATGATATTTAAGAATGTTTATCGCCAAGATGATCAGTTAATTTGATTGAACAACACTAAATAATCATAAAATAACATTTCAGGGTTTTTATTTTCAGCTCTAATGCGGTGTTTGTAGTGGCGTAACAACAGAAGACAAGGGCCAGGCAACAGATCGTTTATTAAGGAAATCAACACGTATTCATATATTTTCATGTACATTATTAGAGCTTATTCGAGCAAACAAACACACTCTTCTGGTTGGTTGTTTCTCACAGAAAGTTGACCTTGCATCTCTTTGTGACTGTTTCTTGAACGTCAGGTCATTTATATGTTAACTGTATCTGCCTACGCCAAGTCTGCTGCGATTGGTTGTTGAATCAGTCCTGTTCATATTTTCTCACGACCAATTTTCGCGATATAAACATTGACGTAAATGAATGTCAACCAATTTGGCTAGCAGCCTGCTCTCACCACAGTGGTAGTGTGAGTAATCCTGCATAATACAAAATTTTAAGATGGTGATAATGGCATTCACAACCAAGATTGTCAGTTAATATTGCCGAACAAAAAACAACCACAAAACTAATATTACATGAAGGTTAATGACAGGACAATTTTGTAATACTCATAGTGATAATATAGTCGGGACCAGTAGATACACAAAAGAAGGAATAGGGTAAAGTACAAAAAAGTAAGCCAATGTTAATAATTTAGGTAGCTAAGTATGTTTAAGAAGGTGTTCACTATAGAATACAAGTAAGAGAGTAATAAAAGGGCCAAAATTATGTTATTAATAACAAAGCAAGTCATAGGTTTTGCGCTTAACATCGTCTCTGTCACTTAGAACACGGGCCGAATATGGTATCGTTGAGTTCCTATACTTGGTTGTATGAGAATATATTATTTTGTACTGATTTCTGGTTCTACCTGACGAGATGCAAGGAGAGATTTGGGAATAGAGGGAATGTTGGGGGTCGGAGAGTATGGTTTTAGACCATTTTTCGCATGTATTTGGATGCCTTTCTACTAATGTAGTGACGAGCTGACTAAGTTTACACCACTAGTCCTACTAACTACCTTCAACATCCTTCTCAGGATGGTATTGTCCTTTTTCAGTAGCCCAGAAAAGACTAACGGGGAGCAGTACAGTAGAAAAGGTAAGATAAGAGAGTTGACAAATTGTGAAAGTAGAGGTTGGGTGATTCCAGACTCAGACTTTTACTTTACATCTAATCATAACCCATTCGAGGAACATACTTCTTAAAATAGAAGAGTAGCTATGAATTGGTTAACTGTTTTGTACAGAAAAGGGGTTTTATCACTGACTACCTGTCTAACTTAGTTTCGAGTGATAGATTATCAGGAAGAAGATTGCTCATTTGGGTTAGACTGAACAAATTGTTGCATATCAGTTAATTGTGATGCTTACTATTTTTAATTTCGCTGTTACAACTGAATCGATAGAGACAGATTCAGTTTCATTGGAAAAATCATCATTTACTAGAAATGTGGGAACATCCAGTTGATGGAAACCAAATAGAACAAAGTACGCGTCTTAGATTCCAGTGTTGGGCAACATCGTATTTTAGTTTTCAAATAAAAATTCTGTCCATATAGCATTTTCACTTTCTTGGCATTAAAAATGTTGAAGCCCTAAGTAATCTCAGATTTATATTTACTGTCTTGAGAATTAAACCAACATTCAGATTTTGAGTTTGTAGAGATCTGAATAATTCTGTGTAGATTTTGTCCTGATTTACAAATTTCGGATCATCAGGAAATGTCCCCCAACAGTTTACTTCTCACTAGTGTCTGGATCTAGTATGAATATTCTAAAGTTCTAATAAGACCTCCTGAATAGTGGGGTCTACCAAATCTGGTTCGAGAACTCTTACTCGACTACTGTATTTCATGATAATGACTCGATATCACGAAATAAAAGAAATTAAAATCTATAGATCACTGGATTCCATAGGATTGTCTGAAAGTCAAATGTACTCGGTTCATAATCTGAGTGTCATGCAGTCAGTTAATAATGGAGTCATACATGCATACTGCTAAGTAGTGTCGTGATAGGATGAAATTGATGCTCAGTGGCTTTTGGCTTTCAACAGAATCTATGTATCTGATTAATGACGTTTGCTCCATAATAACTTCATGTGGCTCAACGATCACGAAAAGATTCCAGTATGTACACTGCACATGTCAACACAACTGGCTATGGATCTGGATGTCGTGGCTACTAGCATATCGACAAACATGACAGACTTCTGATGCATTTTAAAGACCTGTAAGGGACTGTAAATATACCGATGGGAAGGAGGGTTTTTATTGAAAATTATTGGTAAAACATTGAAATTTATTGATGGTTTCATCATCTAAGCTGAATTAATAATTAAACAATCGACACTTATAGGAATTAACAGCCAGTCATCAAGAGAGAAACTTATATCACTCAGGGAGAGTTCAAATCAGTTCACCTTCAAATTAAAGTCTGTGTTGACCATGTTGTCTAGAAAGACAATGGAAGCCAAGTAAATAACCTATCCATCTTGGAGAACACAACTACATCAATTTTTACATCGTCCCAACAAGTTAACAAGGCCATTTCTGTGGCGTACAGCATTAACTTAGTAACCATAATATGTACTTGCATCAACCCGTACACAATACATAAGACGTCTTTCTGCCATGGTTTAGAGGGTGAATCTGATCCGTAATATGAAGCATAATGAAGTGAAATCCTTTCCCGAACCATGAAATCGCTTGTACTGCGAATCCCAGCCCTGAAATTATATTCTAGGCTCACTGTGAACGATCGCTCATACGTTCACCTGTCATGAGTCATTTCAAGGACGACAGAACTTAGTTTTGAAATGATAACATATATGTTTGATGAATTATTAATGGTGATCATAGTCTGATTTCCGACAAACTGGAAGATATACAAGTGAAAAGCAACAAGCTGACAGAAGAAGCATTAAAGATAGGACTTCAGGTGAACATAGACAAAACAGAGGTGATGAAGATTCCTGGCCAACAGAAATAGCCGCAGTAACAACAACAGACAACAGTCAGCCAGCATAAATGGGAGGGACCTGAAATAGACAACCTCATTGACCTACCCACCTACCTGGGAAGCATCGTTTCAACTACAGGCGGAATTGACGAGGATATCAAACCCAGAATCGGAAAAGCAAGACAAGCTTTCATTACTCTCAAATCTTTGTGGAGGTCAACATCACTCAGCATCAAAAAATAAGATCCGAATTTTCAACTCCAATGTGAAGTCAGTGCTGCTATACAGATGGATAAGAGACTTGGCGCCGTGTCATAAAGAGCATCTCAGACAAACTTCAGACCTTCATTAACAGTTGTCTTCGCTCAATATTCAGCTCAAGATCGGATGGCCAGTCTGAAAAGATCAGCAACAGGGATCTCTGGAAATGAGTGAAACAAATAGGCAGGAAGAAATCCAGTTGGTGGATTGGCCATACTCTGAGAAAACAAACCATCAAGTGACATCACCAGACAAGCTATTGCTCGAGTGGAACCAGGCCTAAAGGGAAGCGGCAAGTTGGTCGTCAGAGCGAGGGTGGCTTGGAGGAGGTTATGTGAAGAGGAGATGAAGGCGTGTAGGTAGAGCGGGAGGAAAACGTTGGCAGAAAACCGAAGGCGATGGAGACGCGCGGCTGAAGCCCTCTAGAAATTAAAGGAAAAAATAATAATAATAGTTTATCAGTCAACATGGGCAGTCCAGTTTCACTCAATCACAGACACTATCTTTCAGAAATGAATATGTACGGGTGATTATGCCGTAGGCTTGATGGCATATTATGACATGTGTAAAGTTTGGTCATTGCGGTAGTATCTAATTCCATATTAGTTTGTTTAGTGGATATATAAGGCACAGTGAAACAGTATTATTATCCAGCAAATAATACTACTTCACCGTATGATGTTATACAATAAACAAATTAGTATGAAATAAAAGTATTAACTTAAACTAAAATTATGACCAAATGAAGATAAATTGTATGTCAGAAGGTGAACTGTAAAGTTGTAGATTGAAATTCATCGATCAGGTGTGCTACACGGCCATGCTATTAAGTAATGAATGACTACCATATATTGAGGGTCACTTAAGTTTGTTATCGGTAAACAAAATTTGATGATTTTAGGGGTTGATCACGGATTGATATCAGTTACAGAACCATTGAAAACCTAGGAAGTACTGGACAGCTGCTGTTTCATCCTAGTTTCGGAATCATCGGCAGTACGCACCCACTGGGATTCGAACCCAGGACCTTCCGGTTACAAGGCAAGCTGGCTCGTATACCATTCAGCCACTGGGACCCAATTCAATGTCTCGTGAATTCTAACTTCTACTAATTCGTGATTTAGCGCGACCCCAACCATTGTCGTTGGTGGGACATCCATCCACACACATGACATCTAATTGGACCCCACTGGTCACGACTTTTCACTAGAACTCAGGAAACTCCAACCTGTAGCAAGTCACTAGCGAGCATCAGATTAACTTTCTATAGTTTGGTTTGTAAGGATTAGTTATGTTTTACGGGTTGATCACGGATTGATATCATTAGAGAACCATTGAAAACCAGGGAGGTTGGAGTTTCCTGAGTTCTAGTGAGAAGTCGTGACCAGTGAGGTCCAATTAGATGTCACGTGTGTGGATGGATGTCCCACCAACGACAATGGTTGGGGTCGCGCTAAATCACGAATTAGTAGAAGTTAGAATTCACGAGACATTGAATTGGGTCCCAGTGGCTGAATGGTATACGAGCCAGCTTGCCTTGTAACCGGAAGGTCCTGGGTTCGAATCCCAGTGGGTGCGTACTGCCGATGATTCCGAAACTAGGATGAAACAGCAGCTGTCCAGTACTTCCTAGGTTTTCAATGGTTCTGTAACTGATATCAATCCGTGATCAACCCGTAAAACATAACTAATCCTTACAAACCAAACCATAGAAAATTTGATGATTTAATTAGCTGTTTATCTAGCTGCATGGCATAGATTCAAATTCTTCCATCAGTAAGCTCAATACTTAGGTCAGAGGAATTATAACAACTGGTAACGACCATCTATCACTATAATGTGAAGTACATGTTGATCCTGCAAGTCTATGATTTGAAGAAGAGTACAAATCATGGTGACAAAACAGGATTATCATTTTATTAATGACTTGTTTGATAGGTGGGCAATAATACCTGCGTAAGTAATAGTCATCGCAGATACTTAACAGAAAACAGAGACACTAACACATACATTTCAGCATGATTTTGATACCAATAGAAAAAGTTCTTTGTTTAACGTAATTGCAGTCTTCTATAGATTCCGACAAATCAACAAAAAGACGTAATTCATCTAAAACATGTAATGTATTTGCTCACCACATTGGAATGCAAACCCTCAATGAAATATTATTAGTTAATAACAATCCTATGAAACTCATTAGTTGCTATGAGAAGCGGAGGTCCACTTAAATCACTATCCATGAAAATGCACCGTATCGTATTGTTTTAATCATTCAATAACTTTTTGAATAGCACCCTTTATTAACGCATATTTTCAAATCGTTTTCTATCTATTGTCATAAATTTTTCAATGAAAAAGGACAAAGAGCATTGTGGAAGATTGGAACTGCTTTCAGATGGAACAATATTGCTTCAGATGATAAATTATGGATCACAAGTAGTAAATACCTCGCCACACAGTGAAAATTGTGTGATATATATAAACGCATTTTTCCCAGAATAAAGCATCTAATGCTAGAAAAAGAAGCTCCATTAATCTAATCAGCTCTCTCTACTGAAAAGAAGTTTATGTAACTTTACTGTCCAATTGTAATTATCAAAGTCTGATCCCTACATAAACAGTCACAGTGACAGTCAGTAGAACATCCCAACTATCACAGACTTTTGGCGCACTGCAGAATTTTCGGGGCAGACTTTAGGAGCAGTGCCGAACCATGCAGATGAAATCGTTTTCATGAGGAAAACAAAACTTATGTTGTCATCTAAACTCTGAAGGCATCAAAAAGAGTGTATCACATCCCACTGTTTCTGCTAATATATACATATATAGATATATACTGTCATAATTACATAGAGGGACTCATCGGTCTTTGCAGGCTTGGCCTGCACACTCCTAAGTGGTTGCAAGAACAAATAAAATATCCCGA
The DNA here is from genome assembly GCA_944472135.2 of Trichobilharzia regenti. Taxonomy (NCBI): domain Eukaryota; kingdom Metazoa; phylum Platyhelminthes; class Trematoda; order Strigeidida; family Schistosomatidae; genus Trichobilharzia; species Trichobilharzia regenti. The sequence continues at coordinate 61,104,084 of OX235265.1, read as the reverse complement.
TCCAACTGACCCAGGGAACAGATGCCCAACATCTTCTGTAGAGATGTGGGCAACTCTAAAGAATAGTAGCCCAAACCGAAACGAACTTTGAATGCACAAGTGACCTTGAGCAAGGAATCAGGTGACTCTGTTTCTAGAGGTAATTATGGATACTCTACACCTTTTGCGTTGCAAATTCGCTCCAGATCTTGTTTTGATTACTGTTTGGAGAACGGACTGTTCGAGAACCTATGTCGTTCGTTTATAATTTACAGATTCCTTAGGTACTTTTGATAAGAAAATACAATCGAGGGAGACTGAGTGGAATCAGCAATGGGTATTGGGGATATATGACACCAGCCTCCGGAAAAGATATATTGAGGCGATCCTTAATCGCAGTGCAGGTGTATTATTGCCTATTATCCAGCGCTTAGTGCTGCCTGGGACGACTATTTATACAGATAAATGGAGTAGTTACAGTCAGTTATCGAATCTGGTCTATATTCATCAAGTGGTCAACCATAAAAATGGTTTTCTCAATCCTTTTGATGGAACTCACACTAATTTCATTGAAAGCTTCTAGAGTCTTCTAAAAAAACGTATCAGATCTGTGAATGGATCAAGAAATGCAATAATATACAGTTATCTCGATGAGTTTATCTACAGGACTTTGTTTAACATGAGAATCAAGACTCCTATGAGAAATTGGGAGGTTTTTTGCAACATGTGCGAGAACGTTGTCCTTTGTAACTATTTTTTAACATTGCATTCCTTATATATAAACGACTTATTGCAATTATGCGCCGATTTTTTGAGCCTGCTGACGGGTCGAAGTTGTCCCTATCAAGGTCATTTGTCCGTTTGGTTTGGGCTGCTATTTTTAGAGTTGCCGAGATGTGTTATTAAGTTAATTGCAATATTGCCCTTAAGCCCGTATATAGAAAATGGTATGTGTCAAAAAAAGCTTAAACCTGTTTTATGCGTTCAAACATTATTTGAACCTGCCCCGGCAGTGAAGTTTTAAAACTAAAGTTTTACTTAACTGAATATTATTTTCTACCATCCTTCTTCCTCAGGTTCTCTTACCTCATTTGCCTACCTCTCATCTGTAATCATGACTTATAAACACTTTTACCTATACTGATAATATTTTGATCCTTAATATTTTGTTACCTTTTTATGACAAGTACGTGTGTGTCTATTCAGAATGTCCGAAATGTGTTGTGCAAACATACTACACGTTTCAGATAAATTATGTCTTCTTATTGTTTTGTTGAAGTTATTTATCATTGTGTGTGTGTGTGTGACGTCAACATTTTCTCCTGACAGACAGTTTAGGTAATCTTGTGGTTCATTAGTTAAATCATTTGATTGGTATAGGCTGCATCATAGACTGAAATCGCCTACTTCGACTTTGACAGTTAAAAAGTACATTTAACACTACAAAAAATAATAAATATGATTTATAACTAAATGGAAAAACTTGAAAAGCAATTTCCCATTGATCTCGGCATATGGAATTCAGTCATCGGAATGGATACACGAACTTTACTTCATCACACCCATAGTAATTTCAACAGTTAAGTCACAACTGTACGGGCTTTGTAATTTCTTTCAGGAAACCAGTTGATATTGGTACAATAGCAGGTTCTTTTTTTCGAAGCCTTAGTATGGTACAACTGTGACACAAAATATAACGAAAGTGATTCTCCACACTAAGCCTGTTATATTCATAAACTTAAAGAGAAAGTGACTACCTACATAATTAAATAATGAGGTTAGATGATAAAATAAGCCTAGTGGAAATTCCTCATTAAACAACCTCCAGAGTCTAAGTTCCATACACGAGTATTTGTGTTTTTCTCGAGGAGAATATGCTGCTTCCATGTTTGAAGTTTCAGTAGTGGTGTTGTTGCTGCTTTTACGGCATAGGGTTGATAACCAAAAGCCTAACCTCTTCACTTCTTACAAGAATTCCCTTTTATAAAATAGAGCAAAGAAAGAACAAACACTGGTGCATATAATTATACATGTGTAAAACTTGGGCACTGTGGTGATAAGTAATTCCATATTAGTTTGTTTATTAGATATATCACACAGTCACAGAAACAGTATTATTTACTGGATGACATTTCGAACAAAATTTACAGTTCACAATTATATCAGTCATAATCACACGACTTTGAAACTTGAGTTTTATAGTTTTCTTTGTTCTCTACTATTTGTCGTAGGGGAAGCTTTGCTTATCGAATCAACTGCAAATACGGGTAACGGGAATGATACACCACCTGTCCTCATCGACATCTGGAAAATTCTACTACCCCTACGACAAATAGGAGAGAACAAAGAAAACCATAAAACTCAAGTTTCGAAGTCGTGTGATTAATATTTTATATGATTATGAAAAATAATGAATTTTGTTCGAAACGTCATCCAGGAAATAATACTGTTTCTGTGACTGTGTGATATATATAATAAACAAACTAATATGAAACATTGGTACAGAATAATATGGATCCATTTATTTCGTTGGTCGCATCATCTGCATACAGACTATAATCCTTATGAAATAAAAGTCAGAGTAAAGTTAAATATACTTTTGTCATCAAGAGGGATATTATAACAGTGTCATAGTGAGGTTACCACTCTAACAAGAAACTTGTCAATCAGTTTTCTAAAAACATTTCTCTTCAACACGATGTATATATATGTTAGATGGTTGGAGGCAATCGGCAGGAAACCTTGGACCTACGTTTCGTGCAAATTGGCACTCAACAGTTAGCAAGGAAGGTGTATCTGCAACCTTGAAGGACCTCATATCCCACTTGAGATTCGAACCCGCGTCACCCAGTGACTACTGTAGTCACAGACATTACCAATGAGCCAATCGGGCTCGCGACTTACCTCGTGTAGGACTATAGTGGGTGCTTTGATTGAACACTAGTAACTGGTGTGATGTGTCTAGGCCTATCCCGATGGAATTCAGTCTGCACCAAAGAAAGGACTAGACACATCACAGTAGTTACTAGTGTTCAATCAAAGTATATATACTTATACTTCAGCTAACTTGTCGTCCTGCTGTTTTACCTCACCATGATACTGTTATAATATGCTTGTTGATGACAAAAGTATGTTAAATTTTACACTGACTTCTATTTACTAAAGAATATAGGTTGCATGCAGCTGATGAGAACCAATGAAATAAAATAGATTCATGTTATTTTGCACCAATGTTTGTTTTCTCTTCACTTCTCTTCAAGCCTGATATCGTCTCGTCGCCCAGCAGAGATTTAATGAGTGCGTCTACCAGGAAACAGACTGAAATCACTCCTGTGATTGGGACGTGTTCCACCATTCAACCCCCAACACTAAGCACATAGGTAGGTGATAATATCGGAAGTGTTCATGACGTACTTCTCCGTAATGAAGTGATCATTACTAATTCGTTTTATAAGTAGAAGATAATACTCAACATCAGTAGATATTCATCAATGAAATAGGCTAAAAATAAAATGTGACGAAAATGTGATTTTAATAAATTTGGCTGACAAATAAATAAAAAATAAGTGAACATTTTCATCTGCAGCCTAAATTTATGCTACATATATCTCACGTGAAATATTACGGAACATATTTTAAATTAACAGAAAGTATTTTTAAACAATAATGACGATACTGGAGTGTTTATTTTTATGATTATTTTGGCTAATGTTATTAGAAGACAGAGATTATGTGAAAAATGTGATTTATTTGCGCAATACATTTTGAGACAGTCTGACCACATATTTATTTGTCAAGGCAATTAAATTACACAAAGTGACAGAAAATTACTTAAGAATAATAGGAATAATTAACACAACGTGTGGTTATCCAGTCAGAAGAGAATTATCAGGGTAGGTTAAGAGTAATAATAAATTGTTTCTGAACACATAGAGGAGGGGCGGAGGAGCTTAAGTTTACGAACAGCTATGGCCTCAGCATATTTCAATTAGCACCCTTGACTATTTCTATAGATAACCTTAAGAATTGTGTTCACATCAGTCTTATGGTTCATGTCGATTAGACGTGATTGACTGTAGATGAAGTTGGTAGTCTTCCACCTGCGTCTATTTATTTTCACAAGTTCATCTGTCTCTCTAAATATTTTGGATTATTATTTTGTTCAAGTCATGTGTGGTTATGATGGCAAGAGTTATTATTCACTATGACCCTCCAAGCTAGAGGCTTAGAGTTTCAGTAGAGCGACAGTGTTTATTTTAATGGGACGGGATATCTAGCCCTATGCCCAACCTTCCCTCTTTACCAGCTTTTTATTACTGGCTTAGCGAGGTTTGGGAGTGCGTCGGCCGAGGATCGAACTCCAAACCACATGTACGGTTGGAGAGCATTCTACCCCTGTACCACCGACGCACAAAGCTAGCTCCTCGACCGGGCCTTCTATATGACAGGTGGGGATACTCACCACTATACAGCAGAGGAGACTTTTCTGCTTGTTTCTTCTGAATTATCCTACTAGAAATAAATAAAATATATTAATGACGCAGATATTTCGGTAATAAAGTTTCTACCTCTTGTACTATTCATCCTGTTTCACAGCTGTTATTTCATGCATTAAATCCACTGGTGGTGAAATGAAAACCTGCATCGTAGTAAAGTTCGAAGCAGAAGTCTCTAAATATTCTAATTCAGTCGGATCAGAACTAGAACGAGAAGACGTGACTGGTGGTCTGCAGTCAGTGTAACGGGATAATTGTTTGGAAAATCTCTCCTGGACGATCTAATCACAACATGTTATACATATTTGAGCATTTCATCCAACTTTGTAATTATTATCCATTTTTTCTCCATGATTGTCAATCATTCTTCTGACGTTTTTATGCCATATGTTGACTTAGTCCTTATTATTTGTCTTTTTCCTTGTTTAATCTCTAGATTTAATGCTTCTCTTTGTGGTTGTGTATACAGTGATAATGTAGTCTTTTATGGTGTAACTTTGTTTGAGTGAATCAAGCACTGTCAATGAGAAGTACTGGCGTACGATTCTTGTGTACAGAGTTTTGATCCAGTCTTCTTGGGAATATTCTGCTTGACTCTAAAGTGCTTCTTGCTAAAGTTTACTTAACTAATCTTTTTTCTACACTACTTTTTTTGTCCTAGAGCGCTGTCTTGACTGTATAGCTGCTTAACTGCACTGCTGAGGTAGTTTTGAGTTTTTGACTGTCCATCTCTCAAGAAAGTTTTGTCAGCTATGTAGTAAGATGATAATATTGGTTTCTTGCGCTTAGACCACAACAAGTCGGTTTTGACCGTTACAGTCAGTTTTTCCAATCCTTCACTTTCCGAGTGGAATACATGGCTACAACATACAGGTTTCAAGTTTTGGTAGCAGTGGTGTTTATTTTTACGAAATGGGTTTGCCAGCCTTATATCCAACATTCCCTCTTTACCAGTCTTACTTCTGGCTTAGTGAGGTTTGCAGGTGAGTCTTGCCGGGGATCGAACCTAGAATCATCCGCATGGCTAGCAAGCTTTTTAACAATTGAGCCACCAATGAACTTACAATCAGTGACGTGTCACTTGTTTTCTCGGCAGCCAGATGAAAACCTTGGTGACTGTAGTAAAATAACGGTATGGTTCACAGCTTGTTCTTGTAGATTGAAGCATGTATTACTAGTCTGATAGCTCGCAGACTTTCGGTTTGAATCCTCTGTGATGTGGGTTCTGATTCTCTTTGCAGTCATCATGTATTGCAACAGTATGAATCTGACATTCCCAGTCTCAGGTAGTCTCCTCCATTATTAGTAATTCTGTCTTGTTTCGCATAGTTGTACGAAAATTACAGCTTACATTAAAAAGGTAATCTGTATTGTAATTAATAACTAATTAATTTTTCCTTCACGTTCCCAGTGGAACATAGGGCTCCAAGCTAGTGGCTTGAGGTCTCTGTAGCAGTGTTTAATTTTTACAGGATGGGGTTGCTAGCCTCATGCCCAACCTTTCCTCTTTACCAGCATTATTTCTGGCTCAGTGAGGTAAAGGAGTGCGCCGGCCGGGGATCGAACCCGGACCATATGCATGGTCGGCGAGCGTCCTAACCGCTATACCACCGACTCACCAATCTGTATTGTGACGCAATAAAATTTTAAGATGCTAACTTATCAAACATTAGGGAGCCATAAACCTACATTCCGTGAATGTTGACATACAATGAACCCATGGACACTAAAGAAAATTATTCTGCATCGACTGGTGGCAGAACCACCCATTGAGACTGCCGTCTAACTTGACAGATTGTAAACATGGCACCATAGTGACCGATCAATATCTGTAAATTCAGTAAATTACTACTGCTATAAAAGGAAGATAAAGTCAATGTGGGACGCAAAATCCGGTAAAGTACATACACACACACACACCAACGACACCACTATTGGACACCACGTGGAATACTAATACCTCGTTCACACTAAATACCATATTAGAAAACAAAAGTTTAAACAAACACAAGATTCATTACTCGAAGAATCAAAATAAAACCATTCGTCTAACTGAAGTATATTATGTACTTACATTTATTTTGGATAACATTAAGACATAAATAAAGAAACTGCAATGTAAAATGAGCTCTTTGTTTTCACGCAGAATATTTTAATTCTTGATATTTTTAAACTAATCAATAGGACAGGGTGCAATAAGTTATCTGCTGTGTTATAGGATGTATCAATAAATCACATCTTTTCAAGACAAAACCTAGGCTTATTGTCATCCATGATGAGTAGGTGATTGCTAAATTCTGGTGTTTTCAGTTTCTACAAGTCTGAAGTATGGATCATTTAGGTATTTGGTGTCCTCATTGAGTAAGTGCATCTTCTCATATCACAAAACTCACTGTTTCTAATTAGAACTTGTCAAAAAAATATCACATAATGACATCGAGATGATACCTGACACCTAGAGATGTTGGATGTAGACAAACGCCCCCCCCCAATCTTCACATCATTTTGTGTTCACTGGTGGCAACAATATTCCTGCCCTCAAGTTTTAGTGGAAAGTGATGATCATTGGGGTCCACCCTATCGGGTGTGTGTGTGTGTGTGAAATCACTGGCTTTGGATTCCAACACTAACTGTTGAATACTCAAGAAGCTTAACTCATAACCTGAAAGTCCTGGGTTCGATCCTTAGTGAATTAGATGGCTCCTTCTATTGAAGAGTCTCAATTTAAGACGAAACAGCTCTCCAGTATTCTTCTATCATCAACCTCGAATTGATGATGAGATCTTCATTTAGAAGGAACTCAATTTTGTCTTAATTTCCACTAATTGAAGAAGAACTGCATGTGACGAATAATAAACACAGATACCGTATGGATCAATACATTTTCATTAAAAAAATGTGAAGCCATATTGATTAATGTTTCACGATCTTTCTAAACCACTATTCAATAACAACAACAACAACAACAAAACAACAATCGGTTATGTGAAATAATCAATTCACTCGCTGTTTTCAATTAGACGAATGGTTTTATTTTGATTCTTCGAGTAATGAATCTTGTGTTTGTTTAAACTTTTGTTTTCTAATATGGTATTTAGTGTGAACGAGGTATTAGTATTCCACGTGGTGTCCAATAGTGGTGTCGTTGGTGTGTGTGTGTGTATGTACTTTACTGGATTTTTCGTCGTATACTGATTTCAACTTTGTAATTAAATATATTTAGAGGTGATAAATGTAGTAGAGTCGTAATATTTCTAGACGCAGAGGTGTATACTTCTTTGTGGTTGTTGTATGGTTTGGTATAGGTTTTTCTGTTTACTCAAATTAACCTGAAGTAGTCTTGACATCTCTTATTGACTACGTTTTTCTCCCCCAGCGTAACACATGACAAAGATATGTGAAAGATGGAAGTTTATGCAGTGGATCAGCTGACTGTGTATCATTTACAATAATAAAAGAAGAAATTACCTCACGCTGATGAAAGATGATTAGGCAATTGTATATATATTAACTGAGATTTTGTAAATTCTGGTTTCATAATAAATACTTTGATAAAGCTATTCGCAGCATTGAATAGCAAAACGTCAATAAAAACAGTATGGTATTGTTTTTTTAAATTCACTGAAAAATACAAAAGCTTTTGTAATGGTGAATATCATATGCCTAATACCGAAAAAATGTTTTTGAAACTGCTACAAGTGAACTTGATTTAGACAAATATATTTTATATGTGTATCTGAAAACAAATCATTAAAGGATAATTCTATCAGGGTAAATAATATGCAGTAAATATGGTTAGAATCCAACTAAATTATTATTTTTATCATTTCCTTTAATTCCTAGAGGAACATAGGGCTTCAGATGCGCGTCTCCATTGCTTTCGATTTTCTGCCAGCGTTTTCGCTCCACTCCAAGTCTGCCCACATGCTTTCATCTCCTCTTCACATAACATCCTCCATGTCGCCCTTGCATTGACGACCAACTCGCCGCTTCCCTTTCGAGTTACACTCGAGCAATGGCTTGTCTAGTGATGTCATTGATGATTTCCTCAGCGTATGGCCAATCCATCTCCATTTCTTCCAGCCTATTTGTTTCACAATCGGTTCCTTCTGGGTTGGTTCGCTCATCGCCAGAGATCCCTGTTGCTTATCTTTTCTGACCAGCCATCTGATCTTGAGTATTGGGCAAAGACAAATGTTGATGGAGGTCTGTAGTTTGTTTGATGTGCTCTTTATGACGCTCCAAGTCTCTGATCTGTATAGTAGCATTGACTTCCCATTTGAGTTAAAAATCCGGATCTTAGTTTTCATGCTTAGCACTGTTGACCTCCACACAGACTTGAGAGTAATGAAATCTTGCCTTGCTTTCCTGATTCTCGTTTTGATACCCTCGTCAGTTCCACTCACCTATAGTTGAAACGACGCTTCCCAGATAGCTAGGTAAAAGAGGTTGTTTCTTTCAGGTTCCTCCTATTTATGCTGATTGTTGTCCATTGTTGTTGCTGCTGGTAACTAAATGCATGAGGTTAACGAAAATAACCTCTCAGTTATTGACGGTGTGACTCTCTGGAATAGGTTCCGGGCAGCCATCCGGAAAGCCAATGGATCGAATCCTGTCACGCCCCAACTTCCCGCTTCAGATTAATTTATAACCCATCTTATATTTTATATTCCTGTAAAACTTAGATCACTTGAAATTCACCTTAGCAAGACATTTCAAAGAATCCCCTCTAATATTTTATTCATTGGAGTGTACTACTGACAAGAATTCATCAGTAGTATATTATTTGACATCTTTTGCAAAAATCCTGAATAGATGAGAGATATACGAAGCTGAAGACTACAGAATTGACTCAAATTATAAATCATTACCTAAAGTTAATTTGCAATTCCTAATTACTGGTTATGTTGGTTTGACATGCTCGTTCTCTGTTTATATATCGTCACTTAGTACGGTTGAACATTTCGTTCCAATCAGTTAACTTAACACAATGATAATTAATACCAGATGCAACAGAGGTCGCTTTCTTAGCCCACTGGTCCACTGGATAATGCCTAGGCATTTGAAACGATAAGTGTTGGGCTTCAGTGGGAAGACAATCATTGACTAGAAATACAGGTATATCGAGCCGACTAGTCCCACATAGCACGAAATGTACATCTTCAAACTTCCAACCAAGATAACGAAATTATAAATCAATAATGAACAAATAAAGCGAACAGCAAGTACCAAGAAAGAAATACCAGTAAGAAACATACGATGAGTAGTTTGTTCAGACTTAAGTATTCATGAACCGGCGTTATATTGTGCGGTTTTACCCAACAAACAATAATGCCCTAGAAATCTTTGTGTTCTCCTTTGCACAATACTATATGTTTTGCTGTTTTGGTTTGTAGGGTTTGATTTGTTACAGGATTTTCATTATGAGCTGACATTAGTTAGAGATCCATTGGAACCATCAAATCCCTACAAACCAACACTTTAGTATCAATGAGATGCTCACTAGCGACTGGCCCTATTCAAGTAGGTAGTTACCTGAGGTTCTAGTGAGAAGTCGTGACCAGTAGGGTGCAGCAGGTTGCGTGTGAGGACAAATACTCACCAAAGACATTGGCTGGGGTGGCGCTATGTCGTGAATTAGCAGAAGCTAGAATTCGTGGGCCATTGGAACAGGTCCCGGTGGCTTAATGATATACGAGCTCGCCTTGTAACCAGAAGGTCCTGGGTTCAAATCCCGGTGGGTGGGTACTGCGGAAGAGTCGCAAACGTGAACGAAACAGCTGTCCAGTACTCTCAGGTTTTCCAATGGTTCTCTAACTAATGTCAGCTCATGATGGAAATCCTGTTACCAAGATCAGTGTTATGAGTGCATAAACATACATAAGGACCAACCACTCTAAATCAAATATATTTCATGTCTTTTAACGTGATGACAGTAACAGGTTTCCATCTGACATATCTATAAGTAAATACTCTATCAGTAAGTTTATTAGTAAACGTATCAGGGACGTAAATATGTTTGTATACCAAAACACTTTTGAATATATCTTGCTAAAGAAATTATTTTCAGGGCAAAATGACTTCAGTTGTTAAACTGACCTCCAGGAGCCAAATAGCTACAGCTTGAAAAAACAACAGGAAACTAAAATAAAATATCCGTTACGCAAGAGATGGTTCTTCTTGCTCAGCAGACCAGCAGATAGATTTTTAGCGACTAAATGTGAGACTACTGTGTTCCAGTTTTACTGGAAATGCCACTATCAGTTCGGTTGATATTCCTTAAGTAGGACGAAACTCAGGTTCAGGTTTAGACTGATAGACAATATTTATCAGTTTCGTTAGTTTATGATGATATTAGTATAAAATGTTTATCGTATATATTGAGTAGTATTTAACAGTCGGTTTCTACTCATACCTACGAAAGATATCTCAATTTATTTCTGATAAGATTAAAACTTTGAATGGTAAAAACCATTGAAACTTGTTTCAGTAACAAAATAAATGATTAGGATAAGTCGAATGTATTCATCATTGATGGATGAGTACAAAATGAGTGTGAAGTTATTTTTTCAGAATTCAGCATAGCTTAATGTCCTTATAACCTCACAAAGAATATTTCCAACAGGTTATAGTCCTTCATCAACAACTGTCTTCGCTCTATACTGAAGATCAGATGGCCAGAAAGAATCACCAACACCAAACCATGGGAACAGATAAAAGAAGAACCAATCGTTCAACAAATATGCAGGAGAAAGTGGAGATGGATTGGACACTCGCTGAGGAGACCGCTGGGTGACATCGCGTGCGCGTCAGGCCATTGCTCGAGTGGAACCCGAAAGGGAAGCGGCGAGTGGGACGTCGGTGCAAGGGTGACATGGAGGAGATCATGTGAAGAGGAGTTGAGAGAGTATGGGCTAATATGGATGCAGGTGAAAAGTACAGCAGAACACAGAAGCAAGCGGAGACGTCCAGTTGAAGCCATATGTTCCACTAAGAAACCAAGGGAACAATAATAATATAATAATAGTGTCCTTATAACCCGTAATGGAAGCCACATATGATTTTCAGATTTTGATTCTGTAAGGATATAACTAGTTTCAAGTTGGCATTCGTCAAAATCTCATGCAGTTTAAACAGCCACCGAGGTGAACTAGACAGCTGTTCTCTGCTGTTCTGAAACTTTTCAACGGTGTGTTTGCATTATCCTGCCACTCATGAAAACCGAGAACACCACAAGAATAATATTCCATTACGCATGAATCCTAATTTCTTTCACTTCATCATATGAAATTACGCCCTACCTTCTGTTCTTTCACAAGACTTAGTAGAGTATATACTTTCTGATGAAGACAGACTTCAGCACTGCTGCAGAGAGTCCTCAGTTTGCTGGATGTTGAGTCGGGTCCCAATAACTTAAAGGTCTAAGAGCTTGCCTTGTAACCTAAAGGTCTTGGATTCTAACCCCGATGTGTACGTACTGTCGATGAGTCCCAAACTAGGATGGAACAGTTGTCCAACGCCCCCCCTTTTTCAGCAGTCCTCTTACTGAGATCGATCCGCTGGCAAATGTGAAACAAATTCAACCCCTAAAAACTAACACTTGAAATCCTTTTATTGAGAACTATTTCATGGTTCCAACGCCTCCCAAAGTAAAGTAGTATATTCTGATCATGATAATCAATAAGAGTAGCGATAGCAATAATAATAATAATAATAGTAATAATCTCGAAATTCATTCATAATTTACTTCCCTTTTAATGACGTATAAAACAAAAAATGAATTGACAGCATTATAAATGAATGATTTTATGGAAAACAATTTTTTGTTCTAAAGTGAACACAGAAGGATGAAAATTCATTGATTCATTCACTTAACCTACTTATCTTTCGAATATATATTTAATAATAATAATAATAATAATATAATTTTCCTCTGAAAATGCAAATTCCTGTGATTAGTTTTATTCACTTATGAATTAGCTAATCTGATTTTAAAAAATCTTTAAAAAATAAGGAAATAAAACGAAAAATTAAAATATGATGTGTTTTTTCTCTCTTTTTTGTTTCTTTTCCACTCGCCCTAACGTCATATCATTTATTCACAACCAAACTAATTATTTCGTGCAATCATCTATTTAATAATTAAATAAATAAATGTTTTGAAAGAGGAAAAAAGAGAGAATCGATCAATTTTTATTGCCTTATTTTCAAATTGATCGGGAAGATTGTAACAGACACACACACACACACCTGGAGATAGGGGTGGTGGAAACAATTATTTTGATCGAAGTGGGTTTATAAAGCTCTCAAGGTCGTTTGAAAATACTTTTCTATATCAACACTCATCTTAAGTTTCTTTTTAGAACATTTTCATCTTTGAACAGCTGAGTAAATATTCAACTAGGAGCGAAATATTCTCCCTTTTTATATTCTGACATGATAATGTGACTTATTGTCAGCATTGCTGTTCAGTCTTCCTAGTGGAATTTAGGACAAGCATTTTATCCTGCTTGAGATTCTTCAGCCAGATGTACCTTAAACTCAGGGACGGATGAGCTAGTTACAAACGTGGTGATCAAGGGTATAGCTTGTCAGCTGCGAAAGTCATACTTGGTTTCTCAGCCTGCTACTTGATCGAGAGTAAGTCGAAAAGTTATGTTTACACAAGGAATCAGTAATGTATTTATATATGAAACAGATTACTACATATACTGGACAGTGACCTAGAAGTTATAAGGGGGCAGATTCATTAGTTATCTATGTGTTGACGAGCCAACTCTGATTGGTCCATTTTCCAGTCAAGATATCGATCCATACATCAACATAGTTCCAACGGCCTACTAAATATCATTGAAGGTTTCAGTATATCGCTGATTTTTCATTCTCACCAAGGCGGTGTTTCAATCATCTAGTGAATAAGACTTTGGCTTCAAAGCATTCAATTTTCACTCGGATTCTCAGTAATAACACTGTCACTTATTGTGAAGCAGTCAAAGCCATTTGATGAGTCTTTTGTAAGGTGAAATGCGCGTTTTGTATTTTGCTGCTGGACTCCATATATCAACATATCACGTCGTGTGGTTGTATTTTGGAGAATTGTGTATCAACTCACTAATTAATTATTTCTTTTCTATCATCCTCCTTACTCTTTACTGAGATAGATGAATAAACATAATGTGTAAAATGTCATGCAAAATGTCTCACAGTTTAGGTTATCTCGTTCTGTGGAGGAAAATAAGTTTAGCAGAATCTTCAGATATTTTAAGGATTTGCATAATTTAGTTTTTGGACTTTGACGGGAAGCAAAGTCATTTAGAGAAGCCTTTGAGCATGTATCTGACTCAAGCATTGAATGCCATGGGTTAAAATCTTAGAGGGGACATGAGTTTCTTCAAGACTACGCATACACCTTGTTGACGAGTGCCAACAACCACGAAACCGAGATCCAAGGCTTCCTGCCAATCTAATAATGAAAATTCAGAGTGCGCTGCAACAGACAACCACCTAACACAGTGATAACATTGTGAACTAAAACGACAGGATTTAGTCTGCACCAGACAAAGAAGTAGTCGCATGACACCAGTTACACCAGTGTCCAGTCAAAGTAAAGTGTACAGTACATCATGACATATTGTCTATAAAATCAGAATGTTTGCCAACCACTTGCATGAATTCGATTCATGGTCAACGTACTCCTTGCCTAGTCTGCTAAGTTGTAGTAAACTCAGCTAAGTAGGAAGACTGGACGTTAGGTTAGTAACTTCACTCGGGAAAAAACCAACACTACCACCAGCAAAAGTTCAAAGCTTGAAACCTGAAGCTCTATGTTCTACTCAAAATGAAAGGAATGAAAGAAACGTATGGCTGAGACAAAACGATGCAAATAAACAGGTGAAAAATTCATGTTTATTTTTTGTCTTCACATCAACTCTATTTCCGACTTCTCCTTCTTTTACTTATGTTAGACATGATTATCAGAGGAATACATGAAAAGGCAAAAACAAAGATTTATCACTGTCAACGTTAAGGGATTGCTGTCATATGACTAGAATTCAAATTAATTTTGAGGTTGCATTTATGATGGGAACCGATTGTGAAACAAATAGGCTGGAAGAAATGGAGATGGATTGGCCATACGCTGAGGAGACCATCAAGTGACATCACTTGACAAGCCATTGCTCGAGTGGAACCCGAAAGGGAAGCGGCGAGTTGGTCGTCATGCAAGGGCGACATTGAGGAGGTCATGTGAAGAGGAGATGAAAGCATGTGGGCAGACTTGGAGCGGAGTGAAAACGCTGGCAGAAAATTGAAGGCAATAGAGACGTGCGGCTGGAACCCTATGTTCCTATAGGAATTAAAGGATATAATAATAATAATAATTTATGATGGGACCTAGTCGACAGACAAACTGGTTGTTATGACGTTCACTTTTAATGTGATCTCATGACTGAAAACGGATGCACATTGGGAAATAGAGTAATTACAAAATAAACAAAAAACAAACGATTTACATGTGACTAAGACAGATTTGAAAATAAGACAATGTCATGCGAGATTCTTAATCTAAAGAGAATTAACACGTATGGATATTTTTCACGAACAATGGTTCACACTAGCTTTCTAATGATATTTTTACTTTTTGAAATAATCGAGAACACTTGTACCTGAGGTGGATGATATTGAATTGATTGTATTCTCTGTGCTGGTTGATTTATTTGCGAAGCTTTCGTCGTCCTTCTAGACGACATCTCCAGTGGAGGTTTTAGTATAAAATGGACTTATTTAAATTCTCTTTGAATGATGTAATTGTATCTCATGGCAACCGCTATCACGACTGCTTGTTAATTTACGCCTGTATTGATCATATTTTTATTAACTTGGAATTTGAACTTTCTTGTTATGTGATTTACTTTTTATTAGTTTGTAAATTTGGTCTATATTAACATGTCTGTTAATCTCTGATTCACTTGAGTACTAGACTTCTAGGAATTTCCTGACTGCATTTTGAGTCTTTCCTCTGTTTAAAATTTTGACATTATCCCAAGCAGATTGGTGTCCATAATTATTCACAGGCATTGACACTCATTGGAATCATGAGACACCTGAGTAGTGTTAATGATTCGTTAGAAACAAAGCAAGAATTACCGCAAAGACATTTCAGAGGTTGAGGGCAGCGACGTTCACGGATAGTATGATTTATATTAAGGCAAGACATTATACCCACAACTTCTGTTGCACGTAGACAAAGACACAGTAAAACACCAAATTGATCATCCAAAATATGAGGTATATTTCGGACCAAAATCGTAGTACGAGGATGACCGCTTAACCAGCTAGGGATCTTGCACGAACAACCGAACGTAGTACTACATCTGTCAGATGGTGTGGATGCTTGACTGCGAGCCTTCAGCCAAACAATTCGACTTAAACAGTGACTGTCAGCATCCAGTGGCTAATAATTTTGACGAATTACGGTCATGATTTATATCCATAAACTAGCATAGTTACCATTAATATATATACCTGAACAATAAAGAAGGTGAGATTTGAAAATAATAATTTTTGACTTAATATAAGAGTTCGCAGGTGTGATAGAAGATGAATACCACTCACAGGAGACACAGAAACGAAATAATGCAGGATAATTAAAACAGTTTAGTAATATACTACTGAATTAAACTTGTGACTTCTCATTGGGTTCTCTTGACTGAAATGGTCACAATTTAATATCATTTGATGGAATTCTAAACTGCTGTTTTATTCCATTTAAAATTGAGCAGACAACAGAAAATCACGTCTCAATAAGGATACTAAACGCCTTTATTGATTACTCAAGGTTATTTAATAATGTTCAAAAGACATTCTTATCATTACACATTACCCTGGTGATTACACAGTTGTATGACATCAACTAGGGTTTTATGTCTTCTGTTATGTTTCAAATCCAATTGTTTCATCTGGACGGCATTCGTCTTACTACTACTGCTATCGTAAAAATGTTCTTAGTAGTTGCATAATCTGATATTACCAACATTATTATTATTGTTTCTTAGTTCTTAGTTCTTCAACCGTACATCCTCATTACGTTCTGTTTTCCTCCAACGTTTTCACCTGGCTCCACGTCTGCTCACATGCTTTCATCTCCGCTTCACATGATCTCCTCCTCGTCACCCTCAAATAACTACCAACTCGCCATTTCACATTCGGGTTCCATTCAAGCAATGGCCTGGCGTGTGATGTCACTTACTTGATGGTTTTCTCAGAGTATGGCCAATGCACATCCATTTCATACTGCTTATTTGTTTCACAATCGGTTCCTGGTTGGTTCACTCCCAAGATCCCTGTTGCTTATCTTTTCTGACCAGCCATCTGATCTTGAGTATTGGGCAAAGACAAATGTTGATGGAGGTCTGTAGTTTTTTGAAGTGCCCTTCATGACGCGCCAAGTCTCTGATCCGTATAGTAGCACTGACTTCACATCGAGTTGAAAAATCCGGACGTTATTTTTTATTCCGAGTGCTGTTGACCTCCACACAGACTTGAGAGAAATGAAACTTTCCCGATTCTCACTTTGATATCCTCGTCAGTTTCGTCTGTAGTTGAAACAATGCTTCCCAGATAGGTGGGTAGGTAAAGGAGGTTGCTTCTTCCAAATTTCACCCATTTATGCTGGCTGACTGTTGTGTTGCTGCTGTTGGTGTTGCCCAGGAATCTACATCACCTACCTATGTCCTCTCTATGAAGTCCTATCTTCTCTGGATGTTTCTTCTGCCAACTTGTTGCTTTTCACTTGCATATCTTCCAGTTTGTGGGAAATCAGACATGTATCATAGGTGAAATGCCGATCTTCCAATTTTTTTGTAAGGGTCCATTTTATGCCTGTTTCCTCGCTGCCCTCTCTCTGTTACACTAACCATTCTACCATAATTAGGAAAATCGTTGGATATAGTAGGTAGTCTTACTCCCGTTTTCACTTCGAAGGATTTCGTGAGGGATACTGCCAACATACCATATATAATTCAACACTGCTTCCGTACTCATTTTAAACTCTTCCCTATGAATTTTTTCCAAAAATTTTCGTCTAAATACCTCATAAGTGATCAGTCCTTTTGATAATTGATTTAACTACTTACTTCATTCCCATCGTATGTTACTTTAGATCCTATCAGTGAAATTTTGTCAACATTAAGACGAATTTCAGCACTGTTTAGGCTGTAAGCGGTTGAAATAAATCTGTGGAATAACAAAAAAGATGAGCTCATACTAAACTTCAGGGTTTCCCTTTCTTTGTTCAAGTATCAATACATTTAATAGTTAAAGGAAACCTTTTGAATTAGATAAACTCTGCCAGTGTCTTTGGACATCATATTCATCACAATAACATGAATGCTGGAGAATGTCGTCTTCTGCATATAGGTGTGGCTGATCAGAGTTAGTCAGAACTCATAAATAAATTCGGAAATAAGCGATATTCTAATCTCACAAAGCGTCTCCTCCGTACATCACAAAAAGTAAGGAAGATGAGTGAAAGAATCCATAGACAATCATTTTTGTATACAATCGTCCCTCACGTTGCAAGTAGAACATACAGCCTCGGTGGCTCAGCCTCTCTGGCATCACTTTCCTCTGTCTTTACGACTGTCAACAATTTTTCATACCCTTCTCACATGATTTCCATCATGTCACACTCATGAACCCAACGTGGGACTTCCCATTCTGGTTCCACTAAAGGGCATGGTGCGTTATACAACTCAATGATCTTCTCAGTGATTGTCTAATCCATCTCCATTTCCTTCTGCATATCTGTTGGGCGAGAGGCTTTTAGCTGGTTCCTTACTAGAGTTCCTTTTCGGTTATCTTTTCTGACTTATCATGTGATCTTCAATACCGACGCAGCTATCGATAAAAGTTTGCAAGCTACTGAAAGTGCTATTCGTCACCACAGCAATAAATTGGGTGTGGAGACAAATACTCCCCGATAACACAGTTGGCAGTGACGCTATACTAGGAAATAATAAAGTTAGAATTCACGGGTCACCAACAACTGTGCTTAGTTTCGTAATGTGGAGGTCCTGGGTTCGATTCCTGGTGGGATCATGAGTGCGCAATTCTGAAAAGTACTAAACAGCTGTCCATCGCTAACTAGTTTTTAGTGGTTCTACTAAGTGATCGATGTTGTAGTCAGTCAAGTCATTACTAACCAATAGTTGAAGATTTAAAATCAGAAATTTAAAAAAATCAACTGTAAGAAACTGGTGGACAATTCTGTTAATGGCATAAGTGGGTTTATGTTTTAGTTTCGCCTTGTTTATTTGCTTATTTGATAAAACAGTGACTGATGTTCATTCAGGTGAATTAAATTTCAATTTTTATCATTATGAATTAACAATTACCTTTCAGAGGAAGAAATAGAAGTGGGGAGATCCACGGTGATGTGAATTTCATTTTTGGTGATACTTATGTTGCTATAAGACAAATGCCTGAAAATATCACCTTCAGCTGCCTCATTTTTGCTTAATAAAATTCTGCAATTCCATTGTAAAATCTTCCTTACGAATTTTCAAAAAAGGTTAGTGTTTTAAGACTCAATTCATCCAAAATTGACACTTGCTTGAAGATTCACATAACATCTCTTCAGTAAATTGAAGGTATAAGCACTCATAAATCCGTGAGCCATCTAGTTTGTTTATGAAAACACCATTTTATCACTAACCAAATGATTTAAACTTTAACACATTTTGCCTAGAAAATTCCCCCAATTTGTAACATACTACTGTAGCGGTAAATAATTCCCCATAATTATTGACCATAGGAATAGATTATGTCTAAGAGAAGAATTACATCGTGACCGTAAGAATCATCAGTGAACACTGGATCCTGATCCTTAGAGTTTAAGTCGACTTGTTTAGCTGAAGGCTCCTTGTCAAGCATCCTCGCCATTTGGTACTCCGTCGGGTCACTTTCGTGCACGAAAACTAGCCAGCTTAGCTTCCGCTTCAGTTCGCTATTTGGTTCCGAAATATATCTGGTAGTTTGGAAAATCAACTGTAGTCTTTTGCTTTGCCTTTGGTACACGAGAAAAGAATACTGTAGAAGTTGTTGGTATAAGATCTTGCTTTAATATATTCAGTACTACTCGCGAACGTCTATGCCGTCAACCATTAAACTATCGTCGTCATCTAATTTCACATAGTACATTCGTTTTGGTGAGTTCTATCGATGAAGATATAGTGTTAGAGATGTCAGAAGCTTGTTATGAAAGGAATCATGGACAATTTTCATCTGACAGTCTCGAAGTTATCCCCTCATAAAGCCTCTGATATTCACCAATAAAAAAACTAACAAAATACGACACAATAGATGTTCAGTGGAATTCTGATTACAGTTAGTTCACCAACAGATCTGCATTGAAATCAGTCATATCCGCAGGAGTTTAACAAACAAATTTTAATAGTGTTTGATTTGAGATTTCGACTTCACTTCCATTTGTGTACCACAGAAAAACTGTTTTGCACGGAGATCTTTGAAAAATATGAAGTGCTTTATTATTCAACCTCTTTTTGATAAGAATCGGTTATAAGATAAATATTTCTTATTTATTTATATTTTCTTTTTTTTCTATAATAATTTACAAATTTTGCTGGTGCATTCTGTTGTGAAAACAAGACTGAATCGTAGGTAATACTTTTTCATGTTACCTACAGTCTATTTGTATTGGTATCTGTTTGTTACGTATCTTTTCATAGACATCTTGTGAAGTAGGCAGTCACTGATAGTTCAAGTTCACCATAACAACTGAGTTTAATGAGTGGTCACAAAGCAGTGCGACATGCACATAGGTATTCCACTATGCTTATTCATAGTTTCTGCCAAAGTTGTTAACTACTCTGTATAAGGCTGACTTGTATCTTCTACTGAGTGATTTAGATTGAACCGAAAGTCCTATTCTCTGTTGAAATGCGGCTTTTGACGACGTTCGAAGTTTAACACGATGTTATTTGGTTGATAGTGACTAATAGTGCAACACAGAATGAGCATCTCGTCCTATTTGGGACTGTTCAGCATGCATTGACAACGAGTGTCAGGTTCGAGTCTTAGAAAGTACAGCAACACTTATTTACAACGCAACAACATTCAGACGACGATTAGCGAATAGGACGAAATACGCAGCTTAGATTCCACTGATGGTCGTCATAAATCAGATAAACAATTATTTCTTTCTTTGATATTTAATTGAACACTCTACCTGATCCGATATTCCTTTGAAATGTGGAGAAATTATTAGAGAAATAAAAATCAACATCGATACAGAATTTGAACTTGCAACTTCATGGTCACTAGTTCACCCAAAAGATAAAATGAAAACTTAAGTATATATACATTTGGTGTCTAACAGTAGAGTAGTTTTCAAGACTGGCTGCGCTAACTGTAGTTATGCACAATATTTCACGAACTAGTGAATTATGAGTTGAATTTTTGCAATTTGAGAAATCAATAGTTGTCAGTCATGCTGCATCCAATTAGATTTTTACTCTTCAAACTTATCTACTTTATAATCAATCAGTAGTACGATACCACCATCGAAATAATTTTTGACTCACTGAAATAAAGACGGTTGGGCAATGGAAGCAAAAAGGACCGAATTTCCAGTATAGTATGACGTCGTTTTCCTCAAAAAATCTTTCCAGCTGCAGATTACCTGAAACTAAAGTGTTTGTTTGCGATTGAAGATAACACACTTTGATACTGGAATGATGGTAAAGAAAATTACAGATTCAGGCAGCTAAAAACGTAAGCTGGGAGTACTGGACAGCATTGTATGCTTAGAAAGTCAAACTATATTAGTTAAGTGCCTTGCTAATGTCAACCCCAACTGCGTTTAAAAATGGTGATGTACTGGTGATGGTGAGTAAGATAGAAAGAAGAGCTTCTATCTTATTTTCTAAGCCTATCCCGCGAAAATTACGCCTAAGGGAAAGCAGATATTCACAAAGTTTAGTTATCAGATACCCCGTGAATACGAAATATCTTATCAGCATCGTCAAACCTTTGAAAATATCAAATATGCAAAATGCACCAAATTTAATACGATTTGCCGAAGCCATTGCAATCAAACATTTTCAACTAAACTTATGCATAGAGACAGAGAGAGAATGACCAATTTCTCACTCCCTCGATAATCGCATTTTCATCTTGTTTACACTGATGATTTCAGTTCACTGAGCAGATTTCATTCTTACGAATTATAATCTTCTTAATTTTTAGGCAAGCTTTTGCGCTAACAATGTTTATTGAATTATTTTGTTTTCTGTCCTCTCCCTTTTGTTTTCTAATCTAAAATGCATATAAGTGGATGATTATTCACTTATTTTATTATAATCTTATTCCTTTACATTTACAGTGGCAACAAAAGGCTTCAGTCTAGGGGCTTAAAGTTTCGGTAGCAGTTAGGTTCATTTTTACGAGGTGAGATTGCTAGCCTCACGCACAACCTTCCCTGTTAACCAGTCTTATTACCGGCTTAGCGAGGTTTGGTAGTGTGTCGGTCGGGGATGGAACCCTGGACCACATGCGTGGATGGCGAGCATTCTACCTCTAAACCAGCGACGCATTCAACAAATGATGACTTAAACTTTAAAAAATGTAATATTCATACTTTGGATGAGTAAATTTGTAACTCCCTTTTTTGCTATCACTACAACATTGAAGTACGATATTCCCATTCTTTTATAACCATTGTAATTTCAGGTAGTCTGCAGATAATGAGATCCTGTGAAATAAAACAATGTTATTTAGTATTGGAAGTATGTTCTCTCTTGCTTAATTGAAATTAGTGTCTTTAACAGTGACAAATAAAAGTGACTCATCCGAATAACAAGTGTTCACGTAAATATATAAATTAATAGTACTTTTAGCTTTATAAGTACGTAGGTCCTACCAAATCATTATAGCAATCTGTAAAATATAATATAATAATATAATATGTAAAATAAACCACCTCAAAGTTAGGTATTATAACATACCTAGAAGTTTGCTAGAAAGTAAAAAGTCAGTGAACCTCGCCAGATACTAGCTTGCTAGGCTACTAGCTTACTAGTTTTCTCGCCGGTCCCAAGCCCGGGTAAAGAGGGAGGGTTGGGGCGTGGTGCTAGCAACTCCACCCCTGTAAAACAACCAAATCGCTACAGAAACTTCAACGAATAAATATATTAAAAATTCTAAAAACATAAGCAATAGCCTTACTTTTCGCTGGAATCGGGGAAGTGAAATGACGCAGGCTGGTGAAAGCCTTCGGGAAGCCAGTCAGCCGATGTGCCTTCTTTCGATGAAAGCAAAAGTAAGGATGGGTACCTGGAATGTTCGTACAATGTACGAAACTGGAAAGGCTGCCCAGATAGCCGCTGAAATGAGAAGGTACAGAATAGAAGTGTTGGGAATCTGCGAGAGCAGATGGAACGGAACTGGAAGGTGCCAACTACCTACTGGAGAGACAGTAATCTTTTCCGGCCACCCAGAGGACAACCATGAGCACACCGAGGGAGTGGCCATCATGATGTCACCAACAGCAACCAAAGCTCTCATGCAGTGGGAACCAATCTCCTCCAGGATAATGACAGCCAGGTTCAACTCAAAAGGAAGGAAAGTTACAGTCATTCAATGCTATGCGCCTACAAACGTCTCAGAACAAGAGAAGAAGGAGGCGTTCTACAGACAACTACAAGCAATAATGGACAACGTCCCAAATGGCGATATCAAAATCCTGATGGGCGACATGAATGCGAAGCTGGGAGGAGACAACACAGGAAGAGAACTCACCATGGGTCGTGAGGCCCTCGGTGAAATGAACGACAATGGTGAACTCTTCTCAGACTTCTGCGCCTTCAATGATTTGGTGATTGGTGGTAGTGTGTTCAAACACAAGGATATACACAAGACGACATGGATTTCACCAGATGGAAACACCAAGAATCAAATAGACTTCATCTCAATTTCAAGAAAGTGGAGACGGAGCCTACTGGACACAAGGTCAAGGAGAGGAGCAGATGTGGGTTCAGACCACTATCTAGTACAAGGGACTTTCAAGGTGAAACTAAAAGCCTCGAGGATAGCTGGGGATAGGCCACAATGCAAGTTCAACACTCAATTACTGAAGGACACAACCACAAAAGACACTTTCACTGCAACTGTCAGAGCAAAGCAGGAAACACTACGCGACATCACTGAAGAATCATGCGTGGAAGAACATTGGAAGTCTCTGAAGGCGATTCTCAACGAAACGTGTTCAACGGTTCTAGGAAGAAAGAAGAGACAAGACAAGGAATGGCTCTCAACGGACACTTGGAAATTAATAGAAGAGAGGAGAATGGTGAAAGAGAAAATGATTCAATGCAAGGACGGACAGGAGAAGGAGACGATGAGCTCAACTTACAAAGCATTGGACAAAGAAGTGAAGAAAAGTGCTAGGAAGGACAAAAGACGATTCTACGACAATCTAGCTACTGAAGCTGAGAAGGCAGCAGGCAAAAGGGACCTGAGGACACTATATCAGATAACCAAATCTCTATCCGGGAAGAGACCAACACAAGCGAAACCTATAAAAGACAGCCAAGGGAAGCCCATTACCAAGGAAGAAAAACAGATTAAACAATGGGCGGATCACTTCAAAGGACTCTTGAACCGACCATCACCTGCAACCCGTCCAGAAATACCAACAACAGCGCGCACACAACTGCAAGTTGACACCAATCCTCCAACGAGAGCTGAAGTCTTGAACGCAATCAAACTTCTGAAAGCTGGAAAACAGCCGGACCAGATGGAATACCCCCTGAAGCACTGAAAGCGGACCCAGAGACGACAGCAGACATGCTGACTCCATTATTGCAAAAGGTCTGGAAGGAGGGAAAGGTGCCTACTGACTGGAGGAAAGGTTACCTCGTGAAACTACCAAAGAAGGGCGACTTAGGCTCACTCTGCAAGAACTGGCGAGGAATCATGCTCCTATCGACGCCAAGTAAAATCCTGAGTCGCATCATCCTGGAGAGATTAAAGGACGCACTGGAGACAGAACTCCGACCAGAACAAGCTGGATTCAGGAAAGGCAAATCATGTACTGACCAAATTGCAACTCTACGCATCATCATCAGAACAAAGCATGGAATGGCAATCAAACCTCTACCTCAACTTTATAGACTTTGAGAAGGCCTTCGACAGCGTTGATCGTGAAGTAATTTGGAAATTACTCGAGTACTATGGCGTACCCCAAATATTCATCAACCTTATTCAACAGCTGTACGACAACGGCACCTGCCAAGTGATCCACAACGGAAGACTCAGCGAGGCGTTTGGAGTAAACACAGGAGTCAGACAAGGGTGCTTACTATCACCAATGATATTCCTAATTGTGGTGGACTGGATTATGCGTCAGACTGTGGGAAACGAGAAG
Organism: Trichobilharzia regenti; assembly: GCA_944472135.2. NCBI lineage: Eukaryota > Metazoa > Platyhelminthes > Trematoda > Strigeidida > Schistosomatidae > Trichobilharzia > Trichobilharzia regenti. The sequence continues at coordinate 61,079,166 of OX235265.1, read as the reverse complement.
ACAGGAATATCCTGGACCGACGTGAAGAACCTAGAAGACCTGGATTTCGCGGGATGACTTATGTTTGATGTCACACACAATCGAAGACTTGCAAGCGAAAACCGACAAACTGGTCGAAGAAGCAGCCGGCGAAGACAGGACTCCAGGTAAACATAGACAAGACGGAGGCTATGAAAATAACCAACCAACAACAGCAACAACATCCAACGTCAATCACCATCAACAGGAGGGATTTGAAAGAGGTTACTTCATTCACTTATCTAGGGAGCATTGTCTCAACTACAGGAGGAGCGGACGAGGATGTCAAATCGAGAATCGGGAAGGCGAGAAACACATTCATCAGCCTGAAATCAATCTGGAAATCTTCGTCACTCACCATCACCAACAAAATTCGGATTTTCAATACAAACGTAAAGTCAGTTCTCCTATACGGATCAGAAACTTGGCGGATCACACAGAATATTTCCAACAGGTTGCAGACCTTTATTAACAACTGTCTTCGCTCAATACTGAAGATCAGATGGCCGGAAAGAATCACCAACAAGGAATTATGGGAACAAACAAAGCAAGAACCAATCGCCCAACAAATATGCAGGAGAAAGTGGAGATGGATCGGACACTCGCTGAGGAGGCCGCTGGGTGACATCGCGCGCCAAGCCCTCGAGTGGAACCCGAAAGGGAAGCGGCGTGTGGGACGTGCAAGGGTGACATGGAGGAGATCGTGTGAAGAGGAGTTGAAAGAATATGGATTAACATGGATGCAGGCGAAAAGTATAGCAGAAGACAGAAGAAAATAGAGACGTGCAGTTGAAGCCCTATGTTCCACTAGGAACCCAAGGGAGCAATAATAATAATAATATAGATTTTTATATACATTATTATTGGCGTTATTGTTAGCAGAGAAGCAGCGTCTTCTGATCGGTTGTTTTTTTGCAGAATGTTATTCTTCACTGCTTGTGATAGTTTCGCAGAAAGTCAAGCCGTATATCTGCGAATCCTATCTGTACACGTTGAGTCTACTGTGATTGGCTGGTGAGTTCCTTCAAGGTTAAGCTTTGTTTTGTTTTTTTCATGACCTCGATTCGGGACGTGAACATTGATGTAAATTGCTGTCTACAATTTTCGGCTTGCAGCTATCTTCCACCACAGTACTAAGGTGCTGAATAGAAATCGGAAATGAATTTTATGTTGGTTGGTAACTAGGATTTAAATAGGTTTATGCGTCTATTCCTCAGTGTGGTTGGTGCTGACTGAATTCTATCAGTCAAGTTTACAATGTGGTCAACAAGGTTAGAAATACATCAACACGATGAAATTAGGATTGTTATAATTATTAGATGATTGAGCTTCCTGTTGACTGTCTGCAATCATATGATAAAGATTCAACCTTCCGTTTTATCCTAGTTATTATTCTTTCACCATTAAGATATGCGTGATCTCTTCACCTGTGAGCTAACTCATATTTGCAGACTTATGTACTAAGCTTTCAAGGTATACCTTAATTAGCTCATCCAGAGTAGAGAGTAAGGAAATGATTTTTGACAATAAATCAAGTGAAACACATTTGTAACAACAGAAGACAAGGGCAAGGCAACAGATCGTTTTATTACGGAAATCAGCACGTATTTATATATATTTCATGTACATTATTATAGCTTATTCAAGCAGACAAACACAGTCCTCTGATTGGTTGTTTCTTGCTCAAGGTTATTCTGTACTGCTTGTGACTGGTTCCTCAGAAAGTTAAGCCATATATCTGCGAATCATATTCGCCCACGTTAAGTCTGCTGTGACTGGTTGTTGAATCAGCCTTGTTCATATTTTCTCTCGGCCAATATTGGCGACATAGACATTGATGTAAATTAGTGTCTACCAATTGGCTAGCAGCCTGCTCTCACCACACATTATATATATATATATATATATATATATATATATATATATATATATATAATGACGAAACAGTGTAAATGACACTTTCAGCCTCTCATTTCGAAGTCTCGTTTAACTGGATGTTACCTCCGTTTTCATTTTTGCAAACAGGCTGAGAAGTAAGGAGTTTTTATCAATTTTCTAATAATTGTTATAGTCTGTATAAAAAATACCCCAATAGTAGCACAAGAATAACATCGGCCATGAATGTAATTAGTTCATCAGTATTTATCAATAAATGTAATTGAAGTCAACGTTGTTGGTAGCAGAACATTTAATGCCATAGCATTTTTTTCATTGAGCGGAACATAGGGCTTCCAGCTTTGAATTTTCACTAGCGATGGAGTTATTTTTATACGGATCGAAGTTGTTAGCTTCGCATCCAACCCTTCCTCTTTTCCTGAGTTATTGATGGGTAGCAAACGTGGCGAGATTTAGGAGTGCGTTGGTGGGCAATGAAACCCCAGACCAACTACATAGTTGGTAAGCATTCTCCTAATGAATCACCAACGTCATAGTAATAATGTATCACTGATGTTATAAGTTAGATGTACATTTATACATCATCATGACTAACAGTTATAGCCACTCAGTAAATTAGTACCGTATATCAACAGCTGTGTATATTGAATAATGAGAGTAATTCAACAGATAGTCCAGAGACCTAGTTGGTAATGTCACGGTATTTGAAATAATAGATGCCGTTTTCAGTGCAGATGAGAACAACATCACTTACTGGGATATAATTTCATTCAGATGACGAACTGCAAAATAGGACGAAAGGTATGACTTTGAATTTCACCGCTAGCTACCACATCAATCAAAATAACACACTGTAACAGTTTACTATATTACACGACACACACAAAGAAAAACACAACTGACACTATAAACAAGAACAATAATTACAACTAAAAAACAAAATCATAAAAGAAGTAATCAACTTATTTATTATTGTCATTATTATTATTATTATATAATAAAAAGTAAGTAGATTTTGATTGCATTGTAAAACAGATAAATGGGAAAACAAAATGAACAAGTAAAAAGTCAAGCCAAATGGAAATAAACACAAATAACAACACAAACAAAAACAAAGATGAATTTTTAATAATAAAAGAGAAAAGTGTTATTGCGTATTATACCACCCAGTGAGTATTGACAGAATAAAAAGGGATGAAAAGATACGAGAGAAGTACGGGTGGGTGTGAGTGTGTGTATGTGTGTGTGTGGGAAAGAGACTTTGACTTTCACAAATGAAGACGAGGAACTCAAAGAGATGAGGAGTAGTTTAAATTTCATTTAAACTATGCAATAATCAAAGTGATCATATGATTTATTTGATTTCTTTTCAGACAGTAAATGTTTTCCAGAGAAGACTAACAAAAGAAACTATTAGTCATCATAAAATGTGAATAAATGATTATGATATTTTGATTAAGATGGCGTGAGAGAGATAGAGAGAGAGCGACAAAAAAGGGGGGCACCCTTTCAACACTTACGTTTATAATGATTAAAAAGTGTTATATGAGTGTACACATAATCAAAAGAAGAGATGAGGAAGAAGAAAATATGCCAATGGAACTGATAAAAGATTAAAATTATGTCAAGGAGAAACTCCTTAGTAAAAACAGGTAAAATTAGCCTACTTAGACAGAGACAGAGTAAGGGAGAGATAAAGAGCATTTGACATTAATCGACAGCCTTCACTGTACTCCACACCAGATAGCTAACTAAGACAAAAAGCAATAGGAGTAAAAAAAAACAAAAGACAGAGATACATATGCTGATGTATGCCTATTTTTATATCAGGAAAGGCATCTCGAAAGAAACGTGTTGACAACAAAAGTGTCTTTCCTTTAAGTATAGATATATGTATATATGTATAAATGCTGCATACAAGAAGAAAAAGGGCTGCTAAACATTAGAAGGTTACTACTGTGTTCATGAAAATCCACTCTTAGCCACCATCCCACACACACACACACACACCACACATCCAAGTATATGTATATGTCTGGAATATTTTCACTAATTGTATCGAAAATTCAAGAAACAACTTTCAAAGACATAGGAACACCGTTGTATAGAGAACAGTAAAGTCATACAACCCTTGACACATAGAAAACAAAGAAGAAAATAATAAAATAAAAATTTACGAAATATTACCATTATTAAACAACACTTATGCACTAAAATAACAGTTACACAATAAAATGTTACATGACTAAAATTAACGCGTAAATATACACTAAGAGTATGATGTCAGTTAGTTAGTTATAAAAAGAGAGTCGGAAAAATGGTGTTCCACGCTCCTTTCGTTTGTTTATTTGTTTTTTTTTCGTTATATTTTTAGCACTATCCAAAGTTTGTCAAAGCGGATTGTTGTTGTTGTTGGGAGGGGGGGGTAAGCGAGTACTTGAAATAAGGATTGACAATAAAATGATAGAATGAATGAATGGATGACGAAACCAAAAAAATTAGATAACACAATCCAGACCTGATCGAAAGGTGAATGAGAACAGACACAGTTAAAGCGATGACCACTATTCATCACTTCTTTGCATCAAACTGCGCATAAATCAATACTTCATATAAATGGGAATAATACATGAGGATAAAATTCGATAGTGACCATGATTATGATCATACTGAGAATGATTATATTAAATATGGTGACACAGTGATCAGGAATTCTCACCATAAAAAAACACCTCATGATACCTTTGTAAAAATTCTTGTCAACAAAAGTGGGCGACGACGTATCAGCAAGAAAGAAACAACTACCGGCTAACACAGAAAAAAGATTAAAAAAAAGACGAAAATCGTAAGAATAAGAAAGAAAACTATGACAAGGAAAAACAGATATGAAAAATTCACGGCAGTTTTCAATTTTTTTCCCTCTCTGTTTTTCCCGTTTTAATCCTTTTTTAATGACAAACGTGTTTAAAAGTTTATCCAGCTAAATGTCTCACTGTAAAACAAAAGTGACTGTTGACGAAAATGATACTCAGGAGGAGAAGGCGAAACGATGTATGCGTTTGTGTTTGTATGTGTGTGTGTGAGAGAGAGAGAGAACGACAAAGAGAGAAAAGGATCAGAAACACAGGGACGGAAAATCACCTGCATATTGCATATCATTATTTATATGTTTACGTATGTCAGTGAATATTTAAACAAAGCAAAATAAATGGCATTAAAATAATAAAAATGACTACAAGAGAGAGAGAGAGGGAGAGAATATTGAGTAAAATATTGTATATATATTTATATATATGTAAGTATAGTACTAATGTGATGTAACTTAGTTTTCTTTGCCTGTTTTTTTCATGGTTTTCTTTGCCTTTTCTTTTGCTTGCCGAATTTCATTTTCAATGTTTGATGTGATGATGAATAGATTTTTATTTCCTATTGAGAAAAAAACCAAACAACACTATTCGCATCGATGAAATCTGAAGCAAAACAAAAAAAGAGAAGAGAAGAGGGAAATTCATTTGTACAGATTTCAATGAGTATAATTACATTAAGGTAGAATCATTGAATGGATAAGGCAACAATCTATTGCCGAAGGAAATTGAGATAAATCGGACGCACTCTGAGAAAACCATTGAGTGACATCTTGCGCTACACCCTTGAGGGAAATCCGGATAGGAAAGGACGAATTAGGCGTCATGGACATCTTGTGACGAGATGAAGAGACTTTATAGGTAATACTGAAGCCAGCTAGAGAGAACAGCAGACAACAAGATGAAATGTTCCACTCGAAGCCCAAGGCGAATAATAATGATAATAATACAGTTACTGAAACATTCAACATTTGTGCAAGTTCAAAAATGTCTCAAGAAACAAAAGCGGTTACAGTTTATGAGATTAAGAGTTGTTCAGTGAGTTGAGATCCCTGAATTAGATGACTAATTACTGTAATCTAAACCAAAATTCTGTTACCAAGGGAGTAAGAGGTTAATCACACTCTCTTTCTGTATGCATAAGTCTGGTTTAAGTCGTTTGATTGCGATTGCTTGGCAAATCGTAGTAAATTTGCTGTCCTTTGTCTATTTAATATTTTGAAGGACTTAGAAATCTCTACGAGATGTCCGGTATCAATAATGTGTCTGGTAATTGTACTCTGGGAATATCTGCTTCCTTTCAGGCACAGGTTTTTGGGAATATGTTCAGAAATTTACTACTAATTGCCAAGCAATCGCAATCAAACGACTTAAACCAGACTTATGCATACAGAAAGAGAGTGTGATTAACCTCTTACTCCCTTGGTAACAGAATTTTGGTTTAGATTACAGTAATTAGTCATCTAATTCAGGGATCTCAACTCACTGAACAACTCTTAATCTCATAAACTGTAACCGCTTTTGTTTCTTGAGTTGCTATGTGAACCTACAAGCTAACACTGCTCTGTTAATCAATTTTTCTGTTTTCTGTCTTAACCCTCTCTCCTCTTTTCAACTTTAAAGGCATATAAATTGATGATGAAATCTTAAACTAAAAATTGTAATGCTTTCATTTTGGGTGCGTCAATTTTATAGTATTTCTTCTCTACCACCACTCAAACAATAAAGTATGTTATTATCATCTATATAACCATTGTAATTTCAGGTAGTCAGTAGCTGATGAGAACCTGTGAAATAGAATGATATCATTTTGTACTGCAAATTTTGTCTCCCTTTCTTTATCGAAATACTCTCCTCTGTTAATGAAACTACGTGGAAGGTTCAAACTAATGAAAAGTGTTGACGTGGTATTGCAAGATAGGAATAATCTGTCAATGAGCTCGTTTAAAACTTAAACTTAAGGTTTCGTGAATATGCATCCAACCATGTAATAGCGTGGTAGAAAGTCACTCAGTTTGATGACCACATCGCAAACTTGACTGATAGAATGCAGTCAACACCAATGAGACAGATGACATTGTTTGCTCCCTAGAGGATAGTTAATGTATCCATCACAGTCTTATAAGTAGTTAGGTGGGAGGTCAAACAGCTCAGTGATGGTAAAGTCACTGACTGAAGCAGTGGATAATGTGACCCCGAATCTTTGAAGTGACATTAAATATGGCAGATACGCCTTTCTGACGATTGCCACAAAGTGCCAAACGCCAGCTGTAGGGCTTTTTGTTAGTTGCTAATATCAACTTACATCACTTCAAAGTTCACTGTGACGGCAAGTTACGCAGCTTGGTGCTCACATTACAAACTTGTCTATTACAATCGAGTAATCCTACAGTGATGATCTAGCAGCCAATCATCATATTTAACATCCCTTAAGTAAAGTCACGAATCCATAAAGCTACTGAACAGTGATTCACCATAAGAGATTCTCAATATCTAGAAAGTATTGCCTTTTTTATTCAAAACACCTAATTTTTAGTTCTCAACGCAACCAATCACATATATTTATTTTCATAAGTAGTTGAGGTCAAGTATTAACTTTGTTCCTTCTGATTTCCATAGGTATCTAGAAATTTATACCATTGTATAATGAATCTGATTTGTAAATCTTTTTTGCTGAGTCAAGAATAACAAGTGATTATCTTTAATTTAATCCTACCGCATGTTGTAGAGTTGATCGATGTGTGAATACATACAATGAAGAGACCTGAATAAATAACCTTTAAGTAAAGATAATTTTATCGGCGGTTTGACGGCACAGTACTCATCAGCTATACGAGAAGTTCAAGCTTGATTTCCCGCCGACTTACTCCTAAATTGTGCCTAGTCTCTAGTAAGAAGCAAGGTCAGGAGTGAGGCTAGCAACAGTAACCCGTAAAAACGGCACCGCCGCTAAAGAACTTAAAACTTAAAGAACTTAAAGCTTTCTGTCCCACTCGGAACACATGGAGTGAAAAGAAACCAATTTGCCTTGACCCGACTATCTGAATGGTAGGTTTCTGTTTGCTGTACTAACTGATATAGGTTAGGGTCTTGACTAGGACACGAGTTTCACCTAGGCTGAAGACACATCCTCCTAAGATGTGTAGATAAGCATGAAATAAAGGATCAAGTTGTTCTGTTGATTCAGTTCGCCTGTCTAATGTGTGAACAAAAAAAACAACAAATAATCACTACAAAAAGACACAATTACTCACCAGAACTGTAACTGAGGCAATTCCCTATCTTGTATTGCTGATGTAGCTTGAATTCTAGCTTCAGCTAATCTCAGCCTTTCTCTTAAATCAAATAATTCTTGTTCATGAAGTAGAAATTTACTCGGATCCTCTTTTCTAGTTAAACTAATTGAACAAGAGAACTGACAAAAATTGAAAAAACAAAATAAAAATATGTATGAAATATAAGTGGAAGCAGAGTAACTGTTTCAAGAAAGAGCGTACATCATTTATTTTGTTGAAACAAATATATTGGACAATTAAACACACTAATACTGATGTATTTTGAGTACAATATAAATCTAAAAGTGCTGTCTGAACTCACTGAATTACTATTATATGCTTCAAATGACTAAATAAGTAGTTTCAGAATCTTACAGTCCACAAATTCCAACTTCTATAGTTTACTGATGGAAATCCTTCCATCACAGTTCATTATTTTAATTCTGCTTCGATTTATGACAGTTTGTCTTTCAGATATTAGTTCATGACGCAGTTCCAATTTGATGACTCACTTGCACCTGAGCTACATAATTTATAAAATAAAGGATGCCGGAAACTACTAGTGTTCTTTTTTGAAGACGTATTCTCCTATCAATATATATATATATATATATGCTTGCATCGTAAGTCGGCGGCAAATACAAAAATAATCTTCAACTAAATTTTGGTGAGAGCTGGCTGTTAGTCAAAATTGGTGGACAGTAATTTACGTCAATGTTTATGTCCCCAAAATTGGTCGTGAGAAAAATGAGAACAAAGGCTTTGCGTAGGCGGATACGGTTAACATATAGATAATCTGACATTCAAGAAACAGCCACAAAGAGATTAACTTTGAGTCAGAAACAACCAATCAAAAGACTGTTTTTCTGTAATAATAATCTATAATATGTACATGAAAATCTATAAATATGCGTTGATTTCCTTAATAAACGATCTGTTGCCTGGCCCTTGTCTTCTGTTGTTACAAATTCACCTACGAGTTTGTTAGGTGTACCAGTAATATGAATTGTGAAAAGTGTTTTAACCATTTACTCTGGTTAAATGCGTATCATTAAACTTTTGAGTAAAGCGCCACCATCAAAACCCATTATTTGGAATGGCATTCCTAACGGTAGCATGTGTGTGTAGGCGTAGTGAAGTTTTTAGGCTAAGGAGCACCTTCTAACATATCAAAAGATGAGGTAAAAGTATCTCAAGTATTTCGAAGGTAGATTACATCTTATTTCGAATTCGACCAGTGAATAAATAAACATGCAGTCCAGTGGCTGACAGCTTCACTTCTGACGCCTGATTCATATATCGATCATTTAAATTCCATAGGATTGCTCATTAGACATTTGAGGCACGAGAGCGAAACGTAAAACTTGATATAATTTGACTATACGTGGTAGGCTGCTAAAATCACTGGACCACTGAATTTATTATGTATCAAAATGCATCTCATGTTGTTCTGATTATTCATTTATATTTTTGAATCTCAATCTGTACTCACGCCTATATTCAACAAATAGGTTTTGACCTACCACTATGGATTTTTCAAGGAAAATGGGGAATAGCGTGGCAAGTTATTAGATTGTGATTTAGACAGAACAATACTGCTTCAAAACATATATTACGGATTATTAATTTATTTGAAGACTACCGATAAGTAAACACTTTGCGCTTGAAGATGCTAAGACTTATCTGAAATGCATAAACTCATCTTCCAGAATACATTTGTTATTAGTAGTAATTTCCTAATGGTGTCCTCCTTGAGCTGATTCACTGATCGCTTTTGGCCAACAATATATTTGGGCGTAACCATCAATAATGTCATTATGTTTAGATTTTAAGCTTTACGATTTCAGCTAACAGGTGAATCAAAGATACATTTTACACAATAAAAGAGAAATTACTAAAAAAGTAACAGTGCTGAGTGTTGACGGAATACAGACTTTTTGCTGTTATGTATGAACTCTAGTACAACTCCACTGGTAGTGAATATTTTCTCAACTTGGGGCTAACAATTATTTCATAATTTGAGGATCCTTATGATGATTATAGTGGTTCTAATCAGTAAATATAAACCGTCAACTCCTAGCTTAGTGACAGGTAGTGAAGTGATAGAACATATTGACCACCTCACTTATTTGGGGATTTGTATCAGCACCAACGGACTGATTGGTGACGAAATCTCAGCAAGGATCCAAAAAGCTCGAGCTGCTTTCGCCAACTTACATCATCTCTGGCGTAGGCGTGACATCCGGCTATCAACCAAGGGACGTGTGTACTGCTCACCAGTTCGCTCCGTCCTTCTCTATGGCTCTGAAACATGGCCAATACGAGTTGAAGACATGAAAATGTTGACTGTTTTTGATCATAGATGTTTACGATCTCTTTCTCACGCTAGGTGGTATAATAAGGTAAGTGATGTTGACGTTAGGCGTAGTGTTGGGTAAACAGGGAAAATCAATCGACGAGGCTATAAAGTTACATAGATTGAGATGGCTAGGTCACGTGCTGCGCATGCCTAACCATCGCCTCCCCCGCCCGACGGGCATTACTAGCTGATATAGGTGCAGGTTGGAGAAGAGTAAGTGGTGGCCAAACAAAAACATAACCCCATCAATCCATGAAATCCTTGACAGTTAAACTGAGTCAGGTAGGTAAGGAGATGCAGACTTCCGGGTTGGGGCCCTCGGGACTGACTCTAGGAATCAATGGCTGGAGACAATAGGTGACATGGCTCAAAATCGTTGTCAATGGCCAGCGCAGATGTATTCAGTCTCTGTAATCTTTCATATTCTCTCTACCACTACCCATTCTGTTTCACTCTTATACCTGTCAAACTTTATTGATTCTCTTCACTCATCTTCTTGTCTACCTTTGTGTGCTGTTTGGAACGTGGCAACTCGAACTGCTGCACTTCGGTGACAAGTTCTATGTTGAATCCAGACAGACAGACAGTTTTTAATGAAGTAATCAAATAGAATGAATGCATCAAGTTAACAGTCAGTCATCAGTACTTATGAACGATTCATTTTCTAAAGCATCAGTACGTCTACCTTCATTTAGCGTTGAACTGAGAACAACCTAAGTGTTTATTTTAACAGACATGAATGTTGTCTTGATGTAATTAAGTAGTAATTTTTCTGAAAACAGAAAACAGTGACTCAGAGGATGACATTTAGGTAAACATGTACAAACCTGCTGTCAGAATACTACCATACAAATTGATATTTGATGATTTATGAGAAATTGACTGAGGTTACATAGATACTCAACGGTGTAGTGTCAACTTGTTGTAGTAACATGACAACTATATCTTACGTCTTGCACGAACGTGTAATTCAATTCAAAGTTGTTATAAACTAAACAGACTTAAAACTTCATAGTGCTTTCTGGTATAATAGAATGTAGACAAAACAATTAGAAGACGAAAATATAGCAAATGTAGCAAGATAATATCAGCTCAGTTTGTTATTATTTCGCAGATTTGTCTCAACTATTTACAGCCTAAACAATACCAGAAAACCTGATTTACTAAAACGCGGTTTGATTATGCTTTCATTACATTGCTACTGTATAAAATATACATTTTTTGTAGTTGTGTTACTTACTAACATACTCTTTATAGTTAAATTTCGTTTCTACCCAAAGTTTTGAACTCTCTCCTTTTCTGAAAAGAACATCAATCTAATTATCTAATAAACAGTCAGTCCTTCTAATATTTAATAATTTAACCATTTACATCATTCCTGAAACATGCTACATACAGTTATTATCAATAACTATGTGTCAAAATAGTGCGTTGGTGGTTCGGAGTTCGATCCCCGGCCGACGTACTCCTTTACCTCACTAAGCCAGTAATAAGATTGGTTAAGAGAGAAAAGGTTGGGCATGAGGTTAGCAACCACATCCCGTAAAAATAAACACCACTGCTACAGAAACTTCAAGCCTGTAGTTTGAAGCTCTATGTTCTACTGGGAACGTAAGGAACGAGTGCAAAAAACTTCTCAAAATGTCTTGATTTTACTCCCTTTGATAGGTTTGATCGAATCTTTTAAATGATTTTGAAGGATTTTTCGAGTGGCGCTGAATGTCCTGAATTCACCAGGTGTTCTGTCACCGAACTATTTACCCGTTTTCGTTCTCCTAAACTGGTATATGCACGTTGAGGTGGCCCAATGCGACAGCTTGTCTTTCGAGTTCTGGATGAACAGTTTCTTGCAGGAAAACGTCAGTCGTAGGCTAGCGGCGAAGTATGTTTTCCTAAGCGATTTTGAGAGGCGTCTGTGAAGGATTTCTGCTTCAATATCACCTTTGAATTCTAGATTAAGCAGAAGCTTCCCAAAGAAAATGCTTCTGCTTAATCTAGAATTCAAAGGTGATATTGAAGCAGAAATCCTTCACAGACGCCTCTCAAAATCGCTTAGGAAAACATACTTCGCCGCTAGCCTACGACTGACGTTTTCCTGCAAGAAACTGTTCATCCAGAACTCGAAAGACAAGCTGTCGCATTGGGCCACCTCAACGTGCATATACCAGTTTAGGAGAACGAAAACGGGTAAATAGTTCGGTGACAGAACACCTGGTGAATTCAGGACATTCAGCGCCACTCGAAAAATTTCTCAAAATGTGTTCAAATTCTTTTCGTCTTGTCTAGGTTGTAAGCAGTTGATAAGAATTGATGAATTAGTGAAAATGAGCTACATGCTATTTCATTACCACTTTTTAGTTATTTGTTCAAGTTGATCAATGGGAAGAAATGTATGAAGTTTTGAATGAAACAGTCTCAAATAAAGAAGAATTAGTTACTATTACTAATACTATTAACAATAATGCATAAACTTACAGTTTGTTGTTTATTCTGTTCATAATCATCACTACTGACAGGATTGACTACAGACGAGGTAAATAGTGTTGTCTTTTGGTCAACATTTGTTCCACTACACATACGTAAATTCATAATTACTGAACGTAGATGAGCTATCTCCATATCATTCTGTGTTAGACATGATTTAATCCAATTATTCAATAAACCAATTAACCGTAAACACATGTTAATATTTTCACCTAATTCATAATTTCTAATGTCTTGTTTATTATTATAATTATTTTCACTCAGTAAAATTGATATATTCGTTAGCTGATTGTATAATTCTTCAATGAAAGCTGGTGTTCTTGATGATTTTCTAAGAATGATACTATCATTATCATTATTATTATTAGTAGTAGTAGTATGCATTTCAATTGCTTGACCATTTGTTGTACACTGTTGCATTTGTATATACTGATTCATTAAATCATTATAACGATTTTGTAATGCTTTCAGCAGATTACGTACAGCAATACAAGCTGGTGAATTACACGTTCCAACTGGAATCTTTAGGAAGTTAAAGGGGAAAAAAAAAGAAAATAGGGAAATCCAATGAAATAAAAACGTTAAAACAATAGAAAATGCAAATTCTATCTACAATTATTTGAATTGTGGTGACTGGCAGTAGAATTCAGTTCGCATATTTCCTTCTGCTTTGGGACTGGATACATGAATGTGATGGTATTCCTACGGAGACGCGAACCCAATACCTATCGTCTCAAACACTAAGGCAATGGGCAATTTATTAAAAGCGTATTAATAATACCAATAACGCTTTTAACGAACTCTACAGTTATCGGATCAATAGTGGTCTTAATAACGTGTAATTATTACTGGTTACATTTCTATTTGCCTTTATATGTGAATTGCTTCTCTAAACAACAATTATGATTGATCAGAAGTTGCGAGTAACTTCGACTACAGTTTATGCATGTTTAGTCTGTCGAGTCTTTTTTACTTCAGCAACAATTTCGCTTACAGGTGATCACCATCCAGGATTCAAGCATAAAAAGATACACTGATAGTTCATTATTACCCTTTAAAACTCTTCGACAGTCTTTATACAAGTCTGATGCCAACCCACCATTTTCTTCAACATAGGAGTAGGTTAGAAAAGAGTTTGGGGGTCATAAAGTCCTTGACAGTTGTTTTCAGTCACGTAAAGAAGTATAGACTCCCTAGTTGATCTCCTCAAGACGCCTAGAATCAGTGGACTGAGACTTCTGGTGATATGGATGAAAAATGTTCTCGATGGCGCAGACGGATTAACTTTTTGTAACCTCAAGTATTTATTAAAACCTCATGATTTTTAAAGTTGCTATTCTTTTACTTTTATTTCTGCTTATTTTAGTTCTTTTGAATCACTTTTTCATTATTTTCTCTGCCCTTGTATGGTAGATACAATGTTGCAACTTGAACCGCTGCACTTCTGTACAAAGTCCTATGTTGAAACTCAGCCAGTTATTCATCAACGGTGCCTTTTTTAGACTAAGGAGGTAAATTCGTAATTCTACGACTGATATTTTCAAAATGAAGTCAAATCGAAGTATGTGTTTTTTGTCATCTGAATCAGGTGATTCAATGGGTGACTAATATTCCATTAGAACTTTGGCAAATATGTCTTGGAGACAGTCACTATTAAATCATAAAGTCTTCTTCTTTGAATTAACAATAAATAGCAAATTAAAAAGAAGGCTTTGGATGCGATTTCATTCCGGACCGATTTATGCAAAGAGAATTCGGATAACATTTTATTTCATGCATTTTCACTGACAAAAAATACCTTTCGACACCATTCAGTCATTAAATATTAGAAACTCATTCATTTTGTTTAGTTCACATCACTATGAGGAAAGTCTTTTTTTAAACCCCGATACATTCTGTCAAGCAGCTATCTAAAGTAAAATCGAAACCACTAACGAAATAAAATTAATTCTTAGTAGTGAAATTAACTCAATGACTTCTTTATCGGTTTCATCACAAGCTGATGTCAATTAGATAATCGTTGGAAAATCAAAGAGTACTGAACAACTGTTTTGGGACTCGTCATCAGTACGCACCCACTTAAGTGCGAACCCAGGACCTTCCAGTTACAAAGTGTTCTTGTAGATCATTCAGCCAATGAGACCTGACCCAACGGCCCATGAATTCCAACTTCTACCAATTCACGATATGTGTAGCGCCACCGCAATTAGCGAGCAACTATCCACCCATCTGATCTGATGGACCCTGCTAGTTACGACTTCTCAGTAGAACTTCAGGCAACTTCCAGTAAACGGCCAGCCACTACTGAGCATCAGATTAGTTTTCAAGTGTTGGTATGTAGGGAGTGAACGTCTTTTTATCAATTATATTTTCTGAATCTGTTTGTCTGTTGTTTAAAACTATTCAATTATTTAAACCTGGTTAAAAATAATTAAGTTTTCTAGAAGGTATTCATTCACTGGTATAGTTTCATTTAAAAATCTCTTTCGGTTAACTTACCAATCATAGTGTTTTATAAATAGTATCTTAAAGTAGGTGAATGAGTATTTTTGAGCACTTTGTATTCCAAGTATGTTTCAAACTAAAACATGGTTAAAATTAATACTTTACTATTTCCTAACTGTTCATTAAACTTTGATTGGACTCTAGTAACTACTGTTATGTGTCAGGCTAGTCCTTTGGTGCAGACGGAATTCTATCAGTCACGTTGGCAAAGTGGCCACCATTCTAAGTAGCTCGCCATCACGGTGTACATTGATTTGATATTAGATGGTTGGAGGCAATCGGCAGGAAGTCCTATCTGACCTAGGTTTCGTTCTAGTTGGCATACGTCAGCAAGGCGTATGTGTAACTGCTGAAGGCACACAGACAGATATGAAAACAGTCACTTTATGCTTCGCTAACCAGTACATTATCTGCTAAATTTTTTGTGTAAAAACCACTTTTCGTGTGCATTAGTGTTTCAATGATAGAATGCTTTCCAGCCACGTGAGAGTTCTGAGTTGGATTCCCAAAGATTGTACTCTTAAACTTCACCTTATTGACTAACCGGTAGTAAGTCCGAAAAACAGAAAAGGCTGGGTGTGAGTGAGACCAACAAATCCAGTGCATAAAACAACAATACTACTACAACAACAACTTCAAAGGTGAAAGCTTGAAGTTTTATATTCCACTTGGAATGCAAAAGAATGAATTAGAAATAATGATCAGTTTTAGTATTTACATGTGGAAAATGTGAGTGGAATTCCTTTTAGAAAAAAGCGAGCGCCATTTACGAACACTTTACTGTGAAAGCTTATCAAATGAAGTTATTGTTTTAAGAATTCTTTTCACTTGATTATTTGTGTTATAAATAAATTTCGTTAAATATAAGTTACATGTTACTACATAGGAAAGGTATTCTGACAACTACTACAAAATGCTACTGCCTCTTAACATACCAGGAGATAATTATGTCCAGATTTTAGCTCAGCTTTAATGTCACATAACTGAACAGACTAAAAACATCTCATATGAAATTTTCATTCTGAAGAAGAAACGTCTAAAACTTGCTCTTTCAGTGTATTTTTCAGTACTTCAAGGAATAGACACAATAGACATGATAAATGATGTGGAGACATACAGTATATGAAGGTCCACATAAAAGAACCTTCAGCTTAAACTGTAACTCTCTACACCTGTAGGCCCACGAATGAAAATAAACAAAAGTAACAATGCATGACAGTCATTCATATGTGAAAGAAAATAATGACTTTATTCGACCTATGGTAATTGTCTATGAACCACACCACGTAAATTATCAAAGCCAACAAATGAATTTTAATTTCCCAATACGAGTTTATAGGGATTCAATTGATTTCAATTTTCATAACGGATTGATATCAGTTAGCGATCCACTGAAAACCAGAGGTTACTGGGTGACTGCTCGTCCCATTTTGGGACTCTTCACCAGTATACATTTTTTGGATTGCAGCTTGATTCAACACCGTATTTTTGGTACAGTTATGGAATTTTCAGCATGTAATATCGGTAGCCCAAATTTCGCAGGCGGACCATACATATCAGCTGTGCGTCGACAGAAGATCGAGCTACAGACCATATGCATGATCGGCGAGAGTCCTAACCGCCGTGCCATCGAGACGGCTTACTGACTACTAGACACTAAACACAGGACCTTGAGATTGCAAGGCCAGTTCATTTACCATTCGGCCACTGGAGCGGAATCCAATGACCCGTCAATTCTAACTTGTGTCAATTTGCGATTTTAGTGCTAAAAATGTCATCCACGAGTATTTGTCCTCAGAGCCATCTTGATGGACTCCATTGATAACGACTTCTCACTGAAACTCTAGGCAAATTTGTCCTGCAATCAGTCCCTAGTGAAGACCAGATTGATTTTTGAGGGTGATTTGTAGGGTGTTGACTATTTTGAAGTTTGATCACGGACTGTTTTCAATGATTCTGTAACCGATATGAAGATTGCCTGATCAACTAAGGTTCAGTGTTTACTGTCTTTACTTATGTTATAACTATATGCATATCACAATTAGGATTTTCGTCAAAAGTATATTTTGAGGATTGAAATGCCAGTTGTTGACTTTATTTAAATTCCTGCAGTATAACGTGCTGTGGTGTAAACAACTGAGAAATAGATATAGGTAGTATTTTGGGTAGCGTCTTCAGGAAAATAATGGTAATTTCTGTTTTACTGAAAATGTCAGTCAGAGAGAAACATAATAAGGCGCTAATAACACTGAGAACAGTCCTCTACGAAAAAGACAAGGTGAATTGTAAAGTTCTGACAACAGAGTGTATTGTAGTTTATCCGAGTAAACATTACTTCTACCCACTGACTGTTTTTCACTTCAGTGTACTGCATATTTAAAGGCATTTTGCAGTGAATACTTATACTGACTTTAAAAATTATCACTCATTATTCTACAGTAGTTTTAATTGAACACTAGTCAGTAACTAGTGAAATGTGTGTGTCTAGTCCTATCTTTGGTGCAAACTGAATTCTATCAGTCAGGCTTGCAATGCGGCCACCATGCTAGGTTGCTGGCCATCATGGTGTACTGTGAATTGTTGGTATCAGATGGCTGGAGGCAATCGCCAGATACGCCTTGCTGACGAGTGCCAGCTAGCACGAAACCTAAGTCTGTGGTGAGAGCAGGCCGTGAGAAAATATGAGCAAGGCTGATTCAACAACCAATCACAGCAAAGTTAACGTGGCAAAATATGATTCGCAGATAGAGAACTCTATTTGTCAAGGAATCCCGAAACAACCAATCAGAAGCTTGCGTTTGTCTGCCTAACTTCTGATAAACAACCAATCAGATGACTGCGCTTGTCTACTTGCATAAGCTAATAATGTATATGAAATATGTATAAATACGTGTTGATTTTCATAATAAAACGATCTGTTGCCTGGCCCTTGTCTTCTGTTGTTACAAGTCAAGTAGGGCTTTGTGCCGATTGCCTCCAACTATCTAATACCATTATTCTACTGTATATTCAAAGTTGAAGAACTATCTTATTAACGTAGAATACAACTTGTAACGTTTAACAACATAAACATTTTCAGGAATATATTATAGACAGTTTATTAAATCAAAGTGACACTGAATGAACCATCGGTCACCTTTGAATAAAACATTTTTATGAGTGAAATTCGATTCAATGAATAGCTACTTACGAGGAAGCTGTGACACAGCGCAAAGATAATATATATCACTATGTATCCTTTGTTGACTTTATTCTATCATGGATTCATTGAAAATGATAATTGTTGTTCTTATTATCCTTTAGAGTAGAATTCAGTTATAGGTACTTTTTTCTATATCTGGAGCAGCAGTGATGTTGTTTTATTATCAAAGCTGAATAGTTTATAGCTCATCTGGACAGTATCTTGTTCAGTACATTTAATCAAACACTCTTTCTTTTATATACTTATGTTTGACCACTGTGATATCCCTAGTCCTTTCTATCCTTTTAATAGCATATTATTTTGAAGTGAGACAACATAAGCTGAGATGGAATTCTGTGCAAAGTCCTGCATGGTCTCATCACACGGCCAGTCAGTCAGTCAGTCAGTTAGGCAGGTAGTTTTTCCTGTTGCTGTTATACTTACCATAAAGACGGCAAGCAATAAAGTCTGCCTAGAGTGACTGTAATTCGAGTCCTTTTTGCTGTAAATGTTTTTTTGAAATCGTAGAAAAAGGGCAATATTCAACAACAGCTCTATAAAAACACAAATCATTTAGCTGTAGACTATTTAGGTCACAAATTTCCAGTAGTATAGCAAGCAGCTGTTATTTAATACTACTTTGGTTTTCTGAAAATTGTTTACATCTGTCTGTTTAATTCTCTCTCTCCTTCTTCCTCTATCTCAGCGTGTCTCTCTCTCTCTAGATCACACACACACACACGGCTCCAGTAACTGGCATCGTTATGCATATTATAACTTTACTTCGGTAACTAAAAAATAATAATAGTGGTTAGTATCTGTCTATCTGGCAGTAGCCATAAACGAAAATGAATATTTAGAAAAGGAATAGAGACTACATTATTATTGATTAATAACTACTAACTCTACTAGTCGCAATTCAATGTAATCAATCTGTCCAGAAAACATAAAGTTACAAGGTGGGTGATATATAACTAGAGATGCATTCAGTAAGGCATATCTGTTAGGCTGTCACATTTGTAACAAACACCGTGAAATTAATTTTAAAGGTGAAGACAGCTTCATTAAATTATACACTTTAAGCCATAAAGAAAAATTTATTCGGGCTTTTTTCTTCTAGCTTAAATATGTCGACTCTAATAAACTGGTAAATGAACATTTTATACAAATGATGATACTAAAGCCTCTTAGTAGATTTAACAATTAGATAGAATTGGCCTCTTTTTTTCCTTCACGTTCCCCAGTGGAACATAGGGATTCAAGGTAGTGGCTTGAAGTTTCTGTAGCAGTGATTATTTTACAGGATGGGGTTGCTAGCCCCATGCCCAACCTTTCCTCTTTACCAGCATTATTTCTGGCTTAGCGAAGTAAAGGAGTGCGTCTGTGGCCGGGATCGAACCCCGGACCATGTGCATGTCGGCGAGCGTCCTAACCGCTATGCCACCGACGCAACCTCTTGCGACTATAAAAGCTGCATACAGAAGAGGAAAATGCAGAATAAGAGAAACTGAAAGGTTCATTCAGTGATCTAGAAGACTGGTGAATTATGCATGTGACATCGGTAAAGATGGACGCTGATTTCAAAGAATACCCACAAAGATGCATACGAATATAGGGGAGGAGTTTTAAAATAAGACAAAATAAGCCATTTTGGATTTCAAATCAGAAAGTGCTAATCACATCAAGATGTCGTCTAGGTTCATCTAAGCAAAAATCAAATGTCATCAGCGAAGGTATATATTTTCAAATAAGTGCAGTAACTGAGCTAAGATTCAATTCTACATAAATTTGTTTATTCGATATATCACACGGTAACATTTCGAAAACTACTTATTGCTACTATTCTTCAGAAGATCCTGTTTAATCTATTTAAACAAAATAATTCAGTTTATCCAACTATTTGCAATGATTATGAGGTCAAACTAGTAGGATCGATTAAATTGACAGACCACAAAAGCTACAACAATCTAGACTACTAGACCTTACTCAACTATTCGGAAAGATGGAAAAAAGTGACAGTCCCAAAATCCAATATAGCAGGTTAAAAGGAAGAGATCGATAAATGAAGCTTAATTAATCGATTTGATTGCAACAGACATCTAAAATATTTTACTACTCTTACGACTAATAGGAAAGAATAAAACCGAGTTTAAAAGCTGTTTAGTGTAAAGCTGAAATGATTTTGAACAATAAATTATGTTGGAAGGATTATTCAGTAAGTGACACCCTTTCACGGCGTGATATACACAATAAACAAATTAATGTGGACTTACATTCTACCTCATCGTCTTAGTTTTATACATTTATTAATCCAAACTAAGATGTTGTCAGCCTCATTCATTAGCTCTATATGATGACGCCACGTGTCAGTTGACCCAAAACGGAAAACTCAAAGTGTAACAGCAGAAGACAAGGGTCAGGCAACAGATAGTTCATTAGGGAAATCAACAGGGATTTTTATAGATTTTCACGTACATTATTATAGATTATTGTTAGCAGAAAAACACAGTCTTCTGATTGGTTGTTTCTGACTCAAAGTTAATCTCTTTGTGGCTGTTTCTTGAATGCCAGATCATCTCTCTGCTGACCGTATCCGCCTACGCAAAATCTGCTGTGGTTGATTGTTGAATCAGTTTTTGTTCATATATTTCTCACGACCAATATTGGGGACATAAACATTGACGTAAAATACTGTCTACCAATTTTGGTTAGTAGCCATCTCTCACCACAAAAGTAGCCTATCAAGTGAAGACAGGAGTAATCCACAGTAGTCTGACTACGATCACTGATGACTGAATTATGCGTCAGACTATGGGGAGCGAGAAAACATAAATATGTTGCACCTATAAAGAGACTCTGGAAGATATGAATTTCGCGGATGATTAGTGTCGAATGTCATAAACTCGAAAACCTACAGGCGAAATCCAAAATGTTGACAGAAAAGGTAAGCAACAAAGACAGGAATTCAGATCAGCATAAACAAAACGGAGTGATAAAAATAACCAATCAACAGCAAACACCAACCGCTATCAACGGAATAAGTTTGAAAGAGGATACTCCCTTCATTTATCTGGGCAGCATCGTTTCATCTGCAGGTGGAACGGAATAGAAAGTCAAAACCAGAATCACAAAGGCAAGGCAAACCTTCATCACTCTGAAATCACTTTGAAAGTTCTCCATTCGTAGCATAAATAACAAAATTCTGATTTTCAACACTGATATTAAATCAGTTCTTCCATATGGGTCAGCAACTTCGTGCATCACGAAAAGTATTACCGACAGTTTGCAAACTTTTATTATTATTTGCCTCTGCCTCACAAAGAAGACAAAATGGTCAGAAAGAATTAGCAGCAGGGGGTTCTGGAAACGAACCAACCGGTAACTTATTGCTCAACAAATATGTAAGAGAAAATGGAGAGGGATCGAACACAAGCTGAGGAGACCGTTGGGTAACATAGTGTACCAAGACCTTGAGCGAAACTCGAATGGGAAACCACAAGGGGAGCGGCGGAGAATGATATGAAGGAGATCCTGTGAAGAGGAGGTGAGAGACTATGGAAAGTCGTGGGGCCAGCTAAAGACGGCTGCAGAGAACAGGAAAAAGAGGAAATGTGATATTGAATCCCTCTGTTCCACTCGGAACCCAAGGGATCAATAAATAGATAAATAACAAGACGTTATATGAAATAATGGTAAGGGTAGTAACATTAACAGCTACATATTCCAAATTATCCTGTTAAATATCCAACAAAACTAAATAAATAAAACTAAATAAAAAAATAATAAACGTATGAAATTCTCATAACATCAATATTACTTAACCAACGTGAAGAACTTTTAGCATAACTTACTGTAGTAGATGTTGCATTTGATAGTTGCATTGAATTGTCGGTAATAGTTTGTTTCAATGATGCATTTACAGCTTTCAGATCAGAAATTTGTCTTTCCATTTGTTTGACATCATAACCACGTGATGTTTTACGAACATGACTATTGTTATTGTTATCAGTGTCTGCAGTATTACGTGAACGGCTTCGCTGACGATCACGTCCACGACTGTTAGTTAATTCGAATGGTTTGGACTCTGAGTATTCACGTAGCATATCTTCATAAAGGGCCTATTCAATTAGATAGAAAGGTAAGTTTAGAGAAAATGTAATATAGGCAACATTGTCAATAATAGTTTCTCTACAGATACACCGTTAATTAATTACAACCAATTTTCTCCTTTTGCTTATTCTCATCTGTAAAATATGTATTAATATGAACATGGAGCTATATTGTACAAACTGGCTTTCATGTATACCTGGAATCTGACCAGTTAGCTGAAAGGTAATACTGCGCACATTGCTGTTGACCGCCAAGATATCTGAAACAGTTTTCTTAAAAGGTTCTAGGATTTAACAATGAAAAATTAATATGTGAATCCAGTATACTTATCACAGTTCACATTTCTAACAATAAAAGGCAATGATTAAATCAGCTAATTAAAATGTCTATTTTTCTTGTGATTGGTGTTAATTGAAGGTAGCAGGAATAGCTCGGAGAAAGATACGAACGGGTAGTCTCTAAATTACTAGTCCATTACCCTATCAGATGAGTCACGAGACCCAACTGCTAATTACGGTTATCATTTTTCCACAAACACCACGCGTAGTGTCTAGATGTATGTCATGTGAAGGAATGATAAGCTTACCGGCTGTTTCTCATCACAATGACTGTCTATATAGGTATTCAATTGTCAAACATAATTATACGGAATTAGAATAAGAGTGCACCTTGGTCCCTAATGACTGATGGTGTGCTCATTGAGAGCGGAACCTGGAACTAATCGTTTCAGACTCCAACAGAGACTGATCATTTCAGTTTAATGTATTTAATCAACAAGGAATTCAAGTTAATAATTTCAAATTATTTACAGTATCATATACCGATGGATTGCGTTGGTGGCGAAGCGGTTTCGGACTCTCGCCAGTCATGCACGCTCACCGACCATATACATGGTCCGGGGTTCGATTCCCGGCCGACGCACTCCCTTACCTCGCTGAGCCAGAAATAATGCTGGTAAAGAGGGTAGGTTGGGCCAGGTGAGGCTAGCAACCCCACCCTGTAGAAATAAACATTGCTACAGAAACTTCAAGCCACTAGCTTGAAGCCCTATGTTCCACTGGGAACGTGAAGGAAAAATTATTTTTTTATTACACTGATGGATTAAAATGAAAGCATTATTCTATTTGATTGCCTACTTTTCGAAAATAAGAATGAATAAAGACATCTGATAGTTTCCCTTTTTCAGCTGCTAAAGTATAATCTACTAGGTTAATGCACCATGTGATCGTAAGCTCTGGTTCAACTAGCACAAGTCGTTACTCATCGGTTCATCTTTCTTGAAGTGGGTCAGTCAATCCGACATATTTTTTAAGGTTACCAGTAACCAACCATCATCACTCTGGAATCAGTGTGAAGATTTACTACACTCAGCATTGTGGAACAAGATCCAGATCTTCAGTACTAATGTCAAGTCAGTGATTCCCTATGGTTCCTAGACGTGGGGCGCATGTCGTCAGTAGCATTTCCAACAGTCTAGTGGTTGATTTCTTCACTAGTTGCCTTCGCTATACTCTGGAGATCAGATGACTACGAAACATAAGCAACAAGGAACTCTGACAACTAGCCAACCAAGAACCTATCACCCAACAGATTTACAGAAGGAAATGGAGAGTAATTGCATATACGTTGAGGAAACAATTGAGTGAAATTACGTGGAAAGTCTCTAGTTAAATCTGAATGAGGCATGACAATTCCGTGTAGTTGCGAGGGTGACATGGAGGAGATCATGTAGGAGAAGACGAAAATCTAAGGGGACTGGTGCAGCCAGCTAAGAAAACTGCAGATATATGCTGCTGAAGTGCCCATGTTCCATTCGCAACCCAAAAAATAATAGTGATCAGTAATAGAAGTGAAGATTTCAGATATACCTTCTGTGCAATGGAATATTGCAGAAAAATTTGAAATGACGACAGATATGCGCTAAGATTGGCCCAAATAAAGCAATATCTGGCTAGATATTCAATGTCTGACAGTTTCCTTTAGAGAACTTATAATTCACCAATTTTAATCCATGCTTATAAATAAATGACTGTAGCCAACCTATTACTTTTATCAGTAGAAATCATCTGAAGGACTACACACAGCTACTTGTTGTTCCGTGGTTAGTAAAAGTGATATTAGTTTAGAATGAAATCCAGCTTATGAGTAAATAACACTATTAGAATTAAATTCCTTTCAAAAGGGACCTAGCACACAGAAATTCGACAGTAGGTTATGCATTTCTTTGCATATAGCATTTGAACTGATGAGCTGTTCGAAATACATCACGCCTTTTTTTAGACAAATTCCGCCTGTATATACATCACAATACAAATTTATTCATTATTTTAAATTTTTATAGAGTTGTTATGTTTTAACAGTCATTCTTACAGATAAAATAAAATATGCTTTGAACAGCCCTTCAGATATTTCTTTGTATAGGTTAATAAGGAGAAACAATGAAAGTCTACAAATGCCTTAATTTATATCCAGACAAATAGTAATGCTTACTACAGACTATTGAAAAGTCTCTGTAGGGTGTCTAAAACATTGGCAAAAATAAACTTGTTCGATGTATCAGCTAATCATCTATGTCCAAACATTGTACGTATGCCTTTTCACTATAGCTTTACACTTTGATAATGTAATGAACAATAAAAGGCACCACAACAGTATTTCGCTAAACATACTCTATCACTGTGTATATGTTTCATAAGGAACCATCCTGAAAATAAATGCTGTTTTAGTGAGCATGATCTACTTTTTATTACTGATAAGAAAGAATTAAGATGAAAGTAAGAATCTAAATTTAATGCTTTGTGGTTGCACACAAATTGTTTTGAATTCCTCAATGTTCTGAGTGGAACATAGGGCTTCAAGACAATCTCTGAAATTCTAGCAGAGGTGTTGTTTTTTACTAGCTGGGGGATGCTGGCAACACACTTAACAATCCCTTTTCTTCAAGAAATGTTAAGGGTTGCGTTGGTGGAGAAGCGAACGTGTATCCCCCGCATGGTTTGCTAGCATTCTGTGATTAAAATACTTACATAAGGCACACAAAAAACTCTAACTGCTTTTCAATAAAATTGACCAACACTACATTTCCTAAATACCAATGGAAGAGGTAGCCATCAAACAGTTATCCACTAAGCTTCAGTCAAAGGTTTCTACCTATAAAAAACGCCTCAAGAATGAAACTGCTTTTTTGCGATTGACAGAATCATAGTGGCGATTAAAGATGAAATGAAAACGATATGCGAATGCTTAGACGATGGAGCACTGAGCTAGTAATCTCGAGGTCGATTCTTTAAACACTGACTACAATTCAGATTTTGGCTTCGTCTTCAACCATCATCCACTGCTTGCACACAAATATCTAAACTATTAAAATGCCCTTTTTTTCATGCTTTTAACAATATTGAGTGGATTCTAGCAAAAATAACTTAAAACATACAATAAAAAAGACTAATCGTGACTTGCAAAGACAGAAACTCATTAACCCTAATGAAGAGAGCCATAACAGACTAACGATAAACTAACATTTGACAGCTAATGTGGTACAATAATACATATTGATTCATGTATATGTATCTATGCCTGAAAGTATGACTCATTACGAAGAAATAAGACACTATTTTGTAGAAAAAACAGGACATGAATAATGACTTACTCTGATTAGTCTACCAATGACAGTATTTGCAATATTTTCGTCATACTAAGGCTATATTATTCCGCTGACTTCTTTCAAAAGTTATTCGTGAAGTCGGTGTGTCAGTTTAGGTTCTCTATACACTGACTACCTTCATTTTACTTCCAGTGTTATGCTACACATATGTTAGTAATTAACATCTATTCACCTAGTAGAGAACATACTTGCAAACTAGATAATTTATTGCAAAAGAATATTAATACCATCAATTAGCTTAATTGTACAATGCGTGTAAAATGGATAATAGTGATAAACTAACAATGAAACTATCCTCAAAAGTAGCATGCACGTATACACATACAACATAAACAATTCCTTAATGTAACAGAAAACTTTAAGCTACTGAAAACATTAAGGCTGGAAAACAGCGAAAGCGTTGCAATGATCGCATTATATATTTGTAATATTTTTCACTCCTTTATATGTTCCAAGTGGAATATAAGGTTTCAAGCGTGAACTTTGAAGTTTAAATAGCGCTGGTGGTATTTTACGGGATAGGGTTCATTAGCTTACAGCTAACCTTCCTCCTTTCCTTGGCTTACTAGTGATTAGTAAACTAGACAAGGTTTAGAACTGCTTAAATTACTGTGGCGAAAGAATTGGGTTCTTATCTTACGTAAAACATCATTCGCACTGACATTTCGCTTTATCATATATATATATATATATATATATGATCAAATACATCAAGAACGGTAATTAGCGTAAGGGAATAATGATTCCATCAGTTGAAGATGCTTTACTTATTTAACCAGTAGTAGATTTTGCAGACAAGTTTACAGTTCATTGCGAAGATGTTCGCAATCATACACCGACGAATACGCTACTCTATACAAATCTATCTTGCCCTTGCTAATTGTAAGCTTAAATTTATTACACACAAATTTATAAATAAAATATACCTTCCATCATGTACAAGTCAATCCACGTTTTAATTCCCTTGAGAATTAAAAACTAAATTAAAAATGTTATTTTGCAAATCCAAAGAAGTTAGGTAATCAAAATCTGACGCCTTGGGTTCAACCCTCGATGGTGTTGTGTTTGTGGGTGTGTGTGTGTTCACTGTTGCACTAAACAACTTTTCTGTACTGCTTTAGTTTCGACGCTTCTCTAAGAGATGATAAGGTGCGTCTGTGTTTATGTTAAAAGTTAACTTGAACAGAAAAACACACTTATATCTTCAGCTATTAACCTTTTAATTTTTATCACGCAAGTTCTATGAGATTTTACTCTTCTATTCAATTTCTTCCTATTGAATACAATTGGAAACATGAAAACATGATTCTACAATTGTTTTGCTCTTAAGCTGATTTAATTACTGATGTGTGTGTGTAAATGAAGGAAATTCTTTAAAACAAAACTATCGTTTTAGTATTAAAAAAACCTGTAAAATGATAACTTATCAGTTAGTAAAAACATCGTCACACAATTTATGCAGTGAATACCTACTGGCTGAATTGATATCACATGAGTAAAACAAATGTCGGTGTTTAAATTGCCTCACATTAACAACTCCTACTTTCTGGCGTGACATGGGTCCACCATATATATATATATATATATATATATATATGGCGGTGATAAATGTAATATAGTTAGAAAGTATTATGGTTACATTTTTATCATACAGTAGACCACTAATTAGTTTGGTTTTTCCAAAAAGAAATCATGTGAAGATTTTGAGTATGTACATCTCATAAAAGCAGCTTACAGGCGTATTGATGAGGCTAGGTTGATAAGAAACATTAGGATAATTATGTCCCATTTCCGCCTCATTCATGACCATGTCATTTTAAGTGCTTTCGTAACATACAGTCTGTTATAAACATTAACTTGACAAATATCTCAAACCTTAGGGAACCGACGATCAACCTTGCACCATGATGTAGCTTTACAGGCTAGGTGAGACAGTTTTCATTAGTGGAGGTGTTGTTGATAGA
Source organism: Trichobilharzia regenti (assembly GCA_944472135.2). NCBI lineage: Eukaryota > Metazoa > Platyhelminthes > Trematoda > Strigeidida > Schistosomatidae > Trichobilharzia > Trichobilharzia regenti. The sequence continues at coordinate 61,050,846 of OX235265.1, read as the reverse complement.
TTGAAGGTGACAATTAAGGCTTCAAAAATGCAAGCACCTCCATTTCGCACATTAAATGTCATGAAGTGTAACAATTATTAAAGAAACTTTCCAGATTATTAGAAAATAATCCAGGAACTGAGCATATATTGAATCTAATGGTATCTGTAGACTAACTGGATAGATAATAATGCGACTAAGTGCTGTCACAAGTAGAATTATTTTTATCACTTGCAATTCGGCTCCGTTTTTAATTCTTTACATAATTTCTATGTCAGTGATGAGAAACTTCCCTGCTATACTACAGTCTATGGTAATCTTAACAGTATGCTTGTTTAATGTTAATTGGCTAACAGAGATATATAGTGATTGACAATATTTTTAAAATTTCGTAAACTCCTAGTCTGTTTAAAAGAGTTGGTAAGGTGAAATAAATATTCACTTTCATCTGATGAAATAATTCTATTAATTTTCAAAAAATGCTAAATTTTGAAGGTTCGTTTTATTGTCACTAGGAAACAACCAGTTATCCCTTGGAATATATACCGATGTTTCACTGTATACTTTTGAAATAGTGCAGAAAATCTGTAACTCATTTGGGTACTTTTGGTGTTGCTGTATGCTTTCAGTTCAACGGCATAACTGTGTGAAAAGTTTTCGTCGACCTTCTGAACGATATTTTCAGGAAGGAAAATGAAGGCCTCAAAATTAAACTACCTTACAACGATAAAACAGTTTACTTTAGCTATCAATGATCCAGTATCTCTGAATGTTTCTGCCTGGAAGTAAACATGTGCTTTGTGAGTCATTAGTTCTCGCCAGTTAAAGTGGGAGGTTCGGGTTCGATTACGCGTTAATGCCTCGTGAGGAGGGAAGGTTGGGCGTGAGACCAGCAGTCTCATCCTGTGAAAAAATAGTATTGTCGGTACTGAAACTTTAAAGCTCGAAGCCTAATGTTTCACTCGATACGCGAGGGATTAGAAACAGCATACAAACACTATTGTTTCTAAAGTCACGCAATCTTTGAGTAGAAGAATTCTACCTAAGAACTAATTAATTTTGCAATAAATATGTGGAAAGAAACAGACACGATTTCTTACACTACTTTGGTGATTGCTTCTTGGGATTAAAAAGAAACAAAGTACTACTATTAACACATTTTTAAAAAATTTAATGCAGATTTCAGACCTATACAATCTACATAGCCAACAGATAAAAGCACTGCAGATTCTGTCACAAAAACGCATTAACATTTGCATAGGTGATTCGTGAGCAAATATTTATTAAAGTCTACTGAAATTTTAGGCGAATAGATACCATAAAAATGGAGAGGACACAAAATATCTAGACGTCATATAGTTTCATTAAAAATCTTTCTCACCACTTTTGTGAGAGAAGAGAATCAAAAACTCAAAACAATATTATAAGCAAGTCTTTCATGAGACTGCCTGCCAATCAATAAAAGTAAAAAATAAATAGACGATTGAAAAATTGATACTTAAGAGATAAGCAGACATAACAAATTGAAAACATTTTCCAGTATGAATTTAAAACAAGCAACAAGTGTTGATGAGTCAGGATTCAGTGAATCTATCAAATTTCGCTAGAACTCTTCAAGTTGAGGTAGGAAAGAATAAGAGAGATTGATGGATTACGGTTGAGTCATCACTGTATTAAACAGTTAGTTTTTGTAGCTGTTAAATTATTGGAGGCATGTTTAAATCATTGGGCTTCCTGAATTCCCATCTAACAACATGCATATTATTTTCTCTAATTCTTATTAACTCAAGCATTCATTTACATCACTCAGTTGCTAATCGAACCCAGTTACATTTTGATTAGCTTTTAAACTACCAGTGCACATTTCTCGAAAACTTACGGAATATATCATAAGGAGTGATCTATGCTTCAGGTCGAACAGTATTGCGTCACATCAAATACTATAAATTGTTATTTACTTGAAGATTCTGGATGGAAGAAAATATTATACAATAAATTACGCTGAAAAATTTGTACACTGTGAAGATATTTTGTCCAGAATAAAGCAGTTATTTTTGAGTGGACACTAGTTAAGTAACTAGTGCAATATGTTTACTCCTCTCTTTGGTGCAGATTGAATTCTATCAGTCACGTTGGCAATGTGGCCACCATTCTAGGTGGGTCATCATCATGATGCACTTTGAATTGTTGATATTACGTGATTGGATGCAATCGGCAGGAAGCCTTGGACCTAGGTTTCGTACTTGTTGGCACTCGTCAGCAAGGCGTATCTCCAACCTAGTGTTCAATCAAAAGTATGCAATACAACCCTTCAGGAAGTCAACCACCAACTCGAACAGATCAGCAGCACGGGGTGACGCGGGTTCGAATCTCAGAAGGGATATGAGTTCCTTCAAGGTTGCAGATACGCCTTCTTGACGAGGGCCAACCAGTACGAAGTCTAGGTCCAAAGCCTCCTGCTGATTACGTCCAACTTTCTAATATCAATAAAACTGTTATTATTTACCATTGTCAACGGACAAACAGGAAGACGGTTAAGATTGCAGAGACCACCTATAAACCTACTCTGTATGGTGACGACTTTGAGTCTACCATGGTAATGGCTTTTACTTCGTTACCAGTTATTATTTCTATTTTTTATTTCATCCCACCCCTTAAGATTGTTCTTACCTTAATAAAAGCTAGCCTTCCTCTGTACCATTACCGTGATTAGTTTTATTATTAAAATTCTTTTTATAAGTCCTAGAATTTTTAAGTTCACCTTCTGATAACTCGTTACGTATTATAATGACGTAACTGAGCCGTAAACTACTATAAATTTAATTCTCAATCTCTTCCAGCTCTTCTAGCCTAGATCTGTCTGAACGTAACCTGCAAAATATTTTCACTGTTCCACCATAGAATAATTTTATTCGAGAAGGCACATAGTGGTATGGTAGTATTATTAAATGATGATGTTTCGAGCATCTTGAAATGATTATGGGCAATAAACTGTTCTTGAAATACTCTCATTAGGTAACACTGTATTACAGTGTGTGTTTTTATCAAATAGAATTATTCTACAATGGAGTTATACTCTGCCACAGTGGCTAAATTCTATTCTTATATGAATCTCACCACCATTTGTTTTGCTATGAACAATTCATTCTAATTTATCTATAAGTCTTGCATCTCATTGTATAGGTATACTGTATACTGTATGTACAGTGTACAGAGCTAATGAGTTCCAGAGAAAATTTGATGAATTCATTTAATCCTGATTTACTAACATTTGTTGCTTGTTATATAAGAATAAAACTTGTGCACTGTGGTAGAGTGTAATTCCATTATGGGTAAATTTTGTTTTGATAAAGTCTCACAGTGTTATACAGTAATGTTTACTGATGACGTTTCGAGCACAATTTATTGCTCATAACATATCAAGGTGTGATATGATTATAAGCAATAAATTGTGCTCGAAACGTCATCAGTAAACATTACTGTATAACACTGTGAGACTTTATCAAAACAAAATTTACCCATAATGGAATTTGTTGCTTGTTTTTAAAAAAAAATATATAACAAACTCTACAGGATAAATAGGCAAGAAAAGATTTTCCCACTACTGATTTTACGCGGCTAATTATTTTTGTTTTGAACAAGAAAACTATACTATATTGTAAAATCGACTCATTACCTGACACTTTGTTCTTCAGCATCATTCTTATAAACATTGTGTCACTACTCTTGATTTTCTATGCACACGCTGTCACCACCATTAAAGTTACAAGTTAATTTTTATTAATGAGTGTGAAGTAGAGTTCATAAAGCGTGTATATAAAATCATTTGAGATAGAATAAACTTGATGTGACTAATAATAATAATAATAATAATAATAATAATAATAATTGAATCGCAAAAATTTACAATACACAAGCAACTATAGGGAATACGGATAAACTGTTATGACAATTGTTGAAAAGTGTTTGACAGTTGTAAACATAACGGTGACATTGATAGCACTAGCATAAAAGAATATTAATAACAACGCATAGAAAGAAATAACAATTTAGAGTAGTTTTAAAACAACAAGCATTTTCATTACCAAACTTACGGGTTGATGATAAACTTTGTAAATTATGAGCTTCCAAACAACAATAATATCAGTTACAATAGAAAAAGAGGTCAGTATTTACTTAACAAAAGATAGTTAGCAGTGAGCAACAGTGCGCGCTAGATATGCCTGCGTTGCAGTCAGGCTTAAACTCAAGACCTATCATTTCAAACTGTAAAGCAATAGCCAAAAAGACTATTGGTTCATGAGGGAAACCCTTAGTGCTAAGGTCTTTGAGATTGTCGTTTCTAAGACCTATTGATTTCCACTGTCAGCTTAAATGCAATAATAATAATTTGCTTTATTCCAAACAGTACTTGTGATACAGAATGGAATTCTCAGCATTTTACAACAGTATTGCATCTAGTTAGTACATTAACAATAAATAAAATTCTACATAGAATAAGGGTAATCTCAGTTAGTTCTGACAACAACATATTGGCATGTCGGTAGCAAAGCCAAAATTGAACAGAGTATTTGAAGGTGTTAGAAAAGAAGATGCCAGCATATTTACTGGAGTAAGCGGTAAAAAAAAGGTCGAGATATACAGATTGTGAAAGAACGAAGAAGAATGTTTTAGATAGAGTTTGTAAGGAAGAAAGAAACAAAGCAGCACATAACAGAGAAAAAAAAGAGAGAGAAAAGGAAAAGAGAGAAAGAAGACGTTGTACCAATAAATGATATGAGTTGAAAAAACGAGGTCCAGTTGTACTACTGACTACTTAATAAGTTATTAAAAGAAGTGGTCTAGGTGTCCGCTCTAGTAGCCTATATGGCAACAGAAACAGTTCGTTTCGGTCCAGTTGAATTAAGAACAAGGAGTTCAAGATTTCAAAAAAAAATGGTATAAAATTCTTCAATCTAAATGGAAGTAGGAATAATGAAAACAGCAGCGCAATGCAGACATCTCAGTACAATTCTGTGAATCATAATCATTAGTTAAGTGTTTACATACGCTAAAACTTAAATATATTAAAATAAAGCTCAAGAAGGAGATTCTATAAGAAAAGTATGCTTATATAACAGAGTAGTTCAATTAATAAGAGTACAAATCCTCATTTTAAAAGAAGAATGATAAAACTATTGCTAAAAATGAGGGTAGTTCTTAGAAGATAAACTATTTAGTTATATAATCAAATAAAATGACATAACTGAAACAGAAGCTGAACCAAAGTGAATTATCAACGTAGAACTTTGCACAAAAAGCACAGCAATTTATTTTCACCAAACTCCATAAAAGGTGGACATAGAAAAGTAGCACAGGAATACAATGAAACTTTAATGAACGAAAATATACGGACAAAACCAATAAATAGTTTGATCGTAAAAATAACTAGTGAGGTGGTATTTGTGAAATACAAATCCGGCATTAATACACCTATCAGTCGGTAGCACAGCGGTTAAGACGCTCACCGACCATGTACAAGCTCCGGGCTTCGATCCCCGGCCACAGACGCACTCATGTACCTCGCTAAGCCAGAAATAATGCTGGTAAAGAGGGTAGGTTGGGCCAGGTGAGGCTAGCAACCTCATCCTGTAAAAATAAACACTGCTACAGAAACTTCAAGCCACTAGCTTGAAGACCTATGTTCCACTGGGAACGTGAGGAAAAAAACAACACCTACCAGTCAATTCAAAAACATCTACTTTAAAACTTACTTGCACTCATAGCTTAGTAAGTAACTGAAGTTCAAGTCCCCTTAAATTTACGGTGGGGTGGGTATTTCATGATCGAACTGTTTGATTTACTCTTAAATATTTTAAGATATTCAGTTTTATATACAATGCTTTCCTAACACATACTTTCTAAATATCATCGTATTTATTGCTCTTTTTTGTTCTAACAAACTTATTTTTGTACGGAATAGAGTCCAAATGAATGAAAAGAATAAATTCAATCCAGTTGTCAACTAATCTGGCAGTAGACAGTCCTTTTTTAAAAAAAAACAATAAGCAACCAAATGAATATAATACTTAGACAGAAATGACTTCATTTGTCGAGTATGACTATTTTTTCTGACTCATTTGACATAGATTACAAGCGAAAACTTGACAGATTTATAGAAAAACTCTGAAGAGTTACTCGTCAATGGTCTATATAATATTTCATTTATAGCTGTAGTGATTGAGTGATTTAAAAGACAGACGGACTGACAACAGCTGTTCAGAAATTCCTACAAACACTGCATTGATTCAGATGATGAATAGTAAGAAAAATAAACAAAAAATAATGTTTACTTATTTGACAAAGACTCTATTCATCCAAATGAAAATCCCTCAAAGTAATCAATTCAAGCACAGACAGGCCCATAGAGAAGTTTACACACAGAAGTAATAATGCCCAGCAATAAAGGCTACAAGGATAGCATCCTAAGCCCTGTAGTTGTTAAAGTTGTATGCAAAACCAAAAGCAAAATGGGTTTTTTTAATCAAACAATTCTCATGTAATTTAAATTTTATACAGCTTTGGACAAATGAGTTGTTTTCATAGATTTAATGCAATGAATAGAAGAGGCAATCAATATGTTGGTGAAATAATGAATTAAAAATATAGAAAAAAATTATCTCTATACATGAATATGTGTATATAAATTACGCCGAATAAAGCACTCACCTGTAGGCGGACGATACCACGTTGTGCACCAGTTTCAGCTGCTTGTAGACATGAAATTCGATCGAGTAGTGCTTTATGCTCTGACTCTAATTGATCTATACGCATAGCTTGATCATGTAGTCTAGTACGATCTAGTAAAGCAGCTTCATTTAAGGATGCGTTTGTTGCTTGTAGTTTAATAATCTAGGCAAAAATAATAGAAGTAATAATAATAATAATAGTAGCTATAGTAATCATAATAGTAACTATTAACTGCAATACAATGAAACACGAAATATATATGTACGTCACGCTAAAAATAAAACAATAATCAGTAATGTAAGCAAATATTATTCAACCTTTGTTATCGTTATCAATTGTGGTAAGATAACAGAACAAAACTACATAATTTTATAAAAACAATGCTGTCTAGTTTATTATTTTAACCTGAAATATGCTAATAATGATGAATGTGTCTGTTACCTGTCATAGACACAGTACTGATGCACGTCAATCATAGCTGAGAATCTGAACCTTATTGCATGTAATATTTAGTTGATAGTGGTATTTAAGACATGGGTTTACTACCGCTTGGAACTCAGTGACTTAATGCACCTGCATTCATACTGATGCTGACGGTGGTCTTAGTGAGAGCTGAACCAAGCACACTTCGCTTCAAAGTTCAGAGCGTTATGCACTCAACACACGAACCGGCCCTTGTTGACAATATGGTTCTTTGAACTTACACGTGTCGCTGGGACAAAGAAGTAAGCAAACTTGACTAAATTGTAAAATTCTTACTATCATTCTATTCAACGTAAATTCAACTAAGGAATTATCAATATTACTAATTAAATGAATCATCATTAGTTTTAGTATTTAATAGGAACCAAGCATATTATTCATTCTCGTATTTTATGAATAAAAATAACATCAGGTTGATATAAACGCTTAAAATATACAATAATGATGATGTAATAATGACTCAAGTTAATTAATGAATTTTTTGGATGAAATAAACCAATAATTTCTTTTCCAATTGGATAAAACTAGATTATTATTATTTTTTTTTGATTTACAGCTTGATTCCACACTGTATTTTTGGTACAAGTATGGAATTTTCAGCGTGGATATCGGTAGCCCAAATTTTGCAGGCCGACCATAGATATCAGGTGTGCGTCGGTGCGGGCTCGAACCCCGGACCATGTGCATGGTCGGCGAGAGTCCTAACCACTGTGCCACCGACGAGCATGGAGGATTTAATCATGAGCTGAAATCAGTTAGAGAACCACTGGAAAACCTGGGAGTAATGGACAGCCGTTCCATCCTAGTCTGGGACTCTTCAACAGTACGCACCCACCGGGATTCGAACCCAGGACCTTCTGGTTACAAGGCGAGCTCGTAGACCATTGAGCCACTGGGACCCGATCCAATGGTCCTTGAATTCTAACTTCTGCCAGTTCACAACATAGCGCGACCACTTCGCAATGACTTCTTCAATGAGTTACTGCCTCATCTTCAACAGCTGTCCAGTACTCCCAGGTTTTCCAGTGGTTCTCTAACTGATGTCAGCTCATGATTAAATCCTCCATGCAATCAAACAAAATCCCTACAAAACCAATACTTGAAAATTATTATTGTTATATCGTTTAATTCCCTGAGGAACATAGGGCTTCAGCCGCCCAAGTCTCCATTGTCTTCGGTTTTCTGCCAACTTTTTCACTCCGCTCCAAGTCTGCCCACATGCTTTCATCTCCTCTTCACATGACCTCCTCCAAGTCACCCTTGCACTGACGGCCAACTCTCCGCTTCCCTTTCGGGTTCCACTCGAGCGATGGCCTGTCGTGTGATGTCACTTGATGATCTCCTCAGCGTACGGCCAATCCATCTCCATTTCTTCCTGCTTACCTGTTTCACAATCGGTTCCTGGTTGATTCACTCCCAGAGATCCCTGCGGCTGATATTTTCTGGCCATCTGATCTTGAGTATTGAGCGAAGACAACTGTTAATGAAGGTCTGAAGTTTGTTTGAGATGCTCTTTATGACTCGCCAAGTCTCTGATCCGTATAGTAGCACTGACTTCACATTGGAGTTGAAAATCCGGATCTTATTTTTGATGCTGAGTGCTGTTGACCTCCACACAGATTTGAGAGTAATGAAAGCTTGTCTTGCTTTTCCGATTCTGGCTTTGATGTCCTCGTCAGTTCCGCCTGTAGTTGAAACGATGCTTCCCAGGTAGGTGAAGGAGGTTGTTTCTTTCAGGTTCCTCCTATTCATGCAGGCTGATTGTTGTCTGTTGTTGTTGCTGCTGTTGGTGTTGGCCAAGAATCTTCATCACCTCTGTTTTATCTATGTTCACTTGAAGTCCTATCTTTGATGCTTCTTCTGCCAGCTTGTTGCTTTTCACTTGCGTTACTTCCAGTTTGTGGGAAATCAGACATATATCATCGGCGAAGTCCAGATCCTCCAAGTTTTTTGTGAGTCCATTTTATGCCTATTTCCTGATTGCCCGTTGTCTGTCGCATTATCCAATCTACTGCAATCAGGAAGATCATTGGCAATAGTAGACAGCCTTGCCTCACTCCCGTCCTCACTTCGAAGGATTCCGTAAGTTTCCCGTTGTGGATTACTTGGCATGCAGCATTGTCGTATAACTGTTGGATGAGATGTATAATTGTCGATGGACCCCGTAGTAGCGAAGTAGTTGCCAAATGACCTCTCGATCGACGCTGTCGAAGGCTTTTTAAAGTCGATGAAGTTGAGATAGAGAGGTGACTGCCATTTGCGAGCTTTGTTCAATGATGATCGGTAGAGTTGCGATTTGATCAATACATGATTTGTTTATTCTGAATCCAGCTTGTTCCGGTCGGAGTTTTGCATCCACGGCTTGTTTGATTCTCTCCAGGATGATGCGGCTTAGTATTTTGCTTGGGATGGACAGGAGCATAATTCCACGCCAGTTTTTGCATTGACTTAAGTCTCCTTTCTTTGGTGGTTTGAATAAGTATCTTTTCTTCCAATCCTCAGGTAATTTGCCCTCTTTCCACACCTTCTCCAGCAGTGGCGTCAGAAACTCCGCTGTTGTCTCCGGGTCTATTTTCAAAGCTTCTGCTGGGATTCCATCTGGTCCTGCTGCTTTCCCAGCTTTTAGCATCTTGATTGCATTCAGGACTTCTGATTTCGTCGGGAGGTCGATGTTCACTGGTAGTTCTGCTTCCGTTGTTGGTATTGTTGGGCGCGTTGTAGGTGGCGGACGATTTAGAAGTCTTCTGAAGTGTTCAGCCCAGTGTTTTCTTTGCTCCACCTCTTTGGTGATTGACTTTCCATTGTCATCCTTTACTGGCTTAATCTGTGTCGAACTTTTTCCCGATAGGTTCCTAGTTGTTTGGTAGAGTGTGGTGAGGTCTCCTTTGCCTGCAGCTTGTTCTGCTTCACTTGCCATGGTTTCATAATATTTTCTTTTGTCTTCCCTGGCACTCTTCTTCACTCTTTTGTTCAGCGTATTGTAGCTTGCATTCAGCTCCTGTTTTTGTTGCTCGTCGGTGCACTGGATAATCTTTTGTTTCACTATCCTTCTCTCTTCTATTAGTTTCCAAGTGTCCGTAGTGAGCCACTGTTTGTCCTGTCTCTTTTTTCTGCCTAGAAGTTCCATGCAGGTTTGACTCCACACCGTTTTCAAGTTGTCCCAGTGCTTTTCGACGCCGACTTTTTCGCTGGTGTTGATTTGTGTCTCGGCTTTGTCCTTTATGCTTGCAATGAAGATGTCCTTTGTATCTTGGTCCTTCAGTTTTTGAGTGTTGAACTTGGCTTGTGGTCTATCTGCAGCTCCTGTTTCCCTGAAAGCTTTTAATTTGATTTGGTTTGTCCCTTGTTCGAGATAGTGGTCTGAGCCAACGTCTGCTCCTCTTCTTACTTTTGTGTCCAGTAGGCTGCGCCTCCACTTCCTTGAGCACATTGAGATGAAGTCAATTTGGTTTTTGGTTTGCCCATCTGGTGACACCCATGTAGCCTTGTGGATATCTTTGTGTTTGTATACGCTGCCACCAATCATTAGTTTGTTGAAGGCGCAGAAGTCGGCGAAGGGTTCTCCATTTTCATTCATTTCTTCGAGAGCTTCTCTACCCATGATGAGTTCCCTTCCTGTGTTGTCTGGTCCCAGTTTGGCCTTCATGTCTCCCATTAGTATTTTAATGTCACCAGCTGGAGTATTGTCCATTGTTGCCTGTAGTTGTTTGTAGAATTCTTCTTTCTTTTCGTGGTCTGCGTTGTTTATGGGTGCATAACATTGTATAACTGACACTTTCCTTCCTTTGGAGTTGAATCTGGCGGTCATTATCCTGGACGAGATCGCCTCCCATTGCATCAAGGCCTTTGTTTCCGTTGGTGACATCATGATAGCCACGACCTCGGTGTGCGTGTGGTTATCTTCTGGGTGACCGGAGTAGATCACTGACTCACCCGTTGACAATTTGGTGAGTCCATTCCCGTTCCATCTACTTTCACATATTCCCAGTACTTGGATTCCGTATCTTTTCATCTCGTTTGCGATCTGGGCAGCTATTCCAATCTCGTACATGGTGCGGACGTTCCATGTCCCCACACAGACTTTTCCTTTTGGTGCAAACCGATTCATCGTACTGAATCATAACTAGATCATAATGGAAGTCAGATAAGTTCCTCGTTTCTAACAATGAAATATATATATATATATACATGATGTTATGAGCTATAAAGTAAAACACCTTCGTACACTGAGAAGAAAGAACGAGCGAAGCAAACAGGTCTACAAAATGTGTAATTATCTCTGATTATATGATACCCTTGAGTGTCGGTGGCATAGCGGTTAGGACGCTCGCCGACCAAGCCACTAGCTTGAAGCCCTATGTTCCACTGGGTTACGTTAAGGAAAAAAAATATGATATCCTAACCATGTAAGAAGAGTTATCGAATTCACCATTTGTAACTTAATTAGTGACATGCACTTTACCCAGTTCAAGGTGAAATTTCCCCGCATTTTCCCTTGAGAATCCGAAATCACTTTATGAATCACCAATTTAATCCCTTCTACAACAGGTACGCTAAGCAGCTAGCCAGAATTCAGATGCTCGAACTGATTTGACTGTGTGAGCTGAGTGCAACCTAGTAGATTGCTGAAAAGGCAGGCTAAAAACAATGGAAACAGCCGTCCATTGTTTAGATAATTCCAATCTAGCTCGTAAGTATTGCTTGTAGAGATTTCACTGATTGGTTACAGGATTTCATCATGAACTGCCATCGGCTAGCCAACCTGCTGTATCCTAATTGTCACAACTTCCCACTAGAACCCCAGGTGACTACCTACATGAATAGGGTCAGTCGCTAGTGAACATCTCATTGATTTTCAAGTATTGGTTTGTAGTGATTTGATTGACTGGTTACAGGATTTCATTTTATTTATTTTATTTTTGATTACAGCTTGATTCCACGCCGAATTTTTGGTACAAGTATGGAATTTTCAGCATGGATATCGGTAGCCAAAATTTTACAGGCTGACCATAGATATCAGATGTGCGTCGGCAGGGGATCGCACCTCGGAGCATGTGCATGGCCGGCGAGAGTCCTAACCACTGTGCCACCGACGATAGCTAGTGAGTGCTACTGGTTGATGTGAGTAGCACCTAACTACACATATCAATTAGTAGTATCTGCGTTAAGGACAGTTTTATTTATGCATAAAAAAAAGGTATTGATAAACACATGGTGAACTTTGAAGATTCTGGGAAATTCAATAATCCAGGATAAAGTGAAAATTTAAATCACTATTGTGGACACATTGGACCTAATAAATATGCGTTCAGAACACACAGTAAGTCAGTAGTAATGACAACAGACAACGGCAAAACACCACCACTCATTTTGACAATGATGAATGATTTGAGTACTTTGATTTTCCTTGACTACACACACACACATACACATCGCAAACATATTTATATTGTGAAAAATTTCTACACATTTCATGTCATACTGAAAAAGACATAACAAACATAAGAGTAAAAATATGCAAATATATTCAAAATAATTAATTGAAAAAGAATTCGATCTGCTTTTATGCATCACTTACATCTGCTTGTAATTCTACAATGTTTAACATTTCTGAACTTCCACTAGTAGTTATTTCACGTGAGCCATGTAATGCACTCATTTCATAATTTCCACTTGGTAAATTACGTGAATCCATTGCTACAAGAAGACGTCGTCTTAAGGCGGCTTCAGTTCGACGAGCAGCAGAAAGACTAGTTTCTGCTGAACGTGCTTCAGCTCGAGAACGTGCCAATTCATCAGTTAATTCAGTTATTCGTCGTTCAAGTTCACGTCGACGTCTCTCCGATAGGCTGAGATGTGCACGAACTAATTCTAAGTCACCAGTTTGACGTAGTTCTTGTAGTTGAGTACTATAATATGAAGGATTGTACGAACCATTCGATTTATCTTTAGAAAGCTTTTCTATACTATCAGATGGATCCATTGAATAGAAATGACTTGGTGAACTATGTGATAGATGGACTATGTGAAAAGGTAAACAGAAAGCACATAAATTTTATCAAGTAAGATAGTGCTGTTTCAAATTTTTTTATAAAAATGAAGTTATTTAACTCTTACAAAACAAACTGGCTATTCAGTTAAATTTGTTATTCAAGTTGTGTGCATCTGATGAAAATCCAATGAAATAAAATGAATTCCGATGATCCTGCAAAAGCTGTTCCTATCGCATTATTCAAAGAATGACGGAAATTCAACTGGATAAAATTAACGTATTAGTATAATCTTAACAGTAGACCAACAAGCTTGCCTATTAAGTTTTGCAATATTCTCTGAAAAATATTTACGCAACATGCCGTTCATTCAGACTGCGTAATAGAGGTAGTAATCAGATTACCACTAGAAGAACTATGGATGCTGGGTTACTGTCTCAGTTGGAACACTACCACTCACTGGAATACGCGTAGAACCAACTAAAGCGTCTAAAATAAGACAGAACTTGAAGCCTGGATTCTACTCTTAATGACCTTCACCAAACTAACTGTGAGATATGCAGTTGACATAAAAGTGCAACTTAACAAAAAATACCACTTAAATGCCACCTAAACATGTAACTATTGCCCTTTTTGTCGTTAACTATAATGATGTAAACGTATGACGGTTAATCATGAGGAACTTCGAATTACCTGAATGTGTAAAGTAATGAGTCAAAGGTTATTCACTGAAATTCAGATCCACTGTACATTTTCTAAAATAACAACTACATATTCTAGAGACACGAATTATATCATTCTCAAGCTAAAACAACAAATAGTAAATTTTTTTAATTTTAAATGGATTAACTGTCTATTTGCAGTGTACTGAACAGCTCTCTTGTCCTAGTTTGAGATTTTCCAGCAGTGGGCATCCATGACGGCATCAGCTACTGAACCAAGGACACTAATATCACAGGGCGAGCCCATTGACGATTCAGCCACTGGTAGGAAGTCAACAACGTATGAATATATATATATATAGTAATTTAGCGCGCAGCCAACCAATGCAATCGGACAGTATCACTCCTCACAACTGACTTGATGGACCCTATCATTCAGGAATTGCGCTGGAACTAGAATGAAACAACACTTCAGTAATTCCTTAGTTTCCATGTTCCTTCAACGAATAACTAGTTATGTTTTTAATCTGAAGCACTACAATGAACGAGATGACAGTGTTAAGTCAAGCATTTAAACCACATTGTTGTAATTATTAATGTAATGTTATTAATTTGAAGATGAATCACATTTCCTTTGGAATATCCGTCAAACATACCTGTATTAAAGGTAAAATTATTACTATTATCAATAAAATGACAAACTTTTTAAAACTAACAAGAATAATAATCAAACAGAAGATAAAGTACATGTGATACACTGTACATTTGACTAAAGTTCATTTATTAAAATATATAAAATGTACTCAGTAGTTACCTTAAGGAAAGGATAAATAAATCTTTGAAACTTTATTGATATGCTCATAGAAATATATATATATATTTAAAGACTGACTTACATTCACCAACATTTCCACTGACATTTCGTTCTTCAACAGTAGATGTACCGCGTTGTAATCTATGCAATAATAAGTAATATACATTTTTTTAGGAAAAGATATACATTTGTCATGCATATACGAAAGTAGCAAGAAATCAAACTTGAAAGCGAAGTTATGAAGACTAAAACGTCACGTATTTCCCTATCACCTGAAGAGAACAGTAAACCTTACTTATGATTCTTGTAAGCCATTGTATCTGAAATAAACAGTAGTTCAGATTACCTACTCTAACACACATTATTACACGGCTGGAGGCAATCGGTAGGAAGTCTCGTTAGACCTAGGTTTCGTGCTAGTTGGCACAAGTCAGAAAGGCGTATCTGCAACCTTGAAGGAACCCATATCCCTTCTGAGATTCTAACCCGCGTCACCCAGGGCTGCAGCACTAGGAACATGAGTTCCTTCAATATTGCGGATACGCCTTGCTGTCTAGTGAGTGCCAACTAGCACAAAACCTAGGTCCAAGGCTTCCGCCGATCGCCTCCAACCATCTTATATCAAACAATTCAAAGTGCACCATGATGATGAGCCACCTAGAATGGTGGCCACATTACCAACGTGACTAATAGAATTCAGTCTGCATCAAACAGAGCACTAGACACATTACACTAGTTACTAGCTAGTGTCCAATTAAAAGTATCTAATACAACTGGTTTAGCAGTGATTAGTAGTGAAATGTGTTTTGAGGAGGTGCATCTATTTAAACGACTCCGTACACCATTTGAGATGAATAATTTATGTCCAGGGATATTAATAATGGAAAAGTACAAGTAAACAAACGATTAACGATAAGCAACACTCTTATGACTAATTTTAAATTTCAAAAATTCAAGATTTGAATCTTAATTGAAGCCAGAAATAGGAAGGAACCTATCTTACAGATTAGAGTGTTAATCACTCACAAAGTAACAAAACTAAACTTTTTTGATGAAATGAGTAACTAAACTCCGATAGTATTAATTAGCCGTTGACTGGCATAACTTTTGTGTTTATCTGAGGTTGATTTAGGTACAATAACACCCATCCAATCTACACTGATTAGTCACTAAGATATGTGTAGCCTTAAGTTTTGTTTCTGACTGAACCCTATTACACAGGTTTACAATGGAGTAACCAACCTAGGTGACTCGCCATCATGGTGAAATTCCGAATTAACATTAGTCGATCAGTAGGATGTTCTGGACACAGGTTTCACACTTACTGGCACCCATCAGCAGGACGTATCTGTGGCCATGATGGGAAGTGACGTTCTCTGGGAGATTTGAATCCAAGTTATCCAGTGCTGTAGTCAGATAACCAGTAGAATGTCTTCAGGCACTTAACATTAGTATCATTTTAATATTAAACGAATCTGCCACAGAGTATAAAGAAAATTTCTTTAGTATTATAATTTTTCTCTTGCTTAATGCTGGAAATGGTAGAACAAATCTATCTTGATACATTTAATTAGTTTTCTGTTAGAAAATACCTTAGAAATAATCAGAGAATAAAATTTTTAAACATCCACATAAATATTTCTTCACGCCTCAAATAATATCTAATTCATGGGAAAGAAGAAAAACAATATTTCCATCAAGTTTCTAGTCTATATCGATTAGTCTGGGTAGGTGTTTCAACCTACTGAAATGAATTCATTAAACAAAGCTACAAGTAAATATTTTATATATTTTTATAATACTTCTCTATATTATTGTTACAATATTGATACGTGTGTGTGTGTGTGTTTATTCAAATATGAATTTAGAACCAATAACGTAGCAGCTTTAAGAATAAGAGTTGGATTTTCTTTACTGAGGTTCCGTTTGCTCTACAGACTTCTATATAGTGATAAGTTTTATTTTGTTTCAGTGTAATCCATACATGCATATGAGAATGACTGGGATAGGAAGCAATCCAGTACACAAGTAAAACAGTGGATAATGGTCACCTACCATCTTCCCAATAACCTATTAAGAGGAGCTCAACTGTCTCTGGTACCGATGACCGAAGCGGTAGCAATCAGTATCGGAAGACCTTATCAGTGTATGCAGAAGAGTTGTGTCAAACGACTTCGATTACTTTAGCCTATGATAAGATCAACATATCCTCTAAAAATATTGATAATTAACACGCTAAGTCCCTATCCTGTTCTTTTTTTTTCTACCCTAGTTTTACTGATAAACATTTATTGCAAACATTCACGATTTCATGACCTTTCTTATTAAGTTTGTTACCTTAAGTTTACTTCTCACGTTTGTTATAGTGCATTTTGTTTATAGTGTTCACACTAACGTTTTCTTCCTGCTATATTAATTGACGATCGTTCCCTTTTGTATAACCATTATGTTAAGACCATATCTTTTTTCTTATCATTGTTGTTTGTCATTCCTCAAACTTATAGTTCATGTATCCTATTTGTTTGTTTTTTTCGTTTCTGTGTTGTATTCGTATTATCTATTGCACCAGCGATTACAACTCACCACATGAAATCTATACTTCTGTTGATTATGAATTCACAAACGGATCATTCAGTTATTTTATCTTATATCACCCCACGCCCTGAACGACTACTATACATTTTAAATGTATTTTAACAATAAGATTTGGTAGTGTGAAATATTCCCATATCATGAATTGAAACGAACGAAGAGTATTCTTTTCAATACCTCCTTCTCTTCAGGTTCTTACAATTATATAAAATATAATATTTGTTGTCATTGCAATAATGATAGCCAGTTATGTGGCGGATACATTTTTAACGTAGAATAACAGATTAGTTATGGAGTGTCAAAATAAATAGTAGTATTTGTGTGACAAACATGCTAGGCTGAAATCGATTAGAAAATATTGTAAAATGGGAGATAATGATGACGATTAGTCATACTAGATTTGTAGAGTGTGGGGTAGGAAAATTGACAAATCTGTCCAAGGTTATAAAAGTGTCAGGTGTATATTAAAGAGGAGATGGTAAGAGTGCAATGAGAGGATCATAGTGAAATAAGGAATGTGTGAAATGAAACAGGTGGAGACATATATTGATAAAAGAGATAATATCACCAATTATAAGTCTGGATAGTAGAAATGGAAAATTCGAGAGAGAGTATTGGGAGAATGTTTGCATGAAGAGCATAAATTATGACGAATAATAATAAGCAAAGAAAGAAAAAAAACCAAGAGGGTAAAGGGGAAGAAGCACTTCTGGTGAGAAGAAGAATCATCAATCCAAGTTTGGCCGTAAACAATCTGTTATTCTACGTAAAAAATGTATCCACCGCATAACTGGCTATCATTATTGTAACGACAACAAATATTGTATTTTATATAATTGTAAGAACCTGAAGAGAAGGAGGTATTGAAAAGAATATTATTCGTTCAGATTGACTTTTAATTTTAACAATAATTAAAACTGACTATTATTATTATTATTATTGAATCTTGTATCACAGTAGAATTTCTGATATAATTCTATGCTGTTTGGAACAGGAAAGCCTGAGGAAAAAGTTATCGAAAGCGATTATTCCCTTCAATAAATTCCTGTTTTGCATCATTTCTCTAGCTAGTTTTGAGGTAATTTAATAGAATAGACTTTCTACCCCCTGTTTTTGCTTATCAACTTGATCACTTACACGAGATTAGTCATTTTAAACTTTAGGGGGATAAGTAAGTTAGACGACTGTTTTTCACACACTAACCTCAATCTGTTCAAATACATCACACTTTGAATAATCACAAAACTCACTTTTATGCATAAAATGACATTTAAGTGTATTAACCAAACAGTATGCGCGCACAAATACCAACCATATCATGAAAGATAAATGGATATGATTCAACATTACAATACATTTTGAACCAGTGTAAGATCATAGAAGGCAATCGGTAGGATATTCTATATGACCTAGCATTCATACGCAAAGCGTTTCTGTGTGCCTTTTAGAAGCCTTATGAATATGAACTAAAAAGGTAGGCATATAGGCACACACACTCACATAAATCTTGTCACCAACATTAAATAACTCTGAAGTTTATATGTATCCAAACCAAGTTCACTTTTGACGGTTTGAAAAAATTTGGGCATTGGGTATATGATATTCATTATAATAGAGGTTTTTGTATTTCCCAATGAATGAAAAAACCTCTATTATAATGAACTCTGAAGTTTGTTTAGTATGAAATTATGGAAAAATAAGAGACAAAAATTATCTGTGTATGTATGTATGTATGTACTATTATGAAAGATGAGAATGTTAAAAATAAAAGGGAAGAAATATGTAACTAATATTTACTATCGATAAATACTGTTAGTAGCTTAAACAAATCTACGATATGTTTGCTGATGGAGGACAAAAAACCTCAAGCCTAAATCATTACAACTGTTATGCTGTGTTAGAAGAAATAAAGACCAAAATACTAGCATCTTTTAGGCATAAACATACACATACATTCACACACAAACATATGCAACTGCGTGTGTATCGCTTTCACATTTATATGTATTTATTGGAATGAGAACGTGGAAGACGGTAAAATAGGATAAATCATATGCGAAAATAAATGTCACTGGAAGAAAAACCTTCAAATCCTCTATTAATTTACTAGTTCGCCACTTTTCTAGCCGGTTCTAAGCCCGGGTAAAGAGGGAAGGTTGGGTGTGAGGCTAGCGAATCTATTCCAAAAAATCAATCCAATCTCTAGAGAATCTTCAAAGCACAGGAAAAACAATAAAAAAAGTAGAATTATTCTTCGCTGGAATCAGAGACGAAATGACGCAGACTGATGAAGCCTTCAGGCGGCCAATCCAGCTAATGTGTCTGCCTTTGGTGAAAGCAAAACTATGCATTGGGACTATTTTGTTTTGTAGGAAACATCATTTGATTACAAAAAGCTGCTGACTAGTTGAAGGATCCTTCAGACAGTGAGGGTGACAAACTGTAAATGTTTGCGATGCATTTCTCAGATCCATGTTGAACTGGTTCAGAATACTATCCATTTCACTTACCTTGGGAGTTACATCATCCCTGGTAGATTATTCGCAGACAAAACGTTTAGAGAAATACACCTGTCTTTCACCAAACTGAGTCAATTGTGACACAAGTTCTACATGAATCGATATAGTTAGTACACTTTTAAAACACTGCTCAATCACAGTGATGTAATTATACCCGTAATTTATCTTTCCTTTCGTTTGAAACACCTGATTTACATATTCTGTCTACCTCATCCTAGACTACGCTATTCGTATCTGTTTTCTCTTTCGCTTAGTGTGTAGATATTAGATATAGCAATCCAAACTACTACAACACAACAGCTCTAGTTTGTATTTTGACAGCGACTAATAGAATCCATTAAGGAAACTATACAAATTAAGAATTTTTTCCAATGACATGTTGTATAAAAAACCCAATTCATATAGAAAAGCATGCATTACGAGTTTGTTTATAAACACATACCTTTTAATTTCTTGCTTTAAACTATCGACTTGACCACGTAAGTCTTCAATTAATTTTTGCTCCTCAGTGACCTAAGCGAAGAAAAACACAACAACAAAACAAAACTCAGGATAAATTAGATTAAAATAATAGAAAACGAATATAAGACCATTCAACAACCGATTTACACAAAAGTAGTCATTAAATAAGAATAAATTTAAACCCGTCCAACCAACGAATAAGAACTGAAAAAAACTGTGAAAAAAACTCAAAGTAAAACTCAACAATCAAGGTAAGTGTCAATGTAGTTAGTGAGTAGCACACAAGGTAGATGAGTTACAGACATAATCTTATCTGATTCTGCAATAAACCAATTTCTAAAGACTTTAAAAAAAGCCACCTATTTACCAGTTTAATATAAACAGCGTTTAAAAAATGATTGCAGAGATTTTCAGCTTCTATAGATGAGTGGTTTTGATTCCACAGATTTAAAGTTAAAGTTCATTGTTAAAAATATTTTACAATTGATAATGTTTCCTAGGATGACAGTAACACTTTTAGAGTTGAATCGTTCAAAATAAACCGTCCGAAAACATATAAATATCCTTAAAGAAAAGTCCATCTTCTTATTTATTTATTTCCTCTTACAAACAGCAATATCTGATAAGCTAATATTAACATTTATTTATCTAATGACAAAGTTAGGCTGAACGTTAAAAGATGTAGGGGCATTGATGAAACAGGAAAAACAAGGTTAGTGCATTAGAAAACTAACACCATATTAATGACGACACTTCAACACATTTCAACCTAATAATAATAAAAAACTGCTCAGTGTAGTTTGTCTTATGGTGAGTGAGGGAGGGCTAACAGTCGAATCTAGGATGCATATATCGTCCTATTTACGACATGTCAGGCAGATGTACTTATATTCCCAGTGACTGATGGTATCCCCGATAGGACTACAACCCAGTATTCATTGTTTCAAACGTTAAGGTATTTTCCATGGGATCGATAGGCCACAAGAAGCACTTCTTTTTTGCAACGAGTTTCAGATTTTATTCGTTGAAATTAATTTAAATCTCCCGTTGAACATTAAAAGAACTTGCACATTTGAACAATAAAAATAACAACAAACTGTTGAGTGACACAGAGATTTTTCAAAACAAAACCCAATATACAACTCAACACATCTAACCTATATAAATAAATTAATGTTAGTAAAAGTGGTGGGAAAGGGAAAAACTTAAATTATTCACATTTTTTTGCAGAATGACAGTAAGTGTGAATGACTGTGCTTCGCCAAATAATGGTCATAATCAAAACACAATCGATAGAGGTAGGGCACATTTACACATACACACACACACATCCACCCCATCACCACAATTCTTTGATTATTTGTAAACAAAACAATCACCTCGATGGTGGAATTATTTGAATTCAATAATTCACGACAATATTTCATCATATATTCTGATATTGTTTTATGCGACACAGTAGTGAATAACACAGATGGTTCAATGAAATAAGCCAATTTCAATTGTGTAACTAAATCATCTCTTAGCATAATTAAATTATTTTCAAATATCATCGATGGATGATAATAGCTTGTTGAGTTGCTATTACTATCAACATTATTGTTATTACTATTGTTATCACCTTGATGACATCCATTTGTAGCTGGAGTACAATACCGAATGTCATCTGAAATTAAACACCAAATATACATTAGATCATAACTAGTATAATCTGACAATGACCAAGTGGATCTAATCTCCTCCAACTTTTGTAATAACCAACGTGGAGATTTCTTGGGCTTTTTCTTCTCCTTGTTATTATTATTATTATCCATATGACTAACACCACTACTGCCACTAATATTCGTTTTAGTACTACTACTAGTACCATTACTGTTGGCTGTTTTCACTGAAGTTGTCGTAGTAATATTAAGTATACGCGTCAGTTTACTAACAACACTGTCATAATTTGTTGTTTCACTATAAGCATCATACCATTGAATAAGTGAGGTCAAGTGAACACGTGACCAAAACATGGTATCTGTTAAATCCGTTAGATTAAATTTTACAGGTAACCATAGGCTGATATTAATTGAAGTTTTCTCATTGACTATTTGTTGTAGACAACTCTTAATGTTATTGATCAGCTTATTACTCGTTGTTGTTGCTGTAGCTGTAGTTGTAGTACTACTATTCACAGGAAATAATAATTTTATCAAGTCTTCTTTTTGTTTCAACGCTATAAACCACACTTCTTCTATAGAGGCAAGCTGGCATGCTGTTGTTGTTGTTGGTGGTGGTGGTGGTGCGGCCGCTGATGACTATGATGATGAGGATTATTATGGTTCTGATCGAATATCTTGACTTTATGATAAGGCCATAAACCAGTTATTAACCATTCAGCATAACACATTTCATAGATATGATATAATAGATAAGGCAGGAGTTGATGATCATCACGTAGAATATACTCAGTTTTTGATGGTCCTGTAATTGAACATTGTGTAGAACTTGTCATTGATACACTATAGGTATATCCATGTATAGGCGAGTTGGTTGTTGGTGTTTTTGGCATTAAACACGAGGATTCAAATTGCATTGAAAATAATATTCGAAATATTAATATGAATAAATATACTTTGTTATGTTGAGGATGATGACTAGTGTTGTTCGACGTGGAAGAGGAGGAGGAAGTGGATGCGGAAGAGGGGGAAGCAATTGTAATGAAACGTGTTAACACGTGTGGATGAATACACTTTAACAAATGATCTAATAGGGTTGTATATCGATTTGTATTTACAATAGGTTGTATCATCAACTCCCAAAGACAATATTTCAAATGAATAAATAATTGTAACAGTTGACTTGTTACATAACTAAAATCTGTAATTGATTCATTTATACTAGAATACATTGAAGAATTTGTTATACTGCTTAATTTAGATATTGATAAAAGATAATTTATAGCCTCTGCAAAACAATTGTATATCTTTGTTATTGAAGTTAAAATATACGGTGTTAAGATAATATTTGTATGTAATATTCTCAGATAAATTAATGAGTGTAATTCACTAGTTCGACACAATGAACTCATTGATGACGGTGAAGTTATCTCAAAAACACTATCTCTATTTAGATTGATTTTATTATTGAAAGTAGCATTACCACGCATAGCTAAACGATATTTCAATTTTTGTATTGTATGATTTGATAGGCTGATTAAATCTATCCCAGAAAATATCCATTCAATATGAAATGATTGTAAAAGTATAAAAGCTTCACGAATTATTTGACTAAACCAATAATGATCATGGCATAATTTATTATCGCATAATTCATTGAATTCATTCACCACATAAGCATTTCTACCAGTTATATTTTGTAAATAATTATTAATTGACTGTTCTATATTTGATATAATTCGTACATATTTCACTTTAGCTTGTTTATCCGTATAATAGGTACAAATTAAACAAAGTAACAAATTCTTACAGAATTGACGTATATTAATTTTATGATATAATGGTGTTGTAACAACTGACAGATAATTACCACTATTATTACTATTGTTATTTCCAACATAACTGTTACCAAAACTTTGTGAACTATAACCATTTCTATGAGTAGTAGTAGTAATAGCATTGGGATCACAATTCCATATATCATAAGTTTGTAAAACAAATTGTAGCAATGATGACTTGCTAAAGTCAACAAGATTAGAAAATGTGAAAGTGTTGAAATTCTTTTGATACTCCTTTTGTAATACAGTAAACAAAGTTGAAGCAAATTCATTTGGATGGTTCGAATTATCTTTATCATGAAAGTGTGTTGAATAATCACGAGTACGGTTGTTGGAAGGCAGTATTTGTGTGACAACATAAGTATTATTTGAACGCATCGTCTTTGTGATGTGAGAAAATCGTTGTTCCGATTTCTTGGATATTACACTAATCACTTCATTCAGATAAAAATCATTGCTGTATAATATTAAACACTCTAATTGAAGTTGAAATCCATTCACATCCCTCCACTCCGGATGAGCACCAGAAAGCAAACATTTTGAAGCAGAAGACGAATCCAAAGAGTTCATACGCATTGTATCCGTAGCACAATCCTTCATACAAACACGCACAGTTTGAGCATATCGAGAAACCAAATGGGAACCGGACAAACCACGCATATGTGAAAGCTGAAATTTCAAATCCGAGATTTCACTTAACAAATTAACAAGAAAATCAGAAGGAATGCCAGAAGAGTCAGTAGAGCAAGCATGAGAAGGAGCTGTGGTGGAAGCAGAAGCAGCGACGCCTGCGCTACCGAAAAAAACTCCACGTAAATCTGGAGTCAAATTCTCACATATTTTGTTGGGATTCACAGAGACGGGAGTAGATGTGGTGGCACCAGTGGCAGAAGCAGAACTAGTAGTCGTCGTATTGGCGTAGTACTACGGCTAGTGGGAGCAGTAGTGGTAGTAGTCGTCGTATTTGTAGTGGCAGCAGAACTGGTGCTGGTCGTAGCAGCAGGTGCAGCAACAGTCTTCGCTGCAGACTTCGTCGAAGTAGTGGTAGTGGGGAGAGGCGCAGAGGTGCTCACATTGACAGCACCGGTGGTGACAGCAGCGACGGTAGTTGGCGTCTTCGCAGTCGCCTCTGTCGTCTTCGTCGATGTCGTCAGTTGGTTCGACGGAACCGTCTTCGCATCCGGATTCTTTACACTCGGATTGTTCGCACTACCCACACCTCCAGTACCTCCTGTCGTGCTTTTCTCACCTATTTTGTTGGGATTCACAGAGACGGGAGTAGATGTGGTGGCACCAGTGGCAGAAGCAGAACTAGTAGTCGTCGTATTGGCGGTAGTACTACGGCTAGTGGGAGCAGTAGTGGTAGTAGTCGTCGTATTTGTAGTGGCAGCAGAACTGGTGCTGGTCGTAGCAGCAGGTGCAGCAACAGTCTTCGCTGCAGACTTCGTCGAAGTAGTGGTGGTGGGGAGAGGCGCAGAGGTGCTCACATTGACAGCACCGGTGGTGACAGCAGCGACGGTAGTTGGCGTCTTCGCAGTCGCCTCTGTCGTCTTCGTCGATGTCGTCAGTTGGTTCGACGGAACCGTCTTCGCATCCGGATTCTTTACACTCGGATTGTTCGCACTGCCCACACCTCCAGTACCTCCTGTCGTGCTTTTCTCACCTATTTTGTTGGGATTCACAGAGACGGGAGTAGATGTGGTGGCACCAGTGGCAGAAGCAGAACTAGTAGTCGTCGTATTGGCGGTAGTACTACGGCTAGTGGGAGCAGTAGTGGTAGTAGTCGTCGTATTTGTAGTGGCAGCAGAACTGGTGCTGGTCGTAGCAGCAGGTGCAGCAACAGTCTTCGCTGCAGACTTCGTCGAAGTAGTGGTAGTGGGGAGAGGCGCAGAGGTGCTCACATTGACAGCACCGGTGGTGACAGCAGCGACGGTAGTTGGCGTCTTCGCAGTCGCCTCTGTCGTCTTCGTCGATGTCGTCAGTTGGTTCGACGGAACCGTCTTCGCATCCGGATTCTTTACACTCGGATTGTTCGCACTACCCACACCTCCAGTACCTCCTGTCGTGCTTTTCTCACCTATTTTGTTGGGATTCACAGAGACGGGAGTAGATGTGGTGGCACCAGTGGCAGAAGCAGAACTAGTAGTCGTCGTATTGGCGGTAGTACTACGGCTAGTGGGAGCAGTAGTGGTAGTAGTCGTCGTATTTGTAGTGGCAGCAGAACTGGTGCTGGTCGTAGCAGCAGGTGCAGCAACAGTCTTCGCTGCAGACTTCGTCGAAGTAGTGGTAGTGGGGAGAGGCGCAGAGGTGCTCACATTGACAGCACCGGTGGTGACAGCAGCGACGGTAGTTGGCGTCTTCGCAGTCGCCTCTGTCGTCTTCGTCGATGTCGTCAGTTGGTTCGACGGAACCGTCTTCGCATCCGGATTCTTTACACTCGGATTGTTCGCACTACCCACACCTCCAGTACCTCCTGTCGTGCTTTTCTCACCTATTTTGTTGGGATTCACAGAGACGGGAGTAGATGTGGTGGCACCAGTGGCAGAAGCAGAACTAGTAGTCGTCGTATTGGCGGTAGTACTACGGCTAGTGGGAGCAGTAGTGGTAGTAGTCGTCGTATTTGTAGTGGCAGCAGAACTGGTGCTGGTCGTAGCAGCAGGTGCAGCAACAGTCTTCGCTGCAGACTTCGTCGAAGTAGTGGTAGTGGGGAGAGGCGCAGAGGTGCTCACATTGACAGCACCGGTGGTGACAGCAGCGACGGTAGTTGGCGTCTTCGCAGTCGCCTCTGTCGTCTTCGTCGATGTCGTCAGTTGGTTCGACGGAACCGTCTTCGCATCCGGATTCTTTACACTCGGATTGTTCGCACTACCCACACCTCCAGTACCTCCTGTCGTGCTTTTCTCACCTATTTTGTTGGGATTCACAGAGACGGGAGTAGATGTGGTGGCACCAGTGGCAGAAGCAGAACTAGTAGTCGTCGTATTGGCGGTAGTACTACGGCTAGTGGGAGCAGTAGTGGTAGTAGTCGTCGTATTTGTAGTGGCAGCAGAACTGGTGCTGGTCGTAGCAGCAGGTGCAGCAACAGTCTTCGCTGCAGACTTCGTCGAAGTAGTGGTAGTGGGGAGAGGCGCAGAGGTGCTCACATTGACAGCACCGGTGGTGACAGCAGCGACGGTAGTTGGCGTCTTCGCAGTCGCCTCTGTCGTCTTCGTCGATGTCGTCAGTTGGTTCGACGGAACCGTCTTCGCATCCGGATTCTTTACACTCGGATTGTTCGCACTACCCACACCTCCAGTACCTCCTGTCGTGCTTTTCTCACCTATTTTGTTGGGATTCACAGAGACGGGAGTAGATGTGGTGGCACCAGTGGCAGAAGCAGAACTAGTAGTCGTCGTATTGGCGGTAGTACTACGGCTAGTGGGAGCAGTAGTGGTAGTAGTCGTCGTATTTGTAGTGGCAGCAGAACTGGTGCTGGTCGTAGCAGCAGGTGCAGCAACAGTCTTCGCTGCAGACTTCGTCGAAGTAGTGGTAGTGGGAGAGGCGCAGAGGTGCTCACATTGACAGCACCGGTGGTGACAGCAGCGACGGTAGTTGGCGTCTTCGCAGTCGCCTCTGTCGTCTTCGTCGATGTCGTCAGTTGGTTCGTCGGAACCGTCTTCGCATCCGGATTCTTTACACTCGGATTGTTCGCACTACCCACACCTCCAGTACCTCCTGTCGTGCTTTTCTCACCTATTTTGTTGGGATTCACAGAGACGGGAGTAGATGTGGTGGCACCAGTGGCAGAAGCAGAACTAGTAGTCGTCGTATTGGCGGTAGTACTACGGCTAGTGGGAGCAGTAGTGGTAGTAGTCGTCGTATTTGTAGTGGCAGCAGAACTGGTGCTGGTCGTAGCAGCAGGTGCAGCAACAGTCTTCGCTGCAGACTTCGTCGAAGTAGTGGTAGTGGGGAGAGGCGCAGAGGTGCTCACATTGACAGCACCGGTGGTGACAGCAGCGACGGTAGTTGGCGTCTTCGCAGTCGCCTCTGTCGTCTTCGTCGATGTCGTCAGTTGGTTCGACGGAACCGTCTTCGCATCCGGATTCTTTACACTCGGATTGTTCGCACTACCCACACCTCCAGTACCTCCTGTCGTGCTTTTCTCACCTATTTTGTTGGGATTCACAGAGACGGGAGTAGATGTGGTGGCACCAGTGGCAGAAGCAGAACTAGTAGTCGTCGTATTGGCGGTAGTACTACGGCTAGTGGGAGCAGTAGTGGTAGTAGTCGTCGTATTTGTAGTGGCAGCAGAACTGGTGCTGGTCGTAGCAGCAGGTGCAGCAACAGTCTTCGCTGCAGACTTCGTCGAAGTAGTGGTAGTGGGGAGAGGCGCAGAGGTGCTCACATTGACAGCACCGGTGGTGACAGCAGCGACGGTAGTTGGCGTCTTCGCAGTCGCCTCTGTCGTCTTCGTCGATGTCGTCAGTTGGTTCGACGGAACCGTCTTCGCATCCGGATTCTTTACACTCGGATTGTTCGCACTACCCACACCTCCAGTACCTCCTGTCGTGCTTTTCTCACCTATTTTGTTGGGATTCACAGAGACGGGAGTAGATGTGGTGGCACCAGTGGCAGAAGCAGAACTAGTAGTCGTCGTATTGGCGGTAGTACTACGGCTAGTGGGAGCAGTAGTGGTAGTAGTCGTCGTATTTGTAGTGGCAGCAGAACTGGTGCTGGTCGTAGCAGCAGGTGCAGCAACAGTCTTCGCTGCAGACTTCGTCGAAGTAGTGGTAGTGGGGAGAGGCGCAGAGGTGCTCACATTGACAGCACCGGTGGTGACAGCAGCGACGGTAGTTGGCGTCTTCGCAGTCGCCTCTGTCGTCTTCGTCGATGTCGTCAGTTGGTTCGACGGAACCGTCTTCGCATCCGGATTCTTTACACTCGGATTGTTCGCACTACCCACACCTCCAGTACCTCCTGTCGTGCTTTTCTCACCTATTTTGTTGGGATTCACAGAGACGGGAGTAGATGTGGTGGCACCAGTGGCAGAAGCAGAACTAGTAGTCGTCGTATTGGCGGTAGTACTACGGCTAGTGGGAGCAGTAGTGGTAGTAGTCGTCGTATTTGTAGTGGCAGCAGAACTGGTGCTGGTCGTAGCAGCAGGTGCAGCAACAGTCTTCGCTGCAGACTTCGTCGAAGTAGTGGTAGTGGGGAGAGGCGCAGAGGTGCTCACATTGACAGCACCGGTGGTGACAGCAGCGACGGTAGTTGGCGTCTTCGCAGTCGCCTCTGTCGTCTTCGTCGATGTCGTCAGTTGGTTCGACGGAACCGTCTTCGCATCCGGATTCTTTACACTCGGATTGTTCGCACTACCCACACCTCCAGTACCTCCTGTCGTGCTTTTCTCACCTATTTTGTTGGGATTCACAGAGACGGGAGTAGATGTGGTGGCACCAGTGGCAGAAGCAGAACTAGTAGTCGTCGTATTGGCGGTAGTACTACGGCTAGTGGGAGCAGTAGTGGTAGTAGTCGTCGTATTTGTAGTGGCAGCAGAACTGGTGCTGGTCGTAGCAGCAGGTGCAGCAACAGTCTTCGCTGCAGACTTCGTCGAAGTAGTGGTGGTGGGGAGAGGCGCAGAGGTGCTCACATTGACAGCACCGGTGGTGACAGCAGCGACGGTAGTTGGCGTCTTCGCAGTCGCCTCTGTCGTCTTCGTCGATGTCGTCAGTTGGTTCGACGGAACCGTCTTCGCATCCGGATTCTTTACACTCGGATTGTTCGCACTACCCACACCTCCAGTACCTCCTGTCGTGCTTTTCTCACCTATTTTGTTGGGATTCACAGAGACGGGAGTAGATGTGGTGGCACCAGTGGCAGAAGCAGAACTAGTAGTCGTCGTATTGGCGGTAGTACTACGGCTAGTGGGAGCAGTAGTGGTAGTAGTCGTCGTATTTGTAGTGGCAGCAGAACTGGTGCTGGTCGTAGCAGCAGGTGCAGCAACAGTCTTCGCTGCAGACTTCGTCGAAGTAGTGGTAGTGGGGAGAGGCGCAGAGGTGCTCACATTGACAGCACCGGTGGTGACAGCAGCGACGGTAGTTGGCGTCTTCGCAGTCGCCTCTGTCGTCTTCGTCGATGTCGTCAGTTGGTTCGTCGGAACCGTCTTCGCATCCGGATTCTTTACACTCGGATTGTTCGCACTACCCACACCTCCAGTACCTCCTGTCGTGCTTTTCTCACCTATTTTGTTGGGATTCACAGAGACGGGAGTAGATGTGGTGGCACCAGTGGCAGAAGCAGAACTAGTAGTCGTCGTATTGGCGGTAGTACTACGGCTAGTGGGAGCAGTAGTGGTAGTAGTCGTCGTATTTGTAGTGGCAGCAGAACTGGTGCTGGTCGTAGCAGCAGGTGCAGCAACAGTCTTCGCTGCAGACTTCGTCGAAGTAGTGGTAGTGGGGAGAGGCGCAGAGGTGCTCACATTGACAGCACCGGTGGTGACAGCAGCGACGGTAGTTGGCGTCTTCGCAGTCGCCTCTGTCGTCTTCGTCGATGTCGTCAGTTGGTTCGTCGGAACCGTCTTCGCATCCGGATTCTTTACACTCGGATTGTTCGCACTACCCACACCTCCAGTACCTCCTGTCGTGCTTTTCTCACCTATTTTGTTGGGATTCACAGAGACGGGAGTAGATGTGGTGGCACCAGTGGCAGAAGCAGAACTAGTAGTCGTCGTATTGGCGGTAGTACTACGGCTAGTGGGAGCAGTAGTGGTAGTAGTCGTCGTATTTGTAGTGGCAGCAGAACTGGTGCTGGTCGTAGCAGCAGGTGCAGCAACAGTCTTCGCTGCAGACTTCGTCGAAGTAGTGGTAGTGGGGAGAGGCGCAGAGGTGCTCACATTGACAGCACCGGTGGTGACAGCAGCGACGGTAGTTGGCGTCTTCGCAGTCGCCTCTGTCGTCTTCGTCGATGTCGTCAGTTGGTTCGTCGGAACCGTCTTCGCATCCGGATTCTTTACACTCGGATTGTTCGCACTACCCACACCTCCAGTACCTCCTGTCGTGCTTTTCTCACCTATTTTGTTGGGATTCACAGAGACGGGAGTAGATGTGGTGGCACCAGTGGCAGAAGCAGAACTAGTAGTCGTCGTATTGGCGGTAGTACTACGGCTAGTGGGAGCAGTAGTGGTAGTAGTCGTCGTATTTGTAGTGGCAGCAGAACTGGTGCTGGTCGTAGCAGCAGGTGCAGCAACAGTCTTCGCTGCAGACTTCGTCGAAGTAGTGGTAGTGGGGAGAGGCGCAGAGGTGCTCACATTGACAGCAGTGTTGGTGACAGGCGGGACATTATTTTGCTCTTTCTCTTTTGCCTCTTTTATTTCATTATTTGTTTCATTTTTATGTCTGTATTTTTCTTGAGTTTCGTTTTTGTTTTCTGTTTCGTCTTCGGTTTCTGCTATTTTGTTTTTGTTTTCAGGGTTTTTGTGTTTACTTGTTTGATCTGATATTTTGTTTGTATTTTTCGTTTGCGCTTTTTCATTGCTTTCCGGGTTTTGTTGTGATATACTTATTTTTGGTACCTTTATTTTTGGATCTGGTTTTATGCTGTCATTTTCTTTATATGTTTTAGGTGTATTTGCTTCTTGGCCATCAATTTGAGCTTGAGACGTTCGATTTGGACTTGTTGACTTGAAGAAGTTCTCTACTTTACCTAGCAACCCAGGGTTTTTATTTGGGTCACTGACAGAATTTCTAGCACTATTAATGTTGTTTGCATTGTTGTTACTTGTCTCTCGATTGAATAAGGAGGATGGTCGACGTAGGAGATTACCTGAAGGCTGTGCTGCCGAAGCAACTGATTCTCTAGGAGTTGACTGTTTTTGAGGAACCTCAGGTTTCTCTAAGAAGTTAGCTGTCATTCTGCGTAGTGCACTAGCTATGCCTTGTAGACCACTATCAGAGGGCGTAGGACCTAGATAAGGGAATTCGCATTTTTGATTTTATCTGAATTTTATTTACTTCAACTTACTTGATTCTTTTATCTAAATAGAATATGAGGGAAATGCTATTATTGTGTATTGAATTCCACTTTGTATTTGTTATAAAAGGTGATTAAACCAATTCCATTATGTTATTTAGGTGGTAGCTTGCAGTGGGAATCGAGTGTACGTAGTTTGTCCTGCTTGAGACTCACCCAATGGATCTACCTGCATCCTCGGTGAGTGATAGTGTTCTCATTAGAACTCAAAATCAACACGTATCGTGAACAAGTAACATAGTGTTAGACACCAATCTACTAGGCAACATGAGCCACCTCTTCTGCGATGGCTATCACTTATAAAATTTGAATATACTTTTCATTTGTACGATCATAGAGATAATTATAGCTGTTTGAAGTTTTTTTTTAGAAATGGACAGTATAATAAACTCTCACCTAGAAAATCAAAGATTTTGGGAAGTGAGATTACTTAATTTTTTTTATATAAATTATTTATGGGTGTCATGTGATGAGTCGTAGGCTGTTTGGCTAATATCTACGATATCAGCGAATTTTATGGTTAGAGGCTCATAGCAGTATGATCTGTAATCGACAGCAAGATGTAAATGTCTTGATTTTTAAGACATTTTTACTCTTGTTGTTATTAGGTGCTTGGAGGCAATCGGCAGGAATCTCAGCTTGATTTGGGTTTCATGTTAGTTGGCACTCACCAGTCGGCAAGGCATACCTGCAGTCTTGGAGGAACTTATGTCTCTTCCGAGATCCGAACTCATGTTACCTAGTGCTGCAACAAGAGAGGTTACCACTGAGATATTCAGGCGCGTGACTGACCTCCTGTAGGACTGTAATAGATACCTTATTGGGACACTAACTAATATGATGCGTCGAGTCCTTTGTTTGCCGCAAACGTGACTGATATAATTCAGTCTGATTGAAACAAAGGATTAAACGCATGACACTAGTCAGTATGCGATCAAAGTATATTTTTACACCCATTGTAATTTCATTCCCCTTGCTTTCCGCATCTTCTATTCTGCTTGATGCACAAATAAAAAATACGGAAACTTGTGCCATAACGAAGTAACCTTAGGTTCAGTGCTGTTATTATCAGTTCCCAGCTACATGCATAAACAATGTATATATTTGCCTTCAGCAACTGATCTCATCCAGATAAAATTATCACACTATACAGACAAAATAATTAGTTATATTCACGGTTGTTTCGAAAATCAAACCTTTTAAATTTCCTTGAATATTTGAGGCAGAAAATGTCATTTTTTGTAATCCTATATGAAGTATTATTACAAGTTTAACGTTGATTATTTATTGATAAACATAAGATTTTTTTCTATTTACACCTGTAAAATCGTTTAAATTAGGTGACTGCAATCACTTTTCGGTAGCATCTTTCAACTACAGAGAACACCACCGAACATGTCAAAGATAATCAGGTTCGGAAAAGCAAGATAGATCTCGAATAATTCGAATTCAGTGTGAAAATATGCTGCCATCAGCATAAAGAACAAGATTCGGATTTTTGACAATGATATCAAGTCAGTTTTTCCATATGGTTCAGATGTTTGGTGCATCATGAAAGGTATTTCTGATAGACTGAAGACTTTTATCAATATCTGCCTTCTCTCCCCACTAAAGCACGCCTCAAAGGATAGGCAAACGACAAGGAGCTCTGGAAACGAACTAAAAAATAGCCAGTAGCCTGAGAAATATGCCTAAGGAAATGGAGATGGACTGGATACACTCTGAGAAGAGTATTGTGTGACATCTCTCGCCAACTAAGGCGTCAGGTGGAACCCGAATGGGGAAGGACGAGTTGGACATTTGAGGGCGACATGGAGGCGATAGCTTGAGGAAGACATGTAAGCATATGGATAATCGTAGAGCCACCCACAGAAGACTGCAGAGAACAGGATGAAATGCAGATCTGTTACTGAGGCTCTATGTTCCACTAAGAACCAATAATAATAATCATATATAAAATGCTCAGTAGCTTCATACGTGTAAGCATTAATCTTAGGAAAGTGAAATGAGGTGCATAAAAGTAGAAAAGATGAAGAAGAAGGAGTTAGAAATTCACCGTTGTGCCAACTAAATTATGAAATGCAAGTGTAAACCAATTATCATTTTAAATGCAAAATAATTAACACAAGCTTGTTCGTTTTCCGGGCAAGAAGTTAATCAGTAATAACGTCGTAAACAGCTCTATTTTATTTCTGTTCTGAATATACAGTATGTTAAAGTTGAAATCGGTTTCGAGTTAGATCATGAAATAATATCAGTTAGTGTACCATTAAAAACTAGGGAAAAATGAATAGTAATATCTCTCTAGTTTTTAGACTCTGCATTAGCACTAACGTAAGACCTTGAGGTTACATGGTAAGCCTGTTGGCCATTCAGTTACAGGGACGGAATCTGATGACGCAGGAATTATAAATTCTTCTGATTCGCAGTAATAATCACCATCATCATCGGTGTCCTTACACTCGACTTGGTGAACTTCTCAGTGGAATAGATGTCCAATAATACTTGTTTTTAATGATTACCTAACTGGAGTTAGTTTGTTATCTAGCTTTTCAATAGAATTAACTGAATAGACACAGTTTTAAGAAATACTTCAGTTACTATCTGCATTTCTTTGCTTTCTGATTTTGATTTGAATATAGGGCTTTGCTCTGTAAAGTTCCAGTGGCCGGGGTGTCGCTGCTAGCCTCACACCCAACCTTCTTACTTTTCAGGACTTACAACCACCGAGTTAACGTTTAGGACTGTCGGCAGAGGACCGAATCTCAAATCACATGCGTTAGTGACCAGTATTCTACCCTTAAACCACTGGCGAACACTTCAGTTACCTAAGCTGTCTAAATAACACCCTGGAGATGGGGAGACGACAACTACTTGTCCCTGTTGATTAAACAACTTTTATGCATCAGACTAGATCAGTAAATCAGACTGTCTATATTTTTATCAGCCTTTTTAAATATCCTTTTTAACATACATGTTCATATCATTACCAATAATTTACGTTGAGATTACCCCAAAATAGCCATTAGATGATTATATTACACTGACAGGTGAGTATTACTAAGTGATACGACAGCTGGACATAACCTATGATGATTGCGGGGAAAGAATGATACAGTAAGTGATTTTTTTATATTTATATTATTATATCTATAATTTAGTAGAACAGAATATTTTTACTAATTTGTAATACACAATTACTAAAGAATATTTTATTCAGTACAAATTGTGTAGCCATTCGAAGTTATTATCATTGCTATTATTTTTTTTTTTTTTTTTTTTTTTTTTTTTTGATTACAGCTTGACTCCACACCGTATTTTTGGTACAAGTGTGGAATTTTCAGCGTGGATATCGGTAGCCCAAAATTCGCAGGCCGACCATAGATATCAGGTGTGCGTCGGCGTGGGCTCGAACCCCGAACCATGTGAATGGTCGGCGAGAGTCCTAACCACTGTGCCTTGTTGAATCCTATTTCAACTGGTTTTCACCTATACATGACGAAGAACTTAATATATTTGAGTTTGAAGGAATAACCCCTATTTCGGCGAAGGCAATTTTATTAAAATAAAACGTATGTAAAAACATGGTGGAACTCATGGTGTGGTTTAGTCTCACAAATAAGTTATCCATGAGAAAATCCTTTAAACAGAGCTATCTATTCAAAGTGGCTTCCATCTATTAGTCTTCAAAATGGAGTCTTTTAGTTCTGATGAGTATGTGCTGTGTCGTTTTGTTCACTGAGCTATATGGTCTCATTGACAAGCTTTCATTTTCCTTCTGGGCAAAATTTTCAGGACTTTGCAATTAGGTCATCAAGTTGACAGAACACAATAACAGCGATTGACATACTCCCCTTCATCTGATGCTCACCAGTGACTGACCCTATTAAGGCAGTTAACCTGGGTTTCTAGTGGGAAGCCGTGACCAGTAGGGTGCAGCAGGTTGAAGGTGAGGCAGTAACTTTTTTTTTAAATTTTTGTTAACAGCTTGATTCCACACTGTATTTTTGGTACAAGTATGGAATTTTCAGCATGGATATCGGTAGCCCAAATTTCGCAGGCCGACCATAGATATCTGGTGTGCGCCGGTTTGGGCTCGAACCCCGGACCATGTGCATGGTCGTCGAGAATCCTAACCACTATGCCACTCGTCAAGGAAGACGCTTCGAAGTGGTCGTGCCACGTTATGAATTGGTAGAAGTTAGATTTCATGGGCTGGCTGGCCATTGGATCGGGCCTCAGTGGCCGATGAATGTTCTACGACCTGGCTCGCTTTGTAACCAGAAGGTCCTGGATTCGAACCCTGGCGGTGGGTGCGTACTACTGAAGAGTCCCAAACCAGGACGAAGCAGCTGTACAGTACTCTTGCAGCTTTTCCAATGGTTCTGTAACGGATGTCAGCTCATGATGAAATCCTCCAACGAATCAAACTAAATCCCTACTGTAATTGATCTTTTCATAGTTAATCAACACACTTCTTTCTATTGGATTGTTGTACTTGAAGATATTCAAGGCAATCTTTGACTTTTATAAATTTATGAATATCGGGGAAAATTTCAAAAGCGATTCAAACCGAATCATTATAAAATCATTAGAAATAATATTTGAATTCTATTAATGAAAATTGAGACGTTCTGTTGTAGAAGCAGTGGCTTACATAAAATAATAATAATAATCACTCTATTTTAAAAATGTAATTCTACACAGAATAGAAACGTCAGTGTTTGCATATGTATATTGCAACAGTTTTTTCATCTAATAGAGATAAGACTAATAACTGCGGAACATTTAGAAAAATCTTGTTTTTATTTTGTAAATTCTTTGAGATTATTTAAATAATTTATTGTACTATTGTACTCCGTATAATACACTGGTCAGTAGCATAACTCGCGCTTAAAGGAAAAAAATACCAAACAATGCCTACCAGTATGAAGATTTAATATTGCTGAATGTATTTAAAGATTTCAGATGTACTAATTAAATTTATCTGACTCAGTGAATTAGTGTCAATTGAAAGAGAGTCTTGTGACAAGGTGATTATGGTGTAGGTAAAAATAATCTAAGGCAATCAATCTACATCAGTATACTACTGTTATCATTATTATTTTTTTCAAATAATAGTAATAGCTCTATTCCAAACGGTAATTTTGGTACAGATAAGGAATTTTCAGCATGTAGTACACAGTATTGCATCTATTATTATTATTATTATTATTATTAAAACAAGGCATTTGTGTTGATAATAATGTTTACTAAGAATATAAATATAAAATTAAGCGAAAGCATTAACAACAATATAATATAATAATAGTACTTATAGTTCCGCAGTAAGTTGGTAATGTTCTTCCTCACCATATAAAATGTGTGCCAAATAATGTATTGCAAGGTCCTTAGTCGTCCAAGAACATAGTCTGCTATAGCTGCTCTTAGTTCCACCTACCTGGTGAGATGCAAGGAAAGAGTTGTGCATATAGGAGATTCTCAGAGTCTGACAAGATAATATTTGCTAATTTCTTCCATGAGTCCATATATCTTTCTACAACAGTATTAAGGAGTTATTATTAATATTATTATTATTAATACTAATTAACGAGTTGGTATAGCAACACCCCACTCGCCCTGCTAACGGCTTTTAATTCCCCTTGCAGTATAAAAAGTATTTATTAAGTGGCCCAGGAAAGATTAAGAGGGAGCAGTATAGAATGATAGGCAGAATACAGGAGTGAATAAACTAAGAAAGTAGAGACTGAGTGATACCAGATTCTCCCAATATCCTTACGTAGAAAGTTAAACGTAATATCTTTCTGGAAACCAACATAATGTGAGAAAATCAAAGAGGATAAGAGAAAACACATTGTCCAAGGTGCTTAGTGTTCGATTTATTTTCAATCTATATACCATCTATGGATAGTGGAAACATGAAAACTAACGAGCTCATATAGGTCACAAACATCACAAAGTGAAATTCACAACCTGACACTCTCACGCTAATGATGTTGTTGTTTACTGAATATCTTGATTTCCTTGGGTTCTGAGTGGACTAACGGCTTCAATAGCCCGCGGCTACTTCATTTTGTTCTCTGAAATCTTTTTAGCCAGTTAAAAGTGCCTTCCATGACGCTCAGACTGAGTCTTCAAACCATTTACAAGAACTGACTTGACAGTTGTGTTAAAAATCCAAATCTTATTGTTTATATTGAGTGCAAAAGATTTTTGCACTGATTTCAGATTAACGAACTTTATCTTTTAGGATCCTGACTGTCTTTGATATTCTAATTTGTGTCGTCTGTGGTCGCAACGATGCTGTTTAGGTAAGTGGAGTAGATGAATTCCTTTAGATTTCTCCCGCCGATGGTGACTGGTGCTCATTGTTGTTGAATGGGTATCTTCAGCACCTCTGTCCTTTTCATATTCACTTTAAGTGCAGTCCTTTTGCTAGTTACCGGATTTTGCTTGTAGATCTTCTAGTTTGTGTGACATTTGACCCAACTCATCCGCGATGTTCGAATCTTCTTAAGTCATTTTTTTGGTCCAGCGAATGTCCATCATCTTGCTCTCCACGGTCTGTTGCATGTTCCAGTAACATCATCGGTGATAGTAGGCAGCTTTGTCTTGTTCATATTTTCACTTGAAAGGCTTCAATAAACTTTCCATTTTGAATGACTCAACATACGACAACATCACATAGCCGTTAAGTGGCATAACTCGTTGAGATACGATTAATTTGTGTGCTGATTGACTCTATCCACGGGAAAATCTCAGGCTGCGGTAAAATTGGAACTTACATATGAATGTGAGTGGCAGCTTCGTTAAATAATAATAGTAATAATGTAGTAATAAATCCAATAATTATTACTGAAATGTAATCTTTAATATAGAAATGTATGTACTTGATAACTGAAGGAATCTCACGTGATGAATAATATTGCCAAAGTAAAATTAGAATATTGAAAAGTTTCTATGTAACTTTCAATAATATAGATGTTTGTTAATTTCTTCTTTTTTTTCTTTTCAATACTAATGATTATATATAAATGTAAAAGTTCACTATAGCTTGTATTGATTGTATATAGAAACTACATAAAAGACAATTAATATTTCAGTCAGTAAGTGTATTCCCAAGAATTTTATTTATTGAGGTTAAAAATATTGTCCAAAAGTGTGTCATCAGTTCAGTTATGTAATCGTTTTACAAAATCTATATACAAAGTCATACATGATATTTTCGTTTGTATTAAGAAGTTTTCAACTCCAATTAAAGTTAACTAAGTGTAAAGGAAAATGCAAAAGAGTTCACAAAGCAATCTATCGTTGATAGAAATAAGCCAGTGATAGTTATGACAGTTCGTTTATGTATTCCTGGCTTTCTAGTACAACAAACAGAAGGAAAAATTCACACACAAACGATCCTTGGGAAGTACAATTCAATTTAATGAAGATAAGAAGTCATTTACTTCCTGATGTCAAGTAGTGGCATCCAGGACACAAGTTATTTCTTATTTAGGACTCGTCGAATGGATATAATTGCGTCTGTCAGTGAGTGGCAGTGCTCCCACTGCGAGTCGACACCAGCACTCATTGTTTTGAATGCTAAAGCACACTACCTAGTAGACCGTTTGGCCATGAGGATTACCTATTGTGCTGCAGCTCTTAGCAGCTATTAATTGTTTAAACTAATCTTTTAAATTTCCCTTTGATTTCATTAGATTACCATGTTGGTAAAATCTAAAATGATTACTAGCGTAAAATGCTTCTCTGTTCTAGAGGATTTCTTTTTGAAACTTTTACTATCCTCACTTTATAGCATTCTTACATAGTACAGACTGTCTGTTTATCCGACTGACGAGGAGGATGGTATTGAAATAAACGCCTTACTGCCATTCATGTGCATCACAATGATATTACTGTTTCAGTCAAATGAAGACAACATATCAAAGAATACACCTTGAATCTCCTACATTTTGATACCACTTACGATACAGTGAATGGAGTTTCTAAAACACAGACAATTAGTACATGGTACACGGTTATATGTTGTTTATGGTACTAATATAGTGCTATTTAGGTTTAATTAAGTAAGTAAAGTGACATTTTAATCAAGCATCTAGGTATATTTTGATAATATTCCACTCTCTAATTTCAGAGAACCAAGTGCAATGGATGGAAATTCGCTACTATGGCTTTCTAATCCACTCTGAATGCATGATCCGAGTAGATAATGGCACTTTATTATTAGATCAATGATACAGATCATTTCCCATTGTAAGCTAAATATATACCATTTCTATGCCGTATTCTTCAATAACATCCCTGAGAAAAATTAGCTAGCGAAGCAGTCTCACATGAATTAAATAACTTCATCATTAGTAGGCAATATAGGCTAAAATGATCTCATTAAGTAGAATGAGTGTTGAACATGGAATAAATACACACACCCACACACAAAAAGGCACACAGACCGAATATAGATACAGACACACCAATCATACCCACTAATTTTCATTATACACTTCCGTTATTAATTCATTGGTTGTGTTAATTATTATTTTGAAAACTAAACTTTGCACATATTCAACTATGTAACAGGTATGAATGGGTCTAGTAATTTTTTTCTAAATTTAATCAATAAATATGCAAGTGTATCGACAGTTAGATAAAGCGATCAGGTGAGAGTGAGAAAGAGAAAGTGACCTTTTGTGTGATATGGTTATTTGAATAGAATAATAATCATAATTATTGATGATGATATGCATACAGATTAGTGAAACTAATGCAAATATATACTTAGGAAACTAACAAAACTGATTTAATCACCAATAGCAATCATGGTAATAATTCCGAAGTTTATTCATTTAAAATTCACGGTCAGTGAATCTTAGACCAGGACAAAAAACAACAGTTTAGTGATACTCCGTTTTCAGTGGTTCATTCGTTCTCTAACTGTTATCAAATGATAAGAACCCCTACCCCGAAAACAATCAAATCCCAACAAATCAACACTTTAAAATTAATCGTATTAAAAAGACTTTATGCGTAATATGATATAAGATACAATAGAATGATGTCAATACCGAATATCCCATGACATGCAATATAGCAGAACTCGAATAGGCAGTAACCAGTTGGACGTCTGAAGGTTTTATTTTGGAAAGTATGTCAAAAGGAAATGGAAGTCTGTGAACAGTTGTACAGCCAGCTAAAAAGGACAGTAGAGAACAGAGTGAAACGAAGATGTGCTGTAGAAACCCTCTGTTTCACTCTGAATATAAGGGTAGAATACTAATACTATTACCAATGATAATAACAATAATCAGTATTCATCCAATTCAACGAACCTACAATTAGCAAAGTGAAATCAACTTCTGCTGCCCAACAGGTGGGTGAAATGGTGGCTTATGTGCAAAATAAGAAAATGTTTCTGTCAACTTTAGACAGATTTTATGCCAAAAATAATGACGGTTGCCGCCTTTAACGTGTATGAAGAGATAACTTCAAGATGAGATGTTTACAACTGAAACTATAACACAAATGATATGAAAACTATGGTGTGAGTAATTTAAAATAAAGGAAACTATTTTTAATTTTATCCACTAAACCAAGGAAACCTGTTTGTCACCTACAAATGTAACAGAAATATG
The DNA here is from genome assembly GCA_944472135.2 of Trichobilharzia regenti. NCBI lineage: Eukaryota > Metazoa > Platyhelminthes > Trematoda > Strigeidida > Schistosomatidae > Trichobilharzia > Trichobilharzia regenti. The sequence goes on along the minus strand of OX235265.1, from coordinate 61,009,475 downwards.
GCGACAGTACTCTTGAGATGATGAATATTTGATATGATGTTTGCCAACCATACACGCAATCCCTGTTCGGTTTTCGATCAATGCACTACTAAACCTCACCTAGTTTATTATCTAGTAGTTTTCCTAGGCATAATGCTTGCCTTGCCCTGTGATCCAATCGGAACTCAAGGAATGTAAACAAAGCCTTCTGACAATAACTGTTAAGTTGGTTATCCAGAAGGAAGGAATTTATTTCTAATTCACAGAAGTATAATTCTTCCTTTCACTGAAACACTAACAATTTCAAATTGGATCATGTTCAAATAATATAATTCTGAATCAATTGCATGGTAGCTTTTGTCATGAAATGACATCATTTAGATAATCACTGGGAACAAGGAAGCAATGCACAAAAATGTTGTCCAAAACTGGGACTCTTCATCAGTGTGCATACATGATCCTTGAGGGGATCGACCTTGGAACGATAAGGTTACGAGGTGAGTACGTTGAACATTCAACCACCAGTTTCGAATCAGATTACCAGCAAATGCTAACAAATAAGTTTTTCATAATTTTAAGTGTACTCAAAGATGTTAACGCAAAAAAGACACATTTTTCATGTTTATGGGAAAGGGGAAAAATTTCTGAAACTGTCAAAGAAAATAACGAAAACATGAGATAAAGGTAAGCTGTTATAGATGATATTTCTTTGATGTAAAAACAGTGATTCGTGACCACCAAGTTCAGTGTTAGGAAAAATACTTGCCATTGACATTAGCTGGCAGAAGTTAGAATTCACTGGCCATTGGATGAAAAATGGTCAAAGAGATCACCTGTTAACATGAAGGTCATGGGTTCAATACAAGGCGGTGTCATAGGTGTGTGTGTGCTGAAGAGTCCCAAATTAGAACGAAACAAGCGTTCAGCTCTCCCTGATCGCCAGTGGTTCTCTAACCAAGGTCAGTTCTTGATGAAACTTGAAATTGACCAAGTCTCTACAAATCAACGCTTGAAAAATAGGAATCACCGGTGTTCATGTCTTATCTAATTTCATCAATTGACTGATAAAATTTGATAAATGTTAACAAAACAGATTCATTTTGTAAAACGAAACAATTAGTAATATATACATGAGTGTTTACATTAAATATTATGAATATGCTTGAAATAAAATGTTTAGCAAATGAACTCACAGTATTTGGAGTCTCAGCGGCATCACTAGAAAACAGAAAATAACAAAACAAAAGTATGATAATGAATTTTATTTTCAACGGCAAAAAATACTTAGAAAAATTATTGAAACCATGGAAAGTTTTACGATAAGAAATTAAAACCTCTTTATCAAACATAAGTCAGACTTATGTTGAAGAATAATCAGAGTAACATTCTTTTGGCATTTCATCATGAGCTGACATTAGTTAGAGAACCATTGGAAAACCTGGTGGGTCCGTACTGCTGAAGAGTCCCAAACTAGGACGAAACAGCTGTCCAGTACTCCCAGGTTTTCCAATGGTTCTCTAACTAATGTCAGCTCATGATGAAATCCTGGAACCAATCAAATCCCTACAAACCAACACTTGAGTAACATTCTCTTGCCTTTCGTGTTTACTCTTTTAATTCCGAAGAATGGAAAGCACTAAGTAAACTCATCTATTCGTCTGTTTGAGGAAAGTACACTGGATACTTCGTAGCACAATATTATGGCATAAAGGCGAAACTTCGACTGAAAAAAAAATGAATTAACCGCTGACATCTTAAAGATAAAGACAATAAACTCAGAGGAGGGAACAATAGCGTTACAATAAAGTTGAAAGTATTGTGTTTCTTAGTCACCGCCTATTTTTTAACAATCCAGCTGACAAGTTCCTGTATCTATCCAGCTCCATGTACTTAAATCAGTTTATCTGTTCTGTTTCTTAAGTGTTCATGACCGCTGTTGTGTTTGGCTACAAATAGATAGCTGTGAGATAACTAAACATCTAGACACTAACCATCTAATCTCAACAACTTATTTTAAAGCTATTTACAAAAATTCATTGAGAAAAGTTCCTAGGGAAACTAGGAGATTGTATGAGAAAAAGACATCTTTAGCGTCTCCGTATGCTGTCTATTTGAATTTAAAATTTTCAGGTTAGAGGGCGGTCTGTTGACGACTCAACGACTGAGATGGAATAGCTTAGCCCATGAATTCGAATCTCTGCTAGTTCGCGCTACAAAAGAGTCACTGTCAGCCTCCATTGGTTACAACTTTTCACTAAAATTACATGGACTTCATCCCGTAGTCAATGACTCGTGATCTACAGAGGGATCATAGGTACTTACTACAGCAGAGCCCCCGAACCAGGACGAAAAAGATGTTCAGCAGTAGTTCTCTAAACGATGTCAATTATTGATCTAATTTGGAATCAATCAAATCCTTACAACACAACAGTTGAAAATATATTACTCTCTTAAAATAAGATACCGAAAAGAAACGCCTACTACATCTTAACTAATACTCTGGCATTTTTAGATCTTTTGATTTTCTTATATTTTAATAAGTTTCTCTTGAAGCAAAAATTTAAAAGACTGAAAAAAATCCCAGCAGTGAAAAAAACACATAATTAAGATTGTAAAGATACAGTAGATGAAACCATTGAAACGCTCAAGGGTTTGTTTCCTTCCTATTCTTAAACAATTCATTTTTCTTCACTAAGAGTAACTCTCATTTATAGTAGACATTTAACACATAGTTGAAACCAATACAAATACACAAGAATTTAAGTTATTGTGTTTCACGTTATTTAGAAACCACATACACTTTTATTCACCGGTAATTTAAATGGCTTCTCAAAACTCCAAGTAATTTTGAGTTCCTTTTAAATTCAGCTTAGTCATCAGATAGATGCAGTTTGTGTCACTGGAAAAAAAGTTGAATTTATAATTCTAGATGACAAAGAAACCGATTCACTCATGACTGAACAATGTAAAAAGAATGAAAATTGTGGTGAATAAATTGCGATAACAGAAATGCTTTGGACACGTCAGTTAGATGAAGGATGAAATAAACTAAATTATAAGCTTCTAATACCTGCTTATTATGCCTCTCTTGTATGAGAGAAACCAGAAGTATCGGTAATCTATATGTCTACCACACTACTGAGTCTTCCGGTATTCGTGAGTCATTAATGCTTTTACCTCTATGTACTTTTAGTATTTACGACCTTCGTTCTGATTGGTTGTCTTTGTCTCTTCAATCGATTTGTTTTGGTATTTCTCTTCTATGTGGCTATAACATTGTTTAGTTATGAATGTGCATTTTCGTAGACTCCACGACTTTTACTAATCTTTGTTGATTCTTTCGTATAACTGATCGAGCAATTTTTCACACCTTCACCAGAGCTGAAGATCAATGTTATTATTATTACTTTACTAATATTACTAGGAATAAATCTTATCAGATGTGTTGTGGACTTTTCGGTTTGCATTGTGTCCTTAGGTTGTGTCTGGTGATAGGCGTTTCCGAGTTTTATCTCCTTATTACGACCCTATTATGTTCTCAGGCTTGTTCAGTTGAAGATTAAACTTAGTTTCACTAAGTAAGCCAGAATTCTTAGCAGTTCATCAAAAAGCCTAAATAAAAATAAAACCAAACAGATAAGGGGAGCACTACTGATGAGTAACTAACCCAAAGTGTTCACTTTACAACTCATAAGAAATATAACAGGTAGTAATAGATATAGTTATCACAATAAGAATCGAAAGAAACCGAAGTTCTCCATGGTGTTAATATACAACGATTCTCTTAACCTGATTAAATATAATAGTTTATAAACACCCTCCAGTGTCTACGAAGTCAAGCAGATGAAGTGAGAATTCCATTCTGTATTATAAGTACTGTTTTTGGAATAAATTAGATTATTATTATTAAAACAGAGTGCAACTACTTGAGATGGGTCAGATATGATCTCTTTGGAGTGGCTTTTAGGGTCATGTCCTCATGAAAGCCTTGTTGTAGGCCAGAAATCGCGGCAAAGTAAACCAGGAAGTATAGCTTACAGGGCCTTTTTTAACCAGTTTTCTCCAGAGTGCAGAGCCAGTATTGCTTGCTTGTCATCCATTAGTACGGCTTCGCCCTAGGACTCCCAACAACGTGTCAACAACTTACGTTGCTTTTAGTCTAATCACTATCCAAGAGATCTTTCTGGTAGAATAGGATCTGCAGGAAACATCACTCCAACCAGCATTGCTCGTAGGGTGGTTGTGATATGCCAAACATCAGGTTAGGGGCTATTAGTCAAAACAACTGTTCACACAATTAGTAAGGCTATCATACCATAGAAATTCCGTTTGATGTTAAGTTATAAATCTGAGAAAAGTAAGCAGTCTGAGAATAAATTCACCTATCCATATACTCGTGATCACAAACAATCACATAAAAGATTGGAACATAACTAAAGTTGTAAATGGTATCATAGTCAAGTAGGGACAGAGGTTCCCATACTTCACAAGAACTCAACACAAACGGTGAAGATAATATTAATCCACTATGTGAAAACAGAGCGCCTAAGATAAAGGAAGCATAGGTCTGTAACTAATCATACAAAAAATGAAGGCTTGAAAATAATCGATAATTAGAATATGGATATCTATGATTATTGTAAAGCAAATACTTATTTGCTTATTCATGCAATCGGAATGGCAGTAGGTTAGAAAAAATGAAATATGAAGTTAGCTTTCTCAGTAGGAAGCACAAAAATACACTCACAGAGTTAACAGTTTAGTCTCATGTATTTGCCTCAATTTTAGTTAACGATTTTAAAACATCACATAATGATGTTCAGGTGTGTTAAGCTGTAATTATATTGAAATAAATAATTCGGAAAAAAACAATATCTTACGGTTATGATCACGCAAATCCTAGGGGTGTAGCATTGTTTTAATAGACAATATTGAGAACTATTATTTCGGCCTTAGTGTAAACATAAAAATATTGTTAAAGTAAGGGTGAAAAAATTTCAGTTGTTATTAATATTCATCCGTTCCGTTAAGAGAAGAAAGTAGGGCTTCAGTAGCACATCTTCATTGTACCCAGTTCTCTACCATCTGTTTCAAGGACTGCCCGCAATTTTTCATTCCCTTTACACATTATTTCCTCCATACCACATGCAGACTCAGAAGAAACTCTTCACTTCCCTTTGGGGTTCCAATCGAGGACCTGGTGTTAAATACTGCTGAACAGTTTCCGTCTGACCCTCTGATGTTCAGTATCGAAGCAGCAAAGTCAGCTGTAGGTGAAAGTTTGAAAGAGTCTATTGAAAATGCTTTCCGTGATTCACCAAGCCTTTGAACCACATAAAAACACCGATTTCCCACTAGTCTTGAATATTTGATTGTTCACTGTGCTGATTGCTAGGTACCTCCACGCTTAGTTCAGTGTAATGAATGTCTATTTTGATCTCCAGACTTCCACATCAATGCCACCTGTAGTTGAGACACTGCTACAGAGATAAGTGGAAAAGACTATTTACTTTAGATCTGTTCCATTTATGATGAATGCTACTTGCTGGTTGTTGATCGGTTGTGTTCATCACCTCTGTCTTCTCTATATTTATCTGAGTTGATGTATTCACTGCCTCTTCTGATCACTTGTTGGTTTTCGCCTATATATCTTTGAGTTTGTGCAACATGCAACATAAATCATCTGCCAAATCCAGATTTCCCAGGGGTTTTTTGTTGGTCCAACGCATGACTCTCTTCTCATTAAACATGGTTTGCCGTACAGTCTAGTTCACCACAATCAGATAGATCATCGATGATACCAATATTTATTGGGAAATTAAGAACAAGTTTTACGCACGAAAAATAACTTCTGGAAGTAAATATCTTAAGTTTTTTAAAGCAAGATAGAGTCAACATTTGGAAACAAAATTCAAGTCCTATGAACAATCAAGATTTCAGCATCAAGGAATTGATAAGGATCGAAATAAAAATGGAGTCGTGGCATATAAGCCTTAAAATTCAATGCATTTCCTGCACGTAGACTACACTTAACAGTACTATTTGGTTGATGAATTATCCGTTAGACAGAAACGCTAAACCGCAGGTTTTAAATGAGGATAACACTTAATTTGAAGTATCCCTGATGTGGCATGATGAATTTAATTTTGAATATGTATTCCGGTGTTCTATAAACAACTATAGTTTAACTAGGACAAATGAATATGCACAAAATATATTAACAATTTTGTGCTGCAAACCTTTAGAATATATATTAGGAATTCAAAATATATATGACTGTTTCTATCAAAAAGTTGAGGGAGAAAATTGTTTATTATTTATTATTTGGTAACTTTGTCCAATCTCCGTAACCCTTTAAAAGCGTTAGGTCTTTATCAGTCTTCTAATATTGTGGTGGTGTGATACAGACAATGTGTGCCAACGGAACATTATTCTCACATATTCCCACAGTTCAATTCGGCATTACCAACACAATACGATATATCTATTTAAACATTCGATTTGATGTTAGAGACAGAATACTTTTCGCACAGTTATATACTGCATTAACAAAAGAATACTATGTATATTTGATCATTGTATTTCAAGTTGTTTGATGTAAGCCGAAATCAAAAGCTCAGTGATTCGTCAGCGTATATAAACTGTATATATATAAACAGGGGTGTGATCAATGAAAAATATACCTTGGATTCCGTGTCTTCCTTTCTGCTGTTACTAAAAAGTCACTAAAAAGTTGCAGTGACAAAACACGGTCAGAGTGATAAATGGATTGCGGGTTGAATACTACTGTATTTGAAGTAACCACTAAATCACAAATCATTTATCAGTCTAGCATAATTTAAAAGCACTAAATTTGGGAAGCATCGTTCCAACTACAGGCGGAACTGACGAGGATATCAAACCAAGGCAAGCTTTCATTACTCTCAAGTCTGTGTGGAGGTCAACAGCACTCAGCATCAAAAATAAGATCCGGATTTTCAACTCCAATGTGAATTCAGTGCTACTATACGGATCAGAGACTTGGCGCGTCACGAAGAGCATCTCAAATAAACTTCAGACCTTCATTAACAGTTGTCTTTGCTTAATACTCAAGATCAGACGGCCGGCCAGAAAAGATCAGCAACAGGGATCTCTGGCAATGAATGAACCAACCAGGAACCGATTGTGAAACAAATAGGCAGGAAGAAATGGAGATGGATTGGCTGCCCATACTCTCAGGAAACCATCAAGTGACATCACTAGACAAGCCATCGCTCGAGTGGAACCCGAAAAGGAAGTGCGAGTTGGTCGTCAGTGCAAGGATGACTTGGAGGAGGTCATGTGAACAGGAGATGAAAGCATGTGGGCAGACTTGGACAAGGGGGGAAAAAGTTGGCAGAAAACCGAAGGCAATGGTGACTTGCAGCTGAAGCCCTATGTTCCTCTAGGAATTAAAGGATATAATAATAATAATAATTTTCAAGTATTGGTTTTGTAGGGATTTTGTTTCATTGCATGGAGGATTTAATCATGAGCTGACATCAGTTAGAGAACCACTGGAAAACCTGGGAGTTTTAAAAAAATTAATAAATTTGGTGGTCAAAATGATACTTCAAGCAGCTAAGCTGTCGACGGAACACTTTCATTGAGGAGAAATTTGCACAAAACTACAACAGCAGCTCAAGCCATCACACTTAAAAGTACATATGAAAGAAACTAAATAAAATTCTAACATAAATTAATGTTCAGGGGAGAAGGGGTGATTGCTTAAAATGAAATATAATAGTGCAGTATTCGTATTTTTTTATTAGTAGTAATGTGAGTAACTTTAGGCTAGTTATAAACTCAGTGCTATGAGTAACCACCATACACAGAAAAACAAATGTCTCCGCTGCAAATGTAGCCTAATTTTTCAATCAGGTCTGTACGAAACGAAGACGAATGTTATGTAATAAAAAAATGAAAATCAAAAGGTTAACAAGACAATAGGTGAGCTTATTTCAACCAAATGTCTATCAAAATAGGACACAAAGAGTTAAATAAAATCGTTAGAGAGAACGCCCATGAACTTATTCATGTAAGAAATCCCTAGCTGATTTCAGTTCATAATCAAACCTGTAACCAATCAAATCCCTGCAAGCCAACACTCACTAATGAATGGTTGTATGCAGAACGGAACCTGGAGTTCCAGTGAAAAGTCCTAACCAGCGGAGCTAACCAAGTCAGGTAAGAGAACATTTACCACCTCATGATATCGGCTAGTGGTCGCACTATATTTCGCGAATTGGTAGTGGTAAAAACCAATGGTTGGAAACAATTGGTGACATGGCTCAAAATCGTTTTCAATGACAGCGCAGATGCATTCACTCCTTGTGACTTATGATTTCCAATGACACTGTTTTGTTCTTCGTTATTACTATTCCTTTGTCTCACACCTCTGTTTACTGTCTCTAATATGCATTTCTTCTACTTTCTTCTCTTGCTTTGTGTGCTACATGGAGGGAGTGTGGCGACTTGAACTGCCGCACATATGTGCAATGTTCTATGTCGAAAACAGACAGACAGAAGTTCGGATTCATAGGTCATTGAAACAGGTCCCAGTGGGTTGGAATCCCTGGAGGTTGCATACTGCTGAAGCATCTCAAACTAGGGCGAAAAGCCTGTCCAGTACACTCTGGTTTTGAATGGTTGTTCAGTAATTATCAGATTGTAATCGAATCTGTAACTAAACAAATCCCTGCAAACCATCACTTGAAAATTAGTGCTTTTTATTAAACTTTTCAACTTGAATAAAAATACGATCGAGATGCACATTTTTCCCACTTTTCATCACAAATCTCAGTATAGTTGGAAAACAAAAATATTCAAGGGATTTTGTTTTGATCACATACACATAGTAAATAGTTAAAACCAGACAGAAATATTTCCAGACATATATATATATATATATATATAGACCATATAATTATTTCCCCGTATTGTTGTTGTTGTTTGTTGATGTTGGTGTTGATTGTGTCATCAAACGTGACTGCCCATTGATAATGAATCACTTTACTCCGTAGAAAAAAGCTTCAATTATCGTTTAACCATCCAGACACTTTTTTTTACCCATATGTTAACTTCACCGCCTTTTTGGATTAAAAATAATTGATTACAGCAAGTTACATTTTTAATCCAAAAAGGGGGTGAAGTTAACAAATAGGAATGAACAACAACTGAAGCTTTTTTTTCTACAAAGTTATGTGACTCATTGTAGAAGAAATAATTTATTGGATTTGAAGCAGACTTCAACAGTATCTAGAATTATTGCAGTGCATAGAAAACTATTATGTCACATAATTAATTCTATGGTTCAACGATTTCCTCTTTCTGAGAAATTCAGGTTGGACAGAAGTTTTTTTCAAAAAGTTTTCACAACAATTCTTAAGTTGAAAAGTCAACATCATAACCCTCTACAATCATGATATCTTGACAAATCATATCAATTTCTGTTGAAAAATGAATCCATTAATGTAGTTATATTAAAAGACGAATAGTGTCCAATTTTTCGTTTAGCTGCAATTTAATACACTCCCAAGTAAGAAATAATTTCACGGCCTGTTGCAAACCAATAAAATCACAATCGTCGGTGGTTAGTGATAGAATATTAGCCAACCATGATCAAGGTCCGAGATTTCATCCATGGCTGACGTACAGTGGTAGTAAGTCCAGTAGAGAAGGAGGTCTGGGCGTAAGGCCAGAAACCCCACCCGGAAAAGAGATAAACACTGCTTCTACTGAAACCTCAGAGATCAATCCTTTTTCAATTTCAATTGGAACTCAAAGAAACAAAATAAAATTTTAAAAAATCCGAGAACATACTAATTATCTCGTTTCTGTTAATGTTAAATTCAGTGTATATCTAAGTGTCCAAGTACTGGTTTTCAGGGATTTGACTGATTTCAAGTTTCATAACAGACTGACATCAGTTAGAAATCCATAGAGTACTGGACAGTTGTCTCGTCCTTGAGGCGCACTATTAACCGCACCGAAAATCGAACCTAAGGCCTTCGACTCACCAGACGAGACTGTTTACCATTAATTTTCAAGTATTGGTTTCGTAGGGATTTTTGTTTAATTGCATGGAGGATTTCATCATGTCTGCCTGTCTGTCTGTTTTCGACATAGAACATTGCACATATGCGCTGCAGTTCAAGTCGCCACACTCCCTCCATGTAGCACACAAAGCAAGAGAAGAAAGTAGAAGAAATGCATATTAGAGACAGTAAACAGAGGTGTGAGACAAAGGAATAGTAATATTGAAGAACAAAACAGTGTCATTGGAAATCATAAGTCACAAGGAGTGGATGCATCTGCGCTGTCATTGAAAACGATTTTGAGCCATGTCACCAATTGTTTCCAACCATTGGTTTTCACCGTCCGAGGACCCCAACCAGGAAGTCTACACCTTCCTGCGTGGCTTAAACTAACTATTGTAGATTTCATTGACTGGTGCCATATTTTGGTTTGACCGCCGCTGGCTCTTTTCCAGCCTGTCCCTATATCAGCTAACATTGCCCATTGTCGAGGAAGGCGATGACTAGGCATACGTAACACATGTCCTAACCATCTCAGTCGATGTAATTTCACAGCCTCGTCGATTGATTTCTCCTCCCACCTACCTAGCACTTGACCGACGCCTAATCTCAATATCGCTCACCTTATTATGCCACTTCACACGGGAGATAGAACGCAGGCACCTATGATTAAAGACAGTTTATCTTTTCAATTCTTCCACTCTCAATGGCCAGGTCTCTCAGCCATAAAGGAGGACGGGGTGGACTGATAAGCAGTACACCCGCCCTCTGGTGGATAGTCGAATATCTCGTCTACGCCAGAGACGGCGTAAACTGGCAAATGCAAAACGAGCCCCCATGTATCATCATGAGCTGACATCAGTTAGAGAACCATTGAAAAACCTGCAGGGAGTACTGCCAGACAGCTGTTTCCCCCGTCCTAGTTTGGGACTCCTCATCATTACGAACTCACCTCCAGGGTTCGAACGCAGGACCTTATGGTTACAAAGTGAGCTCGCTCATAGACCATTAAGCCACTGGGATCCGGTCCAGTGGCCCACGAATTCTAACTTCTACCAATTCACGACATAGCCCGCCACTTCGCAGCGGTCTTCTTCGATGAGTTACTGCCTCATCTTCAACCTGCTGTACCCTAATGGTCACGGCTTCACACTACAACCCCAGGTCACTTCCTGAAGAGGGACAGTCGCTAGTGAGCCACTAGGATGGAAACTATCGGCCCATGAATTCTAGCTTGAGTCACTCAGCGATATATAAGAGCTAACGCCAGCTAGTGTCACCTTTGAGTATCTGCGTTCACACCCAACTTTATGAACCTCACTGGTCACAGCTTCTCATTAGAAATTCAAACAGCTTCATCCTGTAATCAGTCACAAGTTTACAGCTTAGTTAAACTTAACATACATTGAGGTATCTATTTTATGTAAAAGTAAAATATACAGGATAAAATAATAGATAATTCTAAGCAAAACTTACTTATTGGATGGTTTAGTTTCTGGTAGAGTTGATTTAATTTTCATGCCTTGAGATAATTTTCTTAGTTTATTAGCTGTAAGTAATAAATCATTATTATCAATATTATCTTGGTTTAATTGTCCTTCAGTAGTTGATTTATCTGTATTGTCTGGATTATTGGCTAGTGTAACCAATGTTTGCTTTAATTCATTATTTAATGTTTCATATTCTTGATTAGTTAGAATATGACCACCTGAATTTAATGTTTCTTTTAAAGTTGATAATTTATTCATTTGTTCATTATTTAATTCAGTTTGAATTGATGATTCACATAGTTTGGGTAAATTAACATCTTCACCACCACCACCACCACCACTATTACTAAAAAAAGTCAATTGATTATTATTATTATCTTGTTTATTTTGTTGTATATACTTTTTTAATTGACCTATTTCTTGATCACGTTCATCTAAAAGTGACTGAAATGTATTAATTGTTTGTTGAAGAAGTATATCATCTACTTTAGGCGCTGATGAAGCTGAAGCTGGTGTTGTTGTTGTTGTTGCCGGTTTTGTTGTTGTTGATGGTGTTGTTAGAGTTTTTATTGCTGGTTGTGATGTATTTAATGGTTTTGTATCACTCATTGTGTAAAGTGAATCTGACTAAAAATTTTAAAAGGAAAAGAAATAGAAAGAAAGAAAGAAAGAAAGCGTTAAATTATAACACAGACAAAACGACATTAGTTTTACTTCTATGATAATTATGAATTCCACATTTTTGTTGATAACTATCTGTCTAGAAGTTAATTAGATCAGCGAAAATGTATCCAAACAAATTAGATAATATAGTAATCCTTTGCAAAAAATAAACGACCCTTTATCTGGTGACTGCTTGATTTTCGAAGTATGCCGTGGGATAAGACTAACTATACAATTTTCTAATAAAAAGCTCATCAGTTGTGAGACTGAGTGGACTTAATTTAAATCTATAGTCACGTAACTTGAAGTTACTTTCTTATGGTGACTAGCAGTGGAATCTAGAAGGCGAGTTTCAACTTATTTATGACTCGTCATCTGCTGTGCAGTGTGTTCCAGTGGTAGAATGGTCGCCAACGATACATGTGTTTCGGAATTCGATTCCAGGTCAACACACTCCTTAAGCCTGACAAAGAGGGAAGGTCGGGTATTAGACTAACAACTCCACGTCGTAAAGAAACAACAGCATTGATACAGAAACTTCAAGGGTCAAGCTTAAAGCCCAGTGGTAGACTCAAAACGCAAAGGAGTAAAATAAAAAATAAATAAAGTAGGACTTGTCAGCTGGATGTGTCTACTGCTTAGTAAGTGGTGGTGTTCGCACTGAGACTGGAACCCAGTAACAACTGCTGCAAACATCAAAGTGTAGGAAATAGACAATAGGGCTATGAGGTTCAGTTTGATGGTCAACTGTATCTATATTATGACTCATTATGGGTTTAAGTGACATATTTCATTGTGAAATATAAAACAGTTGACAATAATAATAATAATAAATAACAACCTACTGTATTTTCTTCAAGATTTTCAAAAGATAAAGATTCACTTGACGGTTGACAATTACTGTGATTGATAAGATCTTGAACACGGCATTCCAATTTTTCTGAGTATTGTCGTGATGAATTCAATTTTTCTTCTAATTCTCTGACACGTTCTAACTGCTCTTCTAATTGGGACTAAAAAGTTATATTCAGATTGAGAAGAAAAAAGCAAGAAGAATTTACAAAGTAAATCCACTTACATGTCAAGTATTCAGTTAGAGAATGAATAAATGAATACAATGACCTAGAACCCAACAATTTCCTTTTGTATACCAATACACTTATTGGCGTTTGTATGCTCATGTGATAGACAAGTTAGGAAGAAAGGGGAATGAGCTCACATACACACACACTGTCTCACACACACATATATACATATTCGCCACCTTTTCAACAATAGATTATTAAATATATTTTTTTGGTTAACAAATCAAGTGAGGCGATTGTCATAGGTTCGTTCTTATTACTCCATTTATAGTTACTGTTAATCAGTCCCAACCAGGTTTGCATATGGGCAAAAGTATTTAAACGGCAGGCGAGTTGAAGAAATTTGAAAGCTTAACTGATATCTGTTATATATCTGCTAAAAATTGATTCGTTTTATTTAAGGATGAAATATTAATAAAAAGGATATTGGTAAGAACACTAATATCATAGTTTTGCATGTGTTAAATATTTTTTATATTCATTAAAAATGTATTTTTCTCCTGTAATTATTATTATTATTATTGGCGTCATTATTAATTCCTTTGTTATTCCTAACGTCTTAAACCTATACAAAAACTGGCATGGCATCACGTTTCTGTTTACTCCAGGAGAGACGAAAAAGTTGCTCAGGATGCAAAACTCCACCTTGAACGAACTGGGATTTAGGAAAGGTGAATCATGTACTGACCAAATCGAAAAGAACATAGAATGGCAGTTAAGTCTCTGCATCAGCTTCAACGACTTTGTAAAAGCCTATGATAGCTTTATACATGATGTAATTTGGAAAATGCTTCAACATTACAGAATGCAGTATCCAAAACATTTAACAACCACATTAAACATCTATAGGATGAAAATAAGCGGCAAGTGATTTACAATGGAAAATTCAGTGTGCCTCTGAAGTGAAGACAGGAGTAAAATAAGGCTGCCTAACATCACCGATGATATTGCTGATTGAGGTGAACTGGTTCATGTGGCAGGTGATGGGGAGGCAGATGATGGATTCCGATTTCGTGGATGAATAATGTCTAATTTCGCACAAACTAGGAGCTAGCAGAAGTAGCAGCGAAGACAGGTCTTCAAGTAAACATAGATAAGGCAGAGGTGATGAAGATACCTATTCAACAATAGCAAGCACCAGTTACTATGAACAGTAGAAATTCAAACAAGATCACTGCTTTCACTTATTTGGGTGTCATCGTTTCAACTAAAGACTGTAGAGGTGAGTGTCTCAAAGGCAGGATTGGAAAAGCAAGGTAGACATTCAATATTCAGTTTGGAAATCTTCTGTACTCAGAATAACGAACAAGATTTGCATTTTCATCACTAATGCCAAGTCAGTTTTTATATATGGTTTATAGACTTGCCCTGTTAGTCGAGAAAAGCATTTCCAGCGGGCTGCTGCTGTTTTTCATCAACATCTGTCTTCATCCTACGATGAAGATAGGATGACCAAAAAGCATTAGCAACAAACTCTGGAAAATAACCAATCAAGAACCTGTCGAAGAAAATGGAGATACAATGGACATACGCTGAAATGGCCACCGAGTGACGTTGCGCGTCAGGCCACTGAGTGGAACAAGTTAGGCGTCTGAGGTTGGTTGGAGGAGATCGTACAAAGGAGCGATGAAACTGTGATGGGCAGTTGTGGAACCAACTAAAAAGGACTACAGAGAACAGGACGCAATGAATGCGTGCTGTTGAGTAACCTATATTCCAGTCGGAAACTATGAGAATAACAATAATGCTCCCTAACTTTTATATTTACTAATGTATGTTGCGACTTCTTACCACTCCATGTATCAAAATGCAGAATTTACTGCCAGAAGGATGAAATAAGTTCAGACTAATATGAAATTTGACAATCATTTGTAATATATAAAAAATAATTGAAAAAAGATGTCTCCATAATCCACTGTCCATTCATTAATGACTGACTAAGGGGTAAACTTCCTGGATTTCTAGTGAGAGGTAGCAACTAAGTTGAGTGTGAGGATACATAATCGGCATATATCGTGAATCGGTACAGCTTAGAACTCAGTTGACTTCATCCCACCGGCTCACTCACTATATACCATAAAGGTCCCAGACTTAATGAATACTGCAAAGGAGTTCCAGTTGTACTGATTACTATGGTCTTCAACAGTTCTCTAAATGATTTTGATTCATGATGAAATGTAGCTAGAAATCAGCCAAATGACTAAAAGTCCTACATTTGAAAATATCTCTCTGCCTATTAGTTTGAAAAGTCGTCACATAATTTTCAACAGCCGTTTATAATGTTTTTCCTCTTAATCTTCGCCATGATAGGCATATGGGAAAAAAACCAAATGCAAGGCATAGTTTATTCCCTTGGAAATACTGACATTTATTTTCTTTTAACACTGAATACATAAGAAAAGAAACAAAATGAAAAAATGATGTTTTTGAAATGTTACAACTGTTTAGTAAAGAAGACGAAATAAACATTTTATTCTCTATCTATATATACATTATGTAATGCATATTGATATATACTTTGAAACACGAAGCTGACTGTTTTTCTAATGTTGTTTTGTCCTCTGAGCTGAATAGCTTAATTGTGAAGCTGTTCTATTTTCCCTCTAGACAGCGGTAGTTTCGAAAAGAACATGAGCTTTTGGAATTCTCTAGCAATGTAATAACTATCTTTCTTGATGTTATCTAAAGGAATAATGAAAGCGTCGAAATTAAGGCAACCTAAGTTTAGAGAATAAAAAACAAGACGAACAGAAATATCCAACCAGGGGTACAAATCTTCTCCATCAGTTAGAAATTATTTTTATTTTTACCTTGTGTTCCATTCAGGTTTGAGCTATGAACTTTCAGTAACAGGAGTGTTTATTTTTTACGGGATGGGGTTAGCAGCCTTACACCCTACCTTCGCTCTTTACCGAATTTACTGCCAGCTAAACGAGGCTAAGCAGTGCGTTCGGATGGTTCGTAAGTAGTTCAGAGTTCAGTCCCTCGCACGTCCAAAAGCTGTGCGTCAGTGGCACAGTGGTTAGGACTCTCGCCGACCATGCACATGGTCCGGGGTTCCAGCCCACCCCGACGCACACCTGATATCTATGGTCGGCCTGAGGATTTTGGGCTACCGATATCCATGCTGAAAATTCCATACTTGTACCAAAAATACAGTGTGGAATCAAGCTGTAAATCAAAAAATCAAAAAAAAAAATCAAAAATCAAAACTCATTAACCTTTGAATTATTCGAATTTACTTGAATGTTAAGATAAGTCACTGAAATATTGTAAAAGTGTTATTACTTTCTAGTAATTGATGAAAAACCAGCTGGTTATAAGTGATTAAAATAGGAATGTGTTATATGACTGGAGAAGTATGAGAGAAAAAATATACGTCAGCATAAAATATGCACAATGTTTATTGAAAAACAAAATGGGGTAAAATTACACTTTTTAAGTGGATTTTTCCAAGTGATGTATATGAAAAAGAAAGTTGTAGGGCGATACCAATTTAGTCTAAATGTGTATTTTTCTATGAAGACAAATTTATATAAAAATTGCAACATACCATATACTACTGATACATAAGATCAGTTGGAAACCACTTATATGAATCAGTAAGGCTTGTTAGTTGGCTTTCTTGATTACTATTTTTAGTATTAGACAGATCACATATTGTGATCTGAACATCTTAGGTTTCAACACAAAAAAGCCATGGTGAGTTTTACACATCTAAAAGTGTGACATTTGCAAAAATCTGTATGGCGAATTTGAAAATTTTATAGAAGTCTAGGGTTTTAAAAAATTTGGGGAAACTCCATTTCACTTCATATTTTGGTAACCAGTTTTCAACATCGTACCCTTGAAATACAAACGCAGTCTAATAAAGTGCTTGCTGCACCACACAGCAAGAGAAATCTGCTCTGATGAATGACTTAATGAAGAAGTTAAAACCATTAAACGGTTGCTGAGTGAAAACGGTTATCCAAAAAATTCATTGATAAGAATACGAATCCAAAATCAAGACAGGCTAAGGTACCAACTGTTCCGAGAAAGGCCTTACTCTTACAAATTCAGTTCTTTTGGGATAAAATCAGCGAGATATTAACACAACGCCTTAGAAATGCAGTAAAAAGAGCATTCTCTGCTTCTGAATTACACTGTGTCTTCAAAATTACTCCTGTTTTACGTCCAGGAGTAAAAGACAAACTGTCTAATTTCTCCTCTTCTATGTGTATCTACCAATCTGACTGCTCCTGTGCAGTGAGCCAGTTTCATAGGACGTACAATTAAGCGTGTTTCTAATTGGATTTCCGAACACCATCCTGCAAATTGGTTAAATAGGGGACAAGCGAAATCCATTCATAGCGCCATTCTATCTCATTTTCTGTATACAGAACACAAGATTGATGTCAACGAGGATTTCAAAGTCATCTGCTGGATACTAACTAATCTTAACTTGGCCTTAAGAGTTTGTCTAATAAATATTGCTGGGGCTGTCGGGATTCACATTAAGAAGCCTAATTTATGTGTCGAATAGAAGCTGGTTCAGACATTGTCCCTACCTTGGCCATCTAGGTTCTAATGATCCTGAATTTTTTGTAGAAATTTCCTTAATTTTATTTGATATTCTATTTATTATTACATTTCCACGCTTATTATAATTTATGCATCCTTATTGAACTGTAATTTCATTGACCTTACTTAACACATCGATATTATTTAAAAAAAACACTAATACTGCTATTGTCTACTATTCTAGAATATTCTATGTACATAAACATAAATACTTATAATTGTAGAGCCAGAAGAGGAAATTATCGAAAAGGATATTCTTTGCAAAATTATTTTGTTTATTTTTCTAGATGTCTGAATGAACATTTTCGCTATAGTTTAAAATTGTCCGATCCAAAGCAGATTTTCGACTGAGTCTTAACCATCATTCATTATTGTATATTTTTGTGCATATGTGTACAAAAACGATTATTACTCGTAAGCAAAAATGGGGCGTATTAGTAATCGTCATCACAAACGAACCTTCTAAAATAGACAACAACTTCGAAATAGTAAAATCTGTCTCAAGCTTTGTTAGAACACAAACGTAATACGAGATTGAATTATGATTCAAAAGTGACTGCGCTTATGGTGAGATTGTTTGAAATAGTCTTGTGCTGATTTAATGGATGTTAATTGAAAACGAAAGGGAAACCTAAATCCTAGCTGAATTTTTTTATTCCTTCACATTCCCAGTGGAACATTGAGCTTCAAGCTAGAGGCTTGAAGTTTCTGTGGCAGTAGTGTTTATTTTGACAGGATAGGGTAGCTAGCCTAATGCCCAACCTTCCCTCTTTGCCAGTTCTATTACTCGCTTGGTGAGGAAAAGGGGTGCTCCGGCTGGGGATCTAACTCCGGACCATGTGCACGGTCGGCGATCGTCCTAACCGCTATGCCATCGTAGCTGAATCCCAATCAGAATTCATCCTGCAGTGATTGATTGCAGTGAGATGATGACCTTATAAACAGTTGGAGTCTATACGTAGCTCAGTCGGTAGAGAACTAGTCTCAGTGATCCAGAGACTGCAGCACTCAAACCAGCTGATAAACGAGACCCAAATGCTAACTAGCTCACCATCGTATTTAGATACTTCAGCCTACATGTATTGATAATTTTAAAGATATATTTTAATTAATCTGTGATAGATTGTGTTTTTTCCAAAACATAAATTCTTTTAGAAAGTTGTTTTTGTTTTTAGGATACATGCTGTTCAATTTTTATCCCACAAAATTTTGAAAAACACCACGTCCGTCAAACTAGCAAAGGACGCAAGCCTACGGTACTGAAGTCAACAAATTCACTTACAGATAAAATCTATCAACTTAGGGATTTCGTTGACTATGTTATTGTGTAATAATTATCAGGTAAAACAATATATGAGTGAAAAAATAATGATCGGGGTCAATCAGCTTGTTACAATATAGGAATTAGGGTAATTCTTGAGTGAGATATTCATCCGAAAAAATCAACTACTATCGTGCATATAAAATTCCACAATTAGACAGGTGGGAACTACACTTCTGAAGAAAGATATAGCTACATAACATGGTAGCGCTGATCACCATATTAGCATTTAACACCTTAACGCCCAATGCTAGGATCACCTAATACATTATTAACATTGAACTCAAAGAGTGACGAGTATATATTGTAATATGTGAATTCCACGATATGATTATGACTAATAGAATGTGCTCAAAATGGCGTTGTCAGTAAAATAAACTATTTTAACCTGATTCTAAACCATTAGGATTAATCTGTTGAATGGCGTCGGCGGCACAGTGGTTAGCATGCTCGCCTACCATGCACATAGTCCGGGGTTCGATCCCCGGCCACAGGACGCACTCATTTACCTCATTTATCCAGTAATAAGACTGGTAAAGAGGGAAGGTTGGGCATGAGGCTAGCAACCCCATCCTGTAAAAATAAACACTGCTACAGAAACTTTCAGCGTCTAGCTTGAAGTCCCATGCTCCACTGGGGAACATGAACGAAATAAAAAAAGTCATGACCAGTGGGGTGCAGCTGGTCGGATGTGAGGACAAATACTCGCCGAAGACATTGGCTAGGGGTCACGCTATGTCGTGAATTCGCAGAAGTTAGAATTCATGGGCCATTGGATCGGCACCCAGTGGCTTAATGGTCTACGAGCTGGCCATATAACCAGAAGGTCCTGAATTCCAACCCCGGTGGGTGCGTACTGCCGAAGAGTCCCAAACTAGGATGAAACGGCTGTCCAGTACTTCCAGGTTATTCAATGGTTCTCTAACTAATGTCAGCTCATGATGAAATCCTGTAAACCAATCAAATCCCTACAAACCAACACTTGAAAAAAATCTGTTGAATGAATAATCCATGGGTGGAAGCTTCGCAAGGGATTAGTCAATTCATTGTCATATGAATAAATGAATGACAAAATTTCGTATATAGAATATCGCATAATTGTCTAGGGTAGCTATCAGACATTCATTTTTTTGTCACCTAGATTATTTACTCA
This sequence comes from Trichobilharzia regenti, assembly GCA_944472135.2. Classification (NCBI taxonomy): domain Eukaryota; kingdom Metazoa; phylum Platyhelminthes; class Trematoda; order Strigeidida; family Schistosomatidae; genus Trichobilharzia; species Trichobilharzia regenti. Next base: position 60,989,166 of record OX235265.1, on the reverse strand, counting down.
ATATTGTATGCATCGTCACACACAGAATATGGGTGTGTTTACTTTCCTGATTGATAAATATTTACACCAAGACAAAAAAAGAAGAAACCGCTGAATAATATTTTTTATTTGTGTATGTGTAAACTGCTACAGGACAATGTTGTCATGATCACATACACATACTGTGAATGCTGATAAGGAGATAAAGACAACACTATAACAAGCTCAACTATTTCTTAAAAAATTTTGTAGGGGGGGATATTATACCTTGGACAGAGGAAATAATACATTTTCAGATGTATTAATATATTTTCTTTTTTATTCAAATGATTCATTTATTGTGTTTTTGCTGATAAATATGGGAGGTGCCCTTTGTCTTGTTAACATAGAATTAAGGTTAAAGTAAATAATGACATATCTCCAATTTAATCCTTATTTATTTCCGTAAAAAGGTCACATTACGATCTAACTTCTCACATTCTACAGCAGAGCCGAAACAATGAACACATTATTGGAATAATGTGAGAGAGAGAGATCACGCCGTAAGAAGCTACGAAATGAGTTTCGTTTTTCCGGGAATTCATCAGCAAGACATATTCACATCATATTTCCCCCTACATTTCAACTTGCACCACTAAATTCAGGGTCAAAATGTTATCTATCCAAATGTTTATCCTAGATGGTGATGAATACAGACGTTGGATTACAGGCAGTTAAAGGCGATTGAAAACAAGCTCTTGACCTCAGTTTCGTGCTTGTTTCTCTCGTCAAGCAAGATGTGACTGAAATCCTAAAGGAACCAATATTCCTAAGAGATTCAAACCTACGTCACCCAGCGATGTAATCACAAATGTTACAAGTTTACTTTTCGGGTTGACGACTGACTTCCTGTAGGACAGTGATAGGCAGATTCATTAGTCACTAGGAGGTAACTATGGTCACATGTTTAGTGTTGTCTGAATGTCATTAGTCGAGTTGAATAAACACTTTGTCAGTGACTCATGGTGTCTAATTTGTTTAAGCGAATGATAGTCAAGGACTCGATAAAACATGCTTGTCAGAATTCAAGTATGTTTGAAAATATTTTGCATTCTGAAATCCATTTAATAATGTCTTTAACTTTTATTGTCATTCCGTTTTTACTTGCATAAAAATAACTAAACACTGGTAGGTCCCTTCAGGATCTAGAAAACAACAATAAGTTAATATTTCTACTCCCTTTGTGACCGTACACGACTCTGTACTGTCACAAAGTGTTTTCTGCAATTTAACATTAGCATCCCACGGCACTCACTCTAACAATCTACACACCTATAAGTGGTTCAGAATAATAGTTGTTAGCTTTGTGGATTGATAGCGTGTTTCAGTACACTCACCTTTAAGAGTTTTCAAACTTAATCTTAATTCAAAAACATTAGCAGTTGAATAAAAACAACTATGAGCATTAACCTTCAATCTCTTTATATCTCTTGCTCTCGTCAACCCAGTCTCCCAGCAGCCAGTTTGGACAAAACAAACTACTGTGTAACACACATGTCCTTTGATAAGTATCTGGATATTATGTCTGCGCCAAATATGACGCAGGTTAACAAATCCCAAGTTGGTCTTGTTTATGCATTAGTTACCAGCCCATTATGGTTCATGCAACTTCCCAAATGATACATTTCGCCTAATAGAGCTATTAGACATTAGTTCATAAAGTTCAATACAAAACAGAAGGTTCTAAGTCCCACTCTCTTCATCTACAATTAATGACGGTGGCTTTTAGGCAAGTTATGAGACGCCCAGCCGAGTCTACAAATTCACGCATAGCTGTTGAAATCCATCGAAGAAAAATTTGCCTTCTTCATTTAGAGAAATCCATCATTTTTTTCTGCATTTAATTAAAGCTAAGAAAGCGTTTTCTGTTGTTACGATTCTAGCTTTGGATATTTCCTCTCTTATGTTTATATTTTCTTTTGGCTAATTTCATACAAATGTCATGAATCTTGACTTGAACAACTACTTCAACTCGCATAAATCCATTTAAGTTTAGCTACTCATAAGTCAGTCGTAGAATAAAGTGTGGTGATGAGAATACCTCTAGGATGACATTTTTTTCATCGAAAAAGATAAACTCAGGTATTTGTTTTTTCTTCCAAATAATATTATATATATAAATTTGCTTTCAGGCATAATTATAGGTAACTCAGCAACTAATACTGACGATAAAAGGGAGACTAGATATTTCACACCTGTTATAACGACAGAACTATATGTATATATATATATATATATATATATATATATATATTAATGAGAAAAAGATTATACTTATTGTCGAAATAATAAAGAGTTTTGGTCAGGAGTAATACAGGTGAAATAATTTTTTATTCCTTTTACGTTCCCAGTGGAAGCTAGAGGCTTCAAGTTTCGGTAGCAGTGGTGTTTATTTTTACGGGATAGGGTTGCCAGCATCATGTGCAACCTTCTCTCTTTATCAGTCTTATTATCGCTCTAGTGATGTAAGGGTGCGCCGGTCGGAGACGGAATCCCGGACCACATGTGTGGTTGGTCAGCATTATACCCCTGTGCCACCGACACACAAGAGGAGAAATAGTTGATTAGTATTTCATCAGAAATATTCATTACTGTGAAGATTTAAGAAATGAAAATAGAATTTGGGCACCATAGTAAGGTATAATTACATCATAAAATAATACTATTTGGTTATGTCATACTGTGAGATGCGACAATAGTTACTGATGGCGTTTCGAGAACAGTTTATTGTTCATTATCATATCGCTTTGATATGATTATGAGCAACTAATTGTGCTCGAAATAATACTGTTTTTTATCAAGCTATGTAATCCAAAAGTCTACGTATGTGATTTTTAAGAAACTACATGCCCTGGGGAAATTTAAACAAAAAGTGTTAATACTCACAATAATAATAATAATAATAATAATAATATGAGATGCGATAAAATGATTGTGTTTATAATCCTAGTTCAGTATCAAGAAATAAAACAAATTCTGTCATGCGTAAAATAGTGTATAGAATTCATAGACCTTGAACTGAGATATAAAATTAGTTGGATTAGTTGGCGAATTAAAACATTAAGTAACGTGTTAGAAATTTGTTAAGATGAATTTCAACGTTGCGAAAGATACAAGTGAGTTAAATGATAAATGTGACAAGTGAGACAAATGCGGAAAGCATTTTCTGATTAAGACCAAGTATCTTGCTCCACAAGACTAGATGAGATTATCTTTCATACAAACAGAAAACAACTTCCAGCTAATGGATATCAATTGGAGTTTTGCTTCAAAGAACATCTCACTGACAGATTTAGAAGATTTTTGAGGACATGAGAATCATGATCACCTTTAAAATCCAGATTTATGAGGGTTATTTTGTTTGGAACTGAGTAAGTAACCAGTTTAGAACGTTTATATTTCATGTTTCTATCAACAACTGGATTTGGATAACTTTTTTCAGCAAATGTGGCTTCTAGAAAAGACAGTTACGCGTCAACGCAGTCAGAGCTACAAATATTTCTTATCATAAAGTTGAGGGAATAAACGGATTTCACTTTCAGGAAATAGGTACCCAACTATAGATATTAGTTATTTGTTCCTTTCATGTACGGTTTTCGTGGATTCATGTTCTTAAAGCCTCACTGAATTTGCTTGAAGTAGCTATTGCATAACACCCATAATTTATGTAAAGTTTTTGATTATATGTCTGTTTCTGTATTTTGTTGTTGACTAATTTTTATTGGACTGAAATGTACGGTCTCTGTTAGCATGTGGGCCCCTAGTGTGAACACTTTAGAAGATGTCTGAAAATTAACATGACGTTATTAAGTTGATATTAAATACAAAATAACTTGAATAAATACCTGTTGAACAAGGAGTGGATTTAGTGGCCCAATTAATAATGCTTTAGTATCTGATATTATAGTTACTTAATTCTATTCTACTGTCAGTTGCAACAGCATCACACACTAGGAAGGCAGACACATCCAGATGAAGAGTACAAAATAGGATGAAACATGAGCTCTGGATTCCAGTCCTAGTCATCATCAAGCGAATAACATAAAGTTTTTGGTATCTAACGGAATTGTGTTATTAGCAGTGCAGCTTCTCTTTTCTATTAATAACTTGGTAAAAAAATGACTCAAAATGAAACAAAATGTGATAAAATGAAACAATTGTTACGTGAGTGAATTAACAACGAACTTGAATACCACACAAATAAACGAGATGTTACGTTCAGATATAAGCATTTAAAAATGAAGGGGCTAACTAATATGGAATAAGTAGAACTTATCTTTTTTCGATAGTCGAAAAATAGCAGAAAAATAACTATCACAGAGGAATTTCCTATGACTTTCGATATTCAGCAGTACAACTAATGAGAACCGAGAGAGCTTGTACTTTAGTTTTATTTGTTTCATCAGCTGTTGTCAACCCTTTCCATTTTTAAATTTAAAATAGGTCAAATAACAATGGAGAAACAACGTGCTGTCGTTCAATAATGAAACTATGACAAGCGGAAATTATCAACATGAAGAGGTGGAAAATTATATCAGAGTAAACAATATTGATAGGGAAAGTTGACAAGACAGAAATTTTCTGTCACAAGAAATACAGTAAACAAATATTTTGTGGAAAAAGGAAGGAATACTAATTTATTGAGTCGATGAGTACAGAAGATGATTACAAAGAACAAGCAAAAGATGTCATATCCACAACATAAATGAAATCAAGGGTAAGTGGTCACACAAAGGGGAATATTTGTATAAGAATATTTTTAAAGTAAACTGTTCCTGGGTTTTTTTTCTCACGTAACTACTTTTGTAACAGAAAGTGAGTCAGTAAACATGACTGAAGAAAGATGACACCTTCACTTAATTGGACTCGCCAGTGAGATGCCTCTCTGAAATAAATCAAATATCTATAGTTTATTGAGAAGTTTTGACCAAATACCAATTTTCACACCAGCATTCGACTAACATCGCTTTTAAATGTATGAGTCATAATCTTTAATTTAAATTTAGCAGTTCGTTCAATTTTTTCTACCCATATTTACTTTTGCCTCTTTATAAATGACCGCTTTCTCACAGGAAAAGGAGAATTAAATTAGGGTTATCGGTGGAGATGAAAACAAGTAGTGAATACATCTGCACTACATCGAACGATTTTCAACAGCCTCATCAAGAGTCTTCGACACTTTAATCGTAGTGTGCTATAAACCCCATCAATGCATAGTATACTTTATTACACAGCTCGGACCAACACTTACTGACACAAAGACTGACGCTAATTTTTGTTCCAGCCATCTCCACTACATTCTAACATAATTCTACTTTAGTTTAGATTGCTTACTGTAAAATGCAGAGGCTCAGAACACGTAATGCGTCCTAAATATCTCAGTCGATGAAGCATCACAGCCTCGTTCATTAGTTTTCTGTCTTACGTAACATTTATCTAGACTATGAATTCTTCGCCAAGTTATCCTCAATTCCTCTTAGGGAGATTCTTTCAATACAATACCTAAAGTTAAAAGTTCGTATGAAGCTCTGTGAAAAGCCTTTGCTTTAAGCAGTGTAATTCCATAAACATTCAGACCATTTATTCCAACTTAATAAAAATAACTGACTATTACACTTTGTATGTATACAATAGATTCATTCTAGTGTGCGGAGAGTTCTCTGAACACTTCAAGCAAAATCATCGTATAATTAGCATACGATTCGCTCCTATCATACGCAAAATGATGCTGCAGGACTAGTCTACGCCGACTCCCACTTTAAAGATGAGGAATGAAATGGTTGAGCATGTTGATCCCTTTGCTTATTAGGGAATTCTCATCATGCCTAGTGGGTTGACTGCTGACGGAATGTTAACACGGATACAAAAGGCTCGTCTGGCACTTGATTATAGGTGTTTACTTTCTGTCTTCCGCGTCTAGTGGCATTGTGTGTTCAGTAATATTGAACTTAGGGTGCTAGGTAGAGAGGAAATATCATTCGATGAGATTGTTTAGCTATATCGACTTAGATACCTGTGACTCATGTTACGCATGCCAAGCCAAGGCCATACTCATCGAGAAATATTAGCTGATTTACGAGTAGACTGGAGAAGAGTTAAGGGTAGTTAAGTCAACGAATAGCATTAATCCATGAAGCAAATTGATTTCTGGTTTGAACTACATATGGAAGCGCAGACTAAATGGCTGAAGTCCTTAAGGCACTACAAACCAGTGGCTACAGACTATTGGTGACACGGTTCATAATCGCATTCAGTAGCATAGATACATTCACTATTTGTGATTTCCTAGATCTACTAAACTTCTCATTACTCTTCATGTAACTGTTCTTCCGCCTGTGCATTTTCTGTTTATTATAGATTCTCTGCCTTCGTGTACTTTAGAAAGTGCAACAGTCTTGTTATGCTACACTTTAATGTAGTATTCCATGTTGGCAAATTCAGTCAGTATTCCAGTTTACTTTATACTTTACTGCTTAGGAAATTTGGAACAAATGCTATTACTATTATTATTATTTTGAAATAAAAATAATTTACACTACTTAGCAGTAATATGATCTAAGTAAAAATTTATAAATAGTAAATGTTTTGTAATCATACAGAATGCAATTGTGGATATAAAATAAGCATAAAACGAAACTAAAAGAAAAGTTTATAATAATAATAATAAAAACAACTAAACTAATTAATTTTCATCTTCCTGCCTTAGATGATAAAATAAATAAATTAACAGAATCTCCTTGCATTAATTACTGTCATTTTATTTCTCCGATGATCTTAATATATTCATATCCGGTTTAGTTAATTTCTCTAAATAATCCTCTGCTGGAGAGAAAACGGAAACAGTATCAAAAATGCAGAGGAGATTGAGGGAAAATCATTAGTTGAAAAAAATTAAACAGTACAGTTGAGGTTGTTTTTGAAAACTGATTCATTTCATAGAAGGTTTCAGCATAGATCAGAGTTAAATCAGTGATGTGTTGGAGGATTTCATCCTCAGCTGACATCAGTTAGAGAACGATTGGAAAACCTGCGCGGATAACTGGACAGCTGTCTCATCCCAGTTTGGGACTCATCATCAGTACGCACCAACCACCAAGGTTCGAACCCAGGACCTTATGGTTACAAGGTAGACCATTAAGCCACTGGGACCCAATATAATGGCCCATAAATCCTAACTTCTTCCAATTCTCGACATAGCGCGACCACTTCGCAATGTCTTCTTCAATGAATAACTCCCAGATTTTCCAATAATTCTCTAAATGATGTCAGCTCATGATGAAACCCTCCAATCAATCAAACAAAATCCCTACAAAAAAAACAATACTTGAAAATCAGTGAAGTGTTGAAATACGCAGAGGAGGAGCATAAACATAGTTGCTTTAATTCAGATTGTGGGTTATACTAGAGATACTGTTTTGAGAACCGGCTGCTAGCCAAATTGGTAGACAGTAATTTACGTCAATGTTTGTGTCCCAAATATTGGTCATGTGAAAACAAGAACAAATACTGACTAAACAACTAATCACAGCAGAATTTGTGTAGGCGGATACAGTTAGCATCTAGATGATCTGACATTCAAGAAACAGCCACAAAGAGATGAAAGATTAACTTTCAGTGAGAAACAACCAATCAGAAAACTGTGTTTGTCTGCTAACAATAATCTATAATAATGAACATAAAAATCTATAAACATGTGTTGATTTCCTCAATAAGCGATCTGTTGCCTGGCCCTTGTCTTCTGTTGTTACAATACGAATAACCAAATGTATAAAAGTTGGAGTTTATAATTGTGTTTCAGCTTTCTTTTATAATTCAAGGTTCATTCTGTCGCTAGAACTGTCAGCTAAGATATAGTATGACAATATTCACGCCAACTGTATTAGACGCTAAATGTAACTCAGAAATCTTTAAATCAACAGGTTTATATTTGACCGAATAGAATCTAGAGCAGTTATACATTAATTTAAAGTGCCATATTTCACTTCACCACATAGTGTATTGTTCAACACCAGCGAAAACAAAAAATGAAAATAATGAAGGTTAGGATGAACACACACAAAAGAAAACATCTCTAACTGAAGGCTAAATTAAAAGGAAAATACAAAGAAAAAAGCAATAATGTAAAGGATTCTTCAAAAGTCTTCGATCACTCATTTCTGTTGCCTAACTCACTCTGAGAGGGAGGCAATAAAAGTCACTGAAAAGGAATTCCTCCAAAATACTACAACATGTTAACTAATATTGTTAACTTTTGTGACAATCTCAAATAACACAGTGTTAAGATACATGTGTCATGTCTGTACCAATGACGTGATTTCTTTATGACCTTTGAGATGACACTCAAGTCAATGTTGAGTTGTTGAAAACAGAATGAATCATTTGTTCACCTAAATAAATATTTTTCAGCGCACTGAGATGAGAGGAAAAAGAGAGAGATAATAGATAATAGCAATGACTAAAACTTATCAAAACACATAGTTAGGGGGCATACTAACAAGAAAAACTATCAACACTCACCTTGAGTAGTCGAACATCAGCAGCCATTGGCTTGTCACTTTCTGCTAGAGAATTCTCTGCATCATCTGCACGTGCCAATTGATCTCTCAATTCAATATTATCTCGACGTAACTCTCTGACTAAATTATCCAAATGACTTTGTTTAGCTTGTGCAGCAGCAGTTTCTGCTTTTTGATTTGATAAATCTGATTTGAGTAGATTTAATTGTTCTCTTAATTGAGATATCAATTGGTGATTATTAGAGTTTTCCTAAATGGTATAAGAAGTATAGAAATAAATAAAATAATAAAGGAGAATATTATCTCATTTTTAATATGACAGGTGACTGTTTGAGATTCAGAGCATTGGTTACAATCATATCTATTAAAAAGTTCTACTCTAAAGGAGAATAATTCACCATAGTAACTTAAAATACTAAATAAAACTTGTCAAAATCATTTGCTAGCTGTATCACAAACAGAGAGAATCAAACAAGCTCTGGACCGGAACAAGCTGGATTCAGGAGAAACAAGTCATGTATTGATCAAATCGCCACACTACGGATCATCATTGAACAAAGCTTGGAATGGCAGTCACCTCTCCACCTTACTCAACTTCATCAACTTTGAAAAGGCCTTCGACAGCGTCGATCGAGTGGTCATTTGGCAACTACTTAGCTGCTACTGCGGGGTGCCATCGACAATTATACATCTTATCCAACGGTTATACGACAATGCTGCATGCCAAGTAATCCACAATGGGAAACTTACCGAAGCCTTCGAAGTGAGGACAGGAGTAAGGCAAGGCTTCCTACTATTGCCAATGATCTTCCTGATTGCAGTAGATTGGATAATGCGACAGACAACGGGCAATCAGGAAACAGGCATAAAATGGACTCACAAAAAACTTGGAGGATCTGGACTTCGCCGACGATATATGTCTGATTTCCCACAAACTGGAAGTAACGCAAGTGAAAAGCAACAAGCTGACAGAAGAAGCATCAAAGATAGGACTTCAGGTGAACATAGACAAAACAGAGGTGATGAAGATTCCTGGCCAACAGCAATACCGACATCAACAACAGACGACAATCAGCCAGCATAAATGGGAGGAACCTGAAAGAAACAACCTCCTTCACCCACCCACCTACTTGGGAAGCATCGTTTGAACTACAGGCCGACGGAACTGACGAGGACATCAAAGCCAGAATCGGAAAAGCAAGACAAGCTTTCATTACCCTTAAGTCTGTGTGGAGGTCAACATCACTCACCATCAAAAATAAGATCCGGATTTTCAACTCCAATGCGAAGTTAGTCAGTGCTACTCGCTATACGGATCAGAGACTTGGCCATCGTGTCATCAAGAGCACCTCAAGCAAACTTCAGACCTTCATCAACAGTTGTCTTTGCTCAATATTCAGCTCAAGATCATATGGCTGGCCAGAAAAGATCAGCCGCAGGGAGGGATCTCTGGGAGTGAACCAACTCAACAGGAACCGATTGTGAAACAAGTAGGCAGGAGGAAATGGAGATGGATTGGCCATACTCTGAGGAGACCATCAAGTGACATCACACGACAGGCCATCGCTCGAGTGGAACCCGAAAGGGAAGCGGCGAGTTGGCCGTCAGTGCAAGGGTGACTTGGAGGAGGTCATGTGAAGAGGAGATGAAAGCATGTGGGCAGACTTGGAGCGGAGTGAAAAAGTTGGCAGAAAATCGAAGGCAATGGAGACTTGCAGCTGAAGCCCTATGTTCCTCTAGGAATTAAAGGATATAATAATAAATAATAATAATCACCAACAGAAAAGCAATCTAAAAAAATTTATTATCATTTAATAATACTAGAAAGGTTATCACGTCACCTAAGGATTTAAGTCTATCAAACTCCAGCGGGAACATAAAACGAATGTTAACTTGTTAGTGTTCTATCAGTTTTGGTGGCTTTTAAAGTGTGAAGTCATCTTAGAGAATTAACATTTAGCGTCATGAATAAGTTAGTTAAAGATTTTTATTCGCTCACAAATTCCCCTAGACACAGTTCATAAAGTCCAACTAGGCTACATGACAACCTATCAGTGACATTTCCCACAGTCAAACTCTGAAATTACCTAATTTTTCGTCAGTGTAGCAGAGTAATTTATTTCAAAACTAACGCCTACTGAAAGAGGTCACAGTTTAATTCCTTCAAAATACCTTGCTGTAGATTAATCAGCCAGTTGCAACACCTCATGTAAGGGGATTCATCATAAATTATTGCCTTTTGCAATGGTCAACTAATTCAAATTAGCTGATTTCAATCCACCACTTATTACAGATAAGCTTCAAAATAAAATTTCTTAGAGTTCTAATGTGTGATCATAACAAATGGAGGTTATGTGAACAATTACTAATTGATAAAGTTACATCTCGGCGGTAGCATACTCTGGATTCGAAGAGGATATTAATCATATAAGATTAGATTCCGACCGAAAGTCTGTATGATAACACTCACAAATTGTAGTAGTATAAATTATTTGTAGTATCATAAAAATGAACTGCAGAACAATCCTCGAACAAATCAGAGGTGTTTTATTTTACTCCTTTACGTTCTCAGTGGAACAGGGGTAGTGGTGTTTATTTTACGGGATAGGGTTGCTAGCCTCATGCCCAACCTTACGCCTTTACCAGTCTTAATAATGACTTAGCAAGGTAAATGAGAGCGTCGACCGGAGATGGAATCCCGGACCACATGCGTCGTTGGAGAGCAATCTACCGCTGTGCCACCGACACACAAAGGAGTAGTGAAGTATATTTTGGTTTTTATTGATAGTCCGTTTACTCATTATGAGATTCACCTTTATATCAATCAGATTGCTAAAAAACCCAAAAATATCTAGGTTGGACTATTTATAAAGGAAGGAAAGCTGGAATGCTGTTAAACTGATGGGTTTGCAATAGTGAATGAAAATCTCTAAATTAGTTATGTGTACATTGTGTCTTCAATAATTCTGTATGACGTTCAGTACACTTTTGTGTATAAAGTCTGCCAGGTGAAAACATCAAAATCTTCTTGACTATCTGAAAAATCTTATCTGATAAAGCATTGCAGATAAAGTTAAGATTTAACAAAATAAATCCATGTTGTTCCAGTAGACTGAAAATGAGACTGTTAGCTGAATCCAATGTATGAATGAATGAATGAATGTGAATGAACTATTCGATTTATTGCATCACATGTACTATCAAGCGTTCATTCTTGTCTCCTGATTTTTTTTTCATTTCAATGTTTATATCAGTCAGTGTTCACTAGTGTAATTTGCTTAGACAACCCAAATGAACTAAATATCGGAAAACAATCATTTATATTTAATTAGTATAAAGTGTACTATTAGTTCTGTAGAACACATCCATTTATAAAACCACTTGATCTGGTCGTATAATCTCATCAGCTCTCATTTTTGAGTTATTACAAAATAAAGATAACTTTCAAGAGTTTGTATGTAGGGATTTGATTTGTTTCAAGTTTTTTCAATGGTTCTCAAACTCATATCAAAGCCTTGAAACAAATCAAATCTCTACTAATAGACGGTTGAAAATCAACTTTATTACCATTCAAGTGTTGGTTTGTAGGGATTGGTTACAAGATTTCATCATGAGCTGACATTAGTTAGAGAACCATTGGAAAACTTGGGAGTACTGGACAGCTGTTTCGTCCTAGTTTGGGACTCTTCAGCAGAACGCGCCCACTGGGATTCGAACCCAGGATCTTCTGGTTACAAGGCGAGCTCGTATACCATTAAGTCATTGGGTGCCGATCCAATGGCCCATGAATTCTAACTTCTGCGAATTCACGACATAGCGTGACCCCTAGCCAATGTCTTCAGTGAGTATTTGTCCTCACACCCAACCTGACTAGGGGTCGCGCTATATCGTGAATTCGCAGAAGTTAGAATTCATGGGCCATTGGATCGGCACCCAATGGCTTAATGGTATACGAGCTCGCCTTGTAACCAGAAGATCCTGGGTTCGAATCCCAGTGGGCGCGTTCTGCTGAAGAGTCCCAAACTAGGACGAAACAGCTGTCCAGTACTCCCAAGTTTTCCAATGGTTCTCTAACTAATGTCAGCCCATGATGACACCCTGTAACTTTATTAGCACTTTCTTTGTGATTTGTTAAAGGTGACGTTGAGCCATCCATAACCAAAATCATTTAAGTCGGACGATTTTATTTATTTTTGCAGCCAATTGGGAATGTGTTCCTTAGCCCTGACCTGAAAAATCGATGGGTCCCGCTCACGTACGTCTGACCATACAAACATGTAGGATGGTACATGTGGTAGTTTTAGACTGGATCGACCAGTATCAACATGGCACATTAGTTCTATGAACGGACAAGTGGGCACCTATTTGAGTTAGAATTAGGGGCCAAGAACGCACATTTACACTTTTTCTGAACTCATCAAGTTTGTGGTGTTCAGTCTAAGAGTCGGACCAAGAAGATGACGCTTTAAACTTGGTAAGCTACTGAAGCACTTATTCGCATTCAGGATGTAAGGATACTGCAATTGTCAATAGAAGATAATTGGTTTATAATTGAATTCAGGAGGACAGCCTCAATTCTAGAATGCAGTATTAATTATGGTTATGCAAAATCTGTAAAGGTTTTATTTAGTATCATTCATAAGTTAAGATAGGACTGGTAAAAATGAATTCGTCTACATCTTCTTCATGAGGCTAGAGCCCTTGCTTGTCATATGTGAAACCCCAAACCTTGTGTTCAATAACGTTTTACCCAGTCTCTTTTATTCCCCTAGCTAGTTTTGTTGGATGATAAATTCTATGTAGTTACTTTGTTGTGAATCACTTTCACTGCTTGTAATTCATTATATTTAAGTAAATATTTCTATACTTAATTAATTAGTTGTCAATTTTCTCTGTTATGTACAATCATTCATTATTTTTCATAGGTTGTCAATTTTCATACACTGATTTATATATTGATTCGTCACTATGGGGTAGTTGATGTCATGTGATGTTGGTGCAGAACGAATTTATCAGTCAAGTTTGCAATATGGCCACCAAGCTTGTTAGCTCTACATAGCGGTGCACCCATTACATTAGTCACTACCTGTTGAGCAACTAGTGTATAGATTACAGTCCTATAGGAGGTCAGTTGCGAGCATAAGTAGCTCAGTGGCGTAACTACTTTGACTACAGCATTAAGTAACGCGGGTTGGAATCTCAGAGGGGATATGAATTCTTTCAGGGTTTCAAATACCTCTTGATGAGGAAGTGCCGCCAAGCACTGGGTTGACGTCTTCCTGCCAATTGCTTTTAACCATCTTCCATTTTGATTTGTCATTGTTGATAAGATGTTACGAAAACAAACCTCTTCGCTGATCTCCGTGTTCTTTATTCACATGACACAGGAATTTTGTAAATCCTGAATTATCATCAACTTGTTAAGATAAAATGCTTTCTCCCAGTTTATCCTTATCTCAAAGCTTTATTTTAGCATTCATCATTCAGTTGTCTCTTACATGAATGACTTATTCAATCTCTTGTGGTGAGAAAGAGGTAAAGATAAGTATAACCTAAGTTAATGTTATATACAGCGGTCAGTACTAGGTACTTTTTAACCTTCGAAAATGTTAATATGATAATTTTGAGTTAAGACCATGTTACCACCACAAGCACATACACATACTTATCGATATGCATATATATATATATATATATATATATATATATATTGCTATACGATATTTTTATGAGCAAAACTACCAAACTAGCACACTATATCTACAAGCAGAACAGAACACGCATAGGTTAAGCACACACACATATGCACGCAATCACACACATCACAACGTCCACTTACTTTCAACACTACAAATGACTAAAACAACAATAGTATTATAGATCGAAATAGAATTAACATACAAACCAACTAAAATAAAAATACATATATTAATAAATGTGACTAATCTGATTCATTGACGTCGTCCCTGTCCTTAGTCAATAAAGTAATAATAATCATAATAATCGTGTTAGACAAAAGCTGGGTTAATATATATGTTCATGTGCAGAGACAGTTTTGTAAATTTACATTCACGTGTATGCACAAATATGAATACATACACATTCGCATGTTGTTTGTCGTCTAATCAATCGGTCAGTTGTTTTTTTTTCTCTATTTTCTTTCTTATTTTGGTCGACAGTTATAACAATCGAATAGACAGCCAACCAAACATACTAATTGCATAAAACCTTTTTGCCATTTCTAATCGATTAATCAATTGAAACAGTGAAAACTGACCAGTGATAAATGTATATTAGATGCCTGATTGGGTGTTATTATGTTAAGTTAGAGGAGAGAGAAAAAAGTATGGAATAGATAGAAATATCAGATTTAAAATATACAGTTTAGAGACACAATTGCAGTGTCCATCTTTAAAGCATTCCCATGTTCTAATGACACTAAGTTATATGTATACATGTATATTCTATACTATGAACGGTAACTTCCAAAGCGGAAGTATAGATTATCTTTTAAAATTAAAGTTTGCACATGACATAACGGCTACACACAAGTAGCAGACTATGATAAATCATTTTCTGGAAAATATTGGACTCATTGTTTCTACCCACGACAGGAAAAATATTTAACTGCATTGCAGGATATGCCAGTAGGATATGAATATATTTTCGCCTCTATGACATATCACATTTAGTTAGATATACATACATACTGAGATCAATACGCACTCACAACTCACTCATACAACCAATAACAACTAAAGTTGAATGAGTAATGAACAAAATTCTAAAAGCTGTAACTATTACTGTCGCTGGACTGAGTGAAGCGAGTAGCTTTTCATTATGCCAGAAAACAATTCGATCTATTCTATTTTTAATAACTCAGTTTACTAAAAAATATTTTTACTGAATTTTTTTATAGCTTTGCCATAAATATGATATTTCATACGCGTCAGCATTAACAGGAGCTTATTGAAACACTTGTTAACTGTCCAATTCTGTCAAAATGCGTGTGTGTATATAAAATCAAAGATTTCTTCTCCCTCTAAAACCACATCAGCCAACTCACTAGGCAACCAATTAGTATCATTTGAACCGAGGCTGTGAAATTACATTGACTGAGATGGCTAGGATACGTGTTACGTATGCCTAGTCATTGCCTTCCTTGACGGGCAATGTTAGCGGATATAGGGACAGGCTGGAAAAAAGCTAGCGGCAGTCAAACCAAAACATGGCTTCACCAGTCAATGAAACCTAAAACAGTTAGTCTAAGCCACGGAGGAAGGTGTAGACTTCCTGACTGGTTGGGGTCCTCGGGACGGTAAAAACCAATGGATTGAAACAATTTGTGATATGGCGCAGATGCATCCACTCCCTGTGACTTATGATTTCCAATGATACTATTTTGTTCTTTGTTATTACTATTCCTTTGTCTCACACCTCTGTTTACTGTCTCTAATATGCATTTCTTCTACTTTCTTCTCTTGCTTTGTGTGCTACATGGAGGGAGTGTGGCGACTTGAACTGCCGCACATATGTGCAATGTTCTATGTCGAAAACAGACAGACAGACATCAGTGAGGACGAAGTAACTGAAATTTTGAGGATGTTAGTAAGGCACAATCGTGAACAATATTGGCAGTTAAAGTGACCAAAGACTATGATGTCAGTAAGTGCAAAATGTCTTCCAAATATTGGATCTTGTCATGAAATCTTCACCATAACATTCATAATATATATATATATATATATATATATATATATAATGATTTTGATGTGGTTGTGTTCTTTGAGCTGGTTAGTTAATTTGCGAAGCTTCCATCGCCCTACTAGACGACATCTTCAGCGCATACTTCAATTCGTTGAAGTGAGCTTTTAGATTTCTCCACGAGTTTATTAATCATCTCTCCCGGTAACATTGGACATGATTGGTTGTTTTTGTGTATTTTCACACCCTCTAGATTACTTTTAGTGGAACTGATTGTTTCTTTGACTTGAACTTCGACCCTTTGTGTGTGAGTTTTCTTTCTTACCGATAAGAAGGGCTATGTGAGCTTCGCAAATTAACTATCCAGCTCAGAGAACACAACCACATTAAAATCATCCACCTGAGCTACAAATCTTCTCTATCATATCTATATAAGATAATGAACATTGTGACCGGACATGTTGGATACACCCAGCAAATAAACAGCTGCGTCCTGCATATGTTGGGATCACTGGTCTAGGTAGTTTAATTGTGAAGCCTTCAATGTCCATCTAGGCTGTGAAATGAAATATAAGAATTCTCCATGAGTGAAACAAGTGTCTTCTCTGATGAACTTGTCTGAGTTAGGTTGTCTCACGGAGTTTTCTTATCTACTTGTTCGCTTGCATTACTAATGAATGTTTCGTTGATTTTCTGTGTTCATAGTTGTCAACATGTCCACCGATATGCCGCTATACACATTTTGTCTCTTGACATATTCTTTAGTGCTAAGCCCCATAAACGTCTACTTTGGCCACTGTAGAGTTTTTCGCAACTGATGCAATTTATTACCACCTCGAGATGATATCAATTTTGGCATCAAACGACTACGAATAATGAATTTAAAGGGGAATCAGTTTCACAGTGGATCACTTTTATATCCATCCCATCTGTTATTCCTTAAACACATGCACATCCTAGTGCTCATTTACACTTCCATCAAATGCCTACAACATATTACATAATTATAAAATGAAGGAAATATGTCTAGGAAATTTTTATTGTCCATCTCTAATCTTTATATGCATATAGTATTGTAAAGAAATAGTATTGATACAATAGAATCTTACCTCAGTTTGAGTTTCTTCGTGTACAGTCGGTGGTATTTTTCTCAGCTCTTCTTCCATCTATAAAAAATACAAAAAAATGATTGATGTAAATGTCTCTTCATATCTATGCCTGTCTCTTATGTTAAGTTATCTTGATTACTATAAGATGAGAGGGTATAACGTACCATAGCTTTTTGATTTTCAACTTCAACAATTTGAAAATCCAACAGCTCCAATTGTTCTTTCATTTCTACTTTAGTCACTTCAAGTCGTTCGATTTTCTTGGCTGATTCAAATAACTAGTATAAGTAAAAGAGAGGGTAGGGGGTAAGGGAGGAAGAGTTTATTCATATTTCTATTGAATTAGCTTGCTTACCTGATTCAATAACTTTTTATTCTGACGTATTAAATATCGTCTTTCTTCAGCTTCACGAGGATCCTATCCATTTGAAAAGAAAGAAAAAAGAACAAACAAACAAAACAAATAATTAGTTCCTTTGAAACGCTTAATCAAATATAATCCGAAGAATACTAACAATTTCAAAAGTTCAGTATTTTGCATTCCTTGTGTTAAGAGAGTGGAATATAAAACTTCAAACTTTTGCTGCTTCAGTAGCAGTGATGTTGTTTATGCAGGTGGGATTGCTAGTCTCATTCCCAACCTGCAAGGTTTACGAGTACGTCAGCTAGGAATGCAACCCAGACCACATATATGTGTCTATTATTGAATTACTGAAGCACATAATACTAATAAATTCTGGTGAAAGGAATTTTCAGTCAACGATACACTTTTTCACATGATCACAATCAACCAAAAGGCCACCCACTACATCAAAACATCTATCATCAGATTGATGTGGTTACTTTTAGGTTACTTATTGAATAGATAATATCGATTATATAATCATGTTTTGGAGTTGAAAGAAGAACACAAAGGTCATATTATTAATAAAAAGGTTCTTAACGAAGACAGATGAATTAAGATGAGTTCATATAAGGGACATAAGTGACAGAGTACCTGAGAAATTGCTTAATATTCACTTATACAAACACATAATATGAAATCTGTGAAAGCTGGTGATAGAAAATACTCAAGTACACACACACACACGTACACACAAACGAGTATATCAGTGAATATAATCGAACCTACATGAAATTATTTCAGGTCCCTATAAAAATGAATGAAAACTACGCCTATTCTTACATGTGACTACAGTTTTATTTCTTAGTACATTAAGTAATAAACTCAGTAAATTTTCTAGATTATTACCACTTTTTATCTCTTCTCAAGCTTTGATACTACAGATATAATAAGCTGAACTTTGTTTTCTTGAACGTAATTAAAAAAAGAAGTGATCTGAATCACATTTATTCTCTGTATTTTGAAAAGGGACTAGTACTTTATCAAGTGAATACAGATCTAAGTGGTTATCCTTCAACAGTCTCAACAAATGCATTCATTGCCATCCAACAACACTGTTGCTTACATGCAGTGCAGCACAATAGGAAGTTAGTCACGATCCGAACATCATTCAGGTAAAATAAGTGACACTGGTATAAAATGAAGTCAGTTCATCATCTCAAGTGGAATATGAGTTTTCTCATGATCGTATAAATGCTTTGGTAATAAGTAATAACAAGCACAAAAATAGAGGTGGGAGGGGGGATCAGGTTGACATGTTAAATCACCGCTTCCAACACTAAATGGGTGCGTCCCGCTGAAAAGTCCTAAACAGAGGCGAAACGGCTGTCAAGTACTCCCTATTTTTCATTGGTTCTCGAACTGAATTCAGTCTATGATTAATACTGAAATCAATACTTAAAAACACCTGAAATATTAGACAGATATGTATTTTACACACTGACAGCTGACAGAACTAGATTTCCTATTAAGGTGAATAACTCTTCTTATATAAGTTTATGATTAGCGAACTAACTAACAATGAGTAAATTATACAGTATACTTAATATTTACGAATTCAATAACTTTAAAAAGACAAAGTGAACGTTAGCTTGGTGATCGACGTTTATAAGAATATAAGGTTATTTCATTAATAACCTTTATCTTGATACCTACACAACTGAGATCAAAAATATCACAGTTAGTTAGATTACACTTGTATTTTTAGACATTGTGACTTTGTAATGGTTCAGTCAGTGAAAACGGTCACTTCGGATTCAAAATTTCGGAAATATCTTGTCACTCTAATGGACATGCAGCATAAGGATGATTGCTCCTTCTTCTTCTTCTTCTTCTCAGTCGAATATTTCCCCATAAAAGGTTTCGTATTTACACTGATTAGTCATTAAGTGCAATTAACAGTTTCGTTTATATCACACAAAAATAAATCAGTAGGCATGGTTTGCAATATATGCAATGTGATTTGATGACTACCTTTTGATGTCGAATAGTTGGAAAATGTAAGTTTGGAATCTGGATTTGTGATTTTCAGGTACTTATATAAGTAAGACATATTCAAAAAGGCTTCAGATGATGAGTTTACGTCATCGTCTTAGTTATTCAAACAATCATTTTCTTGGGAGTTAACAATATTTTCCCATTCGCCTCCTGCAATAACTTATATAATAAGCTTTCTGGGTTTTAGATGTTAACCAACATGTGTCAGTCATATTTATCTTAACAGAAACAAAGTTGTCGCATAACATTGTTATTTCCTTTAGAAATTAGGTAGTTTTATAAAACTGTATATCTAACAAGGCAATAAATAGATTGCATGGATATAGGAAATAAACAACAACAACAACAAAAACCAGTTAAAATATTCCAAACTCAAAAACAATTTTTCAACCACTTAAATTATGAACATGTGACATATTAAAGTCTTTCAGAGTGAGACAATCAGTGTCAAGAGCTGCTAATTAATCGAATCAATATCATCAACATGACCAGAAAATGCTTGTTATCTCAATAATGAATATTACACAAATTATAATTATGTTCACTGTGTGTGTGCAGGGAAAAGAATGTTTCTGAACGCTTTAAGTGATATAGAAGAATATTTTGAAGGATACAGTAATGAGATTGATATAATGAAGTATACTACAGTAAAATGGGAACAAGATTAATCCACGCTTTCATATTTCCGTTTATCTGACGATTTCGTCTATTTAAGGTGAATCTCACCATTGAATAAAAAAGGTCCTTCAGAGATCCATTGAAAACCAAGAAGCATAAGGTAGCCTTCTTATTCTAGTTCGTAGGTTTATACAGCTGCATACATGTGAACTCACTAAAGACGGAATCAGGGATCTTCAGATTACAAGAAGAACTCATCAATCAACTAGTGAGTCAAGACGCAGTGGACCATGAATTCTAAATTCTAAGCGTGTAATTCAGAAAAGAGGCTCTTTTCGGCGAATTCGTTTTCTTTACCTGTACAATCGCATTTATAAACATTTTCCTTACTGTAAGATTATAGTAACAAAAGTGATGAGTTGTCACAAACATAGTGTTAATGTTAGTCAATACCAAAAAGAAGTTGAATAAGTGTATTATAGTTACGTAATAAGATGTGATTTGTGGTCAGGATGCAAATAGAAACGAAGTAAAATATTGAACAATGCAAGAGTTCTGAAGAAATACAAAAGTTACAAGGAGTTAAAAAACAAGCAAACAAAAATCAAGTCAGTGGGAATCAACACGTATGTTACCACTACAGTAGATATAATCGAATAATTTTCTTTGCATGCATAACTCTGGTCTTTTCAACTGAATGACTAAGGCTTCAGAAATGCAAAGGAGACGAAAGAGTATTGCCTTTTGTAGGTTGTTCTTCATTTTGTAGATTAATCTGAAGGAGGCGTTTGTTAAGATGGAATGACCAGTGTTGACGAGATGTTCGATTATCTCAGTCATTATGGAGCCACTACTACCTCTCTGCTGCCATGCAGGATAGTGTTTTTTGAACAAATTTAGACAGGATATGCATTAAAAGGTCAATGTGCCTGGCTTCACAGCAACAGGTGAACTGATATATGTACACAGACGTGGTCAGATGACAGATCTTGTCCTTGAGACTTCTTCAGACCAATGGACGAATGGAGAACGCTACTCTTAACATTGCTGCAAAGGATGTTCTTCTTTTCATCTTTGAGAAGACACTGACATTCGTCTCTTAGGGATATCGCAGGCTACGTCTCCCTTGAAATCCAGTTCCATGTAAAGTTTCTTTTTCGGAACAAGTAATGTTTCCTTCATCTGGGTTTTTGTTCTGATATTGTTGCCGATGAATTTTGGTGAGTATCCATTCTGGATGGAGGCTTCTTTCATAAGACCTAGTTCTGTTTCTAGAGCGTCAGGACTGAAGATGCGTCAGATGTTGGTGGAGATGGATTTGATTTTCATTCAGTAGGCACACGACTGCAGGGACTTGTTGGTTGACCGCTCCTAGTGGGTTTTCTATAGACTGACTCTCTTTAAGTTCCGTTAGGTCGTCTTGTTAATTCCACATCAAGAAAGGGGATTTTTGACTTGTTTTCCATTTCCAGATTGAATTTTATTGCTGGATGGCTGTTTTTAAATATTTGTATCTATTGACTGGGGTCGTAGCTATTGTCGTAAATGATGAAAATTTCATCTACGTACCTCTTATACAGCTGTAAATTGTCAATGTTTGACTTCAGTCGACCGTTCTCAAGGCTAGCCACAAAACAGTTGGCTAGTACGGAATTCGCCAAAAAAAGCCTTTTAGCTGAACTACGTATTTTGTTTTCATTAATGTCTGAATGGGGATTATTCATTAATTCCAAACTCTGTCAATTGGTAACATAGAACCTATATGGTTAACTGTACACCCAGCTGAATTCCTCTCCAAACTTTAGGAAATCCATTTCAAGGCAGTTAATTAATTAACAGTTGACTAGTATTCATATGTCAGGTCTTTGGAACTGAAGGTCCTAAGTTCGAAGTTTGGTGTAATCATTGGTAGAGACAGGCGAATTATTAGCAAATAGGATGGAACGAAGGTTCAATGTTTCTCGGTTTTTAATACTTCATGATTTATTCCGTTTTATCCATAGATATAGATATTTTACTGTCTAACCAGTGGTAGGATCCATTTTCATCCAACAATTTTTATTAAATTATTTAGTTATAAGTCACACTTCAACTTTCATTACGATACAGTAATGAGAACTAATATTTCACTGGAAATTGTAGAACTTTCAATAAGAGCATACCAGCTGTGGCGTCAGTGGTGTGGCCGTAGAATACTCGCCAACCACAGTGTAGGTCATCCGGGGTTTGATCTCTGTTCGGTGAGCTCCTAAACCTCACTAAGCCGGCAGTAAGCGCGATAAAGAGGGGAAGTTGGGTGTGAGGTTAGCAACTTTACCCCACCAAAAACAGAACAACACCACTGGTACGGAAACTTCACAAATTAAACTTGAAGCCCAATATTGCATTCGGAAAGCAAAGGAATGAAATAAATGATAATAGTAATGAATACTAGCTGTATTTTTTATCCCTTTATTGAATGTGAAAATGTTTATAGGGTATATATTACAGTTCACAAATATTCTAATTCTGATTTGATTTGAAAGAGGTTATTTCATTCACTTATCTAGGGAGCATTGTCTCATCTACAAGAGGAACGGACGAGGATGTCAAATCGAGAATCGGGAAGGCGAGAAACACATTCATCAACCTGAAACCATTCTGGAAATCTTCGTCATTCAGCCAGCATCAACAACAAAATTCAGTCGGATTTTCAATACAAACGTCAAGTCAGTCAGTTCTTCTATATGGATCAGAAACTTGGCGAGCGGATCACACAGAATATTTCCAACAGCCTGTTGAGGACTAGACCTTTATCAACGGCTGTCTTCGCTTTTTACTGAAGATCAGATCAGATGGGCGGGCCAGAAAGAATCACCAACAAGAAACTATGGGAGTAAACAAAATAAGAACCAATCGCCCAACAAATATGCAGGAGAAAGTGGAGATGGATTGGATACTCGCTGAGGAAGCCGCTGGCTGACATCGCGCGTCAGGCCATTGCTCAAGTGGAACCAGGCCGAAAGGGAAGCGGCGAGTGGGACGCCGGTGCAAGGGTGATATGGAGGAGATCGTGTGAAGAGGAGTTGAAAGAGTATGGACTAACATGGATGCAGGTGAAAAGTACAGCAGAAGACAGAAGCAAGTGGAGACGTACAGTTGAAGCCCTATGTTCCACTAGGAACCCAAGGGAACAATAATAATATAACAATTGTGTATTTCGAGCCATATACAGAATAAGATCGATGTATTACAAATCGAAGCAGTATATGATAGACTACTATATAATAACTAGAGATACATGTAATTTTTGTATAACTCATTGTATACACAAACTATCGTGGCAATTACTTTTATTTTCTCCAAATTGTCATATTACATTCTGAAGAAAAAAATTTATCAACATTAATATAATAGAATAAAGTTCTAATCTTGAACTAAAAGTCTAATTCTATAACTATGATGTCTAACCCACTTCTCATTCCACTTTAAAGCAGAATGAGCAAGTCGCGGTGTAACTTAAAAGTAGTACTTAAAGTAGATATTATCTTCAATACAAAAAAAGTGTAAAGCCTAAGTTGTGAACAATGTCTAATGTTGCTTTCAATAATAGAAGACAAAGGTTTAGGGGAAAATATGTCAATATGCAGCTGATAAGACAAAACTTCCGTTTGTTTCTTGTTCTCTTTTCCACTCTCCTTAATTATTATTGCTATTATTATTATTATTATTATTATTATTATTATTATTTATAGAAAAGGATATTAAACTATTTAGTGAAATCTTAAAAAGAACTCTAAAGAAAGTACTATCCACACTTAGTTGACAATTTAGTTTTGTGTCAGTAAGGAAGTGTATAACATTATGGAACAAACACCTAATATTATTAAAACTAGAAATCATTAACTAAAGGTTGAAAGATTCCCTTTCAAATTGTCTGACTAGTGTCATTAATATGTGGATATATGTTGACTGACACACACACGCGCGCACACACACACATACTCACGGACATAGTGACAATAGCTCTATTTCAGCTTATGTACAGTGTGAATGAGAAGACTATACTTGTGTTTACGAAAACCAAAAGAGAGGGAAATAAGAAGAAAGAGAAGGTTGTATAGAAAAAGAAACAAAGTGAAAGAGAACAAATGCCGCAGAAAGATATTCAGTCAATGCAATCAAAACTGGTTGTCTCTGTCTCCTCATACTCTTATAGCTTACTCTAATAGAGAAGACAATGTATGGAGATTATTTTGTTCTTCTAAGGTAATAGATAAATAGAAGTGGGAACAGAAAAAAGCGACAGGAAGGCAGATGAAGATAGACACATAGAAGGAAAGACAATAACAATAAGGATCAATTGTCGATAAATATAGGGTTTTATCATTGTTAAACTGAGTAAATGTCAGTGATAATAGATGTAAAGAGGGCATATGTCTTCAACATAGTCAGAGTCTTTTTTTCTTTCTTCTAATATTCATCTAGTAGGAATAACGACGTTGTTTTGCTGAAAATATTAGAGATTGACAGAAACCCTAATTTCATTGAGCCAATTGTAAATGCATTAAGTTGTTAATGAAATTTTCACTGAATAAGATTTTTAAAACTGTTGCATAACTGTTCTAAAGCATTGCTTTCTTAGACAATTTGTTCAAAAGATGGTCGAGAATTTCCTATGAACCTTAGGCACACAATAAAATTCTGTTCAGTAATATTTAATCTTCCCCAGTCTACCGGCGACTGTCCTAAACTCGGAAAATGAGGAAAGGTTGGGTGTAGGGAGAATGATGCAAGCGCAGAAATAAGCATGATGACGTGGAATGTCCGCGCAACGTCCTAAGCAGACAGGACTGTTTAGATCACACAATAAATGGGAAGATATGGTGGAGTAGTGTCAGGAATCTGTGAGAGCATTTGGAGTGGAAGCGAACTCTTTAAATTGTTAACTGTAGAGTCAGTAATTTAATACAGTCAACCAGACGAGTATCATGAACATACTGATGCAATGACTATTATGCTGTCACCGACGGCACCAAAGGCTCTTATGCAGCCTAAACAAATCTTTTCCAGAATTATGGCGGCAAAAGTCAACTCAAAAGTTAAATTTATTCACTGCTATGCTGCTACCAAGAACGCAGACCAAGAGAAGAAGCAGGATCTTTGCAGACAACTGAGAACAACAAAGGACAAAGCCCCATCCACATTGTGACATAGAAATCCTAATGGGCGATGTGAATGTAAGCCCAAATGGAATTAGACAACACAGGAAGACAACTCATCATCAGTCAAGAGGCTGTCGGAGAAATGAATGAGAACGGAGAACTGTTTGCAATCACTAAATGACTGAAGGCACCGTGTACAAGCACAAAAATGTACACGAGGCATAGAGAAGATTTAATTATTTAATAGAATTGTTTAAGCCTATAAGGTGAATGCTGATCTTCGAAGTTGGTAGTCTTTAAGTTATCAATCATATTTTCTACCAGTGTAGGTGCACGAGGCAAATAAATTATATAATCCTTCACGTACAATCGGAAATCTGAAAAATGCCTTGCACCTAGGTTTCTTGTTCATTAGCATTCGCCAGCAGGGCATATTCCTAACCTGAAAAAAACTGGTGCTGCCACTGAACCACAACACCTCAGTGATGACATTTTTAAATGCAGTACCGGGTGATGCGGGTACGAATATGCAAAGGGCCATCAGCAGCTACTAAAGTTAGTCATCTCCTTCTGAAATGAATACAGGCTAAAAGAGTTGTCCTCAAAATAGCACAAATAAAAGTGAAACTCTAACACGGTTTTACAAATTTCCCTTGTCCTTACTACAATAAACTGTTCATCCGTTTTTTCACGTTATTGTCCCTTCATAGCCCAGTTATTGCAACAATCAGTTGATCATCTACTACAATATATCAGTAGATCTGCCTAGATTCCTAGAAATCCTTTTCACCAATATGTGCAGCATCTTGTAGACGTTGGTACTAGGTACTACTGAGGTGTTTTGAATGATCTCATCTGTTGGATCTCAGTGCCTATCCAAGAAACCAGTAGCATCAGGGTATTTTAGGGCGATATTATGTTAAATAACTCGAGAGGTCTGATAAATCTGACCATAAAAGCTAAAGGCTCAAACGACAGTTCAGAAACGAAATTGAGTAAAAAAAAAAGGTCAGCGTCATCTAAGAGATAATATAGTCCATGAAGGTACATCCTCAGCAAACCTGTAAGCACGAATAAAATACTTAAAGCAGCTTTAACTTCCTTATATCCTTAGACAAATTTTGATTTCAATTTGTTTCCATGGTCATTTTGTTCACACCTGTAATTCGTTGTATCCCTGCGTCTCTAAACCTCTTGCAATTCATATTAAGTTGGTAACAATTATCACCTTTTATTCGCCTTTAAAATTATTTCTCCAGTTATCAAATATTAATTTTGCATACGTTGTAACTGTTTTCTAATCCTATGCAATCTTGTATCTAAGCCCCTTGTAATCTATATTCATACCTTCAAACTTTCATATCAAGTTGAAAATTATTATCACCTTTGTTACTATGTGGAATTAAACAAATAAGAATTGTGTCCATGTAAGCTAATCTATATAAATGCGATTGTACAGCTTTTGAGAATGAAATCGCCGAAAAGATCACCATCTTTGCTGAACTTCTTGTTCTTTTCAACCTTAGACAATAAGCATTAAATCTTTGATGAATCTTTTTTATCATATCATTTTGGAAACTGACCATTATATTACAGGGATGCATAGCAAAATTTAAAAAGTGAAATTCACTATCAATGAGGATGGAATGTACCAACTTCATTGTAAATCTACTCTGCATTAAAATGAACTGAAACAATGTACCGCTACAATTCAACATAAAACATGTTTTAATTTGTTTCCTACAAGAGAATAACAGTTGAACAGACTAATTACAATTAACTCTAAGATAATTTCAAGGAATTGTTGATATAGATAGCTATTAAATTGAGTTTTAATTTCATTGAAAAATCTATTCGGCAAGTTTTTCTTTTTAATTGCTTAAAATGTACAATGGGGTTATTTTAAAATGAATTCTTTCTTAAACACAATTTGTGTAAAAAGAATCAAATTTCTTCTTTGTTTCCCTTTCAGTGTTCGATTGTTCTCATTTCTCTATTTTTTACTCGGACAAAATAGAAGGCGAACGAGGAAACGAAATTACTTTGAGGATAAAAAGAAGACAATGACATTGTAGACAAATAAGGAAACGTTTTCTATTGTTACTATGGTTATGACTGTTGTTCAGTGAAACAGAGGGAAAATTTAATTGAATTTTACCTCATTCCTTCTAATATTCTTATGTTTGTGAAGTGCACACAAGAATTTTGACACTTAATTTATTTTATGTAGCCATAAACAGTGTTTTCAAGAGTTAATCAGTTGGGATTTCCAGTTCTGGTCATGGATTGATGTCAGTTAGAGAACCGTTGAGAACCAGAGAGTACTGGACAACTTTTTCACCTTCGTTCGGGCCGCTTCAGTATTACACACCTACCACCACATCGGGGATAGGTATCAGAACCTTTATATTACGAAACCAAACTCGCTGACCACCCATCCACTTGGGTCCTTAACTGACATCAATCCGTGATCGAAATTCGGGATAAAAAGTGCGTTTGTGAGTTTAGTAAATACATTTCATAAAATAGGACTAAACTACTATTATTATTGTTCCCTTGGGTTCCTAGTGGAACATAGGGCTTCAACTGTACGTCTCCGCTTGCTTCTGTCTTCTGCTGTACTTTTCACCTGCATCCATGTTAGTCCGTACTCTTTCAACTCCTCTTCACACGATCTCCTCCATGTCACCCTTGCACCGACGTCCCACTCGCCGCTTCCCTTTCGGTTTGGTTCCACTCGAGCAATGGCCTGACGCGTGATGTCAGCCAGCGGCTTCCTCAGCGAGTATCCAATCCATCTCCACTTTCTCCTGCATATTTGTTGGGCGATTGGTTCTTATTTTGTTTACTCCCATAGTTTCTTGTTGGTGATTCTTTCTGGCCCGCCCATCTGATCTGATCTTCAGTAAAAAGCGAAGACAGCCGTTGATAAAGGTCTAGTCCTCAACAGGCTGTTGGAAATATTCTGTGTGATCCGCTCGCCAAGTTTCTGATCCATATAGAAGAACTGACTGACTTGACGTTTGTATTGAAAATCCGACTGAATTTTGTTGTTGATGCTGGCTGAATGACGAAGATTTCCAGAATGGTTTCAGGTTGATGAATGTGTTTCTCGCCTTCCCGATTCTCGCTCGATTTGACATCCTCGTCCGCTCCTCCTGTAGTTGAGACAATGCTCCCTAGATAAGTGAATGGAGTTCCTCTTTCAAATCTATCCCGTTGATGGTGATTGGCGCTGGATGTTGCTTCTGTTGTTGTTGGTTGGTTATTTTGATAACCTCCGTTTTGTCTATGTTCACCTGGAGTCCTGTCTTTGCTGCTTCTTCGACCAGTTTGTCAGTTTTCGCTTGTAAGTCTTCGATTTTGTGTGACATCAAACATAAATCATCCACGCGCAAAATCCAGGTCTTCTAGGTTCTTCACGTCGGTCCAGGATATACCTGTCTTCTTGTTTCCCACTGTCTGATGCATAATCCAGTTCACCACAATTAGGAATATCATTAGTGATAATAAACACCCTTGTCTGACTCTTGTGTTTACTCCAAACGCCTCGATGAGTTCTCCGTTGTGGATTCAAATAATACGGATGCTGAAAAGCTATATTGATTTTACAGATATTTGAAAATCTTTGAGTAGAATATTACATCATATCTCTTGTGGTTTAAACCCATCGACATTCCAATAAAATCATAAAGTAAAAATAAATGGTCTACATAGTTTACTTCAATGATGTTGATTTCATTGGCGTTTGATGTATTTTTCATTTATGAGTATGCCTGAAATAAACACTACTTCTATTTTATTCATTTTTGATATAAATTCTGTGTACACTTTAAAATGACAAATATATACACTGAGGATTACAATAAGTCTAAACACAGACAAAAAAAACGATTCATTGTTCTGCCCACCAAAACAATTGGGTGTGGCTATACTATAAAAGGTGTAACTTGACGAATAGCCATTATTTTTAGTCTCATTTCCATTAATAATCTGAATTGTTACAGTTAAATATACACGTTTATTTCTGGCGTATTATAATAACTATAGAAATAAGAGGATATTTGTTCTCAAATCCCATTGAAATAAAACAATACAGTTTACGATGTATGCCTGACTCTTCTCTTGCTGCTCTAGATAATCCTTATCATCAGATCACAGTAATTTCGGTTTATTATTATGCTTGTCAACTGACACCAAACAAGTCAAAACGAAATTGCATTACACTGTACGGAAACTCAGTATTGCTTAGTCTAGTGATCATAGACTTAATATAATTTTTACATATGTTAACATTTATTTCGACTATTACTACTACAACTGGGTTAGATGTGGTGCAGAGTACATATAAGTGGACTTATATAATGTTCAGTAATCAACTCTCCCTAACTTCCAGCAATAACCACACTCACCAACTACAAAACCATCCGAACACGGAAAAGGGAGTGAAAGACTTCGTTATTGGAAGAGAGTTTTTATCGTCCCATCAAACAGACAGTTAGTAGTGAGCAACTATGAATATGTAGCATCCATTATGACCCTGTCCAACAAGTCATCACCGATAAATATAAAAGAATTAATTATTGATAAGGTCAAAGCCATCAAAAGAGTGAAAAAAAGTGAAATGAAATGATTAACCATAGTAAAAGCAAAACCGCTAAATGGTCATTTAAATTTCACCTGAGAAATAACCTCTTAGTGAACTATATTGATTATAATCATTTAATGAAAAGTTAGTATTTTCCTAATTATCTGTTATCAGCGCCTATGATTCTATGTTAGAATTCTCGTCAACCATGCACTGCCTTCAGGGTTCGATTTCTGACCAACACATTCCTAAACCTCACCAAGTTTACTAACCAGTAGTAAGTTTGGATAGGATGGGAGGTTGAGTGTGAGGCTAACAACTTAACCTCGTAAAAACAGAACCAACGCTACTGAAACTTAAAAGCTCAAGTTTGAAGCCTTATGTTCCACCCGGAATGCAAAGGAAATTTTAAAAAATTATGGTCAAATGAATTATTATATAATTTCTTAGCTGAAAGCCAAATTTTAAAATCCTGTACAACAATCACTTGTTATTATTATTATTATTTCAACGTCATAATATATAAAACAAAAATATTGAACATGTGTGATTTGAATAAGGTAATATTTTATTTGAACTTACAATTTTACGTCGCTAAATTTGAAACAAAAGAAACATATAAAAAGAAAATTAATCAGAACTGCAAGGAAATTAATTGAACATCAAAGTCTGTAATGAATAACAGTATTTTATTCAACAGTGTAAAATATAGTTAAACAGGGTAGAACACATAAAGTGTCTGATTTCACCTTTCTTCATATTTCGTTTACGTCTCGACTCGAGCGTGAGGCTTAAAGCTTAAAGCCTTGGCTTTTGTTTCACTACGGGGTAGGCTTGCCAACCTCGCGGCCAACCTTCCTTTTTTTTCCCAGCTTGCTACGGGAAATATGAGGTTTAGGAGTTCGTCGGCAGGGAATCGAACCCTGGGACACGTGTGTGATTGGTGAATATCCTACCACTGAACGACCAACGCTGTTTTCACCTTTTGATTTATCATAATCTAATGTTGTTATACAACAAAAACGGTATGTCTTCAAATATAATGTCATCTATGATCCCTTCATTCTAAAATCTATATATTATAATCATAATAGAAGGTTAAAGTTGTGTTTTTTCCATGGAATACGCTTATCCTGATTATGATTAATAGCGTTTAGAGTGAGAGAGAAAAAAGTGAGAAAAAGCACAGATTTATGGTTTATGATATGTATGCTGAACGAGAAAACAACAACGAAGACTGGTAATATACTTTAGTTTACACAGTTTCAAAATTATAACTAATGTTTACGAAATTTTGCGTGAAGTAATTAATTTTAATAGAAGTACAGAAAAGAACAAAGTTCAGATTGATTATTGCCAAATAAAAAAACATTCTGTTTTGAAAGGTTACTGAAATTACCTAATCTATTGAATAAATGCTACCAGGAATAAATAATAATTTCTCTATTTATAAAACCTTTATTATTAATTCAATAAACTAACTTCCTTCCGTGAATTTAAATGTAGTAGCAGTAGTAGTCTGTCTGCGTTGGTAAATGAGCTTTAAAAAGGAACCTAAGCTGATACCTTTAATGTGAATGTAATGTTGCCTGATAGTTAGACGGTTAGGCTAGAATCCAAGACTTCCATTTCATCTAGTCTAGGACTCATCAACAGGATGGAAATACATTTCACATAGAATCCGGCTCAGTATCCACTGTGTCAGAAGTCAAAATGTTATTCACTAAGTTAGTGAGCTACGATATTCATTTCTCCTACAAGGGTTATTAATAATTATTTATTAAGCCTGTGAGGTAGTATAGAATTCATGTCTAAGACATTGAGTAAGTGTCTATTGTTTGAACCCATAAAGCCAGTAGAAACCAATAACTGAGTTCTGGTAAAAGCAAACAACGGACAATTTACAATTTTCAATCAATAACAGTCGACACCTGGTGTACAACAGGTGGCAATCACAGCTGAATAGCCTAGTGTACTATATCTTGGTATTCTTTAATATTTGTTTTGAACTTTACTCAGCAATCTGTCCATTATAGTATGATACCAAGAGACTCATCCAGCCCACTGCATATTTATTAACTAAGAGGTGATTCAGGCCAGTCCTGTGGCGTCATCTCTGATTCAACAAGACCCAAATGGATGCTAAAAATACACCCAGAGTTTTACTCAGTGTATTCAGGAGACTGTGCATTTTATCAGCATGTTTAGCATGAACAGGTATATTATCTGCGTACTCAAATCGAACGAGAATCTTTCGTGGCAGCAAGTTGAAAATGTAGACATATGGTAAGACCAGAGTTGTACTTATCAGTGCATCTATGCTGAAACCAAGAATGGTGACAGTGAAAATCCTCGAAGAAGATCACTGGTTGTTGTTACTTTAGAATTAAACTGTCTATAAACTATTTCACGGATGCATGAATTCCGAAAGAGGGCCTTTAATAGGATAATATTATTTCTCATAAATGAATGTGCAGTTAGATATTACCACCTTTCGATCGATGGAGTCAACTTAGGTGAAGATTCAAGGTAAACGTTGGAAGTTGTTTAGAATGTCTGTATTCTATAACCCGTTAAAACGTGAGGATATTATCAATGCATGCTCGTCTAGGCATGAAATCAACCCGGTTCCTTCTAGTTTCTTCTATACTCGGACAAGTGTTGAGTGTTAATACAGAACTTATGTTTTCAGTAAAAAAACTGGACATTTAAGGGCATTTATGCTCCTCGTTTTCTATATTCCTTTCAGTTACATGTATACACGTGGATGAGCCAATGTGTGTTTGAAGATAACATAAGTGTTCTAGAAGAAATAAAAATCTCCCACTGATCCTATTCGTTACTAATTGACAGCTAACTGGTCTATCCATATTGAACATATGTACATAATAAGCACGAAAGAATTTTCATAAGACTGGAACGTACTAATCACATATCTTCTTCCCACTACTCTGTTTGTATACAGATAAACTTTAATACTTGCTGAATATTGGATTATTTTTTAGATGTTCATACTGTGCATCTATTTCCAGGTGCTTAGGTTAAATTCTTAGAATAACCATTATAAATTACCTCATTAAAGGCTGAAAGTAGATTTTTATACTTCGTTGACTGATTTCGAAGAAACCTAGAGGTAATAACTTCTAGGTGTATGTCATGACTGTCCATTTCTATAAAAAGTGTGATAGTTATCTTCACATACAGATTACCAATAATCCGTTTAAGTCATTTTTGAATAAACTATTTATAGTTGGAATAAATTATCTCTTGCTACATGATTACCTCAAGAGTACGGTGATACCCATACACGTTTAGAGCAAGATACTTGTTTCAGACACAATATAATACACATTGTCATTTTTGACATTGACCTTCTTTTCTGAATGTATGTTTTTATTACAATTTATTAAAATATTGCCGACCTCACTGTTTTATTTTAATTTGTTAATAAATAAAAGCTTCTAGTTGTTAGTGAGTTATACACTTTATTCAACTAAAACATTTAGTGAACTAATGTTTGATAAATTTACAACTAATCTAGCTGCTTATCCGAAGTGATTCAGATAATAATTTAGTGCATATTAGTTGTGGACGTGATATACGACTATTATTTAGACGTAAGTATAGTGCAGCGGTCCTGCTTTACAGAGCTGAGACATATCTGCTTAAAGTAGAAGGTATGACGTGACTAGCAGTTTTTAACCATACGTGTTTGTGATTTATCTCTGTTGTTGGATAGTATGATATGGTGAGTAGTATTGAGGTCAGGTGTGGAGTATTAGACAGGGAGACAAGGTTAATCGATGAGGTTGTGAAGCTATATTGATTTAGATGGCTACAATAAATGTCACTCATACCGACATAGGATTAGATTGGAAAACACTTTCGGAGGTAATTTTACGAAGTACTTGACTGTTGGTTTCAGCTACGTAGGGAGGTACAGACTGCCTGACTGAGGTCCTCTAGAGGATAAGAAAGAATGGCTGAAGACCGTTGATAAAATAGTTCACAATCGTACTCAGTGGCATAGTTTCACTCACTTCATTTGATCTCCCAAATTGATTAGACTCTACCTAGTCCCCATGTAGTTATTCTCTCTATCATGCATTCTAATTTACTATAGTGTCTTCACATTTTATCTCTACTTTTGTGAGCTGTATGGAGTGTAGCAACTAGAAGTATAGTGCATTTCTGCGCAAACTTCTACGTTGAGAACTTAGTACAGTTCACAGTTTACTGATTTGGAAATTAGGTGTAGTTAGAGCACTTGTTTTTATTATTCTTCAGAAATATTAAGCTCATTTTAAAATATATTGAATTCAGTAAAAGTCACGAAGAAGAAGCAATGAAACTGAGTTAAATCTCAATATATAATAAGGCCTTATCATTAGTATCTATCTATTGCTTTTCTAATTGTCAAAATGTCTCCTTTGTCGCCCAACAACATTATTTAATATATATATATATATTCTTTAATATTTCTAAAACAAAAATGCTTCAAATTGTGAATTGTATCATAAAGTTTACTGGACACTTATATGTCAATTTTGGTTTAGGCTATTCTATTAATTTTTCCCTGATGAATGATAGAAAGAGGTTCATGCTACACGCTATAAATGACATTCAGTGAAGTATCTAAAAGACAATAAGTATATTTATTGAAGTTACACAAATGCTTAGAAAATTTTAAAAGGAGTTCAACTTACTCGTGCCATACGAATTTCAAGAGCCTGTTTTAAATCCTCTATGCACATCATAGCGTCTAACAGGTCGGATTCAAGACGATTACGAGCCTGAAAATCAAAAAAATAAATGAAGGATTAAATAAATAAGCAAAGTTGAGGACATGTTGATATCAATGGAAATCAGAAACATTACATACATAAGAGAGATAAGTGATTTTTCAATTGGAATAATCTCTTACAAACTATCCACCTAATTTGAGAAAGTTGTAAAACCTAGCTGAGTATTAAAGAGTAAAGAAGTAAAAGTAACAGTAGGAGAATGAATAAGGAAATGAGAAAAAGCTTCACTAAGCACTTGTATAATACTTCTGTAATACTACTACTCAAGAGTGATTTTAACACTTCATAGAATTCCTACAGGATATAATTAAGCAAGTGCATAACCCATAGTATTAAAGAATTCATAAACTACTTGTTATCATAATAAAACAAATAACAGCTTCAGGGAACTTTTAAGAAAATGTTAATACATTTTAATTTAAGAGTTATTGTGGTTTCCGCTGGAAAGTAACTACACGCAAACACCTGATAGAAAGCATAACTATAACCAGACAGCAAGATAAGAAACAATTGTAGCACTATGATAAATCATGCAAAATTGTATCAAAGGTAAGCAGTTGATGTTGGCTAGAATTAGAATTCATAATGCGCCTTCTGCTCTATTAGGCGCTTGTCAGCAGGAAGTATCTGTAGCCCAGTAAGGGGTGTTCTCAGTAGGAAATATCAATAGAGACGGAACATTTCGGTTAGGAATAATCAATAAGTGAGAAATTCAAAATAACAACATTTTCTACAGATAAGAAAGGAAGTAAAAGTATGTAAAACATGTTGGGAAGTTATGTGAATGCCTTCAAATTATTATGAAGGATATATTTCCCAGCAGATATCGATAAACATCACATCAAGCAGGCTTATCCAAAATGGACTAAGGTTAGGAAATTAAGTAGAAGCATCCTTCTAATTAATGATAATTAGAATATTACTAGAAGCGCTACTTCAAATAACACCAAACCGGAGAACATTTAAGCTTCAACATCAACAGGCTGAATCATAAATATTCCATATTGCTTCAAAAAGTAAATTGTTTCTTGGGAAAATAAGAAGTATGAAGTAAGCTACGCTCACAGAAACCATGAGAATAATAAAACTTTATAAAAATGTACCTATTATAAGTGGAGTTAACTTTTCTGCATCCTCAGAAATGAAATTAACTAAATGCGATCCCACTGTGTAATCTTCTAACAATAACTGACTAGTTCGGATAAATTTGCACAGAAGACTGTCTTTTGCGGAATAATTTGGCTGTTTAAAGATGGAATATGGTACTAGATTAGGTATTGGTTCTAATAGGTATTGAGAAAAAGTACGTCAGAATAATTAAAATTTAACATTGGAATGGATGGTATACAGGAAGATGATAACACAATGTACGCTCGATAATGAGGTGAACAAACATAATCCTTATTATTTGGACATTTCGAGTATTTTCAATTTAGAAGATAGCTAAAAATGGTATAACCATTAGTTTACAGCATCTGTCGTATAAATTTCAATTAGATTCTTCGTTTTATGCAGGCATTCAAATGAGTGATGTTGTTAACAACCGGTAAGTTTTACTAAACTTCAAAGTTAGGAAAATGCATTATAAATAATGGACCATATTTCCATTAATATGTTTACCTTGTACTGTTGTATTTCATGATACAAATATAGGGAAAGACACTGATTAGCTTGGTGGCCTCCATCACTGAATCAACAGTGAACCCTAATAAATCACATAGCGATTAGCTGTGGATGCAGAGGGTTGGTGGAAGACTTCCGCTCCTTATGGAGCACTTTTTTCGCGCACTAGTCCGTGCAAATTTACACTCAGTGTCAAATGGACATAAAAACAAGCGGCTATGAAGCTGAAAAGCCTCCGACTTGATGGGAACACAAACCCTCTGTTTGGGAGAATAAATAATTAAATGTCTATCTGAGATCTACTGGAAGAGTCTTCCTAAGGAAGCCTGACACAATATTCAGTCAGCTGCAGAAACAACAAAAATAACCTGAAACCAAATGTTAGTAAATGCCAGTAGATCAAGGCGCTCTAGTTGAACAGACGCAACCGAGTTAGAGCTTACAAAGAATTGCCACTTGAAGCCACGACAACCACTGGTGTCTGCTGTAGATGCCTACTGTCCCAATTTTTGTTCAATTTGATAATAAGTGATCTCCAAGTATTGAAGTTGCATCAGCCCTAAAAGAATGGTCGTTGACGAAGTCTCGGTACGCATTTGCCAACTTACGTCACTTCTGGAGTACGTGCGACATCAGGCTATTTATAAAAGGACGCATGTAATGCGCGCCAGTTCACTCTGTCCCTCTTATGAACATGAGAAATGACCATAGAAAGTGGAAAACCTGGAGAGGCTAGTTGTGTTAGATGGTGTAATAAGGTGAATAATACTGAGACCGGACATTAGGTAAGCACAGAAAGTCAACAATCGGTAGATTCAGATGGCTAATATGCGTATTACTCATACCAAGCCATCGCCTTTCCAGACAAGCAATATTAACTAATATAGGATTTAGTAGGAAAAGATTTAATAAGAGGTATCCAAATAGAAACATGGCAGCAATTCATGAGTTAACTGACTGCTGGTCTGAACCACACGGGGAGGTGTGAAGTGCCTGGCTATAATCCTCGGGTTTTACAGAGACTGTTAGTGACGTGGTTCATAACCGTACTCAGTGGTGGAGTTGAATTCACTCTCTTAGAATTTTTTCTTGCCATTTAATTATTCTTCCGTCTCAGCTTACATTGTCGCGTATTACTAGTTCTTGTATATATATATATATATATATATATATATATATATATATATATATATATATATACAGTTTCTCAACCGTTGTGTGCTTTGTGAAATGTGGAAACTTAAACTGCTGCACTTCTGTGCACAGTTTTGCTTTGGAAACCCAGTCAGTAAGACAGAAAGTAAATGAAATATAGAGAATCGAAATTTTTGACAATAAGAGTTATAAGACAAATCATACAAAATGAATAGTGATGCTTATATTGGATTTTTCTAAGATAAGAAGCGTAAACTAAATGCGTATGCCCATATTCTATACTCTAAAATCGAATAAACTCGAGATGGTAGAAAACTTTTGATAGCACTATTAGACAATTTCTTAAAATGCCGTTATTATGAAAATAAATCAATTCTCATAGTTTAGATGATATACAGTTGTATGGACTTTAATTAGCAGAGTTAATCTGCATTATCTGAGACGAAAATCTTAAGAGAAGTAACATACATTCTGTTTGAAAAAATTATACTGTTCAAATAAGATTACTGAAGTCTTGTGAAAATCTAGAAGCAACAAAATAATGTAATCCAAGACAGTAAAATTTATAGGAGTAAATGCTGGAGACAAACAAAGGGCTCAGGGGATAATTACAAATTTCTTTCAAAAAGAACTTCTCTGTGAAAACTAAAGCCCGCTAATGTTCTCGTAAATGGTCACTAATACGGGGTAAGTTAATTACTAGACTCATTACCACCTGTTTACAGTGAAAAATTTTCTTTAAAACTAAGTAGGAAGCAGTGATGAAAACGAGAGAGCGACAGGTTAGGACGAAAGCTGAGGTGAGTCGTTGGTTAAATGCAGCACAATTGTGAAAGTGTGCAACCAAATGGTTCTTCTAAAACAAATAAGGGCATAAATTTGTTTCTACGCGGCATGGTTATCTGGAATAATGTATTTCTGTGTGAGGTTCAACATTAGTTTTCCTACCTGTTTAACTAAAAACTTTCCATAAGAAATCCCTGGAAAAACATGAATGAGTTCTAGCTAGACAGTGGATTTCACTAACAAGATATATTTCTGGCGTCTGGTAATATCTGAATAATAGTCATACTTATTATTGTAAAGGTTATGTCGCTTAGCGATTTCAGATATTTTTAGATAGGGAATTCAGATGAAAAGACAAATGTTGTTCAATAGCAAAAAGCTTCAAAATGAGTTGAAAGTTCAGAAACCGTTCACCCTACAGACCACCTATTATTTCTGACAAGTGAAACACCATTTATCCTCTCATGGGTCACACGGAAATCAAAGTTTCTGCCCATATGGGAAATGAAAGTGAACCACTGGATACGTTCATATGTAACTAAATGTAAAAGACTGGGCTTTAACTCGTAGGCTGAAAGAACTTTAGTGAAGGCCTTCTTTATCATTGAGAAACGTCGGTGTCTGTTCGAGTTTTATTGCTTTACATTAATACATAAAAGTTTGGAACCAAATAGAGCTTATTGGGAGCGCATAAATACGGAAGTTACTTGAAAATATAGAATTAAAATGCACAAAGCACACAGTTTTCTGAACATATCACAGTTAATTTATCACATAAATCCAAAAAGTTCAAATTGTAATCTGTGTGAAGACATTATCATCACAAGCCTCTGTAGTAGCTACTTTAAGTTACACTTAAGATTGCGAGTCAAAAATGGTAACACAAATGAATGACCTCTTTCGGATACTAAATTTCACTATGAATACTGGCTATCGGAGTTGAATTTCTAACATGCTTTCACTCTGCGAATCATATATAAAAGGACGCAACATAAAATTAGTGATATCACACAGGGAAAACATGTACAAAACGAAGAATAATTTATTAGACAGTGCATAATAAGATATATAATTTCTGTAGCAAAGAGTAAGCACATCTACTCTTCTGAAAATAATTTTGAGCTATTTCAATAGGGATCCGAAATCATTTGTTCTTAGCATTTCAAGAACTCGGTCTAGCTTTCATCGCCTGTAGTCTAGTCTTAACAATGCCTATCATGTTGCTCCATCCGGAAAAAGTATTTGAATGAAGAAACACATTAACAAAATTGGAATGTTTTGGTTAGATTACTTCTGGGCACTCATGTTATTGCTAGGAGTAGCCACATTACCTCTAGACCAACCAAGACTAATGCTCTTATTAGGTTAAGAAACATGTTAACTATCAAATGCTAGTAACAGTATCCACAGCTGAAGATTTGACTTGTGGACTCTTTTCAAAAGCTACCATACAATATTCAGAGAATATAGCAGATATATGGTATGTGCGTGTATGTTAATAACATATCATAAGTATGAGTCAGTGTTAATAAATAATATCCCACTTAGGATACAAGACATCAGTTTTACCATGAGTAACGTGAACTGCCAGTTCAAGCTCGATTTAAGTGAGCTTTCTTGTCAGTTAGATCATTCAAGATGGATAAAAAACAGAATGTATAATCCAGCTTGTAATTAAAAAAAACCCACAACCCCTTGAAAAATAGCATAACCAGCTAACTAGAGAAATAAAAGGATAAGTAGAAATAAAATGAAAGGTATGTAGAAATGACCTGCAATATATGCTACTTGTAAAAAATATCAATTAATATGTTTCTGCATCATCATCAGCATTTCACAAAAGCAAACAGTGTCCAAAGATGTTTAGGATAACCAAAAAACTACAAAACATATTTGACAGAATCAAACTCACCATCTCATTATTCTTTGTCATTATCGATAAAAACCTTTCCAACCGAAGCTTCTCATTCATTAGTAGCCGGTAGTTACTTAACAACTCTTGTTTAGACATCTATAAGAATTACACACGCTAAAATAATTATAATTACATTTTCGTAGTTTTTGGCGATTAACGACCATCTTTTATCAACAGTTTCCTCCTGAGGAGTTTCATTAAACCCATCCACCTAATAACAAATATTATTGAGGCAAAAAAGAAAAACCTTATTTGTGTATTTAACAAAAGGGTCATCCGGATCTAAAGCAGTTGGTTCCTAAAACTATAAAATAATGGTAGTATACGTACAGTTGATTTAGCTCGACGCGATTTCTTGACTGTGTGTGCTGCCACAGCTTCTTCACCCAAAGTTCTACGAGATATATCCGGACTTCTGAATCTCTCTTGACTCTGCGAGCAAAGAATGAAATATTCATGATTGTCATAATAACTAACCTGACGAAGAGGAGCAACTTGTTCACATTCCATTGGCAATTAAAATGTTCTACTCTTTAGAAACCAAATATGCACTCTGTAAGTGCTGTGTATTGAAAAAGCATGGCCATACGAAAAGAACCTGAAGATTTCAGAAAGTTGCCACAAAAATGAAAGTCAAAGCACAATTAATTAGTTGCAAATAAAAAATTCAATGTCCAACAAACCACATCTTTATGGTGGACACCGTTATATTGGTTTACTGTTAGTTTACGTAACTCAGTGCTAAAATTCACTCTAATCATCTGATGTATTCGTGTAGAAGAAGAGCAGCTACTCTCTTGTAATAGTTTCTAAAAGTTCAGTGGATGGTGAACTTCTGGTTTGGTTTTTTCTAGTGCAGTAAGTAATGATGCTGTACAATGAATCCTTTCCCTTGTCAATTATTTAATTCAGATATGGTTCATGGACCTTTGAAACCGGATGAGTAAGTTCACCTCCCTCTCCCACTTCGATAAATGTTCTAAGATAACAGCTAGTGGAACAAGCGTAATTCCTGCAAACAGAAGCACATTACTCAGTCTCGACATTAATAGCATGGATTTACCTACGCCTGCATAGTGTTGTAGTTCCCACCGCTATATGATGTGCATTACTTCCGGAAAACTAAAATGTCACCAGGACTTATGGGTCTTTCACTAAAGTTTTACAATGACTCACAACCAGACAATAAAAGGCAAAGTCCAAAAACTTTCATGTAAACTTCATACTTAATTTATACTTTTAACTATCCTTCTCGGATATAAAATACTTCATCCCGGATATAATTATTGAGAATGAGTGCCAGATAACGCCTTATTCTAAACACATCCAAATTTTCGCTACGGAGAATATGGCAACCACGAAAATCATTGAGAACTATTATTTAGATAATTTCAAAGATCAGCGATATCCAAAATGCCATCTTCAAAAATTTACCTGTCCTCACCACTATACCACATCTCCCTTCCAGAAATATCGCAGAGGGAGAAATTCAGTTCTCTCCCCCCACCCCACTCGAACCCAGTGATCATATCACATGTAAAGCCATAGAGCAAATAACGAGGCGGATTAAACAGAGAAAGAAAAAAAGGTGGAAACCTTGCTTGGGGATAAGTGCAAAACCGGTGAATTTGTAGTCTCCAAAAATGAAGCAACCCTTCACTGAGATTTTTGTAAGAAATGAGCACATTACTGCAGCAACGTGACTATCGAAACTTTGTGTAATGAATGGTTCTAATGCCCTCGTCTAGCATGCCGGATAGACCCCATCGTACTAGCCTGTGATGCTGGAAGGAAGCTTAGCCAGTTAGCAGATCTCCAACAGCGAAATTCTCTTGAATGAGGTTAAGAACAATCTCAGAGTCGTTATCTAACTGAGAGAAATCATACCCACAAACACTCGTGAAAATATGGCCCAGTCAAAAGTTACAACAGCATTCACCGTCCCTTGGGTTAATTTCCACACCGGCAAACCTCTAGCAAACACCTCCGAACTGTTAGTTGGGGCGCTAAAACAACCCCTTTTTATCCAGCGGTAAACCTCTTCGACACTTAAGGGGATAAGGGGTGCATGCGAATAAGACCTGTGTCCTTGTGCAGTGTTTCCGCCTGTAATAATGACTTGCTGGCTAATAGCTGTCTGAGTGACCAATATCAGTAGGAATTTTTCGCTTCGGACCTGGATTAGGTAATATACATGCTAAACTACGTAGGTCGCACAAGACGAGGTAAAACCAGCAACTTTGTCAATACGTGACATCTCAGAAAATGCTGTCCGCGATATTTCATGATAGCTCCTGCTTGGCGTGAACGTTTTTATTGGTTATCTGCACAAATGGAGCTTACTGCTGTCGTGGTAGCCATCGTCTCTTGACTCCTTCCCTCACGAGTACTTTCCACATTTGATAGACCATGACTTATGACCTTACAGTTTGGTAGCCCTCTGTGAAATTCTACCGGCGTAGTACACAGCTAAAAGCAACATAAACAGTAGCACAAAGTGTTGAGAGGGTTAGTTTAGAGCTATATGGCACCAGTGGGGAAAAACACGGGATCACAACCTACATTCTATTAGGTTGCAGAGCGACAGAAAACTGGTTCAAATGACAACGAAGTGCCCCAAAAAGCGAAAATAGTCTAACCTGTTAGGTGCCACATTAGGCCAGAAAATATACCACCTACTATGACCGATGAAAGAACCACATGAAGAAGAAAAGCATCAAG
The DNA here is from genome assembly GCA_944472135.2 of Trichobilharzia regenti. NCBI lineage: Eukaryota > Metazoa > Platyhelminthes > Trematoda > Strigeidida > Schistosomatidae > Trichobilharzia > Trichobilharzia regenti. The sequence goes on along the minus strand of OX235265.1, from coordinate 60,946,063 downwards.
TGTTTTCATAGAAAAGTAAAAGGCCCCATTGTTTAATACCCAGACCAGAAACAGTTAACTGGGTGGATCAGAAACCGTGAAAATCCAACCAAGAATTTTCGCTGCTGTCAAAAGATAACTATTCAGAACTGAGAACACTCGTTATGCTTCTGCCGAAACAACTGAACTACAGTTAGACCGATAGTAAAGGTCAAACTTGAGCGCTGAAGATTTGTCGCTCAACCAAAAACTAACTACTATAAGGAATAAAATTACACAGAGGTCTGATCGTTGAGTTCACAGTTGGTTGATTTAGATGCACTGCAAAATAGCCGACGGATAGTCAATATAGTACACACCAATACTTCTGGTCTCATTTCTTTAAACTTCCGCTAGCCAGGAAAACTGTAACCAGTTCATGAAGGATAGGTCACTGGACGTCACCCCAGCGTTTGGCAAGGCTGACACTCAGCAGTAAGCCAGCGAACTCAAGACAGTGTGCTTTTACGCTCCACCATCAGCAGTAGTTCTCATAGAGACATGGCTACCACACGGCGTCAGAGCGTGTGTACCTAGACGACAGAAAAAGAACCGATGGAGGCGTAAATGCAGTTTTGATGAGCGACAAGCTTCAGGCAAGCATAGCCAAACCTGCAATGCTGACTTGCCTTCCTGAGTTTCTCTAATGTTGCACAGCCTTAAAGAGCACAACGTTCGCTACTGAAGGTGTTTACTGATCGCCAACATGCTATTTGGAACACGGACAATAAATCACCGAAGTAACCCGTGTGATTTTCACCATGGACTGTGGCCACTTCACTATTGCTGGTGATCTCATCACACTATCATTCATCGTCGCCGACAGTTACACTTAAACAGCAGTCTTCAGCATACTGAACTGTATGAATCCATCACGAATAACGCAATTTGGGGCAAAGGACTACTACTACTACCAGACTACATTCAAACATACGTTGGCAGCCATGGATGAGCAGCAGTGACCGCGCTGTTGTACTGTCTGACTTACTATCCAAGAAAAGTTGACCATATTTAACTCTCCTACTGAAACCTGTTATGATTAATCCGAAGTTGAGCTAATGGGAGAAGTCTTGGAGTCTGCACCTTGACTACAAAACGCAAACGGTAGAAGAGGATGGTTGGTGGGGCTAACAAGAAGGTAATCGAAAAATCTGCCCTCATGATAACGCCAACCATTTGAAACAAAACTTGCTGAATAAAAGGGCCACAGGAACTTTCAAGGAAGCGGTCAGACTACATAGATACTTTCTTAAAATAGCCGCTGCATTATTATAGTCAAAGGGGATAGGGAAACATTTACTCATTAACAGTAGTATGTATTTTCATGTGAACGGATGAATTTGCATGAAGGACGTGGCAATTCCACAGACACCATCATATATGATATAATTTCAAATAGTAAAGATTTGGCAAATTAGTATTATATTGATGGTTTAGACAGTTAATTTGTGACAAAATCTATCAGAGCACGGCCTCATGAATGCGGAATCTTAATGGGAACGTTGAGCGGGGAAACTAGCCTTTAATTTGTCTTCTGCAGGTGATCTCAATCAGCCGACAACTAACTGATATTCAGGTGAATGCCACATTAACGTGTGAATGAAAGATATTTCAGGACGATGAAATGTTCTCGGAAACAATAAATTGGAATCCAAAGAAGTAAGTTTGATATACCATCAAAATTAGGTTTACAGATGACAATGCTTCGTCTATGAAAGTCTCAAAGACCCAGTGGTATCAAAATAGTGGTTCTCAAACAAGGCGTCGAAGATGTGTGTTCTATCACAAACCGCCTGGGAAATCGTGAAGCAGATATAAGCTGCCTACAGACTGAAAGCAGGTGATATTATCAGTTAATTTCGAAGAGAAGGCCGAGGAGACCCGAAGTGGAGCAGACCAGTGGCGCTATTGCTAGTAATATTAGGTGTTATAGAAAGTATGCTGTGTGATTCATAATACATCTGGACCAGAAGAGAAGCAGGCACACAAACATCATACAAATCTTCACCTCCATGTTAAAACTTGATCATTCATCACACTTTTTGAAATATTTTAGTGGAGTGAACAACAGCCCTAACTAATTTTTATTCTTGTCTGATAAAGCTGATGTAAACAGCCATACAAAAATAATTGTAGACAATGGCGATTGCACAGCTAAGTGAATGAATTTGCCGAAAAAGGACTCTTTGCTGAACTTTATGATTTCTTTTCGTCAACAAACTTTAGATGGCATCGGAGATTTTCCCTCTCCAAGTTTTTAGCATAAGACCCAGTGGGCTTCAGGCACGCCTCCCTCAACAAATAAAGTAAATCCGTTTTTTATGAGTTCCACCTGAGGTAGACTTGAAAGGGTATTACTAATAATTTCTTCCACACAGATTTAATGCATACATATGTCTTGTTTACAGATGCGATCGTGTCTGATATGGCCGGACAGCATGTTCCGTTGTCGAAGTGCCCACCCCTTCTGATTTGAAAAACACATTACTAATAACTACGAAATGTGATTTCAAGGTCCTTAGTGTCGTAAAACTTTTACCACGCAGAAATTATGTTGTGTTTGCATAATGGCTGTAAGTTGCTGGCTATAGACCCTGAGGTGAATTATTCAATCAAAACCTCCAGCTATGATTTTAGTAAGAAGCTGTGAATTTGCTAATTTCATCTTGTGCAATGTTTACAGAATAAACGCTCACTGCACAACATGCAGTTACAAGAGTTATACGGCTGTCAATCATTCATGCGAAGTTTTTTCACTGTCTGGGAAAGTATAAAGAAAATGTAAAAAGGACGACAAGGAAGGCAGAGGAAAATTTGGAGGCAAAAAGATCAGTGATGGAACACAATTTGTCGTATATATATAGTTCTGAAGATAGTGCTTGGCACTTAGATTGACCATAGCGAATAAATGAATAAGCCAAATACTATTTGATAGACAGCCTACGCTGTGTAATGACAACAGTCGTTGGCAAGTATGGCCTCGAATCAACTAAAAATGTTAAATGAGACCATCATTGCACAAAGAAGAGTAGAAATGGAAAAAATTGTTGCAGAAAAGGGAGCTGGCGGTAAGGTCAATCGTGCTGAGATGTATGATGAGTAGAGGATGACTGTAAGATCCGGTGACATAATGGTCTACCTACTCAAAATGAAGAGGTGTTTTTGAGTTCTTTCCGTACATTTATATTCGCTTATCAGCTGTTCCCTCTCTTTCGTGTGTATGGCCTTTAGAGATCCATATAAATAAAGTCCCAAAGGCCAGCCTGAGAGGCTTAGATCCGTTTTTGACAGGACATAATGAGCTAACTAGGCAGCCTGTACAAACGAAAGTACCAGCTGAAGATAACTATGCCAAACGAAGAAACCGACCTGTCAGCACTTTACTGAAAGGTATGGAGATGAAAAATTTCTGCTCTCCACATTCCAAAAAGCATTGCACGTCAGCATTCATCAGGGAAGCGGCTAACTTCAAGGACATAGATGCATCTCATCCTAGCACTACCTTTAGATGATGTAGTAAATAGAGTCTCTATCCCACGTGACTGGCTATTCTGCTAACACTAGTGTGAAGGGGGTAAAAACAGCTGAAAAAACTGTATGGAAGAGAACCTGCCCAGTGATCAATACCGAAATGGGCCTATCATGCTAATCTGAATTACTGGCAGTGAGAAAAATATGTACATAATGCCGAGGCCCACAGTTCTCTAATTATATGGTGCCTGTGGATTTTCGAGAACCTCTGGATAATTTTTAGAGTAGGAATTAAAGGTCAGCTGATATCACCAGGAATGGCTGGAAGAAGTTCACCAGTGTGCGAACAAATTTAATTATGAACGAAGGATTTACCTTAGAAGATATAAGCTAGAGCATTTAATGTATACAGTTCCTGTCATACCTTTGATGAAATACTTTGGATCACCAGTAACTTTGTTTATAATAATATATTTCTTCCTGTTTATGCAGGAACATACCAATTGTACAAGCATGGATAAGTTATTATATAAATTACACAATTTGATGTATGATGAATTTACAGTTTGGTTGTTCTCTCTGACATGAGAGTCAGTCGGAACAGTCTGCTATAAAGTCTGTGTAGCACATAAAGAGATATAGAAATATTGTCTTCGCATTAAAAAAAACCAAGACATCAGATGAATGTAATACGGATATCTGGGAAAAAAAGCTTGAAGTCAATTCTCCTATATAACTTTGTTGTGAACAACACCCTTGGTTTAAAGTTTATTGATTTACCAAAAAAGGATCGTGCACAGCAACAGACACCTAGTGCTGAAACTAGCATTCAGCAAACTACACAACAAACACGCTTGCCAATGGAACTAGGAACTGATTTAGATACCAGTACCCCTGTAAATAAAGCCTCATCGAAAGATGTTAAAATGGCTAGAACTTCTGCAAGTTGTTCTAAGAAATTTACCCCTAAACGTAGTAACCTCACCACGATGAACAAATTTCGCAGGGTTGAGACTAATGATGGGGAAGAATACTTTGTATTCAATAAGCCTGCTGAGAGTAAGAATGCCAACAAACCATCACTTGTTACGAAAAACTCCTCTCGAAACATAAGTTTATCTGGGGGTGTTCCGCATGCTCCACCTTATAGAAAGTCAGGCTCCAAGACTCCTAAAGTCTTGCAGCCAAAGCACCTTCCTTCACAATTCCCTTTAAGTTATAAAAACAACCCGAAGGTGTATACCGGTATGACGAATAGCAGTTGGATGGGTAGACCTTTTGATGCTATGCCTTTTAACCGTCAACCTAGGCCCAACCTGTACTACCCTTATATCCAGGAACACATGGTAAATTTTCCAGGTGTCCCGAATCACTGGTACGACCCATGGCACCTAGGACCACCTCATTGCACACCAACTCCGATGTGCAGACACCCAGTCCGACCTCCTTTTCATTCATAAATTCTTGCGGTGCTGACGCACAAATAGATTTAGGTTATGGTGACATTTTAAGCCAGTTTGTAGTATCCCGTGACTTATTCACGATATTGCTAATTAATGCACGTTCCTTAATCAATAAGATATCTGAACTAAGGACATTATTATTAGTCGCCAAGCCTACTGTAGCTCTGATTACTGAGTCATGGTGCTCATCCTCTGTACTTGATGTGCATATAGGTATCGATGATTACACTGTACACCGTGCAAACAGAGATTGCAAGCGTGGTGGAGGATGTCTCATATATATACATAACTCATTTGTAGTCAGTAAGGTGGAAGATGAAACAATGAATAATGTACCTGACTCACTCTGGGTTGTCTTACATGGAGATAAGTACAAACTTCTCATAGGCTGTGTTTATCGAGCACCAAGCGCAACAAAAGAAACTGATGCGTTATTAGCTAAATCGTTTGCACACGCATCCTCGTTTAGTGCTAATTACAAAATAATTGCAGGGGACTTCAATCTTCCAGAAGTCAATTGGCTAACTAGTTCCGGCCCCCAACGCTTCGACGAATTACTTGCCACTATAGACTGTTATGGATGGCAACAACACGTCCAGACACCTACTCGTGGTGACAACATGTTGGACCTTGTTTTTTGTCATGACACAATCCCAGTATCCACGTATGTTGGTAATCGATTTTCCAGTAGTGACCATAGAATGGTACTCTGCTCTCTGCCTTTCTCACCACTAAATACAGGAAACAAACAAGATTCAGGAAGCACAATATGTCGTAGTTACAAATATACAGACTGGGGATTAGTCCAAGAACTTATTCGACTCTGTCAATGGGATGACTATTTTACCACTGACTCCCTGGAGGCCGTAGTAACCCTGTTTTACAGGAATGTTACCCTTTGTCTAGATACAGTTGCTCCAAAGAAAATAGCGAAATTAAGTAGACACCGAACTGAATATATTCCAAGGGCACACCGCAATAAGTTAAGGAAGCTGAAGAAACAGTACTATTCCACTAAGGACATATCACTACTGCTCTCAATCCACGAGTCTCTTGAACCTCTCAAGCGTCTACGCTCTCAAAAGGACCTCGACGAAGAGTTAACGGCACTTGAAAGTACCTCCAAAGTTTATGACTTAACGGCACTTCTTAAAAAACGGATGCAGTTGGCGAGGGAAATCCCATACTTACTTCACGACAAAGTAATCTACAATGAACCTGCCACTATCTGTGAATTCTTCAGTGATTGGTTTGCAAACTTTAGTTTAGAAACACATATGCCTGGTGAAACCGCTCCCCTTACTATCTCTTCCCTTGAAAGCATTGTGTTCACTAATCAATTAATAGTACAAGCAATTAAAAGCCTTAAACCTTCCACTAGTACGGGACCGGATGGCCTAGCTTCGATAATTTTCAAAAACAGTGGGTGTGATATACCCCTGTTACTTCTTAAATTCTTCTCAATATCTATGGACACTGGCACTTACCCTAATGAGTGGAAAACTAGCTTCATAATTCCACATTACAAATCTGGTGATAGGGCAAACGTCCGCAATTACAGACCCATAAATATAACCCCAGTTATCTCACGAATCATGGAGAAAGTTGTAAAAGATCAATTGTCAGACTACCTAATTAGGGAAGATCTTGTTACAAGGTCTCAACACAGATTTCTCAAAAATAGATTCTGCGTTACTTGCCACTTCGACTTTTTCAACTGCATCACTAGTAGTCGCGAAGCACGTAAGCTAGTCGTTGTTCTCTACTTCGATATATCTAGGGCATTTGACATGGTATGTCAATGGAGTTGAAGATTGAACGATCAATTCTTGGTTGTTTGCTCAAAATCAACTTCCCCAATTTTCGCGGAGGCATCAATACGACAGTCATCGTCTCATCGGTCGCTGTTCAGAAAGAAGAGTGAAACATCGTCAGAAGTAATACAATGATTTATTATTGTAATATTTGTTTTCAGACCTTAGTTCACTTATTCTTTTTATATGTTAGTGTAACAATAAAGAAATATCAAGCGGCAGATCGGTGTTTTGGTTTTTTCGTCCGTTATAACTAAGCGTTTCTGAAATCTTCAAGGAACAGAGTGGGCCCGAGCGTAGCGAGAGCTGGGCATTAACGGTTTATGAGACGTGATTGACAGTTTCTGACGATGGAAACAGATCTGGCGGATTCAAACAGTTGGTGAAAGTTGGGATAGTCGCCGTTCATTTTTCCTGGTGCCGGTCAAGTCCTCTTTGAACAAGCAATATCTGGAACCTTTTGGAATTGGGTCAAGTTCAACAATGCCTGGGTCAAAGAAGGGACAGAGTGTCTTGGATGCAAACAGGAAAGTAAGTCATGGTGACTTGTCTGTTAATTGTAACGATGTGTGTCAATGGAGTTGAAGATTGAACACTTTTAGCGCGCTCCTTGAATAAGACGTGCTTTTCCTCCCTAACCGGAAATATCCAATTTTGTGAATTATTCGTTTGGGAAACCTGATCTTCCTATCCGGCGAATTTTTATTCAACCATTTCTTCCTCACCGAGCCTGTGTGTGGTACTTCCCGCTGTCTCGAACTACTGCCAAAGCTTCAGGTGCTACTTCTGTAGCAACACCCTCCTCACTCTTTCAAATATACAGGACTTGTGGGTCTGTTACGTGATTGCTGTGAAACCGAATAACCCGAAAGTTACAGGTAAAGTCTAAAGCTTTTACTTACATACTTTATCCTTCTTTTCTGCGCTCTCTATTGTCTTTTGCTGTAAGTCTATTGGACAAAATAACAGTCTCTTATTATTTAATCACCAGTATTAATTTAGGAGTAAAATGACAATAGATTCTCAACCTAAAATAAGTAATGGGACATCATACTCTGTAGTTACCAGGGCTTCAGCCAAACTAGGCAAACAGGAGAAGGTGATGGACTCACGCATACCGGTCCTGAAGACCAGGGCTAATATTCCCAGCTCGTACAGATTACCCATGTCGCCACAGTCCTACAGTGAAGCTGTGCAAAGTCAGCCAAGTGGATGTGGCTCCACCCCTGTTAACACGACTAGGTTAACAGATCCGAGTGGGAAAATTGCACTAAGTGAGAACTTCATAACACCCATCCCCATGGTAGACCATGAAACAAATAGGAAGGCCAAAAAGAAACGTTCACGACGTCGCAAGACGACAAGAACGCTCCCCAAGAAGACAGACGACTGCAAGGTCTGTGCTTCTGTTGTCGAACAAGCAGACTCTGCCTTCGAATGTAACTTTTGCAACCGATGGGTGCATTGCAGATGCGACAGTGGGGTACCAAAAGCATATTATGACTTTATGCGTAAAAACCCATGCCAATGGTTCTGGTACATATGCCCGAGTTGCCGTCCTGATGTAGCCTCGCGTAGTCCTTTGAAAACTAAAGATGGCACAGAAGTAGCGGGGAAAAAGGTGAAAAGCTCGACCCCCACCAATCCGGAAGTTAGTACAAACGCGCGTAAACCGGGGATACCAAAATCCTCACCGGTTAAACTTGTAACTCTTGCCATAACCGCTCCAGACACAGAGGCTGGAGAACCACGGGTTTCCGTCGTTGGAAAAAGACCCCAACCGTCTACCAGTAATGCTGGCTATAGCACTGAGACACATAAAAATACCCAGTCGCACCAGTCAAACCAAAACGGTCTTAAAGGTGATCACAAACGTGCGAGGACCGAGCCCAAGCCCACGGTTAGCAGATCAAATTGTGTAATCCTCTTTAATGTACCAGACTGTAGCAGTAGTCTGCTGAAAGATAGGGCCCTATTTGATCAGGAACAGTGGTCCATCTTAAGTAGCACACTGGGTTTGGACATCCAACCAGTAAATCTATGCAGATTGTATAGGGGCACTGCTGCACCTGAAGGCAAACCATCCCCACTGAGGGTAACATTGAGCTCTACCGAGGATGTTGAAAAAGTGTTACTGGCTTCTCAAGTCCTTTCTATAGGGAGGGCCTGTAACATACGTGTTAAGCCAGACAGGCCGTGGAAGGAAAGACAAATGGCGAGGGAGTCGCCAGAGCTCATTCCTTCTGCCTCCATGGTTGTGCATGGCATTCCCGAACTGGTAACTGGGAACGCCTGCGAAAAGCATTGTCATGATGTACAACAATGGAGATGGTTAGCATCCCAGATGGCCCTGGGAAGTTCAGGGGCTGTCTCTATTTATAGACTGCCTCGACCCACTCATCTTATGTCAATTAACTCGCCACGTCTGTTAGCTGTCAAGTTCAGCTCCCAAGACCAGTTGACTACCGCTCTCCATAGATGGTACGAGACCAAGGACAAGGTCAGCAAACACATTCGCTGCTGCGAGAGCCGGCCTCGCACTCAAAGGAGAGAACAAAGCGTAGTAAAAGAAAATCCTCAACCCCTAGTCACACTACAGCGGTGCAGCACGGACGATGATAGCCAGTGTCATCCGAGTGCTCCAACTGAACTAGAAGAAAAAAACGCCAACAGGCCGGTTCCTGGGGAATCGGCCAACTAGTTCGTAGGATAACTCCTCAACCGATAGCCAATATCAAGTCAACTACCCCCCAATACGGGGAAGTGGTGAGACTGACTACCAGTTGCCTGTATAGTAATGTGAGAGGGCTAAGAGGCAAAATAGCTGAACTTAGACACCTACAATCACAACTAAACTCCAAAATCATAATACTGACGGAAACCTGGCTAACCCCTACGGTGGCAGACAGCGAAGTCAGTATAAATGATATGGTCCTAGTCAGGCGAGATAGGGACCTGAAAGAAGGAGGTGGAGTCGCCATATACGTCGACAAACAGCTCAGATGTGTTCACGCGACGGACCCTCCCCTCACAGAGCTCCCTGACTCCATATGGTGCCACTTCACCGTTGGGTACTGCAAATATCTAGTGGGCAGCATTTATCGATCACCTTCATGTGGAGCAGACCATAACCAGGTACTGCTAAATACAATTTCAGCGACTCAAGACATGGGTTATGATCAAATTGTCATAGCTGGTGACTTCAATGCCCCATCTCTTAACTTGGTGTCGGGAAAAGCCCATGATAGATTTGATCGAAATCTGCTGCATACCATCAGGAAGGCTGGATTCACTGAAAATGTCAAGATGGATACTAGATGGGGCCCTGATGGGAAGTCTTCTAGACTGGATTACGTGCTCACTAGTGACCAGCTACTAGTGGAAAACGTTCAGATCACGACTCCCATAGGTAGTAGTGACCACGCGGTCATAGTATTCGACATAGTCCTCCGCGAGCGCTTACAGTGGGACAATACACAGCCCTATCTGTGTTATAACAAAGCCAACTTTACCAAAATGCGAAGACTTCTGTCTGAAGCAAACTGGCCTAAAAAATGGACAGAGCTAACAGTAGAAGAACACTGGAGAGTGGTAAAGGAGATCATTCACCAGGCGGTCTCAGACACTGTTCCTTTAGTCTCACCAAAAGCTAGGAAGCAACGATCATGGCTGAAAAGAGGGACACAACGCCTTCTGCAGGCAAAGCGTAAAGCCTGGTTCGCGTGGCGACGATCGAAGAGTCAACCCGAATATGAAGTGTACCTTGAACTCAGGAATCGATGTAACATACGAGTCCGGAGCGATAGAAGGACATTTCAGGGAGACCTCGCCAATAAGCTTCTCGTGAACCCCAAAAGCCTATACAGGTTTATGGCCGAAAGAAAACCGACCAACCAGGGAGCATGCAATCTAGTGGGTTCTGATGGGAAATCTCTTACTAGTCTTGAAATGGCAGAGACATTCAGCCTAGCCTTTCACAGGCAACTAAATAGTAACGAGGATATTACCCCTACAGAACATCCAGATTACATCGCAGAACCAACACACGAAAACCTGCTGGGGACATTTCAAATTACCCCGGCTATGGTACTTGCAAAATTGGGAAGGTTGGCTTCGGGAAAGTCTCCAGGTTGTGATGGCATCAGACCATCTGTCCTGAAGCAGTGTTCAGAAAGTCTCTGTCAACCCCTAAGTGATCTGTTCCAACACTCCCTTGATGTAGGGAAACTTCCATGTGAATGGAAACGTGCAATCCTATCCCCTATCTTCAAGGGTGGTGACCGGCAGAATGTGACCAGTTACAGACCAGTTGCTCTACTTCCAGTGGTATCGAAGATATTGGAAAGTCTCATTGACGACCACATGAGAAAATACTTCGATGGGACTAACCTTCTTCACGAAGCACAGCACGGTTTCAGGAGGGGAAGATCCTGCGTGACGAATCTTCTACTAGCCTGGAACGATTGGACACTATCCTGGGACAAAAAGGTACCAGCCCACGTGATCTTTCTCGACTTTGCGAAAGCATTCGACACAGTTCACCATGGTCTGCTCCTTCACAAAATAGGCAAGGCGGGAGTTTCTGGAGCACTTCTCGCATGGCTGACAGATTACTTAGGCGAGAGAGAATTCTGCACCAAAGTCAACCGCATCCGATCATCCTGGCACACCTCGGCATCAGGGGTTCCTCAGGGTTCTATCCTAGGGCCGTTGATGTTTTTGATTTTTATCAATGACCTGCCCTCCCAACTAAACTGCTCTGCGCTTCTTTACGCTGACGACGTAAAGATTTGGAGAGCAATAAACTCATCGGAAGACTCAGATAGATTGCAGGCTGACCTGCAAACTCTGGGAAATTGGGCTTTGGCTAACGGAATGCCTTTCAATCTAAAGAAGTGCAAAGTAGTGCAGCTTCATTCCGGCAGGTCACAGAGTGTAAATTACACCCTTGGTGGCCAGAACTTGAGTTGTGTTCCATCAGAGCGTGATCTAGGTCTTATTCTAACAGAAAAGCTAGACACCAGTGGAAATTACTCGAGGGACGTCGCCAAAGCCTACGCAACATTACACTTTATGCACAGGCAGCTGGGAGCTCTCACTCCCGAACTGTTCTTAAGGCTATACAAGGCATATGTGAGGCCACACCTTGAGGTGCATAATATCATTGCACCTCCGCTACTCAAAAGGGATGCTAACATTCTAGAAAGTGTCCAGAGACGAGCGACAAAATGGGTGATCGGCCTCCGCAACAAATCATATGAGGAAAGACTAAAGAAATTAGGTCTTTTCACACTCAGTTACCGTAGGCACAGGGGAGACCTCATCACCGTCTACAAGATCCTAAATGACCAGGCCCACCCAAATAAAAGCATCCTGCCATTAAGCGATTATAGGCTTCCACGAGGTAACCCGCTAAGGATAGCACACCAGAGACCAAAGACTCGAGTGCGATCACATTTCTTTTCGCTTCGTGTTTGCCGTCTCTGGAACGCTTTACCGGCGGCCGTGACTACAGCGCCATCTGTGGAGATTTTTAAGCGGAAGCTAGACAATCATGCAGAAATGCAAGGTTTGTGTCTCAATGGCTTATCCTCATAAAATTTGAAACCAAACTGTCAATGAATAAGCGTACTAACTAAATCCCCACGACCTATTCTGCCTTCTCTCACTCTATCTTTTCCTTAGGTCACCTTTATTATTCCACTTATCTCAACCTATATTATCTACACTACAACCTATTATTATTATTATTACTATTCTGCTTTTATGACTACACCGAATGACCAAGGGGAGTTAGGTCAAACTCCATTCACGGCAGCAATACAGTCCTAACATACTGCATACTACAAACCACATCTCGACCAATCCCCGCACCACTCCTCCTGGAGTCTACCAGAGCTAAAGCAGTCGAGTGTCGGGACTTACTACGCAGAAGCTCACCGAAGATCTGGAACCTCTACCTCACAATCAAGAAGCGAGCTCAAAGAAATCACTGGTTTATACTAGCTCGTCATCAGGATATTGGATATTGGAACTACCTTTTACGTATCACTGGGAGGAAAGTATCGAAAATTTTAAAGATTCACCTAACCTTATAACAAATATGTTAAGCATTGTTAATTGAGTAAGGATTTTAGCTTTTTAGTTTGTTGGCGTGAAGGTCACAGCATCGTCACTTGAATGAACCAAATTTCAAGGCGGTTCACACATCAGCAAGGTTCGTGGGGTACGGTATCACTTCATATCGTGCATATAGATTCTTTCCAAACAGCAAAACCCACTCTGAATTCTCGTTCTACCAATGACAGTTCAGCGAAGAGTGAATAACTGCGGACAAAATGGCATTCAGGTCAAATCAGACCTAATAACTATACAAAAGCTAGAACGTGACCAGCTCCTATTTTGGAGATCGCCTTTTCTTACCTTGTACTACTTCTTCATGGAATGTGTATTTAGATTTGCACAGCTTCGTTTTGCTGTATATAGAAACAAAAACAAATGTGTCGTAGCTGCTTTTATAGTCTTTGTCTTGGTTTTTCTTGATTATTCAGATGGCCCTCATTCTAAAGTAAGCTACCTTTGGTTCAGTAATTGGCAGGTATTTGATCACATTAAGTCTACCGCTTTATGGTGGTCATGGTGGGTTTGGCTAGGATTCCTATCTTCATGTGGGTTCGGTACCGGGTTACATACTTTTGTGTTGTATCTAGTAATTTGTCTAGAACGCCCTAACAATATTTGCAGGGTCCGTTTATAGCTGAAGTTACAATGAGTGCTTATGAATGTGGAACACTCAATTTTCCTCGTCCACCATATCCTGATAGGATTATTTGTCCAGATAACCCTGATTTAGGGGAAAGCATCAATTTTTGGAAAGTCATGCGCAAAGTCCAGATGGAGTCTATCATGTTGGTAGGTTCACTTTTTTGTATTTTAATCTAATCATAGTATTTGTAAATATTTATGTGTTTTGTCACGCTGTTTGGATGTATCTCGTATTAGATCTGTTCATTTCCTTAAAATCATAGTACCTAATATTAGGTTTGTAATGGCTAAATAACTAATTCATCCTCAAAGATTTCTACGTAGCCCTGCATTATTGGTCTCTATATTTTGTGATGTAAGGGTTGTGTTAGATTGTAAATATGGCGGAAATGAACGTTATTTCATCAGTGACATAGAAACCTGTTTTGTTAATCTCTCTCTATAAGTCCTACTCACCCCTCGAACGTATTTGAGATCGCATCCGTCCATCATCAAAGAGTGTGATCATTGTATGGATTTTTATCGAGTATGAATCGATAAAGGGTCTTGAAACACTAAATGTTGCTATCAATGGTCTTATTCTCTCGCATCTGTAATTATAAAAAAACTAGTTGGAAGGATGCAGTACTGTTCCTTTTTCAGGTTGTATGTGTTCTTCAGTCTTCGTGCGTCACGGGCAAATGGTAGTAGGGTTGAGATTGTCCATGTTACTATTCGTCGTACAAATTTTTGTGATCGCTCACTGAGTGAGCAGGTGCCACTAGTTCTAGACATGATTGTCGGTCATAAAGCTCATATTAGATTATGAATTTGGCCCTTAGCTCATATGATATGGCAACTTGAACTGCCACACTTCTGTGCAGAGTTCTATATTGGAACTCGCTATTTAGTCATAGGAGCTAGTCATTGAGTCCCAGTTAACTTATCGAGCACTCAAGTCGTTCACTGTTAAAAGCATCCCTAGTGGCTCACACACAGGTGTTTTGATACAAAGTCATCAGCTTGGCCGGTGAGACTGCAATATATAATTTCGATCGTTGTAATGGCTGTATTTGGCCTGTTCTTGCAATATCCATTTCCCCAGGTATCAGTAGTGTGAGATTAATTCCATTTGATAGTCATGTTTCAATAATGATCATTGCATCTGACTGCAGTTCAGAAAATTTATTTATTCTGCAGACATTCATATAAGGCAGCTCGCGTTTGTATTCATTAGACGTAGGTCTCAGTAACAGTTTTTTTGAGACATCAACTCCTGGAGATCCACTATATTCAAGTTTATTTTCATCATAGCCACTGATTCTCTCACCTGTAATTGTGATGCATCATTGCCTGAGTAATTGTGAGGTTTGGTGGCGTGTTTGAATACAGCGGAGATCACCACTCATTGAGTGTCGTCATCTGGAAACACCGGCTTCGGTGGCTTGGACATGTGCTACGAATGTCATCCCAGAGGCTTCCGTACAGGTCTCTGTTCGCTAGCTCAGGGACGGGATGGAGAAGGCGGAGAGGTGGTCAGTCCATGACGTGGCGTCGTGAGATGAAGGATATTTGTGCTAGGTTAGCATCGGTTGGTGCGTCACGACTCCCTGGTTGGGGTCCGCGAGATAGCTCTAATCAATGCCTCGAAACGTTATCGGATATGGCCAAGAATCATAATCAATGGCGAACGTGTTGCAATTTCCTCCTTTCTTCCCTTCCGATGATAGTTAACGAATACTGTTTGAACTTGTTACACATGACTGTTTTCCTTCCAGATGAAGTTCTTTATCCGTTCTCTAATTATATTTTTACGTTTGATCTTTGTTTTATTATTATTTTGTGGCGCATCTTTCTTGGTGCCATATTATACCAAGTTTTTCTGCGTTTAAATAAAATAATAACAAAGTACATAAGTATGCGTTGGTTTTTTTTCGCCTAAGCAGGTCACATTCAGCTACCAGCCTCCTTTAGAGCTTTGCCTACCACTCTCACATTATAAGTATGATTCAGTAAAAGTGTAGAATGTAAAGCAAATATCTAAAACTTTTTACCAGCCTTATAGATGTAGTCCTTATCTTTAGTTATTCAGAGAGCTAATGTTTAGTTTTTTAAACTTCTACAGCGACTTCACCTTTCTCAACCTACATCAACCAGAAGTATGACCTCACTATGAAACCTGTGTCTTAATGAAAGTCGGCTACGCTGGGATAGCATTTGCACTCTCTTGTAAATCAGTAACTCAAATCAGTCAGTGCTACAATTAGTTTTCCTCGGAAAAGATAACTAGTGCAAAGTCTTGACTACGACACCAGTATGGCAGTTGCTGGTCCAAAACAGTTTACTTCTCTGATTAGCGCCCCTCACCTACGAAAAGATATTGTTTCGAATTAACCCAAGCACTGTAAACCCTAGTCTATAGTCCCACCAACGTTGTTTCTCCTCATTTTTTCTTTTTAAGCTTTTCTCTGTTTTAATGCCATTTGCTGTATGCTTTGTCTGTCTCTGTCTGTCTGGATTCAACATAGAACTTGGCACCGAAGTGCAGCAGTTCGAGTTGCCACGTTCCGAATAGCACACAGAGGTAGACAAGAAGATGAGCGAAGAGAATCAATAGAGTTTGACAGGTATAAGAGTGAAACTTAATGGGTAATAGTAGAGAGAAATATGAAAGATTACAGAGACTGAATACATCTGCGCCATTGACAACGATTTTGAGCCATGTCATCTATTGTCTCCAGCCATTGATTCCTAGAGTCCCGAGGGCCCCAACCCGGAAGTCTGCATCTCCCTACCTGACTCAGTTTAACAGTCAAGGATTTCATGGATTGATTGCCATGCTTTTGTTTGGCCACCACTTACACTTTTCCAACCTGCACCTATATCAGCTAGTAATGCCCATCGGGGGAGGCGATGGTTAGGCATGCGCAGCACGTGACCCAGCCATCTCAATCTATGTAACTTTGTAGCCTCGTCGATTGATTTTCCCTCTTTGCCCAACACTCTGCGTCTAACGTCAACATTACTTACCTTATTAAACCACCTAACGTGAGAGAGAGATCGCAGACATCTATGATCGAAAGCGGTCAACCTTTTCATGTCTTCAACTCGTATTGGCCATGTTTCAGAGCCATAGAGAAGGACGGAGCGAACTGCTGAGCAGTACACACGTCCCTTGGTTGATAGCCGGATGTCACACCTACGCCAGAGATGGTGTAAGTCAGCGAAAGCAGCTCGAGCTTTTTGGATCCTTGCTGAGATTTCGTCGCCAATCAGTCCGTTGATACTGATACAACTTCCCAAATAGGTGAAGTGGTCAACATGTTCTATCACTTCACTTCCTGTCACTAAGCTAGGAGTTGACGTAGTCCAGTCCTGTAGCAGTATCTTACATTTCGCAATGGCGAATCGTATGTCAAACATACGAAGATTGCTGCTCAAGGTGTTCAGAAGACTCTGCATTTTGTCAGAATCCTTCCCTAACAGGACTATGTCATCTGCATATTCTAAGTCCATAAGACTGTTCCCTGGTAACAAGTCGATTCCTAAGTCGTTACGTTCAGTTAAGTATGCTTCCATTAGCATATCTATGATGAAGTTAAACAGAAATGGGGAAAGTGGACATCCCTGTCGGACACCACTGGTTGTTACCAATTCAGATGACAATTCCCCATAAGCCCTTACACGACTACGTGAGTTTGAATAGAGTGCCTTGATTAGTGCAATGTACTTTCTTGGCACTGTCTTCACAGTCAGACATTGCCATAGTACCTTTCGATCCACGGAGTCGAAGGCCACTTTCAAGTCAAGCAATATGGCAATTGTTGGACGCCGAAAAGTGTGTCTATGTTCTAGAATCTGTCGAAGAGTGAAGATATGATCTATGCACCCTCTACCTGGTCTAAAGCCTGCTTGATTTTCCCTCGTTTGTTCCTCTCGAGTTCTGCTTAGTCTACCCCAGTCTGATGGAACTGTCTCTGATTCCCAGACTTTGCCTAGTACCTCAGTTAACCTACAAACTAGTATGTCACCCCCATATTTAAACACTGGAATAATTCCGTAGGGTCCTGCCGCTTGGCCTCGTTTCGAATTACTGATAGCTTTTGTGACTTCACTTACAGACGGTGGACCAATGTCTATATCCCATTAGGGTGTGTGCTGGATGTCGGGGAGGTTCTGTGTGGCTGTAGGCAAGTTAAATCGTCCCTCAAAGTGTTCTTTCCGGCGTTCAAGGCGTCTATCCTGAGAGCTAATTATTGTGCCATTTTTCTCCGAGATTGTTTCACTTATGATTTGCCTTCTCCCTCCCGTTTCCCTGATGAGTCTAAAGAGTTGCCTGGTGTTGCCTATCGCCAATGCTTTTTCCATCTCTTTCGCCTTTTTCACCCACCAGTGTTCACGGTCTTTGCGGAGACTTTTCGTAAGTTTCCTTTTGTGCAGCTTTCGCTCCTCATTGAATTCGGAGCTCGCCCGAATAAGTCTTCTAGCATCTATCACTTCGGATGAGGCGGTCGAAATCCAATGGTTTTTACTCACTATAAATTATTTAAATTAATCCCAGCGTGTTAAGAAAATCAAATCGGATATAATCCGAATAAATCTGCTGAAAATCTGTGGCTTACACGGCGAAACGTTCAGAAAAATCTTGTTTTGATTTTCTTAACACGCTGGGATTAATTTAAATAATTTATAATGAATCAATCTGACTCGGCGCTCAAATTATTCCAGGAAATTCGTAACAATTACGGTCTGGAAACCTATAATCTGGTTTTTACTCACCTTTGGATTTACCTTATTCACAGCTGTATCTACGGCTGCCTGAATATTCTTCCAAGCTTCTTCAGGGTGAGCACAGCTGTCGAACACATATGTGTTTAGCTAGTTCTTCCTCAAATACGGATTTCGTTTCCTGATCGAGCTGGGGACGTGATGGTTTTACCGCCAGCTGTTTCCTACGTCCGTTCAGTCGTAAGCACACACGAGCGCGGACCAGTGCGTGATCGGTATCTACACACGTGTTCCAGAAGGAGCGACAATCTCCTACCGACCCACGCCAACGATAGCTTATTGCTATGTGGTCTATTTGTGTCCAGCATTGGTTTGATGAAGGGGGTCTCCAAGTCAAACAGTGTCTCTCCTTGTGTTTGAAGTTAGTGCTTACAAGAAACAAATGATTATCTGAACAGAACTGTAGGAGACGGTCACCGTTGTCGGTTCGCTGGCACGGGACTCCATAAGTGCCACCAACATTTTTCTCAGATTGACACAATTTCCCTACTTGAGCATTAAAGTCACCAGCTAGAACGACTATATCTGAGCGTTTAGCCTTTCGCAGCAAATTAGACAGCCTTTGGTAGAACTCATCCTTCGTTTCATCCGAACTGCAGTCAGTGGGGGCGTAGGCGGAGATTACTAAAAGGCATCGGCGAGTGGTGCAGTCCTTTCTCCTTTTTACTGATCCGTTCAGACGGACAGCACACATTCGGCTATCTACCGGGATCCAGTCAAGTAATATCTTTTCTGCCCTAGTACTCAGAGCTATCCCTACGCCAGCTAATCCTCGTGAACTAGCTGTGGCATCTCCTGACAACCTTAAGGTGAATTTTGCAGATTCATCCTGTTGGCCAGGTGGGGTTAGGTGAATAACCACACTTGGGTCTTGTATGTATGTTTCTGAAACACAACATACATCAATGGCTTGGGACGCCAGAGTCTTGGCTAGTGATGCTTGTTGTCCTGTTTGGCAAAGTGTGCTAACATTAAATGTTCCTGTATGAAATTGGTGGCGTGGCTTTAGGAGACCATCGGTGGTGGTTTTTTGGCTTCCGTCGTTTTTAGTGGACACAGAGTGAAGAGGAAGTGAAGAGCTGTCAAGCAGAGGAGTTGCATCAGTTTTTGGAAGGCAAGATGATAGAGATGAAGATGAAGACAAAGATTAGTGAGGATTAGAGAGGTTTTGTATGCATTTCGGATTGTGAGGGCGTTTGTTACTTCCCGGCTGCCCACACCGTGGAAGTTGGTTGCGTGACCGCAGAGCCCATGGGACAACTGCTTGAGGCTGGTCACATGCGGCCTGTTTTTGTTTGTTCTTTATTGTGTGATGTGTCTCAGTAGCATATTTATCATTTCTGCCCTGTGACACGGCAGCAGGAAGCGCGGTCGTTGTTAATCCGGGCCACGGCCGATCCGGCATGATATTTCGTGAATGTGTTTGAATCATGGTATTATATGGAGTAGCTGGTTTTTGTTTAACCGCTATCCAAACAACCTTTTGGCATGGTAGGACGTCAAGAGACATAAGTTTCAGCCAGTATAGCTTGATTAGGTCATTGCGGTGTTCAGGCCTGACCACCACGTCAAGGAAGCAGCTTTCGGTCGGGTGTATGCTTTATACTGCTCAGATGTCGGTGAAATTAGAAATTACATAAATAAACTGTCCAGTTCTCGGAACTCTGATAAGTGAATTCATGTTACGTTCATTGCTTTACTGCAACTTGACAAAGTATTGTTCTTTGGAATTATGATGACCTGATGACTTGTGTCCATTCAGTTGGAATTGTGCTGTAGAATTAAATTCCGTATCTTTATTAACTGTGAGAGCGGTTCTCGCTACATTAATTTAGCCGAGCGGATTTTCTAAATTAAATTATTCGGGCCCTTATTTTTACTGAAAATTGAGGAAATTTGTCAAATATGTGGGGCATTCACTCCTTAAATCTTCCTTTTACTATATTAATTTTGTACCTTATGTTTGTATTTTTAACTTATAGTATATTTTGTAATTGATACATTTTTCAAGGGTTTTGGTACTGCACTGGGTGAACTGCCTCCATACTTCATGGCTCGAGGTGCTAGACTTTCCGGTGAATATGATGATGAGTTTTCTAAGTTGGAAGAAGTCATCTCATCCAATCAAAATACTCAAAGTACAACAGACCAACCGATTACTTTTCAAAGGAGAGCTGAACTATTCCTACATCATTTAATACTTAGAGCTGGTTTTATCGGGATTTTGCTTTGTGCCTCGGTAAGTTATTTTGCTTAGCTGTTTTACAGTGTTCACTTTCAAAATTTTCTTATGATTTCAGTAGCTCTTCGTGCAGGTTAGTTTACTTTGCAGGTTAGCGTGTCGCTTGTGGTTACCGCGTGACAGCAAGAAAGCCAGTGACATTTATTCGTATAGGTATCAACGCTGTCTACTATTGTTTCGTTTGGTGTACCACATTCGAAATTGAATATACAATTGTGGAAGTAAACTTACTACTACGTGACTATAAACTACAGTTTTAACTGAAAGTAGTGTTCAAACATGTTACTGCTTTTCAATAAAAACCTCTGGGGGATGGTAACAGTATAAAATGATTATTAAATATGCTATTCTGAACTTCATTCATTCAATTTAAAATTGAGGTGGCAGAACAAGGCTTATCACTGATGACTACGATATCATCTACATACCTTCTATAAAGTGGCACATTTTCGATTAAATCTTCCGATAAATTCTCAATGTACGACATATAAATATCTGTGAAAAGGGGCCCTAACGGACTACCCATAGCAACACCATCAACTTGGCGGAAACAGTCTCCTTCAAATGTAAACCTAACAATGTTAGTACATAGAAGTAATAAATCCTTTAAGTAAGATATATGGAACGGGATGAAAAAATTGTTTGTGGAAATATAATCACACAAAATGTCAACTGTTTTGATCAAAGGCACATTAGTAAATAACGAGTTTACATCAAAAGAGTACATATTCTTGTTCATAATATTAATATTACTATCATCAAGAACATCAACCAATTCAAGTGTGTCTTTTAACACATACTTACAGAATTGTGTTTTGACTGGATTCAATAATCCCACTAACCATTTAGCAAGTTTATGCGTTGGGGATTTGCACATTGACAATATAGGACGTAGAGGATTATTGGGTTTATGTATTTTTGGCAACCCATACATATGTGGGAATTTACAATCTGATGGTTTTAATGGGTCAAGCTTATCTTTAATTATAGCATTTAGGCCATGAAGCTTCAGTAGATTAGCTGTCACTGTGCCCTGCAACGACTGAATATCTTCTGAGGAGGTATCATGGCTAATTTTGCTCTTATCATCAAGAATAGACATCATTTTAGATTTGTAGTCACTTTTATTCATAATGACGACTCCAGAACCTTTATCAGGTTTAGTAATAATTATATTAGAATTTTCCCGTAACTCTTTCAAGACTGTGAAATGCTGAGAAGGCGAATGTTTCCGCCAAGTTGATGGTGTTGTTATCGGCAGTCCGTTAGGGCCCCTTTTAGCAGATATTTATATGTCGTACATTGAGAATTTATCGGAAGATTATTAAATATGTTAACTGGAGCGTTCGTCATTTCGTATTACTTAAGGGAGTATAAGTAGGAAGACATCTGCAGATGACTAGACGCCGGCTATGATTGTGACCCACATCTCATGGCATCTTGCGCAGTTGACCCAATTGATCTTTCGAACCCCAATCAGGTTGTTGTAGTTCACCAACAGTTGCCGACTAGATACGACTGTATTTCATCTGATGATGCCTTGTCATATAGCAATTCACTTTTCCGTTTATTTCAACTTGTCCCAGAGCCAGCAGACGATGGGTGAAAATCACTAAGATGACATTTGTGAAACGTATTGAAGACTCCAAAACCGATACCTCAAAATACCTTCAAAGTAAGAATTATAACTATTCTTTCTTTCTTTCTTTAGTTCGGCTATCTCCTACGGAGGATGAACCGGCTTCATGAACATCTCGAATGTTTGTAAGAGAGTTTTTGAAGTTTCATGGGAATTGGGTACGAGTGATGTCCCCAGCATCGCTCGGTATAAGTATAACTATTGCTGGACTGCGATACCTGTTTCAGTATTTCTAACAACTGGTTGTAGGAAAACACTTCACTGTCGCATCTGCGTACTGAACAAAATTTGCCTTGTCCTGTGCGAATTATATTTTCATGTAAAGTCTGCGAAGCTTAGCAATAGCTGTTTTTTGAAACAACCGGTAATAACTGGTACTCATATGGTTGTCACATGCATTGTAAAAACAATTTTTAAAGTCAAGCGCTATAATGGCTTCGTTCTGCGTTAGTAGGATAATGAGCCACATCTTTTCAAAAGCTTCACCAGAGTTTTTCACCAATTTTTATAGGAGATGAAAGTACGTTGTCCATGTGTGAGCCAACATTTCGGCGTTTTCAATTCAGGAAGTCCCTTTTGGACGACATATTTTTAATTCAGATTGGTTTTAGTGAAACAGCAATGATGTACTTTATGATACTGAACAGTGAAATTTTAAGATGGCGAAACATCTTGCGTTCTAGGCATTTTAATCTGCAAAGGGCTGCTGAAGGCTGTCTCGATATTCTGTCTTATGCTCATCAAGTCCCCACTGACTCATCCAACCTGTGTATATAAGGACCTATATAGCTATCTGACTGACTGGTTTCAACATAGAACTTTGCACCACTGTGCAGCAGTTAAGGAGTCACACTCCATGTAGCACACAAAGCAAGAGAAGAAAGTAAAATGGAATGCAAAATAGAGGCGGTAAACAGAGATATGAGACAAAAAGAACAGTAATAACGAAGAACAGTATAGTTTCATTGGGCATTATAAGTCACAAAGAGTGAATGCATCATCTGCGCTATTCATTGAGAACGATTTTGAGCCATATTACCGATTGTCTCCAACCATTGGTTCTTACCATCTCGAGGACCCAACCAAGAAGTCTACACCTCCCTACGTGACTGGCTGGCTTAAACTAAGTGTTGTGGATTTCATTGACTGATTCATTATGGATAAGATTTTATTTTGATGAATCACACAGTGTTATACAGTAATAGCAGTTAATATTACTGCATAACACTGTGTGATTTATCAAAATAAAATCTTATCCATAGTGGAGTTATACTCTACCACAGTGCCCAAGTTTTATACTTATATCAATAATTCATTGACTGATGCCATGTTTTCGTTTGACCACCACCAGCTCTTTTCCAACCTGATCCATCCTATGTCAGCTAACATCTCCCGTCGAGGAAAGCGATGGCTAGACATACGTAACACACGCCCCAGCAATCTCAATCGATGTACCTTCACAACCTCGTTGGTTCATTTCCCCTCCTTACCTAGCACTCGACCGATGCCCAGCCTCGATATTCCTCATCCTATTATACCACCTAACATGGGAATTGGACACAGACACTTATGATCAAAGACAGCTAGCCTTTCCATATCTTCCACTTTCAATGGCCTTGGAGCCAACTGCTGAGCAGTGTACACGTCTTGTGGTCGACAGCCGGATATGACGTCTGCGCCAGGAGTGGGTAAGTTGGCAGACAAATACCAAACGAGCCATCTGTCTCCGTGATGCGATGTCGTCAGTGATCAACGCGCTGAGAATAGGTGAAGCAACTTCCGAGAAAAATGAAGTGGTCAACACACTCTTACCACTTGAATCCTGCCTATCTTTAAGTTAGGAGTTATTGTAGTGCAGTCCTTCAGCATCATCTTACATTTTACAGTAGGAGCGAATCTCATACCAAACACTGGAGAAGATAGCTGCCTGTCAAGGTGTTCAGAGGCCCCTACATTTTGCCAGCGTCTCACCTCAGGTATGATGATTATATCATCTGCATATTCTAAGTCGATGAGATTATTCCCTGGTGGTAACAAGTCAATCCCTGAGTCTCTGAAGTGAGTTAGGGTTAAGTCTATTGGTACACCTATTGTGAAATTATTCAGAAATGGGGACACTGGGAATCCTTGACGGAAACCACTGGTTGTCATCACAGTTGTCAACTCTCCGTAGGCTCTCACCTGGCTGCATGAGTTAAAGAAGAGTGCCTTGATCAGTGCGATATGTTTTCTCGAAATTCCCATAGTACATATCGGTCGACGGAATCGAATGGCGCCTTTAGGTCAAGAAATATAACGATTGTTGGACGCCGGTAAGTATGTCTATGTCCCAGAATCTGTTTAAGGGCGAATATATGTTCGATACACCTCCTTCCTGGTCTAAAGCCTGCCTGGTTCTCTCGTGTTTGTTTCTCCCTGAGCACCGCTTTGTCTACACATCATTATTGAGCCTAGAACTTTAGATACCATATTAGTCAAGGTAATCCCCTTGTGATTATCACAGGAAGACTTGTCTCCCTTTTTGTGTATCGGGATAATCAATGACTTTACACCAGCCCGACTGGACTTCTTATGATTCCCAGACGCTGCCTAGTACCTCAGTTAATGCAGACAGTAAACTGTCTCCACCGCACTTAAATACCTTTGGAGTAATTTAATCAGGTCCTGCTGCTTTGCCTTGTTTCAGACTAGTGACAGAGAGATAGCATTGGATATCTGTCAAGGAAACTCGGTTGATCTCACTCAGTTTTACAGAAGTTATATTTAATTATATACTAGCCTAAGTAAGCCGATAGATATAATACTTACTTAAGTTTTCTTGATTGAAAGCGTCCATGAGACCTTATCACAGTTCATAGTTCATGCAGAGAACTGCCGTGAGTCTTTATAATTTTGCAAAGCAAACATGTTTACACAGCCTAAAGCTGTAACTTGTGGTTCATATCATTTTTAATAATAATAATATTCTAAAAACAGTACTTATAATACAAAATGGATTTTTCAGCATTAGTCACAATATTGCATCTGATTTACTTTAAATAAAATTAAAAATTAAAACAAAATTAGCCAGAGGAGTTTGTTCATGTTTACGATATAAAGTCAAAAATATTCGAAGCACGAAGTGAGAATATTAAATATATTAATATTTATTATTATAGTAATAACTATAATTATAATAACAGTGTTTATGTTTCAAACAGTATTGTCCATTCAGTTTGGAAATTTTAGCATGCTATAGATTATTGAATCTAATGTTCTGTTGATATAGTATAGTGAGGGGAAATGCAAAATTAACACTTATAACTCAGCTTAAGTTATGTTAAATTATGAAGAAAATAAAATTTAAGAAGTACAATAGCAATGAGGGTTGATGTTGTAAGGGGGGAGGAAATGCTTTATTACGTGGTGCAAAGAAGGTTAGTTAGGTCATAGTTAACACTACTCTCATCACGTACGCGGCAAAATGGTATAGTGGTATATTTCTAATTAGACGTACGTGCATAAATTCTTCTGAAAAGACTTGTTGATTTACCTGAGGAGACGCTAAGTTGGAGCCGCGGGTAAAGTGGGTGCTCACAGTCTGACAACATTTCTTCAAGGAATTTGTCGCATGACATCAAGTACCTGTCAGTGACAATGTCAACGATATGGCCCAATGGGATACCACTCACCTAACTGACAGTCTTCAGAGTTCGACGGAGTACGCCATAGACTTTTTAAGCAATCCAGGCAAAGCGAAGCAGCGGGACCTGATTAAATGACTTCAGAGGTATTTAAGTACGGTGGAGACAGTTTACTGTCTGCACTAACTGAGGTTCTAGGCAGCATCTGGGAATCATAAGAAGTCCCATCGAGTTGGTGTAAGTCACAGATTATCCCCATATACAAGAAGGGAGACAAGTCTTCCTGTGATAATCACAGAGGGATTAGCTTGACTAATATAGTATCTTAAGTCCTAGGCTCAATAGTCATGCGTAGACTAAGTGGTGCTCGAAAGGCACAGACACGGGAGAGGCAGGCTTTAGACCAGGAAGAGAGTGTATTGATCATATCTTCACCCTTCGATGGATTCTAGAGTATAGGCATTCCTACCGGCGCCCAACAATCATTATATTCCTTGACCTAAAGGCAGAATTCGATTCTGTCGACCGAGAGGTTCTCTGGAGATGCTTGGCTGTAAAGGGAATGCCGAGAAAATATATTGCACTGATTAAGGCACTCTACTCGTACTCATACAGCCAGGTGAGGGCTTACGGTGAGTTGTCATCTGAACTGGTAACGACTAGTGGTGTCCGTCAAGGATGCCCATTATCCCCTTTTCTATTCAACTTCATCATAGATGTACTAATCGACTTAACCCTAACTCACTTCAGAGACTCAGGGATTGACTTGCTACCAGGGAATAGTCTTGTTGACTTAGAATATGCAGACGATATAGTCCTAGGCGAGGACGCTGACAAAATGCAGAGTCTTCTAAACACCTTGAGCTGCAATCTACGAATGTTTGGCATGCGATTTGCTCCTACTGTAAAATGTAAGATGATGTTACAGGACTGGACTACACCGACTCCTAGATTAAAAGTAGGAAGTGAAGTGGTAGAGCACATTGACCGCTTCACTTATTTTGGAAGTACCATCAGCCAATGCCAACTGGTTGATCTCTGACGAAATCTCAGCACGGATGCAGGGGGCTCGTTTCGCATTTGCCAGTTTACGCCGACTCTGCCGTAGACGAGATGTTCGACTATCGACCAAAGGGCGGGTATACTGCTCATCAGTCCGCTTCGTCTTCCTTTATGGTTGTGAGACCTGGCCACTGAGAGTGGAAGACATGAAAATATTAGCTGTCTTTGATCAAAGGTGCCTGCGCTCTATTTCCCGTGTAAAGTGGCATAATAAGGTGAGCAACATTGAAGTTAGGCGTCGAGTTCTAGGTAAACAGGGGAAAACAATCGACGAAGTCGTGAAGTTACAAAGACTGAGATGCTTAGGACATGTGTTACGTGTGCCAAGCCATCGCCTCCCTCGACGAGCGATGTTAGCAGATATAGGGTCAGGTTGGAAAAAAGCTAGCGGCGGTCAAACCAAAACATGGTACCAGTCAATGAAATCTACAACAGTTGGTCTAAGCCACGTAGGAAGGTGTAGACTTCCAGGCTGGGGTCCTCGGGACGGTAAAAATCAATGGTTGGATACAATTGGTGACATGGCTCAAAATCGTCATTTGAAATAACGGATTTTCTAAGACTGAGATTTTGTTGAATCCTCCAGTTATCCTCATATCATTTACCTATCCTGAAAGTAAGCTCCATTTTGGTAGTGATACAGTGAAAAGTGGTTTGAGGACGGAATGATTATCCCACATTGACTTTGCAATTCCTTTTATACCTTCCTTTATTTTTAAATTGGTACGACTTAAAGATCCTGTCGACATTGAGGGTATTTTCCTTTTAAGCAAATATGCTGGTAAAATACAACTTTTTGAACTCATTGCAAGAAAGCCGGTGTAGGTTTTGAACGCGATTTGCTGCTGTAGCACTCATATTATCCTACTGAACAGATCTGTCGACCACTTTTCTCATTTGAGAAGGTTCAACGTCCCCAATGGATTGGATGCTGGTGAAATCCAAGCATAAATACAAGGGCTGGTTGAACACTTGCCAACTCGTTTCTATGGTGCTTACGTAGTACCTAGGTAATGTGTACTGTATTGTATAGCAGTACACTATGTCCTCCCATGTAACTACAAGACATAGCCACCGATAGTAAAAGGTTAGAAATGACCGGAGTTTTGACCACAAGTGTTGAATAAATATGTCAAATTATGATGGGATTAAGCACAGTGTTACATAAGGAGGCTAATTCAGTGGATTAGTTTGTGGAACTTCATTGATTTAGTCGGCTAGGGGATGCGTCGTGTATTCCAAAGTACCAAAAAAGCTTTACATTTACCGTATTTGTTAGCTTGTCTCACAGTACACGTGCTTTATTTAAGATACACTTTATTTCTGGATACTTTTGAGATTGTTGTTGATTGTTTTTCGATAATCGTAGGAGCGGACGAATCCGTATACCTTTAATTAAACTAGATGCAAAGAGTGTTTAAGAAATTTCATAGAATCCTATGTTGTCACACTCATAAAACGTCGATCTAGTTGTTTCTGGAAATAATTTTTTCCTATATTTCATTAACTTCATTCTATCTGTGTTATTATAATTATAATTGAGTGTCGATCCAAATATACATAGCAAAATATAGCAGACATGTCAACAACCACCATATATGGATATATGTCACCAAGCGACGGACTGTCAACAAACACTCATATTATTTTATATATAATATAAGGAGAATGTACATTGTTAAAGGAGACAGGTTCATCAAAGTGAAATGGTCACAGGCTAAGCGAGCAAACAGAAAGAGAGGTCATTATATATATATATATATATATATATTAAATATAATATATATATATATATATATATATATGGATACATATCACCTCCTGAGCGAGTGTCCGATCCTTCTCCACTTTCTCCTGCATATTTGTTAGTTGGCGATTGGTTCTTGCTTTGTTTGTTCCCATAGTTCCTTGTTGGTGATTCTTTCCGGCCATCTGATCTTCAGTATAAAGCGAAGACAGTTGTGGATAAAGGTCTGCAACAGGCTGTTGGAAATATTCTTTGTGACTCGCCCGCCAAGTTTCTGATCCGTATAGAAGAACTGACTGACTTGACGTTTGTATTGAAAATCCGAATTTTGTTGGTGATGCTGAGTGACGAAGATTTCCAGATTGGTTTCAAGTTGATGAATTTGTTTCTTGCCTTCCCGATTCTCGATTTGACATCCTCGTCCGTTCCTCCTGTCGTTGAGACAATGCTCCCTAGATAAGTGAATGAAGTAACCTCTTTCAAATCCCTCCCGTTGATGGTGATTGACGCTGGATGTTGTTGTTGTTGTTGGTTGGTTATTTTCATAACCTCCGTCTTGTCTATGTTCACCTGGAGTCCTGTCTTCACCGGCTGCTTCTTCGACCAGTTTGTCGGTTTTCACTTGTAAGTCTTCGATTTTGTGTGACATCAAACATAAATGATCCGCGAAATCCAGGTCTTCTATGTTCTTCACGTCAGTCCAGGATATCCCTGACTGCTCGTTTCCCACTGTCTGACGCATAATCCAGATCACCATAATTAGGAATATCATTCATTGGTGGTAATAAGCACCCTTGTCTGACTCCTGTGTTTACTCCAAACGCCTCGCTGAGTCTTCCGTTGTGGATCACTGGACATGTGCCGTTGTCGTACAGCTGTTGAATAAGGTTGATGAATATTTGGGGTACGCCGTAGTACTCGAGTAGTTTCCAAATTACTTCACGATCAACGCTGTCGAAGGCCTTCTCAAAGTCTATAAAGTTGAGGTAGAGGTTTGATTGCCATTCCATGCTTTGTTCGATGATGATGCGTAGAGTTGCAATTTGGTCAGTACACGATTTGCCTGACTTTCCTGAATCCAGCTTGTTCTGGTCGGAGTTCTGTCTCCAGTGCGTCCTTTAATCTCTCCAGGATGATGCGACTCAGGATTTTACTTGGCGTCGATAGGAGCATGATTCCTCGCCAGTTCTTGCAGAGTGGGGCGTAAGTCGCCCTTTTTTAGTAGTTTCACGAGGTAACCTTTCCTCCAGTCAGTAGGCAGCTTTCCTTCCTTCCAGACCTTTTGCAATAATGGAGTCAGCATATCCGCTGTCATCTCTGGGTCCGCTTTCAGTGCTTCATGAGGTATTCCATCTGGTCCAGCTGCTTTTCCAGCTTCCAGAAGCTTGATTGCATTCAAGACCAGCTTTCGTTGGAGGACTGATGTCAACTTGCATTTGTGTTCGTGCTGTTGTTGGTATTTCTGGACGGGTTGCAGGTGGTGGTCGGTTCAAGAGTCCTTTCAAATGATCCGCCCATTGTTTAATCTGTCTTTCTGCCTTGGTAATTCGGTTCCTTTGCTGTCGTTTATAGGTTTCACTTGTGTTGATCTCTTCCCGGATAGAGACTTGGTTATGTGATATAGTGACCTCAGGTCCCTTTTGCCTGCTGCTTTTCGGCTTCAGTGGGTGAGTGAGTGAAATCAACCGAGTTTCCTTGACAGATATCCAATGCTATCTCTCTGTCACTAGTCTGAAACAAGGCAAAGCAGCAGGACCTGATTAAATTACTCCAGAGGTATTTAAGTGCGGTGGAGACAGTTTACTGTCTGCATTAACTGAGGTACTAGGCAGCGTCTGGGAATCATAAGAAGTCCAGTCGGGCTGGTGTAAAGTCATTGATTATCCCGATACACAAAACGGGAGACAAGTCTTCCTGTGATAATCACAAGGGGATTACCTTGACTAATATGGTATCTAAAGTTCTAGGCTCAATAATGATGTGTAGACAAAGCGGTGCTCAGGGAGAAACAAACACGAGAGAACCAGGCAGGCTTTAGACCAGGAAGGAGGTGTATCGAACATATATTCGCCCTTAAACAGATTCTGAGACATAGACATACTTACCGGCGTCCAACAATCGTTATATTTCTTGACCTAAAGGCGCCATTCGATTCCGTCGACCGATATGTACTATGGGAATTTCGAGAAAACATATCGCACTGATCAAGGCACTCTTCTTTAACTCATGCAGCCAGGTGAGAGCCTACGGAGAGTTGACAACTGTGATGACAACCAGTGGTTTCCGTCAAGGATTCCCAGTGTCCCCATTTCTGAATAATTTCACAATAGGTGTACCAATAGACTTAACCCTAACTCACTTCAGAGACTCAGGGATTGACTTGCTACCAGGGAATAGTCTTGTTGACTTAGAATATGCAGACGATATAGTCCTAGGCGAGGACTCTGACAAAATGCAGAGTCTTCTAAACACCTTGAGCTGCAATCTACGAATGTTTGGCATGCGATTTGCTCCTACTGTAAAATGTAAGATGATGTTACAGGACTGGACTACACCGACTCCTAGATTAAAAGTAGGAAGTGAAGTGGTAGAGCACATTGACCGCTTCACTTATTTTGGAAGTACCGTCAGCCAATGCCAACGGGTTGATCTCTGACGAAATCTCAGCACGGATGCAGGGGGCTCGTTTCGCATTTGCCAGTTTACGCCGACTCTGCCGTAGACGAGATGTTCGACTATCGACCAAAGGGCGGGTATACTGCTCATCAGTCCGCTTCGTCTTCCTTTATGGTTGTGAGACCTGGCCACTGAGAGTGGAAGACATGAAAATATTAGCTGTCTTTGATCAAAGGTGCCTGCGCTCTATTTCCCGTGTAAAGTGGCATAATAAGGTGAGCAACATTGAAGTTAGGCGTCGAGTTCTAGGTAAACATGGGAAAACAATCGACGAAGTCGTGAAGTTACAAAGACTGAGATGCTTAGGACATGTGTTACGTGTGCCAAGCCATCGCCTCCCTCGACGAGCGATGTTAGCAGATATAGGGTCAGGTTGGAAAAAAGCTAGCGGCGGTCAAACCAAAACATGGTACCAGTCAATGAAATCTACAACAGTTGGTCTAAGCCACGTAGGAAGGTGTAGACTTCCAGGCTGGGGTCCTCGGGACGGTAAAAATCAATAGTCGGAAAGAATTTGTGATATGGTTCAAAATCGTTCTCAATTACAGTGGAAGGATTTAGTTCAAGGTCATTAGACGAAGACCATTTGCTACTTCCTGAGTACAGTCAAGCTGGGAGTTAACAGACATTGAAATAGTAAGACCGTCGGCATACTTGACAAAGTTCATTTCATCAGAGTGAGGCAAGTCATGCGAGAAGAAAGAAAACAGTAAAGGAGAAAGGACAGCGCCTTGAGGGACACCAGCCTCAGTAAGCAACGAAGTGAACTGCTTTCTTCAGTGTACTGTTTTCTTCCTGAGAAATAAGAATGGAGCCATTTGGCAACCCAACAGTCAGTTTGAGTATCATCAAGCTTGTTTAACAAAATGTCCCTAGGTACTGAGTCGAAAGCAGATGTGTAATATAGGAAGGTGCAGCGAAAAAATTTAGCCCCCTTATTTAAGCTGGAGACAATGTTATGATACAAGACTGTAGCTGCATCTAAAGTACATCTACTGTGTTTATAGGCGAATTGTTTGGGATCGTTAAAGGCTTCAAGTGAAGGTTGAAGAAGAGGTAATAGCAATAGATCTAAATTTAAAACATGTTCCAGTAGACGAATTAGGTATAGGTACAATTTTAATGTCCTCGCAAACGGCTGGCACGACATTTCTGGAAAAAGATTCATTAAATATGTCCATGAGAGGATAACACGGGATATCTGCACACTTTTTAAGAATAACACTGGGCAACCCATCTGGACCTAGGCTACAAGAAGGGTTCAGAGACTGGAGACATTTTAGAACATCATTTGTATTGAAACCAGGGAAGCAGGTCTCATTAATACTTGTAACACTAGAAAGTTTAGAATTTGTGGGAGAATGTATGAAAGACTTGTTTAGTGTGCAAAGATCAAGGGAACTAGGAATACTATTCATCTGCTTACCATCAGTAATTTCTTTAAAATGTTTCCACATATAAGGGGCATTTTTACAGGATATAAGCTTTTGGCTGTAAATTGAATTCAATCTGTGCATTTCAGACTTGATTAGGATGTTAATTCTTTTCAAGCCAGTATTATCCTTCATTTTATATGACTTTTCTTTTTGCCTGTGAAGCTTTTTAAGTTGAGTGAAAGAGAAACGCTCAAATCTGATGAAGAGCGTTTCTCTGGGACAATAGGTGTCAAGACAAAATTTGAGATAACGTGTAATATTAGAGATAGTGTCATCAAGAGAGTCTTCATTAAACAAGTCCCACCTGATGTCTTTGAGCATGCTCCTAAGATTCTGAACATTCTCCAAAAAGAGTAACATCCATGTACAATTTTCTTGGAAAGGTGTGAAAAAGTTATCTTGTGTAACTCTCCATAAATTTTGGGTAAAACCGTACAATATAATGATTTGAGTTAACAGTGGGGCTCTTTGCGAACTTCGTATATTCCGCAGTCATTTATAAATACAAGATCAAGAGAAGTATCCAGTCTGGTGGGAAAGT